>CM045760.1:53960447-56360447 GCA_025200525.1 Camellia lanceoleosa
AGAAACTGGCCGAAGTATGGTAGCCGGCGGAGGGGAGGTTAATGGTGATGTATACAATTATTTTAAAAAGAAGAGGGTAAATTAAAAGTAAAATTTAATGGATTGTAATGAGAAAATAGGTGTAAGGAGACAGAAAGTGGTGTAAGTAGAATTAATATTTGGAGAATTCAACTTTTTTTTTGTAATAATACAATTATTACACTTGTAAAAAATATTAATCTTCTCCAAAACTACCCTTTTGCAAGCAGTACATTTATTACACTTCAAAAATAATATTAATGAATTTAAAAGAAGGGGTAAATAGGAAATTTATGTTATTTTAGTTCTTAATTTTGGAGAAGTGACTCAATTAAATAGAATAAGAGACTAATATTTTAGGATGGAGGGGAGTAAACCCTAAAAATCTGAGGTCAAATATAGTGCTGTCAATATGGAGCTTTTTAGTTCTCTTTTTTCATCTAGACTCTTTTTATGAAATTATAAGACCTCTATAGTTCATCTAGTTTGCTGGGCAACATTACTTTTGTTGTTTTCTCTAATGCACAGTGGTATTCTAGTCTTCTTTTAGTAAAATCTACAACATTACTTCCTACAATACATGTGTGTGTGTGTGTGTATATATATATAAGAGTATAATAAAATAAAATAAAATAAAAAATTGAAATGATAATCAGGAAAGGTTGGACATCAGCCACATCACTGAAGCCAGCTCAAATAATAGCACTTAATAAAGCAGTTAAACATAAATGTTCACAAATTACAACACACCAAACAAGATAATTATCAATGGTAGAGTAGAAAGTGTGTTCTGGGAATAAATTGAAAACCACTCATAACTATACATCATTCATATGCTACCAAAAGCACAACAAACTAACTTCCAATGCTCTGTAAATTCGTAAAGCGCTTACTAATAGCCTTCTATAAACCAATCAGAACATTGGGACATTTACTCAATTCACTACTATGACCATAGCAAGGAACCTGGGCAGCAATCAAGTAGAAGTTAGTCCTAGAGGAGAGAAGGAGGTTGATGGGATACTCAAATTTTGTTCTCTTGTCTCACTAATTTATAATCTTTTACTTAATTCAATATTTATTGTCTTAGCCATCATTAATTACCCGCTTAACTAGTTTGTTATCTTACTTGATGAGTATAACTCAAGGGATTAGTTAACAATTTGTCTTAACCAATCATCAATTATCCCTTTAACTAGTTTGTTATCTTACTTGATGAGTACAACTTCAGGGATTAGTTAACAGTTGTTACCTATCTTGATTCAAGATCAAAACAGTTAATTTATCAATTTATCCATTCAATTCCTAAAGCCTCAAACTATGTTTTTCATATCCCCAATTTATTTTAAAATAAGAATGTGGTAATTCATCAATCATCCAAAATGACATACAAAAGCACTCATCTCAACATATCAATGTGCAAGTATACAAATTAGAATGCAAATACTAAAGAGATGAAGATTAAGATTCATAGATAAATAGATGAACACCAAGACTGACAGGGTTATGGCAACTTGCCTATGCCCACTCCTGACCTTCCCACCGGCATTATCCAGTAAGCAAATGGGTTTTCTCCAAGTAATTTAAACATTTGCATCCACTTCTTCAAGGGTTTTTACAAGGATACCCTCAAACCTCTACCACAATCATACAATGGTTCAAGTTCACACAACGAAATAGAAACTTCCACCAACACTATGCTAGATTTTATAAGATCTAAAAATGGACTTCGACAAGGGGAATTGTACCCTTTGCCACAATATAGTCTCTATGTGAGACAAGTGGTATGGTATGTGCTAACAATAGTGAATTTGCTACACTAAGGGATGCATATTGTACCTTCCTTCGCTGCATGGACTCACACAAGAACATTGGGTGGTGCACATCTAAACATCAAACCTTCCTAAATCTAAATATTAGGATATTGGATATGTATCCAAAAATGGGTACAAGTATGTGGACATATCATTAACACATAAATATATAATATTATTAGAAAATATGATGTAAATTATTTAGATATATACTTGAAATTAAATAGGATGCAAGAAAAATAAGAAATTTCTCTTTCTCATGCATGTGAAAGACAAAATATTTTTTACTAGCAATATGAACTTTTAAGTAATAGTGAAATTAAAGGAAGGAACCATATGCCTACATTGTTCTTTGCAAATAGCATATAAAATTAAAGGAACCAACTGCCTACATTGGGTGCAAGTGTCAAAACACATATCCCACACCCTTACTTTTGTCATATTTGTGGACCTGTGTACTATGAGGGAAATAGAGAGTTCATGTAACAATGATGCCTTCCACAAGCAAAGAACTTCAAGGAGTCCCTTGGAGCAAGCTCTTCCAAGACTTGTTCAAGACATGACAACTACACTCTCTATCCAAGGTAGGATTTACACTCAAAATCTGTATGAGGACGATAAGAGTTGTGATATAGCTCTTGGTGCCTTCCACTCATCAAAATAATCCTCATGGTTGTTGAGGTTTATATTGCCAAGTTTTCAACGGCTACCTAACCATTTTTTTTTTGTTTTTTTTTTCCTTTTGAAAGCTTCCAAAACGTGGCCAACCATATTCGGTCGGGGTCAACCATCTACCACTATGGTTGACCACATCCACTAGGATGGTAGAACTTCAATAATATGATTAACCGTTAAAAAATATATACAATTACAATTGTTGAATTTCATTTTTTTTTTTTCCCCAATTGTCCTTTTGTTATTAGCTGCATCTAAAACATTTTTATGCATGTATTAAAACTCATTCAGCATTCTTTCCACCAAGATCCTCAATCTAAGAAACTTTAAGTACTTAGCTGATTATTACCCAACTTCTCAACAAGGCTACATTTGTTATAGTCATCCAAACAAAAGGATGTCTAAATCTATTAAGCACAAAGTCCACATTTTTCTTCAGGTGAGTGACAGTTGTTCTAAAGCACAGATGTCCAGAATCTCACATCATCAGTGAGTCATTTTTTCCATGTGTATGCAATGCAATGTAATGTAAGTGGTTTGTTCTTTCATTATTCAAAGATGGTGTTAAGAGCCAAGTGATTGGACAATAACGAATATTTCCCAACTTCAACGAGGCTATTTATTATAATCATCCAAACAGAAGGACGCCTAAATCTATTAAGAAAAATTGATGTTCGGAGTCTCACATCATCAGTGAGTTACAAAGACTTCATTTTATTATTTTATTTTTCATGTGGATGCAATGCTAATGGTTCATTGTTTCTTTGTTAAAGATTGTGTTAAAATCCAAGACATTGGACCGAAACAAAATTTCCCCTGTTACAGAAAGGGCATACCTCCTATTTGCTTCAGCCTCTGAAATTAAATAAGACCAAGTACTGCATACACAGTCTAACAGCATGGCATAGGCAAACCAACCATATCATAAATCCCAGTACCAAAATACCCTGATTTGCAGGGCCAGTTATTGTTGGAATTTTTACATCCAAAATCATCATAAGGAAATCTTCTTCAATATGCTTGACATATCAAATAGTAACTACTTACACGACTTGGTCAAGTAAAAAGTAGCCAAATCCTATCACAGCCAAGGTATTATCAATAATAGTGGAACTAAACTTCAAAACTTCACCTTGGGCCATCTCCAACCCTTATACTTTTACTCAAATTGAGTAGAAGTTTGAGCAAAGTTTCATTTGAAAATTGCCAAAAGTACCAATTTTTGAGTGGATGCTAGGAGTTGGGAGTGAAGGAGAATTTGGATCGAAGCACCTATGTGTCAAGTTTCGATTGGATAGAAATTTGAGTAAATGAAATGGGTCTCCCTTGATTTGAGTAAAACTCAATTTGCTATAGATTTAAGTAAAAAAGTAGAGGGGATTTTAGTAATTTTTTACTCAAATTTAAGTTTGAGTTAAGATTTGGGTAATGGGGTTAGACATGTCCTTATTATTCTAGGGTTTCCACATTCCTTTGTTAAAATCAACAAAGATCCATCATTACTATTATCAACACACACACACACACACACACACATTTCATAGCAATGAGGCTACAATTCATTCAAAATAAAAGATATGAGATCTCATTTCTCGTCTTAATTTACAGGGAAATCTCAGACAGTTGATTTCATTATTATTTTCGTTTTTTTCTTGATTTCCTAGGTGTTCTGAGCAACCAAACAGGGACAAAGAGAGAAGGGGTTTGACTGACCTTGGAAGGATCGACTTTGGGGAAGCTCTTGACGACGTCGAGGACTCTGTCGATGACCTCTTCCTTGGTGATGTGATCGTCGTGAGACGACATCGATCGGACGGTGCTGCAGAGGCTCAGTTTCGATCCATTTAGGGTTAGGGTTTGAGCAACAGGTACACGAATGCGTCCAAGGATGGCTGCTCTCAAAGCCGACGCCATCTCTCTCTCTCTCTCACTCTCTCGATTCCTAGTTGGAGGCAACAGTGACTCAGAATGACGACAGTTTGGGTTAAAATTGAGTAATTAGGGAAATCTTAATCGCATCTACCTAAAATTTCATTACTCATTATTTATGTTATTTTTAATTTTTTAATAAAAAAAATATATATATTTTTTTTAATAAAAATCAAATATATTAAATATGAATGGAATTGATATTTGAATCGCACAAATGATATATATTAAAAAATTTGAAATGTGCAAATAAAAGTTCTCATTATTCACTGTAATTTAAGTAGGTAACCCATTTGTAATCCTCCAGCACATAAGCATATACTCATGTAGTAGTTCAAATCAATGGTATAATGTGGTTGTTTGGGATTTTCATTTTTAAGGGAAGATATGTAAAAAATAGATATAGTGCTAAGACAATTTATATGACTTTTATTTTTATTTTATTTTTTATTTTTTAGGCTCTCTACCAACTTAGCTTGAAATATCTTATGAGTAGAATATGTTAACTTACTTTTATTGAGTAATTAGAAAATAAAGATGACCCACGTAAATATATTTATAACATTTCATTTGTCAAAAAATCACGTAAATACCTACTACCAAACTATAAATAAATTTTGGAATGCCTGATCTTGCCATTAATAATACTCAATAATAATTTTTTTGGAACCTTACACTACTTCTAAGTATAAGAGGATTTAATTGAAGTACATCCATTAATAAAAAATTTAATTTTAGAACACCTCTATTTGATATGTCAAATTCAATATGCCAATTCAGCAGGTCTATTTTAACATATCAAATGAATTTCACCTGATGTGTCAAAAGCTGACATGAGTTTTGATATTACTCATTCGTATCAATTTTGACATGAAGATCACTTCATGCGTTTCCTTTTTTCCTTCAAATAAAAGAATTCAAATTTTAGAAATAATAAATTGACATATTAGGTGGAAAGTTTCAATATCAAATTGACATATGCTAATTTGCCATCCAAATCTTCAAAAAATTTTGACATACCAAATTTAAAAATTTGGATGAAAATACTCTTATAATCAAAGACTATTATCATATATAAAAAAAATAAAAATAAAAAAACCTTTACATTCATTACCCATCCAACCACCACCACTTCCATATTAGCACCACATCCTCACCACGCCCATTGGCCACCCTCGCGACTCTCTTGCCTTGAAATTTCTCTAGAAAAGAAGAACGAGAGAGGAAAGAAAAGAAGGCCAAAAAAGAAAAGTGTTGGGTAGAAAAAGCAAGGGAGTGGTTAAAATTGGGAGTGTTTGCACTGGCAGAGGAATGGTGAGAAAGGTGTGTGGGAAGGACTGGGATGGCAGTCGGAGGTGTAGTAGCTGTTGGTTGAAATCGATGTGGGTTAGTGATTAAAATGTCAAGAATAAGGACAAAGAGAGACGCTTTCATTGAAACTGAAAGAAAGGTATAAATAAGGCAAATCCCATGTCGACAGGGCTCAATTTAGACAAACTAAATCAACAAAAATGAGACTTGGAGTCTCATATTTCCACCTTCAAGTTTCAACAAAGTGCCCATCTAAAAATAAAATAAAAAAAGTTTCAACAAAGTGGATCTTTACAAAGAAAAGTCAGAACTCATTTTTACTAATTTGATCGACCATAATTAGTCAAGAACAAAAATGACCACCAATAAAATTGACACAAAATGAGAGGAAATTCGATACAATGGTTATACCATGACATAACACCATCTAGTAAAAATATTAGTAGTAGTTGTGATTGTCAATTATATTTGAATAGTAAGATTCACCATTCCAAATTTCATTTCATTTTATTATTAGCTTTTCATACCGCATGTCGATTATAATGTGGTATTACCAATTTTTACATTTTGTTATTAATTGTTCATACCGCATGCCGATAATAATGTGGTATTACCAATTTTTACTCAAAAAGAGGTGTGGAGCCTTGAGGATGATGAACGTAACTAGTTTTGGACTGAAGTCAAGAACATATTCAAGATTGTTGAAGAAGTTGGGAGCCACCTGGCAAGGTTTGTGGATGGCTCGTGGATTGTTTGGCACAATTTTTTGGCTGTGTCATCTTGGAGTCCAATGCTCAAGAAGCATTGGATATTGTCAATGCTCCAAACACATCTCGTTCGAGTCCTTCACATCATGCATATTTCGAAGCAATCCCTTTACTTGATCAAGAAGCAGATTGAGTAGCTGTATGCATTAATCCAATGATATGTTAAGCTTCAGCATTCAAATTATCAGCTTATGATTATTAGTTTTTAATTTGTTAGAAGCCATGCCCAAACAAGAATTATCTCAAGTTCTGTCACTCTCCTGTTGCAATTAGGTTGCAACATTGCCACAATTGAGGTAAATCCAATACAACTAACCAGTTTCATAATCACTGCAAACTACAAAAGAAGGAATCTTATTTGGATATTCATATGATGTGATTGGGAATTGGTTAATTAACCATTCCATTAACAGCCTAATATGCAACTAGATATTGACTGTAAAAGCAATATTTGACAAACCCAGCAACAAAATAGAATGAGTGCGGGGAATGGGTTGTACACATCAAAGCTCATTTCATCAATCAATTAACTAGCTAAACTGAAGAACCCTTTTGTACCAAGTGTGTAGTGATGCTTCGAAGTTTCTGTCTGACATATCTACAATGGAAACTTGTCCGCTCCAAATTCTTTCCTTCTAGTTTGGCTAAGGATCCTCACACAGGACTCGCCTGCCTCTGCTCCTCTCAAAGAACTGCAAATACAAAATAAACAAACAAACAAACAAACAAAAATTTAGCTGCAAGTCTTAAATCAGTACAAGTGATGATAAAGCATGCAAAGTATTGGTTCGAATGCAAGATGCAAAACAATGGGGAATGAATTTTAATAAATGCAATGATTTAAAAATAAATAAATAAATAAATAAAATCACATCTAATACTGGTTGATCAAACTATGTAATGGCCTTAACATGGGAAGCGCCATGACATAATCAACTGAAACAAACCTGACATTCTAAACTTACTCATGCATGGTTGTTAGAATCATACAATTCAACATGAATTTTAGCCAAGAGATTAAAATCGTGGTTGAATAAAAATTGAATGAATCATGTGATTCACTACAATTTATTGCAATTCAATTCTTTTTGTTTTGCTTACATAATGTTTGAAACATCGCTTTCGCTTTCCATCAAAGATATATATAATTTTATGTGTTTACATATCTACAACTTAATTATATTGTTATTTACTTCATTTCAACATTATATATGTACTTTTATATTTATATACATATATAAAATTATATATTATATTAAATAAAGTATATTTTACGATTCAAGATTCATTATTATAGCAACCCGATTCACAATTTGATAACAATGCTCATGCCCTAGTCCATGCACCAATGGTCTCAATTTGAGATTATCCAAATATATACGAGAATAAAACATTCTATGAAGCATACAATCTAAAAGCACCACAATTTATTTTTGTCGAGAAAAGTATTCCAAGTGTTGAATGTTCATACCGATGTCACAAATGGTTGTTGGAACACCCAACCAACAAGAGGTAACCTCTGCAGAAAAACAGCCAGTGTTGGCCAGAAGCCGCCAGCATAGTAGTATATTTGTTAGAACACAACAAAATTTGAAGTTTGACATCAACTAATGAAGATCTGGGAACAATCAACAAAACCTGAAAAGGACGATAAAACCATATGTCTCCACAATCATGCCAATCATAGGCCATCCAATAAGGACGAAGAAGAAACCAACACCAAATGAAACTGAACCCTGACAAGAAAAAAGAGAAGCGTGTTAGCTTGAGGAATAAAGCTCTGTTTGTTTCGTGGAAAATATTTCCCAACAAAAATATTTTGTGGAAAACTTTTTTTGAAAAATGTATTAGTGGTGGTGAGGTGGTGGCAGCAGGGCAGAAGTGGCGGTGGTGGTGTGGTGGTGGCAACAGTGATGGGGTGGCGGTGGCAGTGGTAGCAGTAGCAGCAGTGGCGATGGCGATGTTGATGGTGGCAGAGGAAGTGTGGTTGCATTGGTAAGACGTTAGTTCGAAAAACGCTTCCACCTTTTAAAAGTGGAAAAACATTTTCCCCTCAAATAGGCTTTCCGTTAGATCATCGAAAACATTTTCCGTTGTAACAAATGCCAAAAATGTGGCCCAAACAAACAGAGCATAAAGAAAAGAAAGAAAAGCAAACAAACAGCAAGAGAAGAAGAGGGGGGGTCAAAACCCTGAAGTTCTGGCTTCATGAAGAATTGCAGGGTGGATTTCACGCCAATGGTTAAGGTCACTCCAGACAAGAAGAGGATCTGATCATCAAACACAAGTGACCAAATTTTAAGGAGGCAACAAACAAACAAAAATAATAAGAAGAAAGAAAAGAAGCATAATAAGAAAGGAAATGTCAGATATAGATGAGAAAGGATGATTTCCTTACATTTCCCATTGCAAGAAATCCCTTGTCAAAGAAGAGTAAGATTCCAACGAATGTGAATATTATGCCAAAGCCAGTCAATCCTAGCCCGATCTCTGTTTCATGTGTTTTAAGGATGTAATTACTAATCAAGAAAACAGCCTATACTAACAAAACTTTTGGAACTATTACTAATCTAATAAAGTAGAAGGTGATACCAAAATATCATAACAATTTCAAGTTAAAGTGAAAAATGTTAGCAGCATTTGGGAGGTGAACTGTAGAGCAAAAGTAATATAATTCAATAATGCGAATCACAAACCTTTTGCATAAAAAGGCTTTGTTGATGCATGTTCATCTATATTTAACAATAGTGATATGCAAAGGAAAGTTCTATAAAGCTTATAATCTCTCCAGCCACGCCATGAGATGGAAATATATGTTATAATACAAAAATAAATAAAAAAATAAATAAAAATGTTTGCTTCTAAAAGCTTTTGCTGATGCATATACATATTCAGAAAGATATACTCAACTGAAAGTTCAATGATGCTAATAATCTCTAGAACCACACCATGAAATTGAAATCTTTCAATTAAGTAATAGCTATAATTCTCTCTTACTAGGCCCACCAAATCTATTTCTTTTTGGCTTTCTCTCCATTTCTCAACCAAACAAAAGAAAATAATTAGGCTTTCTATTTTCTCCTTATTATTTTCCTTCCTCTCTTCCTTCCCCAAAGCCCAATACCACAAACAAACAAACAAGTTATGTCTCAAAGGTCCATCTTGCAAAAAGTAAGGTGCCCCCATATACCCATACCCAACTTTTGGATGCATATCTCAATATCCCAAGATTTAGGTGTAGCAAGATCTAATGTTCACACATGCATCCGCATCTGATATTCATACCCGAGTCCGTAACATAGCCCACCACTTTATTTTGATTGAAGCAGTTGTTCTCGTGACTCAGCAAATAAGACACTCAAAGGGAATATATCTAATAATAACATCCTATTACTGATGCAATGGGAATCAGTTCCTAGAAGAAAACCCAATAGTATTGTTATAATTTATTATTTTTATCACTGTTTTAGCTGTTGTTGTCTTCTCGTTCGCTTCAATTTTTCACCAGTGATCAGTAGCAAAATCAAATGTATTTGCTGTGTTGTTTGGAAACCACTGTCAGCCACCTGCTAAAAGCCCCATAACTTGAACCATAAAATGATAGTGCCTGAACCATGGACATCACTGCACACAACCAACCCAACCACCCATCCTCCATCTTCAATCACCTTAATCATCGCCCTTTGAACTCCACACAATATCCACTACCATCACCTTCATTACCACAACACCAGTGCAACCTTTCTTTGAACTTACATCAACCCAACACTACTAACCAACAGGTGCAAAGAGGGTAGGGCAAAGGAGGCAAGTCCTCTAGCTTTCAAAGTCCACATTGAATGGACTCCTCCAAACTGAGGCTTCTACTATATTAGATACAATGGTCCCCCAAGAAGTGTATGCTACAGTCGATCGGTTTCACATCTCCTTTTATACAGAAGGCAACAAATTGTATGAGAGCAATGAGAAGAGAATGAGGTAGTTTTAAAGTGACCTGTTGTTATATGAAAGTCATAAATAATAAGTTTCTGAGCTTAGAAGTCTCGTTCAATATTGGTTTTTCATAAATAAAATGAAACCAATGAGATACATTGAACTAATATGATTTAAATATGAAGGTCATTTTCTTTTCATGCTGAGAGTGTTTTGTTCATGGTATAATTAACACAACTCAATCTAACAAATATTCATTACATAAAATACAAAGTAGACTCGCAGAAATTGGCAGACCCAAAAATGTAGGTTAGAGGGGCCAAGTGATAAGCATGATTACTTGAGTTAATATCAAGGGTACAATTACTATACACACACCTATCATAAGAAAATTTATAAATTTTGTGGTGCTAATTACTAATCACACCAATTATTGTGTATGTAATTTAAGGGACACGCTTATAAGAAAAGTCTTAATTACTTAACTATTATGATTATGTTATAACATTAAGAAGTTGCAAATTTTTGCTGATTAAAAAATATGTGATGAATTTTGTGATTTGGTTATGAATCATTGTGACATAATTACAAGAAGACGTGGTATACACATTTTAGGGATATGTCTAATAGAATTTCCCTAATATCATACGTATCTCCATCAATATATTTATCAAAAGTATTGGTTCACTTTCAAGTTAGAATCACGATTTGCAAATATACATGTAAAAAAAGAAAAAAAGAGTGTTTTTTGTTGGGGCCAACTTTCTTTACATAACGGGGGAGGGGGGCAGTATTCATCATCTTGAAGAATGAAAGACTCAATGTACTGACACTACACAGAAATATATTAGCTTAGGAGGGGCCGCAGACCCCCTCAGCCCCCACTTGGGTCCACCATTGCATAGTTCATTAAGAAATGAAACCAACAAGAAACTTATCAAAAAGGAAAAAAGATGCTTTCACTTAAAAAAAGACTACCATGGCCAAGGTTCTGGTTTCACCGGATAGTGATGCTTGTAAGGCCCACGTACAAGAGAAGACACTAGATTAGGGCAAAAAATACTAGAAAACAATTACGGTGTATTTGTGCACAATCAAGTCAACAAAGCCTTCACTATCATACACAGTCAGATAGAACATAGCATGGTTCTAAATATCAGCCGGTTCGTAGCGAACCAGCTAGTTCAAACCAATTTTTGGCCTTAAGATACAGATACTCCTTGGTATACCATTGTGAATTAATACCATTAGTGAACCAGCATGTTTGTCTCACAAACCAATTTGAATCAGATAAAATCGCTAATATTTCATCGAACTGACCAGTTCACAAAAGTTTTAAATATCAAAACTGAATAAATTAGCTATGGTCATTTGTGGGCCAGACCACAGAACACTTTTGGCCTGATCAACATACTACACACCTTAGGCCTTTCTTTTAGAAGCATTTCAAGACTTAGATTTTGGTATCTGCACTATGTGCAACACAGAAGCTTGGGGAGCTGCGATGTACTAGGGGTTAGAGCAGTAGTAATTGA
Organism: Camellia lanceoleosa; assembly: GCA_025200525.1. Taxonomy (NCBI): domain Eukaryota; kingdom Viridiplantae; phylum Streptophyta; class Magnoliopsida; order Ericales; family Theaceae; genus Camellia; species Camellia lanceoleosa. The sequence continues at coordinate 53,972,430 of CM045760.1, forward strand.
GTTCACCAATGTGGGACTTGCATCTCTTCATGTGAGTTTGAAAACTTGAGTGGTACTTTGTTTTGGTATCTCATATCACTGAAGGATAAGAAGTAAATTCAGAACATATACCTTATTCTTGATAATATTGTAAAACTTCAGTTAATTTTTAGCCTTTAAATGCAAAATGACAAGTTATAATAAAAAATGCAGAATCACAAGTATAACTTTATAAATATTATGTATAAGGTTGTTGCAAGTGGACTTTGTGTGGTGGATTTCTTGTAATTGATTTGATTTTATTATCTTATCAAGTAAAATGATTCTATATATCAATAAATTGATAAAATGTAACAAATTATGTTTAAGAGCCAAAAATTGTGTATCATTGAATTTTAGGAGTTGTGGATGATTTTCAAAACCGCATCGACCACGCCACTTAATTCTCTTCTCAATACATATCGCTCAATACTTCTAATACCATAATATCACGATCAATATCAATACATCGCTCGATACCGATATTTAGAACCACGGAACATATTGTTAACAACATCAAAACCGCAAATAGAGTTATGTCAAACATATTTGATATAAATGCATAGTTTATGGAGTACACATGGTGCTACCCACAAATATTTATCATGTTCTTCAAATCCTGCTAATTAATTTACTAACTAACCTCTTCTTTTCCCCTTTTGAAATGCTTTAGTAGGAAGGGGATGATGGTGTAAGGAAACTTTTACTTACATGCATTTTACAAAAAATCTCCATTATAAGGATCAAAGAATATAATAAGCAAGCCAATTGAGACAAGTAACTGAAATTATCAGAAGCTAACTTACAGCATAACCGTTTCCACAAAATACTAGAGATCTTGTGAAACTGAGCTTATTTTCTCAACAAAATCACAAGGCATCCATCTCACATCCTTTTCACCTAAGAGCTAAGGCACTCCCTTAGGAACCAAAGGTGACCACTAGACTAAATTTGCATAGTTTCAACTCAATTGAGACCCAACAATCATGCGCTGCTTGCATTCCTTTTGAAAAAACTACATATGGTTCAAAGTATTCACCTTGTAATTAAAACACTACAGATACATGATATTCTTTTTGAAAAGCACCATAGTATAGATTCTTGTTGAAACTCATATTCACAAACAATACGCAAAAATTCAAGAAATTATCAAGCAACTTTAGTATATACCTTTTGGGATTTGCTCTCTCTTCTTTCCTTCCAAATCTTCTTTCTTTTTTCTTTTTAAATGCAATTACAATATGTAAGCATGTAAGAAAGATAACTACTTAACCAATCTCTTCCCAAATCATAAGACCAAGTCATGCATAAGGAACACAAATGATTGTGAAGAGGAAAAATGTACAAGGAAGTTGGGATTCACATGCAATCTAAAAATAGAAGAAAGCATCAAGCAATATCATTTTTACCATAATCATTTTTGCAATAATTCTTTGTTCTTTTTTATATTTTCTTTAGTTTTTTTTTTTTTTTTTTAGTTTAAGCAAATATAATTATAGAACATGAGCATGTCAAACTCAGACATCCCAAATCATATGACCAAAGGCAAAGCCAAGATTTGATTTTTTTATTTTTATTTTTTTTTTTGGGGGGCAAAAGTAAGCTATTGGAGAGTTCAAGCGGTTGGGTTAGGAAAGATTTAGACATTTTCAATAATTATTAAAATCAACAAATCACAAATATAAACTAATAAATAATGAGCACACTTTAAAAGTGTTCTAGGAACTTGAATTTCAATGGCTCACCACTAAAAAATTGCAAATTAGACGTAGTATCACATAATTCACATAGTACTTGAATGGTAACGAATTATAGATTGCACTTATTTAGACGTATTTTTGAAGTTTTCTCATACTAATGAGAGAAATGGTTAAATGAAGGGAAAAATTATAGTAGACACCCTTAAAAGGTGCATACTTTATGCCCACAATGATTTGTAACAAAATTACAATGGTTTGTAACTTTTCTCACCACAATAGTTCGTAATGGTTCATAACTAAGATTTTGTTATCATGTGACCATTCCTAACATAACTACAATAGTTTGTTACCAACACCACCAAAAATTGTAACTTTTCTTACGATAAGGGAGTGTGTATAGTAGGCTTTCTTTTAACTAAAAGATGAAAACACTAATGAGAGAAAAGAGGAAAAAAAAAAAAGGGAGACAAATTAGAGTGAAAAGAAGGAAAAAGTTGGATTTCCACTAAATGAGGAAAAGAGGGAAAGGAAAGAATTAACTGTTTTAAGGAAAAATTCCTTTGAAGGAGCCTTGTATATTTAGATTTAGTATATGAATAAAAATATAAGATATTAAGGAGGGGTAAGTATAATTAAACTATCTAAATTCCATATGCACAATAAGGAATGAACAAAAAATGCTAGTAAAAGGGGAAAAGAATGACACTTCCGCTGTATGATTAAACATTAGATTCTTGAATATAAGGTCATCAAATGATACTTCTTCTTACTTCCTCCTCCTTTCTCTTTTTTGTTTGTTTGTTTTTTTTTTTTTTTTTTTTTGACGGGGATGATATGGCACTTCAAACTAAACACAGCGGGGTATAATATTGAACATTATTGTCAAATCACGAATAGAATCGTTAATTGTAAGATTCACTTTTACTTAGCATACATATAAAACCATGTATATCAATATAATTAGTTGATTTCTTTATTTTTATTTTGTGAAAATGATGTTATCTCATTATGCAAACAAAACCAAATAGCTTGAATCACAATGAATTGTAGTTAATCGCAATGAATCATAAGATTTAATTGCACGAATCAAATCATTTTGCTTGAAATTTGTATCAAATCGTATCAATTGAATCAGAATCGTATGATTCTAGCAACCCTGATGTTGACTATCGTGAACAAATATTTACAGAATACCAAACTTTCATCAACAAACAAAGCTCATCACAACAACATTTTCAGATCTCATCATGCAAAATTAACACTACAGCAGAAAAGGAAATAGACTGGACTCACTTTTCATATCACTCGCCTCAAATGAAACCATTTTCTTGACAGCTAAGCAAAACTTCTAACCAGCAAACTTTTCAACCTTGCTGCAGCAGAACATAAGAGAAAGTAATGAATTGATTATTTTTAAAAATTAAAATAAAAAAAAATAATAAGAATTAAAATTAAAAAAAAAATAAAAGTGAAAAAAAAAAACTGTTGATTCTCAGATTTCTCATTGCTTAAAATGCAAGAATTGAAAGCTTTTCAACTTGGGCTTTACAAACTAGAACAGGACATAACAACATATATGATTTTCCTTTTCTAGAAAAACAAGTCAACATAGAACGCATGCAGAATTAAATTTCCTTTTCCTTTCCTCGACTTTCTCGGCAACCAAAAACAATTGAATTCAGCGCAGAGCTAGTTAGGGTTTCAGTGCGTAAAACAACGATTAATGCAACAAGAACGGCATAGAAAATGTCGCAATCTTGAGAAATGAAATTCGATTATCATGCAAGAAATCAACGTGCCAGAATCAGGAAAAATGGAGCAGAAATCATAGAAGATGAAAATGAAATGCAACCGAATCGAAATTGCAACTAGAGTTGTGAGTCTATACATATATATATGTACGAATGAATATTTATACGTATGCATATGAGGAGAGAGAGTGATGCATACCAATTGCAGGAGATTACTCAGGCGACGGAGAGAGAGAGAGAGCCTATGAAGATTTCGAAGTTTTCAGTTCTGTATGAAAGAAGAAGGGACGGGAACGATGCATATATGAGCAATTATTCAGTGCACCCTGCTCTTAATAATTTGTGTGCATATAAAATGGATTTACGGTGCGTTTAGTTCATGAATTTGTGCAATAATTTAAAAAGGAAAGAAAAAAGATAGATAAAATATGAAATAAATTTATATAATAAACTAGGACAATTTTAAATCTTTAATATATTTTTGTCCTACCAAAATATTTGTCATGGCTCAGATCTTTTTTTTTTTTTCATTTTTCAAATTCATGTATCAAATGCAACTTTAATAAATTCTTTTAAAATTTGTATCTAAATTTTAGAAAATTCTATTATATACATTACATATCATATGCAACTTTAGTAATGCTATTTTTTGATTTAGTCATGACTAATTTTCTTCTTATATTATTTTAACATATTTGATTGTTACCTTTCTATATTTGTTTATGACTTTTTTTTTTTTTAATTATGACTCGTAAAAATTTTAGCCTTCGCTTGGTTCTCTTTGAATTGTGATTCCAATCAAAAAATTAGGTTATGCTTAGTAAAATTTTCTAAATATGATTTCGTAATAGAGTTGTATTTTGAGTTTGTGAGTTTTGAAATTATGATTTAAGTGTGAAAAATTTGTTTGGTGAATAAGTTTTGAAAAAAGTTTTGAATTGAGAGGGAAATTTTTGATGTAACATATGATATTTGATACAAAAACTTACAACTCATGACCAAATACACAACTCAAAATTCTATTAAAGTTCATAAAAAATTTTTAAAAATTCAGAAAATATTTTTTATTGAATATATAAAAATTAACATGTGTCAATTTTTAAAAAAAAAATTTTGCACTGTTCCGATCAACCGGTGGGACATCTAGTTAGTCCAAATTTTCCCACCTTCGATCGAGTTTTAAAAAATGAGTGTGAAATTATTGTTTACTAAAAAGACAAAAAAAAATGGAGGTTTGGGTTAACTTTTGGATTTTATAAAACGTGTATTAAAAATTGTATAAAAAGAGTAAGAGGTGAATAGTGACAGGTGGGGCCAGCCGTACAAGTCGGCAGCTGTGAAGGTAAGTTGGAAATTATTTGCTATTTTTTATACAAAGCCTGCATGGTTTTGTTTGGTCCGTCCTCTGAACTATAACTCGTCGAACACTATGTGCCTATAAAAAATCACGTTAATCGGATATCGATAGCTATCTGATCAGATATATTTATTTTTCAATCATTAATTATAACACCATCCATTTGCCGTACATAATTGATTTGATCATATAGTTATCGATATCCGATCAATGTGATTTTTTGCAGACATATAGTACTCGACGAGTTCTACACATTTAACGGTTCAGATTATCAAAACGGGACCCGTGATAGCCCCCACATGCCAAACAGCAGTGTGTGCCAATCACACCCAATCATTTGTTATATGTGCACTGCCGCTGCTGCTTTGGTCAATTCGGTGTGTACGTTTGGCAGAAAAAAAATCTTTTTTTTTTTTTTTTTTTTGAATAGTGATGACTTTTTGGATTTTGGAGTAACTTTTTGGCTTTTTGAGTGAAATAGTTTACCCCAAACCAGCCCTAACTTTTCAAAGCCACAACCAAACACCATGTGCAAACTAAGAGTTAGAATCATGATTCCAAAGCTCTTCCAAATAGAGCCTTAAATTTTTTTTCAAAACTCATAACCAAACATACAACTCAAATACATATCAAACTCAATTCCAAAACTATTTTCAAAACTTATAACTAAACACACAACTCAAAACTCAATTCAAAATACTTTTCAAAATTTAAAACGAAAATCTTTTCAAAACTCTATTTTAAAAAATCAAAAAAAAATATTTTTTATTTTATTTTTTAAAATTATGATTTGAGTGTAGAGTCGTATTTTAATTTATTAATTTTGAGTTGAGATTTAAAAAGAGAAAATATATTTAGTTATGAGTTTTGAAAATAGTTTTAAGTTTTGAATTGTATTTTGGAATTTTTTAATTTATTTTTTAAAATATTTTAAAAATTTTCTTAATTTTACTTTTTTAGGTAAATATTTGATATTTTAAATATTTATTTATTTAGTTTAATGTGCACTGTGTTTCATATATTTGTGTGCTGTATTTTTTAAAATATTTTAAATATTTAGAATTTTAAAAAAATTATTTATTTATTTTAAATATTTTAATTTATTTTATAAATATATTTTTAAAAATTTTAATTTTTTAATATTTAAAAAAAATTGGATCATCATATCTATCTAAATCTTAACAAATTATTTGGTCAATACTTAAAAAAATAACAAAATATATTTTTAAAAAAATGAGAATTGACTAGTAAATCCCATTTTGTGTATTTGTAATCCACAAGGTCCTAAATGTTTTCTTGGTGACTGGATGGTCCCTTAATTTGTTTGTTAACTGTTTTGCCACTGCTAGTATTATTAGTTGATTAGTGTGGGTTTGTATAGGGAATGTGAATGGGTGTTTGTGTGTCACGTTGATCGAAAAAGCACATTAATACCTTTTTAATTTAATAGGTTTGTAACACACACATAAGTTGAACATGGTTTTCAATTTCGCTGGATTTCTCATAACCCGAATTTTGAAACCCACGTTATAGATGGAGTGAGTGGGTTCACATTGCAGTTCATTTCGTTTCTCAATCGTACTCGAACCGGTCACGATTGCTTCAGAGAGGCCCTATGACTCTTCACCAACAGCAACAGAGGACCTATGAAACAGAGTTGGTGAAGGAAATGCAAGGTTCGATTCCTAGAGTTTACTGTCCGAAGCCGATTCAGAGATTGCCTCCTCTTCCTCACAATCACCAAGTGAAAAACGGATCTATTGATCGGAAGGAGTTAGCAACGACGATCAATTTCATGGCGGTGGCGTCGCCGCCCGATTGCTCATGTCGCTCGACGGAGACACCGACACCGCAAAGATTCGATGTCGCATGCTTTCAGACACGAACCCGTCATCGGCTGGTCGGGTGCCGCTGTCCAAGAGGAAGTGCAGTTCAATGGAGGGGTGGTGATTGGAGGGGTCCCAATCACTGCTGTTTTCCAATTCATATGATTCTGGAAACATTCGTGTGTGTACTACCCATATATCATGCGTCCGAGAAGTCGATTCCTCTATCCATCCTCCTATTTCCAGTTCGGTTCCCAAAGAAATATAAAACCCCCGCAAACAAACACTCCCTTCCATACGTCTCACATTCTCTCTCTCTATATATATATATATATATTTGTATCTGCCACCATCTAGATGGAAGAAGACACACGGGCAACGGCTAGAAATGCAGATGTTGAAGCTATCACCTTCGCCCTAGCTTCAACAAATACTCTTCCAATAAATTTGCGTAAATCGCCGATAAAGTCACCAAAGAGTGTGTCAGAGACGACGACGATGCGTGACCTGTCTCCGACGAACTCGACGACGATGATGATGGTGATTTCAAATTCTCTTTGGTACGTATTTAATGTGATGACAGGTGACATACCTTACCAGGGCCGACTATGTTCACATTGTCAATAATTGATTACATATACCAAAATAAAAACATAACAGCCCATAATTGATGTGAGAGCATATTTGTCCACCACATAACAATGTAATTCAAAAAAGGAGTTATCAGTAAGATATTTCTACTATCATGGACTACCCAAGCAAACAAAATATTCGTGGGATCAAATGGAATACAATTTCGCCATATGGGACTTTCTGATAAATTCCCCTTAAAAGAATAAAAATATTTTTCTTCAAAAATAAAAATAAACAAAATATTTTTTTCCAAAAATATAAAATAGAAAATATTTTTAAAGGACAAAATAAAAAATATTTTTTTAATAGAATTTTGAAAAAGAGTTTGGTTATGAGTTTTGAAAATGAATTAAGTTTTGAGTTATGTATTTGGTTACGATTTGAGTATGGAGTTTCGTTTTAAGTTTAAAATATTAAAAAAATTAAATATTTACAAAATAAAATAAAATATTTAAAATAAAAATATAAAATTTTCTTAAACATTTTAAAATATTTTAAAAGAATAAATCCAAAAAAATTCAAAGTACTATTCAAAATTCAAAAACTCAAAACTTAAAATACAATTCAAAACTCTTTTTAAAACTCAAAACTAGTTTCAAAATTCAAAAATTCTTTTCAAAACTCATAACCAAACAAATTTTCTCTGTTTAAAACTCAACTCACAATTCCATACTTAAATCACAACTCAACACTTAAATCATAATTACAAAACTAAATCAGACGGAATCTAAAATTATATTATTTTCTTCTATAGTTATAAATTTTAACCTACATTTTAAAAAACTTAAGACAGTAACTTTTCAAATAACTAGATACAAAAAAATAATAATAATAAAAACATTTGTGAAATCAAAAATTAAATATATTAATGTTGGAGAACACTATTGGGCTCTTCTTTTATTTATTCATTGATATAAAAAATATTTTTTTAAATACAATTTTAAAAAGAGTTTGGTTATGAGTTTTGAAAATGAATTAAATTTTGAGTTATGTATTTGGTTACGATTTGAGTGTGGAGTTGGGTTTTCAGTTTAAAATATTAAAAAAATTAAATATTTACAAAATAAAATAAAATATTTAAAATAAAAATATAAAATTTTCTTAAACATTTTAAAATATTTTAAAAAAATAAATCCAAAAAATTTCAAAGTACTACTCAAAATTCAAAAACTCAAAACTTAAAATGCAATTCAAAACTCTTTTCAAAACTCAAAACTAGTTTCAAAATTCAAAAAAAGAAAAAATTCAAAACTCATAACCAGACAAATTTTCTCTTTTCAAAACTCAACTCACAATTCCATACTTAAATCACAACTCAACACTTAAATCATAATTACAAAACTAAATCAAACGGAACCTAAAATTATATTATTTTCTTCTATAGTTATAAATTTTAACCTACATTTTAAAAAATTTAAGACCGTAACTTTTCAAATAACTAGATACAAAAAAATAAAAATAATAAAAACATTTGTGAAACCAAAAATTAAATGTATATTAATGTTGGGGAAGACTATTGGGCTCTTCTTTTATTTATTCATTGACAAATAGGTGAATAAAATCTTCTTAATTAATCCTATGTTCGGTTGGAAGATTTGCGAAGGGATTTAAAAAGAGAAAGGAAAAATATATATGAAATTCACATACTTTTTCATTTTTTTTCAAATTCCTCCTCAAAATTTCCCAACCAAACACGGTATAACTGATTAAAATAATTGAACAAATTCAATCCAAAACAATGAGTTTTCCTATTTTAATCATATGTAAAGATAGTTTTGTTTAGCTGTTCGGTTGGGATTTCGTCGAAGAAACTCTTCTTATGTTAAAGTCAATAATTCGAGAGGAGGTATAGAGAGTACGAAAAATTTACTATATACACTTCTTATTGTATGCACCCTTTAGTCATGTTATTTTCTTTTTTAGTTCTGATTAATTTTTTTTTTTAGTTATTACTCATGAGATCTTTAGTTATGCCTCATGTGTTATTTAATTATAACATTTTTTTTTAATTATAACTCAAAAAAATATAAAATTATGTTATTTTCTTTTTTTAATTATAAGGTACATATGATGCATCCTTTAAAAAATGTGTACCATAATCTTTTCCAAAAGAGTAAAGCAATGCAAAAAACATAGAGTTCAAAGAGTTTCAATATGTTCTTCAAAGAACATGAGAGTTATTTTTGCTATCCAAGAACATATAAGGATAACCACTGCACATGCCTTTCTGCTCAACATAGCCAAGTAAGAGAACTGCCATTCTATTAGGCTTAATCTCTATGATGGCAATTCATTACGCTTTAAGATCCTATAGAGTAATGCCCCTACAATGACCTCCTACAATGATCTATGGATGGCCGACACGTGTCCCACTCACCAAACCAATGGCTGAGATTCAAACTCACCAAAACGATATCATTTTGGTGAGTAAATTGAAAATAAAATAAAATAAAACAAAAACAGAGAGAGAGAGAGAGAGAGAGAGAGAGAGAGAGAAAGAGAGAGAAAAGAAGAGAAAGAGAAAAAGATCTCCGCATCTTTGGCCAATCTCTGTCATGGCTGGGTTTTTAGATTCAAGAAATTGAACAAAACCAAAACAAAAGCCTCATCGTTGGCCACCTTTTCCACCAACGCTCCGACGACTCTCAATCCCTCTGACGACCCATCCCTAGTCATTCTCCTCTTCCGACGGTCCTCTCCCGCCGCACCTCCCATTCCTTTTTTTCCCTCTTCCTTTCTTTCCTTTCCTTATAGATCTAAACAAAACATAGAAATGATATATGTATATATATATATATCAAAACAAACAAATAGACAAACGATTTTATCAAAAAAAAATTAAAATCACATAATTGGATTTAATGTGGGTTTGCCTTGTGGGTTTAAAAGTTAGAGAGAGAAGTGGGTTTAATGAGGTTTTGCCTTGTAGGATTGCTTTGCAGTTTTTAGAGAAGAATGAAGGGATTTGCATCATTATCAAGTGCAGAAATTATAAAAAAAATATACTTTTCTCAAATCCTTATATGACCACTTTGTTAATTACATTAGATAAATATCTAAACATTGTACATGTGAATCTAAATCAGATGACGGTGGAGGACGGAGGCCAATGCTCGCCGATGAAGAACGTAAGTGACAATCACCGATAAAATAGATTTGATCATGATCCTTCTTCCCTTTCACATTTCTATGTTTTTTTTTTTTTTTTAAGGAAATATTCACAACCCCAAAATCAACTACTAAATAGGATATATATATATATTCACGCATGTATAAAGCCAACACAAGCACAAATCAGAGAAAATAAAAGAATACTAAAGAGAGAATGAAGAAGATGAGAGGGAAGACGAGGGGGTAAGGGAAGTAAAACTCAGAAATTTGAAAACCCAGCCATGGTAGAGATTGGGGATCCTTCTCTCTCTCTCTTTCTCTCTCTCTCTCTCTCACGCCATTTTTGTTTTTGTTTTTTTTTTTTTCAAATTACTCACCAAAACAACGTCGTTTTGGTGAGTTTGAATCTCAGCCCTTGGTTTGGTAAATAGGACACATGTCAACCATCCATAGATCACTGTAGGAGATCATTATAGAGGCATTACTCTAGAGGATCTTAACGCATTCTTTACCATATCCCATGTGATTGAACTGTTGGCTCAATCTTCTGTGTAAAATAAATAAGTTGAAACCAAAACAAACAAATAAAATAAATTACTTACAGAATTTATTTACCGAACCAAATGAATATTTAAAAGATCAAGTCGAGTGTGTGACACTTTGTCCTTAAGACAGATTCGCCCCGCTACGGTACTTACGGATAAAGAGCGTCTATCTCCTAAGATACAATGACCTTCACAAATTGTAGTAGCACTCCAAACAATTTGTACGGCGAACCAAACATGTGCTCTATATTCTCAAATATTTCCTAAATTTATATGAAGAATATATATGCAAGCGAGCAAAATCTGGACAGCAACAAATGAATTTTCATATGTCGAAATCTACTAGAATTATTCTGAATTTATAGGCAAACTGGAACTTGTTGGACAGATCCGAACATGTGCAAAACCAAATTAAACAGATACAGATTCAAAATGAACAGATGCAGAACAGTTTTGAACAGATAACTGCTAACTACTGGTAGTTTTAAAACTATCTAACCCTGTCCGGAATTGTTGGACTGTTTTTCAATCTGTTAAACAGTTTGAACCTGTTGAACCTGCTAGAAAATGGACTGCGACAGAAGAAATTGGCGCAAAATTTAAATTAATTTTTCGCAAGAATTTTTTTTTGTTGGAAAAATTCAAAATAAATTTTGTCCAAAAAAAATATTGTTAGAACCGACCCGACTCACTACCCACATCTACGCCCGGCTCGACTCGGCCGGCGGCAGCATGCATGCGCATGTAGTGGTTTGGGTTAAGGCCTACTTTATCCATAACTCCTCTCTTTTACAAACTTGGGGTGCCTCTTGGGACCTAACCCAAGTGTTGCCACCTAGAACTTATATACACATATAAATTCTCTTAAATTTCCAATGTTGGACAAGCCTTAATTGTCCATTCCATGAACCCAAAAACGACGTCAACTTCCTATTCACTCATAAATGGTTTTGAAGAACCATCTTCATCGTGTGACTTGCCATGCGACAAGGAACACGTCACCTCTTTGGACCTATCCTAAAAAATGTGTAAGACCCACTCAAATTTGGCCCAAAATAAACCTACAAAAACCCTAATTTCAATAATCCCCCACATAAATGGAATTTGACGGAGAAAAAATGCAACAACATGATCTAATTACTTAGAGTACAGAAATCGGAGATATTCTGCAAAGGATAGGTAGCTTTTGGCTTTGAACTTTCCATTGTGAGACACTATCGGATTTACTAGCTAACTAGTGAACATGATGTCTTGAACTGTTCAACCATTTGTGTAAACTAGGGCAATAGAACTCACACAGCATATTATCAGACACAGTTTAGTTCTCACTATTGTGTTCATTATGGCCTTGACTAACCTGGTCTTTCATGAGTGCTCTAGAGAATTGTAGCCCTTCACAAATCTTATAGAACTGGCCCAGTTCACACTCATGTAGATGATTCTTATGAAAAGTATCCTGCCATACTCCACTAGATATTCCTAGATATAAGAATCATTAAAAGTATTTACTTAACCTAAAACGCTACAGACATCACTATTTAATCATAGAAATGGGTAGGAGTTTGACTCCCCAATGATCCTTATGAGTCATATACAACTCGGTTGTCCTTTGAACCTAAATCTTGAGATCTCCAGTCAACTAAGTTGGGTTGCCGTTGTGGTAACTCTTATTTAATAGGCTTAAGTCCCATTCTCCTCTATGAATTCTCAATTAACTCCCTTGCTGGCCCTTTGGTTAGTGGATCCACTATGTTGTCTTTGGACTTCACATATTCAATGGAAATAATTCCATTAGAGAGTAGTTGTCTCACAGTGTTATGTTGACGATGAATATGTCGTGACTTACTGTTATACATATGACTCTGTGCTCTACTTATTGTTGATTGACTATCGCAATGTATGCATATAGCAGATACTGGTTTTGGCCACATTAGAATATCTTCAAGGAATTGGCCACATTAGAATATCTTCAAGGAAGTGGCGAAGACATTCTACTTCTTTCCCAGCTTTATCTAAAGCTATGAATTCTGATTCCATAGTAGACCTGGCAATGTAAGTCTATTTGAAAGATTTCCAAGATACAGTCGCTCCACTAAGAGTAAAGACATACCCACTGGTGGATTTTGAGTCTCTAGTATCTGATATCCAATTTGCATCACAGTATCTTTTAAATACTACTGGATATCTAGTATAATTTAGCCCAATATTACAAGTAATTGTGAGGTATTTTAAAACCTTTATAATAGTTTTTCAGTGTTCTGCTCCTGAATTACTCATATATCTACTCAATTTACTTACTGCATAGGCTATATCTAGGTGAGTGCAATTCATCAAGTACATTAAGCTTCCAATAATTTAGGCACACTCTAACTGAAAAATACTTTCATGTACATTTTTAAAAAGAAACAAATTAACATCCACAGGTGTTCTAGCAAGATGATCATCATCTTTGCTGAATTTGTCAAATATTTTCTCAATGTAATGTGATTGTGACAAAGCGTAACCTTCTGATGTTTTGGTAATTTTCATACTGAGAATTACATTAGCAATCCCCATGTCTTCCATGTCAAAATGTTTATTCAACATTTTCTTGATAGTTTTAATCATGTCATTATTACTACTTATAATGAGCATATTATCCACATAAAGACATACTATAACATAACCTTTGTTTGTATTTTTAATATAAACACATTTGTCACATTCATTAATTTTGAAACCATTTGACATCATTGCCTTGTTAAATTTCTCATGGCATTATTTTGGCACTTGTTTTAAACCATATAATGATTTAACCAATTTACACACTTTCTTTTCTTTCCCTGGAATAGAAAATCCTTCTGGTTGTTCTATGTAAATTTCATCATCTAACTCACCATTTAATAAAGCTGTTTTCGTATCCATTTGATGAATTTTTAAATTGTATAAAGGTGCAATGGCAATTAACATTATAATGGATGTTATTCTAGTAACTGGTGAGTATGTGTCAAAGTAATTGTAGACACCCCATTTTTTATGACCCTTACAACTTGGACATCATCGCTTACACACTTAATGATGAGTGCATATGCTTGTTAAGTGCTCGAAGTCCTTAGTGGAATGTCATAGCTTTGAGCTTTTCAGACCTTGCACCCCTGTTGCCTTGTTTTTGGACCAAACCCAGAAATCTTCAAGCCTACAACCTCTTGTGGCCTACCGACCATTTCTATGGGCTGCTGGCCATCACTTCTGGTTGCCGGCCACCTGTGATGGCCGGCCGACCACCAATGTGTTTGCAAATATTTTGTGACAATTGTGCTAATTGTTTACACAGATGCTTGCATCTGCTCCCACATGTATGGTTGGATGTTTTTTAGGGAGATTCATGTTTGCTATACATAGATGACCTCCCTCTCATATTTGGAGGTTAGAAAAATTTTAGAGCAAAATTTTTCCTCTCTCTCTCTTGCAAATTTCTTTACCTTTGCCTATACACTCTTCACCTTTGCCTATACACTCTTAACCAAACCTCTCCATCTTTGAATTGAGGTATCTTTGAGCCTTGTTTGAGCTCTTGAGGGTGTGTTGGTCTTGTTTTATTGCCTAGAATTGGTTCTTCTCTTCAAGAGGTATAAAGCTTTGCTTCTTTACTTGTTATATTTAATCTTTTTCTTACTATTTTCCAACTGTTTTTGGACTGCAAAAACTTTGTATTTTTAGACTGAAACTTGGGTTTTAAGGCCAATAAAGGTTCAAGGGTGGCTAACCCTTCTTTACACCTTGCTTTCAACGCCTTTACCCTTGTGTTTCCCACCTTTACATTATCTTTTTTTGAGCTTTTAAACACTGATTTTCAGAATTATTTCAGTGGCTAAAATCATGGATTGAAGTTCAAAATTGGAGGGGTTAGCCTCCCCTCCTTGTGTTTTACTTACTAGCCTAGCATGATCCATGTTTTAGCTTATTGTTCTAGCCAATTTTGTCTTAATTCCAACATGTTTTAGGACTTATTTAAGACTGCTTTAGGACTATTTTTAAGAGTTTGTTGCATTTGAGCTTTGCTTTGCGTGCTTGTAGTGTAATCGTCCTCATGAGTTTGGTGTTTTAGGCCTTAGACACCACCTTACTTGAGTTGATTGCATTTATTTATGGCTTTCTATACTTATGATTACCTTTAATCACTTTTGCAACCTCTCTCCTTTCTTGGCATTTGTTTTGTTTTGAAAGTGGTTTCAAATTATTTGTTTGTTTAAGCATGAGATTGAGATGTCATGCTTAATGATTTAATCCCTTTGGGGGTTCATTACCAACGGCATGATGTCTCTTTCATGCCTAAAACAACACTTGGTTTGAGCCCTCTTTCCATTAGAGGACTTAAATCCACCTTTGGACTTAATTGACTAAAGAATGGATGGTAATCTAAAATGAAGTAATAAAATTGAGGCTAAAAAAAAAGTGCAAGATAATAATTTGGTTTTGGGTTCAATCGAACATTAATTGAACCCTTGAGTCTTGAGTCGTTTCATACTCATTAGTGATGAAAACGGTTTAAGATTCATTATCAACTATTTCCCTTGATGTTTCATGATAGGGCGGTGGTTTTGAGAGTCTTATTTTATCGCATTCATTGAATTTGCACCATTTGGTTCATAAGTCATCATGCAATGAAATTGCATCCATTAATGGTTTGTGAATCAAAATTACTACTCCTTTAAGCTATTCAAATGATGAGGAGGCGTAAACTGCTGGCTCCTCTACTCCGACATCCAATGGAAATCTAGGTGGAACCTCTAGAGGAGCTCCATCGTGTGGAATCTCATCTACCATTTGAAGAATGGGTGAAAAGTAGGTTAAAAATGAAGAAAATGGAGAAAAGATGGTAAACTTGGAAAAGTCAACCCTAGGAGAGAGAAAATGGAAGAAAAAGTCAAAGCCCGGAAAAGTTCATGAAATCCTAGAGAAACTCGAGAGGAACAAGCCTAAAGTGGTGGAAATCCAAGAAAAAGCACGAAATCAAAATCTAATCGTTTCAAAATGTAAAGAACTAAGAGGGTTTTACGAAAAAAGTTCGCATGGGGCATTGGAAAACGCATATAAAGCACGAATCTAGAGAGAGAAATTGTCTAGAGAGAGAGGGGGAAGATTTTTGGCCTTAGAGAAGTGAGGAAATGAAGTCTTGAGCCTTATACTTAAAGACTCAAAGCAAAAAGTCTAAATTGCCCCGAATCTGCCATCGGTGGCTGGCAAGGTGTTTTGATGACCGGCAGGTGGCCAATAGCTTCTTCTGGTGGCCAGCAGGTGGCCAGTGGCTCTCAGGTGGGTCATAGTGCTGTTCTGTGCCTCTTATTCCCGAGTGGTTTGTGGAAGCTTCTGTTTCGAAAGCTTACAATTGCGTTCCAGTGCGAACGTGTCCCAGTTGCTATGCTGAACGAAGTGTATCCTTTTACGCATGTTATAATTCCTCTGAGAGGTAAATTGGAAGGTGTCACCGAATATTGTTTTATTCGTTTTGTCAAATTACGCTTTTATTCTTTTCCGTTGCATAGAATATGCATTTTACATATATGTATACTGCACGCGTGTCTTGCATCAGTTATGATTAATACATAGAACATGTTGTCAATTTTGCATAGAATATGCTCTTATTTTATGCATAGAATATGCTCTTGTTTCTTGCATAGAACATGCTTTCATTCTTGCATAGAACATGCTTTCAATTAACATCATACGTCGGTTGTCTATCTTGCATGAAATATGCTTTGTACATCTATCGCACACGTTCATTTTGTGCATCTATCGCACACCTCTCTGTGTTTATCTCGGGACGCGTGAAGCGCGAGCCTGAGCGATTTTTCTTGTATCTCATGATGCGTGAAGCACCAGCCTGAGCAATTTTTCTTGTATCTCGGGAAGCGTAAAGCGCAACTCTAGGCGTGTTTTATCTCGAGACGCTTGAAACATGAGCTTGACCGATTTTTCGTGTATTTTAGGACACGTGAAGCGCTGCCCTAGGTGTGTTTTATCTCGGGACATATGAAGCGCAAGCCCAAGCGATTTTTTTTTATCTTAGGACGCATGAAGCGCGAGCCCCGAGCGGTTTTTCTTGTATCTCAAGACGCACGAAGTGCTGCCCTGGGCATGTTTTATTTCAGGACGCATGAAGCGCGAGCTCGAACAGTTTTTCTTGTATCTTGGGACTCGTGAAGCACGGCCCTGGGCCTATTTTATCTCGGGACATGTAGAGTGTGAGCCTGAATGGTTTCTTTTTTTTCTCAGGACGTGTAAAGCGCAGCCTTGGGCGTGTTTTATCTCGGTACGCGTGAAACGTGAACCCGAGCGATTTCTCTTTTATCTCAAGACATATGAAGCGTGGCCCTGGGCGTGTTTTATCTTGGGACGTGTAAAGCGCGAGCTCAAGCAATTTTTCTTGTATCTCGGGACGTGTGAAGTGTGAGCCCAAGCGACTTTTCTGGTTTCTTAGGGCGCGTGAGGTGCAGTCCTAGGCATGTTTTATCTTGGGACACGTGAAGCGCAAACCCGAGCAATTTTTCTTATTTCTCAGGTCGCGTTTATGCGACCTTGAATGGCTTTTATCTCGGGATGCGTAAAGCGCTAGCCCAAGCGATTTGCGTTCCTCTGTTTCTCATGACGCGTAAAGCGTGACCTTGAGCTATTTTTCTTGTTTCTTGGGACGTGTGAAACACGACCCCAAGCGACTTTCGTCTCTCAGTTCCTCAAGATGCATGAAACGCAACCCTGAGCGGTGTTTTCTTTCCTCGTCTTGTGTTTTGGCATGGTCAGATTATGTTTTAGATCTTTTTGCATGGAACCTATGTTGGTTTAAAACGTGAAGCTGCTCATTCATGTGTTGTTATCTTGTTATATTGCTTTTTGCATCTTGTTATTGCTTATTGCATTATCTTGCATGATCAAGAGTTTTCAAAATGGCCGACTTCGCAAAGCATATGAGTCCAGCTTTCAAAGTTTTTTATGTATATCATTTGTATCTTACCCCAAAATTACGTTGGTTTGATTCCTTGCAAAGGGATACATACGCAGCCTGCAGACGCAACCATTTATTTTTGTCTTGATTGTTTGTCCAAGTCTTACGGCCTTGTCAAAATGGGTCATCTTCGGGCTGTGACATTCACTCATGTCATTTCATGACTCTAAGTTCTGTCAAAGAGAGGCAACTGTAAACACTCCATTTTTTACGGCCCTTACGACTTGGATGTCATCGCTTGCACACCCAATGATGAGTGCATATGCTTGTCAAGTGCTCGAAGTTCTTAGTGGAATGGCATAACCAATGAATATGCAATCAACAGTTTTAGGACATATCTTAGCCTTTTTAGGACTAGGAATAGCCACTTTAGCCAAACACCCCCACACTTTTAAGTATTTGTAAGATGGTACTGTGACAACCCTCACCACTGTTTACTGATAACACTACTGATTAGTGATAATCTATGATTAAGCATGTTAATTGACTAACTAACTGAATTACTAAACTGATTGATTGATTGTGCTAGTTTGAATGCAATTCTATCTGTTGACTGTTAAATTATATGTTCATGTTTTATGCTTTAAACTGCAAATTGAAGGCCTTATCGGCGGTCGAATCTGAAATTGATTGATGTTTTGTGCCAATTAAGATTTATATGATTTTATGGTATATTTAATTGAAATGTGATTTGGTATGATTAAATTAGATTTAATAATGACAATTACATAAGTTAGACTTATTTACCGCTTTGCCACTTAGTGGGCCACTACCTAGGACAATATTGAAGCCTCTTCCACTTGATCACACAACATTTTTTCAGTCATATTAAGACTAAACGAGAGAGAGAAAGAGTGAGAGAGGGAGAACTTGGCTTCAATTGGGAATTGCTTGAAGAATTGAAGAGTAGATTACAATTTGAGCTTCTACATCTTGAATTTAAGACTTAAGGTAAAGCATTTGCCTTCTTGTTCATGAATTTTAGTAGATTCTTGCATGGTTCATGTTATATTGAAGAGTAGAGGCATGAATTAGCTTATTATGTTGAATTTAGAGCTTAATTCATGCATGCATGTGCATATCTTGAAGTTTTGAGGTTGTTTTCATGGAAATTGCTTCATGTATGTCCATATTATTGTTATAGTCCATGAATTCATCTTAATTTTGAAGGAATTGGCTCTTTGGAGCAAGTATTTGAAGCCTTGAAGTTGATTAAATACATGCATGTTACATTTAATTTATGTTCTTGAAGTTTTGTTTGGAAATGAGTTTAATTAAACTATCTTTGGGCTTCGATTTCTCAAATTGATCTTTGAAACATGTAATATTATGGGTTTTGAATTGTTTTCCAGAAAATTAGCCTAAGAGGATCGATTTTGGTACATGGAAACTTGGTTTTGAGCTTGAGGTTCAAATCTAGAATTTCCAGATTTTGGACCCACGCTCGAGCGTACAATTTGAGATCATGCTGTCCGCTCGAGCGAGGAAAGTGACGCTCGAGCATGAAATGCGTGTATCTAATACTTTGCATGTGTTTACAGTCCGCTCGAGCGAGAGAGTTTACGCTCGAGCAAGGACTTGTGTCTCACACTCGAGCGGGGGTCGAGCGCCCATCTAGCGTGAATTTTGAGCATCCAGTATTTTCACTGTAGCTTACTGTCTGCTCGAGCGACGGAAGTCACGCTCGAGCGAAGCCCCTTTGTCAGCATGTCCGCTCGAGCGAGACCCCTGTTTTCTAAAAATTTTGTAAAGTGTTTAAAAGTGCATCTTTGCATCCTCTTTCCATCCTAGGCATTCCTAGGGCATGTTTAAGGCATCTTAAGGAGGATATTAATGTAGAACTACACCGAGGCAAATTAGGGATTAAGTTATTATTTTCCCAACTGTGTAGCTTAGTGTGTGTTCATCCTGTAACTGTGTAGGGTTGCATCCGAGGACGCACACTAGCTTATCTGTAGCCTAGAACTCTGTGAGTAAAAATGTTGTAAAGATATGTTCAAAAATGATTATTTTCTGGACAATGGAACTGCATTTTACGAAATGATATCATATCGAATGAATGATGTCCTAATTGTGAATCAGACAGGCATTCTTAGCAACCTACCGTTATCTTTGCATCGCTATCTTTCACAGAGATCTCTGTTGGTTCCCATGTTGGAACCACTACTGTTTACTGATATGATGACCATCAATTGACTGTTCGGTCTGTCTAGACCTACTGTACTGTCTTGCTATTCGATGTACTACATATGACTGCTATGACTGAGTAACTGATATATTGATTGAAATGACTATTTTCAATACTGAAAGGACATTCATTCTTAACCTCTTTACGCATTATGTTATTCACTGGGCTTTAGCTCACTGCTCATATATATATATATGTAGGTGTTCAGGCACCGGACCGCTGCTAAGGGCGTCAGGCAAGCTCTCGTTTTGTCAAGCCAACCTATGTGCCTCACTGCGAGGTTCCGAGCCTGTTAAAGCCAAGGCTGTTTGGGGTCTTTTAGTTTTCCCCTTTTTGTTTCTGACATAGATAGATCAATGTTTTTGTATCAGATCGTCTTAATAGGGATCAAGTCCCTGATATGGATAATTGTAAATACTGTGCATACTGTTTTGGTACTAACTGTATATATGTATGAAAAGTCTTTTGCATACAGACTGTCACAGCTCATTGGACATCTTTTAATTACTGTATTGGCTTCTGCCAGCCCCTGTACTCTATATTACTGTTTCATTGTTAAGCAGGCCTTCGGTAATCTCGGATTACCGGCCGGTTACGGTACTAAACCCATAGGGGTAGGTTTGGGTCGTGATAGGTACTCTCCCGCGCCACATTTCATAAGGTGCTTGATTCACTTTCTTTCGAGGTACTTTATTTAGAACATAATTAGCAGAAAGTATTGCTTCTTCTCACAAGTTCTGAGGTAATCCAAAACTTATTAACATAGCATTCATCATTTCTTTTAAAGTCCTATTTTTTCTTTCAGCAATTCCTTTTTGCTGAGGTGAGTAAGGAGCAGTGGTTTGATGAATTATTAAATGTTCTTTACAAAACTCACCAAAAGGTGATTCATATTCACCACCTCTATCACTTATAAGCTTTTTTAATCTTCTTACCAAGTTGATTTTCAACTTCATTCTTATATTGACTAAAAGTTTCTAAAGCTTCATCCTTGTTTCGAATTAAATGAACATAATTATATCTAGTATAGTCATCTATGAAAGTGATAAAATATTTTTTCTCACCTCTAGTTCTAATTGATTTAAAATCACAAATGTTACTACGAATTAATTCAAGTGCCTTCGTACTTTGTTCAATTGAATGAAAATGAGTTTTAGTTAATTTTGTCTCAACGCAAATTTCACATTTATGATTTAAATCAATGTCAAATTTAGGTAAACACTCCATATTAATTAATCTACACAAAGATCCATAATTAACATGTCCTAGTCTACCATGCCACAAATTTGAAGACTCAAGCAAGTAAGAAGAAGATGTATTTTTATTAATAATAGAGGGTACAACAATTATTACATTTAGTTTGAAAAGGCCATCAGACATGTAACCTTTTCCTACATACATCCCATTTTTGGTAAGTACAAATTTGTCACTTTAAAAAACTAGTCTAAACCAATTTTTACTCAACAGAGATCTGGAAACTAGATTCTTATGAATGTCCGGTACATGCAGCACATTGTTGAGAGTGAGTTCCTTTCCAGATGTCATCTTCAGAATAATCTTTCTTAATCCTTCAACTTTAGAAGTCGATGAGTTGCCCATAAAAAGTAGTTCATTGTTGTCCACCACAAAATAAGATGTGAACATCTCTTTGTCGGCACTGATGTGGCGAATAGTACCAGTGTCCACCCACCATTCTTTAGGATTTCCGACAAAGTTTGCCTCGAAAACAACTGCAGAAAGATTTATGTCCTCAACACAATTGGAAATTTTATCCACTTCGGTCATATTGGCTTAAACAGGCTTCTTGCTTGATCTTCCTTTGCGTTTGCGTTTGCTACGGCAATCTTTGGCCCGATGTCCCTCTTTGTCACAGATGTAACATTTGACATTGAACCTGTACTTTTTAGTCTCCCCTTCTTTAGAGCCTTGTGCGGAACTTTCTCCAAAAAACTTGCGTTTCTTTGCTTTTGGAGCATGTTCCACCATATTTGCCTTAGACTCCATTGGATGCTTACCAGTCCGCTTCTCTGAATTGCGGTTGTCCTTCTTAATCCTCAAATGCACAATTAATTCCTGTAAAGTTATTTTTTTGCTCTTGTATTTGAGGTAGTTCTTGAATTTCTTCCAACCTTGTGGTAATTTTTTAATTAAGATAGCAATTTGGAAGGATTCATTGAGAGACATGCATTCTGTATGAATGTTATGCAGAATGAGTTGGAGACCTTGAGCTTGGCTGATCACAGTCTTAGAATCAAGCATCACAGTCCAGAAATTTGCCTACTATGAATTTCTTCGAGCCAACATCTTCTATCTTATATTTTTTCTCCAAAGACTCCCAAAGCTCCTCTGCCGTCTTGATAGGACTGTAAACGTTATATAATGTGTTGTCAAGTTTGTTCAAGATGTAGTTCTGGCAAAGGAAATTAGCATGTTTCCAAGCATCGACAGCAGCAATCACTTGCCGGTCTGTTTCATTCTCTTTTACAGCAGGAGCATTTTCATGGAAAAAATGTGCCAGGTTGAGAGTAGTAAGATAGAATAACATTTTTTGCTGCCATCTCTTAAAATCAGTTTCTAAGAACTTCTTTAGCTTTTCACCATGATTGACTGGTACTGTCATAATAAGAGAGGTGGTTGGAGCAATTGCTGCCACCATACCAATACTAGTTTGAGCATTAGTTTTAGTAGCCATGAATTCTAAATTGTAAAACAAAATTAGAATTAGAATTTTATGCTACATAAAAAATTTAACCCAAAACCACAAAAACAAGAATTGTAATTTTTATTTCTAGTTAATTTTGAAAATAAAATAAAATTTTATTTAAACAAATTAATTCTACACAAAAAATTAAATTTCTGTAATACTTCAAAAATTAAAATAATGAAACAGAATTTTAATTAATGAAAATTCAGAAATTATTTTTGAAAACCAAAATTAATTTCTGACCAACTTCACAAATAAATATTCTGAAGTGTTATTGACAACTAATATATTACTACTAGTTGTAAAAGAAAATAAACAATATATTACTATTATTTGTCAAATAGTATATTACTACCATTTGTATTTTCTAACCAGAATATTACTTTGTAAAACCATAGAAAATAATTTCTGTAAGAAAAAGAAAAGAAGAAATGAAACAAATGAAAAATTCTGTTTAAACAGAATAATTCGACTCTGTCTTAAGATTGTTGGATCAATCTTCTGTATGAAATAAATAAGTTGAAACCAAAACAAACAAATAAAATAAATTACTTACAAAATTTATTTACTAAACCGAATGAATATTTAAAAGATCAAGTTGAGTGTGTGACACGCTATCCTTAAGACAGATTCATCCCGTTATGGTGCTTTCGGATAAATGACGTCTATCTCCCAAGATACAATGATCTTCACAAATTATAGTAGCACTCCAAACAATTTGTATGGCGAACCAAACCTGTGTTCTATACTCTAAAATATTTTCTAAATTTATATGTAAGAGAGCAAAATCTGGACAGTAACAAATGAATTTTTGGATGTCAAAATCTATTGGAATTATTTTGAATTTATAGGCAAACTGGAACCTGTTGGACAGATCTAAACAGGTACAAAACCAAACTGAACAGATACAGATTCAAAATGAACAGGTGCAGAATAGTTTTGAACAGATAACTGCTAACTGTTGGCAGTTTTAAAACTGTCCAAACTTGTTCGGAATTGCTGGGCTTTTTTTCAATTTGTTGAATAGTTTGAACCTGTTGAACTTGCTAGAAAATAGAATGAAAAAGGTCACTGTTTGGACATAAAAAATTTGGCACAAAATTTAAATTAATTTTCTCTAAAGATTTTTTTTTTTGGAAAAATTCAAAATAAATTTTGTCCAAAAAAATATTATTAGAACCAACCCGACCTACTACCCACACCCACGCCTGGTCGGCGGCGGCGACGTGCGCTTACGCATGTGATGGTTTGGACTAAGGCTCACTTTGTCCATAGCTCCTCCCTTCTACAAACTTGGGGTGCCCCTTGGGGCCCAACTCAAGTATTGACACCTAGAACTTATATATACATATAAATTCTCTTAAGTTTCCAATATGGGAAAAGCCTTATAAGGAAACCCACATTTTATTCTTTAATTGACCATTCCACGAATTTAATTGACCATTCCACGAATCCAAAAATGACGTCAACTTTCCATTCACTCATAAATGGTTTTGACAAACCGTCTTCACCATATGACTTGACATATAGCAAGGAACACGTCACCTCTTTGGACCCACCTCAAAAGACGTGTGGGGCCCACTCAAATTTGGGCTCAAAGTTGGCCCAAAATAAGCCTATAAAACCATAATTCCAACAATAAAAAAATTATTAGAACTTGGGGTGCCCCTTAGGGTCCAACCTAAGTGTTTCCACCTAGAACTTATATACACATATAAATTCTCTTAAGTTTCTAATTAGGGACAAGCCTTACAAGGAAACCCATATTTTATTCTTTAATTGTCCATTCCACGAATCCGAAAATGACGTCAACTTTCCATTGACTCATAAATGATTTTGACGAACCGTCTTCACCGTGTGACTTGCCATGCGGCAAGAAACACGTCACCTCTTCGGACCCACCCCAAAAGACATATGGGACCCACTCAAATTTGGACTCAAAGTTGGCCCAAAATAAGCCTATAAAACCATAATTCCAACATTAACATGCTGTCCAAATTGACCTCATCAAATATCTAAAGTTTCTTGTGATATAGCTTTTCTCCATAAACAAACTATCTCAATCTAAATATTTATTATAGATTAATGCTTCCTTGATTGATTCATGCTAATCAACAAAATAATGCCCTTTAGGGATTCGATCCACATATGTTGACCTAGCTCATGATAGGTCCGATCTAGTCTAGACTTTCCATCATGCCCTCAATTTGTGAGTCAATTGTAAGCATTCCTAAGCCAAGTTGTAGAGAGAAATTCAAGTCGAGTAAAATTAAATTGCCAATCCCCTTTCCTACATCCTTCCTCAACTTTTTGGGCCAATCCCCCCCAAAGAGCACCACTTCAAACTCAAAACTGGCGAGGCCTCAAAAGGCAACCCAGGTAAAGTTGTAGCTGGTGGTCTCATCAGGCTTCAGGCTTCATCAGGAACATTAGAACCACAACAAGTGCAATAGCCGAATTGTGGGCAACGAGGGATGGCTTGAAGCTAGTTCTTTACCTTAACATAAAAAACTTAGAAGTGGAAACTAATGTATCAAGGCTAAAACATATCCTTCTTAGCGATGAAAATGACTTATCAATTCTACAACTTCATTATTGATTACAGGTCCCTCTTGGCTCAATTGGGAGTGAAGGAAATTAACCATATCTACAGAGAGCCAAATGCTTGTGCTAATCTACTAGCAAACCAAGGAGCTCCAACAAATGAAGAAATTCATAATTTTCAGCATTCACCTCCTTGTATTTGTAATCAACTCTTTGATGATGCTAGGGGTGTTCCCTACCTTAGAAGTATGTAATTGACCTTTTTTATCTATAATATTGCTCATTTATTACCCAGAGAGAGAGAGAGAGAGAAATTCACGCCTTTCCACACACGGTTATTTTCATACCCTTAACAATCTAATAATCATAAAATTTCGAACGGGAGTCAGCCAATAAAGGGAGAAGAGGGAGAAAATGTGGTAACTGTGTAGGTTTTTTTTTTTTTTTGAAGTAATGGTAGAGATCATGAACAAAATATCATAAAATGCTTCATGAAAATATTTCATCCTTTAATTAGTGTGTGGTGTTTCATTATATGTGTAATCTAAAGCTAATAAATCTTTATAAAATATTTCATAATCCCTAACATTTTTTTTTTTGGTGCATCCTTATCCGATAATGCAACCAATGCTCAAATAATTCAAGCAATTGAGTTAATCATTATAACAATTTAATACACATTATTCCATTTTGTTAATCTCTAGCATACCAGGTGATCCTTAGTCTAATTGTCAATCTACCTTAAACTGCTTCTATCTGAAGTTCCTATTCGTTTCAAGCATAAATAATATAAATTATAATAAAATATCTTTCTATTTTGAGAGGGTAATTTGTGTAGCACAAATTGGGCTGAGCTAGGTAGAAGTGGGCTTAAGACTTGGGCTACGTAATGAACTGAGTTGTGCTTTAGAGAAAGCTTGGTTTGGGCTGCACAGGGGCCAAACCGATCAAAGAAGTTTGACCGGACAAGTAAATGCCAACATTCTTAAAACGAGCTACTTTCTAGTGGCAGTCAAAGGTTTGACCGAGCTATGTAGGAAGACGGTCAAACATAATTGGGAGCGGGGCTTTAACCGGCTAGGAGAAGGGTCGTGCAACGTTAGCACGATGGCACGTCGTACTAGGCTTGCAAGGCACGGCGCATTGCACGGCTAATTTAGAGGTAAACAGAACAAAAATAGTTCGATTGCTCGGCTGGAAGCCATGCAAAGAGTTGTGCCATCTCACTGGGCTTGTAGTGAGAAGGGTGTTAAAGGATAATTATCCTTTAAGAATGTGATTTCTAAGAGGACTTTATAAAGGAGAGTTAGAGTCCTACTAGGATTATGCCATGCGAGACTTACAAAAGCTCAAACCAAACCCTAATTCCAAGTATTACAATTACTATTCCCGAATTCACAAAGCTTTTACTCCTTGTTAGTCTATTTGCTAACTTACGTATATGAGAGGTTTCCAGCACACACTCGCTGGCTAGCTCACGTTTATGATTTCAAGTATTACGATGACGTTTGGAAGAGTACAAGCTTGATTAACAAGATTATACAAGCGACGATAATTTTGTACTCGTACATATTTGATAATAATAATATTTTTAATTGTCATTATTATTATTATTATTATTATTATTTTGGGTTCTAGGGAAATGAGTTAATGGATAAGTGTACTAGAACCAAACTTTAAAAAAATGGCATATTAGTTTAGTTCTATGGTCTTATGCTAAAAAATGTATCCATCTACCCAGTTTAATAAAATTTTGATTACACTTATAAAAGAATTTCAAAAAATCAACAAATATAATAAAAAAAATTCATAATACTCTCCAAACTAGCTTTTATAAAATATGTGAAGTCATCAAATTCTTTATATTATGTTATTTTTAAATAATTTAAGAAGTGTAAAAATCCTAAAAATAGAGAATTTTTTTTTAGGGTCTTAATTCAAAAATAAAAAATTATAATTATTCAAAATTAAAACTTAACTTTCACTTTAAAAAGGGTAAATTATACCCACACCCCATGAGATTTCAAGTTAATACAATAGTATCCTTGTAATTCTTAAAATTACATCTCCCTCGTTAAGGTTTATAGTTATAGTTGCAGTATAAAAACTTCGAAAGGCACCATGTAATTTATTAAATAAATAAATAAAAATTAAATCATTCAATTTTAATTTTAAATTAATTTATTAGTTTTACCGATTTTTAACATTCCTAGTCTTTGTTTACATACCTAACCAAATTGTACCAATAAAATATAAATTTCAATTAGTCTAAAAGTAGCAAGACTTATGTATTTTTTGTATATGAAGCACATGGTTTTGAGTTTGATTTTGTTTGCACGCTTTCAAAATGTGAACATAACACGCCTTGATTGGTTCAAAACAGTATAATTCACAATTTTAAGCAAGGTCAATATATTTTTTGAATCAGAAATACATAATTTTAAACTAATTAAAGAAATTGTATTGTGTTCGTAAACAAATAAAATGTGATGAAATTCATTTTTCATTTTCCTCATACTCTCACACTATAAGAAATTAGTGATTTAGAGACTAATATTTAGAAACCAATTGAATTTGGTCTCTAAAAACCATCATTTAGGGACAAAAATAAATTATAGGAGAAAGCCATACAAACACTCCATATTCCTTTTATGATATGGATATACACCATATTTGACCAGTTGATCCGCGTGTGTTTGATATGGTAAGAGCTGGAGGCCAATATATTTGGTTGCTAATGTGTAAAGACTTTTAGAGACCAAATTTTGGCTGTCTCAATAATAAGCAAATAAAATCTCATCCTCTCGCCCTAATTTGTCAAATGCATGCTCTCGATCTATTCTCTCTTCTCTCTGTCTAGGGCTCTCTGTCTATGACTCTAATGGAGATCTAAGATCTTCAACTTTAATCAATCTCATTTTCATGATTGATCTCATCTTCATGATCGATCTCATGCTCCAACGTAGATCTATCCTCTCATCCTCTTCGTTTCCGCACTAGCACCCCTTCTTGCTCAGGTCTCTCTCTCTCTCTCTCTTTCTCTCTCTCTAATGTGTATATATATATGGTAGATGTATGTATGAATTTTTTTTAGTGTGTAGGTGTTTGGATCTATGAACTGGAAGAGAAGATGAATTGGTGCAGGGAGATTAGCGGGGTCTCGATTTCTGCATCTGACTCCATCTTTTTCCGTAAACCTCGATGAATCGGCGTTTGGTTTTATTTGTGTATCTCGAATCCCTCCGTAAACGACCAATTCAGACCTTCGAGATGGCATTGGCATCTCAAGTATATGATCTAACTTTTTTTGTTTTTTCATTAATATATTGCATTTTCATTAATTTTACTCTCAATTTCTATATTAAAAAAAATTGATTTCATTATTTTTATTGAATAAATTCCTGTCATCATACTGAGATTTTCAACTCTAAAGCAAAGATGGAGCTTCTAACTAAGGTATACACTCCTCCTCCATGTGTATTTTCTAGATGCTTTGTTTGGTTGTTGGGAAAAGTGTAAAATGAAAAGGATTTTAATCCCTAAACTCTAGAACATAAAAGCTTTCCTGTATAAATGTGATTTTACTTGCAGTGCAACATAAATAGTTTTTTAGTTATAAATAGTTAATCTTAGTTTTACAAAAATTTTACAAATTAGCATATATATTTTTTAGTTTATAAGTAGTTAATCTTAGTTTGTAAATAAGGCTGAAAAAAATAAACACAAAAAAGATGGTGCGTTTTTTTTTAAATTATTTTTAATTTGGGTTTTGTATACTTGCATTTAGATACATTTGAATATACCTGTTTATATATATATATATGTATTTTGAAGTGGTTGATAGAACATTTTGATTAGGGGTTTTACGAGTTCATAGTGCTTTAATGGGATCATCTCCAAGTATATACTCACTCTTTCACTTCTCCAGATTAGTAGATTTTCCCCATTTTTGATTGTACATGTAGCTTATTGATATATCATATTTTGGTTAAGCATTTTTTATTTCCTGATTTTGGATTCTTCTAGGAAGTGTTTCTTCATCTGTCAATTTGGTTTTTTTTATTTCAATTCATGAGGTCTAGGAATTTTAATATGGTTATTGATTCATGTTAAGACAACATTTTGATGGGCTTAATGGTTTTTCAGAGTGCTTGTAACATGAGGCTGGCAAGGATAGAGAAAAAGCAACTCGCATAAAAAATGTCTAAAATGACATTGGAGGAGGCCTTGACACTTGTTCGAGCATTCAGTAATTATCTCACCTTGATGGGTATTGCTGAGACCCATCATAGGTAACTTGAATTTATTTACCTTGCTTGAAATGTCACCAGTGCTATTAATCATTATGTTTCTTGTTTCAATTGGTTTCCATTTTAGAGCAATTGGAATGCATTTTTATGTAGCATTTAATCCAACTTACATTAGCATTGTAACTTGTGTCAAAGATAACTTTGTTCTTCCTATATCTTTTAATAGTTCTTGTGTCATAATTAAATATTTTGTAATCAAATTAATCTTGAATAACTTATAATAATAATTTTTTTTGGTAGTCATGATTGACATATATATTGCATTCCTTTGTTAAAAATTTTATTTGGTTTCCTGTTCCTTCATGCAGAGTACGAAAGTCACGAAGTGTGGCACACCTATCAAAATCTTGTGATGACATTTTCAATTAGCTAATCTATAGCGATCTCGATTTTGACCCGACTATTGTTGCATCCTGGACTCGGGTTTCATGGTTTAATATTGTTATCCAGGTCTTTTCTTCCTTTCACTTTTTGAGTTTGAGTATTGTGATGTTTTGGGCATGTTTGAAATAGGTTGGTTACTAGTTAGCCTAGATTGTTGTTGCCTAGATTTTGGCTTCTTTGCTCGAGCGAAGCTTATTGCGCTCGAGCAAGCCTTGTGATCTTCCAGTATTTTCTCAGGTTTGTAGAGATTCTGGGAGGGCGTTGTTGTTTGCTCGAGCAAGAACTCTTGCGCTCAAGCGACGGTCTTCTGTTTGCAAAACTTCTGGGAATTTGTATTCTGTGCACGAGCGAGGACACTTATTGTGTTTGGTCGCTCGAGCAACAACTCCTTCGCTTAAGCGAGCATCGCGTATATCAGTTTGCAGCAGCTTATTTTTACATCACTTTTGGCACCTTTTCACCCAAAAACCCTAGATCAGTTCCTTCTATTTCTAAAATTCAACTTCTCTCTACAAATACACCTAGATCTAAGGACCTCTCTACCCTACTCTTTTTGATATAAAGATAGAGCATCTCGTAGGCTTCCATTTGATCCGAATAAAGTTGAGTTTGGGCGTCTTTGAGGTTTCTTTACTTCTCCTTTGGGTTTCTAGACTTGAGATAGGGATATTCTACACCTTGATATGATCTTTAACCTAGTTATTTGTTGTTATGTATAAGTGGTGAGATTTGGGGAGTGTTTGAGTGAACCTAGGCTTTGGATTCAAATTGAAAAGAGGGGTTTCTATGATTGTGTTACATGAATGATTATGGGATTGTGGATATGAAGTTATCTTATGTTAAAATAGTGGATTTTAGCCTTTGATTTAATATTTGAAAAAGGGGGAGACCTGCCGTAATATGTCGTGAATGATTATTTTGCATAAATAATAAAATTGGCATGGAAAATGTGAAATTGGGGAAAAGTATAGATGAATGGTGTTGTTAGATTTGTTTAATCACTCACCTATGAAAATGTGATGAATTATCTGTTATAAAGACTAAATATCTATTTAGAAATATCTGTATTTGGCTATTGGTGGATGATAGTTATTATTGTTGTAGGAATTGCAAGAGGATTAGGTGAATTGAAACTAATCATTTAATTGTGTCATTGAATATGACAGTATGTTGAGGGATTTAATATGTATAATTGATAGTCATTGAATATGACGGTACCTTTAAAATACATTATCTATGTATAATATTTGGGAGAAGAAAGGGGATGTACTCCATGTTTTGGGAGGAGATAGGGGGTGGACTTCATTGAAATTAAGTTGGCTGGAGTGTCCAAGGTGAAAGTCCCGAAATCATATGTATACATGCGTGCTGATTCCGCAGACGAAATTTTCGTAAAATGGCAAGATTGAAGTGCTTATGTGATGGTTATGTTGATTGAGAACCACTGAGTTGTTGCCTCAGTTAGGTTATTTGGAAAATTGTAAACTTGGCTTATGCAAAGAAATAGAATGGATTAACTTGAAATAAATAAATGAAAAGGGATTGAGATGTGAATATCGGTACCGTGTGGTCATGTGAAGAATGTGCGTTTGTCATAAATATTGAATACGTCTCTGACACTTATATCTTAGTTAAACCTTATATATTGTGATAAGCTGTTTCTACTGGGCTTTGGCTCACCCTATTTGGGAAACTATTTTCAAGTACCGGTGACATACTTCCTCCAAGGACGTAGCTTGGGAGGACCTAGGAGTTAGAGGCTCTATTTTGTGTTTTGTGTTTAAATGTTTATTCAAGCCAAATGCATTATATATGTACAGAGCTTATGACTCTCTTTTGTTGTAACCAATTAATGTCTTGGAAAGATATAAGCCCATAGGGCATTTATTTTGTTGTTATTAACTGGTGTTACATGCTATAGATTCAGAATGAACATTTATGAATGTATATTGCATGTATCATTTTTTTTTTTTTTGTAATATGAACTCTGATGAATGAAAGTATACCAACTCTATTATGCTCATTTCTCTTATGAGTTGGATTATTTGTATTATTTTGGGGGCGTTACAACTTGGTATCAGAGCATACCGGATTTGAATACTTTGGGTACATGGGAAGTGGTTATTTCCATAATGGGTTTGTCTCGCTCAGTTGAGATGTTAGTATGTATTGTATGCTTATGTGATTATATGGGTATGGGATTTACTTTCTAGGATGTTGATCCAGTCCACGGGTTTTTGGGAGTCCCGTTAGAAAGGCACTTGATCACTGTCGTTTCTAGCTAGAACTCTAACAACGTCGCGAGACGATCATTATCCAAAAATGAAATTCGTATGTGTTTACGTAACTACGTGCTTTTGTGGAGTGAATTACTGTTGTCCAACGCATTAGGACACGAGTGAGTTAACTCCGGCACATTTGTGAATGTGCTAATCTCTGTGTTACCTTTATTAGGATGTCAAGACGTGGTGGTGTTAGGCGTGGTAAGCCTAGAAGGCATGAGTTGCCCATACCGGACGATATTCCAACATAAGAGGAAGGAGTTGGTCAGGCCAATGTGGCCAAGCCAGTTGGTCAACAGGCTATGGGCGTCATAGCCCGTGAAATAGCCAGAGCATTAAAGGAATCTATGGACATTCTCAAGGTTGAGAATCAAGTTTAGGCCCAAGTAGCTGAAGCAGGGTTGCCTTTTTTGAAAGAGAGTTATTCTGATCGAATCCGGACGAGTTTTTCAGTGATCCCAAGGAGCCACTGAAGGCTAATGAGTGGCTAAAACAGATAGTAAAGACATTTGAGATGCTCGGCATCGAAGACGGGGCTTGAGAGTGACCTTGGCATCCTTCCAAATGAAGGAGGCCTTGGTCGATCTTTGGAAGTATCTTGCGAGCGCATTGAGGAGAACAGGAGGCTTTTGTCGACGCCTTCCAAGACAAGTACTTACCTGCTACAATAAAGGAGAAGTTGAGGGACTAATTCTCCAAGTTGGTGCAATTGAACACACCGCTGGCCGAGTTTGAGGCCACATTCACCAGTTTATTAAGGTTTGCACTGGAGTTAGTGGCGATCGAGGAACACCATTGTCTGGAGTTTGAGAAGCGGTTAAGGACTAGACTCATGTTTAGAGTGGCCGGATCCATGATTAGAGATTATGGGCGCCTTGTGGAGGCGGAGAGAATAAGAGGCTCTAGAAGGAGTCAGGATATTCATGAGGACAGTAAGAGGCAGAGAGGTTCTAACCCACAGTCGTCCCAGAGAGCTCAGTTGAGGTCCACTTTTCCAGTACCAAGTTCGGGTTCTGGAAGGAGTGGTCAGGGAGACATCAATTGTTTCAAATGTGGTCAGTTGGGCCACAAGTCTCCAGCTTGCCCGTAGAGGGAATGAGGACATCGTCTTCGGCTCGTTCTCAGGGCCAAGGTCAAGGGAGAGGCCAGCCGCTCACTTGTTATCAGTGTGGGCAGGTGGAACACTTGAAAAGGTTTTGTCCACAGTTGAGTGGCACATCTGGTGCGTCTGGTTCGAGGCAGACACAAAGTCACCAACTCAAGACACCAAGACAGCCTCGAGGGCTGGGCCAGTCGAGCCTTTTCTATCGACTTATGCTCCGAGGGGTGAGCAAGTTGAGTAAAGACCTACGGGGCGTGTGTATGCTGTTACAGCGCCGGATCTTATACCTGCTCCTTCAGTAGTGAGAGATACCTTCTTGTTTTGCAATTTAGTTGCTAGTGTGTTAATTGATACGGGTGCATCCCATTCTTTTATCTCGTCTGCATTTGCATTAGTTTTGGTATTGGAGTTGGCACAGTTAGCATCTCCTATTTGTGTAGAGTCACCTATTGGTGGTGAGGTTATTTTAAAACACGGATGTCGAGGTTATGACATTGAGGTTGCAGGTCGTCGATTACCTTTTGCATTTGTATTGCTTGACATGTTTAGTTTTGATGTTATTTTGGGTATGGACTGGTTATCGTCATACCAAGCTGTTATAGATTGTTACTGTTAGAGAGTGACTGTATATACCTTGAGCGGTGATTGCTTTTATTTCTTGGGGGATCGGGTGGATAGAGTCTTATCACCAATATATGATCTATGCGGGCGTAGTGAATTTAGTTGTCTTCTTGCTAGCTTTTTGGGTGGTGAGTGTGATGAAGTTCGGGTTGAGTTGCCAAGGGTGGATTGTGAATACCCAGATGTCTTTCTCGAGGATCTTACTAGTTTACCACCTCATCAAGAGATCGAGTTCTCTATTGATTTAGTGCCTAGCGCGGCACCGATTTCTATGGCACCATATCAATTTGCACCTGCTGAGTTGAGTAAGTTGAAGATTCAACTCCAAGAATTATTAGATATGGGTTTTATTCGCCCTAGTACTTCACCTTGGGGAGCACCGCCTCTCTTTGCTAAAAAGAAAGATGGAGCGTTGCGATTTTGTATTGATTACTGGAAGTTAAACCGGGTAACTGTTAAGAACAAATCCCCAATGCCTTGTATAGATGACCTATTTGATCAGTTGAGAGGGTCTTGTTGTTTCTCTAAAATAGACCTGAGATCGGGTTATCACCAGTTGGGAGTAAGGGAGGAGGATATCCCAAAGACGGCATTCCGTACGCGGTATAGCCATTACGAGTTTTTAGTGATGCCTTTTGGGCTAACCAATGCCCTTGCTGTGTTTATGGATCTGATGAACCGAATCTTCCGAAAGTTCTTAGACCGTCTCGTGGTCGTCTTTGTGGATGACATCTTGATTTACTCACCCTCTGAGGAGGAGCACAAAGAACACTTGCAAATGGTGCTTGAGTTACTTACAGCCCATAAGCTGTATGCTAAGTTTGGGAAGTGTGAATTCTGGCTGAGAGAGGTTAAGTTCATAGGATATGTGGTGTCCGAGGAAGGAGTGACTGTAGATTTATCCAAGATAGAGGCAGTGCAAGATTGGGCACAACCTAAGAATACTTTCGAGATCCATAGTTTCTTGGGGTTAGTTGGGTATTACCATCGGTTTGTGAAGGAATTCTCTAGACTAGCCTCACATTTGACTAGATTGACGAGGAAATGGATCAAATTTGTGTGGAGTGAGACTTGTGAGAAGTCATTCCAAGAACTTAAGGTTAGACTTACCACTGCTCCAATCTTGATTATTCTGGAGAGGGGTTTGGGCTATTCAATATACTGTGATGCTTCACGGAAAGGTTTGGGTTGTGTCTTGATGCAAGAAAGAAAGGTAGTAATAGTCTATGGCTTGCGGCAGTTGAAAACTCATGAGAGGAATTACCCTACTCATGACTTAAAGTTGGCGGCGGTGATTTTTGCCTTAAAGATTTGGAGGCTTTACCTGTATGGTGAGAGATTTGAGGTGTTTTCTAATCATAAGAGTATAAAGTATCTGTTTACACAGAAGGACTTGAACTTGAGACAGAGGAAGTGGATGGAGTTCATAGAGGATTATGATTTTGAGTCGCATTATCATCCCGAAAAGGCTAATGTTGTGGCTGATGCGTTGAGTAAGAAGTCAATTAACAGTGTAGCTTGTATCACCATCAGGGAATGGGAAATGTTGGGTACTGTTGGCGAGTTTGACTTGCGTCTAGGCAAGTCTGTTGAGTCTGCAACCTTATTTTCAATGGTTACACAACCTACACTTGTGAATTGAGTGTTAGAAATGCAAAAGGGTGACCTTGAGGTAGAATCCCTCCGGGAGAAGATCTCCAGTAGGAAGGTAGAGAAGGGCTTGACTATGTATCCCGACCAGAGTGTGAGATACCGTGACCGCTTGTTCGTGCTAGAGTCTTGCCAAGAGGAAGTACTCCGAGAGTTTCAACATTCATGGCTTGCGGTGCATCTGGAAGGCACAAAAATGTATCATGATCTTAGTCGCTAGTTCTGGTGGAGGGGTATGAAGAAGGATGTAGCCATGTTTGTATCGAATTGCCTTATTTGTCAGCAAGTGAAGGCCGAGCATCAGAGGCCAGTAGGTTTGTTGCAACCCTTGCCTATAGCCAAGTGGAAGTGGGAGCATATCACGATGGATTTTGTTGTGGGCCTTCCGAGGACTCAACGAGGTAGTTATGCCATTTGGGCGGTAGTTGACTGGTTGACCAAGTCGACGTACTTTATAACTATGCGAGCAAATGATTCGGTAGACTATCTTGCCGATCTTTATATTAGGGACATAGTGAGGTTGTATGGGGTCTCTGTGATGATTGTTTCGGATAGAGATCCACGATTCATAGCTCGGCTGTGGTTGAGCTTGCAGAATGCCTTGGGTACTAGATTGACCTTTAGCACTGCTTACTATTCTCAAATTGACCGTTAGTTTGAGCGTACTATTCAGATCCTTGAGGATATGCTTCGAGGCTGTGTCTTGATTTTAAGGGGCTGTGGAGAGACACTTACCCTTAGTGGAGTTTGCCTACAATAACAGCTTCCAATCGAGTATTGGCATGGCACCGTTTGAGGCCTTGTATGGCTGACCATGTAGATCTCCTATGTATTGGGTCGAGGTAGGTGACGCACCTTTGTTGGGCCTAGAGTTGGTTTGGGAAACGACAGAGAAAGTGACACTTATTCGTAAGGGGTTAGTTATGGCTCAGAGTCGTAAAAAAAGCTATGTCGACTGTAGAAGAAGACCTTTGTCTTTTGAGGTGGGAGATCGTGTCTTTTTGAAGATATCACTTAGGCGGGGTCTTATGAGATTTGGGAAGAATAGGAACTTATCCCCTCGGTTTATTGGCCCTTTTGAGATCCTTGAGCGGATTGAGGAGGTTGCCTACTGTTTGGCGTTGCCGCCACAACTTTTTTGGAGTGCATGACGTGTTTCATATTAGTATACTTCGGAAGTATGAGTGGATCCATCCCAAGTGTTGGATTGGACTAACTTAGAGGTAGATGAGGATGCCTCGTATGAAGAGAGACCAATGAGAGTCTTGGATAGATGGGACCAAGTCTTGCGATGCAAGACAATTCCCTTGATCAAAGTATTATGAAAACATCACGGGATTGAGGAAGCAACTTGGGAGCGTGAATTGGAAGTCCATGAGAAATATCCGGACTTATTTGTTAATGTTTGAGTATAAGTTGAGATTTAAGTTTTGTTCATGAACTGTAAAGACATTGTACATGATTTGAATTATGGGAACATTGTATATGTTGAATATGTTTCGAAAATGCAAGCTTAATATGAACATTGTATATGTTGTTTAAGTTTTGGGAATACGAATTTATCATAAACATTGAACATGTTTTGGAAATATGAGATATACGTATTGAAATTGGTTAAAACTATGGGAGATGCATATTGGTAATATGTTGAGATATATATTGTAAATTTGTTCCTCACGTGGAGGGATTGAATGACCAGTAGGTGAGTCATGACAATGAGAATTGATTTGTAATCATTTTAGAAATTGGCTAAACATGACTTTGAAACATGATTTATAATTTCGGGGACAAAATTCTTTAAGGGAAGAGGTTATAGTGATCTCGATTTTGACCTGACTATTGTTGCATCCCGAACTCGGGTTTCATGGTTTAATATTGTTATCCAGGTCTTTTCTTCCTTCCACTTTTTGAGTTTGAGTATTGGGATGTTTTGGGTGTGTTTGGAACAGGTTGGTTGCTAGTTGGTCTAGATTGTTACTACCTAGATTTTAGCTTCTTCGCTCGAGCGAGCTTTGTAATCTTCCAGTATTTTCTCAAGTCTGCAGAGATTTTGTGAGGGCGTTGTTATTTGGTCGAGCAAGAACTCTTGCGCTCGAACGACGGTCTTCTGTCTGTAAAACTTTTGGGAATTTGTATTCTGCGCTAGAGCGAGGACACTTATTGTGTCTGGTCGCTCGAGTGACAACTCCTTTGCTCGAGCAAGCATCGCATTTGTCAGTTCACAGCAGCTCATTTTTACATCACTTTTTGGTACCTTTTCACCCAAAAACCCTAGATCAGTTCCTTCTTTCTCTAAAATTTGAGTTTTTTCTACAAATACACCAAGATCTAAGGATCTCTCTTCCCTACTCTCTTCGATATAAAGATAAAGCATCCTGTAGGCTTCCATTTGATCCGAATAAAGTTTAGTTTGGGCGTCTTTGAGGTTTCTTTACTTCTCTTTTGGGCTTCTGCACTTGAGGTAGGGATATTCTACACCTTGATATGATTTTTAACCTAGTTATTTGTTGTTATATATAAGTGGTGAAATTTGGGGAGTTTTTGAGTGAACCTAGGGTTTGGATTCAAATTGAAAAAAGGGGTTTCTATGATTGTGCTACATAAATGATTATGGGATTGTGGATATGAAGTTATCTTATGTTAAAATAGTGGATTTTAGCCTTTGATTTAATATTTGAAAAAGTGAGAGATTTGCCCTAATATGTCTTGAATAATTATTTTGCATAAATAATGAAATTGGCATGGAAAATGTGAAATTAGGGAAAAGTATAGATGAATGGTGTTGTTGGATTTGTTTAATCACTCACCTATGAAAATGTGATGAATTATCTATAATAAAGATTAAATATCTATTTAGAAATATCTATATTGGGCTGTCGATGGAAGATAGCTATGATTGTTGTAGGAATTGCATGAGGATTAGGTAAATTGAAACTAATCATTTAATTGTGTCATTAAATATGACAGTATGTTAAGGCATTGAATATGTATAATTGATAGTCATTGAATATAACGGTACCTTTAAATACATTATATATGTATAATATTTTGGGAAAAGAAATGGGATGTACTCCATGTTTTGGGAGGAGATAGGGGATGGACTTCATTGAAATTAAGTTAGCCGGAGTGTCCAGAGTGAAAGTCCCAAAATCATATGTAAACATAGGTGCCGATCCTGTGAAAAAATTTCCGTAAAATGGCAAGATTGAAGTACTTGTATGATGGTTATGTTGATTGAGAACCACTGAGTTGTAGCCTCAATTGGGTTATTTGGAAAATTATAAACTTGGCTTATGCATAGAAATAGAATGGATTAACTTGAAATGAATAAATGGAAAGGAATTGAGATGTGAATATCGGTACCGTGTGGTCATGTGAAGAATGTGCGTTTGTCATAAATATTGAATATGTCTCTAACATTTATATCTTAGTTAAACTTCATATATTGTGATAGGTTGTTTTTACTAGGCTTTGGCTCACCCTATTTGGGAAACCATTTTCAGGTACCGGGGACATATTTCCTCCAAGAACGTAGCTTGGGAGGACCTAGGAGTTGGAGGCTCTATTTTGTATTTTGTGTTTAAATGTTTATTCAAGCCAAGGGCTTTATATATGTACAGGGCTTATAACTCTCTTTTGTTGTAACCAAGTAATGTTTTGGAAAGATGTAAGCCCGTAGGGCATTTATTTTGTTGTTATTAACTGGTGTTACATGCTATAGATTTAGAATAATATTTATGAATGTATATTGCATGTATCATTTTATTTATTTATTTATTTTTTTGTAATATGAACTCTGATAAATGAAAGTATACCAATTCTATTATGCTCATTTCTCTTATAAGTTGGATTATTTGTATTATTTTGGGGGCATTTTATTTGGTTTTATATTCCTTCATGCAGAGTACGAAAGTCACGGAGTGTGGCACACGTATCAAAATCTTGTGATGACATTTTCAATTAGCTGATCCATGATGGAGTTTCCCCAGATGAGCTCTACAACAATGTTTGCAAACAGGTCTCTTCTTGTTATTTATTTTGTTAATTTTTTTTTATTATTTGCTATTTTTAGTCAAAATAGCTTAATAAGTTACTTGATCTGGCCTATTGTGTTTGTAATGTTGGTTTGTTGTTGCTTCAAGAGGTTGAGATCAGTGTTTTAAAACATTGGTTAAAGATTGTCACTTTGTGGATCATGTGTGCTCAGCATATTCGTTTAGCTTAGTCCTTTTGTATGACACTCTTGGTGAGTAGTCTATTCAAATGTCATCTCACCTAATTCAGAGAGTCTGAAAGGTGAATTTGTGACCCTTTTTTGTTATCTTCAAGGCCAGATGCTATTAAGTATATTGTGAATCATGCGGATATACAGGCTATTTTTTGTGTACCAGAGATTCTGACTTCTGTGATTTGAATCTTTTCTTTTCTTTTGCAAAGTTGCTCCTACTCATCTTCACTATTGGGGTCATGCCTATTTAGTGAGGATAACCTCCCTATTAGTTTCCCGAAAACATGTTGTCTCTTAGATGGCATATGAACACATTTGACTGAGTTGTTATAGCTTTTGCTGACAAAAAGACATAATTTTGAGATACACAAAAAATTTAAAATAAAAAATCTGTAGACTTAACCAGGGTTACCAATGATTCTTACTAAATCAATTTGTTATAGCTTTTAAGCTGTAGTATTTTCTTAACAGATTGAAATAGGTAATCTTCAAGATGCAACTTTTCTTAATGTTGAAGCAAAGGTAAATAATTTTATTGATATATAGTTTCCATAATTTTTATTTATTTATTTTTTAAAATTTAATATTTAACTTTACTTAGTAGCTATGACATCTTTTTTGAACTCTTCATGTCATTCTTCCATACAAACACACACACACATCATGGGAATGGTTTTAATGCATTGTTGAGTGTTACCTATATCCAGGCTGTGCAAATGATTTAAGTCATCCTGTACATATACTCAATGTTGGGTTAGGACTTGTTAAAAAAAAAAAAAACAAACAAACAAACAAACAAACTCAATATTTCAGTCATTTCACATTCAATGGTAGCTTTAACAATTGAGACAAGTAGGACTCTGTTGAAGTTAAATTTTGTTGTTAATGAATATGAATTTTGATGCCTTTGTGTTTCCATATGTGTATTGCTTTGATTTACAAGCAATTACACAAGTCATTCTTTGATAAATCAGATTTATTCTTCTTATGCATGCTGCATTTCAACATTTAGAAGCAAGAATTGGAGATTGAGGCAACCTAGGTAATTAAGTTAGAAACACCTATTATTTATTTCTGTTTTTTTCTTTGCCAATTAATCAATTTTCTTTTGTGTTTTGGGTTTATTTGGTCTTTTCTTTGATTTGGGTTGTGCTTCCTTTGATGCATAAAGAGATCAATTTTTTGCTTCTTGCTTCTTTCCTTTTAGTCTATATTTGTTTTAGGTAGATTTATATTTGCTTTGTTTCTGATTTGATTCAGCTTAGGGATGCATGCTTCTTATAAATTTCACTTGTTATCAGTTGAATAAATTGTTTTGCTGTCTTTTTCTTTGTTGATTTTTGTATTAGTTTTTGCTCCTTGTTCTTTGACCTTATCACAACGATTTAATTGATATTATTGTTTTATTTTCGCTTTACAAGACTAAATCAGTGAGTAAAAGATATATATCCATTTCTAAAGGTGCAATTTAGTTTGTTTAAATTTTTGTAAAATTTTACTTTCTATGTATTCATTATGGTTTGTGAATAGAATGCTTTGATGTGTGAATGTCAATTTTTATTTTATTTTTTATTTTTTTAATTTTATGGTTGGATGATAAATTTAATTTTTGTGAATTTTTAGCTATCAAATTAATGGTTATAAAATGTTTTTTAAATTGACTTTTAGTGACAAAAATATATGGCGAGTCATTTATCCTTAGCGACCAAAAATAATTGTTGTTAAAAATGTCACTATTTTGTATTTTGCGACCAAATTGGGACATTTTGTGACAAAGTATTAGCGACGAAATGTTTTAGTTCTGCAAAATCAAACATTTTGTGGTAGTATAAAATTGGTCGCCAATTGTCACTTTTAGCCGCGTTTTTGAAAATTGGTCTCTAAAAATCAATTTTGACTTCTGGATGCACTTTTAGCGACTTTTTTGGTGACGAATATAATTTTGTCACAAAAAACATTTAGGGATCAAAATAATGGTTTTAGGGACCAAAATAATTGGTTGCTAAAAGTCTTCTATGTTGCAGTGTCATTTACCAAAAAAAGTCATTAAATGTAACAATATCATTGGCCAATAAAAAGTAACAAAAAAAACAAAATGGATAAATCTTATCTGCCACTAAGCTAACATAGTTGTGATGAGTAATTCTATTCTGTTAGGTTTTATTATTGGCAATCCTGTTTGACAATGATTACTTTTGGATTTCTATAAGTAATTGGTTTTCTTCCAAAACTAAGATTACTTTGGATTTCTATAAGTAATTGGATTTTTCCCAAAACTAGGATTACTTTGGATTTCTATAAGTAATTGGTTTTCTTCAAAAATTAGGATTACTTTGGCTTTCTATAAATAGTTGGTTTTCTCCCAAAACTAAATTAATTCCTCAAGATCTTCTTTTTGGTTCTTAAGGTTTATATCTGGGGATATTTTGTTAGTTTTCTTTGATGTTTTATTGAGTATTCAACTCATGGTTTAAAGAGAGTACATCGAAGGTTTTGTTTGTTATATACAAGAGAGAGAGAGAGTTGTTCTTCGGTGGATTCTGAAGAATTCGAGCCTGAAGCTTCGGTGGATTCTGGAGTGGCTCATCGTAAAGACAATTCCGAGGTGAAGACGGGGTTGGAAGAGGCACATAAAGGTTGGTTCAATTAGGCGTGGATTCGCTAGATAATTGAGAGTA
Source organism: Camellia lanceoleosa (assembly GCA_025200525.1). Taxonomy (NCBI): domain Eukaryota; kingdom Viridiplantae; phylum Streptophyta; class Magnoliopsida; order Ericales; family Theaceae; genus Camellia; species Camellia lanceoleosa. The sequence continues at coordinate 54,015,044 of CM045760.1, forward strand.
TACCTGTGTAATTCCTTTAAATCTTCTTAGTGGATTGTTTTGTGGCTGTTACTCGTGATTTTTTAATCACAGTTGGAGGTGTCCAATTGCGGTTTTTCCACGTAAAATCGTTGTGTCGAATTGTCTTTTATTGTTTGATTGGGATTGTTATATTCTGCTTAAAATTGGTACATAATCACAAATCAACATCTAGGTTTTCTAGATTTTCTAGATTTTTCAATTGGTATCAGAGTAGGTCGTTCTATTTTTTTTTTTTAAATTCTTTTAGAACGCTTTATTTTTTTAAAAAAAAAATTCTTTTAAAACGAGATCTTGTTTGATTTGTAATAATGGATTCAATTCGTGAGGGAAATTCTATGGTTCGACCACCCTTACTTGACGGATCCAATTATTCTTTTTGAAAAGCTCAGATGAGATCTTTTTTAAAATCTATTGATGAAAATGTTTAGCAATCCGTCATGAATGGGTGGACTGAACCAACAATTACTGTTGATGGAGTAACTTTTTCCAAATCAATTGATAAGTGGGACACAACTGATTACCAAAATAGTAGCTAGAATAGTAAAGCTATCAATTCTCTCTTTTGCGCTGTCACACCTGAAGAGTTTAGTCGTATTTGCAATTGTGAAGTCGCAAAAGAGGCTTAGGATATCTTACAAATTATTCATGAGGGCACTCCTTCGGTTAAACGCTCAAAACTTCAAAGGCTCACATCTAGTTTCGAAAACCTTTCAATGAAAAATAGTGAGACCTTTGATGAATTTTATACGAAGTTGAGTGACATTGTTAATTCTAGCTTCAATTTAGGTGAAAAAATACCGGAATCCAAGATTGTGGGAAAATTTTTGAGATCCTTACCCGATCGATTCCAACCAAAAGTTACAGCTATTGAGGAGGCTCAAGATGTTGACACCCTCAAGCTGGATCACTTGATTGGAAATCTCCAAACTTATGAGGCATATAGGAATTTCAAAAAGAAACAAAAAGATACTATTGCTTATAGTTGTGCTCATAGTGTTGGAAAGGATTCTGATGAGGATTGTGAGATAGATTCCAAGATTATGGATGCTTTTGTAAAACAATTCAAAAAATCTTTTTTGAAAAAGAATCCTAATCTTTTGGAATCTACTCATACTCATAAATCTAAAGGCAAAGATAAACTCAAAATTAATCCTATAGCCAAGAAAGAAAAAGGAAAGATACAAGGGAACTCTGAAAGTGTCCAATGCTATGAATGCCAAGGATTTGGCCACTTTGCTTCAGAATGCCCCACTCGTTTAAGGAAGAAGAAAGCCCTTGCTATCACTTGGGATGATGAATAAGAATCTGATAAAGATGAAAGTGACGATGAAGATCAAGGCGAAGAGGGGCATAAACAATTTCTTGCTTTCATGGCGGCTTCCGAAACTGAAGGACAAACAGAGTCTTCGAAAAGGTCAGTTGAGAATACCACTGATGATGAATCCTCGGAGAGTGATCATGAAGAGCTTGAGCAAGCTTATGAAAAGTTGTATAAGGAGTCTCTTAACTTATTCAAATTGAATGACAAACTCACAAAGAAACTCAAAGCATGTGAAAGTGAGAATGTCAAACTTAAGGAGGAGATTTCCAAGGCCAGGATTGATGCCATCAAGATAGCTGATGATCGACAAGCTCTTTGTGCAAAACTATTGACTTGTGAGACAGAGAGGAATGAGCTACTGGAAACCCATGCCATGGATAAAGAAAAGATTGAATCCCTCGAGATGTCACAAGTTGCTTTGGAAGAACTATTGATCAAGAAAGAAGAAGAGCTCAAGTGTGCTATGGCTACCATTGGTCTTTGGAACAAAGGATCAAAGACTTTGGAGGATATTATTGGGTCTCAACAAATGAGTTGTGACAAGAGTGGCATTGGCTTTGGTGATAACAAAGAGCAAAAACAGAGTGCATCTACATCTCATGATACAAGAACTCAAGGAAAAGGAGAACAAAAAATTCAACATGAGGATGGATTTCTCAAACTTCCAAGAGTTGGTAAGGTAAAAGAAAAAAAGGTACACCCTATTTTTATTTGTCATCATTGTGGTATGCATGGTCATTTCGCCCTTATTGTTATAAGTTGCATGGGAGAGTGTCTCATAGAGATGGAAGAAATTCCAACATCTCGTGGGGTAGAAGACACTTCATTAATAGGAAGTTGGAAACCAAGTCGAGACAAGTTCCCATTGAGAACAAAGGGAACCACAATGTCAAGACATCACCCAAAAACCGCAATGCTCACAACTTTAAGTAATTGGTTTTCTTCCAAAACTAAGATTACTTTGGATTTCTATAAGTAATTGGATTTCTCCCAAAAATAAGATTACTTTGGATTTCTATAAGTAATTGGTTTTCTTCCAAAATTAGGATTACTTTGATTTTCTATAAATAGTTGGTTTTCTCCCAAAACTAAATTAATTCCTCCAGATCTTCTTTTTGGTTCTTAAGGTTTATATCTGGGGATATTTTGTTAGTTTTCTTTGATGTTTTATTAAGTATTCAAATCATGGTTTAAAGAGAGTATATCAAAGGTTTTGTTTGTTATATACAAGAGAGAGAGAGAGAGTTGTTCTTCGGTGGATTCTGAAGAATTCGAGCCTAAAGCTTCGGTGGATTCTGGAGTGGCTCATTGTAAAGACAATTCCGAGGTGAAGATGGGGTTGGAAGAGGCACATAGAGGTTAGTTCAATTAGGCGTGGATTCGCTAGATAATTGAGAGTATACCTGTGTAATTCCTTTAAATCTTCTTAGTGGATTATTTTGTGGCTGTTGCTCGTGGTTTTTTAATCACAGTTGGAGGTGTCCAATTATGGTTTTTCCACGTAAAATCGTTGTGTCGATTTGTCTTTTATTGTTTGATTGGGATTGTTATATTCTGCTTAAAATTGGTACATAATCACAAATCAACATCTAGGGTTTCTAGATTTTTCATATTCGTACACCATTTTTGACGTTTGAATATTAAGTGTTTTTTGTGGCTCATATTGCACGTCAAGTTGTCCTAGATGTACTGAGGTGTTGGAAGACTTGAATCATTTATTCATGTCCTCATGCAAGCATCATTTGGAAAAATCTCATTTACTATGACTGGTTTGAGATACATAGAATCCGTGTAACAGTTGGGTTGAATCCAACCTTAAAAGAAAAATTCCCCCTATTCTGAATGCTATTTGAAAAGTTATTTTTTCTGTTGTTCTTTGGCAAATCTAGAAAGATAGAAATTCTAAAGTTTTTGACAATATTATCCAGCCTTGGCAAAGGAGTTTATACCTCATCAATAGATATGTTTATGAAATTATTAAGGCTTTTCAATCTTCTATTACAACCCCTAGGTGCAACCCTAAACTAATCAAGTGGTATATGCCTTCTGCAAGAAAATCAAGTTGAATGCAGACGGAAGTTCTCAAGGAGATCCGAGCGAAGGTGAATCTGGAGGACTCTTTAGAGATGAAACTGGAATATGGCTTTGCGGTTGTTTTGGTAAACTAGAAGAATGCACAAATCTGGAGGCTGAATTATGGGACATATATCATCTTTGAGAAAGGCTACATTAATGTGGTGATAGAGATTGACTCTACTATGGCTTTTGATCTTATTAATGCAAATTATGTTGCCAACTCTTTCCTTAGAAGTCTAGTGGTGACACAAAACAGCTCCTTAAGAGATGTAGATGCACAATTTAACATATTTTGCGAGAAGGTAATCAATGTGCTGACAAACTTGCCAAGCTTGGTGTTGAGACCAGGATGACCCCCTTCTTGTGATGGAAGATGCTCCAAAAGAAGTTAGAAGTTTTGTGGTAGCAAACCTGCTAGGAAGGGAATATTAGAGGCACTAAGCTTCTTATTTACCTTTGTTTTTCTTGTTTGTTGTTTGTCCAAAACTTTTCCAACTTCTCTGAAGTACCTAAAGAAAAATAAAATAAAATTATATTGGAGTTGAACGATGAAAATACATAAAATATTGTATTTTACATAATTTATTTTTTGGTACATTGGCGAGAGCTAGTCCAACAAATGACTATCTAGTAAGGGTAGACAAACATTGGTTCTGCCTGACCTAAGTTAGTCCAACAAATGACTATCCAGATGACTTTTTGACTTCTTTTTTTTTTTACGAAAATATTTGTAAAAAGTAAAGTAAATGAAAATAATTTTTTGAATTTTTAATATTTATTTATATTTTAATATTTTTAATAACTTTTTAACTTTTAAGCTACAATGTGAAGTTGTCAAATGAGACGTCCTTATATATTCACTACAGAGAGAACTTTACACTCTGGATTGATGGATGGATGGATGGATGGATGTTAGACAAATGAGTCTTCATTCCTTATAAATCTATATAATATGGTAGACGAATTTTAAATTTGTCCTAGGCACATTTGTCTTACTAGGGCATTTGAATGGTTAGAATTCATTTCTGTCTGAGATGGACGATAGAGATGAGACTCTTTCTGTCACTCTACTTCAATTTTCCGCCCATCCATCCTCCCTCTTTTCTTTCTCAAGTCTCACTTCACTTTCTCAAATTTCAAATTTCAAAACACATTCACTTACTTTCTTCCCCCAAGAAGAAAGACCACTCTCATCTCTCACTCTCTCTATAAACTCCCATCTCTTTGTCTCTCAACCTCACTTTCCAATTTTCAAATTTCAAAACACCCCATCTCTCTCTTTCTCTCTCTCTATTGTCTCCCAGCCTCACTTCCCACTACACCACCGGCACATCTCTCTCTGATGGCAACACATCTCTTTCCCACGACTTTCTCGTGAACTAGCCATGGTCCTGCTTATCACCTCCAATCATCGCCACCGCTGCTGCTCATCATCGTCGTCGCCATGCTATAACAACTCTGTAACTGTCCACCAACATTCAAGAGGGAGATTGAACAAAGGAAATAAAGGGTTTGTCATTTGATCTAAGAGGGGATGAGAGAAGAGAATGAGACGAGAGAGAGTAGGGAATATGTATCTCATAGGTAGAAAGAGAATGAGTGGGAGAAGATGGAAAGATAATAGGAAGAGAGAGAATGAATAGTGGAAGATGGAAAGAACCGTGAGACCATTTCTTTGATTTCTTAGATTTTGATTTTTGTGATGGATTTATTGTGTGTTTATTTATGTTTTTATTGCAATCTATTATAAGCTTTAAAGAGGGGAAAGAAATGAGATTAAAAGGAAACTAATAAAATTTAGAAATTGGATTTTGTTTTCTGATTCCATAAATAAAATAAAAAATTCACAAGTTTGTTGAATTCAAAAATATTAAGAGATCAGGGGGAAAGAGACATTGACTCGCTAGAGAAAGAGAGTCTATTGCCAGAGAGTGAGAGTTGGACTTTATCTCCCTAGAAGTTAGAGAGAGGTGTGGAGGAGAATGACAGAAAATATGGGAAAAGAAATAATAATAATAAAAATAAAAAATAAGTGTGGGCAACCCCATGTGGGTTCTGTCCTATGCCGACCACTCGACACAACACCACACCAATATATATATATATATATATTTATATATATACATATACTTTTGGGGGGACACATTCACCCATGCACACATATATCTATGTATATATATACATACATAAATTATATCACGCAAGATTAGACAATTTTTTCAGTTCATTTATCTTGCTGGAAAAAAATTTTTTGAAAACAAAAAAGAAAGAAGTGGAGAGAAGATTTTTTTAAAAAAAATACTATCAAATAGTCTGGTAAGACAATGTCTAATGTTTTATGTTTGGGGGAGAAAACAACAATAGATAAGTAAAGTAATTTAAAAATGGAATTGTAATTGTGAATGTGGTTATGTTAAAAAATATTTCTCAAAAATATATATATATATATATGTATATATATTTTGGTTGACAATGTTGAAATCAAAATTTAAATACATAAAAAATTAAAAAAAGGTTGTTTATTAAGAAATGTAACATTAAAAAAAAAGAGAGAAAATTAGTCTAAGGCCCTCTCTCATTTTTTGTGATAGAAAAAATCCACAATATTATTTTGTGATATCTAAGGTCCCTTAACCCTACCCCCATATATCACAGAGAAAATTCACGCTCTCTTTCTCTTTCTACCCAACAAATTCTTCTTTCCTCTCTCTGATTCACTGACCTAACCTCCATTCATCTCTCTCTCTCTCTCTCTCTCTCTCTATGATTTGATCAACCATGAACTGTTTCAATACCGATTCGAAGGGTTGTTCAGCACTGATTCGGTTCCAAATCCTACTTGTAGAGTCGTCTGATCATGATTTCAGTATTGAGAAATCAACAACTTGTCCGATATACTGAACTTCATGGATGGACTTGTGAGTTCATGTTGCAGAGATGACAGAGTGATGGTGTTCACGCTGAACAACAAAGAACAGATTGATTCATCGATACTTAGACCAAGACGAATCGATGTTTACATTCATTTTCCCCTTTGTGATTTCAATTCCTTCAAGAGCTTAGCGAATAACTATCTAGGGCTCAAGGATCATAAGTTATTTCCACAAGTTGAAGAGGTGTTTCAAGGCGGAACGACGCTGAGCACGGCGGAGATCGGCAAAATCATGATCACTAATTGAAGACAGCCTTTGATTTTGTGTTTGTTTTGTGTGATTGGTTCTCTAAAATCACTGTGTGTGTGGAGTTGAGAGGTCTATAATTAAGGATTTACTTCGATTTGTTGCGATTTAGATATGGAAATTGATTTGTGTTCTGTTTGATATTGTTTCACATATACATTTCAAGAGGTTTGTAGGAAGTTCAGAGAAGGCCAGAGAAATTATTGTGTAGGAAGGCTAGGGAAGGCCAAAGAAATTTTCAAAATTTCTCTGGAAAGTGGGATGTCTAGGGAAGGCCAGAGAAGGGAAATTTCTCCAGAGAAAAGGGAAAGCCAAGGAAGGCCAGAGAGATTTCCAAAATTTCTCTAGAGAGTGGGATGTCTAGGGAACGCCAGAGAATGGAAATTTCTTTGGAGAGAAGGGAAGGCCAGGGAAGGCTAGAGAGTGGGAAGTCTAGGGAAGGTCAGAGAAAATTTCAAAATTTCTCTGGAAAGTCCAGAGAAATTGGTAAGATTTTCTCTATGAAGTCGAATTTTCTTTGAATCAATTTGAGGGACATAGATATTATTAAAATATTGAATGTCCTTTATGATATAAAATCTTAATAACAGGGACCCTAAAAAAAATTCAAAAAAAAAAAGTGGGTTTAAATGTTGTTTTTTTTAAACCCACTTTTTTTTAAAATTATTTGTGGAAAATGTTCAGTGTGTTTAGTTTCAATTTTTTGAATTCAATAAATACACAAGAACATGAAAAATGTACTGAATTTTCGTATTTTTTGTATTTTTCATATTTAGTGATTTTTTAAAAGATTTTTTTCACAAATATTATATTTTTTAAGTGTATTTATGTTAGGTGTATCTAAAAATTAAAAAAAAATTTCTTAGAATATTAAAAAAAATTCAATAAAAACAAAAAAAAAAAACACAAAAAATAAAAAATTTTAATTTTCTGAAAAGTTAATCTTGAAAATTTAAACCAAACAAGCTGAATGGGAGTGGTGTGATTTGTTTAAATATTGAAACGAAGAGTTTTTTTTTTTTCACAGAACTTTATTCCCTACCTCGGTGACAAAGCCCGCGACACACAAACACCATGTGCATTTATGCCCAGATAGTTTAACAAAATTTATTTGAAAGTCGAAATCAATCGGACATGTATTTATATTTTAACCTCAAATTTTTAGCAACCAATTTGATAAAATACATTTTAACTCAAAATATTTATATTCAATTATATTTTGATCTCATCATTAACTGTACTGTGCCTTTAGGCACGGCATAAACTAGTACACAATAAATGAGATGTCTAGAATCATCTTGGATCCTTTTACAACCTTCTTATAATCAAGGGTAAATTATATTGACACCTTCTGAGGTTTCTGTTTAATACAAATTTTCTCCTCACATTTAAAAAATTACACTTATCCCCTTGTCAAATTAAAATAACATATTTATCCCTTAGGATTTATATATATAAAATAATAAAATAATGCAGATATTTTATTCATGTCATTTCAAAAGAAATAACAAATATCTTCTTTGGTTTAACTCACACAAAAAATTGAGTTTTTTTATTTTTTGTATTTTTTTACTGAATTTTTTAAATATTTTAAGTATTTTTTTTTTAATTTTTTAGATACACCTAATCTAGATATACTTAAGAAATATAATCTTTTGTGATTCTTTTTTTTAAATTCACCAAATACAAAAAAAAATATAAAAATATAAAAATTCAATACATTATCTTATTTTGTTGTATTCAATATTTTTTTTAAAGTTTTTTGTACAAATTTTATACTTTTTGAATATATCTAGATTAAATTGATCTAATCTAGATATAATGGTGGAAATAAAAATGAAAAATTATATTCATATAAAAATTTATACAAAAAAATATCATAAAAATGTTGTGATTGTGATATTGTTGTAAATATAAATCATGTTTATGGGTATTTTGTTTTAAAGTGAAAGGTCACCATTAAGTATATCATTGTGTTTGAAAATTCTATATAAAATTTATGTTTATATATCATCGCTCAATAAGAATATGTTCAAGTAGAATTTAATGATGAAAAGTTGTAAAATGTATTCATGATGATAGAAAGAAGAAATGGTAGAAAAAATGGACAGATGATCATTTAGAAAATTTTAGGACATGACATTAACAATTCAAGGGACAATTAATGAGATTACAACCTTTAGAGAGGAAGATGTAATTTTTCAAATGTGAAAGGAGAATTTGTATTAAAAAGAAATCTTAGGAGTGTCAGTGTAATTTACCCTATAATCAACTTTTTAGTATAGTCTTTCCCTTGACTTTATTTTTTAGCTAGACAACTCTCTCTAGCAAAGCGAGCTACTCTAATTCAATCAGTCACCTCTACCATTCCTACCTACTCCATGCAATCTACTCTTCTTGGTAGTTCGGTTTCCACTGTTATAGATAAATGTCACAAACGCTTTTTGTGAGAAGGTGACCAACAACACCGTTGTATGTCTCTTGTTACCTGGGATGTTTGCTCACCGAAATTAGACAGAGGACTGGGTTGCGTAAGATGAGGGATATTAATATAGCTCTTCTAGCCAAGCTAGGGTAGAGAGTCCTTTAGGAATCAGCTCTTTGGGCTAAGGCGATTCAGAGTAAATATTTGTCTAATGGTAAGCAACTATGGGATCCTTGCCCTTCAAATTCCTCTCACACTGGGCATAGTATCTCTAAAGGGGCCTTAGTGATCAAAGATGATATTAAATGGCCTATGGGCAATGGGCGTAGTATCCGTTCTGGACTGATCTATGGATTGGTGAGGTGCCTCTTGAGCTATGCATTCACTCCCTTCTCCCAAGTGATGAATTGCCAAAGTTTGTGTGCGATTACTAGTTGGATACAATTGCTGGATACAATTGAATGGGATTGGAATCACCTCTCTCAATGGTTGCCAAGTGAAAGACTTGAAGTTTTACTAGCAGTAGCGGTGCATCCAGTGGAGTCAAACTCAGATTGTTTTACTTAGAAGCACTCGTTGAAGTAGGTGTGAGTATGGTCCGGATTAGGTAGAATCAGGATCAATCCGTTATCTACAGTCCTTGAAAAATTGGAACCAATCCAATCTGTTTAAATCCTAAAACCAATCCGATCCATCCATAATAGCGACATACTGTTCTAGAATTTAAACAAGCATAAGAAAACTACTTCCACCATAAGTATTTAGACCATTACAAATTAAAACTAAAACTTAACAAACAAAAGTAATAAAAGAAGATACTATGCGGGTTTAGGTTTGGATTTAGGTTTTATATGGAATAAGTGAAGATACTATGCAGGAGGGTGTATAATATAAATATAGGCTATTTGTATACGGTCCGAATTGGTTTCAATTCGGAATCGTGAAGTTTAATCCGGAACTGATCCGTAGACTACGGATTTTTAATTTTTCAATTTAGAACCGAACCATAGATTCAAAAAACCAATCCAAACTTATCGGATTGGACTAGACCAAATCGGATCGAATTACGAATTTCACGAATTCCTTGCTTAGCCCTACGTCGAAAGGCTTATTTTCAACAAAGCCTATTTATGTTTGTCTCCAACAACAAAACTCCACCACTGCTCCTCAAGATAGTTGGAAGTTAATTTGGCGTACTATGGGCCCTAATCGTTGGAAACATTTTGCTTGTCTTTCTAGAACTGTTTGTCTTCTCACAAATGTCATGAAATTTAAACGCCAGCTGCATAATGATCATTTGTGCTCTATTTGCTCCCAACTCAAGAAGACAACTCTACATACTCTACAGGACTGTTCACAGACCAAGAAAATTTGGCAAGAGCTCATTCCTCCCTCTCACTGGTTGCTTTTCTTTTCTTTTCCTGTGCTACAGTGGGTTGACTTAATTTAGACAAGCCTCCTTGGGCTAGCATATGTGCTTGTGATTGGGGATTACTCTTTATGGCTGCCATATCTTCTCTTTGGTATTGGCGCAACAAACAGTTGCATGATCTTGACTTTAAGGAACCGTTTCGAACGGTTGATTATATTAAGGGAAGGGTGTGAACTTTCAATTAAATCGGGATAGAGTTTTGCATACCAAATGCTCTTTTACTATCACCATTGCTTGGACTCTTTCCCTTGGTGGTTGGGTGAAAGTTAATGTCGGTGGGGCTATTTTTCGCCAGAATAAACAAGCTGCTTGTGGAGGTCTAATTCAATCTGCTCAAGGGGATTAGGTTATAGGCTTCATGCACTATGTGGGTTGTTCGTCTATTTTTGTTACGGAGCTATGGGCCATCTGCCAAGGATTACATATGACATGGGCTCACAGACACCGCTGTGTTATCATTGAAACAGATTCTGCCGAAGCGATTCATGCTATTCAACAAAGTAACATTGCCCACCCCAACTTCAATCTCTATCAAGAGATTAGCGAACTATTGACAAAGGATTGGTAGTGTGAGCTACGATAGATTTGGCGTGAAGCGAATGTATGTGCAGACCTTATTGAGAAAAATGCTTTAAATCTACCAGGCATGCATGAAGCTATGCTAGATGCCCTGTCTTGGTTGACAGCGGTTCTAGAGAGTGATAAACAGGGGGTTTGTTCCTCCAGGGTTATTATGTAGTCTTTGTGATCTTTTGGCAAGTTCGGTTAAGGGTTTTTTATTGATAAATCTCATTTATAGGTGTTCTATCCCAATAAGTTCACAAAGGAAAATTATAACCTAATTAGTTCCATGTGTTTATACTTTTATTCCATAAGATCCTTTTTTCCTAATTTATATTTTTTGTTAGACTATAATATCCTTATGTCTATTATTGATATATATTATAAGAAAGAATGATATACACATTTCCAAATGATATACACATTTCCATCTGTTTTGGTTGTGGTAGGGTTTCGTTCCTATAGGAGTAAAGACAACAACACAGAGTTCGTGGTAGTATTTCGTTGTGGTAGGGTTTCATTGAGAGAAGATGACGATTCAGAGTTTGTGCTCTGTTTTTTTTTTTTTTTTTTTTCTGCAATAGTTATGATTTTAGTCGGAAATCAAAGGAAGAGAGGAGGATTTGAATCGAAGGAACAGAGGTGATGGATTACAAACTTGTTTAGTAGATTGATTGAAACCCACATTCGACTAGATTAAATCAAAGGGAAAGAGGAGATGGATTTGAATCGCAACTATTTTTATATCTAGTCTATGCTGTTAAATTCTTTTTTCCAACTTTATTTTCTGGAATTGATGGACATGCAATTTTTATTTGGTTGAATGGGGTTATGGGTTTTGGCTAGTTTTGTGGTTGAGATATGGCTCTGTTTTTTGAATGTGGTGAATATTCACATCGCAGGAAGAATGTGAATGTATATGAAGGATTGTATGCTCTGTTTCTTGCTTTTAACGTTATTATCTAGATTAAATTTTGGTTGGTTGGTTGTATGGGGTTGTTGGTTTTGGCTGATTATATGTTTGAGTTTTGATTTAAATTTTTGAATATGGTGAATATTCACATCGCATATGTAAACAATGTGAATGTTCATAAAGTGTTCGGTTTTGGGATTAGTTGTGCAAAATACAGACTTAGCTATTTTTTTTGCATGATGTGATCAATGTTAATATTCACATTAATTTGAATTGAAAATTTGTCATCGTGTTATCAATTGGTGTTAATATTATTCGCATACCAATATAATATTGAATGGTGAATATGTTTTCACTGTGTTCATTACCACTGTGACAAGGTGATGTGAAGGTTTACATCAACATTGCATCAACTTACACAACGACAAACCTCAGCTTTCATTTTGAATACAAAATGATGTGAATATTCACACTAAAATATGTGAATGTGAAGGTTCACATGAATTCTAGAATATAGATGAAGACACTATGGTTTCAAAGTGTTAATTACTAATATAGAATGGTGATATTAAAGTTCACATCAAAATTGCATTGCCCACAAATCACATTAAGCCAATGATTATGTGTTCACAATCGTAAAGCTACTGACAACAATGTAAAGGTTCACATTGATTTTTTAATCTTTAAAAATATAACTACATCGACATTGCATTCAACACAAACCATCATTTTTGTGTGTACACAAATATGAGGTGTATGTTTATGCTCAATCAGATTATTGATGTGAATGTTATTATCACGAATAAAATATCAAATAAATTAATTTAGTCACATTAAGCTAATGGTTATGTGTACATAATTATAAAATAACATAAACCAATATGAATATTAACATTGACTTTCTAGTAACAAATATTATGACAGCATACAATTGTGTTTTATTAAGCACGATCAAAATAATTAATTATGGTTCTTTTGTCCAATGTATTCTAATATTTACAAAATCATAAAGGATGTGGAATTCATATTCATATTTTTCTCGCCGATGTAAAATGTGTCTTTGGATGCCTTGTATGTCTCTGGCACGCATACGATGACATCATTGAACTTCATGCATTTGTTGAGGTCAACTTTACCGATCCTCAACACATTAAACAACTGCCAAAATAGCGTTTCCTTCAAACAATCCAGTTGAAGATCCGAGAACTTGGTACTCATCATTAGTTTCACTAACCCAATGATGTTAGATCGGTGATTGACCTTTTTTATATTCACTTTTCAGGGGGGGCTGGCTATTTGTTCCAGTTTGTCTTTGACGTGAAGCTGTTCTCTTTTTATTTTGCCATGAAATCTATCAGCAATATCTGTTTGTTCAATTAGAAACAAATTTACTGGTAATGGTCACAAATGGTAAATAATAACAAGTACAAACTATATGTGCTGTGAATAGTGGAATGATGTGACCATGGTTGCATTGAGCAAAACCATGATGTGAATATTCACATGAACACAGTACAACATATGATAAAATAATAAAAGTCAAATACATGGTATGAACATTCACATTGATCAAATACATGGTGTGAACATTCAAAAAATAAATTGAGTTTGCTATTTCCAACAACGAAAACACTAATGCGAACATTTGAAATACTGATGTGAACATTCACATATCTAAGCACAAATGTGAACATTCACATCTTTGGGCACTGATGTGAATGTTCGCATCTATGGACAATGATATAAACATTTACATCTGATAAAAGATTGAATGGATTGGGGATGGATTATGCATTTGTGCTGGCATTAGCACAAATTTATTTGGCATGTATTTCACATCAGTTCGTTATAATCAAACGTGAAGGGAAAACACAACAACGATAATATCAAATAGTTATTTTGGAATTCATATTGAACCAAAAATAGTGGGGGAGGAGTGTGAATATTCATAAAAACTACATATTACCAAACACCATGACAATATCACCAATTCATCAACTACAAACTATAAAGTTTTGCATCATTCCCAAACATGATATGAATATTAAGTTGACAAACATGGACAACATTAAGCGAGAATGGATAATTGTCAATCAGTGTGTTTGGTTTGAGTTTTTTGGATTAAGTTTTTTGATTTTTTTTTTTTAGTGAATATTTTTTAAATTTTAAACATTTTTTTTTTTACTTTTTTAGATGTACCTTACTTAGATGTATCTAAAAAGTAAAAAATTTGTAAAAAAATATTTTAAAAAATTAATAAATACATAAAAATTCAAAAAAATGTACTGAATTCTTGTATTTTTTTTTTTGTATTTTTGGTATTTAGTGAATTTTTAAAAGATTTTTTTTATTTTTTTTTACTTTTTAGGTGTATTTATGTTAGGTGTGTCTAAAAAGTAAAAAAATTGCTTAAAATATTAAAAAAAATAGTAAAAACAAAAAAACACGAAAAATAAGAAAGTAGAATTTTCTGAAAAGTGTTTTTGGAAAAATGGAACCAAGCAATCTATATTTTTCACATTATATTCACATACACATGTTAATTCACAATGTTAATGTAAAGATTGACATTAACATTGTATCATATTACAACCACAAAAACAAGCCTTGTTTTGAATATAAGAATGATTGGGATGTTCACATTTATAGCTTACAAATTACAAAAACATGACAACATTGGCAATACATTAACCACCCACCACAATTTTTGTGGGAATTAAAACATATTGTGAATATTCACATTGGTATGGATGTCAACATCAGAAAATAATAGTTTTATCCATATGTCACATAACAAGTCTAAGAAATGAGGTTTTTCATAGGTATTAGCTTGATATAAATCTTCACAATGTAACATATAAATAAATTGGGCCACAACAATCATGTAACAATTTTATGCACGCCATGGTTTCTATGTGAATGTTTACATCATGGGAATAACAACAACAACAATTAAAAATAAAAAAATCTGAAAAAAAAGAGCAAAAACTTTAGGAGATTTACATCCATTCAGGGATATCATCAATACCAACAACAACGGCAAAAAAGAAAAAATAACAACAATAATATGAACAATAAAGACCAAAATCATATCAATATAATTATGGGGATGTGTGAAAGTTTGCATTAGGGGAAAAAATAGTTAGGGTTTAGGATTTATATGCAAAATGAGTGAAATCACTTACGTTTAGTATTCATTATGAGATGGTTGGATTGTCACAGATAATCATTGTAAAGATTCACAGCAGAAACGAAGGATGAGAATGGTGATTCCGACGGCCAACGACATAGAGAAGATGATAAAGGAGTTGGGGCGATGAAACGATGAGATGATGAGACAATTTCACAAGTATGGCATATAGGATTTTTGCCGGATTGTTTCCACTTTGCCTAGGAGAACTCTTATATTTTCAGATTCTGTTGGTTTGAATGGCAAGAGACATTCAAAAACGTAACATGGGTGTTTTGGACAAAAAGCTAGGTATGAAACTTATTGAAATAGTCAAAAACAATTTGGGTTAGATGGAATAAAACACTTAGGGTGTGTTTGGTAACGTTTACGTTTTTAGTTTATATTTACAAAAATTTTATAAAAATTTTTTTTTTTTTTTTAAAAAAAAAAAAAAACGTTGTTTTGGTATTGACAAAAAAAAAAAAAAAAAAAAAAAAAATAAAAAAAAAGTAAGAAATGGGTGGTGGTGCAAGTGGCGGAAGACGGGGGTGGTGGGTGGTGGTGGTGTGTGGTGGGTGGGTGTGTGGTGTGGGTGGGTGGGTGGTGTGGGTGGTGGGTGGGTAGCGAGTCGGTAGTGGTGGTGGTGGTGGGTGTGGGTGTGGTGGTGGGGGGTGGCGGGGTGGTGGGTGGTGGTGGTGGTGGTGGTGGTGGGTGGTGGTGTGGTGGTGGGTGTGGGTGGGTGGTGGGGTGGTGGTGTGGTGTGTGTGGTGGTGGTGGTGGTGGTGTGGTGGTGGTGGTGGTGGTGTGGTGTGGCGTGGGTGGTGTGGTGGGTGGGGTGTGTGTGTGGTGCGGTGGTGGGTGGTGGGTGGGGTGGTGGTGTGGGGCGTGGGGTGGGGCGGTGGCGGTGGTGTGGGCGTGGTGGTGTGGTTGGTGGTGGTGGGTGGTGGTGGGTGGGGTGGGTGGTGTGGTGGTGGGTGGTGTGGGCGTGGTGGTAGGTGGTGTGGTGTGGGTGTGTGGTGTGGGTGTGTGTGGTGGGGGGGTGGTGGGTGGTGGTGGGTGTGGGCGGTGGTGGTGGGTGGTGGTGGTGGTGTGTGGTGTGGTGGTGGTGTGGTGTGGTGGTGGTGGTGTGGGTGGGTGGTGGTGGTGGGTGGTGGGTGGTGGTGGTGGGGGTAGGTAGTGGGTGGGGTGGTGGTGTGGTGGGGCGAGTGTGGGTGGTGGTGGGTGTGGGTGGTGGTGGTGGTGTGTGGTGGTGTGTGTGGTGGTGGGTGGTGGTGGTGGTGGTGGTGTGGGTGGTGTGGTGTGGTGGTGTGGTGGTGGTGTGGGTAATCTGTGGGTGGTGGTGTGTGTGTTGTGGTTGGGGTGGTGGGTTTGGTAAAAAAACATGTTGTGGTGGTTGTGGTGGTGGTGTATTGGTGGTGTGGTGGGTGTGGTGGTGGAAATGGGTGGTATTTGAAAAATTAAATTTGGTAAAAAAAAAAAAAAAAAAAAAAAAAAAAACAAAAAAAAAAAAAAAAAAAAAAATGAGATTTATCAAAAAAATCACCCTTGGGTTAAAAGTTGATTTTGCACCTTGAGGGCTGAAAAGGCTAGATGGCTTTTAGTTGTGGAGTCATTTGACAAGTTCAAACAAGTTACATATAAAATTACAATTATATCCTTTATATTATTTAGGGTTATACATGAGTGAAAATGTAAATTTTCTAAATTGAGTGGAATAATTTTGTTATTTTATTGTGATGTGATATCATAAATAAATATTAACTAAAAAAGTCAAAAAAAATTTTTAACCATCTCTTTAAATCACTTTCTAAAAAAATCAAAAAATTTAATAAAAAATCAAAAGTCAACTTTTTATCGTATCAAGACATCTCTTTGTTTCTTTGGCTTTGGCCCGGTTATTATCCCCCAAAAAAAAACCAAAAAAAAAAAAAAAAAATCATTTTTATATAAACATAAATGAAGTGTTACTAGTTACAACAATGATAGAGACCACTAATTTTTGAGTTTTAAAAAGATCACTAATGACATGGCACTCAATAAAAAAAAAAATACAACACCAAGACCAAAATATCAAATCATTCATGGTGGGGTTCACTGCCACATCATTAGTGGTAGCACTAATTAGTGTTCTCACTCATTTTCCTACTAGTTATAAGAGGATGAAAGAAAAATGATGCAGACCACTAATTAGTGGTTGCTCTAATTATGTGGCAGTACCCACTGTTACATGTATTTTGTATCTTAATTTTTTTTGGAAAATGTTTTGCACCTCGAAAAACTTTCTCCCGAATCATTGAAACGACGTCGTTTCAGGGATTTTGATTTTTTTTTTTTTCCTCCATTTTTGACTCTGCAGAGCTCAAATTCGAGTCTGCTGAGGGAGAAAGAGAGAGGAAAGGAGAGAGGGAAAGAAGAGAGAAGAGAGAAGAGGGAATGGAGACACACACACACACAGAGACCCGTGCATTCTGGTCGATCCTCCGATCGTCATGATTTCGGCGAATCGTCATTGTGCGACGGCTTTCTTCTCTTCTTCTTCTCTTCTTCTCTTCTTTCTTCCTTCTTTCTTCTTCTTCTTCTTCTTCTTCTTTCTTCGTCTTCGTTCTGCTTCTTCTTCTTCTAATTTCTGATCGAAAAAAAAAAAAAAAATTCAAACCACGAAACGACGTCGTTTCGTGGTTTCGGGACATTCGAGGCATCCAAATTCGAGGTCCCAATCAAAACTCATTTTTTTTTTTTTTTACATCATTAGTGATGATGTTAATGATAGGAATTTAGTTGTCTGTAACATTGGAGGATGAAATGGCTGTCACGTCGCATGCAACAGCTCAGCTTGTGTTACCGTTACAGCGTGTGCCCCAAACCCCTCTTCAAATAATATTCCGTACCCGCAAAACGTCTTGCCGCTTCTTCAAATAACAATTCCACCGCTGTCCCCGAAGAATCACCATATATACACATCGAATTCTCCGGCGACACACCCCACCACTTTTCCATCGAGATCTCCGCATTTTCCCACCAGATCCGCTGGATTATCCGGATACATAGATCAGTGTGTGATGGCTCCGGTTTCAGCTCTTGCCAAGTACAAGCTCGTGTTCTTGGGCGATCAATCGGTTGGTAAAACCAGCATCATCACTCGATTCATGTACGATAAGTTCGATAACACATATCAGGTAAACAAATTATCAGCACATACAATCTTTTTAGAACGAGAATTTCTCTCCAATTTGATTGCTTGTATGGATCTGATTTCTCACGCATTGTGATCTGTTGAAGCGTTTGATTTTTATTTCTTGTTTTTTTTTTTTTTTTTCTTCTTAAATTTGAGATTCATGTACAATGAGTTCGATTATACATATTCGGTAAAGATTATCAGCACAGCTGATCGATTTAGAAAGAGAATTTCTCTCAAATTTGATTTCGCGTATGGATCTGAATGATTCCGCATTGTAATTCTGGTTGAGTTTAGGTGAATCTTGGTTTGCATATGTGATTGAGCTGATAATTTTGTGTTCTGTTGGAGGATTTGATTTTTATTTTCCTTTTTGCTTCAATTTGAGATTTACTTGCTTTTGTTTTATCTTTGATTTATCCTTCTAGCTAGTTTAGATGTTAATCTTTGATATTAATTTATCTGTATCTGACACGGATACTTCCGGGACAGGTATACGCCACGTGTCCCCTTATTTGAGCAATTTATTTTTAGGGATACACTGGGATACTTTGGGGACACACTAGAAACATGCTAACTTTTCTTTTTCTTCATTTTCTTTAGTGCTTTTGATGAATATTTAATGTTTATTTTTTCCTTCTTAAATTTAAATATTTAAGAGCATCTCCAATGCTTACTTTTGTTTTTTTTTCCCATCAAATTTGAGTCAAGATTTAGGTTAAAAGGTTCATCTACTACCAAGCGTTCTAACGCTAAATTTTCAATTTTCATCAAACCACCGGTCGACCGGAAGGATGTCTGGGCGGTCATCCAGCATAGTGTAAATTTTCTTCAAAATTTCTCCAATTCGGTTGGCTAGCCGGTTGATCGACCGGTCATCTATCCGATCACCCACCAATGGTCATCTACGAGATTTGATGAAAAGTTAAATGCTCCCTTGATTTGATGAAAAAAATATGACTCCTTTCATTTGATACCAATTTGATAAAAGTTTTGAGTCTGGGTTGGAGATGGTCCAATAGATCATCTATAAAAAAATATATATATAAACAGTAAGCGTTGATTTATTTAATTTTTTAAAAAAAAACAAAATAAAATATAGAATTAGAATTAGTTTTTATTAATATTAATTGTTTGTGAATGTAATATTAATTTAGATAGCAAATAAAAATATATGAAAACATATTTTATTTCCGTGTCCCCGCTGTGCCTGTATCCCATTTTTTTAAAATTGCCGTGTCCCCTGTCTGCATCTGTGTATGTATCCGTATCCGTATCTGTACTTTTTAGATGTTAATTGAGTTTCCTTTGTTTGGTTGAAGTGAAAATACTAAAAAAGAAAAGAAATCTTAATCTGCAATTGTCTGTTTTTACAATTTCTAGATAAACACAAAAAAAATCTAGCCCATTAAGCTTAATAGTTGTGCAAGGATCTTTTAATCCAGATTTATGCATTCTCTTATCACAAATAAACTATCCTATAGGAATGAGGATTTTATTGTATTTTACTTGCAGAGTATTGATGCGCAGTTTTCCTCACGCTCCGTTTGTTTGGGCAGAAAACATTTTCTAGTAAATATTTTTCGTATTTTCTGGTATTTGGTACAATGGAAAACAAAAGGCAACGGAAACATTTTCTATAGTCAATGGAAAACAAGCCTATATGTGCTGAAAATGTGTTTTACTTTTAAAAGGCGGAAAACGTTTTCCAAACTAAAATTTTGCCAATGTCACCACACCATCACCACCCCTCTCACTCATCTCCACCACCACACCACCACCGTCACCCCACCATCATGCCACCACCTCCACCTCCACCTTCGTTCCACCACCACCACCACTACCAAACATAGAAAAATATTTTCTCTGAAAAACATTTTCTGAAAAAAGGTTTCCGTAGAAAATATTTTCTATTAGAAAATGTTTTCTACCCAAACAAACGGAGCGTAAATTATTTTTAAATTTAAGAACTTAGGGCTGTCTCATTCATCAAACTATTCAGTTAGTGACATCCCTTGAGGGGAGGTGGCTTTCATATGAATAGAGTGATTAGGGGGGGAAAAAAATATAATTGACCTTTTCTAAAACTGAAAGTATGTGTGTTTGTGTGTGTATGGTATTGGATTTAGTTGGACTGAGTTGCATTAAAAAATTAACACTAGTTGCTGAGCAGTCTGAATTGCATCC
This sequence comes from Camellia lanceoleosa, assembly GCA_025200525.1. Classification (NCBI taxonomy): domain Eukaryota; kingdom Viridiplantae; phylum Streptophyta; class Magnoliopsida; order Ericales; family Theaceae; genus Camellia; species Camellia lanceoleosa. Next base: position 54,035,506 of record CM045760.1, read on the forward strand.
AACTACTGAGTGATTGTGGAAATAAATTCTTCTTGGCAATTGTGTTATAAAACTTGACTATTCTAGCTGACCCATGAATAAAAAGAAAAAGAAAACTTATGCATTTGATTCATTGTGGGAATATTATCATGCTTTGGTGGTTTTGAGCATATGCACAAGTCTTCACTTGAGATGTAACTACATTAACAAGGTCGGTCTGCATTTTGTCTTACTCCTACTAAAATATAAAGAGACTATAAAAAAATGAAAAGAATTATTTGGCTTACCCATGAATGAGGTAGAGGCTATATATATATAATAGATTCATGATACAATTCAAAAAACGATATAAATAAGAAAACAATACTAAATAAATGATTGACACAATCACAGATTATATACATAATACTAAAAATAAAAAGATTTTATGTACTCTAATTTCCATATTCAACACTCTCTCAAGATGGTGTGAAGATACTCAACAATCGCAGCTTGCCAATGGATGACTGGAAGAAGCCGGAAAAAACTCAACGGCTAGTTCAAATAAATGCTCCCGAACAAATCTAATAGTCCACTAAATAAAAAAGACCAAAAAAGTACTTAATACATCAGCACCACACCCTAGAAAGGGAAAAAAACAGGGACGAACTGCCTAAAAGAGCTGCTGAAACATCATAGCCAGGAAACACCCTGATCGACAGCCAACAAAACCTTGGACGGCATCAGAGGCCGGAGCTAATGCCGAGAGATAGTTTATGGTCATGTCGGACCGTCGTAGAAACTGGTCGGAACTAATGCTAGGATAGTTTAAGTTCATGTTGGACCGTTGTAGGAATTGATCGGAATCAATGTCGGGACAGTTCACGGGGTCATGCTGGACTGTTGTAGAAGCTAACCGAAATCAATGTCGGGATAGTTTAGGGGTCATGTCAGACCATTATAGAGACTAACCGGAATCAATATCGAGACAGTTTAAAGGGGTCATGCCAGACCGATATAGAGAACTAGATGTTGAAGAGTGGCACACACATAACTTATGATGTGGTGCTGAATGATGATGGTAACAGATGACTGAAAGTGTCGAGGGGTAGCTTATTAGAAAGTGCACCAGGGGGCGGCTTTAGTTGTGCGCCAGAGGGGGCGGCTTAGGTGGTGCGCCAAGGGGGCGACTTGGGTTGTGTGCCAGAAGGGGCCGCGTACTCCTCAAACTCAAATAGGTTTGAAGATAGAACCTATTTGAAGTTGAAATAGAGGAAAAGGCAAAGTGGAGCAGAAACATACAAAAAAAAATGGATTGCGAGTTTGGGATAGTAATAAACAAGTGGATAGAAGAAGATAGCACCACAAAGTGATATTGAAAGAAAATATGGCAATGGGATGGGTTGAGGTCTGGCGGGTGACCCAAGGTTGCCGCCCGCCAGTAAAGCAAAATTACTAGGTACTTAACCTAGCTCTGATACCAAAAAGAATAAAAAGAATTATTTGGCTTACCCATGAATGAGATAGAGGCTATGTATATATAATAGATTCATGATGCACTTTAGAAAACGATATAAATAAAGAAACAAAACTAAATCAGTGATTGACACAATCACAGATTATATACATAATACTAAAAATAAAAAGATTCTATGTATTTTAATTTCTATATTCAACTACTATCACATCGGGAGTCTTGATCATCGAGGGTGAGATTTTTTCTCCGCAAGGGGATATCTCTGCTAGTATAGAGGGATATTACGAGAAGTTTTATTCAAAGTAGAAGTGTAGGAGACCATCATTAGAAGTGACGGATTTTGTTTCCATTAGGGAGGAGGAGAGGGGTTGGTTTGAGAGACCGTTTGAGGAGAAGGAGGTTATTATGGATCTTAGTGTCCTCAATGGGGTTTAAGCACAGGAAAGTTTGAGAAGAGCTTGAATGACTCTTATAAGTATTGGTGCCTAACATGGGGAGAGCATGGGGTATGAGGGATTTTAGACCCATTAGCTTGGTGGGGACTGCATATGACCATCCTGAAGTTTTGGTTGAATGTTATTGGGATGGTAATCATTGAGACTCAAAATGCATTTATTAGGGGTGGCAGACATTGGATACGGCGTTAGTTGCTAATGAATTTGTGGATGCAAGACTTAGGAGTGGTGTGCCAGGTATTATTTGAGAAGACATCGAGAAAACATATGATCATGTTTGTTAGTTTTAGTTTTTATTGTTATTTTATATATTATTATATGTATATATTAATACGTGTTGGCTAAGATCAGTGCTATCAAAGGTGCATCAAGGCGCACTTGTGGCGCCTCAACACTCTTGAGATAAGGCAACTTTGATGAAGAGTAAACGAGTTGCTTGAGGCATGTGAGGTGCAAGCAACAGAGAGGCATGCATCTCCTTCAATTATGCCCAATGTGTTAAAGATGTGATATATCTACTAAAGTCCATTATGATTTTATGTGTTAGCACATACTATTAGAGCCCTTCAAATAAATAAAGGGTCTCAATCCTCATCAACAAATTGAAGATACATACCAAAACTTTATATCTTGACTTGCATATATTATTTTGTTTTACTTATTTCTATCTGGACAGTGACAATGGGGATGAATAGAAATTTGCAACCTAAATATTTATTGTTTAATGAATGAATTTGCTTAATTGTTTATTTTATTTACTTACTTTATTTAAATATTTAATTGCTTAAATTTCTTAATTGCTTGATTGTATAATTGTTTAATTTTTTTTAGTTGTTTAATTGCTTGATTTGAATTTGATTCATTTAAAATTGTTGATATGATGCAAGTTATGAAGAACAATGTAATGTGCTAGGAGGTAATAATCTCATATAAAAATACAAAATGTCATTGGGTAGTAGATAAAATTATACAATGAATTTCTCATTCTTGCAAAAGATTATGCAATATCTATAACATGCACTTTGCCTTGATGAAGCTTGTGCTCCACCTGACTTCTAGGTCCCAAACACTTGTAGAGATGGAAGTGATGGATTTGCTTATGTATTTTTACTACGAGACTTTCAATTCTTGTGAATGGAGTCTTGAAAGGCTTCTTCCATGCTTGTGGGTTGCGCATATATATATATATGACTCATATCAAAAAATTGACAACGCAACATAGATAAAACCACATTTGTTAAGTTGAGAGACTTGATTTTAATGATTCATGGAGCCTAATGCAACACATATATAGTATTTGATTGATTTAAATTTTGTTTTTTTGTTTTTAATGTTAAATTACTTTTAACCAAATCAAGTCTTAAGTCCCATCAAATGAGGTCGGTTACATGAATTCTTCTTCTCCACTCGACTCTATCAAAGGCTATTTGATTAATCAAATTAAGGAGATTTATATCTCTATTTACTATACTAGCCCACGTCAATTTAGGTTTGTTCCTTCCCCTAATACTTCCCTCTACCGCCATTGTATCGCATCTCTTCACTACTGCCTTTGTTGGTCTCCGTTGTATATGACCAAACCATCTCAATCTATTCTCTCTCAGCTTATCTTCTATCGGTGCTACTCCTACCCATTCACGAATATACTCATTCCTAACTCTGTCTTTTCTAGTCTTGCCACACATCCACTTTAACATCATCATCTTAGCAACATTCATCATATCTACACTTTGTTTCTTAGTTGCCCAACATTCTGTCACATATAACATCGTTGGTATAATAGCCATTCTATACAACATTCCTTTTAATCTAGTGGGTACTCATTTATTGCACAGTACCCCAGACACACTCCTTCACTTAAGCCACCCTATCTTAATTCTATGGATCACATCGATTCCAATCTCCCCAGCTGTTATGATAATCGATCCTAAATAATGAAAAAGTTCACTCTTGGGTTGTTTTTGGTTCTCAATCTTCACTTCTCCTCTATTTCTATTGTTACTATTACTAAAATTACACCCCATACACTCTGTCTTAGTTCTGTTTATCCTAAATCCTTTAGACTCAAGTACTTCTCTCCAAATCTCCAACTTAGTGTTAACTCTTTCTCTAGTCTCATCCACTAATATGATATCATCTGCAAAAAATCGTTAAATTACTGTTAGTTTTAATTAATTTGATTGTTTATGGATATAATATTTATACACATAGCAAATAAATATTTGTAAATATAGCAGCAACTTTTTTTTTTTTTTTTTTTTTGCCTTGTCATATCTTAACTGTGTTTTGATTTTTTTGAAATCGATGTATCCCATATTTGTGTCCATATTTATATCTGTATCTGTGCTTCCTAGCTAAGGACAACCTTAGCAGGGGGAGAGAGAGAGAGTGGTAGTGATGCACTGAAGAACAAGAATATTGTTGGAGATAATTATACATGAGGCCTATCTGGAGATCCCCTTTATATATAGGGTGGCAAGCCAGGGGAGCCAGCTCAGCTGGACACACGTGGCGCAACCCCCTTGGCTAGGCAAAATGAAGGGGGGCATTAGGGGTGTATCGCATGGGTCAAAGGGTAGGAATGATGCATCCCTTTCTAGTTATGTCAAGACAACTCAAAGATAGGTCTTGGTCAAAACCCTCTCTCTCTCTCTCCAAGACTAGTCTGATCGTGTCTCGGCCCAAAGGGGAAAAGCTTGGCAAGCTCTTGAACAAAGTTTGAGTTCTATCCTTCAATCCATGAGTCCTCTAGTTTTCCTTAGCATGCACCTGAGCCTTGCTCCCAGCCAGGTAATCATGAGGTTGTCTCAACTTTGAGGTGGAGATCAAGCTCAATGTGGCTATTGGTGAGCTAGGCAATTGAGTCAATTGTTCAATGAGCTTTGATGTAAGGGATCTTGGCTAGTTTGGTGGGGTCATTGACTAGCCAGGCAACCGGGATAGCCAACTCCGATCTTGGCGAGCGCGAGGGTCACTCAGGGTGTTTGCTTATGTTCCAGGTATCTATCACCCTAAGGACGTGTTTGATTCGCCGGATTAGGGAGGGGGGGGGACTATCCACTATTTGGATTGTAATCCAAATAGTACTCCTTATCCGCCGTTTGATTTTTTTTTAGTCCGCCGGACTCCATGTCCAGCCGGATTCCTTATCCCCCATATGGGGGACTATTGTGTCCTGAGGGGGGTATGGGATAGTTTTTGGGGGACTATCCACTGTTGGGATTAGGCGGTCAAAATGACCATTTTGACCCTCTACTATTTAATTATGTATTATATTTAATAAAATTCAATAAAATTTAAATGTCTCAATTTAAAAATAAAATAATCTTATTTAACTTTTTATTGATGTTTTATTTATTTAATTTTTTAAAATAATTTTTTATAGATATTTTATTGATGTTTTATTTTAAAATTTTGTTTATATTTTATTTAATTTCATTATTTAAATTTAATAGATGTTTTATTTAATTTCATTGTTGGATTATTATTATTTTTTTTAAAAAATTTATTTAAAATTTTAATTAAAAAAAATAATATATATTTTTATTGATATTTTATGTATTTATTTATTTATTTTTAAAAAAATAAATTTATTTAATTGTGTAAAAAATAAAATAAAATAAAATTTTATTTAATCTAGCTAAAAATAATTAAAATATTAAAGATATGTTTAATATTGTTATTACTTAGTAAACAATTGAAAAGGGGTAAAATAGTCTTTTGTTCATTTATCCTATCCAGTCCGTCTAACCAAACGTTGGATTCACTAAAAATAGTCCTTTCCAGACATCTAATCCCATGAAAAAACAAACACAAGATACATATCCAATCCAACCAAATAGTCCGGGAGATTCACAGTCTCAGGACTTAAGTTCGATGGATTCTAATCCCTCTTTATCCAGTCCGTCCAATCAAACACACTCTAAGGTGACACATGGCACGTGAGGTTTGTTGTAGAAGCCATAATGTGATGTCATGGCGAATTCAACGAGTGCCATGTGTCAACATGGGCCCATATAACTACAATAGTTATTACAAAAACTGCATTTATTGTGACTTATTTTAGTTGCTTCTATTTTGTTCTAATTGTTTTGATTTAAAGCTAATTTTGTGCCTATTCTTTTCCTTCCAAGCCGACCCCATTTGATGAGACTTAAGGCTTGATTTGGTTTATTCTTTTCCTTCCAAAATAGTAAATTGGCTTTGGATATTATGTGGTGCCAAATAGTCTCCTTATGTATATCTTGTTAGTTGTTAATTCTAGAATATGCTTTTCTGCTATGCCTTTTCTTTTTTTCTCATCTCTAATCTCATGTATGCACTTATGCATCATAAATTGTAATTCAGGCTACTATTGGTATTGATTTTCTGTCAAAGACAATGTATCTGGAAGATCGGACAGTTCGATTGCAACTCTGGTAAGATGATGCAGTTCATTCTCATTCTAGAAAAATGCCCATGAATATGCATGCACAACAGCACATTTATAACTGCAATTAAACTGATGCAGTGGCACACCTGAGGGACAAAAGGAATTTAGTTGAAAATGGGCCAATTGCCTGGGCCATATTCACTTTTTGTGTTCTACAGAAACTCTGAATGTCTTACATACCATCTTGCACATGTTTGATATGACAACTTTTAATTCTGATAAGAACCTCTGACAATCTTTTGCTATTTTTCTCATCCCTCTGCCCCCAAAACAAAAAAAAGAAACCAACAACAACAACAACAACAAAAAAACAGCATGAGTTGTATTTCTTATGGTTTGTTGTTTGTAAGTGGATTCTTATAATTACATAGTGCTAAGAATAAGATCCCATACTGTTTAATATATTAGTTTATGAAATTTTATGTTCTCTTCGTTGTCATGTCATGTAAATATTTTTGCCACCCCCCCCCCCCCCCCCCCCCCCCAAAATTCAATCGTTTTGTTATTCTAATTTTCTTTTACTATCAGAGTATATCAGCACTACGACTACCTGTGTAACTTACAGATAGGGTCATATGTTTTTGTGCAGCTGGTTGAAGTCCAGAGAGAATAATTCAGTTAGTGTTTGGTAGTGTAAAACCTTCATGAATGCATGTGAACCATTGTGTGTTAATTTAGGTGATCAAATATATGTGTTCTTTGCTTTGGGTTCATGAGAAGGATCTGCTTACAAATCACTAGCAAACTTAAAATCGATGTGTTTACTCAGCTCTTCTGAACATCTCTTTGAAGTGTGCAAGTTTGCTTGATCGAATCTTAACATATGAAATAATAAGGTGCGTATAATGATGTTAATCTATTGAAAGCGCAATCCTGATGTTTGGCCGGCAATGTGTTTGAATGGCATGCTATATTTGTAAAGAGATGGTGATTAGCAATTTGCTTGTATTTGTTGCTTGATACATTGATTGCTATAGTTGACGAGTGTCTTGTCAAGTGCTAGGAGATTGGTGATTTGCAACTTGGCAGTCGTTATTGTTTGATAGAATATTCCTTAGTCTGGCTAGGCTTTTCATGGTCTTGATGCTTTTGACATTCTAATGTGATTGATGCCATATTTTTTGCATCTATATCCTCATTTTCTATCTATATTGCTCAAAAATATGATACCACCGGTCCTTTTATTATTTGGCTGTTTGCATTTAGAAGTTAGCTAAAATTCCCAGCCAGAGGTGTTACCTGGTTGGTAGTAATAAAATGCTTATTTTGCTAGAGTGGAAAAGGTATTGATCAGATGTGAACTTGACTTCGCTTTTTATTTCTTGTTTTTTATAATGTTGATGAATGGTAAGCATGATTTGTTGACTACAGATATGATTTACCTTCTGGAAATCGTCCATTTTCTATTTGGTTCAGCCTCGTGTTTGGTACTACGTGAGTTATTGGAATGTATAATCTTTGGAAGCTTTATCTTTGATTTGGTTTGTTTTCAGGGATACTGCTGGTCAAGAAAGGTTTAGGAGTCTTATTCCAAGCTATATTAGGGATTCCTCTGTTGCAGTTATTGTGTATGATGTTGCAAGTATGCATTTTCTTCTATCTTTTCAATTTGTTTATTTGTTTTTCAGAACTTATATTTTATTCCCAAGAAAAATGGTGTTTAAAGGTTACTTACAGATGCATGAACAGATGCAGCAGTATTAGCTACTATAATTTCAAATGTTCTGTCTAATCATCTTGCTATAATTTCTACTTGATTAATTGTAGAAATCTTGTACGATACATTTCTGTTATTTCATTAGATACTTTTTTGGTGGGGTTTAGGCAGGCACTCATTCCTGAACACTTCAAAATGGATTGAGGAGGTTCGCACTGAGCGAGGCAGTGACGTTATAATTGTCGTTGTTGGGAATAAAACTGACCTTGTGGATAAAAGGTAATGATTGACAGTTCTTGTTTTAGTTTATTCTGAATGCAGGTAGCATTCTGTAGTTAGTCATTTGGTTTATATATCTATATATACCCAGGACATATTGTAGATAGAATAAATTTACGGTTTACACTTATGCAAGATGCACAGTGAGAAGTAGCATTCACTATGCAGTTCAGCTCTATTGATGTGGCCGATGCTTGAATATGAAAAAAGATGAAATTTTAGCATTTATGTAGGCTTTAAAAAGGCAACTTCAATAGGGTTCTATCATTGTTTCATGGAGGCAGTTGAGAATGGAACATGCATGACTAATAACTTAATCCATTTTCAGCATCAGACTTATCTCTTTGGAAATAAGTTCATGGTAACATGGTCTTTAGGTTGGTTTGTTTTCATTTTTAGGCATTCAAGCAAAATACAAGTGGTCATAATTAGGATTTCTGGTGGTTGATCCATATAATATATACAAATTGACAATTTTTTTCCTCACATTTGGCATCTTGTGGTTGATTCATAGGCAAGTCTCAATAGAGGAAGGAGAAGCTAAAGCTCGTGACCTAAATGTTATGTTTATTGAAACCAGTGCAAAGGCCGGCTTCAATATAAAGGTAAGCAATTAGGATTTCTTATGTGATTATGATTTCATAGAAATCTTATTCAATGGCTTATTAAAATGCTAATGTGTGTGACAATTTTAAAGCCTAGATCCATTCCCATGTTCCTTTTCTTTCTTCATTTTTGGGCACAAAACTTGGGCCTCTAGCAAAATAATCGCATTCTGACCCATGACGTGACACCATTTTGGACATGTTCGTTGTTAAAAGGAAAGGTTCGGTAGGATCATCACCTTATCTGTTAGATTTGAATCAGGGGAATGTTTTAAGTGAGAAAAATGCGTTATATTTACACTTTGTTTGTTTGGACAGAAAACATTTTATATTTTCTAGCATTTGAAGCCGCCACCTCCGCCCCTTCGCCGCCACCTCCGCCCCTTCGCCGCCACCAATACATCCATTAGTACATTAGTTTGAGGATGCAACCAAAACATGGGAAAATGTTCTCATTTTCGGAAAAAGTTTTCTGTTGGGAAATGTTTTCTACCGAAACAAACGGAAAACTTTAAGTGAGAGAAAACACTTTCTCTGTTCTGTTCTGGAGATTTTTTTAATTTTTATTTTGTTAGGCTTGTTTTGTACTAACCATGAATACCTTTTTCCAGCCATTATTTCGGAAGATTGCTGCAGCCCTACCAGGAATGGAAACACTCTCTTCAACAAAGCAAGAAGACATGGTTGATGTCAATCTCAAGTCTAGCAACCCTAGTGCATCTCAGTCACAACAATCAGGAGGATGTGCCTGTTGACAATATTGTGCCTGCTGCCAGACCTGCCCTTTGAAGATTACTGCCTCATTTATCTGTCAATCTCTTATTCTTAATATTGTTTATAAATTTTTGGGTGTGGTTGGTTTATTTAAAAACTTTAACTTAAAAACAGATGGTTATTAACATGTGTCATATGTTATCTGTATTATTCTTGTGTGGACCAACAGTGAGTGAAGTATTTTTTTGCCAAAATTTATGTGAAGTAGTATATGTTTGGATTCGACTCAGCTTTGTTAGTGAAATTTTGGTTGGAAATTCCATTAAAAAAAAAAATATGGTAAATCATGCGGTCGTAAAGTTTCATTTATGACTGTAACATTCTGGTATTTTTGGGATCATCAGGCTCTATGTTTGATCAGAATATTTCCCTATTCCGCCCCCCCCCCCCCAAAAAAAAAAAAAAAAAAGTAAGAGGAGACGATCAGTGCACAATAAACATCTCTCGGCATGACTATTTGGAAATTTTTACAACAAATGAGTGGAGCCAAACTTTAAGGTGTTCAAGCTAAAGTGTAGTTTAAAGAATTGAGCTCTAGCTCAGCTCATCAAAAAATTGAAAAACTTGATTTAGGCTTGAACAAACTTAATTACATAAACGAGTCGAGTTCGAGTTAGATAAAATAAATAAATAAATAACTTTTTAAGTAATATGCACGTAAAGGGTAAAAATAAAAAATTATGACTAAAATGTTAATAATTTTTATCAATTAAATATATAAATTCGCACATGCATCATACATAAATAGGGAAATAACATAAATTAAAAACAAATTGTGTTTATGAGCCTATTTGAGATTCTATTCGAGTTAAGTTAAATTACTGAACAGGTCTAAATTTCTAGATCAAGTTGATTCATTTAGTAAATAAGTCAATTTTAAACTGTTCATCAATAATTTGATTTGTTTGTAATTATAATATTTGAAATGTAATTGAGACCCCCTCAATCATCAACCTCCACCACCCCTACACACATGTGGGAGTTGGTGATTGGAGGAGGAGGAAAAATATACATATATATATATACAGCGATGATAGAGACCACTAAAAGTAGTGCTCTAAACTAGCACTAATGAGTTGACATCCATTTTAGAGAAAAAAAAAAAAAGGCACAATGACACTGTGGCAGTGGGTGCCCACTACCATATCATTAGTGATAGTACTAATTAGTGCCCTCACTCATTTTTCATATATATATATATATCTGGCCAATCAATCCAAGAGGGGGTCGTGGGAGTGGGGATGGGAGAAAAAAGGGAGTCCAGATCATTTTTGATAATATTTTTAACCATTCCCACGTGTGAGAGAGAGAGAGAGGATAGCTTGGGATTTGTTTGAGATTATTAAATTAGTTTGAGGGTATAAAATTAATTCTATATTTATTTAAATAATTATATTCTAATGTTACACATGAAATGTCACTTTCAAAATATTTTTTTAAAAAATTAATCATTAAGGATATTTTAGATGATTTGAATCTGTGAGTATCGAATAGCAATGACAAGTTAACTCGGAAGGAACCACCCACTAGTTAACGTTCAATCTTTCAAGGGAACACCCTGTTCATAGGTGTCTCAATGTAATGATTGATGCAATCAACTCTGTTTGGTGATTTGAAATGATAGTTGACCTAGAATTGGATTTTGGCTGTGGAAAAAAAAAAAAAAAAAAAAAGTTCAAGAGTATGTATCTCTATCCAAAACTTTAAAAATAAATTTATTTGAACGCTCAAATTGACAAATTGACATATATAAATTTTGGTCTATAACTTTTTTTTATTTTAGAAAATTGATATATAAATTTTAAAAAAGTATTTTACTTCACATGTCAAATTTATTAATTTATTTTAACTTTGTTAGATTCAAATGTCAAGTTTTCCTCATAATGCACTTCATTTTAGGTCCCATAGAATAAACAAATAATAATAATAATAAAAAGAATTAGTATTTTTATGTACACAAAATTTGATTATTGGAGAATGTAATCAAATTTTGTGTATTTAGAATTTTTTTTTGAAAGGAATTGATATTTATTTTCTCGTGGCTAGAATGCTTCCAGTCTTTGATCTGGACTATAAGATGCTATCATGGAACGTAGGGCCACTACGGTTCCTTTTTAATCTTAATAATTCATTTTTATAGGGCTATTTGTGTATATCAGCTATAAATTTTTTTTTTGATTAATCCGATAATCGTAATATGTTCAATTTATCACGTTTGTCATCGAAAAAACGGATGGTCTATTTCAAAAATGCACTTGTCATCTATTTTTTTGGAAGCAAATAATTAAACATGTTACGATTATTAGATCGATTTAATTTTTTTGTGAAAAATATACACGAAGGGTTTACAAAATAAACAGTTCAAAGTATTGAAATAAAGTCTGTGGTGAATCTTATGAGCCCAAACAACACTCTCTAGTTCATATCTTGGATTGGAGGGAAGTGTAGCCCCACTTTCCCATATGCCAAATTTGACAGAGGAAGTAAGGCCAAATGTCACGCAGACAAAGTTTTAAAAAGCAGTCACAATTGTTACATAACGTCGTTAGATAACAGTTGTGATGGTTACCGTCACCCGTTACAGCCGCTATAGCGATGTGATGAAAATTCACACGTTCATTTTGGTGTTATGTAATAGCTGTAGCAGTACCGTAATGGCTGTAATAGTCCGTTACACACTTTTACAATGTTCTGAATAGCTTCCTTTCAAAAAAACAAAAAAACAAAAGCTTACTAAAAAAAAAAAAAAAAAAAAACAAATATTCAAGTGATTGAAGGCCAAAGAAAAAATCTCATAGAATTTTTTTCTTTATAATTTATTTTAAAATTTTTATTTTATTACATTAACATGTAAAAATAAAAAATATATAAATAGTGATTGTATTTATTTTTATAATCATTTTATTTAATATTTAATTATAAATATTTTTTTTATTTTGTTACTATAATATGTTGTCTAAAAAATGTCTTTAAAAATAAATTAAATCAGTAACTTAAAAATTATTTTTATTTAAGGCATAATTTTTATTTTTATAATCATTTTATTTAATAATTTCAAATATTTTTTATTCAGTTAGTTTAAGTATTTATCAAAAATAATTTATAGACATTTAAAATCAATTATTTTTAAAATCATTAACTATTGAAATAAAATGTAAAAAGTTCCTTTTATAGTGATTTAAAATATGAAATATATTAGATCATATTTAAAAATTAACAAAAATTGATCAAAATATATTTTAAATTCCAATAAATGTGATTTTGGAATATATATATATATATTGGTAAGTTTTTTTTTCAAATTATGCTAAAAATATATAAAAAATTACGATTTCGGCTACTGCAATCGTTACGCTGCGACTTTTACACTTTACAATCGTAACCGCAATCATTACGGCGATGGCAATTGGTTTTCAAAAGTAAATGTTTGGATATTTATTTGAAACTTGTTGAAGTGTTGATTTTTACTTTTAAAACGCTATGTAAAATTCATAGTGTTAATTGGAGGTAGTGTTACTAGCTTTATTGGGGTGAATCAAAAGAGACAATTTTTTGTCAAAAAAAAAAAATAATAAATAAATAAATAAAATAAAAAGTAAAATGTTATATCAATTTTTTAATTTACAAAAATTGCAAAAATTGCAAGAGGAATGGAAATTATGGGAAGCAAATTTTCAAAGTGTTATGTTGGGGATACCAAAAATTCTATCAAATATTTGGCTAAATGTTTCCTATGGATATTGTAATAACTCAGATTTTTAATTATTCTGTAGAATTTATACTAATATTATTTAATCTCAATTCAGAAAATATATAATTTATTATATATTATTATGCGTAGTTTTGTAAAATAATATAATTATTAAACGTTTGAGTGTCAAAATATAAATAATAATAATATAGATAATATAAATAATAATAATAATAGATGTGGTAATAAAATAAATAATTAATTTTTCATTGGTATATGATAAAGTGTAATTTAATTAAGAATTATTTTATTTATATAATTATAGTAAAATATTAGATTAAATGGTAATTATCTTAAATACCTATTAAGGATAAGATCGAATCTATATAATTATAATCGAATTTGCGGATTAATTTGGGAAGGGACACGTGTTGACTAAACACTAGGTTCACCTCCCTATAAATAGGGAGGTGATTCGGCTGAAAGAAGAGAAAAAGAAACAGTAAGAGAAAGAAAGAAAGAAAGAGAGAGATATGGAAGGAAGGAAAAAATAGTGAAAGTTGAAAGGGTCTTTGATCATGGAAAGAAAAAGTAAGGTATTGAAGTTAAGGTGAATTATATTATACCTTGAATTACCAAAATGTATTTTACGTATATTTTGACTTACCAAAATCTATTTTATACAAGTATGTTTTATTAATATGTTAATAAAAGTTATGTTTTATAAAGGTTTCAGTTACATGGTTTTATTTCTGAACTCTATTTGCTTAAAAGAAAACCTATGGATATGTTTGTTTATATTTTAAAGAATATTTGACTATTACCTTATAAACAATTATGTTTTGTAAGTACCACCACGAGAATCCCACGCTTTGGAGAACTTAAATAACCATTGGCCTCTGTTTGGTTACGTTGTGGCCCTCTGATCCATTGACTGCTCATGAGCAAAGTGTCATCTTGAGCTAAGTGCTACACTATTGTGGGAACCACCTCTAGAATCCGTACGAACCACCTTTTGAATCCGTACCTCTGTTCTGTGCGGAACAAAGTGCTGTGCGGAGCTAAGTGCTACACTATTGTGGGAGCTACCCCTAGAATCCGTACGAGCCACCTCTTGAATCCGTACCTCTGTTTTGACTGTCACTCCTGTGACCTCTGTTCTGTTCTGTTCAGTACCGTGGTTATGTTCATTTACTTTCATAATTTCTGTATTTCAGTTTCTGGCACTTAACTTATTTGTTTACCAAATTACCGTGGTTATGATTATTTATTTACATAATCTCAATTTTGCTACTTAAAGGATTATTTGTTTCGACTAAGTTATCTTAAATGTTTTGGCCTAACTACCCATGGTTATTTCGTGTTCCTTATACTCTTAGTATAATATTTCTCACTCTGCCATGTGCTTATAGTTGTTTATCAATTTTCAGGAAATATGCAATTCAGAAATAGTTTTTGGAAGGTTTTAGATGCGAGACTGGGGAATAGACACACACAACACTTTTATAATATTTTTATATGTAAATATCGGCCTTTTTGGTCAGTAAATTTTGTAATAAAAATAGAAGCTCCAATAATTATTTTGGTACCCTCATTTAAATATTTTTTCTGCTTGCGTTTATTGATTTGTTCAAAAATTGGCCGGAGGTAACCTCAGTTACTGGCCATCACGATGTTTAACCCTTGAGTACAGGGAGCGGGTCGTGACAGATATAGGTCCTATAGGATCCCACATAAGTGAAAGACCCACATTCATCTGAGACCTTTGGTAAAATTTTTATGGCTTCCAGCATTTTTTTATTTTCAAGGGTCTTAGTTATGATAAGTCTAAGGGATGTTAATAAAAAGTACAAAATGTCAAAATATTTATAATCTCAATACACTCTTTACATAACTCAAATTTTTTATATATATTTTAATACAATTTCTATAGACTTTTTTTAACACTAATAACAGCCCTTCAGACTATTTTTAGTATTTTCAAACTTCCAAATCCCTTCCTTGTTTTCAATGAGATGGGTTTCTCCCCGGTTCATAATCGGACTAGAGAGGTGTTGTTTGGCTCAATAGGCTCACTTTTGGATTTTATTTCGATAATCCGAATTATTCATATTTTAAGATTGGTCAAATACATTATCCATACAAAAAATCAAGTTGATCAAATAATGACAACACGTGTTTGGATCAATTTTGTGTGAACCGTTTATTTTTCTATTGATTATTTTCTTCATACAAAACTGATCTGAAAACATAGTTATCATTATCCGATTGACTTGATTTTTTTGCAAGAATTATGTACTTGATGAATCCGAAAATATGAACGGTTCGAATTATCAAAACAGGCTCCAAAAATGGACTCATTGAGCCGAACAACACTTTTCCAATTCGATTGTGGATTGGAGAGAAACCCATCTCCTTTTAAATATATAAACACATTGTCTTTTTTTTTTTCCCCCTAAATATTATTACAATGTTAAATTATTGTAATTTAATATATATATATATATATAAAGAGAAATTTACAAATCAGAGGTACTTTATTAAAATAATTACATATTCATGAAAAATTTTATTACTTTAATTATTAAAGTGTATAAATTTGTTGGAGATTTCCTAAAAGGTTCAAAACTTTAATTTTTTTTATTTTTTATTTTTTGTTTATTATTTTATTTTATTATTATTTATTTATTTATGTATTTGAATTTTAAATTTGTGTTTGGTTTCAAAAGTAATAGATGAGTCTGTTCCTAACAGATACCATAGAGCCTATTTATACAGGACTCTAACGTTGGAAAAAATACAACATATTCCGTTATTTCTCTCGGTTTTGTATTCTTTATATTCTATATTTCTGGGCAACTGATACAGACTTGGCAAATCCATCTGGTGCAACTGTGCATTGTATTAGATTCCTGTGAATTCTTAAGTTGTATCTTGGAGTCATTTGTGATAGTTAGAACATGTACGGAGGGAGAACATAACGACTTTAAGACAACGTCGTGGACGTGTCTCTCACAATTACACTGGCTACTTTCTAAACCTTTTTTTTTTCATTTTCTTCTTATTCTGTCATATATATATATAGTTTTATCAAATTGTAAAAACTTATTTTCATAATCTGTTTTATTCAATATCATTATTCTGTAAAATTAATTTAGAGTAATTATTTTTCAATTCTCACAACAAAATTTACCATAAATTTATAATTATTTTTCAAAAATAACACTGATTTGTTATTTTCCTTATAAAAAAACATAAAGATCAACAACAATTGTCATTTTCCAGCATTGTAATTTTGTTTGTGTGTGGTGTGTGTGACATTATGCAATGATAAATTCAAGAACTTCACATATTTTATGTCATCTTATTTGTATGTAAAATTAATATATTTGTTAATTATTGGTTCACTATTTAAAGATTGAACTTATGACTTTTCATAGGAAAGTCATATGATGACAAATAGAAATAATTCAATTGGTTAATTTACAAAGTTGAATGTTTGGCAATTTAAGCCATTTTTAGAAAATATTATTACTGAATTTTTTATGTAGAATTCTCCATCACAATGATACAGGGATGTGGCATAAGCAAATTTATAATTAGAAGTCATCTTAATTGAATTTCTTGTTTAAAAATGATAGGTTTAACTATAGCCACATCATTCTATAATCAATTTTTGTGTACTTTTTTATATTTTTTATATATCATTATTCATTTAAAATGTGATTCCATTGCCAACCTTATTATTAATAAATTTTTTGTTTGTAAAATAGCGAAGAACTAGAATGCCATGCTCTAACCATGACTTTGTTGATCTAATTAATTAATTTATTTTCACATTGTAAGAGCCTCCCAATATGACAAACTGACAATTCTCTATCCCAGGATTCATATATTTAAGAGATCAATCAATCTCAATCAAGATTAATAGGTTATTGGATTAAAATTTTATTTAAGCAATGAACAGGTACGATTATTCCTTTTCCTTGATTTAAAAAATAAATAAATAAATGAACATGACACATGATAATGTATGTCAATATATATTAGTTTCATTTTTTTTCTCCAGCCAAATTTAAAAAATGAACAAAAAAATATTGTTCTTCAAAAATAATGTGAGTCTTAAAACATTCACATTCATTTATTTATTTATTTATTTATTTATATAGATATGGTTGAGCCATGACATTTCTCTACTACCTAATTAGCAAAATAACATACTCTGCCCACAATTTGGAATATGTCACATTTTCTAAGGTTGATTTAAAATTAATAATTGTGATTAGTTCACTATTTTTGTTGACCTACTCTCTCTCTCTCTCTCTCTCTCTCTCTCTCTCTCTCATTTTATTTATTTATAGTAAATTACACTCATCTCTTTTAAAATTTTAAAAAATACAGTTCCCACAAATTGAACATAATTACACTTCTCTTTTAGTAACGACAAAGCGATTAAAACTAATACAAAGTTTGGTTATGGTGTGCAACTTACACCTTACACCTTATTCTTTATATTTACACCTTATACTTACACCTTTTATACCTTACACCTTACACCTTTTGTGTAAGTGGCACATGGTGTGCAACTCACTTACACCTTACACTTTACATTTACACCTTACACTTACACCTTACACTTACACCTTTTGTGTAAGTGGCACATGGTGTGCAACCCACTTACACCTTTTGTGGGTTGCACACCTAAGAAAACTCCTATTTATTTTAATTGAAAAGAGATGATAACATTGTCTATTTATACATATGACTAACAAATTATTAATGAAAATAGAAATCAATATTATTTGAATTAAAATCTTGAGGGAGGAAGTTATAATTATGTCAAAAGTGTAGAGCTAATTGTATTTTTTTTTTTTTCAAATCTCAAGGAAGTTGAGTGTAATTTATTTTTTTTGGATACATTGTAAGGGAGTTAAATCGGTGACTTGTTAATTGCCCTCATTTGGAAATAATTAGAGGTCAACTTATTTAACGTATTTGTTTAAAAAAATTGACTAGCGGTGCTTGGTTGAATTTTAAATTATAACTTATTCATTTTTTTTTTATTTGACCAAAAAAATTGAGTTCTTCTTAATTTACAATTTGTTACATTTTTTAGTTTAAACCTTAAGGCCAAGTTTGACATATTGTAAAAAAGTTAAAAAATAAAAAAGTTATTCAAAAAGTTAAAAAGTTAATACTATTCACCAAAAGTCAACAATTACGGCTGTACAACTCTCAATCCTAATTTTTCCTTACAAATCAATTTTTACAATTATTTATTACATATTTTTTTATAAAAAGTCAAAAAGTTAACCAAAATATTCATATTTTCTTCCTCAATATTTTAATTTAAAAAGACAAAAAATACACTTATTTAGAACATCCCAAACAACCCCTAAATACGAGCGGAAAAAATAGTCTCATCTCTTTGGTCAGTGGAGTAAAAAGACTTTTAATGGTATTCTACCATTTTTTTTTAGTTTAAACCTTAAACACAAGTGGAAAAAATTGTCCCACCTCTTTAGCCTTATTTAGTGGATTAAAAAGACTTTTAATGATATTCTAGATATTTGCCCAACAAAAAGGTACCTGACAATTAACCAAACATGTTCAACTTCTGTTTTTCCACGTACTATCGAAAGTTATGCGGGTTTGGTTATGGTGTGCAACTTACACCTTACACCTTATATCTTACACTTACACCTTACACTTACATCTTTTGTGAAAAATTAAACCTTACATTTACACCTTTTTTGAGGTTACACACCATATGCAATACACTTACACCTTACACCTTACACTTACACTTTATAGTTATACTTACACCTTTTGTGTAAGTGACACATGGTGTGCACTTGCACACTTAAGAAAACTCCTATGTTAATATATTTAACTTATTTCACCTTTTTTTTTTTTTTTAAGTTAATAATAAAAAAATTATAATCATAAAAACTACTAGTGAAATTAAATGGAACCAATTAGGGTGAAGCTAAGGCTTCGTTTGGGAACAAACTATTTTAGTAATTTTTTGACTTTTTACGAAAAGATATATAGAAAAGTAAAGAGAGTGATGTGACAATTTATAATGACTTTTTAATTTTTTACTAAAATATAGTTGACAAACAAGACCTAAGGATTTTGATTTGAAGGTAGGTAAGAATAATAATTAAATTGAAAAGTCTCATACTAAAGTAAATGAAAATAAACATTAGTAAATTAAAAAGTTTGAAAAAATGATAGGAAAAAAATTCATCAAAAAAAGTAATTTATAAATCCATATCAAGTGTATATCCATGATAAAAACATCAAATAATCTCCCACAACTTTGTCCCATAAAATATATCAACATCAAATTCCCTATGTTATAACAAGTTTATGTCAAAACTTTCCTTAAAAACTATAAACATTAATGTTGTATTTGATTTATGAATTTGGATATAAATTTATAAAATGAAATAGAAAAGTTTAGTGAAATTAAATAAAATATAATTACATTTCACACATTTTTTCTTTTTTTCTTTTTAAATCTCTATCTAAATTTATGAACCCAACATAACCTAATAGTGTAGCTAATAAATGCCATTGGTTACAACATTGAGCCTAAATATTTAGGTAGTAAGGTGTTTCCATTCTACCATCTGAAAATCTTTTTAAGTTTACAATGTTTTTTTGAAAATTAAGTTTTTATTTTCTGTATTTTGTTTTTGGTTTTTAGCGAATAGCGAATTCTTTTAATATTTTACACAATTTTTTTTTTTTTTTAGATACACCTAATCTAGATACACTTAACAAGTATAATATTTGTAAATTTTTTTTTTTACCAAATACAAAAATTAGTACATTTTCGTATTTTGTTATATTCAATGAATTTTTCTAAGATTTTTGTACAAATTTTATATATTTTAAGTATATCAAGATTAAAAGGTAAAAGAAAATTGATTAAAATATTTTTAAAAATCACTAAAAATATAAAAATACAAATTGAAAACTCAAAATCACACAATGTTTGGTTTTTCTTTATTTTATTTATTTATTATTTTTTGGGTTTTGTTTTGTTTTGTTTAAATTTTTTGGATTCTCTTTAAAACTAGCACACTACCACTGTGGTTCAATGATTGATATGCCCACCTTTTGTCCATTTTTATAGGGGTAGCATCTCTTATTACTAAAAAGTTGGGTTATATAGTTTGAGGACTTTGTTGTAGCATGACAGATTTCAAGAATTGAATTCTAGAGTTACAGCAAGTGGTTCACTGAACACAATGCCTTATCATAATACATGAACTTTGTGAGATTGTCAAACCTTCATGACTTTTGAGCTTAGTCCACATGTTGATGCAAATTACTTCATTTGGTTGTGGTTAAAAAATAACTTTCGTTTATTTGATAAATTTATTTTTTATTTTAAAAACTTATTTTAATCATTCTGAAAGCTATTTAGAAAAGTCCAATAGTTAAGAATGAATGAAACAACTATTTTTTCTAACATCAACTTCTTCTTTTTTAATTTTATTTTTAACCAAAAATTATTTTTTTTAAACTAAAACTCACAGGATTATATAGGCCACAGCCAGATTAAGCTTCAACATTTATTTCTGTGTCACTCACAAATTCAATATGACTTGTCCAAAAGTTAACATCAAGTCCACAAGATGGATAAAATCAGAGCTAGAGTTAGACTGTAAAAATTGCTTAGGGTCTGTTTGGTAACTAATTCGTTTTTAATTTTTAATTTATATTTATAAAAATTTATAAAATTGTCATAAAAACTTGTTTGATAATTTTTTTAATTTATAAATAGTTGTTTCAATTTATAAATTTGAGGAAAAATTGTAAACTCAAAAAATGAGTTTACGTTAGTTTTTAAATAGAAATTTAAAAATTTGACTAACAAATTTTTTTAATTAAATATTTTTTCAAATAATTTTTTTCTAATTAATTTTTTTTTCAATTATTTTTTTTTTCCAATTGTGTATGATCTCGTTGTCATAAATAATAAAAAAATAAATATAAATATTTTAGGCCGGGATAAACATGTTTTTTAGTTTATGTTTTTAAATTTTTTTAAATATTTTGTTCAAACCAAACGCATTTGTAATTATGTTTTTCTAAAAATAAACAAAAACCAATTTAGAAAATTGTTGTAAACATAAACCAAAAATATAAACGTTACCAAACGCTACCTTAGTTTTTTTTTTTTTCTTTTTTTTTAAGTATTCAAAATTGTAGGAGAGAAGTTAGGAAAAGGGTTGTGGCTCAAACCCAAATAATACACTCCCGTGTATGAGATTAGTCCTTTGGGTAACGTTTAGTTTATTTTTAGAATTAAGGTTGGAATAAAATGATTATTTTGTTGAAATGTTTATTCCTATGTTTTGTTTGGTAAAAAAGAAAGGATTTTACATGCTAATGTTCGATTTAATTTATTGAAATGAAGTAATTATTTACCATAATAGTTACGTTCCAGTCACTAAAAGAATAATAAAAAATGTATTATAAATAAAATCATTATGATATTTTCTATTATCTTAAAAAGGTTAAATAGTTAATATTTTATTCATTTTAATGAACCAAATGCTATATAAATAAAATTATCATTCATCAACTCAGACAAATAATCTTTCTATTGAAAAGAGTAAGAAATAAAATTATTCTGACCGAAACAAAAACTTCCTTTGTTTATTTACTTAAATGACTAAAAAATAAAAACTGAAAAGTAGAGTCCCTCACCCTTTTGAATGTAATGTTAGGATGGTGCCTTTTAAAACCTTGTATGATGCCTAGATATATGTCACTTTCTCACCTTGCTCCAAAAGACATGATATGTCTAGCAAGTTAGGTGGTACAAAGTGATGCTTCTACAGGTTGGAAAATTGAAATCTATTGGAATAATAATAATAATAATAATATTATTATTATTATTATTTGATGGGTCAAAGATTACACAAGTTGACTAACAATCTTAATGGCAATAAATTGGTTTAATTTTACAGATGTCATCCAAATCTTTTTTGGGTAGCTTTTAGTAGAATTATTTAGGGCCAAAATTGGATTAGTTTAATTTAATGGTTTCATTGAAGAAAAAGAATATTAATTATGATCATGGCTAAGGGTTTGATCATGGGGCTCTTTGTAAGCCACGTCTCCTAATAGGAGACTTAAGGTGGCCCACATACATATTAATATTTATAAATTATATATATTATTCATTATTTATATATTTATTCTTACATGTATATTTATCTGTTGATACTTATGGGTGATAATTATTGAGGTTGTCTAAAATATCAAAAACTTTAAAGGGTGGTTTGGCTAAGACCTATCAATTTCCACTAATTAAGTTTCCTTGATGGAAAGAAACTAACAAGGTTTATCTGATAATGTATCTATCTAATAAGGGTCCCTGACCTAGCAGTTATAAATAGGCCTGTGATTTTCCATCAATGAGGCACTCAAGTTCTGCATAGGTTAGAAGACACTTATTCATGAAGTGTGAAGTGAGTGATATAATATTGAAAGGTTCAGAAGAAATACACACATCACACAACTTGATCAACAATGGTTGCAGGAGGTTAGTATAAATTTTATTCCGCTGTATATCCATACATATATGATTATATTATTTGTGTATGATTTTCCTATATTGTGGTATCAGAGCTTACCTGCAAATCCATACTGATCAGTATGTAGATTCAATATATATATATATATCTAGTTGACGTTCATATAAAAAAAAAAATCTGTAAATAGTTGTGGAATTTTATTTTGTGAACAATTTGTTTTAAAATTTGGAGTTTGTGATGCATAATGAATTATTTACAGAAATTAAATATCTTGGGACCATTTTTTTTTTAGGTTTGTTTTCTGTTTAATTAAAGGTTATACGGTGTCGAATTTATAAGATGGTTGAGCATTACAGTAATTTGAGAATAGCCACAGCATCTTAAATTATTGTTATGTGTATAAAGTTAGAAAATAATTATATTAGATGACATCTTATTACTTGCATTTAAATTAGTAAAATTAATTATTTTACCCACTGGAAGATAATTGTTTTATTAATTTATTTGGAATAAGATAGTAAGTTAAATATCAAAATAAATTTTTTTTCTATGTCCATAGATAATGGAATTATTTTATTTTGTGAGAGATATTTACTATTCTTATTGATAAAGTTAAGTAGATTCGATGCAAGTTGCAATCTTTACCCACAAGGAGATTAGAATTTACTTTATTTTTTCTTTTTTTCCATAGCATGATTTGTTTTTGGTTGTTGTAGTCATTCTTACTACATTATTGAGTTCTGAATCATCTCATATTCCATTTTTGAGTGGTGAAAATTTTTCTAACTGGAAAGATAAGATTCTTTTGACTTTGGGGTGCATGGACCTTAATTTGGCGCTTCATGTGGACGAACCACCTGTTCCTACGGAATCAAGTACGTTAACTGAGAGGGCTTCTTATGAGCGATGGGAGCGATCTAATCGCTTAAGTTTAATGCTCATCAAGTCCCATATCAGTAAGGGCATTAGGGGTTCAATCCCTGACTGCGACAAGGTTAAGGTCTTCATGAAGGCTATTGAAGAGCAATTTGTGACATCTGATAAGACATTAGCCAACACCCTAATGAAGAAGCTCTCAGGCATGAGGCTTAATGGTTCTAAAGGTGTGCGTGAACACATTATGGAAATGCGGGACATTGCAGCTCAACTTAAAACATTAGAGATAGAGATTTCTGAGTGTTTTTAGTACATTTTTATCCTTAACTCTCTTCCTATGGAATATAGTGCTTTCAAAATTTCCTACAACACACAGAAGGAGAAATGGTCAGTAAATGAACTTTTGGTCATGTGTGTCCAAGAGGAAGAGAGATTGAAGCATGAAAAACTAGAGACTGCCAATCTTGCATTTCATGGAAAAGGAAAAGACCGAAAGGACAAATTGTTCCATAACAGAAAGTGCAAATGAAGCGTTATGGCAATAAAGGTGAATGCTTCTTTTGCAAGAAAAAGGGACACATGAAGAAAGATTGTCCTAAGTACAAGAAATGGCTCGAGAAAAAAAGGTAATCTATTCTCTCTTGTGTGTTATGAATCTAACTTTGTTAAAGTTCCTGATAATACATGGTGGATTGATTCTGGTTCTACAATTCATGTTGCCAATACTGTGCAGGGCTTTCTCAGTCTAAGGAAACCTACAACAAGTGAACAAGGCATCTATTTGGGAAATGGAATGCGTTCACATGTGGAGGCTGTGGGAACTTAGACTGATTTTAAATTCTGGCATTGTTTTGGATCTTGAAAACACTTTTTATGTTCCATCATTTTCTAGAAATTTAGTTTCGATTTCAAAATTAGTACCTTTTGGATATACATTCAATTTTGTTAGTTCGAGTTTCAATTTATTGAAAATAATGCTATTATTGGCAATGGTTTTTTAACTAATGGTTTATATAAATTTGATTTGGATCTTTCATATGAAAATAATCTTTTAACCTTACATAGTGGAATTGGCATAAAGAGAAGCTTTACCAATGAGAACTCCTCTATGTTATGGCATAGAAAATTGGGACATATCTCAATAGAAAGGATAAAAAGATTAGTAAATGATGGAGTTTTAAATACTCTTGATTTTACTGATTTTGGTACTTGTATGGATTGCATTAAAGGAAAGCAAACCAATAAGTCCACTAAAGGTGCCAAAAGAAGTTCTAATATTCTTGAGATCATACGCACAGACCTCTGTGGACCATTTACTCCACCTTGTTTCAATGGTCAAAGATATTTTGTCTCATTTATTGATGATCATATACGATATATGTATCTCTATCTTTTATTTGATAAGGCTGAGGCACTTAATGCTTTTAAAGCCTATAAAGCAGAGGTAGAGAAACAAACAGAAAAGGGCATTAAAATCGTGAGATCAGATAGAGATGGAGAATATTATGGAAGGTACACAGAATTTGGACAAATACCTGGTCCATTTGCTAGGTTTCTTAAAGAAGAGGGTTATAGCGACCCCGGTCTTTTCCCATTTGAGTAGTGTATCCGGACTTATGTCCCGTAGATTGAATAATTGCCCAATATTCAATGCCTGGTACACCATAACAAAATGGTGTAGCTGAAAGGAGAAACCGTACAGTTATGGACATGGTAAGGAACATGCTTAATTATTCCAATGTTCCCATAAATTTGTGGAGTGAAGCTTTGAAAACTGCTGTGTATGTCTTAAATCGGGTTCCATCTAAAGTTGTTCCTAAAACACCCTTTGAATTATGGAAAGGATGGAAACCAAGTTTGAGACATTTGCACATATGGGGTTGTCTAGTTGAGGTAAGGGTTTATAACCCACACTTAAATAAATTGGACCCAAGAACAATTAGTGGTTTTTTCATTGGCTATGCTGAAAACTCCAAAGGTTTCAAATTTTATTGTCTTTCACACACACTTAAAATTGTTGAGGCTAGAAATGCAAAATTTCTTGAGGATCATGAGTCAAGTGAGAGTGGTTTTTCTCATGTCATAGAATTCGAGGAAATAAGGGACCCTATTGAGAAACCAATTGGGGAATTAGTTGTTGTTCCAAGTGTTATTCCAAATATCATTGAAGAACAACCAATACAAGAACAACTGCTCCATGAGGAACAAATCAATACAGAACCTCTTATTCAAAATTTAAATGTACCAATAGGAGTAAGGAGTCCACAAGAGAAAAGAAATCAGCTATTTCTAGTGATTACCTTGTATATCTACAAGAATCTGACTTTGATGTTGGACCTAAAGCTGATCCTAGTTCATTTTCACAAGCCATGAATAGAATTAATTCCAATTTATGGTATGATGCCATGAAAGAAGAGATGAAATCAATGGCCACAAACAAAGTTTGGGATCTTGTTGAGTTATCAAAAAAAGCTAAGGCCATTGGTTGTAAATGGGTCTATAAGACCAAAAGGAATTCTTCTGGTAACATTGAATGATATAAAGCCAGACTTGTAGCCAAAGGTTTTACTCAAAACGAAGGAATTGATTACCATGAGACCTTCTCTCCGGTTTCTAAGAAGGACTCATTTCGAATAATCATGGCCTTAGTAGCTCATTTTGATTTAGAGATACACCAAATGGATATGAAAATGACTTTTCTTAATGGTGATCTTGAAGAAGAGGTATACATGGTTCAGCCTGAGGGCTTTTCCTCAAAGGATAATCACTTGGTTTGTAAGTTAAAGAAATCTATATATGGACTTAAACAGGCCTCCCGCCAATGGTATTTAAAATTGCACAACATTGGTACTTCATTCGGGTTTACGGAGAACATTGTTGATAATTGTATATACCGTAAGGTTAGTGGGAGTAAATACATATTCTTAGTCCTGTATATAGATGATATTCTACTTGCGAGTAGTGATTTGGGTTTGCTACATGAAACGAAAGAATTTCTTTCTGAAAACTTTGAAATGAAGGATATGGGTGAAGGCTCATAATGTCATTAGCATAGAGATTCACAGAGATAGATCTTGTAGAACATTGGGACTATCTCAGAAGGCCTACATTGAAAAGGTTTTGGAAAGATTTAACATGAAGTCTTGTTCACTTTCTGTAGCACCTATTGTCAAAGGAGACAAATTTAGTCTAAATCAATCACCACAAAATGATTTGGAAAAAGAACAGATGAAAAACATACCTTATGCATCTGTAGTAGGTAGTCTCATGTATGCTCAGATCTGTACAAGACCTGATATTGGGCTTGTGGTAGGAATGTTAGGCAGATATCAAAGTAATCCAGGCCTTGAGCACTGGAAAGCTGCTAAGAAGGTTATGAGGTATTTACAAGGAACTAAGGACTACAAGCTTACATATAGACATGCCGATTCACTAGAGGTGATTGGATATTCAGATTCAAATTTTGCTGGATGTTCCGACACTAGAAGATCTACTTCAGGATATATATTTCTTCTTGCTGGAGGAGCTGTATCTTGGAGAAGCATTAAGTTGTCCATAACTGCTTTGTCTACTATGCAAGCGAAATTCGTTGCATGCTATGAAGCTACAACACAGGCCTTATGGTTAAGAAATTTTATCACAAGACTAAGGATTGTTGATTCCATATCAAGACCACTAAGGATTTACTGTGATAATTCGGTTGCAGTTTTCTTTTCTAAAAACAATAAAAGTGGAAGCCGAAATAAACATATTGACATAAAGTATCTTGTTGTTAGAGAGAAAGTCAAGATGCAAGAAATTGCTATTGAGCACATCGATACTGAGCTGATGGTTGCAGATCCCATGACAAAAGGATTGCCGGCTAAAGTACACAATGATCATATGGTTCATATGGGACTAATTAGCTCTTTTGATGTATGAAATTACTTTTTCATTTTGAGGGATTCGCTATTGAAAACAATATTTATTTAGAATAAATACATGACCTTTGATTGTGCACTTAAAGTATTTGTCATGTTTGTTATCCATTGGGATACATAAAATAGGACCCGAATGGCTATTTGTTAGTCATTTGTAAATTGTAGTATTTTATTTAGTACTTATTGAGAAGTGTCATACATTGTAATTTATAGAAGGAAATGTGCATTAAATGGGGCATAACCGCTATGATTCGTGTAATAACACTTGGCAATGGAGTGTGAGGATTTCAATATTAAAGTTTAGGCAAATTTAATGGCCATAATTCAGTACATATCACCCAATACAGTATTTATATGATTTGTGGACCAAGTGGGAGAATGTAAGCCGCGTCTCCTAATAGGAGACTTAAGGTGGCCCACATACATATTAATATTTGTAAATTATATATATTATATATTATTTATATATTTATCCTTACATGTATATTTATCTTTTGATAATTATGGGTGATAATTATTGAGATTGCCTAAAATATCAAGAACTCTAAAGGGTGGTTTGGCTAAGGCCTATCAATTTCCACTAATTAAGTTTTCTTGATAGGAGGAAACTAACAAGGTTTATCTGATAATGTATCTATGTGAAAAGGGTCCCTGACCTAGCAGTTATAAATAGGCCTGTGGTTTCCATCAATGAGGCACTCAAGTTTTGCATAGGTTAGAAGACACTTATTCATGAAGTGTGAAGTGAGTGATATAATATTGAGAGGTTTAGAAGAAATACACATATCACACAACTTGATCAACAATGATTGAAAGAGGTTAGTATAAATTTTATTCCGCTGTATATCCATACATATATAATTATATTATATGTGTATGATTTCCCTACACTCTTGACCAGTGGTGGCTCTGATAAGCAACTTCGGTGCTTGCTTAGGGTCTCGAGTAGAAGATGACATCACTTATTATTTATTATTCATTCATTATGAGAAATGTATATACGTAAAACGAAAGGTAAATTATAAACATACCGTCTGAGAGTTATTTAAATTATAAATTATTTTCGTGGTTTTAGAAATTACATTATGTCTTTCAAAATTTCTAATTTTATAACAAATAGGTCTTTTTATTAATAAATTTTTAAGTTAATTAACAGTTTTTAATAATGTTAAAATTTTATTTCAGTTAATAATTTAGATAATTTTATTATTGTATAGGTGAACAGTTGGAAATTTTACTTTTTCAATTAATTCTGTTAAATAAAAAATTCTGACAGGAATGTATTTGTAATTTTTCAAACCACAAAAGATAATTTGTATTTTAAGCAAATGTCAGGAAATATATTTATAATTTATCCTAAAAAAAGTTATATATAATCAAAATAATTTTATATTTTTGAAAAAAAAAATAAATTTAAAATAACTAAATCTTAAATTATTAAAAAAGAATACCATTTCGCACTATAAAAAATTAAGGTTTTAGAGACTAAAATTTAGGGACAAAATTATTTTTTAGAGACCAAATATTTTTGTTGTGAAAAGTGTTGTTATTTTATTTTTAGCAACAAAAATTAGACATTAATGATGTCACGCCCTCAAAATAAACCCATAATATATACAATATTAACATGCATCGACATAAGAAAATAAAATATTATTCCATTCATCAGAGTATCCTCAAAAGAAAACATTACATGTAATAACGAAAGTAAATGCCCTACGGGCTTACATCTTTCCAAGCCAATACTTGGACATAAAGGAAATGAGTACTAACTCAACTACAGGTTAAGCCCTTGGCTTGTAATTACATGTAACATTAAAATAACAAACTAGCTAACTAAAAATAAAGAGTCTTCAACTCCAAATCCTCCCAAACTAAGTCCTTGGAGGTAGCATATCACATGGACCTGAAAATGATGTTCTCGTATAGGGTGAGCCACAGCCCAGCAGAAATATACTAAGCCAAATATACGAATTGACTA
The DNA here is from genome assembly GCA_025200525.1 of Camellia lanceoleosa. NCBI lineage: Eukaryota > Viridiplantae > Streptophyta > Magnoliopsida > Ericales > Theaceae > Camellia > Camellia lanceoleosa. The sequence continues at coordinate 54,065,174 of CM045760.1, forward strand.
AAGCAATAGCATTCAATAGATGGTTACACTTATAAATCACTTTTATCACAATATAGTTTCATGACCACTATGTCCATGATATGTTTCACTTTCTATTATTTATCCAATTTTTCATTTATACAGACATGGCTCAGAACCTGGCCAAACAACAAACTGAGACTACATCTCAAATTAATATTTCTTCTTATATTAACAATTAAATGAGGCTAAGGCTCATAGTAAAACACTTCCATCAATTGATAAGTACACATTTATACTGTACTAATACACTTCCATACAACAATAAGTACACAGATTTGCTGTACTAATGGAGTCCATCCCCTTTCTTCTCATAAACAGGTTTGAGAGTCCATCCCCTATCTTCCCTCAAACCATGGAGTACATCCCCTATCTCCTCCCAAACAATATGCATATACAATGTATTAAACACTTGTCATACACAATATTCAATCAATACACAAATTCGCTGTATTAATTCAACTGTCAATTTCAATGACTCATTCAATGTGATTAGTTTCAGTTTTCCCTAATCGACATGCAATGTCTACAACAATCACGACTATCCTCCACCGATAACCCAAAACAGTTATTTCTAAATAGGAAATAAATGTATCAACAAATGTAAACTCAACATTTTCATAAGCGAGTGATTAAACTATTCAACTACACCATTTATCTCATAATTCCCCAATTTCATGAATTAAACTCAATTCCACATTTTTCCCAAAATTAATTATACAAATTACTTTATTATAACAACTAGGGCTTTTCCCCAGTTCCTCAAAATTAACCCTAAGGTTCAATTTTAATCAACCTGACACTACCAATGTCATTTTTTTCATGATTCACAATCACATGGAATTTAATATATAAATAATTTCCTATTTCTCAAATTATAAGACAAACCCTAGTTTTCCCAAAATTACTAAACGACACCAACATAACAAAAATACCAAAACTTAGGTCAAAACCTATAATATGGAGTAGGAAATCCCTACCTCAAAGTGAAGAACTCAAATGGAGAAGATGGCGAAAACCCAATGTGCTCCAAATCCAAGATTGTTCAGATTAAAGTGAAGCCCTCGACCCACTCTATCTTTTTAACAAAGGACCTAGGGTAGGAATACACTCTAAGTAGATCAAACCTAAGAGAGAAGGTGTGTAGAGGGAGAGAAAACACGGACCTAGGGTTCTGAAATCAAAAAGAGGATGAAAAAGTGTTTTAAAAATCGCTGCTGCATATTTAAATAAAACAGGCTCGCTCGAGCGAAGACTTGGTCGCTCGAGCGACCAGATACAGAAAACCTCGCTCGAGCCAACAACTCAAACCCTCAGGTCTGCAACCAGACGCACGCTCGAGCGACGGAACGCTCGCTCGAGCGATGAACAAACCAGCTCGCTCAAGCGAAGAAGATCTCGCTCGAGCCAAGAAACACAGCTCTTAGGTCTATACCTAGACGCAGTCGCTCGCTCGAGCAAAGAAAACCTGGCGCGAGCGAAGGATCAAAAACAAATAGCTCGCTCGAGCAACAAACTTCTCGCTCGAGCGAAGGACCAAAATTCTGGGTAGCAACCCTTTGCTCCCAAACACTCCCAACCTGTAACAAACCTGCCCAATACATCCTATAACTCAAAAATAAGGAATTAAAGGACGACAACAACAAATATATAACAACAGAATCTACGGAACGTAAGTCCGAATACAACCACCAAATGGAAAAAGACCGGGGTCGTTATAACCTCCTCCTCCTTAAAGAATTTCGTCCCCGAAATTAAGCACAAGTTTTCAAAAACAGGTTTGTTTCTCAATTTCCAACAATATGACATTACAATAATCAATAACTTGACCCATAACTGGTCAATCCATCTCTTATCAAGAGGCATCTCACAATATGTAAAATAACATATATTTCAACCTGCATTATCATTATGCAATTTCTTTTCAATTTCAACAGTTTTCAATATACATGATTCCCATTTCCATATCATATTTAATTTCATGATATAACTCCAATTCTACAACGCATTCAACATATGCAATGTTACACTAAACTTCCATTATGAGGCAAGTTTCAAGATTCTTCCATTAAACCAAAACATTCTCCATGTTTTACAACTTAAGACATATATAATGCTCTTAAAGTTAAATAATATTACAAAATATCAACACATGATTACACATCAACAAATATGTCCGGATATTTCTCACGGACCTCCAACTCACGTTCCCAAGTGGCTTCCTCCACTCCGTGATGTCTCCACAGAACTTTTACCAAAGGGATGGTCTTGCCTCGCAAAACTTGATCCCGCCTATCCAAGACCCGAACCGGCCTCTCCTCATACGAGGCATCCTCATCTACCTCTAAGTCGGTCCAATCCAATACATGCGATGGATCCGGCTCATACTTCCGAAGCATACTCACATGAAACACGTCATGAACTACGGATAACTGCGGTGGCAAAGCTAAACGATAGGCAGCCTCACCAATCCTCTCAAGGATCTCAAAAGGGCCAATAAATCGAGGGGACAACTTCCCACTCTTCCCGAATCTCATCAATTCCTACCTAGGTGATATCTTTAGAAAGACATGATCACCCACCTCAAATACCAAAGGTCTCCTCCTACGGTCGGCATAAGATTTCTGACGACTCTGGGCTGTAACAAGCCTCCTACGGATAAGCTCAACTTTCTCCGTCGTTTCTCTCACCAACTCTGGACCTAACAAAGGTGCATCACCCACCTCGGCCCAACAACTGGAGACCTACACGGTCGGCCATACAAGGCCTCAAACGGTGCCACACCGATACTAGACTGGAAACTGTTGTTGTAGGCAAACTCCACCAATGGCAAGTGCCTCTCCCACAACCCACTAAAGTCAAGAACACAACCCCGAAGCATATCCTCAAGGATCTGAATAGTACGTTCGGACTGCCCATCAGTCTGAGGATGGTAAGCCGTGCTAAAGGTCAACTTAGTACCTAAGGCACACTGCAAACTCTGCCATAACCTGAGAGTAAAACGAGGATCTCTATCTGAGACGATCGTCACTGGAACCCCGTGCAACCTCACTATGTCCCGAATATATAAGTCGGCAAGATGATCTACCGAATCTCTAACGCGCATAGGAATGAAGTGCGCCGACTTAGTCAACCGGTCTACAACCACCCAAATAGCATCACTACCCCGCTGAGTCTTCGGAAGACCCACAACGAAGTCCATAGTGACATGTTCTCACTTCCACTCGGCAATAGGCAAGGGTTGTAACAAACCCGCTGGCCTCTGATGCTCGGCCTTCACTTGCTGACAAATAAGGCATTTAGACACGAAAACTGCCACATCTCTCTTCATACCCTGCCACCAAAACTGGCGACCCAAATCCCGATACATCTTAGTACCTCCTAGATGTACTGCAAGACGTGAATGATTAAACTCTCGGAGTACCTCCTCTCGGCAAGACTCCAGCACAAACAGACGGTCTCGGTATCTCACACTCTGGTCGGGATACACCGTCAAACCCTTCTTAACCTTCCCACTGGAGATCTTCTCTCGGAGGGATTCTACCTCAAAGTCACCTCTCTGTACCTCTAACACTCGAGTCACAAGTGTAGGGTGTGCAACAACAGAAAACAAGGCCGTAGTCTCAACGGATTCGCCCAGAAGTAAATCAAACTCCCCAAGTGCACCCAACATCTCCCATTCCCAGATGGCTATACTAGCTACGTCACCAACAGATTTCCTACTAAGGGCATCAGCCACCACATTGGCCTTCCCTGGATGATAATGCAACTCAAAGTTATAATCCTCAATGAACTCCATCCACCTCCTCTGCCTCAAGTTCAAGTCTTTCTGTGTAAACAGATATTTTAGACTCTTATGATCCGAGAATACCTCGAACCGCTCACCATAAAGATAATGCCTCCAAATTTTCAAGGCAAAGATCACAACTGCTAACTCTAGGTCGTGTGTAGGGTAATTCTTCTCGTGTATTTTCAACTGACATGAGCCATAGGCTACTACTTTCCCTTCTTGCATCAACACACAACCCAAACCCTCTCGTGAGGCATCACAATAAACAGCATAACCTAACCCTCTCTCTGGAATAATCAAGACCGAAGCGGTGGTCAATTTAATTTTCAGCTCTTGGAACGACTTTTCACAAGTCTCACTCCATACAAATTTGACTCCCTTCCGAGTCAGTCTAGTCAACGGCGAAGCTAACCTAGAGAAATCCTTCACAAACCGTCGGTAGTACCCAGCTAATCCCAGAAAACTGCGGATCTCAAACATACTCTTAGACTGTGCCCAATCTTGCACTGCCTCAATCTTGGATGTATCAACAGATACCCCTTCCCCAGAAACCACATGGCCTAAGAACTTGACCTCTCCTAGCCAGAACTCACACTTTCCAAACTTAGCATAAAGCTTATGGACTCTAAGCAACTCGAGCACCACTCTCAAGTGTTCCTCGTGCTCTTTCTCAGAAGGTGAATAGATGAGAATGTCGTCCACGAAGACGACTACAAAACGATCTAAGCATTCCCGGAATATCCGGTTCATCAAGTCTATAAAGACTGCTGGTGCATTGGTGAGCCCAAACGGCATCACCAGAAACTCATAATGGCCATACCGCGTACGGAATGCCGTCTTCGGGATATCCTCCTCCCTGACCCTCAACTGGTGGTAACCCGATCTCAAGTCTATCTTAGAGAAACAACGGGAACGCTTCAACTAATCAAACAAATCATCTATACAGGGCATAGGGTACTTATTCTTAACCGTAGCCCGATTCAACTTTCGGTGGTCGATACATAGTCTCAAAGCATCACCTTTCTTTTTAGCAAAGAGGGACGATGCTCCCCACGGCGAAACACTTGGGCGGATATAACCCTTATCTAGCAACTCTTGGAGTTGAATCTTCAACTCAACTAACTCGGCTGGGGCAAAATGATAAGGTGCCATAGAAATCGGCGCCGTGCCGGGCACTAGGTCAATAGAGAACTCGATCTCTCTGTGAGGTGTCAAACTAACAAGATCATCGGGAAAGACGTCCGAGTACTCGCAAACCACTCTTGGCAACACCGTCTGGGTCTCATCACACTCACTACTCAAAAGGCTAGCAAGAAGACCACTCAACTCACTCCGCCGTCGCGGATCATACACCGGTGGCAAAACACTACCAACCCGATCCCCCAGAAAATAAAAACACTCTCCGCTCAAGGTACAAACTGTGACCCTCTGGCGGTAGCAGTCAATAACAGCTCGGTATGACGATAACCAGTCCATACCCAAAATAACATCAAATCCCGACATGGGCATAACTACAAAAGGAAAGGGAAGTCGGCGGTCGGCGACCTCTATATCACAGCCCCGACATCCTTGTTTCAAATCAACTCACCCCCAACAGGCGATACTACACATATAGGAGATGTTAACTGTGCCAACTCCAATCCCAAAACAGATGCAAATGCAGCAGATATAAAAGAATGAGATGCTCCCGTATCTATCAATACACTAGTAACCGAGTTGCAAAACAAAAAGGTACCTCTTACGACAGATAAAGTAGGCATAAGATCCTGCGCGGTAACAGCATACATGCGCCCTGACGGTCTCTGGTCTACCTGCTCACCTCTAGGAGCATATGACTACTGCACAGATTGGGACGATGAAGCCCCCTGATTGGCCCTCGAGGCCTGAACAGACTGAGCTGGCTGATGACTTTGAGTTTGCCTCAAACTAGATGCACCAGATGTGCCACTCAACTGCGGGCAAAACCTCTTCATGTGCCCTGCCTGGCCACACTGATAACACGAGAGGGGTTGGCCTCTACCGTAACTCTGGCTCTGAGATCGAGTCGAAGATGACGCTGCTTTCTGTCCTCCTCCCTTCTGCGGGCAAGCTGGAGACTTGTGGCCCAGCTGACCACACTTGAAACAGGTAATATCTCCCTGGTTGCCTTTCCCAGAAACTGCACTCGTCACCGGAAAAGTCGATCTAGTAAAGCTACTCTGAAACTGCTGAGGGTTAAAACCCCTCTGTCTCCTGCCATCACTCTGGCCATCCTGACTCCTCTTGGAGCCCCTCTGCATTTCCTCCTCCTCTTGCATCATGATCTCCATATGGGCTGCAGTATCCACTAGAGGCCCATACTCTTGGGTCATAGAACCCCCAACTTTTATCTTGAGGCCATGCCTCAACTTCTTGTCGAACTCAAGACAACGGCGTTCCTCAGACGCCACCAACTTAGGTGCAAACCTGGACAAACTAGTAAATGCGGCCTTAAACTCGGCTACTGAAGAGCTCAGCTGCTTAAGCTGGCAAAACTGCTCCCTCAACCTCTCCCTGACAGCTGGAGACAGGAACTTCTCCTGGAAAGCAGCCACGAAGGCCTCCCAAGTCCCTCCTATACGGCCTCTGGTGAATTTCCACCACTGACCCGCATCCCCCTTAAGCTGGAAAGATGCCAAGGTCACCTTTAGAACCCCGTCCTCGATACCAAGCATCTCAAACATCTTCGTTGTCTGTTCGAGCCATTCATCTGCCTTAAGCGACTCTTTTGGATTGCCCAAAAACTCGTCCGGATTTAACCGGAAGAACTCTCTCTTCAGAAATGCAGGCCCTGCATCTGCAACATGAACTGGGGCTTGATTCTCAGCTCTGAGAATGCCTACAGACTCCCTGAATGCCCCTGCTATCTCTCGGGCTAAGGCACCCATAGCTTGCTGACCCGCTGGCTCAGCCACATTGGCCTGACCAATACCCTCATGCTGCTCCGGAATCTCATCCGGTATGGGCATCTCCTGCCTACCACGCCCACCATGCCTACCACGTCCTCGTCCTCATCCTGACATCCTAATAAAGGTAACAAAGACGATTAATACGTTTGCACATTAATAAATGTGCCGAAGCTATAACACTCGCGTCCTAAGGCATTGGACAACAATAATTCACTCCACGTAAGCATATAATCACATAAGCACCTACGAATTTCATTCTTGGATAATGACAGTCCCGAGGCTTTGCTAGAGTTCCGGTTGGAAACAGCATTGATCAAATGCTTTTCCAACAAGACTCATAGAAACTCAAGGATCCAGTCAACATCCTAGAAATTAAATCTCATACCCACATAATCACATAAACATGTTATCATATAAGCATATAACAGTACATCCAAGTCTCTATCAAGCGAGACGAACCCATTGTGATACTAATCACTTCCCACATACCCAAAGTATTCAAACCCGGTACGCTCTGATACCAAGTTGTCACGCCCTCAAAATAAACCCATAATATATACAATATTAACATGCATCGACATAAGAAAATAAAACATTATTCCATTCATCAGAGTATCCTCAAAAGAAAACATTACATGTAATAACGAAAGTAAATGCCCTACGGGCTTACATCTTTCCAATCCAATACTTGGACATAAAGGAAATGAGTACTAACTCAACTACAGGTTAAGCCCTTGGCTTGTAATTACATGTAACATTAAAATAACAAACTAGCTAACTAAAAAGAAAGAGTCTTGAACTCCAAATCCTCCCAAGCTAAGTTCTTGGAGGTAGCATATCACCTGGACCTAAAAATGATGTTCTCGTATAGGGTGAGCCACAGCCCAGCAAAAATATACTAAACCAAATATACGAATTGACTAAGGCAATAGCATTCAATAGATGGTTACACTTATAAATTACTTTTATCACAATACAGTTTCATGATCACTATGTCCATGATACGTTTCACTTTCCATTATTTATCCAATTTTTCATTTATACAGACATGGCTCAGAACCTGGCCAAACAACAAACTGAGACTACATCTCAAATTAATATGTCTTCTCATATTAACAATTAAATGAGGCTAAGGCTCATAGTAAAACACATCCATCAATTGATCAGTACACATTTATGCTGTACTAATACACTTCCATACAACAATAAGTACACAGATTTGCTGTACTAATGGAGTCCATCCCCTTTCTCCTCCTAAACAGGTTTGAGAGTCCATCCCCTATTGTAGACATCCCCGACCCCCCCGGGAGGGATGGAGTCCCGTTCCGTTCATCTTAGGCTCACTACAGTTCAGGACTCAAATTGTCACGGTTCGTAATCTGAACCAAAGAGTCCAAATCCGGCAAATCGTTTTGAGAAAACAGATTTTTTTGAAAGAAGTGCCAAACATGGATTGCTTTGCCAGATACAGAGTCGCCACCTAAATATTTTATTTTTAGGGAAATTTAGGAAACCCTGACTCGTTTGCCTAAGGCCACGTGTCCGTCATCACCAAAGTTGCCTCGGCTCGGGAACTTGGGTGCGATTGGGGAAGGTCACTTTGTCCGATCAAAGATCAAAGATCGGCCTCTACTAACCATGATATCTAGTTTTGAAAACATTATGCGTTCTTATTCCGGTTATTAGCCTAGATTTACTATGTGATGCGCACAGCATACAAGTATAGACTGGATCGCCTGAATTGGAACAAAACATTTCATGTTTGTTTTTTTGAAAGATGGTTTGCTACTCGCAAGTAGGCTTAAAATGCAGATTTTGCCACCCTCAGGTCGGCTTAGAAAAGATGGTTTTGCCACTATCTAGTGGCCTTAAAACTCACAGTTGATGGTTTGTTCCAATCCAAATAACCCAACCTTCACCCACAGGCATTCAAGCAGCTATATCACATAAGCAAATAGCCTCATGGTAAACATGCTATCATGGCAGTCACTCACACACATGCAAGGATGCTAAAGCATAAAACTTACCGAGTACTCCAAGCCAAAACAGAAGCTAATTAGAAATCCATGCATGATCCTAACTATACAGAAATGCCTAATGCAACACATGCAGGAATGCAACTAAGATAGGCTCGGCTATTCTAAACATGGCATATGGAATGCTACAGCTAACACGTATTCAACTCGGAATTGAAATGCAATGCAGTGAGTATGATGCGCCGAGCCCAGTGCATGCAAAACAGATGAATGAATGCAAACATACTATCATACTATATGCTAATTGAAACATGCCCTAATCTAACCATCATAAGCTGGTAAATAAAAGAGAGAGAAAGACGTGGGGTTGGAAGACATACATCACATGCACGCACACTTATTACAATATTGCCCTCGCGCAGAGGGTCCGAATAAATAATACAGTCCCAAATGAATAATTACAGTCCGAATAAATACAAAATCCTAATTAATTAACAAATTAATCTAGGGAAGCAGTAAATTAGCATGCAAGCTAGGGACTGCCTCGACTCTGCTCCGGATGATGAATGATACATGTTCGGGTTGCTTGGCACGGAAATCCATCGCGATGCCCCGATTAGCCTCTGTTTATGATTAAGCTCGGAATATTGCACGAAGTCCCAAGAGATTGCTGGTTTCTGATTTGCTGCAACAGAGAGCAAGAAAGGGGCATGGCAATGTATTTTCACATATGTATGCTTGACTACTCTTCAAGGAGCGTAGTCCTCGATCCTTGTGCCACCAATCGCGCATCTCGATGCATGATGGTCGAGGAGTCAATTTGCATGACTCAATATGGAATGAATGCACATGAAAACACAACAAGGCCTAAACTCCATCATGGATAATCCGAAGTGTCGGCGACAGGGAATTGAGACACGTTCCGTCACTCGGAGTATGAAATGTCCCTCGTTTCTCGTGCTCAGGCTAACTCCTACCCCAAACACAATGCAATATGCATGACATGCATGAATGCGACTAATATATAACCTAGCATACACAATGCTATGAAATGGCATACACAATGCTCGATGTAACATGGCATACACGATGCTCTAATATACAACCTAGCATACGCAATGCTATGAATTAAAATGGCATACACAATGCATAATGGACTTACACCAACATGAGTGGACCTCAGCCACACTCACATTAGCGGCCATGAGATGAAAATAAGACACTCGAGATGCGTGCACACATGCACGCAAACCGAGGACCGATCCTAAGGCACAAATACCACTCTAACAAAGCATGGCAAGGCATGAAATATGACATACAAACATGCAAGTTCCAGCACTGAAATGTGATGCAAAATGATCCCAAAACATGGAAACATGGCACCCGATGCATGAAATGGTTCTGAAACACAAAACTAGGCACATGCATTGACCTATAGCTATACAAAACATGCATTATTTGATCATGAAGCATGAAGACAGAACCAAGGCAGTCCCAAAATATGAACATTTCTAGTTCAAAGCATGGCCTAAAGATGCTAGCAAGATGGCCTAACATAGCATGCGAGTTTGACTAGCAAACATGGGTTACATGGAAAGTACATGAAGCAAGTGAGAACTCATCAAACCAAAAAAAATCAGTGAACAAAACATGCCAAAATATGCCCAAATAAACATGGAAAGGCAGCCAATACATGCACAAATGAGGGGCTCCTTTGGAGGGCATACAAAGGGGTTATTAAGCACATGCATCAAGGACACTTATCATGGCACAAAAAACTCTGAAAATCAAATATGATAGTCCCAAAACTCATCAAATTGGCCCTAAAATCAATCAACAGAGCATGCAAGATAGGGCCTCTTTGGAAGGCCAAAATGACCATCAAACAAAATAAGGTGAGAAGGGGTCACCCCCCCTCTGATTTTGAGGCTCAAAAATGCATCAAAACCACTTAAAATCCACTAGATTTTAGTGTCTAAGAGGCCAAACCATGGCCAATGCAAATGCTCACATGTATGGCCCTAATCATGGAAGAATGAAGCATGCATAGGGGAAGGTGACCCCAAATAGAGAATATGCCTTAATCAAACATGAAGATGATGTTAAAAAAAGACTTTTTTCAGTTTAGGTCGAGATCCAAAAAGGCTCACAAGTAAGGCTAATGTATCATGCAAAAATAGTCCCAAAAGAGAGAATGAGCAAACATGGCAGTAAATGACCTCAAACAGAGGAGAGCCCTTCAGAAAAGTTGAAGAGGGGCTCAAAAAAAGATACTTTTCAGTTTATAACAAATCCAAAATATGCTCACAAATAAGGCTACAATATGATGCAAAAATGGCCCTAAAAGAGAGATAGAGAGTAAGAGGTAGTAGCTGGCCTCAAACAGTGAAGATCCCTCAACAAAGTTGAAAAGGGGCTCAAAATAAAGTACTTTACAGTTTGGCTCGAAGCCCAGAAATGCTTACAAACAGGGCTAACATATCATGCAAGATTAGGCCCAAAAAGAGTGATAAAAGGAAAGGGATAGTAGATGGCCTCAAATAGAGAAAAACCCTTGATCAAACATGAAGATAAGCTCAAAATAAAACCATTTCCAGTTTGGGTTGGAGCCCAGAAATGCTTGCAAGTATGGCTTATAAATGAAGCAAAAAAAATACAAGTTTAAGGGAAATAGGTACTTACCCTTGAAGAGCAGTAAACTAGCAGCTTTTTGATCAAATTTCTGAGCTTCCAACCTCTGGAAATCAGCCTCAAAGTGTGGGAATGGAGGATGGAGGTGTGGTGCTATGGGTTGTAGTGTAAATGGTGCAAGAAGCTTAGGGTTTTGGAGCTTGGAAGAGAGAGAGAGGGAGGATTATATGCAAATGCTTTAAACAATTTTTTGTCACCCCTGAAAATGAAGCTTGAGTGCTGGTTTTATAGAAGGAGAGAGGCAAAGAAAATGGAGGGAAAAATCAATTCAAATTTCCCCCCAAAAAGGGAGACCCTCGGATAGTGGATCAAGTGGAAAATAGCTAGCATAGCTGGAATACACTCACGGAGACAAAAATGGTCGACCAGGTGCAAAAGGGCCAGGTGGTCGGCCGGCCACCTCCCCTGGTTAGCCGGCCAGTTGAAAAGGTTCAGGTGGCCGGTCGGCCACTTTACCTGGTTAGCCAACCAGGTCAAAAAGGTCAAAGGTGGCCGGCCACCCCCTAGGATGAAGCCCCAGAAGTTAGCTTTCCAATGCCGCAAGCCTTGCATTAAAATTCCTTCTGTGGAAAAAGTAATGCCAGTTTTGGTGAAGCCGCGCAGATTCGGTCCAACCGGATTGATCTCCTACTTCAACCAATCATATCTCCCCCGCCCGGACTTGTCCTTAGGAGATTCTTGAGTGTAAAAAGAAGCCCCGGAAGTAATCTTTCCAACGGTAGTGTCCTTATATCTTAATTCCTTTTGTGCAAAGAGTAATACCCATTTCGGTGAAGCCGCGCAGATATTTTCCTCCTTCCCGGATTCATGCTGAACCACTTTTGATCAAAAAAGCTGGTTTTTTAGAAAAAATGCTGGTCTCCCACCCTCCTACAAGCTTTCTAACAATGAAAATAAGGTCCCTGCCAAAAATGGACCAAGATGGATGCAAAACGAAGGTTCGGGGGGCCAAAACACGCAGTTCGGGACCCCGAAAACTAACTGTTAAGCACCGGAAGTGGTGTTCGACCACGAAGTTAGTGTCTCGGGCCACAGTGTCCCTCAAAAAGGGAGGAAATAAGGTGTATTCCAAAAACCGGAGCAAACGGAGGTGGTTAAGCGGTCCCGAACCGAGACACACGATCGACGGTTCCGAAAATTCGAAAACCGAGCTCCAAACAGGAAAAATGGCCTATGACCACGAAACGTAGCCTACAGCCACTGAGAGATGATCTACGAGACCTCTCCCTCCGCTCGGGAAGAGAAAACGGAGAAAACAGGACCTAGTTCGCAAACCGAGGCAAGGTACAAAAGAGTCCGGAAGTCCGGAGGCAAGGCTCGCAGCCGAGACTCTGAAACTTCAGAACGAGCACAATAAGCAACATCACTAAGCGCTCAATCAGTGACGTCTGAGTCTTATGGTTGGTCAAAAATGGGGTGTCTACACCTATCTTCCCTCAAACCACAGAGTACATCTTCTATCTCCTCTCAAACAATATGCATATACAATGTATTAAACACTTGTCATACACAATATTCAATCAATACACAAATTCGCTGTATTAATTCGACTGTCAATTTCAATACTCATTCAATGTGATTAGTTTCAGTTTTCCCTAATCAACATCCAATGTCTACAATAATCACGACTATCCTTCACCGATAGCCCAAAACAGTTATTTCTAAACAGAAAATAAATGTATCAACAAATGTAAACTCAACATTTTCATAAGCGAGTGATTAAACTATTCAACCACACCATTTATCTCATAATTCCCCAATTTCATGAATTAAACTCAATTCCGCATTTTTCCCAAAATTAATTATACAAATTACTTTATTATAACAACTAGGGCTTTTCCCTCTTTCCTCAAAATTAACCCTAAGGTTCAATTTTAGTCAACCTGACACTACCAATGTCATTTTTTTCATGATTCACAATCACATGGAATTTAATATATAAACAATTCCCTATTTTTCAAATTATAAGACAAACCCTAGTTTTCCCAAAATTACTAAACGACACTAACATATCAAAAATACCAAAACTTAAGTCAAAACCTATAATATGGAGTAGGAAATCCCTACCTCGAGGTAAAGAACTCAAATGGAGAAGATGGTGAAAACACAATGTGCTTCAAATCCAAGATTGTTCAGATTAAAGTGAAGCCCTCGACCCACTCTATCTTTTTAACAAAGGACCTAGGGTAGGAATACACTCTAAGTAGATCAAACCTAAGAGAGAAGGTGTGTAGAGGGAGAGAAAACACGAATCTAGGGTTCTGAAATCAAAAAGAGGATGAAAAAGTGTTTTAAAAACCACTGCTGCATATTTAAATAAAACAGGCTCGCTCGAGCGAAGACTTGGTCGCTCGAGCGACCAGACACAGAAAACCTCACTTGAGCCAAGAATGTCTCGCTCGAGCCAACAACTCAAACCCTTAGGTCTGCAACCAGACGCATGCTCGAGCGACGGAACGCTCACTCGAGCGATGAACAAACCAGCTCGCTCGAACGAAGAAGATCTCGCTCGAGCCAAGAAACACAGCTCTCAGGTCTATACCTAGACGCAGTCGCTCGCTCGAGCGAAGAAAACCTAGCTCGAGCGAAGGACCAAAAACAAATAGCTCGCTCGAGCGACAAACTTCTCGTTCGAGCGAAGAACCAAAATTCTGGGCAGCAATCCTTTGCTCCCAAACACTCCTAACCTGTAACAAACCTACCCAATACATCCTATAACTCAAAAATAAGGAATTAAAGGACGACAACAACAAATATATAACATCAGAATCTACGGAACGTAAGTCCGGATACAACCACCAAATGGAAAAAGATCGGGGTCGCTATAAATGATGAATTATTATCCTTTTGGGACTAAATTTTTTGTCTCAAATAAAAAAAAAAAATCATTTTGAGACCAAATTATTTTGTCCTTAAAAATCTATTTATTAGTGATATTTTCAAAATTTTGTTGCTAAAAGTCTTGTTTTGGACTTTTCGGGACGACCTTTTAGTGACTATTCTCATGACGATAGAAATTGACCTCTAAATATCTTTTGCAACAAAATTTTTACTTTTAAAGACCAAAATATTTGACCTCTAAAACTTTTATTTATTGTAGTGTCGTCAGAAAGAGAATATTATAGCCTCTTGGATTAAAAAAGTGGTCTCATCATTACATTAATATTAGACCTGTTTTATTCTCAAAGGACCTGTCTGATTATTCTGATGCGATATAAAGATTTGAGCAGGATATGTAATAACTAAAAATAAAGATATGGTATAATATATTACAGGATATGAGATAGATTATATATATTGTGGGGTCACTTATACTATATTTAGTTAAAATAGGATGTAGGATGAGATAAGAGAAAAGTAATTATTTTTTTATCGTTAAATAAAAAATTTCCGATATCCAACGGTGAGGGATATACAATACCATGGAAGGTTGATATTGCATATCCTCCATTTTTACTTTTAAAACGCTATGGAAAATTCATAGTGTAGATTGGAGGTAGTGTTACTAGCTTTATTGGGATGAATCAAAAGAGACAATTTTTTTGTCAAAAATTAAAAAAATCGAAATTTGTTTATTAGTAGTTTAAAAAGTAAAATGTTATATCAATTTTTTAATTTACAAAAAATTCAAAAATTGCAAGAGGAATGGAAATTATGGGAAGCAAATTTTCAAGTGTTATGTTGGGGATACCAAAAATTCTATCAAATATTTGACTAAATGTTTCATATGAATATAGGTCTTATAGGATCCCACATAAGTGAAAGACCCACATTCATCAGAGACCTTTGGTAGAATTTTTATGGCCTCTACCATTTTTGAATTTTCAAGGGTCTTGGTTATTGATAAGTCTAAGGGATGTTAATAAAAAGTACAAAATGTCAAAATATTTATAATCTCAATACACTTTTTACATATCTCAAAAGATTTTTATATATTTTAATACAATTTCTATATACCTTTTTTAACACTAATAACCGCCCTTCAGATTATTTTTAGCATTTTCGAACTTCCAAATCCCTTCCTCCTTTTAAATGAGATGGGTTTCTCTCCGGTTCATAATCGGACTAGAGAGGTGTTGTTCGGCTCAATAGGCCCACTTTTGGGCTCTATTTCGATAATCTGAATCATTCATATTTTAAGATTGGTCGAATACATTATCCATGCAAAAAATCAAGTTGATTAAATAACGACAACACGTGTTTGGATCAATTTTGTATGAACTGTTTGTTTTTTCATTGATCATTTTTTAATACAAAACTAATCTGAACACATAGTTGTCATTATCCGATTGAGTTGATTTTTTGCAAGAATTATGTACTTGATGAACCCGAAAATATAAACGGTTCGAATCATCGAAACAGGCCCAAAAAATGGGCTCATTGAGCCGAACAACACCTTTCGAATTCGATTGTGGATTGGAGAGAAACCCATCTCCTTTTAAATATATACACATTGTCTTCTTTTTTTTTCCCTAAATATTATTACAATGTTAAATTATTGCAATTTAATATATATATATATATAAAGAGAAATTTACAAATCAGAGGTACTTTATTAAAATAATTACATATTCATGAAAAACTTTGTTACTTTAATTATTAAAGTGTATAAAATTTGTTGAAGATTTCTTAAAAGCTTCAAAACTTTAATTATTTTTATTTTTTGTTTATTATTTTATTTTATTATTATTTATTTATTTATGTATTTGAATTTTAAATTTGTGTTTGGTTTCAAAAGTAATAGATGTATCTGTTCCTAACAGACACCATAGAGCCTATTTATACAGGACTCTAGCATTGGAAAAAATACAACAACATATTCCGTTATCTCTCTCGGTTCTGTATTCTTTATATTCTATATTTCTGGGCAACTGATACAGACTTGGCAAATCCATCTGGTGCAACTGTGCATTGTATTAGATTCCTGTGAATTATTGAGTTGTATCTTGGAGTCGTTTGTGATAGTTAGAACCTGTACGGAGGGAGCGCATAACGACTTTAGGACAGCGTCTTTGACGTGTCTCTCACAACTACACAGGCTACTTTCTAAACCTTTTTTTCTTTATTTTCTTCTTATTCTGTCATATATGTATATGTAGTTTTATCGAATTGTAAAAACTTATTTTCATAATCTGTTTTATTCAATATCATTATTCTGTAAAGTTAATTTAGAGTAATTATTTTTCAATTCTCACAACAAAATTTACCATAAATTTATAATTATTTTTAAAAAATAACACTGATTTGTTATTTTCCTTATAAAAAAACATAAAGATCAACAACAATTGTCATTTTCCAACATTGTAATTTTGTTTGTGTGTGGTGTGTGTGACATTATGTAATGATAAATTCAAGAACTTCACATATTTTATGTCATCTTATTTGTATGTAAAATTAATATATTGTTAATTATTGGTTCACTATTTAAAGATTGAACTTATAACTTTTCATAAGAAAGTCATATGATGACAAATAGAAATAATTCAATTGGTTAATTTACAAAGTTGAATGTTTGGCAATTTAAGCCATTTTTAGAAAATATTATTACTGAATTTTTTATGTAGAATTCTCCATCACAATGATACAGGGATGTGGCATAAGCAAATTTATAATTAGAAGTCATCTTAATTGAATTTCTTGTTTAAAAATGATAGGTTTAACTATAGCCACATCATTCTATAATCAATTTTTGTGTACTTTTTTTATATTTTTTTTATGTATCATTATTCATTTAAAAATGTGATTCCATTGTCAACTTTATTATTAATAAATTTTTTGTTTGTAAAATAACGAAGAACTAGAATGCCATGCTCTAACCATGACTTTGTTGATCTAATTAATTTATTTATTTTCACATTGTAAGAGCCTCCCAATATGACAAATTGACAATTCTCAATCCTAGGATTCATATATTTAAGAGATCAATCAATCTCAATCAAGATTAATAGGTTATTGGCTTAAAAATTTATTTAAGCAATGAACAGGTACGATTATTCCTTTTCCTTGATTTAAAAAATAAATAAATAAATAAACATTACACATGATAATGTATGTCAATATATATTAGTTTCATTTTTTTCTCCAACCAAATTTAAAAATTGAAAAAAAAAAAATATTGGCTCTTCAAAAATTAATGTGAGTCTTAAAACATTCACATTCATTTATTTATTTATATAGTTATGGTTGAGCCATGACATTTCTCTATTACCTAATTAGCAAAATGACATACTCTGCCCACAATTTGGAATATGTCACATTTTTTTAAGGTTGATCTTATTTCATAGAAGGCCACTTTAAAATTAATAATTGTGATTAGTTTACTATTTTTGTTGACCTTCTCTCTCTCTCTCTCTCTCTCTCTCTCTCTCTCTCTCTCTCTCTCTCATTTTATTTATTTTTAGTAAATTACACTCATCTCTTTTAAAAATTTTAAAAATACAATTCCCACAAATTGGACATAATTACACTTCTCTTTTCGTAACGCTAAATTGATTAAACCTAATACAAATAATGGGTAAATGTTGAAATGAACAAAGATAAATATTTATTTTAATTGAAAAGAGATGATAACAATGCCTATTTATCCATATGACTAACAAATTGTTAATGAAAATAGACATATTGGCTTAAAATTTTATTCAAGCAATGAACAGGTACGATTATTCCTTTTCCTTGATTTAAAAAATAAATAAATAAATAAACATTACACATGATAATGTATGTCAATATATATTAGTTTCATTTTTTTCTCCAACCAAATTTAAAAAATGAAAAAAAATATATATTGGCTCTTCAAAAATTAATGGGAGTCTTAAAACATTCACATTCATTTATTTGTTTATATAGATATGGTTGAGCCATGACATTTCTCTACTACCTAATTAGCAAAATAACATACTCTGCCCACAATTTGGAATATGTCACATTTTCTAAGGTTGATTTAAAATTAATAATTGTGATTAGTTCACTATTTTTGTTGACCTACTCTCTCTCTCTCTCTCTCTCTCTCTCTCTCATTTTATTTATTTTTAGTAAATTACACTCATCTCTTTTAAAATTTTAAAAAATACAGTTCCCACAAATTGGACATAATTACACTTCTCTTTTAGTAACGCTAAAGCGATTAAAACTAATACAAATAATGGGTAAATGTTGAAATAAACAAAGATAAATGTTTATTTTAATTGAAAAGAGACCATAACATTGTCTATTTATCCATATGACTAACAAATTATTAATGAAAATAGACATTAGTATTATTTAAATTAAAATCTCGAGGGAGGAAGTTATAATTATGTCAAAAGTGTAGAGGTAAATGTATTTTTTTTTCCAAATCTCAAGGGAGTTGAGTGTAATTTATTTTATTATTATTATTATTATTATTTTGGATACATTGTAAGGGAGTTAAATCGGTGACTTCTTAATTGCCCTCATTTGAAAATAATTATATGTCAACTTATTTAACGTATTTGTTTAAAAAAATTGACTAGTGGTGCTTGGTTGAATTTTAAATTATAACTTATTCATTTTTTTTTATTTGACCAAAAAAATGAGATCTTCTTAATTTACAATTTGTTACTTTTTTTAGTTTAAACCTTAAATACGAGTGGAAAAAATAGTCTCATCTCTTTGGTCAGTGGAGTAAAAAGACTTTTAATGGTATTCTACATTTTTTTTTTAGTTTAAACCTTAAATACAAGTGGAAAAAATAGTCTCATCTCTTTAGCCTTATTTAGTGGATTAAAAAGACTTTTAATGATATTCTAGATATTTGCACAACAAAAAGGTACTTGACAACTTAATTAACCAAACATGTCCAACTTCTGTTTTTTCACATATTATCGAAAGTTATGCTAATATATTTAACTTATTTCACTTTTTTTTTAAAGTTAATAATAAAAAAATTATAATCATAAAAACTACTAGTGAAATTAAATGGAACCAATTAGGGTGAAGCTAAGGCCTCGTTTGGGAACAAATTATTTTAATAATTTTTGACTTTTTATGAAAAGATATATGCAAAAATAAAGAAAGTGATGTAACAATTTATAATGACTTTTTAACTTTTTTACTAAAATATAGTTGACAAACAAGTCCTAAGGATTTTGATTTGAAGGTAGGTAAGAATAATAATTAAATTGAAAAGTCTCATACTAAAGTAAATGAAAATAAACATTAGTAAATTAAAAAGTTTGAAAAAATGATAGGAAAAAAATTCATCAAAAAAAGTAATTTATAAATCCATATCAAGTGTATATTCATGATAAAAACATCAAATAATCTCCCACAACTTTGTCCCATAAAATATATCAACATCAAATTCCCTATGTCATAACAAGTTTATGTCAAAACTTTCCTTAAAAACTATAAACACTAATGTTGTATTTGATTTATGAATTTGGATAAAAATTTATAAAATGAAATAGAAAAGTTTAGTGAAATTTAAATAAAATATAATTACATTTCACATTTTTTTTCTTTTTAAATCTCTATCTAAATTTATGAACTCAACATAACCTAATAGTGTAGCTAATAAATGCCATTGGTTACAACATTGAGCCTATATATTTAGGTAGTAAGGTGTTTCCATTCTACCATCTAAAAATCTTTTTAAGTTTACACTATTTTTCTGAAAATTAAGTTTTTATTTTCTGTAATTTGTTTTTGGTTTTTAGTGAATAGCGAATTCTTTTAATATTTTACACAATTTATTTATTTATTTTTTAGATACACCTAATCTAGATACACTTAACAAGTATAATATTTCTGAATTTTTTTTTTACCAAATACGAAAATTAGTACATTTTCGTATTTTGTTATATTCAATGAATTTTTTTTAGATTTTTGTACAAATTTTATATATTTTAAGTATATCAAGATTAAAAGGTAAAA
This sequence comes from Camellia lanceoleosa, assembly GCA_025200525.1. Lineage (NCBI taxonomy): Eukaryota > Viridiplantae > Streptophyta > Magnoliopsida > Ericales > Theaceae > Camellia > Camellia lanceoleosa. Next base: position 54,085,468 of record CM045760.1, read on the forward strand.
TAAAATTGATTAAAATATTTTTAAAAATCACTAAAAATATAAAAATACAAATTAAAAACTCAAAAAATTATTTTTGAAAACTCAAAACCACACAGTGTTTTGTTTTTCTTTATTTTATTTATTTATTCTTTTTTGGGTTTTGTTTTGTTTTGTTTAAATTTTTTGGATTCTCTTTAAAACTAGCACACTACCACTGTGGTTCAATGATTGATATGCCCACCTTTTGTCCATTTTTATAGGGATAGCATCTCTTACTAAAAAGTTGGGTTATATAATTTAAGGACTTTGTTGTAGCATGACAGATTTCAAGAATTGAATTCTAGAGTTACAACAAGTGGTTCACTGAACACAATGCCTTACCATAATACATGAACTTTGTGAGATTGTCAAACCTGCATGAATTCTAGAGTTAAAAAATAACTTTCGTTTATTTGATAAATTTATTTTTTATTTTAAAAACTTATTTTAATCATTCTGAAAGCTATTTAGAAAAGTCCAATAGTTAAGAATGAATGAAACAACTATTTTTTCTAACATCAACTTCTTCTTTTTTAATTTTATTTTTAACCAAAAATTATTTTTTTTAAAACTAAAACTCACAGGATTATATAGGCCACAGCTAGATTAAGCTTCAACATTTTTTTCTGTGTCACTCACAAATTCAATATGACTTGTCCAAAAGTTAACATCAAGTCCACAAGATGGATAAAATCAGAGCTAGAGTTAGACTGTAAAAATTGCTTAGCCTCTGTTTGGTAACTAATTTGTTTTCAGTTTATATTTATAAAAATTTACAAAATTATCTTAAAAATTTGTTTGATTTATAAATAGTTGTCTCAGTTTATAAATTTGAGGAAAAAATTGTAAATTCAAAAAATGAGTTTACGTTAGTTTTTAAATAGAAATTTAAAAATTTGACTAACAAATTTTTTTAATTAAATATTTTTTCAAATAATTTTTTTCTAATTAATTTTTTTTTCAATTATTTTTTTTTCCAATTATCATAAATGAAATTATCATTCATCAACTCAGACAAATAATCTTTCTATTGAAAAGAGTAAGAAATAAAATTATTCTGACCGAAACAAAAACTTCCTTTGTTTATTTACTTAAATGACTAAAAAATAAAAACTGAAAAGTAGAGTCCCTCACCCTTTTGAATGTAATGTTAGGATGGTGCCTTTTAAAACCTTGTATGATGCCTAGATATATGTCACTTTCTCACCTTGCTCCAAAAGACATGATATGTCTAGCAAGTTAGGTGGTACAAAGTGATGCTTCTACAGGTTGGAAAATTGAAATATATTTTAATAATAATAATATTATTATTATTATTATTTGATGGGTAAAAGATTACACAAGTTGACTAACAATCTTAATGGCAATAAATTGGTTTAATTTTACAGATGTCATCCAAATCTTTTTTGGGTAGCTTTTAGTAGAATTATTTAGGGCCAAAATTGGATTAGTTTAATTTAATGGTTTCATTGAAGAAAAAGAATATTAATTATGATCATGGCTAAGGGTTTGATCATGGGACTCTTTGTAAGCCGCGTCTCCTAATAGAAGACTTAAGGTGACCCACATACATATTAATATTTGTAAATTATATATGTATATTCATCTTTTGATAATTATGGGTGATAATTATTGAGGTTGTCTAAAATATCAAAAACTTTAAAGGATGGTTTGGCTAAGACCTATCAATTTTCACTAATTAAGTTTCCTTGTTGGAAAGAAACTAACAAGGTTTATCTAATAATGTATCTATCTAATAAAGGTCCCTGACCTAGCAGTTATAAATAAGCCTGTGGTTTTCCATCAATGGGGCACTCAAGTTCTGCATAGGTTAGAAGACACTTATTCATGAAGTGTGAAGTGAGTGATATAATATTGAGAGGTTCAGAAGAAATATACACATCACACAACTTGATCAACAATGGTTGGAGGAGGTTAGTATAAATTTTATTCCGCTGTATATCCATACATATATGATTATATTATTTGTGTATGATTTTCCTACATTGTGGTATCAGAGCTTACCTCCAAATCCATACTGATCAGTATATAGATTCAATATATATATATATATATATATCTAGTTGACGTTCATATAAAAAAAAATCTGTAAATAGTTGTGGAATTTTATTTTGTGAACAATTTGTTTTAAAATTTGGAGTTTGTGATGCATAATGAATTATTTACAGAAATTAAATATCTTGGGACCATTTTTTTGGTTTGTTTTCTGTTTCATTAAAGGTTATACGGTGTCGAATTTATAAGATGGTTGAGCATTACAGTAATTTGAGAATAGGCACAGCATCTTAAATTATTGTTATGTGTATAAAGTTAGAAAATAATTATATTAGATGACATCTTATTACTTGTATTTAAATTAGTAAAATTAATTATTTTACCCACTGGAAGATAATTATTTTATTAATTTATTTGGAATAAGATAGTAAGTTAAATATCAAAATAATTTTTTTTTCTATGTCCACAGATAATGGAATTATTTTATTTTGTGAGAGATATTTACTAGTCTTATTGATAAAGTTAAGTAGATTCGATCCAAGTTGCAATCTTTACCCACAGGGAGATTACAATTTACTTTATTTTTTATTTTTTTCTGTAACATGATTTGTTCTTGGTTGTTGCAGTCATTCTTACTACATTATTGAGTTCTGAATCATCTCATATTCCATTTTTGAGTGGTGAAAATTTTTCTAACTGGAAAAATAAGATTCTTTTGACTTTGGGGTGCATGGACCTTGATTTGGTGCTTCGTGTGGACGAACCACCTGTTCCCACGGAATCAAGTACGTTAACTGAGAGGGCTTCTTATGAGCGATGGGAGCGATCTAATCGCTTAAGTTTAATGCTCATCAAGTCCCATATCAGTAAGGGCATTAGGGGTTCAATCCCTGACTGCGACAAGGTTAAGGTCTTCATGAAGGCTATTGAAGAGCAATTTGAAACATCTGATAAGACATTAGCCAACACCCTAATGAAGAAGCTCTCAGGCATGAGGCTTAATGGTTCTAAAGGTGTGCGTGAACACATTACGGAAATGCGGGACATTGCAGTTCAACTTAAAACATTAGAGATAGAGATTTCTGAGTGTTCTTAGTACATTTTATACTTAACTCTCTTCCTATGGAATATACTACTTTCAAAATTTCCTACAACACACAAAAGGAGAAATGGTCAGTAAATGAACTTTTGGTCATGTGTGTTCAAGAGGAAGAGAGATTGAAGCATGAAAAACTAAAGACTGCCAATCTTGCATTTCATGGAAAAGGAAAAGGCCGAAAGGACAAATTGTTCCACAACAGAAAGTGCAAATAAAGCGTTATGGCAATAAAGGTGAATGCTTCTTTTGTAAGAAAAAGGGACACATGAAGAAAGATTGTCCTAAGTACAAGAAATGGTTCGAGAAAAAAAAGGTAATCTATTCTCTCTTGTGTGTTATGAATCTAACTTTGTTAAAGTTCCTGATAATACATGGTGGATTGATTCTGGTTCTACAATTCATGTTGCCAATACTGTGCAGGGCTTTCTCAGCCTAAGGAAACCAACAACAAGTGAACAAGGCATCTATTCGGGAAATGGAATGCGTTCACATGTGGAGGCTGTGGGAACTTTTAGATTGATTTTAAATTCTGGCTTTGTTTTGGATCTTGAAAACACTTTTTATGTTCCATCATTTTCTAGAAATTTAGTTTCGATTTCAAAATTAGTACCTTTTGGATATACATGCAACTTTGTTAGTTCGAGTTTCAATTTATTGAAAAATAATGCTATTATTGGCAATGGTTTTTTAACTAATGGTTTATATAAATTTGATTTGGATCTTTCATATGAAAATAGTCTTTTAACCTTACATAGTGGAATTGGCATAAAGAGAAGCATTACCAATGAGAACTCCTCTATGTTATGGCATAGAAGATTGGGACATATCTCAATGGAAAAGATAAAAAGATTAGTAAATGATGGAGTTTTAAATACTCCTGATTTTACTGATTTTGGTACTTGTATGGATTGCATTAAGGGAAAGCAAACCAACAAGTCCACTAAAGGTGCTAAAAGAAGTTCTAATATTCTTGAGATCATACACACAGACCTCTGTGGACCATTTACTCCACCTTGTTTCAATGGTCAGAGATATTTTGTCTCATTTATTGATGATCATATACGATATATGTATCTCTATCTTTTATTTGATAAGGCTGAGGCACTTAATGCTTTTAAAGCCTATAAAGCAGAGGTAGAGAAACAAATAGAAAAGTGCATTAAAATCGTGAGATGAGATAGAGGTGGAGAATATTATGGAATGTACACAGAATTTGGACAAATACCTGGTCCATTTGCTAGGTTTCTTAAAGAAGAAGGAATAATTGCCCAATATTCAATGCCTGGTACACCACAACAAAATGGTGTAGCTGAAAGGAGAAACCGTACACTTATGGACATGGTAAGGAACATGCTTAATTATTCCAATGTTCCCATAAATTTGTGGAGTGAAGCTTTGAAAACCGTTGTGTATGTCTTAAATCGGGTTCCATCTAAAGTTGTTCCTAAAACACCCTTTGAATTATGGAAAGGATGGAAACCAAGTTTGAGACATTTGCACATATGGGGTTGTCTAGTTGAGGTAAGGGTTTATAACCCACACTTAAACAAATTGGACCCAAGAACAGTTAGTGGTTTTTTCATTGGCTATGCTAAAAACTCCAAAGGTTTCAAATTTTATTATTTTTCACACACACTTAAAATTGTTGAGGCTAGAAATGCAAAATTTCTTGAGGATCATGAGTCAAGTGGGAGTGGTTTTTCTCATGTGATAGAATTCGAGGAAATAAGGGACCCTATTGAGAAACCAATTGGGGAATTAGTTGTTGTTCTAAGTGTTATTCCAAATATCATTGAAGAATAACCAATACAAGAACAACTGCTCCATGAGGAACAAATCAATACAGAACCTCTTATTCAAAATTTAAATGTACCAATAGGAGTAAGGAGTTCACAAGAGAAAAGAAATCAGCTATTTCTAGTGATTACCTTGTATATCTACAAGAATCTAACTTTGATGTTGGACCTAAAGCTGATCCTAGTTCATTTTCACAAGCCATGAATAGAATTAATTCCAATTTATGGTATGATGCCATGAAAGAAGAGATGAAATCAATGGCCACAAACAAAGTTTGGGATCTTGTTGAGTTACCAAAAAAAACTAAGGCCATTGGCTATAAATGGGTCTATAAGACCAAAAGGAATTCTTCTGGTAACATTGAATGATATAAAGCCAAACTTGTAGCCAAAGGTTTTACTCAAAAGGAAGGAATTGATTACCATGAGACCTTCTCTTCGGTTTCTAAGAATGACTCATTTCGAATAATCATAACCTTAGTAGCTTATTTTGATTTAGAGCTACACCAAATGGAAATGAAAACGACTTTTCTTAATGGGGATCTTGAAGAAAAGGTATACATGGTTCAGCCTGAGGGATTTTCCTCAAAGGATAATCACTTGGTTTGTAAGTTAAAGAAATCTATATATGGACTTAAACAGGCCTCCCGCCAATGGTATTTAAAATTGCACAACATTGGTACTTCATTCGGGTTTACAGAGAACATTGTTGATAATTGTATATACCTTAAGGTTAGTGGGAGTAAATACATATTCTTAGTCCTGTATATAGATGACATTCTACTTGCGAGTAGTGATTTGGGTTTGCTACATGAAACGAAAGAATTTCTTTCTAAAAACTTTGAAATGAAGGATATGGGTGAAGCCTCATATGTCATTGGCATAGAGATTCACAGAGATAGATCTTGTAGAACATTGGGACTATCTCAGAAGGCCTACATTGAAAAGGTTTTGGAAAGATTTAACCTGAAGTCTTGTTCACTTTCTGTAGCACCTATTGTCAAAGGAGACAAATTTAGTCTAAATCAATCACCACAAAATGATTTGGAGAAAGAACAGATGAAAAACATACCTTATGCATCTGCAGTAGGTAGTCTCATGTATGCTCAGGTCTGTACAAGACCTGATATTGGGTTTGTGGTAGGAATGTTAGGCAAATATCAAAGTAATCCAGGCCTTGAGCACTGGAAAGATGCTAAGAAGGTTATGAGGTATTTGCAAGGAACTAAGGACTACAAGCTTACATATAGACAAGTCGATTCACTAGAGGTGATTGGATATTCAAATTCAGATTTTGCTGGATGTTCCAACACTAGAAGATCTACTTCAGGATATATATTTCTTCTTGTTGGAGGAGCTATATCTTGGAGAAGCATTAAGCAGTCCATAATTGCTTCGTCTACTATGCAAGCGAAATTCGTTGCATGCTATGAAGCTACAACACATGCCTTATGGTTAAGAAATTTTATCACAAGACTAAGGATTGTTGATTCTATATCAAGACCACTAAGGATTTACTGTGATAATTCGGTTGCAGTTTTCTTTTCTAAAAACAATAAAAGTGGCAGCCGAAATAAACATATTGACATAAAGTATCTTGTTGTTAGAGAGAAAGTCAAGATGCAAGAAATTGATATTGAGCACATTGATATTGAGCTGATGGTTGCAGATCCCATGACAAAAGGATTGCCGGCTAAAGTATACAATGATCATATGGTTCATATGGGACTAATTAGCTCTTTTGATGTATGAAATTATTTTCTCATTTTGAGGGATTCGCTATTGAAAACAATATTTATTTAGAATAAATACATGACCTTTGATTGTGCACTTAAAGTATTTGTCATGTTTGTTATCCATTGGGATACATAAAATAGGACCCAAATGGCTATTTGTTAGTCATTTGTAAATTGTAGTATTTTATTTAGTACTTATTGAGAAGTGTCATACATTGTAATTTATAGAAGGAAATGTGCATTAAATGGGGCATAACCGCTATGATTCGTGTAGTAATACTTGGCAATGGAGTGTGAGGATTTCAATATTAAAGTTTAGGCAAATTTAATGGCCATAATTCAGTACATATCACCCAATACAGTATTTATATGATTTGTGGACCAAATGGGAGAATGTAAGCCACGTCTCCTAATAGGAGACTTAAGGTGGCCCATATACATATTAATATTTGTAAATTATATATATTATATATTATTTATATATTTATCCTTACATGTATATTTATCTTTTGATAATTATGGGTGGTAATTATTGAGATTGCCTAAAATATCAAGAACTCTAAAGGGTGGTTTGGCTAAGGCCTATCAATTTCCACTAATTAAGTTTCCTTGATAGAAGGAAACTAACAAGGTTTATCTGATAATGTATCTATCTGATAAGGATCCCTGACCTAGCAGTTATAAATAGGCCTGTGATTTTCCATCAATGAGGCACTCAAATTCTGCATAGGTTAGAAGACACTTATTCATAAAGTGTGAAGTGAGTGATATAATATTGAGAGGTTTAGAAGAAATACACACATCACACAACTTGATCAACAATAATTGGAAGAGGTTAATATAAATTTTATTCCGTCATATATCCATACGTATATAATTATATTACATGTGTATGATTTTCCTACACTCTTGACCAGTGGTGGCTCCAATAAGCAACTTCGGTGCTTGCTTAGGGTCCCGAGTAGAAGATGACGTCACTTATTATTTATTATTCATTTATTATGCAAAATGTATATACGTAAAACGAAAGGTAAATTATAAACCTACCGTTTGAGATTTATTTCAATTATAAATTATTTTTCTAGTTTTAGAAATTACATTACGTCGTTTAAAATTTTTAATTTTATAAAAAATAGATCATTTTATTAATAAATCATTAAGTTAATTAACAGTTTTTAATAATGTTAAAATTTTATTTCAATTAATAATTTAGATAATTTTATTATTGTATAGGTGAACAGTTAGAAATTTTACTTTTTTAATTAATTCTGTTAAATAAAAAATTCTGACAGGAATGTATTTGTAATTTTTCAAACCACAAATGATAATTTGTATTTTAAACAAATCTCAGGAAATATATTTATAATTTATCCTAAAAAAAGTTATATAAAATCAAAATAATTTTATATTTTTGAAAAAATAATAAATTAAAAATAACTAAATCTTAAATTATTAAAAAAGAATACCATTTCGCACTATAAAAAATTAAGGTTTTAGTGACCAAAATTTGGGGACAAAATTATTTTTTAGAGACCAAATATTTTTGTTGTGAAAAGTGTTGTTATTTTATTTTTAGCAACAAAAATTAGACATTAATGATGAATTATTATCCTTTTAGGACTAAATTTTTTGTCTCAAATAAAAAAAAAATCATTTTGAGACCAAATTATTTTGTCCTTAAAAATCTATTTATTAGTGACATTTTCAAAATTTTGTTGCTAAAGTCTTGTTTTGGGCTTTTCGGGACGATCTTTTAGCAACTATTCTCATGACGATAGAAATTGACTTCTAAATATCTTTTATAATAAAATTTTTATTTTTAAAAACTAAAATATTTAGTCTCTAAAACTTTTATTTATTGTAGTCTTGTCAGAAAGAGAATATTATAGCCTCTTGGATTAAAAAAGTGGTCTCATCATTACATTAATATTAGACCTGTTTTATTCTCAAAGGTCCTATCTTATTATTCTGATGCGATATAAAGATTTGAGCAGGATAAATATCTAAAAATAAAGATATGATATAATATATTATAGGATATGAGATAGATTATATATATTGTGGGGTTATTTATACTATATTTAATTAAAATAAGATGTAAAATAAAATAAGAAGAAAGTAATTATCTTTTATCTTTAAATAAAAAATTTCCGATATCTAACAATGGAGGATATACATTAGCATGGAAGGTTGGTATTGCATATCCTCCATTTTTACTTTTAAAACGCTATGTAAAATTCATAGTGTAGATTGGAGGTAGTGTTACTAGCTTTATTGGGATGAATCAAAAGAGACAATTTTTTTGTCAAAAATTAAAAAAATCAAAATTTGTTTATTAGTAGTTTAAAAAGTAAAATGTTATATCAATTTTTTAATTTACAAAAAATGCAAAAATTGCAAGAGGAATGGAAATTATGGGAAGCAAATTTTCAAGTGCTATGTTGGGGATACCAAAAATTCTATCAAATATTTGACTAAATGTTTCATATGAATATAGGTCCTGTGGGGATGTATTTTCTAAATACCAACTTGTGGCCGAGGTGGCACCGAAGTGTCGGCCGATGTGCCACGTGTCGTGGTAGTTACGCCGAGGTTATCTCGGAGTTGCCGAGGTTATCTGCGAGAATACAGGAGTCCGAGGTTACCTCCGAAGATATCGGAATCCGAGATGATCAGATAAGGGGCAAGAGTCCTAGAATGAAGAAAGACTTCAAGATGGATAATGATAGTATTCTTCGGGAGTCTATCCTTATCTCTTGAAGAGTCCAAGGTAAGTCCAGAATTAGAGTCCATAGAAGTGAGACTTCTAGTAGGACTGGAAGAGAGTTAAGCTATAAAAGAAGGGCACCCCCGACGGGTCTAAGGTACGCAATTTGTAGTCTTAAGCAGTAATTTGAGCACTTGAATTATCTTTAAGAGATACTGACTTGATCGTCGGAGTGCCTCCGGATGGAAGAACTACCGCCGGAGCCTTTTCTTTCTGTGCAGATTACAGGGTGCCATCTATTCTGCCTGTGTTCTACAACTGGATTACTAAGGGGGGCAGTGTGATCAGAAATTCACTCACACAATTTGGCGCTGTCTATGGGAACGAAAGAAGAGTAGATGGCCAGTAACACGCAGAAGGAAAAGATTGGGGACAACACTCCTGCTGGGAGTGGAAGACCCGTCGACCCTAACGCTGAAAGGAGGAGACCACGACGAAGAAGCTCGTGATCAGAATCACGCAGAGAAAGCCGTCGGCTAAGATGGTGACACATCAAAGAAAGCGGACAGGGGCAAATACTATAACGAGGACGACCTCCAGATCTGGAAAGACAGATGTCTGAGGAAGGATGAAAAAGTAAAGGAGATGGCAAACAAGTTGGCAGACCTTCAATCGGTCGTCAACTTCATGATGCAAAATAATGTCATGCAGCCGCGATACCCGCTACAGGACACACCAATGCCAGCAGCAAACGCCCAGAAGAAGGGGCAAAAAGAAATCCCCAAAGTCCCTCAGCACATGAGGAGTGGAAGGCACTCTCACCGAAACTCCAGGAAAGTCGGCCAAGAAGAGCCGAGAAGAAAAGAGTCCCGAAGGACATATCGCGAGAAGAAAGCAGACCCCAAAGAACATTGGCATGTTCCAGGGTGGATATTGTGTTTCGATGCGTCCTGCGGAGAAGGATCGAAAAGAGGCCACCATGAGGCCGAGTAGTCTTGCCAAAAGGTGAAGTCAATGACAATGACAGCAGGAGAAGTAAAGAGGACTTGAGAGATTACCTCAAGAGGAAGCAGGAGAATGCCGGAGCCGAAGTAACCTCCCCGGTTAAGCCGAGGACACCATTCTCGATAGTATTGGACAGATTCGTCGCGCCGAAAAGATTCAGTATGCCGAGGTTCCAGATATATGATGGTAAGTCAGACCCTAACTTCCATGTTGGATTATTTTTGAATTCAATGGCATTATACAGTGGGAACGAGCCGTTGCTCTGCAAAGTGCTCCCTTCATCTTTCTGGGAGATTGCATCAGATTGGTTCCACAAATTACCAAAGGGCAGCGTGAAGAGCTGGGAAGGCTTGGCCGAGATGTTTGTGGCCAGGTTCATAACAAACAAACTGCAGCCATTGAGGGTGGATACGTTGATGGCCCTAAAAATTAGCAAAGATGAAAGCCTTAGGGCTTATGCAAAGAGGTACTATGAGGTGTTCAATCGAATACCTGAATGCAACCAGGAGGTGGCGGTCGTGTCTTTCAAGAACGGCCTAAAGGATGACTGTCCACTGCGGAAGTCTTTGGCAAAAATCCTGCCAAAGAGCATGGAAGAGCTCAGGGCGAGAATCGAGAAGTATGCCAGAGCCGAGGAAGATACGTCGGGGAATAAGGAGACGAAGCAAGAAAAAGGCAACGGCTCGCCAAAGCGAGGTTGAGGTAACAATGGATCCAACAAACAAGAGACAGAGTTGAGAGCAAAGGAGGCAGTGACGATGGTGTTCCGAATTCCGGTCCACAAAGTCCTTGATCAAATTCGAAATCAACCCTACTTCAGGGCACCGGCAAGAGCACCAGGAGAATTTATGGGGAGAAACCTTGGTAGGCGTTGTGCTTACCACAATGAGGAGGGGCACCCAACTCAGGGTTGCAGAGCCCTTAAAGCACACCTAGAAGATTTGGTGAGGCAAGGCCATCTGAGAGACCTTGTGGATGAGGCCAAAACCAGGGAAGAACAGGCACGGTTGCCTCAAGCACCAGCAGCCTCGCCTCCCCCAGCGCAGCAACCACAGACAGGTGGACCTCGGGTGGTTAACGTGATCCACTCAAAGGTGAATGAAAACGACATACGGGGGGAGACACAGAGGGTAAAACACTGCGGACGTCAACCGTGTCAGCTAAAAAGACCTCGGCCTGAAGAGTGCCAAGGACAGATGATAGCCTTCACAGAAGCCGACCTGGATATGGTTCAGCACCCGCACAATGATGCCTTGGTAGTATCCCTCCAGGTTGGGGAGTGCCAGGTGAAACACATCCTGATTGATCAAGGTAGCTCCTGCGACATCATGTATGTCAGATGTTACAAGGAGTTAGGCCTTCACCCTGATGACATGGAGCAGTCAAATGGCCCGATGGTCGGTTTCAATGGAATGCCGACATGGCCGTTAGGCGCAACAAGCTTGGAGGTACAAGCTGGCACGAAGAAGATCAAGACAGAATTCGTTGTGATTAATACGCCCTCGCCTTACAACATCATCCTGGGGAGACCGTGGTTGCATGCAATGGGGGCAGTTCCCTCAACACTGCATCAACTGCTACGGTTCCCAACAGAACACGGGATTGAGGAAATCAGAGGAGATCAGTTGCAGGCAAAAAATTGCTCCATGGCAGCAATGAAATTAACCTACAGCATACGGGAACCAGAGGAGACAGAAGTCGAAGAAGAGGACATGAAGGTCCTAGATGATGTCGGCAAGGAGCCGACCGAGAAAAGTGAAGAAGCATTGAAGAAAATCCTCGTCCAAGAGGGCGATGAGGAACGCTTCTTTCTTCTCGGCACAAGATTAGCCGAAGAAGAAGAAAGGGAGTTGGAAGCCTTTCTGAGGAAAAATATTGAGGTGTTCGCCTGGACACCTTACGAAATGCCTGGCATTGACCCCGAGGTCACATGTCACAGACTCAACGTTGACAGGTCGGCCAAACCTGTAATACAACGAGCCAGGAGACCGACGTTGATGCACGTCGAAGTAGTAGAGGAAGAAGTAGACAGACTTCTGGAGGCCAGGGCCATCAGAGAAGCCAACTATCCGACATGGTTATCAAACACCGTGGTAGTAAAGAAGAAGAATGGCAAGTGGAGGGTCTGCGTAGATTTTACCAACTTGAACAAAGCTTGTCCCAAAGACAGCTTCCCTCTGCCAAAGATCGACCAGTTGGTGGACGCCACATCTGGACATGGAAGAATGAGCTTCTTGGATGCATATAGGGGGTATCACCAGATAGCCATGTACCCCCCGGATGAGGAGAAGACAGCGTTTATCACTTCCAAAGGTCTGTATTGTTACAAAGTCATGCCTTTTGGGTTGAAGAACGCAGGAGCTACTTACCAAAGGCTGGTAACCAAGATGTTCAAACACTTGATTGGCCGAACAATAGAAGTCTACATTGATGACATGGTCGTGAAGACCAAGGAACCAAAGGATCATCTTGCTGACCTAAAAGAGGTCTTTGACATACTCAAAACATATCGGCTCCGACTAAACGCATCGAAATGCGCATTTGGAGTCGGATCCGGTAAGTTCTTGGGATACCTAGTGATTAGAAGAGGCATTGAAGCCAGCCCAGATCAGATCAAGGCCATTCTGGAATTACAGAGTTCGACATCGGCAAAACAGGTTCAAATGCTTACTAGAAGGGCCGCAGCCCTAAACAGGTTCATAAGCCGAAGTTCGGACAAGTGTAAGCCTTTTTTCAATCTGGTAAAAAAGGCCACGGATTTTCAATGGACAGAGGAATGTGAGGCCGCTTTGGCTGACCTGAAGAGATATCTTACCACGGCCCCAGTCCTCTCAACACCTCAACCAGGGGAGGAGCTGTTTTTATACTTAGCAGTTTCAGAGCACGCAGTAAGTGCTGTGATAATCCGAGAAGAGAAGGGAGAGCAGAAGGCTGTTTACTATGTAAGTAAAATCTTGGCCGATGCAGAAACAAGGTATCTACCACTGGAGAAATTAATGCTGGCCTTGGTAATGGCCTCAAAGAAGCTAAACCATTATTTTCAAGCTCACAAGATAGTGGTTCTAACAGAGCACCCACTAAAATCTTTGTTGCAACAAGGAGACTTAACTGGAAGAATAGCAAGATGGGCCGTAGTTTTGGGCCAGTATGACCTGGAGTTCAGGCCGAGAACAGCAATTAAGGGCCAAGTCTTGGCCGACTTCGTGGCCGAGTTCTCGCCAGAATACATCGAACATCGGGCTCCGTTGAGCCGAGATGAACGATGTCCAAACAAGGAAGGAACAGCCCAGCCAAAGGCTAAAGAACCAAGGAAGGAAAAACTCAGACCCTGCAGCATTTACATCGGCGACTCCTTTCAACTTTTCATTGATGGGAGCTCAAACCGGCAGGGGGCAGGGGCAGGAGTAGTGTTAATATCCCCCGATAGAGAGATATTGGAGCAGTCCATTCGATTGGGGTTCAAAGCCTCGAACAATGAGGCGGAATATGAAGCATTGATTCTTTGGTGAAGCCGCGATAGCAGAGTGAGATGAGGTAGTCGTTTTTTGTGACTCACAACTTATAGTGAATCAAACTACATGAGAGTTTGCTGCTCGAGATGAAAGGATGTCGGCATACGCAAAAGAAGTCATCAGGCTAGCAGACATGTTTCAAAACTGCCGACTTCTTCAGGTTAGCCGAGACGATAACAACCACGCCGATGCGTTGGCCAATTTAGCAAGCTCAATGCAAACCGGAAAGACGAGGACAATAATGATCGATTACCTATCAGGCCCGAGCATAGAGTCACCACACACAATGCAAGAAGCATTATGTGTGGACATGGGACCAAGCTGGATGAATGCAATTGTTGCATTCCTAAAAGAGGGAAAGCTGCCAGAAGATCGAAAGGAAACACACAAGGTCAGATTGAAGTCGGCAAGATTCAGTCTGATAGTAGAAGGACATCTCTACAGAAGATCCTTCACTGGACCTCTTTTAAGGTGTGTACACCCCCTTCAGGTCGAAGACTTTTTATATGAAATTCATGAAGGAGTTTGTGGAAGCCACGCAGGGGGCAGATCGTTAGCTCACAGGGCCATTACCCAGGGGTATTGGTGGCCCTATATGCAAAAGGATGCAGAAGCTTATGTGAAGAAGTGCGAACAATGCCAGAGGTTTGCACCGTTGATACATCAGCCAGCTGCTGACCTGAACCCGGTTTCCAGCCCTTGGCCATTTGCCCAATGGGGCATGGATCTCGTTGGACAATTGCCCCAAGCAACTGGGCAGCGGCAGTACCTGCTGGTAGCAACAGTCTACTTCACAAAGTGGGTAGGAGCAGAGCCTCTTGCCAAAATCCGAGTCGGGGGTGGGAAGAACTTCATCTGAAAAAACATCATCACCAGATTTGGGATTCCAAGAGCAATCGTTGCGACAACGGAACAGTTTTGACAAACTCATCAAGAATTTTTGCAAAGTTCAAGATAAAGAATTACTTTTCAACACCAAGCTTTCCCCAAAGTAATGGGCAAGCGAAGCATCCAACAAAGTCATTACGGATGGAAAAAAAAAAAGAGGCCGCGACAAAAGGAAAGTGGGTAGACGAATTGCCCAACGTGCTCTGGGCATATCGCACTACGCCGAGAAGATCAACAGGGGAATCCCCCTTTGCCATGGCTTATGGCACAGAAGCAGTCATTCCATTGGAGATCGGCATCCCAAGGATCAGAACACAGGGAGTTGAGAACGGGTCTAATGATGTGCTCTTAGCCTGAGATTTGGATCTACTGGAAGAAAGAAGGGAGAAAGCTGCAATCCAGCTTGCAACATACCAGCAACAGCTTGCCAAAGCTTACAACAAGAAGGTCAATCCAAGGGATTTTCAAGTCAACGACTTAGTCTTGAGAAAAGTCGTCGGCAATAAGAAAGATCCCAGAGAGGGCAAGCTTGGCCCAAACTGGGAAGGACCCTGCAGAATTACTTCGGTGTTAGGAAATGGGGCATATCGGCTCGAAGATAATGAGGGCAAAGCATTGCCTAGACCATGGAACACTTGTAATTTAAAGTTTTTCTATCATTAGATGTTCTTTGATTTTTTGCCGATATGATCAATAAAATCTTAGCAGAATTTTTCAGAACTTATAAAACTATGCATGATGTTGTTTTTTGAATAATGAGAACCCAAGTGGAACTTAGGTTCACATTGGGGGCAGAGAAAAGACATTAGTAATGCTTAGCCGAAGTTAAGCCGAGATTATGTTTAAACATGGTTAATCCGAGATAAATTCATTATCTTTACTTGTTAAAATTTGTAGCAATTTATAAGTTAAAGTTAAGCCGAGATAAATTCCTTATCTTTACTTGTTGAAATTTGTAGCAATTTACAAGTTAAAGTTAAGCCGAGATAAATTCCTTATCTTTACTTGTTGAAATTTGTAGCAATTTATAAGTTAAAGTTAAGCCGAGATAAATTCCTTATATTTACTTGTTGAAATTTGTAGCAATTTAAAAGTTAAAGTTAAGCCGATATAATTGTTTATCTTCACTTGTTGAAATTTGTAGCAATTTACAAAATGAAGTTAAATTAAGTTTATATACTTGTTGAAGTTTATGGAAAATTTACAGGTGAAGTCCTGGCCGAGATAAATCTTCAGGTAAACATAACCGAGGTATGTAACCCCGAGGAGATTATGCGAAGGAAGAATTATATGAGTCATGCAAAATATCCCAAGTATACAGAAGCAATGAAGAATTAAAGACTGAAGCATTCAGATGAAAACAGTTGCAGTAAATAAAGGCACCATGGCCTAGCAAAAGTAAATCGTTCGCAGGAAACAAGGAAAGGCACATCGGCCATAAAGAAGAGGCTTACATTGTTCAGGGAACATCAACAATAACAAAGAAAAGAAACAAAGTACAAAAAAAGAAGAAAGAACAAAAAACATTTCAAACGTCTTCAGCATTAGCAGATGGTTGAACTAAGACCTCGGAGGACTCTGGGAGAACCACCTCGGCTTCTTTTTCTTCAGATTGAGGGGCTGGTACCTCAGAGGACTCTGAAGGAGTCACCTCGGCATCTTTTTCTGCCGCAATCTCGGCATCAATCTCTGCTACCGTTTGACCAAGACTTTTTTCAACCAAGGGGACATCAGACGATACTTGTTCAGGAGTGGCCTCTTTAATAACCTCCTCATCTTCCTCATTAGTCAAGTCCATGATTTGATCATTCTGAGGAAGATACTTGGTCTTATTAGTATCTTTGGGCTTCCTTACTAGAGCATTGTCATCATCGTCAGCTTCAGACTCGGATCCCTTCTCGTCTTCAGGTTGACTTGGAGGTGGAGGCGGAGGGAATGGCAAAGGGATAGCTTCAGCCTTGCGCCATGGCGAATCAGCAGGAAGATCAAGTTTTTTGGCCAAGGACATCCAACCAAGGGTAAAACCCCTGTTGCATACCTGCTTAACCTGTAACTTATAGTCTTCTGCAACATCGGCCATGCCTTGGGCATATGCCTTGTCATCGGCCGCCTTGATTTCGGCGTCCTTGGTGGCCAGCGCCTCGTGCAGTTCTTTCTCGGCCTGGGCAGCCTTCGCCTGAGCCTCTTTCTTTTCTGCCTCGGCAACTGTTTTAATGGCTTCAGCAGCCTCGGCCTTCTCATCAGCCTCTTGCTGAGCCTGCGTTGCAGCCTCGGCTTGATCTTCCAGGGTCTTCATTTTATTTTTGAGACTCTTATTCTGTTTCTGAAGGGCAGCGCACTCCTTCTCCATCTCGGCCAATTTTTCCTTGTTCTCAAAGGCCTGCATGGAGAGAGAGTGGGCGTGTTGAATGGCCTGAAAGAAAACAAGGCAGGAATTATTACAACATATTGCAAAATTTTACAAGTATGAAGAAAGTGGCAGAAAGAAAAGTTATCAAATTCAAAAACTTACTTGCACAGAGCGCTGCAGCAGAAAGGCGTAGTTCTCATATTCACTCATCTTAGTATTGCGCTCAAGATCGCCTTCAAGGAGAACTGCAGTACTGAGCGCCACGCTGATGTTAACATTATCGGCGCTCTCATGGGCGTAAACGGGCCTGTTTTCAAGGGTAATTTTAGGCTCCCAGGGAACCTTAGGAACTTTGGACCCCGAAGTCGTCGCAGACGATGACCTCGGCCTTCGTGAGTGGATCGATGGTGGGCTTGGCCGGTCTTTTGGCAGTCTTGAGAGGAGGTCTTTTTGTTCTCGGCTAGCTGGGAAATAGGTAAGGCATCCTCAACCTCGGCGTCAGTAGCCTTGGCCTTTGGTTGGGCCCTCTTGATCTTTTTTGGCTTCGGTGGGAGCACCGTTTGGGTTGGTACAGCGTCCACGTCGGTTAGGAGGTCGGCGAAGGTCTGCTGGCAAGCCAGGCGAACCATTTCGGCAGTTTTTACAAGTCGTCGCCGACGCTTTCTTTCAGAAATTGGTACCAAGTATGGTGCTGAGGTCGAAGGTTGATCGGCTGGATCAGAAGTTGAACCTTGATCAGCCCGAGATGTGGATGCAGTTTGAGTTACTACGGTAAGAGAAGAGGAGCTCTTTTTCTTCTTCCCCTTGGGAACGTCGGGAAGAGTTGATCTGTATGTTGGGATGAAATTCAGCACCAATGGAGCTTTGCGCTTATGGATTGGAAGGTCCAGGAGCTTCTTCAGGCCTTTTCCAGGAAAATAGGACTGGCAAAAGTCCTTGGGAGGCTTGCGAACGTCTGCAAAACAGAACATAACATCAAAAACAGATAAAATCTTTTGGAAAACCTGAAGAAAGAAACAGCTAAACAATTGACATTGGGCTCTTACCCTTGCCCTCTTTTACTGTTCGAGGAAGAGGGAAGAGATGGACTTCTTCTTCTGGGCCAAACTCCCAATTACCAGATGCAATAAGATAGTCATCTCCAGCACCTTTGTTGGAGTCAGGAAGGTCGGCTACAATTTTAAACTCGGTAGACCTCGGCTTGAGGTAATACACATAACCTTTTTCCTTTAGGTTGAGGGCGTACATGGTGTAACAGTATTGGATGTCGGCAAGAGTGATCCGGACACTCTCCTGCCGAGCTAAGGCTATTATACCATTGAGCGTTCTGTAGGCGTTGATGGTGAGCTGCATAGGGTTCAGGGTATAGTAATGAAGGACCTCGCGAAAAAGGGGATCTAAAGGGAACCGAAGCCCACATTCGACAAAGGTTACAACAGGAAAAGGCATCTTATCATCCTCGGGCATAATAGAGTCACCCTCCCCAGCCAATCTTAGATGGACGTCCTCTGGGATGGAGAACTCTTGCCTAAAAAATTCTAGTTTGGTTGGGGTGTTAACCCCATTTCTCCACATACCCATGGTTCGGGTATACAAGTACTTGACTACAGAAACAGGGTACTCCTAAAGGGTTCTTGGGACCTCAGCTTAAACCTAGGTGTATATTGGTAAAGATGGTTTCAGTTTTTCCTAAAAATTGAAGGTTCTATGAGCAAATCCCAGACCTAAGAGCTACGAAGATAAAGATTGAGGGCACAAATCTGGAAAAGATACAACAAAGTAGAAAAATCAAAACAAAGTCTCAGATTCAAGAACACAAAGGGTGGAAGACCAAGAACAGAGGTGCAACAGTGCAAATGTTCATGACATCTACGAAATCATAAAATAGGATAAATTCAGGTGAGTGATTCACAGATTGAATGATGGAGCAGAATAAAGCGAATAGGAAATTCCAGAAATAATCAAGAACTGAGAAAAGAAGGGCAACTGGCTTACTAGAAAAGTTGAAGCCGAAATGAGTAATGCCGATATGACAGAGCTTCAAAAACTTCGTTGGAGTAAAAGAACGGGATCAGTCGCAGAACTTCGAGCTTAGAACAATGGAAGACTCAAGAAGAAAGAGCTTTAGAGAGAGAATAAAACAGGAAAATTCAAATGCAGAAGTAAAGAATGAAGAGAGAGGCAAACGTTTTTGTCCAAAAAGTGAAACGGCGGCAAAAATAAAGCAATTATTGCGCCTAGGGCAACGCACGCGTCAGATGGCGCAAGCAGAGAAAAGACGGCCTACAGGCGCGTCGCCAGCACGGACGAATAAGGGTAAAACGTGTCAGTGGAACGGTTGAAAAATGGTGCATGACAGCTCATGCACTTGGGAGAGCTCGTGTGAATTCTTGTTCCTGAAAAGAAGACATATCGGCCTGAAGTGAATGACATCGGCTAGAAAGTTTCTAAGCCGATGTACGAGACAGAAGTTCAAATGTAGGTTCCATTATCTTAGAATACCGAGGTAATAGAACCTAGGGGGCAGTTGTGGGGATGTATTTTCTAAATACCAACATGTGGCCGAGGTGGCACCGAAGTGTCGGCCGAGGTGCCACGTGTCGTGGTAGTTACGCCGAGGTTATCTCGGAGTTGCCGAGGTTATCTGCGAGAATACAGGAGTCCGAGGTTACCTCCGAAGATATCGGAATCCGAGATGATCAGATAAGGGGCAAGAGTCCTAGAATGAAGAAAGACTTCAAGATGGATAAGGATAGTATTCTTCGGGAGTCTATCCTTATCTCTTGAAGAGTCCAAGATAAGTCCAGAATTAGAGTCCATAGAAGTGAGACTTCTAGTAGGACTGGAAGAGAGTTAAGCTATAAAAGAAGGGCACCCTCGGCGGGTCTGAGGTACGCAATTTGTAGTCTTGAGCAGTAATTTGAGCACTTGAATTATCTTTAAGAGATACTGACTTGATCGTCGGAGTGCCCCCGAGTGGAAGAACCACCGCCGGAGCCTTTTCTTTCTGTGCAGATTACAGGGTGCCATCTATTCTGCCTGTGTTCTACAGCTGGATTACTAAGGGGGGGCAGTGTGATCGGAAATTCACTCACACAGGTCCTATAGGATCCCACATGAGTGAAAGACCCACATTCATCTGAGACCTTTGGTAGAATTTTTATGGCCTCTAGCATTTTTGAATTTTCAAAGGTCTTGGTTATTTATAAGTCTAAGGGATGTTAATAAAAAGTACAAAATGTCAAAATATTTATAATCTCAATACACTTTTTACATATCTCAAAAGATTTTATATATTTTAATACAATTTCTATATACCTTTTTTAACACTAATAACAGCCCTTCAGATTATTTTTAGCATTTTCGAACTTCCAAATCCCTTCCTCCTTTTAAATGAGATGGGTTTCTCTTCGGTTCATAATCGGACTAGAGAGGTGTTGTTCGGCTCAATAGGCCCACTTTTGGACTCTATTTCGATAATCCGAATCATTCATATTTTAAGATTGGTCCAATACATTATCCATGCAAAAAATCAAGTTGATTAAATAACGACAACACATGTTTGGATCAATTTTGTATGAACCGTTTGTTTTTTCATTGATTATTTTTTTCATACAAAACTAATCTGAACACATAGTTGTCATTGTCCGATTGAGTTGATTTTTTGCAAGAATTATGTACTTGATGAACCCGAAAATATAAACGATTAACAGGCCCCAAAAATGGGATCATTGAGCCGAACAACACCTTTCGAATTCGATTGTGGATTGGAGAGAAACCCATCTCCTTTTAAATATATACACACATTGTCTTCTTTTTTTTTCCCTAAATATTATTACAATGTTAAATTATTGTAATTTAATATATATATATATATATATTTATATAAAGAGAAATTTACAAATCAGAGGTACTTTATTAAAATAATTACATATTCATGAAAAATTTTGTTACTTTAATTATTAAAGTGTATAAAATTTGTTGGAGATTTCTTAAACGCTTCAAGACTTTAATTATTTTTGTTTTTTATTTTTTGTTTATTATTTATTTATTTATGTATTTGAATTTTAAATTTGTGTTTGGTTTCAAAAGTAATAGATGTGTATGTTCCTAACAGACACTATAGAGCCTATTTATACAGGACTCTAACATTGGGAAAAATACAACAACATATTCCGTTATCTCTCTCGATTCTATATTATTTATATTCTATATTTCTGGGCAACTGATACAGACTTGGCAAATTCATCTGGTGCAGCTGTGCATTGTATTAGATTCCTGTGAATTCTTGAGTTATATCTTGGAGTCGTTTGTGATAGTTAGAACCTGTACGGAGGGAGCACATAACGACTTTAGGACAGCATCTTTGACGTGTCTCTCACAACTACACAGGCTACTTTCTAAACCTTTTTTTCTTCATTTTCTTCTTATTCTATCATATATATATATATATATATATATGTATATGTAGTTTTATCGAATTGTAAAAACTTATTTTCATAATCTGTTTTATTCAATATCACTATTCTGTAAAATTAATTTACAGTAATTATTTTTCAATTCTCTCAACAAAATTTACCATAAATTTATAATTATTTTTCAAAAATAACACTGATTTGTTATTTTCCTTATAAAAAAACAAAAAGATCAACAACAATTGTCATTTTCCAACATTGTAATTTTGTTTGTGTGTGGTGTGTGTGATTCCATTGTCAACCTTATTATTAATAAATTTTTTGTTTGTAAAATAACGAAGAACTAGAATGCCATGCTCTAACCATGACTTTGTTGATCTAATTAATTAATTTATTTTCACATTGTAGGAGCATCCCAATATGACAAATTGACAATTCTCTATCCCAGGATTCATATATTTAAGAGATCAATCAATCTCAATCAAGATTAATAGGTTATTGGCTTAAAATTTTATTTAAGCAATGAACAGGTACGATTATTCCTTTTCCTTGATTTAAAAAATAAATAAATAAATAAACATTACACATGATAAATGAAAAAATATATATATATTCGCTCTTCAAAAATTAATGTGAGTCTTAAAATGTTCACATTCATTTATTTATTTATATAGTTATGGTTGAGCCATGACATTTCTCTACTACCTAATTAGCAAAATAACAAACTCTGCCCACAATTTGGAATATGTCACATTTTTTTAAGGTTGATCTTATTTCATAGAAGGCAACTTTAAAATTAATAATTGTGATTAGTTTACTATTTTTGTTGACCTTCTCTCTCTCTCTCTCTCTCTCTCTCTCTCTCTCATATTTTATTTATTTTTAGTAAATTACACTCATCTCTTTTAAAAATTTTAAAAATACAGTTCCCACAAATTGGACATAACTATACTTCTCTTTTTGTAACGCTAAAGCGATTAAAACTAATACAAATAATGAGTAAACGTTGAAATGAACAAAGATAAATATTTATTTTAATTGAAAAAAGATGATAACATTGTCTATTTATCCATATGACTAATAAATTATTAATGAAATGTGAATAAAATATAATTACTTATAATAAGGTTGACAATGGAATCACATTTTTAAATGAATAATGATATATAAAAAATATAAATAAATAAAAAAAGTACACAAAAATTGATTATAGAATGATGTGGCTATAGTTAAACCTATCATTTTTAAACAAGAAATTCAATTAAGATGACTTTTAATTATAAATTTGCTTATGCCACATCCATGTATCATTGAAATGGAGAATTCTACATAAAAATTCAGCAATAATATTTTCTAAACATGGCTTAAATTGCCAAACATTCAACTTTGTAAATTAACCAATTGAATTATTTCTATTTGTCATCATATGACTTTCCTATGAAAAGTCATAAGTTCAATCTTTAAATAGTGAACTGAAGGGGCTGAATGTAAAATGGGTCAGGTCCAAGCCTTGGGACGGCCCAATCCGATAAAGCCCAAATCCAAGTGGGTCAGATGAGTATATGGACTAATCAGTTGAGCCCAGCTTCGTGATCAATAGTACGTCCAAGTCCTCAAGCACTTGGGCCCAACTCATGATGGAAAGGCCACCACCAGAAGGCCGGTCTGGGCCGAATCTAGGAGACGGTGTGTGGACCGAACAGATAAGTACCCAACCCATCTCTGTAAACGAGCCGGGAAACGGCCGAGCTAATGTACACCAGTACCGAACTGAAGAACGTAAGTACCGAACTGGAGAAGCCTCACAAAGAAACGTGGGATCTGTGAATGCAAGCATGTGCAGGATGCCACCTCAGCTGGTCCCCCACGCCTAAAATCACGGAAGTTGTTAAGCCAAGGGAATGTGGTTTGTTATCGATGCTTACAATGAGAATACACAATGAATGGCAACTATCAAGTGGTCCACCACGTGAGCACTTCCGAAAGGACACTGGCAAGACTCAGATCCCATGAACTCACCTTGAGAAGCAAGCAAGGATCACTATATATATAACATGCGCTTCACATTGAAGGTAATCGAACAACCCCAATCTACACCACACATACATACCCATTCGACTCTATACTCCTAGACCGATCATCGACACACGCCGGAGGGGTTATCCGCCAACCCCACCGGGCGGCTTAACGGTGGTTCTTGTTGCAGAAGCCCCGCCCCTGGATGGTCCAATCTGCGAAAAGAGCCCAGATCCACTTTCATCTAGTGCGGAAGCAGTGCGCACAATTGGTGCGGTGGCGTGGATCATTTTCATCTCCGAAGCTCGTGATTCGGCGATGGGGATTGAGGACATTCCGCTTCATCACATACTCCGCAGACGGAAAAACGGCGAAAAAGGTTTGGCACTCCGGCGCTTCGAGGAGCAAATCGAAACAATAATCGAACCCGAGTCTGCCGAACATCGATCGCCTTCGCCGGAGGTTCTTCTCATCATTTCCTTCTGGAAAAGGATTATAGAGATCGAATTATAGATTCCATGGGAATGGAGACACAGGAGCTGAAGGCTCAACTAAAAAGGGTGTTGGGTGATCCGACGGAGAAGAGGATGTAGCGAGCCTTCCGCTTGCAACGGAGGAGCTCATCTAGGGAATTACCAAGAAAGAAACTCCCAGAATGATTCCGCAACAAAGCCAACCAATCCCAACTCAGAGCGGCGAGTAGTCACACCCGAGGGTCACGCCGAGGAGGGCCAAGAGGCGTAAGACGGAAGTCAACAAACCGAATACCCTCCTCAGACCTTCAGATTGGCCGATTGGCAATAGAGAATGAGCAACATCGAGATCACTTGGACCGTCTTGTTCACCAGAGAGAACATCGAAGGCCGATGACTTGTCTCTTCGCCATTTTCTCCCGAGATAGAGACCATGAGACCTCCAAAGAAGTTTACTCCACCAAAGTTCACTTCCTCGATGGGAAGTCGGACCCTTCGACGACATCACTATTTCGCAGATGATGTCCCTCGAGCGAGATGAGGCAGATGCAAAGTCTTCCCATCCAAATTTTGGGAGAAACCGGACCGATGGTTCGATCGACTTCACCGATCAATTCATGGTGGAAGCAGCTCCTAAGAGTTCCTGCCGTGTTCGCTTCAATACTAAGATTCCGAAAGAGCCGGACACACTGTTCGGTCTCAGGAAGGAGCAAGAGGAAACTCTGCGCAGTTATGCTAGGAGATATTGGGAAGAGTATAACGATCTGGAAGAAAATGTGTGCAGTGAGCAAATGGCCGTCATGTCCTTCAAACATGGTTTGCGTCCGGAAAGTAAGTTAAGACAATCACTCACTAAGCGCCTACCACACTCTGAAAGACTTATGCGCCAGATTGAGCGAGATGCTCGAGGACGTTCAGATTCCCATTGAGGTAGTATCGGCGGAGCAGGCAGCCCGGCAGAAGAAGAAAGCGGACCGAGGAGAACACCGAGGGATTGCAGTGAATGAGGTGGATAAGGCTAAATCACATGAAGTTGTTGTGACCGTGTTCAAAGAGCCAATCTACCGAATCTTGGAGAAGATCAAGAGAGAGCCCTTCTTTGTTTGGCCGCCGAAAATGATGGGAGATCCAATGCAAGAATCAGAAGCTCAGGTGCACCTACCATCAAGACAGAGGACACATGACTTAGAACTACAGGGCACTAAAGCAACACTTGGAGGACCTGGTGGCAGCAGGGCACTTGAGGGAATACATAGATCAGGGTAAGGAGGTGGCCGAATTGGGGAACCCACTTCCAGAAGTGAACGTAGAGCATCCACCCCGGCTGATAATAAATGTGATCCATGGGACAGCGGCTCCGGAATCTGAGGAAACACTGAAAGAAGAGATCGCTAAGGCTGCCCAAATTCAGCAAATCATGTCAGTAGAGCCGGCATCGAAAAAGGTACGTACCGTACCAAAATCCCCCCTATGTACTGTCTCATTTACTAGCAAAGATTTAGAAAGCATACAGCACCCACACACTGATGCATTGATCATAACTGTTGGGATCGGGAAACGATTTGATGTGAAACGAGTCCTAGTAGATCAGGGCAGTGCAGCAGACATACTGTATTATGATTTGTTCAGAAAGCTTGGCCTCTCCGAGCAGCATCTCACCCCAATGACCCGTTGGTCGGTTTCAATTCACAAATGAGTGGCCACTCGGCGAATAGTATTGCGGTCAGAAGGGAACCAAAACCTCCAGATAGAATTCTTGGTTATTAATACACCGTCCCCTTATAACGCCATACTCGCCGCCAGGATTCATCGAATGGAAGCGGTCCTCAACCTATCACTACCATTCGTTTTCCTACGAACACCTGAGTAGAGCAGATCTCGGGGACCAAGTTGCATCCAAACATTACTTCATGGCGTTAAAAAACAAAGCAACTCAAGCAACCCGCATGAGATAGTGGAAGTGGCGGACCGATCCTGGAAGATGTGGGAGGAACTCCAGAGGAAAAGATGGTGGAGGATTTGGAGAAAGTCTTAATAGAAGAAGCCGACCCGGAAAAGTACTTCCTTATCGGTACCTCGCTAAGCGCTGATGAGAAACTTCAGCTGCTGGAACTGCTGAGGGAAAATATGGAGGTATTCGCGTGGTCAGCATATGATACTCCAGGTTTGGACCCAGAATTTGCTTGCCACAGGCTCAACATCAGTCCTTCAGCTCGGCCCATCGTACAGAAAAGTCGGAGATCCTCAGTTGAGCACACCGAAGCAGTGATCGCCGAAGTCGAAAAACTTCTGGCCTCAGGAGCAATCAGAGAAGTCTGACCAAGAATGGTTGTCCAACAGTTGTAGTCAAGAAAAGAACGGAAAATGGAGAGTTTGTGTCGACTTCACTTGCTTAAACAAAGCCTGCCCTAAGGATAGTTTTCCACTGCCTCGCATTGATCAACTAGTAGACTCAACAGCAGGGCATGAGCGCATGAGTTTTCTGGATGCCTATAGCGGCTATCACCAAATACCATTATTCGGCCCGGATCAAGAAAAGACAGCGTTCATTACTCCAAGAGGGACTTACTGCTATAGGGTAATGCCGTTCGGCCTCAAGAACGCCGGAGCGACCTACCAGCGAATGATCACTCGGATGTTCAGAAATCAATTGGGGAAAACCATGGAAGCCTATATAGACGATATGGTAGTAAAAAGCAAGTTAGCTACAAGCCACCTCACAGACTTGAGAGAAGTATTTTGCATCGAAAGCCCACCGGCCGCCTCAACGCCTCGAAATCGCCGGGGTGGGAGCAGGAAGTTCTTGGGATACATGGTCACTCGTAGAGAATTGAAGCAAATCCGGATCGGATCAAGGCTATCTGAGAACCTCGAAGTGCCAACGAAGTCTAAGGAACTGAGAAACTAGTGGAATGGCAAAAAGGCCGAACCGGTTTATCAGCAAATCCTCAGATCGGATGAAGCCCTTCTTCCAGCTCTTGAGAAAAAAGGCAGCATTTGAATGGAACAGCGAATGTACTGAAGCACTGCAGAACCTCAAAAGATACCTCAGCACACCTCCTCTATTATCCACTCCAGAACCAGGAGAGGAGCTGTATCTCTATCTAGCAGTGTCAGATCATGCCGTGAGCGCAGTATTGATTCGAGAAGTTGGTAAGGACCAGAGACCAATATACTACGTCAGCAAGACTTTACTAGACGCCGAGACACGGTATCTACCATTGGAAAAGTTGGCTTACGCGCTGCTTATTGCCTCGAGAAAACTACAGCATTACTTCCAAGGCCATACCATTAATGTCCTCACTGAATTCCCCCTCAGATCTGTGTTCAGCCGAGCCGATTTCTCTGGCCGAACAGCGAAGTGGGCAGTAGAGCTTGGTGAGTTTGACATTAGGTATCAACCCCGAACAGCAATCAAGGCCCAGGTCTTGGCAGACTTTGTCGCGAAATTCCTCCCGCCAGAGTCGAACTGAGCTCGAATTGAGTGCCACGCAGCCGAACGAAAAAAACCAGTAACCGGAAGCATGGAAACTCTTTATTGGAAACATCGGCAACTCGTTGATGGTTCGTCAAATAACCGAGGCTCGAGGAGTAGTCCTTATTTCTCCGAAGGATTTATCACGGGAGCGAGCACTCGGGCTTGGTGGAAAGCGAACAACGAGGCGAATCTGAAGCGTTATTAGCCGACTGCGGGCCGAACACTTGATCTTGAAGCGACTTCTTGTTTCGGTCAAAGAATCATAACTAGTAGTAAACCGACTTTCGGTCTATGAAACTCGGGATGAAAGAATGACTATGTCTGTGAGGCGAGACCTACTCGAAAATTCCAATCCATACAGTGGAAGCGCATCGGTCGGGACAAAAACGACGCAGATGCCTTTGGCGTGCCTAGGCTCATCAGTGGATACAAAGGATGCCAGAAGAATTTGGGTTGAGTTCATAGCAGAACCAAGTATTGCATCTGCAGTCGTCTGCAACAACTTAGAGCCGAGCTGGATGGATCCAATATTGGTCTTTTGAAATCTGGTAAACTCCCGAAGATGAAAGGAAGCCGACAAGATCGAGCATAAATCGGCTCGATTTTGGATCTCACCGTCAGGAAGCTTCTGAGACGTTCCTACCTCGCCTACCTCTTATGTGTGCATCCAATCTCGTCGAGAATGTTCTCTATGAAATTCACGACGGGATTTGTGGGTGCCACTGGCGTTAGGAAGGTCAACGGCACACCGAGCCTTAAGCGCCGCGAATGCTTGGTGGCCCACGAATGCGACAAGATGCCTGCACGGTATGTGCAAAGGTGCGACAAATGTCAGAGGTTTGCTCCACTCATTCATCAGCCAGCCAAAACTCTCACTCCACTCACCAGCCCGTGGCCCTTTGCGCAATAAGTGCGGATATTGTTGGACCATTGGTGCGAGGCCTTTGAACAACGGCGATTCTTCATTCTTTGCAATGACTATTTCACCAAGTGGGTTGAAGTTGAGGCAGCAAATATCAAGAGGCGGATACAAAAGCGGTTTGTTTTGAAATGTAGTAGTCGCGTTTGGCATTCGCGTACTAATCGCAGAACGGAACTCAGTTTGATGGAAAGATCTTCAGGAAATTTTGTGCCGACCTCAGAATCGAGTATAGGAACTCTTCTCCAGGGTACCCAGAGCAACGGTCAGGCAGAAGCGTCGAACAAAACCATCATTAATGGAGTGAAGAAGCGGCTTGAGCACGCCAAAGGCAAGTGGGTTGAGAGTTACCACATGTATTATGGGCCTAGAACTCTGACCAGCGCCCCACAGGAGAAACACCTTACTCTTTAACCTATGGAATGGAGGCCATCATCCCACTCAAAGTAGGTCTCCCAACGCTTCGGTCTGAATTATTTGAAAGCTCTAGTAATGAGGAAGCCATCGCGCAAGCACTGGATATGGCAGAGGGCCGAAGAGAGGCAGCACTGATCAGGCTTAAAGCATATCAGCAACAGCTCATCAGAAGTTTCAACCAAAAAGTTTTCCCAAGGCAATTTATACCAGGAGAATTGGTTCTGAGGAAGGTCATGGATCATAAACGGGTGCCTGGTGAGGGTAAACTTGGGCCGAACTGGAAAGGTCCCTACAAAGTCACAGCCGTAGTTGGAAACGGAGCTTACTACTTAGAGGATCTGAATGGCAAAGAAATACCTCGGCCCTAGAACATAGCAAACCTCAAGAAATACTACCAGTAGAGTCATTTCCCAACCTCTTTATCAGGATGTAAAGGCACTTATTGGTTGACCAATACAAATGTTTTCCCCATTCCATTCAGATTTGTTCAATTCTTGTAATTAGATTTGATGTTTGTCAAGCAAAACTAGCTTTGGTTCTTACCAAACGGAATTAGCTTTGGTCTTTACCAAACGGAATTAGCTTTGGTCTATACCAAACGGAACTAGCTTTGGTTTTTACCAAACGGAATTAGCTTTGATGTTTATCAAACGGAATTAACTTTGGTGTTTAACCCAAATGGCCCAGTTTCAGAACGACTGAACGGACTCTAGATTCAGTTAGCACTCAAACATGCTAAGTGGTATAGCTTGGTGGAAAATGTTTGGCAACTGGATTGGAATTTAGCCAAGTGGAATTGCTTGGTGGAAACCGCACTAATGCATCTTAAGTAAACATTTCCATTTAGCCAAGTGGAATTGCTTGGTGGAAACCATACTAACATGTCTTAAGTAAACACCCCTATTTTAGCTAAGTGGCACTACTTGGTGGAAGTTGCACTAACATTTCCTAAGCACACACCTGTGCACCTACAGAACTTCTTAAGTATCAGCACAACAACACTTCAGTATTGACTCAACAACCAAAGTTAGAACAAATTCAACCGAGCTACGCCAAGGGCAAACTTCTAGCATCAGCCTTACTCAGCTCCAGCTGGGGGCAAACAATCGTTTTCAAAAAGCCTACCTGGACCTGAGTAAGACATCTCTCCTTGCATTTCTCTCATACACACTTGTACTATCAAAGTTGAAGCAATTTCGATCTTACTTAGCTCCAGGTGGGGGCAAACAATTGTTTTCTTACAAAACCAACCTGGACCTAAGTAAGACCCACTTATGAACTTAAAGCACAGCCATACCATATATCCGATAATCATGCCGATCACTAGTTCGGCCCCGAGGTCCTAACAGTGCTCAGCCGGGGGCAAATGAGTGCAATGCCACACAGGACATCAGCTCGTACGAGGTCCCAACAGCTCGTAGGGGCAAGTATAGAATCAGACAGAACATCCATTAAAAGGCAACACAGAACCAGACCGAGCATCTATTCGGCCCCGAGGTCCCAACAATGCTCGGCCGGGGGCAAGCAAGTATAAGAAATGTTCAAACATAGAAGCTAAACAACATCAAGTTGCAGAATTCAAAAAAGGAAATCATATCATCCAAGCAAAGGACACAGAAGGCCTCATAACCAGCAGTAAAAAAAAATTAAAAAAAATTAAAAAAAAAAAAAAGAAATTGTCTTCATCAGAACAGAAATATAAAAGGTTCAGCTTTCAACTTTCTTCACTTCAACAATCAACTTTCATCAACAGCGGGCAGTTCAGGAGCAGCATCAGCAACTTTGTCAAGATCATCCGCGGGAGGAGCAGTAGAGGGAGCTCCAACTTCCTGAGAAGTAGGAGCCACCTTAACCACACCCTCCGTGGCTTCGGTCTCCAGAGTGGCAACCCCTTCAATGTCCATCGTTTCAGTGGCAACATCCATGCTCTGGGTCTCATTCACAGGGTCATCTTCAGGGGAAACACCGTCCGGCAGAACAGCAGGGATAGGAGTAGTCTTCGAACCAGAGGACTTCGAGGGAACAGGGACATCACGATACAGAGAAGAGCCTTCAGGAACCATCGCAGCAGCTAAGGCACTTGTCCAACCCTTCACAAAGAGCTTGTCTCGTAGCACCAGACCAGACGATCGAGACAGAAAGAGAGGAAGAATTGTAAGAAAACTTACAGCAGTGACCACGAAGCAAGGATCAGCGGTGAAAAAAGCCCAGCGGAGCACCGGCGAGATCGATCCAGCAGAATGGGAAGAGGCTCTCTCTCTTTCTCTCTCTTTGAAACTAACAATAGAAACGAGGAGATCAAATCGAGGGGGTTTGAATCAATAGCCTGAGCATTTATTGCGCTAGTCGGCGTGCAGTCACACAAAGCACGATCTTCAGCATGGAATCGACGCATAATCTCTGCACACCTATCGCGCGTTGCCACGTGTCACATGAAAGGACGCATGCAGAAACCGTGTGTCAGGATTGAACCGTCACCAAGGCCGAACTGGGGAGAAGCCGAGACGACGCGACGCTTCGAAGGTAGAACAATAGCTCCCCCCAAGGGAACCTTGGCGCGAGCTAGGGGGCAAATGAAGGGGCTGAATGTAAAATGGGTCAGGTCCAAGCCTTGGGACGGCCCAATCCGATAAAGCCCAAATCCAAGTGGGTCAGATGAGTATATGGGCTAATCAGTTGAGCCCAGCTTCGTGATCAATAGTACGTCCAAGTCCTCAAGCACTTGGGCCCAACTCACGATGGAAAAGGCCGGAAGCCCGTGGCTGATGCAGGCGAACTGCAGGACGGGGTGTGTGGGCCGAACAGATAAGTACCCAGCCCATCTCTGTAAACGAGCCGGGAAACGGCCGAGCTAATGTACACCAGTACCGAACTGAAGAACGTAAGTACCGAACTGGAGAAGCCTCACAAAGAAACGTGGGATCTGTGAATGCAAGCATGTGCAGGATGCCACCTCAGCTGGTCCCCCACGCCTAAAATCACGGAAGTTGTTAAGCCAAGGGAATGTGGTTTGTTATCAGCATGCTTACAATGAGAATACACAATGAATGGCAACTATCAAGTGGTCCACCACGTGGAGCACTGCTGAAAGGACACCTGGCAGCACCTGTATCCCATGAACTCACCTTGAGAAGCAAGCAAGGAACACTATATGTATAACATGAGCTTCACATTGAAGGTAACTGAACAACCCCAATCTACACCACACATACATACCCATTCGACTCTATACTCCTAGACCGATCACTGATTACCACGCCGGAGGGGTTATCCGGCCAACCCCGGCCGGGCAGCTCTAACGGTGGTTCTTGTTGCAGGAAGCCCCAGTCCCTAGATGGTCCAACTGCGAGCAGAGCCCAAATCCACTTTCATCTAGTGCGGAAACCGGTACGCACATGAACCAATAATTAACAAATATATAAATTATTACATACGAATAAGATGACATAAAATATGTGAAGTTCTTGAATTTATCATTGCATAATGTCACACACACCACACACACAAACAAAATTACAATGTTGGAAAATGACAATTGTTGTTGATCTTTATGTTTTTTTATAAGGAAAATAACAAATCAGTGTTATTTTTGAAAAATAATTATAAATTTATGGTAAATTTTGTTGTGGGAATTGAAAAATAATTACTCTAAATTAATTTTACAGAATAATGATATTGAATAAAATAGATTCTGAAAATAGGTTTTTACAATTCGATAAAACTATATATACATATATATAATAGAATAAGAAAAAGATGAAGAAAAATGGTTTAGAAAGCAGCTTGTGTAGTTGTGAGAGGCACGTCAAAAACATTGTCCTAAAGTTGTTATGCGCTCCCTCTGTACAGGTTCTAATTATCACAAATGACTCCAATATACAACTCAAGAATTCACGAGAATCTAATACAATGCACAGTTGCATCAGATGAATTTGTCAAGTCTGTATCAGTTGTCCAGAAATATAGAATATAAAGAATACAGAGCTGAGAGAGATAACAGAATATGTTGTTGTATTTTTTCCAATGTTAAAGTCCTGTATAAATAGAAAAGTAAAAAGAGTAATATAACTACTTATAGTGATTTTTTAACTTTTTTAGTAAAATATAATTGACAAACAAGACTTAAGAATTTTGATTTGAAGGTAGGCGAGAATAATAATTAAATTGAAAAGTCTCATACTAAAGTAAATGAAAATAAACATTAGTATTAAATTAAAAAGTTTGAAAAAATGATAGGAAAAAAATTCATCAAAAAAAGTAATTTATAAATCCGTATCAAGTGTATATCCATGATAAAAACATCAAATAATCTCCCACAACTTTGTCCCATAAAATATATCGACATCAAATTCCCTATGTTATAACAAGTTTATGTCAAAACTTTCCTTGATAACTATAAACACTTGAGAGGGTAATTTATACAAATAAATTGGGCCGAGCTGGGTGTTGGGCCGAGATAAGCCCAAGCACGAAAGATAGCAAGTACATCAGTCAGAAGAGCACCGAGGGGTAGTTCGGTTGACAGACGGGCACCAGTAGCTCGGTCGCAGCATGTCACAAGTTAGTCCGGTCTAAGGTATTTCGGGAATAGACCGGTCTTAGAGTGACACCGGTTCGGACGTGTCAGTCCGGTTTAGCCACGCCATAGTTCGGCTCAACTCTCTTATGGTTAGCTCGGTCGTGGCATGGGAAAGCCGAGGTAAGAAGTAGGAAAGTAAGGGCCGGAGTATATGTTACTTCGGCCGCATTGGAGTCCGGCCGTGGTAAAACCATCTCACTTGGTTTAAGCAGTGAGGGAGGGTGTTGGAGGATAAGCATTACCTTCCAGGAGTTTGAATCCTAGGAGAACTCTATGCAAGGAGGAGTAATCCTAGAAGGACTCTACATGGGGAATAAGAGTCCTATCAGGATTGTGCCACGCGAAACCTATATAAGCTCACCAATATCACCTTCGGAGGGGTAATGCAACTTTTGCTTCCTGAATACACAGAGCTTTTGCCTATTTGATAATCTTTCTGACTTAGGCATCGGAGAGGTTTCCGGCACCCACCCGCCGGCTAGCTCACGTTTGTGTTTTCAGGTGATAAAGCGACGTCGTACAGAGGAACGCAGACTTGATCAACAGGATTATACGAGAAGGTATATTTCCTCCCCGTACAATTGGCGCCGTCTGTGGGAAGTCAGACAAGAACAACCTCTTGATCAAGCTTTCTCTCGAACATCAATGGCGAACAACGAAGAGTTACCTCAGTCCGCCATCGACGGACAAACTCCAGATGGGGGTGCAAGGCGAGAAGTCCTACCCTTGGTCGCTCCCATGGCGGATCTGGAGCCACCAAGACACAACCCCAGGAGGGATGCGAGAGGTCGAAGGCGAAATAATAGCCCTCATCCCTCTCGTTCGCAAAGCCTAGAAAGACAAAGGCGCAGGATTGATCCTCAAATTCTGGAGGATTGCGTCAGAGAACAGGACGAATTGATTCGTAAGATGGCAGCGGACATGGAATCTCTGAAGCGACAGATGAAAGGAAAGGAGGTGGCGACAGGAGAGGGGCGCAACAAGAAGACGCCCCCTCGCCACTCAGAAGGTCGTAGTAGGAATTCTACACCCTCTCGAGCAGAGAACAGAAGCCTCAAGACAGGCAACGCGCAATCCAGATCTTCCGGGACTCGTTACTCCAGGTCTGAGAGGACGAGGTCCGAGAGGTCATACACTGAGGGAAGCACATATTGGCCCTCACATACACACCAGACAAGGTCTAGACAGACGGAATTACCCAAATCATCCGACCTACGATCCATGCTAGAAGAGAAGGCACGATGGAAGGAGGATGCCAAAGCGTGCGATCTACACAGGGTTCCTGCCTTGCAGCGGTTGGCTCCTCGGACGCATGGAAGCGTCGAGGTTGGAATGACAATGCCACGCCCAGCATACGAACCAACGGACAAGGCATTGGCGGTGCGAACCTCACCATTCGTCCGGCAATAGAACGCGCCTCTTCCGTCGAGCTTCCTCTGACCTAAATTCACAGCGATGAGGGAAGACGGACCCCTACACGCATTTGAGCCACTTTCGCCAGGTTATGGTTGTATACCGGCGGAACGAGGCCTTGATGTGCATCATATTCCCTTCAAGCCTCGGCGACCTAGGCTTGACTTGGTTTGAAAAGCTTCGAGGGCAAGATAGCCTCCTGGCGCAATTAGCGAGGCGTTTGTAACTCGGTTGAGAACAAACACAAAACCCGGTGGAGATCGACGATTACTCTCCATCGACATGGGCGACAAGGACCACGAGGTCATACAACAACGATCGCTCTTGGGGAGACATTCAACCAGATTGGGGACTGCCCAACTAACCTCGCCATTGCGCAATATAAAAGAGGCCTTCCAGTCGGGAACAGACTGAGGGACTCTATCACCATGACGCCACCCCTCACCATGGAGGCCCTGATGGAGAGAGTGCATCAGCACATCAGGGTAGAAGAGGACGGCGCTCGTGCCAAAGCGAAATCTGGCGCGACCCCAGCCCCAGAGAAGAAGACCTCAGCAAAGGTCAATACGGTAGATCGCCAAAACCGAAACGGACGAGGCAGGCGGGACAACGGCGAGGACCAGGACAAGAGATGGTTGAGAGTCCGCACTGCCATAACCACGGTTTTCAAAAAACCGATCTACCGTATACTTAGTGAGATTCGAGATGAGCCTTTCGTCAAGTGGCCAGCCAAGCTAGGTGAGGCACAGAAGGACTACGATGACAGATCCAGGTGCACCTTCCATAAAGAAAAGGGGCACCGCACTGAGAACTGCACACCATTAAGGCAGCATTTGGAAGAGTTGGTGGCAGCAGGCCACCTGGACAAATACATAGAGGGAGGGGCACAGCCAGCCCCCCAGGACCACAATAACCCCAATGGGATGCCGATCGACGCCCCGCCCCAAGGCGTCATCAACGTAATACATGGAGTCTTTGAGCCTGAGCGTGTATGCGAGCTCAGAGGTTCAATCAAGAAGGCTGAGCACTTAAGAGAGGTGCTAAGTGCCCAACCAGTCGTCAAAAAGGGAAGACAGAGGCCACAAATGTCATGTCTTTTTCGGATAAAGACTTGGCAAGGATTTATTGCCCTCACAACGATGCCTTGGTCGTCACTCTCCGAGTCAAGGATTTTGACGTCAAGCGGATTCTGATCGACCAAGGTAGTTCATGTGAAATCATGTACTATGAAACCTTCAAACAACTTAACTTGCAAGACAAAGACTTGGCGCCGGCCGTATCCCCCCTTATTGGATTCAACTCCATGCCAGAATTTCCCGTCGGCAAAATTATCCTCCCAGTCAGAGCAGGGAGTGTGACAAAGCAAGTGGAGTTCTGGGTGCTGAAGGTCCCCTCCACCTACAACATTATCTTGGGCAGAACATGGCTGCATGCCATGCGCTCGGTAGCGTCCTCCTACCACCAAGTGATGAGGTTCCCCAACGACACCGGAGTAATAGAAGAAGTTTATGGAGATCAGATCATGTCGAAGCAGTGCTTTGTGACAGTGAATGGCAGCCGTGCTGCCAAAGGATATGTTCATTCGGTGGAAGAACCAGAGAGTAATGAACTATTCGCGGATGTTGGCAAAGCGGCCAGTCAGAAAGCAGTAGAGGACTTGGTGGAAGTCAGGATAGATGAGAAGAACCCGGATAAGTTCTTCTTGCTTGGCTCGTCGTTGTCCAGCACTGAGAGATTGGAAGTCTTGGAATTCCTGACCTCCAACATCGAAGTGTTCGCCTGGACCCCGTACGACATGCCAGGCATCGATCCCAACTTCATCTGCCACCAACTCAATGTCCACCCTTCTGCCAGGCCAGTCATTCAGCGCACCCGCAGATCGGCACTCCATCACGCCGAAATAGTGGCGGAAGAGGTGGGAAACCTGCTGGAAGCAGGGGCAATAAGAGAGGTGCACTACCCAAGATGGATCTCCAACACCGTAGTAGTACCAAAGAAGAATGGCAAGTGGCGTGTCTGCGTCGACTACAAAACGGTCAACAAGGCATGCCCAAAAGATAGCTTTCCTCTACCAAGGATAGATCAACTGGTGGACTTAACAGCAGGGCACAACCGACTTAGCTTTCTGGATGCATACAGAGGCTACCACCAAATCGCCATGCATGAACCAGACCAGGAGGTCACATCTTTCACAACTCCAAGGGGACTATACTGCTACAAGGTCATGCCTTTTGGCCTAAAGAACGCAGGGGCGACATTCCAGAGAATGGTCACCAAGATGTTTGAGCCGTTGTTAGGCAGAACAATGGAGGCCTACATCGATGATATGGTGGTCAAGAGCAAGGATGAGAATGACCACCTCAAAGACCTAAGTGAGATGTTTGAGATCCTGAAGAAGCATAAGCTACGCCTCAACGCGTCGAAGTGTGCATTCGGAGTAGGATCTGGTAAATTCCTAGGCTTCTTGGTGACCAACCGAGGTATAGAAGCAGACCCTTCTCAGATCAAGGCAATACAAGATCTGGAGAGACCAAACTCCGTAAAGGAAGTACAACACCTCACCGGCATGGCGGCCGCACTCAACCGGTTCATAAGCCGGTCATCAGACAGACTACGACCATTCTTCCATGCGCTAAAGGCCAAGTTTCAGTGGGACAAAGAATGCGACCAAGCTCTGGAAAGCTTGAACGAGTACATGTCCTCTCCACCACTCCTTGTGACCCAAATTCTTGGAGAAGAACTGTTCTTGTACCTAGCAGTCTCGCAACACGCAATCAGCGCAGTGTTGGTCCGTGCAGAAGGAATCCAACATCTGCCCATCTACTATGTTAGCAAAACGCTGCTAGGCGCCGAAACGAGGTATTTGCCATTGGAGAAACTAGCATTGGCCTTAATGATGGCCTCAAGAAAGTTGTCGCATTACTTTCATGCCCACACCATAGTTGTTCTCACGGCCTTCCCATTAAAGGCTTTATTTGAAAGGGCGAACTTCTCTGGACGAATTCTGAAGTGGGCAGTAGAGTTGGGGCAATACGACATGAAGTTCCAACCAAGGACCGCAATAAAAGCACAAGTATTGGCAGACTTCGTCGCAGAATTCACACCAGGAAGTCACTACATCTGCCCAGTCGACCTAACTGAAACGACCGAACTAGGAATTGAGGTTGACGTCAGAATAACGCAACCCCTAGTATTGGCTGATCAGTCGGGTCCCAAGGCAGACCAAGGTAAGGAAAAGAAGGAAGAAACAAACCATGCTACACCAAGTCAGGACATACCGACAAATGATAACTTGGTACAAACAGAGAACAAGGGGCAGACAGCAAGCATCGACCCTGAAGAAGCCACCAGCAACATGGAGAATCCCAAGGCATCATCTGATCCCTCCACTTGCTGGAAGTTATTCGTTGGGGAGATGTGGAAGCTCTTCGTGGATGGAGCATCCAACAGGCATGGAGCAGGACTTGGCATAGTCCTCATCTCTCCAGACGGCCTAGTAGTGGAGCAGGCAATCAACCTTGGCTTCCTAGCGTCAAACAACGAAGCGGAGTATGAAGCACTTTTGGCAGGTCTCAAGTCAGCATCCTACATGAAGGCCACCGAACTAATGGTTTACAGCGACTCACAGCTAGTGGTAAACCAAGTATCTGGCGACTATGAGGCAAAGGATGATAGAATGGCCAAGTACCAAGAACTGGTCAGAATGGAGATAAAGAAGTTCGAAGTAGTGAGGATAGAACAGATCGGCAGAGAGGAAAAGCAATGAAGCGGAGCGAACTCATGAGCTTCGCCTCAATGGCAAACACCTCCATTCCTCACCCACTACTAATCGATTATCTGCCTAGACCAAGCATTGAAGACCCAGAAGCCAAAGAGGTATGTTGCGCAGAGTTAGGCCCTTCTTGGATAGATCCCATCATACTGTTCCTGAAAGACGGCACCTTACCAAAAGAAAAAAAAAGAAGCCAACAGAATAAGAGCAAAATCACAGCGGTTTTGGCTCTCTCTATCCTTGGCATTATACGAGAAGTCGTTCTCAGGACCTTACTTAAAGTGTGTTCACCCCAGCAAGGTGGAAGCGTTCCTGTTCGAAATACATGAGGGGGTATGTGGCAGCCATCAAGGAGGAAGATCATTGGCATACCGAGCTATTTCACAAGGATACTGGTGGCTATACATGCAAGCCGATTCAGAGAAGTATGTCAAGAAATGCAAAAAGTGTCAGAAGTTTGCGCACCAAATACACCAACCTGCCAGAGAACTACTACCATTAACTAGCCCGTGGCCTTTCGCAATGTGGGGCTTAAACATAGTAGGTCCACTTCCAACAGCACCAAGCAACAGGAAGTTCTTTCTTGCGGCAACAGACTACTTCACAAAGTGGGTGGAAGCAGAAGCCTTGGCGTCAATCAAGGAAAAAGATGTGAAGAAATTTGTTTGGCAGAACATCATCACTCGCTTTGGCATACCAAAAGCACTGATTTCAAACAACGGCACTCAGTTTGACGGCAAAATTTTCAGAGGCTTTTGCGAAGAATACAAGATAGAATTCTACAATTCTACACCGGCGTATCCCCAAGCAAACGGTCAAGCTGAGGCGTCAAACAAGGTAGTCTTGGACGGATTAAAGAAAAGGTTGGAGAAAGCCAAAGGCAAGTGGGCAGAAGAGCTCCCTCATGTTTTATGGGCTTATCGCACCACACCACGGCGGTCAACAGGAGAAACTCCATTCTCCTTAGCCTATGGCATGGAAGCAGTCATCCCATTAGAAGTCGGACTCCCCTCAATTCGGAGCGAAAATTTTGATCCAGACTTAAATGGCGAAGCTATAGCATTGGAACTTGACTTTGCGGAAGAAAGAAGAGACAGAGCATTGGTTCACATCACCTCCTACCAACAAGAACTATCTAGGAAGTATAACAAAACGGTGCATCCAAGACAATTCAAGATCGGCGATTGGGTACTTCGCAAAGTTATGGGCAACACATTGGTCCTAGGAGACGGCAAGTTAGGGCCTAACTGGGAAGGTCCTTACAAAGTGGTCGGATTAGCAGGAAAAGGGGCATACCACTTGGAAGATGAGGACGGCAAAGCAATTCCTAGGCCATGGAACACTGCCAATTTTAAGTTATTTTACTTTTAGCTTTTTCTTTTCTTTCTTTAAGTATATGTAATTTTTCACTTCATCAATAAAACAAATCGATTCTTTTTTAGCATATTTGTTTTAGTAGAAAGTAGCTCTAGTAAGTTAGCAGCATTACAAACATAGTTGGCCGGAATAACCAACTATGACCCCTCCTAAGCCCAGAATCAGGATTTAGGCTGCAGGACGTTTGGTCGGAATAACCAAACACTTAATTCTAAGTTGGCTGGAAAAACCAACTTAGCGGTTGGCTGGATTAAACCAACACTCTGTACTCTTCAGCCGAAGTAAGTGTATGGCTGAAGAGTGGTTGGCTGGATTAAACCAACACTTCGTACTCTTCAGCCGAAGTAAGTGTATGGCTAAAGAGTGGTTGGCTAGATTAAACCAACACTCTGTACTCTTCAGCCCAAGTAAGTGTATGGCTGAAGAGTGGTTGGCTGGATTAAACCAACACTCTGTACTCTTCAGCCGAAGTAAGTGTATGGCTGAAGAGTGGTTGGCTGGATTAAACCAACACTTCGTACTCTTCAGCCGAAGTAAGTGTATGGCTGAAGAGTGGTTAGCTGGATTAAACCAACTCTTTGTACTCTTCAGCCGAAGTAAGTGTATAGCTGAAGAGTGGTTGGCTGGATTAAACCAACACTCTGTACTCTTCAGCCGAAGTAAGTGTATAGCTGAAGAGTGGTTGGCTAGATTAAACCAACACTTCGTACTCTTCAGCCGAAGTAAGTGTATGGCTGAAGAGTGGTTGGCTGGATTAAACCAACACTCTGTACTCTTCAGCCGAAGTAAGTGTATGGCTGAAGAGTGGTTGGCTGGATTAAACCAACACTTCGTACTCTTCAGCCGAAGTAAGTGTATGGCTGAAGAGTGGTTGGCTGGATTAAACCAACACTTCGTACTCTTCAGTCGAAGTAAGTGTATGGCTGAAGAGTGGTTGGCTGGATTAAACCAACTCTTTGTACTCTTCAGCCGAAGTAAGTGTATGGCTGAAGAGTGGTTGGCTGGATTAAACCAACTTTTTATACTCTTCAGCCGAAGTAAGCTATATCGGCTGAAGAGTGGTTGGCTGGATTAAACCAACACTTTGTACTCTTCAGCCGAAGTAATCTATATCGGCTGAAGAGTGGTTGGCTGGATTAAACCAGTACTTTGTACTCTTCAGCCGAAGTAAGATATATCAGCTGAAGAGTGGTTGGCTGGATTAAACCAACACTTCGTACTCTTTAGCCGAAGTAAGCTATATCGGCTGAAGAGTGGTTGGCTAGTAAGTTAGACAGCTTAAACCGGATTATGGTATATCGGCAGAAAGCAAGCATTCAAACCGAAACAACAGTTGAATAATAGCAGATATTGAAAATTCATTACAAATGCACGCCTACAAAAATTTATGAATTTAGATAAAAATTTACAAAAAAAATAGAAAAGTTTAGTGAAATTTAGATAAAATATAATTACATTTCATACATTTTTTCTTTTTTTTCTTTTTAAATCTCTATCTAAATTTATGAATCAAACATAACCTAAAAGTATAGATAATAAATGCCATTGGTTACAACATTGAGCCTATATATTTAGTTAGTAAGGTGTTTCCATTCTACCATCTAAAAATCTTTTTAAGTTTACACTTTTTTTTTTTTGAAAATTAAGTTTTTATTTTCTACATTTTTTTTGGGTTTTTAGTGAATAGCGAATTCTTTTAATATTTTACACAATTTATTTATTTATTTTTTAGATACACCTAATTTAGATACACCTAACAAGTATAATATTTGTGAATTTTTTTTTTTACCAAATACAAAAATTAATACATTTTCATATTTTGTTATATTTAATGAATTTTTCTAAGATTTTTATATATTTTAAGTATATCAAGATTAAAAGGTAAAAGAAAATTGATTAAAATATTTTTAAAAATCACTAAAAATATAAAAATACAAATTGAAAACTCAAAAAAATATTTTTAAAAACTCAAAATCACACAGTGTGTGGTTTTTCTTTATTTTATTTATTTATTCTTTTTTGGATTTTGTTTTGTTTTGTTTAAATTTTTTGGATTCTCTTTAAAGCTAGCACACTACGACTGTAGTTCAATGATTGATATGCCCACCTTTTGTCCATTTTTATAGCATCTCTTATTACTAAAAAGTTGGGTTATATAGTTTAAGGACTTTGTTGTAGCATGACAGATTTCAAGAATTGAATTCTAGAGTTACAACAAGTGGTTCACTGAACACAATGCCCTATCATATTATGCATGAACTCTGTGAGATTGTCAAACCTTCGTGACTTTTGAGCTTAGTCCACATGTTGATGCAAATTACTTCATTTGGTTGTGGTTAAAAAATAACTTTCGTTTATTTGATAAATTTATTTTTTATTTTAAAAACTTATTTTAATCAGTCTGAAAGCTATTTAGAAAAGTCCAATAGTTAAGAATGAATGAAACAACTATTTTTTCTAACATCAACTTCTTCTTTTTAAAATTTATTTTTAACCAAAAATTATTTTTTTAAAACTCAAACTCACAAGATTATATAGGCCACAGCTAGATTAAGCTTCAACATTTTTTTCTATATGACACTCACACAAATTCAAAATGACTTGTTCCAAAAGTTAACATCAAGCCCACATGATAGATCGGAGCTAGACTAGACTGTAAAAATCTCTTATTGTTTATGTATTTTCTTTTTTAAAAAAATTATTCAAAATTGTTGGAGAGAAATAAGGAAAAGGGTTGTGGCTCAAACCCAAATAATACACTCTCATGTATGAGATTAGTCCTTTGGGTAGCGTTTAGTTTACTTTTAGAATTAAGGTTGGAATAAAATGATTATTTTGTTGAAATATTTATTCCTATGTTTTGTTTGGTAAAAAAGAAACCATTTTACATGCTAATATGCTATTTAATTTATTGAAATGAAGTAATCATTTATCATAATAGCTACGTTCTAGGCACTAAGAGCATGTTTGATTGGGTGGATTAGAGCATGAGATTAGGATTATTAATCCGTGGGCCCCATTATCCTATGTTTGTTTTAACATTTTGGTTTAGGATTATTAATCCAATGGATAATTAATCCAACAAATTTGTAAGATTATTAGTAATGGGGTAGGGGTGGGATTATTAATTCAATGAATATTAATCCTATTGGATAGTGAATACCATACTAATTTAATAGGATTATTAATACTTCACTATTAATCTTGTGAATCAAACATGACCTAAAAGAATAATAAAAAATATATTATAAATGAAATCATTATGATATTTCCTATTATCTTAGAAAGCTATATAGTTAATATTTTATTCATTTTAATGAACCAAATACTATATAAACGACTCAGGTGAATAATCTTTCTAAGAAATAAAATTATTCTGACCGAAACAAAAACTTCCTTTGTTCATTTACTTAAATGACTAAAAAATAAAAACTGAAAAGTAGAGTCCCTCACACTTTTGTATGTAATGTTAGGATAGTGCCCTCTAAAACCTGGAAAATGACTTGTACTCCTAAAAAGGACTTTCTAATCTTTTTAATGTACAAAACGACGTCGTTTTGGACTTTTTTTTTTTTTTTTGCCTTAGTTTGAAATTTAAGAAAATTAAGAGGTCAAAAATTAAGGGATGTAGCACAGCCCCTAAAACCTTGTATGATGCCTAAATATATGTCACTTTCTCACCTTGCTCCAATAGACATATGTCTAGCAAGTTAGGTGGTACAAAGTGATGCTTCTGCAGGTTGGAAAATTGAAATCTATGGGCATATTATTATTATTATTATTATTATTATTATTATTTGATGGGTCAAAGATTACACAAGTTGACTAACAATCTTAATGGCAATAAATTGGTTTAATTTTAAAGATGTCATCCAAATCTTTTTTGGGTAGCTTTTAGTAGAATTATTTAGGGCCAAAATTGGATTAGTCTAATTTAATGGTTTCGGCCTATTTTGAGAAGATGGTTATAATTAATTTTTTAGTAAAAAATTGCTTATAAATAATTTTTTTGTGAGAGAAAAAGTGAAATAGGCCGAAGGTTGAAGAAAAAGAATATTAAGGCTTCGTTTGGGAAGCTTGGTTTGGGGCTTTTTTGGTTATTTTAACCATAAAAAACAAAATATGCTATTTTAGCCACAACAAACAAAACATCACATCCAACCCATAATCATTACACTCTTCTCTCACAAAAAAAGTCAAAAAAGTCAAAAAGCCAAAAAGCGTTTCCCAAACCAAACCTTTTAGCCTATGCTAAAATAGCCAAAAAAGTCAAAAAGCTAAAAAGCCAACCCACTTCCCAAACGGAGGTTAATTATGTTCACGGCTGGCTCCGATAAGCAACTTCGATGCTTGCTTAGGGTCCCGTGTAGAAGATGACACCACTTATTATATTTTTAGGTCAAGTTTGAAAAGACTAAATAAGTGTATTTTTTGACTTTTTTTGTATTATGTGTAGAAAAAATAGAGAGAAGATATTGATTAATGTGACCTAAAAAAGATAAAAAGATGAAATAAGTGCACCTTTTTAGTTTAGCCAAACTTGACTTTATTATACAAAATGTATAAACATAAAAAGAAGTTATCATCAAAATAATTTTATATTTTTGAAAAAAT
Source organism: Camellia lanceoleosa (assembly GCA_025200525.1). Taxonomy (NCBI): domain Eukaryota; kingdom Viridiplantae; phylum Streptophyta; class Magnoliopsida; order Ericales; family Theaceae; genus Camellia; species Camellia lanceoleosa. The sequence goes on from CM045760.1 coordinate 54,130,068, forward strand.
AATAACAAATCTCTCTATAAATAAATTAAAAATAATTAAATCTAAATCTTAAATTATTAAAAAAGAATACCACTTCGTCAGAAAGAGAGTATTATAGCCCCTTGGATTAAAAAAAAGAAGTGGTCTCATCATTACATTTATATTAGACATGTTTTATTCATAAAGGTCCCATTTGATTTTTGGGATAGAATATAAAGATTTAAGGAGGATATGTAATATCTGTTGAAAATGATTATAAAATTTTGGGTAATATTAGAATTTTTTTTAAAATTTGGTCTATTTTTTAGGTGGGTCCCGTGTGTCGATTTACGCGGATCAAAGTGGTAACGCGTTCTATGTCGCATTATGATTCACGTGGTATATTTGGTTACTCAAAACTATTACCGAGTGAATGAGAAATTGAAGCCAAAGTATACTCCATGAAAATGGAAGTTTTAGTGAAAAATCCTTAAAGGTATTGCATAAGGCTTGTCCCACATTGATTTGGTAGGAAGTTTTGAATGAGTTTATAAGGCATGGGTTTGGTATTTGGGGTGTGCCCCAAGAGGTACCTAAGTGTTTTAGAGGGAGAGTTTATGGGCAAAATGAGCTAGACCCATTGGACCCAAAAATCACCACTCGCGCCGCCGTCCGATCGGGCGCTGGAATGTGGCCAAAAATATTTGAATTTAATTTTATTTTTGGTAAAATAAAATCCAGAATTCAAAATAAACTGGTTTGGTTTACTGTACATCCAAACAGGGCCCTTCCCGTTTTCAAATTAAACCGGAAATAAACTGGTCTGGTTTTACTGTACATCCAAACAGGGCTCTTTCCGTTTTTTATCTGTTTAAATTATGAACCCAACAGATTCAAATCTGTTTGAATTCAAAACCAACAAGTTTCATACCTGTTCAATTCAAAACCTGCAGCCACCTTTACATCTATAAATAGGACAACCCTCATTTGATGTTTTACATTCAGAAATTTCGTATTTCACCTCTGCAAATTCTATTCCTCATTTTGCTGCATTTTATTTTTGTGGAAAAGAGTATAAACACTTAGTGTGTTCGTTAGGCAAACAATTTGTAGTGTTGCTATTGTTTGTAGTAGATCATTTCATCCAGAGAAATAGACGTCCACATTCTGAAAGCACCGAGGAGAGGACGAATTTGTCTTAAAGACACAGTGTCAAACACTAGACTTGATCAAATTATAATTCGAATAAATTAATCAAGTAAGTTATTTAATTTATTTTCGGTGTTTTATTATTTATTTAAATCAGATTTTAATTTTGTTTTGTAACAAAATAAAATCTATTTTTCTTTATTTATTTTTATTTCGAGTTTGATTTTTGTAATCAAACAAATTCTCTCATTTCCTTTATTTCTTTTAAATTCTGTTTGTTGTTAAGTACACAAACTGAATTAATTAATTACAAAGAAGATTGACCCTCAACAATATCTAAACATAAAAATTGAATATAATATGTTGTAACATATGAGATGGATTATATATATTACTGTAATGTCACTTATACTATGTTTGGTTAATATATGATATAGGATCAGATAAGAGAAAAGTAATTATTTTCTACTTTGGATGAAAAATTTCTTATATCCGACAATAGGAGATATACAATATTATGGAGGGTTGGTATTGCATATATCCCATTTTGCATCATATGCTATCCAAACTCCCTAAATTCAAAGCAACCAAACACGGGATATAAGAAGGGAAAAAAAATATGTGAGATCCACTCATATTATATTCGGTCTCACCCTCATATCCGTCCCTTATATATGGTAAACAAACAGGACCGTGGACAAAAAAAATGTCTCTTTATCAATATTAATTTTATTGAGAAGTTTAAGAAAATTAGACATGTTTGATGTAGATTAATAATAGGAAATAGAAGTTAAAGTATTTCTTCACTTGTTTCTCAATAATCATTTATTATATTTACGTTTTTTTTCTCTCCAAATTTTCAAAATAAAAAATTGTAAACAATTTTATAAGTTGTACCAAATAAGACCATTTTAGTAAATTTTAAATAAAATTATAATATCAAAAAAGTAAAATTATAATGTAAAAAATTATAAAAAGACTCCAATTAGTTATTATTATTTTTATTTTTATTTTTATTTTTTTTGAGTTTCAATTTTGAGCAACATTGAAGCCACCATCGAGTCATTATCATATGTTGTATAGTTTTTTTATAAAAAAAAATAAAATAAAATAAAAAATAAAATAAAAAAAAGAAGAAAAGAAGCAATTTTGATTAAATGCAGTTGAATGAAGAAAGTTAAACGATAGGTAAACCACATTAGTTTTGTTGATCCATCAAGCCGTAAATGTAGAAATTTTGTTCACAATGATTTTAAAAAATACTTTATGACATTCATTGAATACATCGCAATTATTTCAATTTTTTCATAGTCCAAATGAGTCATGAAAGATTATTAAAAAGTTTAATTAGTAAGGCTAGAGTCATTGTTTAATCTAATATCAGTTTTAAATTTTTTAACTTTCGAAACTATACCTTATCCAAATGATCATCTAAATCAAACCATCATGTCCTAGAGAACTGTCCAAAAGTTTTTATAAAATAACAAGCTTGTAGCTTTGGTGTGACTGCTTTAATGGCCATTTCGCACAAGTTTACGCTAATGTTGTGTTTGCCTCTTTAAAAGACACATTCGGCTCACAAGTTTAATTTTAAAATTTTTGAAACAGTAGTTTCAAATTCTATTATTTTAAGGTTAAAAGGAGAATAATAATTTGAAATGTTATATTATCTTAATTTATTTGTTCTTGGCCTACTTATTTGTCTATGTCACTTATCTGCTCACATGTTATCTATTTGTCCATGTGTCATCTTCTATTTGTCTACCTAATCTACTTATTTGTCTATATTACCACCATCACTACTAGTCACTATAGTAGCCACCACCCCCCAACCACCTCTAGCTACTTTTTCAGTGCCAACAACGACTTTTCTGGCAATCAACTAGCGGCGATCTAACAGCCTTAGGTAAAAATGAAAAAAAAAAAATCAAAATAATAATTTGTCATTCTCATCAAACAATTTCATTAAGAAAAACGAGTGAGAGCACTAATGAGTGCTACCACTAATGATGTGGCAGTGGGTCCCACCATGAATGATTTGATGTTTTGGGGTGTTGTATTTTTTTTTTTTTTTATTGTGTGCCATGTCATTAGTGGTCTTTTTAGAACTCCAAAATTAGTGGTCTCTATCATTGTTGTTTCATTAATGATATCTTTATCAGCAAAACAAAACAAAACAATCCTTTGAGCTAATGTCATACACTAAAAAAAATGAACTCTTTACTAATTTTCCCTTTTTAAATTTATTTTTGCACAAATATATATATATATAAATTAATAGAAAATTTGAAATGTTTCATTTATTTTCCATAAACTAAAACATAAAAAAAAAAAAAAAATTACCAAGAAGCTATTAAACAAACCATATAGTTTAGTTCGGATTAGATCGATTTATAATTTTTTTAATCCGAAATGTCACAGTAGTGAAATCTATCCAAAATTTTGTATTTTTATAAATTTCTATTTCAAAAGACAGTAAAATTTATTATTAAAATTTGGCAAAGTCAACTAATTGTCGTTTTAACTCTCAAAATTGAAATTATTGTCCTATCGACGGGGTTTGTAGCCAAGTTGGGGGTGACTTAGAACAATATTACATATTCATAATTTTAGTCAAAAAAATGAATATGTGATTCAGATTCATTTTAAATGTAAATCTCATCTAGAATTGTAGATTATCATCTTAGGTGTAACCTACTTAACGTTTTTGAAAGAAAAAGTCTATTCATATATAAAATTCATACAAAAAGCTTCACGAAAATGGACCAATGTCATTTTATAAATAAATTCACTTTTATAAATATTTTATTTTAAAGTGAAAAATGTATGTTGAGTCACATCAATCTCGATAAAAATTCTATATAAATTTTGGATACTGTTATGGTGTGCAACTTACGCCTTACACTTACGTCTTTTCTGTTTGCAGTCATGCTTTTGTTTTTACCTTTCACTTACACTTTTTGTGTAAGTGGCACATGGTGTGCAACCTTAAGAAAAGTCCATAAATTTTTTATTTATATATTATTACACTTTCTAAAATGAGTAATAATTATTCGAGACGGAGAAATTGAAATTTTGTGTCATATGACAATGATTACGCGTGAAAAATCATGATTGTGGTCCTCAAACAAGCCCTTAATTATTATTAAGACTTGAGTTAAACGCTTTGAAAAGCTTCTAGATTAATGGAGTTGGAGAACAATGGAAGATCATTGTTTGTTGCATTGAAATTAATAATGTAAAAAGGATTGCCCATTAATTAGCATCTAAAGGATTGCATGTGCACTCTAACTTGTGAAGGTCAAAAAATAATAATAAATTAAATTAAATTAAATAATGATACGAATGGAAAGAGTTTGAGTACAATTTATTACTAAAAACAAAAGTGACCCATTAATGCACCCATTCTTCTCTCACAATTTGGGAGGACATGATGGGGTCGTTTAACAAAATAATACTAATTACAAACACATCATTTTTTTATCATATTTTTTATTTATTGATTGATATTAAAAGCAAGACATATATTATGTGATGAAGTAGATAGTAAAAAATACAATAAATTATAGTGTGCTAGTAGCAGAACTATTGACAAAATTTGCGCTCAATTGATTTTGGCAATTTTTTTTTTTTTTGAAAAACAATTTTTACAAGGAATTATTTTTAGTAGAGAGTCCCTTTTTATATTTGGTTGCGACTTTAAAATTAATGTGTTAGTGCTAGTGTTGGTATGGTGGTAACGGCAAGGTGTTGGTAAGGTGGTAGACTAGTTGTAGTGTGTTGGTGTTAGTAAAACTTTAGTTCATATTATGTTTTTCACAATTCAAAAGTGAAAAAAAAATAAAAAATAAAAAATCATCCCAATAAGTTTAGTTTTATTGATCACTAAAAATGTTTCTTGGTATACCAAACACCAAAAAATGTAGAAAATATTTTTTCTTTTACCCAAACAAAAAGAATGTTAAAAAAAAAAAGTTAGTCTTTTGAATTTATTTTGAACTTTTTTAGTTGAAAAGAAAATGAAAACCCAAAAAGTTTTATCAAACGTATGAACTTGTCAAAGTACAATAACCTAAGTATAGAAATTTAAATTTTAAAATTTAAAAGTAAATAAATTTTGTCAAATGGGTACAATGTATATACACTATTGCAAGTTTCCAAAAAACAATTAATCAAATAATTTAAACAATCATATCTTGCCAAGAAGTTCATGACAATGGTTTTCTTCTTCAACCAGTCAAGATTTGACACCAAAAATCAGTTTACAAATCAACTACTTAAATGGTGTTCACTGCAATGTTGATTAGTTTATAAGAAAAGTCCAAATTTGCTAATGTAAAGTCATTGGCTCAAATTTTATTTGATAAGATCCATTGGGGGCATATTTGGAACAAATAAATAATTTTAATACTAAATAAACTCTATGAGATATCAGTCTTTATACTCCAAAGGAGTACTAGTTCCCATTATATATGGACACCAAGATTAGTATTCAGCTCAAGGCTAGACTTTTATTTTTGGGATAATATTAAACATATAAAATTATTGACCAAAAATCTCATATAAAATGATATAGTTATGACACTTTTTGCAGGGACACTTACTAATCCGTCCTATTAACTAAACTTATTTACTTATAGATTTTGACTGATAAATTTATCACTGTAAATTTATTTATAAAAATAAGAGAGACTGATATACTTTTAATAAATTGATACAATAATAAGACATTATTATATATAAAGTTTTTTTATACAAATTTTGTTTACGTCTCTGTGTGGGGCAACTTATGAGGCTGAGGTTGTTCATAACTTGTTTTTTATTTTGAAAAGTTGTGAATATTATTTGGTACAATTTCTACTTTCATTTCTACCTCTTGTAATTATCGAGTTTTGTTAGGCAAGAAACTGTATCAAACATATTTTATATATCTGTGTGAGTGAATTTCCGATCACACTGCCCTCCTTAGTGATTCAGCAGAAGAACACAGGCAGAGTAGACGGCTCCTTGTAACCTGCACAGAAGGAAAAGACTCCGGCGGTGGTTTCGACCACCCGGGGGAACTCCGACGATCAAGTCAGTATATCTCTCAAGGATAATCAAGTACTTAACTCACTAACTTGAGCATAAAAAACGTACCTTAGACCCATGGGGGTGCCTCTCTTTTATAGCCAATCCAATCCTAGTCCCAACAGGAACCCGGTCCTAATGGATTTAGGACTCTTGCTAATCTAGGACTCTCAGTAGAATTAAGACATACTCCTAAGAGTTTATCTTTACCCCAAATCAAGTCTTCCCCAACCTTGGACTCTTGTCCACATCCAGTTTGAGCTTCCTCTTCATTCTAGGACTCTTGTCCTTTATCCGCTTATCTCGACCGATATCTTCGGAGGTATCTCGCCTTGCCGAGATAACCTCGACAACTACCATAACACGTGGGGAACTTTGGCGACACTTCTGTCACCTCGCCACGTGTTGGTACTCGTAAAATATATCCCCATAACGCCCCTAGGTTCTATTACCTCGGCATTACGAGGTGATGGAACCTATCTTCGAATTTTATCCCGACATCGGCCTAAGAACTTTTTAGCCGAGATCATTCGTTCCAGGACGGCATGTCCTCTTCAGATTCAAATCAATTCCCTTACGTGTATGAGCTGTCATACACCAATCTTCAACTATTCTGAGGACGCGTTTCATTCTTACTGGTCCGTGCCAGTGACGCGCCTACAAGCCGTCTTTTCTCTCACTGTCTGGCGATGCATGCGTTCCCCTAGGCGTCATTATTGCTGTTTTGCCGCCGCTTCACTTTTGACAAAAACGTTTGTCTCTCTCTCCTTCGCTTCACTTCTGCATTTTGAAATTCTTGTTCTCTCTCTCTCTGAAGCTTTTTTCCTTTCGAATCCTCCATTGCCCCAAGCTCGAAGCTCTGCATTAGGTCTGCCTTTGCCATTTCGTGGAGCTCAAGCATTGTCGCCTAAGTCACGACCTCGGCAGACTCATCTCGGCTTCATCCTTTCCGGTAAGTCCTGCTTCCTTCATTTCCATTTCTCCGATCGATCGGTTCTTCTCGCTTCTAATGTTCTGTTTGTCACGTATTTCTTGAATCATTTCTTGATTTTGCATCCAATACTTGCACCATCTCACTTCGCTTTTGGCCTTCCACTTTCTTGTATTCCTGAATCTGAAACTTCTTTTGCTTCCCTGTTTTCCAGATTTTCTGCCTTCCATTCTCATTTATTCGTAGACTTAAGTTTGGGATTTGTTGTAGAACCATCAATCTCTAGGAAAGAACTGAAACAATCAGTACTTAGGTTTTAGCCGAGGTCCTTAAAACCCTTAGGAATACTCTGTTTCTGTAGCCAAACACTTATAAAGGCCATGGGTGTGTGGAAACATAGGGTGGATACCCCCACAAAACTAGAACACTTTAGGGAAGAATTCTCCATTCCAGATGACGTCCAACTCAGACTAGCTGGGGAGGAGGACTCCATTATGCCTGATGGCGATAAAATGCCTTTCCCTGTAGTCGCCTTCGTCCAGTGTGGACTTAGGTTCCCTCTTGATATCCTCTTCCGCGAGGTCCTTAACTACTACAGCCTCAACCCCATGCAACTTACCATAAATGCCTATAGAACCCTTATCGGAATAATAGCTTTAGCTCGGCAAGAGGGTGTTGGAATCACTCTTGCCGATATCCAGTATTGTTACACCATGAGTGCCCTTAACCTTAAGGAGAAAGGTTTCGTATATTACCTCAAGCCGAGGTCTACCGAATATAAGATTGTAGCTGAGCTCCCAGACTCCAACAAAGGGGCTCTTGAGGATTATCTTATTGTCACTGGGAACTGGGAATTTGGCCCAGGTGAAGAAGTCCACCTTTTCCCTCTCCCACGAACAGTAAAGGAGGGCAAGGGTAAGAGCCCATCTCGAACTACTTAACTGCTGTTTTTCTCCAATTTTCCAAAATATTTTATCTGTTTCTCATGTTTTGTTACATTTTCGAGGCGTTAAATAGTCCTCCCAAGGACTTTCGTCGATCCTACTTCCTCGAACTGGCTGAAAAAGCTTTTGGACCTCCCCTTGAAAGCATAAGGCCCCTTTGGTACTGAACTTCATCCCCACATATACTTCAAAGTTGCCCGACGTTCCAAGACAGAGGAAGAGGAGCACCTCCTCATCAACTGCCTCTACTGAACAAGTTGCTTCCACGTCTGAACCAGTCCCAGAAAAGAAGCGCCGACGCAGACTCGTCAAAACAGCTGAAATGGAAAGACCGAAGAAAACGGTGCTCAATCTCTTGGCCGACCTGCCAGATGACATGGAGGATGAGCCAGCTCAAACTATGCCCCCACCAAAACCGAAGAGAACCAAAAGGCTCGGCTAAGGCTAAGCTGAAGGCGATCTTGAGGCGAAGGCATACTGCCGATCTCGGCTAGCGGAGGCGGGAAGACCACCTATGCTCTGTGAAGAGGTCGGCTGAGACGCACCCCTCTGGATCTGGACCACCGAAAAAGCAAAAGCCTTCAACCTCGGGATCCAGGGTTCCCAAAGTTCCCTGGGAGCCCAAAATTACACTTGAGGACAGGCCAGTTTATGCCAATGAAGGCGCCTCTGACATTAACGTCGTGGCACTCGGCATGGCCGTTCTCATCGAAGGTGATCTTGAGAAAAACTCCAAGATCGTGAATATGAGAACTATGCTCTCATGTTGCAACGTTACGTCCAAGTAAGTCTTGAGAACTTTGATGATCTTGTTTTATCTTCATACTTGTAAAACATCATTTTCACTCTGTAATAACCTTTGTCTTTATAAAGCTGTCGGCCGTTCAACATGCCCACGCCTTCTCTGTTAAGGCATTTGAAACAAGGAGGAGCTCTCTCAATTAAAGAAGGAGTTTTCTTTGCCCTTCAAAAGACCCAAAAAGAGATCAATGAGGATGAAAAAGCTGGAAGAAGCGGTAGGCGGCCACAAAGGCCCAATCACTTGCTCTTCAAAAAGGTGAGGCGGCGTAAACGAGGAAGTTCGGCGAGAAAAAAAAGGCTAAGAAGGCCGAGGCCGAAAGAGCTTAGGGATGCTCTCGCCACAAAAAAGGTGAAATCGGCCGCCTACAACCAAGGCATGGCGGACGTTCTTTGAAGACTACAAGCTTGGTCAAGCAAGCTTGCAACAAAGGATCGTCCTAGGTTGGAATGCTCGACCAAAAAGCTTGATCTTCGATCGACTTCGCCATGGCGCAAGGCGAAACTGCGTCTTCCTTGCCCACTTCCTCCATCTCCAAGCCAAGATGAATCTGAATCCGAAGCCGAGGATGAAGATGAAGAAACAGATGAAGATAAAGATGAACCCTTGGTGTGGAAGGCCAAATCCCCTCCCAAGGCCGACCAGATTTTGGACCTCACGGGATGAACGTCGAAGCAATCCAAGGAAGGCTGGCTCGGTTCGCTGTCTTCTGATATGCTTCTAATTGGGAGAAGTGTTGATGAAACCTTAGCCGAAATCGACGCTGAGGTTGTAGCTGACAAACACTCCGAGGTCGTGGCAAATAAAGAACACAGGATTCCAATGAAAAAGATGTAGAGGTTGTGGACCCAAAGACACCGAGGTGGTTCTTCCAGAACCTTCCGAGGTTCCAACCCGACCTTCTGCTCAAGTTGAAGAAGGACACAGACGCTTTTGTTTTCTTCTATTTCTTGTACTTTGTTTTCTTTTCTTTGTAAATTTGTTCGAGGCCGATGTGCCTCTCTGGCTTGTAAACAACTTATTTATCTGTTGTTTATTCTTGAATGCTTGTGCTTTTAATCCTTCTTTACTTACGAATGATTCTATACTTAGAATATTTTGCATGATTTCGATTCTTCCTTTTTGCACAATCTCCTCGGGTAACATACCTCGGGCATTACACTTGCAAATTTTACTTGACAAGAGGCATCTGCATTATTTCAACAAGTATAGACAGATACTATTCAATGTTAACTTTTCTCAAGTTCCAAAAGGCCATAAATAACAATTTCAATTTGCCTTTCTTGTAAATTTCAAAAATAATCGATTAATACTTTACTCAAGTGTTTAGACCATAATCTTTGCTCAACTTGTAAATTGCTACAAATTTCAACAAGCGAGGTCAAGGAATCTTCTCGACAACTTTAACTTGTAAATTGCTCGACAACTTTAACTTGTAAATTGCTACAAATTTCAACAAGTAAAGATAAGGAATTTATCTCGGCTTAACTTTAACTTGTAAATTGCTACAAATTTCAACAAGTAAAGATAAGAATTTATCTCACTTAACTTTAACTTGTAAATTGCTACAAATTTCAACAAGTAAAGATAAAGGAATTTATCTCGACTTAACTTTAACTTGTAAATTGCTACAAATTTCAACAAGTAAAGATAAGAATTTATCTCGACAACTTTAACTTGTAAATTGCTACAAATTTCAACAAGTAAAGATAAGAATTTATCTCGACAACTTTAACTTGTAAATTGCTACAAATTTCAACAAGTAAAGATAAGGAATTTATCTCGGCTTAACTTTAACTTGTAAATTGCTACAAATTTCAACAAGTAAAGATAAGGAATTTATCTCGGCTTAACTTCCGTTAAGCATTACTAATGTCTTCTCTCTTTAATGTGAACCTAAGTCCCTCTTGGGTTCTCATTATTCAACATCGTGCCAAGTTGTATAAGTTCAGAGAAATTCTGCTAAGATTTTATTTATCATATCGGCAAGAAAAAATCAAACAATATCTAATGATAGAAAAACTTTAAATTACAAGTGTTCCATGGTCTAGGCGATTGCTTTGCCTTCATTATCTTCGAGCGGTATGCCCCATTCCCTAACACCGAAATTATTCTAGGGGCCTTCGATTTGGGCCAAGTTTGCCCTCTCTGGCATCCTTCTTATTGCCGACCACTTTTCTTAAGACTAAGTCGTTGACCTGAAAATCCCTTGGATTGACCTTCTTGTTATAAGCTTTGGCAAGTTCTTTGGTATCTTTGCAAATTTGGATTGCGACTCTCTCTTCTTTCTTCTAGTAGGTCCAGATCTCGGGCTAAGAGCACATCATTAGACCCGTCCTCAACTCCCTGTGTTCTGATCCCTGGGATGCCGATCTCCAATGGAATGACTGCTTCCGTGCCATAAGCCATGGCAAAGGGGGATTCCCCTGTTGGTCTTCTCGGCGTAGTGCGATATGCCCGAGCACGTTAGGCGATTCGTCTACCCACTTCCCTTTGGTACTGCGGCCTCTTCTTTATTCCATCTAGAATGACCTTGTTTGATGCTTGACTTGCCCATTACTTTGGGGAAAGCTTGGTGTTGAGAAGTAATTTTTATCTTGAATTTGGCGCAAAAATTCTTGATGAGTTTCTTTGTCAAAGCGTGTTCCGTTGTAAACCAACGATTGCTCTTGGAATCCCAAATCTGGTAATGATGCTTTTCGGATGAAGTTCTTCACATCCACATCTCGGATTTTGGCAAGAGGCTCTGCTTCTATCCATTTTGTGAAGTAATCCGTAGCCACCAGTAAGTACTTCCGTTGCCCAGTTGCTTGGGGCAATTTTCCAACAAGATCCATGCCCCATTGGGCAAATGGCCAAGGGCTGGAAACAGGATTCAAGTCAGCAGCTGGCTGGTGTATCAATGGTGCAAACCTCTGACATTGTTCACATTTCTTTACATAGGCTTCGGCATCTTTCTGCATATAGGGCCACCAATACCCCTGGGTAATGGCCCTATGTGCTAACGATCTGCCCACAGTGGCTTCCACAAACTCCTTCGTGAATTTAAATGCGAAAGTCTTCGACTTGAAGAGGGTGTACGCACCTTAAAGAGGTCGATGAAGGATCTTACATGCAGATGTCGCCTGTTGTCGATCGAATCTTGCCGACTTCATTACGACCTTGTGTGCTTCATTCCGATCTTCTGGTAGCTTGCCTTCTTTTAGGAATGCAACAATTGCATCCATCCAGCTTGGTCCCAAATCCGCACATAATGCTTCTTGCATTGCGTTCGGTGGCTCTATCGGCCCTCGTAGGTAGTCAATCATTATTGTCCTTGTCTTCCCGGTTTGTACTGAACTTGCCAAATTGGCCAACGCGTCGGCATGGTTGTTATCATCTCGGCTAACCTGTAGAAGTCGGCAGTTTTGAAACATGTCTGCCAGCCTGATGACTTCTTTTACGTATGCCGACATTCTTTCATCTCGGGCAGCAAACTCTCCTGTAGTTTGATTTACTATAAGCTGCGAATCACAAAAAATAATTACCTCATCTGCCTCTGCTGCTATTGCCAGCTTTAATCCAGCAATCAATGCTTCATATTCCGCCTCATTGTTCGAGGCCTTGAACCCCGATCGAATTGATTGCTCAATATCTCCCCATCGGAAATTAACACTACTCGGCTCCGCCCTGCCGGTTTGAGCTCCCATCAACAAAAAGTTGAAAGGAGTTGCCGATGTAAATGCTACAGGGTCTGAGTTTCTCCTTCTTTGGTTCTTTGGCTTTTGGCTGGGCTTCTCTTTCCTTGTCTGGGCATCGTTCATCTCGGCTCGACGGAGCCCGATGTTCGATGTATTCTGGTGAGAACTCGGCCACAAAGTCGGCCAAGACTTGGCCCTTAATTGCGGTTCTCGGCCTAAACTCCAGGTCATATTGGCCCAAAACAACGGCCCATCTTGCAATTCTTCCAGTCAAGTCTCCTTGCTGCAACAAGGATTTTAATGGGTGCTCTGTCAGAACCACTATCTTGTGAGCCTGAAAATAGTGGTTCAGCTTCTTTGAAGCCATTACCAAGGCCAGCATTAATTTTTCTAATGGCAGATACCTTGTTTCTGCGTTAGCCAAGGTCTTGCTCACATAGTAACCTGCCTTCTGTTAGCCCTTTTCTTCTCGGATAATCACAGCACTCACTGCGTGCTCTGAAGCTAGGTATAAGAGCAGTTCCTCCCCAGGTTGAGGCGTTGAGAGGACTGGGGCCGAGGTAAGGTACTTCTTGGTCGGTCAGCGGCCTCGCATTCCTCCGTCCATAAAAATCTGTGGCCTTTTTCACAGTTGAAAAAGGTTTACACTTGTCCGAACCGGCTTATAAATCTGTTTAGAAATTGCGGCCCTTCCGATGCATCTGAACACCTTAGCCGATGTCGGACTCTGTAATTCGAGAATGGCCTTGATCGTCTGGTGGCTTCAATGCCCTTCTTGTCACCAGTACCCCAAAAACTTGGGATCCGACTCCAAAGCGCATTTCGATGCGTTTAGTGAGCCGATATGTTTTGAGGATGTTGAAGACCTCTTCTGAGACAGCGAGATGATCCTGCGGTTTCTTGGTTATCACGTCCATAACATCAATGTAGACTTCCACAATTCGGCCGATCAAGTGTCTGAACATCTGGGTCACGAGCCTTTGGTAAGTTGCTCCTGCGTTCTTCAACCCGAAGGGCATGACTCAGAATGATCTGAGACCTTTGGGAGTAATAAACGTCTTCTCCTCATCCGGGGTACATTGCTATCTGGTGATACCCCTATATATCGTCAAGCTCATCCTACCATGTCCGGATGTGGCGTCCACCAACCAGTCGATCTTTGGCGGAGGGAAGTCTTTGGGGACGAGCTTTGTTGATTTGTGAAGTCTCGCAGACCCTCCACTTGCCATTCTTCTTTTTACTACCACGGTATTTGACAACCACGTCGGATAATTGGCTTCTCGGATGGCCACGGCCTCTAGAAGTCTATCTACTTCCTCTTCCTTTGCCCGGCGTGTATCAACGTCGGTCTCTGGCTCGTTGTATTACAGTTTGGCGACCATTATCGCGTTGAGTCTGTGGCATGTGACCTCGGGGTCGATGCGGGCATTTCATAAGGTGTCGGCGAACACCTCAATATTCTTTCTCGAAGGCTTCCAACTCCCTTTCTTCTTCTTGGCTAATCTGTCGAGAAGAAAAAGCGTTCCTCATCACCCTTACGGGCGAAGACTTTCTTCAATGCTTCTTCACTCTTCTCGGTGGCTCCTTGCCGACATCATCTAGGACTTTCATGTCCTCTTCTTCAACCTCTGCTTCCGGTTCTCGAATCTTTGCGAGTTAACTTCATTCTTTGCCATGGAGCGGTTTTTACTTCTGGCCGATTTCCTCAATCCCATGTTACATTGGGAATCGCGGCGATTGATGCAAGGTGGAGAAGCGCCCCATTGCATGCAACCACGGCCTCCCAGATGATGTTGTAAAGCGGCGTATCAATCACAATGAATTCATCCTCACCTTCTTTGTGCGGCTTGTACTTCGGGCTTGTTGCGCCTAAAAGGCCACGTCGGCGTTCCATTGAAGCCGACCATCGGGCCGTTTGGTATTCCATGTCATCGGGGTGAAGGCCTAACTCCTTGTAGCATCGACATACATGATGTCGCGAGGCGCCTTGATCAATCAAGATCGTTTCACTGGCACTCCCCAACTGGAGGGATACTACCGGGGCATCATTGTGCGGGTCTTGAACCATGTCTAGGTAAACCACGTGAAGGTGATCATAGGTCCTCGGCAATCTTCGCGAGGTCTTTTTAGTCCGACTGGTTGACATCTTTGTAGATGTTTCACCCTCTGCGTCTCCCGAATGTCGTTTTTCGTTCACCGTTGAGTGGATCACGTTAACCACCGAGGTCCGCTGCACTGTGGTTCTTTGTCTTTGAAGCGGAATTGCTTGAGGCAACGTGCTGTTCTTCCTGGTTCGGGCCTCATCCACAAGATCTCTTAAATGGCCTTGTCGACCCGGATCTTCTAAGTGTGCTTTAAGGGCCTGCAACTGAGTTGGGTGTACACTCATTATGGTAGGCACAACGCCTCCGAGGTTTCTCCCATGAATTCTCCTTGTGCTCTTCTTAGCCCTAAAATAGGGTGATTTGAATTTGGTCAAGGACCTTTTGGATCGAATTGAAACACCGTAAATCCTTTGCTTGTTTAGTCCTCAACTATGTCTCCTGTTTGTTTTGACCATTGTTGCCTCGGCCTCGCTTCGGTCAGCCGTTGCCTTATTCTGTCTTTGTCACCTTGTTCCCAGGTATCCTCCTCGGCTCGTGCATACTTCTCAATCCTCGCCATGAGCTCTTCCATACTCTTGGCGGGGTTTTTGCTAATGACTTCGCGGTGGGCGGTCATCCTTTAGGCCGTTCTTGAAAGAGGCGACCGCCACCTCTGGTTGCACTCGGTATTCGATTGAACACCTCGTAGTACCGCTGCGTAGGCTCTGAGGCTCTCATCTTTGCCGATCTTCAGGGCCATCAATGCATCCACCCTCAAAGGTTGCAGTTTGTTTGTAATGAACCTGGCCACAAACATCTCGGCCAGGCCTTCCCAGTTCTTACGCTCCCCTTCGGTAGTTTGTGGAACCAACCTGATGCAATCTCCCCAAAGGATGAAGGAACACTTTGCGAGCAACGGCTCGTTCCCATCAGATAACGCCATTGAATTCAAAAATAATCCAACATGGAAGTTAGGGTCTGACTTACCATCATATATCTGGAACCTTGGCATGCTGAATCTTTTTGGTGCCACGAATTTGTCCAATTCCACCGAGAATGGAGTCCTCGGCTTAGCTGGGGAGGTTACTTCGGCTCCAGCATTCTCCTGTTTCCTCTTGAGGTAGTCTCTCAAGTCCTCTTTACTTCTCCTGCAGCTCGTCTGTCAATGGACTTGACCTTTTGGCGCTACTCTCGGCCTCATGGTGGCCCTTTTGATCCTTCTCCATGAGGAGGCATCAAAACACAACACCCGCCGGAACATGCCGATGTTCTTTGGGGTGCATCCTTCTCACGATGTGTCGCCGGGACTCTTCTCTCCTCGGCTCTGCTCGGCCGACTTCCCTGGGTGGTCGGGGGGAGTGCCTTCCGCTCCTCGTATCTTTGAGGGCCGGGGACTTCTTTCGTCCCTTCTTTTGGGCGTTCTTCTTGGCATTGGTGTGTCTGCGGCGGGTATATGGCTGCATGACATTATTACGCATCATAAAGTTGACGACCGATTGAAGGTCGGCCGGTTTATGTGCCATCTCCTTTACTTCTTCATCCCTCCTCGGACATCTGTCTTTCCGGTGGAGGTCATCCTCGTTGTAGTACTTGCTCGGTTCGCTTTCTTTGATGTGTCGCCGTCTGGCCGGCGTCTTTTCTGCGTGATTCGATCACGAGTTTCTTCGTTCGGTCGCCTCCTTCCACATTAGGATCGACGGTCTTCCACTCCCGGATGGAGTGTCGTCCCAATATTTTCCTTCTGGCGTTATTAGCCATCTACTCTTCTTTCTTTCCTGAGCGGCGCCAAATTGTGTGAGTGAATTTCGATCCTGCCCTCCTTAGTGATTCGAGAAGAACACAGGCGAGTAAGCGGCTCCTTGTAACTGCATGAAGGAAAAAGACTCGGCGGTGGTTTCGACCACCGGGAACTCCGACGATCAAGTCGATATCTCTCAAGGATAATCAAGTACTTAACTCACTAACTTGAGCATAAAAACGTACCTTAGACCCATGGGGTGCCTCTCTTTTATAGCCAATCCAATCCTAGTCCCAGGAACCGGTCCTAATGGATTTAGGACTCTTGCTAATCTAGGACTCTCAGTAGAATTAAGACATACTCCCTAAGAGTTTATCTTTACCCCAAACTGAAGTCTTCCCCCAACCTTGGACTCTTGTCCACATCCAGGTTTGAGCTTCCTCTTCATTCTAGGACTCTTGTCCTTTATCCGCTTATCTCGGACTCCGATATCTTCGGAGGTATCCTCGGCCTTGCCGAGATAACCTCGGCACAACTACCATAACACGTGGGGAACTTTGCTGACACTTCGGTGTCACCTCGGCCACGTATTGGTACTCAGAAAATATATCCCCACAATATCATTATTACCCTTATTTATATAATGGTTGCAGTTGATGTTAGACTTCCTCTTTTATTTATTTATAATAATGCTTGCAGTTGAAATGTCATTGTCCACCATCTTGCTGTTGTAATGGGATTTCATTGCTGTTGTCATTCATGAAATGAGTGAATAACCTCAACACTCACAATTTCAAAAAATTATGTGAAAGTTACAAGTGTATATGATTAAAAATAATTACAAATGGAGAGTATAACTTTTTTTTTTTAATTATTTTTTTTAGAACTAGCAAAAGATATATATATATATATACAAGTTTGTGCGCTGGTTCAACTAGCTTTCTATCTATGAATAAAAAAAAACTAGCTTTCTATCTACTTTAGTTATACATAAAAACACAAAATACTTAGTTAAGGGCAAAATATCTTTAACTATTAAGTCCACATCCCAATCCAGCTTACAATTTTTATCTATACTACCCACTAACACCTTGCAAACTATAAAAATGGAGAGGCATTTGATATCCCTGTTCACAGCCCATTTAACAGTCTCCAAAATTGCTCGTGATCCGCAAGTAATTATTTGTCCCACTTCTCACTAAATTATATTTTTTTCAAAATTTATTCAGTGGTTATGGGATAAGTCCGTATGGTGCCCAACTTGATATTTATTGGTTAAAATAATAGGACTTGAGAGCATTCATAGTGAACACACTAATGAGTGTGTTAGTGTCAGATGCCAAAATTTAACTAGTTGTGGTTTGAATTCCTACTACAATAGAAGTGTTAGTGATAATGTTAAGAACAAATTTTGGTATCAGATGTGACAAGACTAGTTAAATGTGGCGAGACCACTAACGGGTGAGAGATGGAGAGAGACAGAGAGAGGAATAAGGGAGAAGCACAATGACAGTGTAGTTGGGTGGATGTGTTAAAGTGTGTGTTAAAAATATGAACATTTCTATTCAAGTCTAAAAATTAGACCAATTTTTTAAGCCTAATGATGTAACAATCAATTAAAATATCTAAAACAATATTTTCTTTCTTATCTTTCCTAATTATCATATCACTTGCACATTATTAAGTCTAGAAAATAAGTTTAGAAATGGACTTATATATCATTCTTCTATTTATATATCTTTAACACATACATTGCACCATCATTTATTCTCTAAATTAACATATTCTTAATATATATATTTTTATCTTATTTTTATCACTTTTTATCATATAACACACAAAGTTAACACCTCCATTAAAAATGCTTTAATCACCAAATATCCTTCCCCACCATGTGAGTAGTTATTACTATGCAGTGAATTTGGTGTATATTACACATGACACATGAATTATTTATTTTTTTATTTTTTTTTTGGTTTTGGGTGGAGGGTAATAAATAGTGACCAACTTTTTATCATTTGTAGAGATGCAATCAATTTGCAGTAGTTCCAAAAGTTATCCATTGACCATTGGTAAAGTGCTGTCAAATCATTACATTAGTTACTTTGTCAACTTACACTCTCTATGTAACCATACAAGGAAGAGACTAACGGTAAGGGCCTCCGGAGGTTAAGGCACGAATAATGTGAATTTGTGATCATCAGATGATTATTTGGATGATTGAGTGAAGTATTTATTTATCGTGATTGTTATTTTCTTTGTCGGATGACTGATCGAATAATTAATCAAACGATAAATTAAATAAATTTAAAATAAATTTATACTTCAATATTCAAGACATGTGCCACGATTCTAAAAAAAAAGCATATATGTATTATACATAATAGAGGTGTTGGCATATACTATTTGTGTGCCAATTAGATCAATTATGGTGGTTACTTAAGTTTGCTTTAGTTAGGACCTAAGAAATTATATATACTTTGGGTTTGTTTGGAAATTAATTTAAATTTTCTTTACTGATTTTTTACTTTTTACAAAAAGATGTTTCTTAAAAATAAAAAATAAAAAATTGATAACTTATAGTTACTTTTTTTTATTAAAATGTTTAATTTCCAAATATCACCTTTCATTTTTTTCTCCCTCCTATCACAATTAGAGCGGTGTAAAAGAGAATGGGGCTTAATTTGGGTCTCATTTTGATAATTCAAACTATTCACTTTTTAGGATACGTTGAATGAAATATCTCTATAAAATTTCAAGTTGATCGGACCATCAATTGACCTATGATCTGATCAAATTTGTATCTATAAAAATAAATGGTAGGCGTAATTTTGATTATAAAATTAAATACGAATTTGATCTGATCATAGAATTATTGATGTCTGATCAATTTAAAATTTTATAAGAATATTCTATTCAATATATTTTAAAAAGTGACGATTCAAATTATCAAGTTGAGATCCGAAATGAGCCCCATTAGTTACATAGCGATGATATACAACACCCACACTGTGTCTGTGAAAGAAAGAGTACAATTCTGTATTTTCATTGAAAATATGGACAATAGATATTGAGAGTAACTAAAAGAACATATCCCTTGTAAGAAAGGCTCCATAAAAGAATGAAGGATAAATTACACTGACTTTTCGTAAGGTTTTAAAAAAATATATAATAAATGTTGTATGTCTCTTTTGGCAACTAAAGTAAATGTTAGTTTATTGATTTTTTGGCTTTTTAAAATTATATTATTTCTTTACTCTTTTACAAGGTTTTTTTTTTTTTTTTTTTTAAAAAAAGGAGCTTTTTTGATAAATTCATTTTCTAAGAGTTTTATTCCATCCAACCCATATTCTTTTTTACTATTCCATTAGGTCCAATTTGAGATAAGAAGACTAAAATACCCTTTTCATCTACTTATGTTCCATTTAGTTCACATTATTTTCTCATATTTCAATAAGTCCTATTGGTGATATAATTACCAAAATACCCCTAATGTGAATGTTCACACTGTCAATGTGAATGTTCATATATCGTCAATGTGAGGGGCTCGGCCCATGTTGATCCTCGTGGGTGCGGAAAAATTGAGTCGGTAGGGCACGAGGCCAAAAATAGGCCGGCCGTTGATAATGTGAATATTCATTGACAAGTTAACATTCACATTGATAGGGTGTAAATTATTGGACGGCGGCGACCGGCGCCTCGAGGCGCGGGCGCCGTTCATAATGAATATTCACATTGACATATCAACATTAACATTGATAAGAGTGTAAAATTAGCGTGACGGTGGGCGACTGAAGCCGGGCGGTAGAACCGTTGACAATGTGAATATTCACATTGGCATATTAACATTCACATTGATAGGAGTGTAAATTAGCCGCATGACTGTGGTAAACGAAACCGCCTGGCGGGCTCGGACTCGATTGATAATGTGAATATTCATATTGACATGTTAACATTCACATTGATAAGAGCATAAAATTAGTCCGCGGCCCGTGGCTGCCCTAAACCAGCCCACGGCCCGTGGGCCCGGCCCGGCCTGTTGACAATGTGAATATTCACATTGACATGTTAACATTCATATTGATAAGAGTGTAAAATTGACTCGCGTCCCATGGGCGACCCAAAACCCGTGGGCGGCGGCTAATTCTTGACCCGTTGACAATGTGAATATTCACATTGACATTGATAGGAGTGTAAAATTGGCGCGTGGCGTAAACGCCGGCTTGCCAGCCAGGCGGGCGGGTTGGCCGTTGACAATGTGAATATTCATATTGACATATTAACATTAACATTGATATGATGTAAAATTGGCTGTGACGTGGGCGACTGAAGCTGGCCCCGGTAAGGGGCGGCGGCCGATTGACAACGTGAATATTCACATTGACGTGTTAACATTTACATTGATAAGAGTGTAACATTAACCCGTGCCGTGGTGCCGGACGCTGCCGCGGCGGTCGAGCCGGCGCATTGACAATGTGAATATTCACATTGACATGTTAACATTTACATTGATAAGTGTAAAATTGGCTCGCGTCCCGTGGCGGGTTTGGTCGGGCCTACCGTGGCGGCGAACTTCGGACAGCGGACAAATTTTACACTTCTATCAATGTTAGTGTTAACATGTCAATGTGAATATTCACATTATCACGGGTCGGGCCAAGCCCGCCTCGAGCTGCGGTTCGGCCACGGGCTGCGGGCCAATTTTACACTTCTATCAATGTGAATGTTAACATGTCAATATTCACATGCCAGGTCATGGGTCAATTTTACACTCTTATCAATGTGAATGTTAATGTGAATATTCACATTGTCAACGAGCAGTTCGTGCAGTCCAGTGGGCGGGTTTCGGCGACCCGCGGGTGCGGGCTAATTTTACACTCTTATCAATGTGAATGTTAACATGTCAATGTGAATATTCACATTGTCACTGAGCCGAACCACGTCTCGGGCTTTGGCCGCCCATGGGCTGCAGGCTAATTTTATACTCTTATCAATGTGAATGTTAACATGTCAATGTGAATATTCACATTGTCAATGGGTCGGACCGGGCCGCCCATAGGACGCGGGCGGGTTTCGCGCCACCACGGGACGGGGGCCAATTTTACACTCGTATTAATGTTAATGTTAACATGTCAATGTGAATATTCACATTGTCAACAGGTCGGGTCGGGCCCGCCCTGGATTGCTTGCCAATTTTATACTCTTATCAATGTGAATATTCACATTGTTAATGTGCGGGCAGGACGCCGGGCATACAGGCGTGGGCGGGTTTCGGGTAGCCACGAGACGCGTGCTAATTTTATACTTCTATCAATGTGAATGTTAACATGTCAATGTGAATATTCACATTGTCAACAATGGTAAGACGCCCGCTGGCGGGCTTTTGGCCGCCCATGGGTCGCGGACTAATTTTATACTTTTATCAATGTGAATGTTAACATATCAATGTGAATATTCACATTATCAACGGGTCGGACCGGGCCCGCCCCGGGCCGCCCATGGGCCGCGGGCGGGTTTCGTGCCACCACGGGACGGGGGCCAATTTTACACTCGTATTAATGTGAATGTTAACATGTCAATGTGAATATTCACATTGTCAACGGGCCGGCCCGGGCCGGGTCGGGCCCGCCCTGGGCTGCTGGCCAATTTTATACTCTTATCAATGTGAATGTTAACATGTCAATGTGAATATTCACATTGTTAACAGGCCGGGTCGGGACCGCCCCGGGGCGCCCACGGGCCGTGGGCGGGTTTCGGGTAGCCACGAGACACGTGCTAATTTTACACTCCTATCAATGTGAATGTTAACATGTCAATGTGAATATTCACATTGTCAACGGGCCGGGCCGGGCCCGCCCGGGGCCGCTGGCGGGCTTTTGGCCGCCCATGGGTCGCGGACTAATTTTATACTCTTATCAATGTGAATGTTAACATGTCAATGTGAATATTCACATTGTCAACTAACGGACAGACGCCCATGCAGCCGTAGGCGGGCGGTTCGCCCCACCATGGGCGGCCAATTTTACACTCTATTAATGTCAATGTTAACATGTCAATGTGAATATTCACATTAATCAGCAGGCCCGCCCGTCGGCGAGTTTCAGGCCACGGGCCAATTTTACATTTCTACCAATTTGAATTTTAAAATATAAATTTTCACATCATTAAATTGCTAATCCTTCAAAAAATATTTATAAGGGTATCAAAATTGAATATAAGGGCATAAGTGTCCAAGAAAATAGTGTAAATCAAGAAAATGGACTTTATGGAATAAAACTATACATACATGGGACTAAATGGGTTAAAAAATTCCTTCATGGACTTCTTGGGTTAAAACACTTCTAAATTGGACTTATCAATAAAAATCCCAAAAAAAAACTAAGAAATTGACTTTTAACCTACTTTTCAATAGTTTTGATATAATTATATTAACCTTCTTTTTAGTAAAGTTAAGCAGACCAAAATTAATGCAGATAATATGAAGATACAAGATGCATAAGGTAAGATATATATTTCAATGTAAATGAGATGAGAATATCATTTTTTTCATTATCTAATGAATTCTTAATGAAATGGGGGCTAAGTATTACTAAAAATGAACTTAGGTCTCGTTTGGCAAGTGTCCCTTTTAGTCAAAAAGTCAAAAAGTTACTAAAAAAATCAAAAAGCCAACAACTCATCATACCAAAAAGTTAAAGATTCATTTTTCTCTCTACTTTTTGCACAGCTTTTCGTAAAAAGTCAAAAAGCTATCCCAAACATACTAGTTTTTTTACATCACATTTTAGCTAAAAAATCAAAAAATTACTAAAAAAGTCTGTTCCCAAATGAGGCCTTAGTGTAATTATGTCAAATTTATGAAATTTATTCTATATTTTTTTTCAAAGTATAGAAGAAGTTAGTGTAATTTACTTAAAAATAAAACATGTTTTTGATCTTGCCAATTTCATTGACCTAAAAGCATCTCTAATAATGTTTAACAACACATACTAAGGCCTCGTTTGGGAACAGGCTAATTTAGTAACTTTTTGGCTAAAAAGGTTGGTAAGAAAAACCTGTATGTTTGGGCCAACTTTTTGGCTAATTACGAAACGACGTGCAAAAAGTAGAGAGAAAAGGGAATCTTTGACTTTTTGGTATGGGATGTTGGCTTTTTGGCTAAAAAGGTAACTTTTTGACTAATTGACTATTTTAGCCTCTTGCCAAACGAGGCCTAAAGTTAAAGTTTAGCAAGACTTTTGTCCAAAAAAATCTTGATTGATTTGCTATTTCTCTTGTGATTTTGACATTGATAAAATTGGGGAAAAAAATTGTTTGTCTCTATCTCTTTTTATAGTGGAGCTCACAAATAACATTTCATTAGCGTTATTGGAAGGAAAAAATAAAATAAAATTGTCAAATTATTACATATGATACTGGAACATGTCAATATTGATTATAACATAATTATTAAAAATGCCCTACAGTATAACAAACATCTACAAATTTTTTAATACATAAAAGCAAAATCATTTATGTCTATTTGACTTGGTATCTACCCTATGCACTTCGGGCTTTATTCTCTATCACGGCTCTATATGCTTGATAATGACGTACTCTATCAAATGCCAAGTTAAGCAAAGCCACTACGTTAAAAATTAATTTTTTAAACTTTTTTTAAAATTATGTTATTTTTTTATATTTTAAAAAAATAATTTAATTTAATTTTTGACCTATTTTTTAAAATAGGCCAAAATATAAAGTTTTCATCAATCATCATCCAAGCACAACCTATTGAAGTCCTTTTAAATAGCCTCAAATGTCTTAGATAGATGTCTACTTTTGCAACCACCATATAATAAGACCCTAGGCCCTAATGTTTGTTTTGATGGATAAGGGCGTGAGATTGGACTATTAATTTCATCGGACTAATAATTCATTGTTTGTTTGAAAAATTTTACTCCGGACTAATAGTCCCCCTGGACTATTAGTCCCACAAATATGGGACTATTTTATCCCATGGGGGGTGTGGGATAGAAACTATGGGATTGGTATCCCATGGGATTATTTTGCGAAATGTCTATTTTACCCTCCATGTTATTACTTAGTAAACAATTAGAAAAGGATAAAATAGTCTTTTGAACATTTATAAATTATTTTTTTAGTATTGTTAATTTAAAATTATATATTGAATAAAAAATTTAAATCATAAATTATAAATTAAATTTAATTAAAAATAATAAATTAAAAATTATAGACTTATAAATTAAATTTTTTTAGTGTTGTTAAAAAATTAAATTTACATATTAAATAAAATTATTTTTTTAGTGTTGTTAATTTAAAATTATATATTAAATAAAAAATAATAAATTAAATTTATTTAAAAATAATAAATTATAAATTATGGCCTTATAAATTAAATTTTTTTAGTGTTGTTGAAAATTTAATTTATATATTGAATAAAATTATTTTTTTATTGTCGTTAATTTAAAATTATATATTAAATAAAAAATATAAATTATAAATTTAATTTAATTGAAAATAATAAATTAAAAATTATGGCCTTATAAATTAAATTTTTTTAGTGTTGTTAAATTATAAATTATGGATTACTAATTCAAAATTATATATTAAATAAAAATTATAAATTACAGGAATAAAATAGTCTTTTGAACATTTTTCCTTCTCCATAATATCCCAAACAAACATGGGATTCAATAGAATAGTCCAATCCAGACCTCTAATCCCATGACTAAACAAATATAGGATACAAATTTAGTTCAACCAAATAGTCCCGGGATAATTTATCCCGGGACTAATAGTCCGATGGATTACAATCCCCCCTTATCCAGTCCGTACAAACAAACGCATCCTAAAGGGTTGTTTGGGATGATCTAAATAAATATATTTTTTATCTTTTTACGAAAAGATATGTAGAAAAGTAGAGAGGTGATGTAATGAAAAAAAAAATAAAAAAATAAATTATTTTAAAGATGCCAAACTCGACCTACTTAACTTGTGACAATTTTCACAATTATAGCCTTGAGTTAGAGAGCAACCTTTTGATGCCAAGCATATCTAAAAATGGTCAAACAAAAGAGAAAATATACCTAGTTCTAAGCTAAGTTGAAAGTGGGCCTAGAATATTAATTTTATTTTTTTAAAAAAAAATTATTATAAATATTTACGTCAAGAATATTGTGTATATCTATTTAAGGGGAATGGGAGGAGCAGAGCCACAGCTACAACGGTCGACACCACTGAGTTGAGAAATGCTTTTGAATTATAGGAATTTTGTCTAAAATTTTTGGAAAATTTACAAGATGACCCCAGTAGAATTGCAAAACATAAAAACAGCTTGTGCCTCCGTTTGGAAAGTAGGTTAGTTTTTTGACTTTTTGATTTTTTTTTGGCTATTTTAGCATGGGTTAAAAAGTTTGGTTTAAGAAGGGTTTTTTGACTTTTTGACTTTTTTTACTTTTTTTTGAAAGAAGAATGTAATGATTATGAGTTAGATGTGATGTTTTGTTTGTTGTGATTAAAATAGTCTGTTTTGTCTTTTGTGGCTTGTGACTAAAATAGCCACAAAAGCCCTTGCCAAACGGATATAAGTTTCACAAATTGACCCCAATGGAATGAATATATATATATAATTTAAAGTACTGTTTAAGTCACTAGAATGAAAGTAGAATGGAATGAAATATAACAATTATTTCTTAACCTCCCTATAAAATAATCATTTCCTTTAAATGGAATGATGACACTATTTTCAATGTATTTTCATCATTTTTTTTAATAAACTAAACATGACAATGAACATTCTAATAAAATGATTATTTTCATTATATTTTTATTTTAATGAACAAAATACTAAAAATGACTTATCAAGATTGTAGAAACCAGCATACAACATTCTCTTTCAATTTTCATTCATTTATGCATACTCTTCTTGTCACCATCTTTTAAATAAAATACAAAAAGCTTGTTAGTAGTTGATGTCCAGAAGATTTGCAAGTTAAATTCAAGCATTTCAAGAAGTTTGGTTTACCATTACCAGCAAAAACTATGACATTGATGATGATTTGTTGGATAAACCCCTAGATAAATTTTTTGGCTACGCTACTGGAAGGAGACTTGGGTTTTGAATCCTAGTCAAATGAGCTCACGCTTGAGGTACATGAGTCCTAACCATTGGGACAACATATGCTCTAACATAAATTAGTTGAAAATTCTAATTATATTTTTCATTGTATCAACCGTGAATTTGTTAGGTTTTAAAAAAACAAAAAAAAAAATCAATTTATTTAATTTGGAATCGTTATTCAACGAAATAATAAAAAACACAAAGGGAAATTTCACTTTTTATTCATGTAATTTAGGACGAATTTCATTTTTTTTTTTAATACATTGAACTTTGAATTTTTTTAACTAGTTTCAGTGATTCTAGATCTTGTCAACTTTCTCATTAAAGATTTAAATGAATTAAACCACAAGATATCTACGCAGATTAATTCCACGTGAAATCTATATAAACTCATACGTGGAATTCACAAGCGACAAATGATTAAAAAAAAAATAAAGGGATTATTTGGTGAAAAGTCCTTTAGATAGATGGATTGCATGTTAATTAGACCCAACAATTTTTTGTTTAACCTAATAGGTCCCATTGATTTTAGTTTTTAATGATTTCAGTTTCTTTTAAAAAATTTAAGTGACGATTCAAACAGATTTACCCTTTAGTAGAGCACATTTTTCGTGCTCAGTAACGCCAATTGAAAGGCCTCGTTTGGACCAATTGGTTGGTGGTCAAGTGGCGATTGGAGCTTGACTTGGTAGGAAGGACCACGGTTCGATTCCCCGCATCGCCAATTGGGAGGGGATTTGAGTCTAACCATCCAAAACTACTCCCCGAATCCGGATTAGTCGGCCTAAGGGTCGGATACCGGGTGGTGAACCAAAAAAAAAAAAAAAAGGCCTCGTTTGGAGAGTGGCTATTTTAGTCAAAAAGTCAAAAAGTCAACTAAAACTAGTCACATCACCTCTCTACTTTTCTGCACATCTTTTCGTAAAAAGTCAAAAAGTTACTAAAATAGCATGTTCCCAAACGAGACCTAAGTTGTTCAATTATTTATTTATTTATTTATTTTAAAATGTCATAACTTTAATTGAACAAATTCATATTTTATAAAATTTATATTCTTGGAAACTACTTGTCAAAATTTATCAAACAATATCCATTTTGGATCTAAAAAAATTGAGTGAGAAATTTCACAATTTTTGTGTGTAATTGGAAATCTCTCAATTAACAGTTTTTGTGTGGCTAATTGAGAAAATTCACAATACAAAAATTGGGAAATTTTGCAATTTTTGAATAATTGAGAAATTTCTCAATTTGCCAAAACGATGTTTCTCAAATTTTTTTCTTCAAACTTGTATATTGAATATGAATCTTATTTAATAGATCTCATAGAAGTTTCTCAAAATATTTTTAAAAAAAAAAAAATTAATGAAAAACCATATCTACATGAAGTGAAAGTTATGAAATTTTAAATGTAACTGAGAAAGTACAAGTGCCTCAAGGTACTTTATGCTCATATAATGTTGTAAGAAATGGCCCTGAAAAAAAAAAAAAACAAACAAACTAGTTTGAGATGCTTTTTTCATTTGTGTTGGTAAGAGCATCTCCAACGGTTCAGTATTTTTTTCACCAAATTTGAGTAAAAAATGGCTCATTTTTTCAATCTGATATCAGTTGCTTCAACAGTGCATCAAAAGAAGAATCATCTCGTGGGTCGACCGGTTGGTCGACCGATAAAGCAATTTTTTTTTTTACCTTTTTGAACTGTTTGAACCTACCAATTTTTGAATCATTTGCATGAGTTGGTCGACCGGTTGGTCAACTAGGGGGTCGACCAGGTAGTCAACCAGGTGGTCGACCACCATGTGTAAAATTTTGACAATTTTCTACTTTAACGGCTATGCATAGTGCATTGGTAAAAAAGAGCAACCTGTTCTCACTTTGATGAATTATTTGCTAAATTTTCATTTTGATACTTGTTTGCTGAAACTATTGGAGCACCAAAAAGTGACTTTTTCACTAAAATTCAAATCTGATACCAAGTTTGATGAAGTGTTAGAGATGGTCTAACAAGAGTTGATGGCTGAACTAAATTAAAAGTAATCAACAAGTACGGAAACAAATTAATGAAGTAACGAGCTGGTTTGGATCAATTATTTAATTTGTGTTTAATTATTAAAATAAATAGATTTGAAATAATAATTTTAAATTTATAATCCATTTTGACCAGTTCAGATTCGTCCATTTGCCACTTGATTCACAATTAAAATTGTACAAGATCAAAGCAAACTCACACTGAATTGCATAAGTAAAAAGTATTATTCACTCAAACCTAAAATACAATAAGAAGAAGGTGTGAGATTTTTTTTAGTTGAATCTTGAACGTAGAAAATGTATAAAGTAAGAATTTGGGCAACGCCATCAACGGTCCAAACTGATCCGAACAAAATTTATTTTTTTAAATGTAATTTTGAATTTATTTTCTCAACTTGCTTTTTTTTAATAAGTCGTAACAACTTTAAGTTTAGAGTCACGATTTAAATTTTTTATTATTATTAAAGTGGTGTTTTAAACAAAACTTAAATAATAAATGGTGTTTTAAAGCTATTACTTTACAAAAACTTAATTTTTTTATTTTTTTTTAGGTAGACAAAAATTTAATTTTAAAAGACATTAGTTTAATAAAATAAAATTTAAAAACTCAGAATTTGAGTATTAATTTAAACTTTAATATTTTGGTTTGTTTTCAATCTAAATTATTTGGCATAAAATTAATATTTTAATCATTAAATTCAATAAAAAAAATGTGTTTTAGATATTTTTTTTTGTACACGTACATTGAATTTAATGACTAAAACTAGCAGTTGACCCGTGCAATGCATATGTTTTTTTTTAAAAAAAATATTTGATGATACAATATGTGTTATAAAAGAATAATTTAAATTTAAAATTAAAATAAAAGTATGATTTTAATTATTTATTTTGATAATATTGGTGCTATCGTTCTATAAAATTACTACTTGAATATTTATATATATTAATTTTAGTTAAATTATTTGTGTATTTTGATAATTTTACTTCTATTGTATTATAAAAGTGCAATTATCATATAATAATTTTGTATGATATATATTAAATTATAATAGTAAAATAAATACTCATTTTGATATTAAAAATAATAGTTAAATTATAAGAAGAATTAATAATATAAAATTAAAAGTAATTCTAACTATTTAATTTTCTTTTACATTCATTTGGAAAATAAAAATATGTAGAAATAAAAATTATATAAAATGTATTAAAAAAAAATTAAATGTAAATTTGTTGTAGTTGGATTATCATATATAATTTTCTATGATATATATTAAATTATAAGATTATAAAATAAACATTCTTAATTAAATTAAAATATCCACCGTATAAAAGAAATTCAACAACGACTAACAAAAAAAAATCACATAACAACATCTAAATCCAAAAAGAAAAAATAATAAAAAATCCAAACGATAGATACATCACAGTGTGTAAAGTGATTAATCATTTTTAATATGAT
The DNA here is from genome assembly GCA_025200525.1 of Camellia lanceoleosa. Taxonomy (NCBI): domain Eukaryota; kingdom Viridiplantae; phylum Streptophyta; class Magnoliopsida; order Ericales; family Theaceae; genus Camellia; species Camellia lanceoleosa. The sequence goes on from CM045760.1 coordinate 54,160,031, forward strand.
GTTAAAAAAACAAAAAAGAACTTACTTTTTAACAATTGAAAAAATAACTCAAGCTATAAATTTAAACTTTACAAGTTCCTTAAGAGTATGATTGTTGTGCATGTTTTTTTTTCATTGAGTTGTGTCATATAAAATAATATATAGAATCACTATAAAATTTAAATGGTAAATCCATAATATAGAATTAGTAATGGGTATAGAATAATACACGGAAACATAAGAAATAATAATAAAAAACAAAAGTAATTTAGCATTAAAAAAAATTCTTAATACTCTTGAAAAAATTATGGATTATCTCAATTTAGTATGAAAAATATATAGAAAATAAATATTTATCGAACAAAGTCCATATAAAATAGGTAAAATTAATATAATTTAAATTATGTTTGGGTTTATGTAGAAACTCTATATATAATTAAGAAAATACATGTTGACGTGGCTCTATTAGAATAAAGTAAGTCCTTATAATGTGCCACCTAAATATGAGAAAAATATTACTTTTAATATATATATATATATATGATTATTTTTTCAATTTTATTTAACAAAAATATGCGAATAGTTTATATTGAAAACCTATAAAAGATTAAAGTATAAATTGATAAAATAAAAAATTTAAGATTTATTTTAGTAAAAGACTAAAATTTTGAGAATTTTTGTGGGTAAATTACACTGACATGTCTTGAGATTTAGTCCAATTATATCCTATCCCTTGATGATCTAGAAATTACATTTTCACCCTGTGATTAATAATCTTATTTTACAAACTCCCTGCTTATATAAAAAGCAAAAAGTCTTATTAGAAAAATAAAGAAAATTACAGTAAAAATAAATAAAGTAAAAGAAAGGAAGACAAAAAAAAAAAAAAAAAAAAAGAGAGAGAAAGTAAAGCAAAATAAGAAAAAAGAGAGTGTATAAGTTAAATGTCTTAATTATGTCTAAATAATTACAATGACAGAGGATTAGTATAATTTTTCAAACGTCAGGGGTGATGTACTGAAGTTTGAGTTTAATACATATCACCCCTGATGTTTGGGAAACTACACTAACCCCCTTGTCATTGTAATTATTTGGAAGAAATGAAGACATTAAACTTATACATTCTTTCTTTTTTTGCTTTACTTTACTTCCTTTATTATTATTTTTTTCATTTCATTTTCTTTTATTGTAATCTTTTTAAAAATATAATTTCCTTTATTTTTTACAACTTGTTGTTTTTTTATATAAGAATGATATTTTATGAAATTAGATTATTAATTACGAAATTTGAAAATATAATTTCTAAAATATTAAAAAATAAGGCTTGTTTGGTTTGTGTTTCAGAAACATGTTTTGGAAAAAAAAAAAGTACGAAAATATGTTTGGTTTGGTGTTTTGGGAAATTTGTTTTGGAAAATTGTTTTGAGAGAGAGTTTTGGAAAAAGTGATTGATTTGATGTATGTGTGAGAGAGATTTGTTTGGAAAAGTTGTTTGGTTTGTGTGTTTTGAGAAATTTTTTTGGGAAAATTTGTTTGGTAGAGAAAATTTCTGAAATTTGTTTGTAGAGAAAATTTCTGAAATTTTTTTCAGAAACATCAACCAAACAAGCCCGATATAATTAAACCAAATTTGAAGAAGTTGACAGTGATTTACCCTTATCTTTTCTTTGAAAAATTGAAGAAAAGTATAAAGTGGGGGGCGGGGTCATAAATCAAAATCGATCACTTCAAGCTTTTTTTAAACATATAACCGTTATAACAGTAATAAACAAAAGCATTGACCATACTGAATCCTTTTTCCTAGAAAGCTGGACCACTAGATTGCGCTTCTGTGTGTGTGACCTACTTTTCTGATCGTCCATTTAAGATCTCTCTGGTCAGCCCCACTTTTGCTCTGGCCCACTGAAGTTCACCTTGGTCCCACCCATATTAGAGTATTTTTTTCCTTATAATTTCTTAAATGAAGTGACAAATTTTGTAGAAAAAGTTAATTTTTTAATTCTTTAAAAAAATATATAAAAAATAAAGAGATGGTATGACATAAATAAATCAATAAATTTTTTTTTTTTTTATTGTCAAAATGTGCCACAATACATGTATGGAGAGTTTTGAAAAAATATTATAATATAAATTAACTTTTTAAATTTTATTTGACACGCTATTTAGAAAAACAAATATATATATATATAAATCATTTTTCTTACTTACCATAACAGTGATTTTTTAGGCAAATTCCTAAAAAATGAATTTATTCACATATTTGTGAAGGGTTTAAAGAACTTGGACATGAGATGATAATTTAAATTTTTTATTTTAAAAGATATTAAGAATATATTATTTATAAAAAAATTAGAATAATTTGATAATCGCAATTTTTTCATTTATTCTATTTGTTTTTTAAAAATGAATAATATTTTTATTTTAAAAAATAAATCGTATATTTTTTAGACAAATAAAACAAAATGAAAAAGTTATTATAATTAGATTGATTTTTTTTATTTTTTTTTTAGATAATACACAAATTGCCTTACAAAATAAATTATATGAATCATCAGAACACGGGTTTGGGGTGCGCACAGTAGCCACTGTTATGCAGCAAAATGGGACTTATTTTAATAATTCGAACTGTTCACATTTTAGAATATATCAAATAGAACATGCTTGCAAAAAATAAAGTTAATCAGATATCATTTACCCATTCATCCACTCATATTGTGATTTAAAGTAGGGCAAATTACAAACACCCCCTCGAGGTTTGGTGAAAATACCAAATTCCCCCCTGAGGTTTGAAAAATTACAAATTGCCCTCTGAAGGTCAAATTTGCATAACAAATTAGGGGGGAATCTGTATGAAAATAAAAACCTTAGGGGACAATTTGTTATGGAAATATAAACCTCAGGGGGCGGGATGTAATTTCTCAAATCTCAGAGAGAAATCTATATTTTCACCAAACCTCGAGGGGGTGCTTGTAATTTGCCCTTTAAAGTATTAAAATGAATACAAATGTGAGTAGATGAATGAATAAATGATATTCAATTAATTTGATTTTTTGCAGGTATATTTTACTTGATATATTTTAAAATATGAACGGTTCAGATTATCGAAATAAGTCCCAAAATGAGCTCATTTCGTTGCACAGCAGTGACTGTTATGCCCCTACACGGCAGGCCCTCCAAACCCCAAAACTAGACCATGATGGGCCCCACGTTCCTTAAATTGTCTAAAATTTATATTTCAGTAATACTAAGTATCATGAAAAATCTTTCATGAAAATGATCATGAAAGATTTGTGACTTTTGGATTACACTTAAAATAAAGCACCACACACTAATTAAGGTAATCTAAGGATCACAAATCTTTCATGATCATTTTCATAAATTTTTTTTCATGATTCTTAACATTTCCCTTTATATTTAAATTTGAGAAAAACTCTCCTCAGGGCAAAATATGAATGTGCTACAAGATGTGAATGATCTAAACATAAAGTGTATTGAAGTCCATAAATTTCATTATTTTGCACTAAATAAAACAATATTTACTAGTCAAACATTCATTAATATGAAATTCAACTCAAGTTTCATGTTGTGATTAATTTGATAATTATTAATTTATATAATAATGTTTGAAATAATTCACTGAATAATGCTATATGCATCAATTAATATATTAATTAATGTACCAACAATTAGTCACACATTCATTAATTGATACACTAATTAATATATTAATTAGTACATATAACACCACCGTAACTCACTAGTCTTGAATCATAATGACTTCTTTTGCTTCGAGGATTCACTGGGGGAGAATTTAGCAAGGAATAAGAGATCAATACATCTCTATCTTCGTACTTTCATGTAGTACAGAACTACATTAAATACAGTAAAATATTCACATGTCGTAGGAAAACTTGTGATTAGATTCAATTAGTAGCGATGAAAATATCCGCTTCCCTCAACCAACTCAGAGTAATATAAAAAATTCCTCCAAAATCACTTTATATACATATATATATATATATATTTGTCAAATTTAGGGTTAGTTTGGCATAACCTAAATAAGTCAAAAAATCAAAAAGTCACTATCTTATTTAAGTCACATCATCTCATTTAAATCACATCACTTTTCTAACACATCACATCAAACTCAACACAAACCTAACCCAAACCCACCAATAAGTCAAAAAGCGCACTTTTTTAGGACATCCCAAACTAACCCTTAGTTTGTTTTATCACATGACTCTTTTTTTCCCAAGCCCCTTTAAGACTAGGTTAGGATAACAAATTTGTGTCATATTAATTTACAAAAAATGGTCCAGACCTCCAGTGAGAGTGACCCCTACCACTCCTATTATTTTTTTTTTCTTTCACTTGCAATCACTCGCGTGGAAGTGAGGGGGGCTAGGGGTCACCCCACTGGAAGTCTCTAGCATTGTTGTTAATTTACTGTCATTACGGAAAAAAGTCGAGCTTACAACCCTTATCTTGATAATTTAGTCAAAATATTTATTCGTGAGTGTCAAAGAGTAAGGCCAAGTTTGGAAAGACTAAATAAGTGCACTTTTTGACTTTTTATAAAATATGGGTTGGATTTGGATTGGGTTTTAAGTGATGTGTTAGAGAGGTGATGTAACTTAAATAAGATGATGTGACTTAAATAAGATAGTGACTTTTTGACTTTTTAAATTTTTTTGAGGATGCCAAACATGACCTAATAATGAATACTACTTTGTTTTCAAACTAGGCGCCAGTTTGATGAGCCGAGCGAAGAAGGATTTTGCTGTTTCCTCTCATTTTATCTCATTCAAATTAAATATTTTATTTAAATATATTAGTACGTATATCATATATAAATAATTTTATTATGCAAAATATAATATTTCTAAAATATTAAAATATTATACTTCATATTTATTTTTATTTTATTTATTTCTTATTTTCATTTTTTCACTCTTATCCCTTATAATCATTGTTCGTAATATAATATTAATGGATCATAGAATTTTTCACATCTATTAACGGATAAAAAATACAAAAAATCCTAAATATTCTACTAAAAAATTTACCAAACTCTCACATGAGTATGGATTCATATTCATATTAGTATTTAGTAGAATTTTTTTATAATATTTTTTAGGTATGCTCTCGAATCAAATTAAGTCTGAAAGTTTTTCATTCGCCATCCGACCAAATTTAGATTAGAAAAAACTAATCTGTATTTGTTTACTTAATTAGCAGATGCAGATTGAGTAAACCGTATAAGTTGACTGGTGGATATGAATCAACTTGGTGATTTGGGCTTTACTATTTTGGATTTTTTTTAAATGATTTTTTAATAATTCTTTACTATTTTGGGCCTAAAATGTTTTTGTTTTTCAAATTTTATAATAAAAATAAAGATCAAACTTTTATATTTTATAAATAAAAATATAATTATTAAATAAAAAGATTTTTTTTAACACATCATGTATAAAAGCATAATATCATTTTCTTAGGGTATGAACAAATTGAGTTGAGCTGGGTAACCTCTCATTTGCAATCCGTCCGAACTTAAAATTAAAAAAGATACATTTGCATCTGTCTGTTTGGACCATTATATTTTTGATATCTTTCTTACCATATTTGACTATAATGACTTAATTATTAAAGTTGAAGAATTTAAATATAAAAGATTTTAAAGTTCAATGATCACATTAACAAAGTTAAAATATTGAAATGGAAAAATTAAAATTCAAACGGCACATTAAATTTTTTTTTTTTAAAATCAGAATGATTTTAAAGTTCAATGATCAATGATCACATGAACAAAGTTAAAACATTGAAATAGAAAAATTAAAGTTCAAAGGTCACATTAAAAATTAAAATAAAATTAATTGTTAATTTATCCTTCTCTTAATAATTTAAAAAATCAGAATGATTATGTCACCTAAGATGTTTTTAACCCATCCATGGCTAGTATTTTGGCTATGTTTTGTATGAAGGTTTGGGTTGGGCTGAAGTTATTTTAGTCACAAAAAAATAAAATAAATTTTTTGGCTTAATAAGACAAAATGTTATATCTAAACCAAAATTATTTTATTTTTTCTCTCATAAAAGTTAAAAAACCTATCCCAAACAAGGTTTTTTAATCCGAGACTAAAATAACTAAAAAATCAAAAAATTAAAAAACTAACCCACATCTCAAACGAAGGCTTTATTGAACCTATTTGATGCACATTTTATCGTAAACTAAAAGCTAATAATCAAAAAATTAAAAATCAAAATATCATCTCCAACTTTTAAATATTAAATATTTTTGCCACATTTTAAAATTATTTCTATGTAATAAATTGTAAGTAAAATCTCTATCAAACAACAAACTATAATACACGCCAAATTTTTTTTTTATAAATAGTTCATTAGGTTGCACTAAACAATCTCATTGTGTGAATCCAAATAATGGTGAAACAGTCAAAATATCATTTACCTAACATGTTCCCAACAATAAATGTTCAACACAACTGACGGACGAGATTGCTTCACATCAATTAATACGCAACTGCCTCTCCTAATCGTACAGCCATCAAGTTTACACGTGGCCCCACCTCAACCCTTTATCAAGATTTCAACCCAATGTCCCCACCTATCTTATAGCCGTACTGCACATGGGGAGCATCATCCACTATGGTCCTGAGAAGCACAAAATCCAAATCTTTGACAACCACGAGGGTCTTTACGTAATTTCAATCTCAAATCAAACATCAGATTAACAATTTTACAAATACCAAAAAAAAAAAAACAAAACAAAAATCAGAAATATTTGGATTTAGTTTTAACCTCACGTATTTTAACTTTCAAGACCGAAGTATACAGAGGACTTGGAAGTGAAAAAAAAATGGCAAAACAACAAGGGCAAAACCGTACTTTGAAGTCGTATATCATCCATCAGCATCATCACCGTCGCGGTGGTCGTGGTCGTGGTCAACGGTAGTCGCTATCAGCGGTTGTGATTGAATCTTCCGAAGTCGGCGAGCTTTCTCGATCTGTTCGCGCAGAACGACGCCGCCGTCGACAGGTGAGGCTGCACCGGAGCCCTAATCTCGCCGGAAAAAGCATTCTCTGGCGGCATTCCCTTCTGGTTCCAGTGCCGATTCGGACTCGCACGCACCAACGGACTCAAACAGAATGCCAATCCGGACATGTTCCGTGAGTGACTCGGCCGAGAACCACCGCCCCGCCGTACCGGTATCGCCGCCCTCCGAGGGGTCTGCCTCCACCCCTGCGATGACTCCGACGAGTAACCGCTCGATCCGTCGTAGCATTCTTCTTCGTCGCCGGCGTAGTCCGAAACTCGCGCCGGCGACATTCCCCGATCTCGGTACCGGGCGGTTCTCCGGCCAAATCCGGAGTTCGATTCATCGAGAGAGAACAAACTCGATTGCTTTTTCTGGTTTCCGGCGAGCATAGTGGAGAACCACGACGGCGACGACGATGACGCCGTACACGAATTCCGATTGGAATCTGAAACGCAAGGATCCGAGTCCGTCTTCTTCGATTTGGATCTGAACAATCTCGCGAAGAGAGAGAACCTAGTCTTCTTCTTCTTGCTCGAGTTTGTAGTACCAGTGGGGCCAATTTGCGGAGTACTGTAGAACAACTGATCGGACAGCGAGTGGTGGTGGTGGCCGGAGATTCTAGATTCACGGCGACAGACGTACGGCGATGCAGAGCGAGGGAAAACGAGAGGCGGTGGAAGAGGATCAGTTTTCCGGCGATCTTCTTGTTCGAGATGGAATTGTTGAGCTCGAATTTGAGATTGGACTTGTGCTTGAGCTGCGATTAGGGCAAAGAGTCGTTCCCGGAGACAAGAACCGCAGACACCGACGCTGCTACTGAGATCCGTAAGGTGTTTCTTACACCTCATTTATATATGTGTGTGTGTGTGTGTGTGGAGTGTGGAGTGTGCAAGCTTTTAGGAGGTGTGGTATGTGATTGTTCTTCTTCTTCTTCTTATTTGGCTTCTCTGCTGCGGCATTTTCGGGTCTGGTTTGTGCTGAAATGTGAAATGATCTGATGAGGGGATCAAAGGGGTGGCTTTGTCTCGTTCCTTGTCCTTTTTTTTTTGTTAAGAGAAAGTAGAGAGAGAAGACAGGTAGGGAGAAGAGCAGGAGAGGGTTGGGGGAGTTCTTATGTTGAGTACAAGTATTTGTCGGGGGGCGTTTGGCTTCGAAGTAAAAAAAATGGGAAATTAAAATTTATAAATAAAAAAAAAAGAAAAATAAAGAAAAGATGAGGAAGAGAAAATTGCCAAATAGTAAAAAGTAAAATTAGTGAAAATTTTAATTTAAAGAAGGTATAAGGCATTAGGTTCAGTGTATATTTTTGGTTAGTGAGAGATCCACACTTTGTGAAATAGTTTGGGAAGATCTTTGAAGATTTTTTTTTTTTTTTTCAATTTTACCTCTTGACTTTTTTTGTCTGTTTAACTTTTCGTTGACTATTTGTCAAATTTTTCTTCTATCTGTTCAAAATTATCTTCTATCTATTCAAATTTTTTGTGTATCTGTTCAAATATTTTGTCTATTTGTTCAAATTTTTTGACTATCTGTTCAATTTTTTCCTAAATTTTATCTATCTATTTGTTGATTTTTTATCTGTTCAAATCTTTGTTACAATTATTGTTCTAATTTTTCTATCTGTTAAAATTCTAAAACTCTATATGTTAAAATTATTGTCTTATTTTTTCTTATCTGTTTGAAATTCTAGTTCTAATTTTCTTACTTGTTGAAATTTATCGCACAGATCTGTTTAAATTCAAAACACACAAATCTTATCTGTTTTTTCTACTTATTCATCATCAACAACAACAATCACATATACATTTATATCAACAACAACAACAACAATCAACAACTTAAAAAATAAAATAAAAATAAAGATATGATCTGAATCTCCATAGATCCAGATCTAATCCAAAGAAAAATTAATATCATCACAGCCTCTTATATATTTATTTATCGATTGCTGTGAGCAACGTCGACGGTCTGATCCTAGCATTCAAAATAATACATAATACTACATTCTATAGTAGTGGCTTGCATTTTCAAGATTACTCTATAACCTATCCTTGGCATCCATTGCATTATTTATCACATTTTCAAGATTACTCATAGAAAGACAATTGTTGTGAACAACGTTGACAGCCTGATCCTAGCTGAGAGCAACGTCGTTGTACAGTGCCACGACACGGCGGTGCCAAAGACGAAGGTGGACCAAACGTTGACATCTTTGTGGCCTTTATAGATCGGATGGCATTTTGATGAAATCAAAATCCTAATTGAGAAAGAGGATCCCCAACGTGAAAGACAATGGTCACATTTCTTAGATCTATGTCATCCGTCACTAAAGCTCTCGATAGTGGAGAACAGAGACACCGCAACTGGTTAAAATTAGAGCGAAGATTTGAGATCTGAGATCAGAGGCGACGCAGTTGTGGAAATGAGGTGACAGTGGAGAGTTGTTGTCGATAGTAAAGATGTTACTTTCAACGACAGAGGAAAGAGAGGAACAAGAAGAGAGAGATTTTGAGATTTGAGAAGTTTGAAGAAAGAAAGATCTCTGAGGAGATCTGAGAAGTTCGAAGAAAAAAAGATCTATGAGGAGAAAGAGAGAGAGAGGTGCTAAAGAGACAGAAAGAGTTTTGGGATGTCTGTGTTTTAATAATTTCGTGTCTGGATGTTTGGGCAAAAGAAATTTGAATTTGGACTTTTGAATCGAATGCTCAAAAATAAATTATAAAATTATAAGAAAGTAGAAAGATAGAAAAATAATTACAGATATATGAAATTTGGATTTATGAGACGACAATTTTGTATGTGATTATTTCTTATTGGTGCTACTACACTTCAACCTCTTTTTGTCACAACTATCATCATATTGGATACCTCTTCCAAATAATTGTTAACATCTCAAAGCAACCTCGCTGCTACCACACTCACCATTTCGCTCACCACCATAAATATAATGCCCCAAAATAATTAACATTAACTCATCTTATAACAGTGCTATAGTTGATCAACAATCTCATATCTTCTATTCATCATATCTTTATCCATTAGAAAAGATGACATATTCAATGTATATTCACAAATCCTGGATTCCAAAACTGCAGCATATGGCAGGCATACAAAAGTAAAAAGAGAAATAAAAGGAAAACAAGTAATGAAATGCCTTAATGACTACAATTTTTCAAGACGATACTTGGTTGCAACAAAATGAGTTTAAACTTAATACAAGTAAAGTCCTGAGCTTAAACAAAATAATTGCATCAATAAACCAAAAATGAAACCTTCAGCCCCAAGTCCTCCCAAGCTACGTCCTTGGTGGAGGTATATCATTAGCACCTAAAAGTTGTTTTCCACAGAGGGTGAGCCACAGCCTAATAGAGATGCTCTAACGCAGTATATAAATTTTAGCAAAATTATAATGTGAATGCACATGCATGCCATTTATCAAACATTTTTCTTATTTTCCATCTCAAAACAATGCCATGCTAGATTATAATTCAATTCATGATAGTGATCTTTTTATGACAGAAAACAAAGCAGTGGATACAAAAATCACTAAGAATCTCTAGGTACGTGTCTGTCAGTAGGCTATATAAGCACTACCAAAGTCATTTTACCTGTACTAACCAGAAGGATTGACACCTAACCGCACGGGTTTCTGGACTTTTACCAAGAATACACAGGCCAACATAATAAAACCACAACGACACTCTCTAACTAGATTCATCACGATATTCACCCAAATTTTCTAAAAAATCAATACATTTACAATGTTCAAAATTAAATGATGCTCAATGCACAATATATAAGAAATTAGTTTCAATTCAACCTAATCATGCAATGTTTATAACAATCAAGACTACTTTCCACCGATAGCCTAAAACATATATTTCTATTCAAAAGATAATTTCCAATAAAAAAGTACATTTTCATCAATTACAACAGGAGTGATATTACATATCCAACTCCACCATCATCATCAATATAAATTTTGTTCCAATTTCACAATACCCAACATCATTTTTCCATTTCCCTTCACAATTCCAATATCCAAAATCTAGGGCGAACTCCCTTTGTTTTACAAAATCAATTTCAAGTAGAAATATCTACTATCTTAACATATCTCATTCATAAATACATCCCCACAACCATTTTCAAGAGTCCATTTGGAAAAATCCTCTTTTGATTTCAAATCCAAACCCTAGGTTTTTCCTAAAATTTCTCAAATCAACACCATTTTCAAAGAGCAAATAACTACGCTAAAAATCATATAAAAGAGTCAAAGAAATTCCTACATCAAAGTAGAAGACACGAAGAAACGATGGGTAGAACTTGACGGAGCCAGAAATACAAACTTCCCCAATTAAAACAAAACCCTTATTGTGCTCAACGTTTTTCTCCAAAGGAGTAGGGTGAGAAAACTCACGAATTGAGAGTATTTGGACCTAGAGGTCAAGGACTAGAGAGAGTGTGCATAGATTTATGGTTTTGAAATGTTTAGAGTAAGAAATAGATGAAAAAATGATCCAAAAAGCCTTCATTTCACACTGATATATGCACAGACCACTTGAGCGACCAAAATACCGCTTGAGCGAACAAACACGATAAGAGGCATCCACTCGAGCGACCAAAACCACCGCTCGAGCACACAATGACCTCCTCCTAGTAGTTTTGCAAACTACAAAAGATCTCTCAAGCGCAGATATCACACTCTCAGTAGTTTACAAACTGTAAAAGACTGGTCAAAAGCAAGAAGCATTGCTCGAGTAAATAGGCAAAAATCTGGGCAACAACACTTCAAAAAACTAACTTCTCAACCTATTTCAAACACAACCAAAACGCCAATAACCAAACTCAACAAGCAACAAGATGGAAACGAGCTAAACAATTGTTAAATATATAGGTTCTCGGATTCAAAGTCAAGTAAATAGGTCGGGTCCAAACCAGAATCATTATAATGAAAGCCTCACAACTTCTTTCCCTCACCACTAGAACCTCCCTCCTTGATCGACATCTCATAGCCCCTTTCCTAACAAATCACGATGAAATTCCTATACAAACTAAGCTAAAGAGAAATAAAAAGAGATCTAGGTTTTCAACTTATAGGGCCAGAGCTTCCAAATCTAAGGTTTAACAAGTTTGGATGGCCAAAGACGATGAGCGAGGGGTCAGGTGGCTTCAAGGAGGGTGGGTTGCATAAATAGTGGAGAAGGTTGACAAGAAAGGACGAGTAAGTGGCGATAATTGTTTTTCAAGTTTTCATCCCCTTTGTAATTAAAAAAATCAAAAATTATTTTGTAACTTTTTACCATACATTCTATTTATTTGTAATTTTCCTTAAAAAAAAAAAAAAGAAAAAAAAAAGAACTGTTTGAGTGTCTTAGGGGAAAAATTAAATGTGATCTTGCAAGATTTGAAAATGAGACTTTTTCAATGGCAGAGTCAAATTGCACATTAATTATGAGAAAACTTAAAAATATATATGAAAGTTAAATGAGAGTTAGACATTTTTTCTTAAATGGAATTCAATAACAAAGAATTTATGATTTTCATTTTCATGAACTATTCCTCCTTAACATTCACTCTGTTTGGTTTAATTTTTAAAAATTATTTTCAATTCCTTTAGTATTTATTTTGTTGTTAGTAATTTTTTTTCATATTTTAACTAAATTTTTATACTTTTTAAATGTGTCTAATATAGATGCATCAAAAAGTAAGATATTTGTGAAGAAGTCTAAATTTTTTCTTACTAAATACAAAAAATACTAGCATATCACATTTTTGTATTTTTGGTATTTTGTGCCTTTTTTTTTAATCTCTTTACAAATATTTTACTTTTGAAATGTATTTATATTAAGTGAATTCAAAAAGTTAATTTTTTTATATTAAAATATAAAAGAAATTTATTGAAGACAAAAAATTATGAAAAACAAAAAAATAAAATACTCAAAACTAAATAAAGTGTGTAAATATTTTTAACAAGGTTGGATTTCTCTTAACTTTAAATATAAACTTGAAAGAACTTGAATGGCCCGTGAGATTCACAAAAAGTCCCGTTTCAATTATTTAAATTGTTCATTTTGTAAAAATTTATATATATATATATATATATGTATATCATAAAAATTATGTTAATTCAATAATCATAAATTTTTTATTTTATTGCGCTTGATTTTATTTTTTATAATTAATACATACAAAAAAGCTCTCAAAATAAACAATTTAAATCGCCAAAATGAAAGTCATGTTACACTGGCTCTCAAGTATTGTATGAGAGCATCTCCAACAGTATCTTTTTTTCTCTTTTCAAATATAAAAGCTAGTTCGGAAGCAGAAAATACTTCTTTAGCATACTCGCTTAAGCCTCGCTAAAATAATTAAGAGTTACAATAACTTGCGCAGGACAGGTGAAAAACTGTTCGTGGCCTTTTAATTTTTTTTATTAATTTTTCCATCCTTCATTTATCATTTTGGCACTAAAGTGAAGTGTTCAGCCACCATGTTATTCACTCGATTGATCACCCAAGAGTTTTTATTTGGCCTTGGTCATTCACCCGTCGACTATCCAAAATTTTTAATAATATTTTAAAAGAATATAATTAAAATAGAGAAACTGTTAAAATATATATTTAAAAAATGACTAGTTAAAGTAATAAACTGAAATCATGAATAGCTAATTTAGTTAGGGGGAGATCCTCTAAGAAGCCAACCCTTTATAATATGGATAAATTACACTGATATCCTTAAAATTTGATCTAATTATATCTTATTTTCAGACATTTTAGAAATTATATTTTCACCCTTGTAGTTAATAGTCTTATTTCACAAATGTCCCTACTTATATAAAAGGTAATAACTCCTAATAGAAAAATAAAAATAAAAATTACATTTTAATAAAATAAAATAAAGGAAAGGAGAAAAAAAAAAGCACGTAAACTAAAGTAGGAAAAGAGAGAGTTCATGAGTTTAATATTTATATTCTGTCTAAATAATTACAATGATAGAAAATTAGTATAACTTCCCGAACGTCAAGAGGTGATATGTATTAAACTCAAATTCCAGGCAGTATAAGTGTAATTTATCCTTATAATGGTGCTATTTGGTGGAGCTTTTTTTAAGCTAAAAGTTGATAAGCAGAAACTAAAAGCACCTCTATCCTAGTTTTTAAATAATTAGTTTTTTTCAGCTTATTTAAGTTATTTTTGTCTATTTAAGGTATTTTTGTCTAATAAACTATAAGCAAAAGCTGCACCAAATAATCTTACACAGACTTATAAATTAAAATAAACTATAATCACCCTTAAAAGTTATAACAAACAGTCTCAATATCTAGTACAATAAATTAAGGGTAAATTACAAACACACCCATTGATATTTATTTAAATTACAAATTATTCCCTGTGATTTTAAAAATTACATTATGTCCCCTAAGTTTTTAATTTCATAACAAATATATCATTTTATTAATAAATCATCAAGTTAATTAACAGTTTTTAATAATATTAAAATTTTATTTCAATTAATAATTCAGACAATTTTATTATTGTATAGGTAAATAATTAGAAATTTTACTTTTTCAATTAACTCTGTCAAATAAAAAATTCTAATAGAAAAATATTTATAATTTTTTAAATTACAAAAGACAATTTATATTTTAAGTAAATCTTAAAAAATATATTTGTAATTTACCTATAAATTAAGTGACAGAGTCTGACTGAGTGAGTGGGGCACGCAGTTCGTAGAGGAACATTTGGAGGGTCACATTAATTTTAATTAAATATTCGCTAATAACGATAAATGACAGCTTTGGTTCGAGGGAAGTTTAGCATTTTTGTTTGACATGGGCTAAATTGATTAAATAAGTAAAAAAAAAAAATAAATTAATTAATTAATTAATAAAATAAAATATTATATTTAAATTATAATTATTCTTTTCCACAATTATTACATTTAAATGAAAAAAAAATCAATTTTTTTAAAAACAAAACTAATTTAGCAAAGTTAAATTAATCAAAAAATTAAAAAAAGTTAGACTAAAATCAACTCTTTCCCCACGAATGCTCAATATAAAGACACGTACTAATTAGTTCTTTCTCTAATAATAAGATCTGTGTGGTGTTGTGTGGTGTTTCCCACTTTGAACTTTTCAAATATCTCAATTTATTTGGTTTCAGGATGAGTTTCCTAAATCTTTTGCTGACACAGATCTTACATCATCTTTTCAATTATTTTTTTTTTCTACTAATTACGTGTGGAAATTATTTTTGTTTTCATATATTTCTTTGGTTAATTTAAGAGTCAAAACTCAAAACTTGTTTTAATAGTTATATTAGTCATGGTTATTAGAATTGTGATTCAGATCATAACATCTTATGATTCTATAATTTCAATTAAGTGAAACGGTTTGAATCACACTAAATTATAAATAGAAGATCATAAGTGTGTATGTGTCCATATAAAAAAATTTGATTAAAAAGGGGCTAAAGATTATAGAGAGAGAAGCGTGAGATTGTTTCATATAGGTCTTAGTCATGTCATTAGGGGATGAAATTGGGAGGCTTCAATTAGGAGGATGTAATGGAACTATTATTTTGTGTTAAAAGTAAAATGTTACGATTCCTGACTTGATTCTACAATTCGATTCACAAGTTATTTTCAATGATTCCACGTAGAATTTCGATTTTAACAATCTTAGTTATGATCCCACGTAATGAAAACTGCTTTGTTTAAATTTCTGGACAAACTAAAATTAATAAGAATAATATAATATCTCCTAGTTTAGAATTTTGTTTGCTTCTTGAATTTGTCAAGAGGACATTATTAAGCAAACTTCACTTTACCCCCCTATGGTTTAGGCCATGTGCGGATTACTCCCCTAACTTTTGAATATCACCACATAACTCTCCTGTGATTAATGGAGTAAAGTGCACAGTTAACACCATTAATGACAGACGTAAAAAGACCAATTTACCCTTGTATATATAACCCTTACAGTGAAGCAAAAATCAAATGAAATACCTAAACTGCATCCTTGCAATGTTATTAAACTAAATGGTTCATCACTAGATCTCATATTTTCAAATTGGTATTGTTCTTGAGGTGGGATTTCGTTGACATTTCATATAGCAATCCCAGTTTTGACCCGACCTTTGTTGTATTGCGGACTCGGGTTTCATGGCTTAGTATTGCATCTATGTCTTGTTTTTCTCCTTTAACTCTTTAAATTTGAGTTTTGAAATATGTTGGGCGTGTTTGAAACAGGTCGGTTGCTAGTTGGTCTAGATTGTTATTGTCTAGATTTTGGCTTCTTCACTCGAGCGAGATTTCTTGCGCTCGAGCAAGAATTGAGAGTTCTTAGGTTTCTTTCCCAGACGTAGAATTTCTGAAAATGTGAAGTGCTTCGCTCGAGTGAGGCTTCCTGCGCTCGAGCGAGCTTGTGCGTCTGTAAAACTTCTGAAGCTTTGCTTTTTGCGCTCGAGCGACGCTTCTTGCACTCGAGCGAGGTTACTTGTTGTTTCTGGTCACTCAAGCGACAACTCCTTCACGTGAGTGAAGGTCGCGTATATCAGTTCGCAGCAAAGTGATTTTACATCACTTTTTGATCTTCTTTTCACTCAAAACCCTAATCTGACACACTCTCTCTAAAACTCTCTCTCTCTCTTTCTCTCTCTCTCTACAAATACTCCTTGATCTAAGGATCTCTAAACCCCAGTCCCTTTGATAAAAATATAGAGCACCTTGTGGGCTTTATTTTGATCCGAACAAAGTGAAGTTTGGGCATTCTTGAAGTTCTTCCTTTTCCTCCTTTGGGTTTCTATTCTTGAGGTAGGGATATTATACACCTTTTTATAGCTTTTAACCTAGGTATTTGTCATTTTGTATAAGTGGTGGAATTTAGAAGACTTTGGGTAAAGTTAGGGTTTGAGTTCAAAATTTAAAAAAGGGATTTTATGTTGGGTTCCATGAAAATATATATGGGGTATTGGATATGAGATTACATGGATTAAAATGATGAAATTTAGACTTAGGATTGATATTTGGAAAATGGAAAAAATTGCCCTAATTTGTGTTAAATAATTTTGTATAAATAATGAAATTGGGAGGATGTGTGAATGAATGATGTAGTTGGATTTGATAAATCACTCACCTATGAAAAATTTGATAAATTATCTGTTGATAGATTTTATATCTGTTTAGAAATATCTATTTTGGGCTATCAGTGGAGGATAACTATAATTATTGTAGAAATTATATGAGGACTAGGTGAATCGAAACTTATCATTTGAATTATGTTATTGAATACGACTGTTTGATTAAACCATTGGATATGTGATTTGGATAGTCATTGTATATGACAACGTTTTTAAATACATTGTATATGTATTATTGTTTGGGAGAAGATAGGGGATGAACTCCATTTTAAATTAAGTTGGTCGGAGTGTCCAGGGTGAAAGTCTTGAAACCTTATATGTGTATCTTTGGATACCGATTCTCTCGGACGAGAATCCATAAAATGACAAGAAGATTGAAGTGTTTGAATAATGAATGTTATTGAATGGTGAATGAATGAGTTGTAGTCTCATTTAGGATGGTTTAGATGATAAGGAACTATACTTATGCATTAATTTGAAATGAATGAATGGAGATGGATTAAGATATGGTTATTAATATTGGAAAAATGTTTTGGACCTCGAATCTGGGAGGCCCCGAATCCCCCAAAGCCCAAAACGACGTCGTTTTGGGCTTAGGCTTTTTTTTTTTTTTTTTCCTTCTTCTTCTTCGATTTCAGTCTGAACCAGAGGGGGAGGAAGAGAGAGAGAGAAAGAGAGAGAGAGAGGGAGAGAGAGAGAGAAGATCGGGGAAGAGGATTGGGGACCTCCCGCAGCTCGTCGCCTCGCCTCGCCCGCCGTCGTCGCCCGCCGCCCGATCGTCGTCCAGCTCCGCCGATCGCGTCGCCATGCCTCTGCCTCGCCTTGTCTCTGCCTCGCCCCCCTCCTCCATTTTTTAAGCCCCTTCCAGTCCCTCCTCCTCCCCCTCCGTCTTCTTCTTCCTGCTCTGCTTTTGCTGGAAAAAAAAAAATTGCAACCACGAAACGACATCGTTTCGTGGTTTCGGGGGATTCGAGGCAGCCCGATTCGAGGTCCCAATCGCTTCTGTTAATATTGAATGGTAATGGAAAGTATGTGAGTTGGTCACGAATGTTGAACATTTAACTGATGCATATATCTTAGTTAAACTTCATATATTGTGTTAGTATATCTCTACTGGACTTTGGCTCACCTTCATTGGGAAACCATTTTCGAGTATAGGTGATATGCATTCTCCAAGGGAATAGCTTGGGAGGACTTAGAGGCTAGAGGTTTTGTTTTGTTAATTTTGGGTTTGAATGTTAATTCAAGCCAAGGGCTTTACATGTATAGAGCTTAGAACTCTTTTGTTGTGACCAAGTAATATTTTGGAAAGATATAAGCCCATAGGGTGCTTATTTTGTTGAAATTACTTAGTGTTACATGTTGTAGTTTCAGAATGAACATTTATGAGAGTATAACATTTTGCATTATGCTTATGCATCTCTTGGGTTGGATTATCTTCTTTATTCTGAGGGCATTACATTTCAACTGCTCCTCTCTTGTAATAATCTAAGAGTTACAAAATCATTATGCTTTTAGATCACAAAAGTCCTAAAAATCATTACATCAATTTACACAAAATCATCAATCTGGAGAGAGAAACAAAGAAAGAGAGAGCAAGATCTAGAAAAAAGAAGGAAGAAATGGAGAAAAGAAGGAAAATCATCTCATATGTATATATATATATAATCTTCTTTGATTTCATATTATGTATATATATAATATGTATAATAATATATACATATTATTATATGTATATATATAATCTTCAACTTCCCATTTTTTCTCCACTTGAAGATGAAACCCAAAAAGAAGATGAAGATGATGAGGAAGTGATGAAACCCAGTAAAAGCTCTTTCTATTTTTTGGTGTTCATGAATTATGATTGTGTTAGCACCATAAATCTACAATTTTTATTATTTATATAATTGCAGGACACGTGACATCCTCTTATTCATTTGGAAGTTAAAAGAAGTTATAGAAATGATGGAGAATATGAAGGACAAAGTGGATGAGTGGAAGGACACATGGCAAGACAAGAATGAAGATGGAAGAAATGGGTAGTTACTAAGTAGTTATTGCTGTATTTTTTCCTCTATAAATAGCCATTAATGACTACATTGTAAAAGATCTAGAACTCAAATCAAAGACAGTTGATTTTAATATTTCTTGTCATTTTCCTTATCTTAGGAGTAGTTTAACATAGATTTATATTTCGAAGCATTTATTTTCAGCACTTTCATTTCGAAGCATTTCATGCACTTTCTTTTCGAAGCATAGGAGTAGAGGTAAGTAATTATTACTTTGATTGTTCACTCAATCGTCTTTCTCCATCTCCCTTTCTTCTTTTAATTTTTCTTTTCTCTACATTTTGGCTATTTTGAAGTCCTCTTTGTTGAGGCAAAAGAACCATCAACACAATCGCTTGATAATTGGTTTGAATTTAATCCGTAAGGATTTTTCAATCCTTGCTGACATGTTTGCATTTATAATATTTTTCTTCGTAGGAAAAATAAGCCAATAGATTGTAGTTTAGGTTTTGAAATAAAATTGAATTGCTCATTTGGGGTGTTGGGTTTTGGTCGAAATTTTATGATTTCTTTATTTGATGAATATAAATATAAAAACATCACAAGAGAGGATGATGAAGATGAAGAAAATCAAAATCAAAATCAAAACCATTAACAGTGATAGGTGATGATTTTGAAATCAAAATAAAAATCATTCTGCTTTTATTTTTTCATTCTGAAATCCAGATCTGATGATGAAGATGAAGAAAATAATATAATGGTATTATTTGGAAATTGATGATGAAGATAAGGGCATTTTGGTCTTTTCATTGTGAGGGAACATCATCAGTTCATGCCCACTTGCACCACGCTCGCGTACACTACACAGCAGATTAAAATACACAGAAAAACTAACGGTGCACATTACTCCATCAATCACAGGAGGTTATATGGTGAAATTCGAAAGTCAAGGAGATAATCCGCACATGGCCTAAAACATAGGGGGTAAAGTGGAGTTTGCCCTAAATTATTTATAATTATTTATTTTTATGAATAATTAGATCAAAAATGGATTCTTTCAATAAATACTTAATCCATTTCTTCTAACACAGCATTAAAAATAAATAAATGCATTCACTTCGTTTTCTTTTCCTATTGTCGCCTTTTCTTTTATCTTCTTACAAATACTATATCCAAATTTTACATGTACCATTTGAGAAAAGGAAACAATAATCTTAAAATGTAATCTTGTCTTTCGTCGGTTATTTCTGTTATAAACATCATATGTGTTAAGGGCTGGTTTGGGGTGTCCTAAAAAAGTATAATTTTTGTCTTTTTGGACTAAAAAAGACAAAAAAAAAAATATATAGAAGTTTGGGTTAACTTTTTGACTTTTTATGAAAAAATATGTATTAAAAAATTGTATAAAAAAAGTGTGTAAGAGATGATTAGAGAGGAGTGGGCCCCAGTTGTACAACCGGCTGAGTGAATTTGAGTTGGAAATTATTAGCTAATTTTTGTACAAAGCATTGGACGGTTTTGTGTGACCCGTGGGGGTCATCATGGGTCCCATTGTAATAATCTGAACCGTTTAATGTGTGTAACTCGTCGAACACTATATACCTATAAAAAATCACGTTAATCGAATATCGATAACTATCTGATCAGATTTATTTATTTTTCAATCATTAATTATAACACCATCCATTTGTTGTACATAACTGATTTGATTATATAGTTATCGATATCCGATCAATGTGATTTTTTGCAAACATATAGTACTCAACGATTTCTACACATTGAACAATTCAGATTATCAAAATGGGACCCGTGATGGCCCCCATGGGACAAACAACGGTGTGTGTAAAAATCACACCCAATCATTTTTTTTGGAGGCACTGCCGCACATAGCGGCTGCACACCAATCAATTCGGTGTTTCCTTTTTTTGAAAAAAAATGATTTTTTTTTTTTTTTATGAATAGTGATATCATTTTGAATTTTTGAGTAACTTTTTAATTTTTTGACTTATATAGAATAGCCAAACCAACCCTAAGTAAATTCAACTTTTTTCACATATCTATGGATTTTGCCTTTTTAACGGAGATTATTATTAAACAATTTTTTTTTTATTTAAAAAAAAAAGTAGTGCCCTTTTAAACCAACAATCGAAGCGAATTGGCTGATTTGTCGAACACTGATTAGTGAAATACACACTCCTTTTTAGAGCGTGTATCATATAATTTATGACATTTGTGTTATTATCGTCACAAATATCATAATCACATCAATTTCAAGTCATAATAAAAAAAATTACAATCGGTCATAATTAAACATTACTTAGATTTGATTTGACATAATAAAAAAAAGTCAAAAAATTAAAAATTATTATTCTATGTAAATCACATTATCTTATTTAAATCACATCATCTCTCTATCACATCACTTCATATCCAATTCATATTTTATAAAAAAATAAAAAAATACACTTATTTAGGACACCCCAAACAATCCATTAACTAAAAAATTTTTTTGGTCATAACAAATAATAAACACAACAGATCATAACCAACATCACTGTGAAAGCTTGTTTGGAAATTTAATTATTTTAACAAATTTTTGACTTTTTAAAAAAATATATACAAAAAAATAGAAATAATGATTTGAAAACTTATACTCCATCCGTCCCAAAATATTAGTCCCTTATTCCATTTTTCATTGTCCCAAAATATTAGTCCCTCTTCTAAAATTAAGTACAAAAATAATATAAATTTTTTATTTTGCCCTTCTTTTAAATTAATAAATAATATAAAAAGTACAATTATGCATTGATATTCTCAAAAATTGTACTATCAAAAGGGTCTTTTTGGAAAATCAACTTTTTTCAAATACAATAATTGTACTACCAAAAAAAAGTTAAATTCCCTAAAAGGGACCATTATTTTGGGACGGAGAGAGTAACAATTTTTTTTTTTTTTTTTTTTTTTAACTATTTTAACATCCCTTCAACACCCGTCAAGATATAACTATACACTACTTGACACAATCAAAAACTTCTCTGGTCATAAACATAATAAAAACCAAAGCGATCATAATTAATACTTGACGTGACAATTGATTTTAAAAAAAAATGCGTTTTTACTCATTTAAAATTGACAGTTTTAATTCAAACCAGCTACCCTAATTGAAATTGACACGATCTAAATGCATTTGCAGCACACTTTTCTTTTCTTTTCTTTTCTTTTTTTTTTTTTTTTTTTTGAGGTACTTTGAAATAATCATTTTTAGGTTTGGTTTGGGAATAGACTATTTTAGTAACTTTTTGACTTTTTATAAAAAAGTGTGTAAAAAAGTAGAAAGGTGATGTGATGTGTTTTAGTTGACTTTTTAACTTTTTGACTATTTTAATCACTTCCCAAACGAGGCTTAAATCACACTTTTAAGTCATTGTCCCAACTAGTAATGTCTTAGGAATTAAGGAATTAGATGACTTGATGCCTGGGATGTATGAACAAAAGACTATCCTCACATACTTCCAATAATAATTAAAGTGGTTGCCACAATAAAATTTGCATACTCAGCCATCTTTATATTGCTCTAACAATTGTCATTGTTATTTATGGAGTTCTTCACCACTTTCTCTTTTCTTTTCTTTTCTTTTTTTTTATTATAAAAAAAAATTAGTCTATTTAATTTTTTTATTCTCTAATTTTTGCTTTTATTTTTCAAAATACACAGAGAAGTTATTTGGGAAATTATTTGATGAAATTTATTTTGAGAAAAAACCTCATTTTTTTAACAAAACACCAAAATAATTGTTTTTGAAATTTTCAAATCCTTTTTGCAACAATTTTTAAAAAAAATACAAAATGATGGGTGTTTTTAAACTTTTTATTATTTTGTTTAAAAAGCATGAAAACAAAACATTGAAAAGTTTGAAAACCATAACAAACAAGCTCAATTTGTGGCCACAAAAATTTAAAGTATATGTGAAGCCCTTCTAGGTTCAAGTATTTGAATTTAAGGTTTTGTGGGTTTGCAATTTTTGGTCACCAAACGCGGCCTAAAGGCTGGCCCGCGGTGTTCTGGGAGCTTAAACCTTGACGGCATTTATGGGAGGCTCCAAAACCTGTTTTTCAAATCTAATATTAATATGTTCACATAGAAAGTGGGGAAAAAATGAAAGAAAATTTAATGGAAATTTCATATTGTCAAAGAATTGCTTTTGCATGGATGTTTCCTCTCTAACGAGTCATATATGTCTATTAATTTCTAGAAATAATTTTATTTTTGGTTTCTAAAATATGAGTTTTATATTATTTTGATCATCAATATTTAAATTGTGCCATTTTAATTTTCAATATATAAAAAGTATTTCAATTTGGTTCTTAATATGTTAATTGTGTCAATTTGATATTCAATGTATAAAAAGTGCTTCAATTTGGTACCCAACAAATTCTGTCACTAGCGTCATTAAAATCAATGGTAAATATATACTTTTGAATAACAAAATGACACAAATTGCATGTTTTAGAGACTAAAAGTGTCATTTTGAAGTGAATTTCCACTTAAATGACGCATCACATATTTTTTAAATTTAAAACGTAATTTTCTAAGTTTTCACATTTATCACCGACTTTAATAGTGTCTATTAATAAAGTTAGATGGAGGGGATTAATTGACATAATTTTTATACATTGGAAACCAAATTGATGTAATTTAAATATTATGACCAAATTGAAACACTGTTCACATATGTAAAATCAAATCGACACAATTTAAATATTAAATACGAAAATTAAACAAAACTCATTTTTTGAGGACTAAAAATGTAATTAATCTTAATTTCTTTATAGGACATACTACTATATACACTTCTAAAAAGTTCGTATGGTACATCTTTCATAATAATATCACAAAATTTTATAACATAATTTATAAAAAAAAAAAAAATTACTTTTTGTTCACTACATAAAGTCTAACGTTTACTTGAAGATACGGACCAAAATTCATTATTAGTAACTTTCATCATAAATTAACCTAACAAAGATCACAAATATTCTACAAAAAAATCATAATTTTCTTAGAATTGCACATCATAAATTCCCTTTCTAGAATCTATATGTATGTCTTGCAGTTGGACTTTTTATTAGGATATTGACTAGTTTTTTTCCACTTAATATTTTTGAAAAAATAAAATAAAATGCTATTTTATCAAAATTTGTATACAGAATTTGTTTAAAATTCAAAGGTAATCCAGAGAAAAGCCAAAGGTAATCTAGAGAAAATTGCCAAATCCGGAGAAAATTCAAGAGTAATCTAGAGAAAAATCAAGAATAATCTAGAGAAAATTGTCAAATTTAAATAAAATTCGATCTAGAGAAAATTGCCAAATTCAAAGAAAATTCAAGGGTAATCCAAAGAAAAATGCCCAAATTCAGAGAAATTTAACACTATCAACACTGTCATAAAAAAAAATTATGATTTAACCTGAGTTGAATAGTTCTTCAAGCATAAAAAGAAAATGTATTCACAAATAATAAGTTTGAAAAGAACAGAGTAACAACCGTGAATTAAGATAAGCAGGATAATTGAACGTTCCACAAATACAGAAACATTATACACCCAATACATCAAAACTCAGTGCCCCATAGATAAAAAAAACCCAGAAATCAGTCTGATTCTAGTTCTAATTCTATCTCTGATAATTCCATTTGAAGAAATGATGTATCCCAGATAATCTGAACTATCGAATTTAGAAAACCACAGAACCTGTGATCTTTCAGATGGCGATGATGGTAGTGACGGCGATGCATACCGACATCCAGTCGTCGTCTCTTCAGGCCAAACCTTTGAGAGCATGTGCGTACAAGTCTGCAGACACCTAGGTTTTGCTCCTCTACTTCCCGACGGCTCTAACCTCGATTTCTCCACTATCATCCCCAATTTGAATCTCAAATCGACGATTCTCAACTGGTGCGACTCCTCCTGTACCGAACACCCTCAGTTACCGGATTACAGCTCCGTCGAGACCATGGTTCGTGGGTTAATGGCTTCTGTGAGAGAAAACGACGATGATTCGAAAATTAGGGTTTCTGAGAGGAAGTTGTTGAAGGGCGTCGCTAATTCGATCTTTGAGGACCAAGAGTTCGTTGTGAAGCTCAAGAGTCTGGACGTGTTTGAGCAAGAACAAGGTCTGATAGCTCTGAGAAAGCTCACGAGGATGAAGGAAGAAGCTAGGGTTTGGGGTTGATGAGAGACAGAGAGACAGAGAGAGAGAGAGAGGGAGAAGAGAGAGACCAAACTCAGTTTTTGAAGCCCTTTCATTTCTTCTTAAATTTCTTTGTGATATATGAGTTTGGGGTTGAAGGACTTTAGACATTATAAAATAATATTGTGAATCTCTTCCATTATTAAAAGTGGGAGATGGACCTTAGACTAATTTTCCCTTTTATATATACTTACATTAAGTTTCATAACTAAAATACCTTTTCTTGTCCATTTTACTTAACAAAAATTGGTGAATGATTTAGATTGAAACCAAATCAAAAGATTGGCATTTAAATTGACAAAATTAAAATTTTGAGATTTATTTTGTTACAAGCTCAAATCTTAGGATTTTTTTTTTTGTAATTGTCTCAATAATTTATTATTATTATTATTATTATTATTATTATTATTATTATTATTGTTGTTGTTGTTGATGCTGCTCGTCCAGGTGAGTGGGCTAGACCGATCCAAGCTCCTCAAGCCCACTGGATAACCTGCAGGCAAGTTCAATCAGGGAACGGGGTAGTCCCCCGGCGAACCCTCCGGTGTATAAATTAGAAGAGGTGATGGACCAAATGTAGTGAGAGAGAGAGAGGGGATAGAAAAACTTAACCTTCTTCTTGTCTTCGAGCTTTGCTTATATCCTTTGGTAATTATTTCGCTGTCTCAGCCGTTCTGACCTTCCCGCCGAAAGCTTACGCCGTGGTTCGTCTTATTCAGGGTGAGGGGCGCGCCATTCCGGCTAAGGGGTGTTGTCGCAATAAATGCTGTGATGGGTTACATTAATGGTGATGTGCTGTGGCAATAACTTTGCAGATCTTTGTCTGCCGACGTGGCCTGTTCTGCACCTGCTACGTGTCCGAGCATCATTGGCCTTTCTCGCCGATTGGCCTCCGGTATCTGGTTTTACCAACCGGGTTATACAATGGGGTTTAAATGGTGGGCCTGGGCTTACTCATGGTGGGCTGTGGCCCTTGTGGGCCTATCCATGTCAGTAGTCCCCCATTCCCGAGTGCAGCTTTAGTCCAACGAAGGGAATAGTAATAAGGAAGATGAATCCGACCGGTAGGGGGAGACCGACCGTGAGAGGCCGAGCGTGAGGGAGGCCGAGCGAGGTGAGGCCGAGCGTGAGGGTGACCGAGCAAGAGAGGCCGAGCGTGAGGGCGGCCGAGCGGGGTGAGGCCGACCGTGAGGGTGACCGAGCGGGAGAGGTCGAGCGTGAGGGCGGCCGAGTGTGAGGGAGGCCGAGCGGGGTGAGGCCGACCGTGAGGGTGACCGAGCGGGGTGAGGCCGACCGTGAGGGTGACCGAGCGGGAGAGGTCGAACGTGAGGGCGGCCGAGCGTGAGGGAGGCCGAGCGGGGTGAGGCCGACCGTGAGGGTGACCGAGCGGGAGAGGTCGAGCGTGAGGGCGGCCGAGCATGAGGGAGGCCGAGCGGGGTGAGGCCGACCGTGAGGGTGACCGAGTGGGAGAGGCCGAGTGTGATGGCGGTCGAGCGTGAGGGAGGTCGAGCGGGGTGAGGCCAACCGTGAGGGCGACTGAGCAAGAGGGCGCGGGGCTCAAGAGGCGGCGTGTCACGTGATGAGTTAAAGTGGAAAAGACAAGGTAAGGGCAGAAGTCAGCGCATCAGGACCATACACGTGGCAGGATTTCGGGGGGAGGGGAAAGGTCAAGCGTTGGATCAGGAGTGAAGCGTCAGGGCATTATTATGGGCATTGATGGTACAGTTTTGGCGGATGATTTGAAAAGTTTTCAAACTGGCGAAAATTAACTTGGACCCTTGGAATACGGGTAAACCGTGGGCATTTGGTATCATTCGATTTACTTACCTGTTTTCAAGAACCCAAAACATTCCAAGTATCACACCATTTGTTGCGCGCGATACACCATTGGAGCATTTCTTCGACTTCTTAGTGCCTGCTTCAGAAGCGATCCGCAGACATACGTTAGAGATGGCGCATGAAGGAAACGTGAATGTGAGGGTGGATCCTCTGGGAGACGACGATGCAGAGGAATTAGCTGTCTGAGACGGAGAGGGTGGGGGAACCAGCGATACGTTTCCATGGTTCCACCTTGGTGGCAGCTCCAACGCCGATCAGTGAAGCGGAGCCAGATCATTGGCACACAAAGGCGGACAAATCGACGATGACAGAGGCGGAGTTGGGGGCGATCTGCGAGAAGTACCAAATTCCGGCGGGGGTGGAGTTGTGGCTGCCAACGTCGACGGAAAGGCCGTCAGACGCCAGGCTAGGAGGGTTTTCCCTATACGAGGAGGCATTGAAGGGGGGGCTGAGGTTGCCACTGCCTCAAATAGTGGTGGACGTGCTCAACCACCTAGAAGTAGCCCCGGGCCAGCTGATGCCCAATGCCTGGAAGATCCTGATGGCCTGTGCAAGTGCATGGCCAAAGGTAAATGGGGGGGAGTCGATGGTGTTGGAGGAGTTCTTTGCTTGCTACAAGGCTTGAGGGCAACAGGAGACGTGGGTCACCCTGCAGGCAGTTATAGGGAAGGGGTTGGTGGCTGGGTTGCCTACGTCGATCAAGGGATGGCGGGCACGGTGGTTCTACGTTTCTGCCAGTAGGTGGCCTGGGGTGCGCACCATCTGGAAGGTGCCAATCAGGACAGTGGAGGTAAAATTGGGGCCCGCAGCAGGGGAGAGGGTGAAGAGGGTGAAAGAGTGGAGGGAGAAGGATAAGGTGAGATGGGACGACCTGGTGCAACCCTCTGCACTGTTTGAGGCAGGGCTGGGTCCTCAGCCGATCGGTGGGGATCTTGGCCGAGCAGAGCTAGAGGCGCGGAGGGAGGCTCAGGAGGCTGAGGATCAGGCCCTTCTTGCCAAAGCCACCATATTCAAGAGAGCACAGGACGACCGACCTTCACAACCGATCGCGAAAGAGAGGATCAGGCCTCGCCTGAAGCCGTTGGGGGAGAAGGATTTAAGTAAGTTTGAACCACGAAAGCTCCCTGTGGATCCTGTGAAGGAGAGGGCCAGGGGTGGGGAGGAGGCGCTGAAGAGGAAGAGGAAGAAGAGAAGTGCCCCTGGAGAGGCTGCAGGGGAGCCTGGGCCCAAGAAAGTGAAGGAGGCCCCAACTGTGGTGGAGACTCTTCTGGTGAAGGATACCCCAGAAGTAGCAGAAGTAGCAAAGGTCATCCCAGCACTGGAGGCTGTGGAAGTTGCCCCAGCAATTCAAGTGGCAGCGAGTGTAAGCAGTGTTGGGCCAAGTGGGGGGCAACAGACCCAAAGGGGTCCTGTCCCTTAGGAGGGGGGAGTGGGTCTGAACACCGCCTTCTATCATGCTCATGATCATTTGGGAGGTGGAGGGAAGTGGGGCCCGCAGGGGCTGACCGTCTGTTGAAGATTGCCGAAGGGTCAGACTTGCGCGCGGCCGCCAGATTCAATGAGGCTGACCTGCTGAGAGGGTTATGCTCCGCTCAGATGGAGGTAACTGCCCTGGCAGGGGCTCTCCTAAGGAAGGTAGGGGGAGCCAGGCTCAAGGCAGAGAAGGCTGAGGCACAGTTGGAGAAGCTGAAGATGGAGAAGGCAAGTTGGACAAGTGCCGGCAGCCGAAGCAACAAGCTAAATTTGGAGGATACACGCCAGTAGGGTTGTGTCACTCGAGTTCCAAATTGGTCATGGCGAGAGGAGATTGGAAGAGTCCCAACGAGCCTGTGCCATTGCCAATGATCGGCATGAGGAGGCCATGAACAGCAACGAAGAGTTGGTGAAGCAGAAAGATGAGGCAGATGCTAAGGTGGAGGCTCTGAAAGGCGTTGGAGGATGGTGGCCAAGGCAGAGGAGAGGGTGAAGCTTAGGAGGAGTTGGAAGTAGGGAGAAGGCAAGGCCGGAGAGGGAGAGCCTAAGGAAGGAGGTGGAGGAGGAGAGGTTCAAGTTGATTGCTGAGGGGGAGGCCTGGAAGAGGGAGCTGGAGGTTGAGAGGGCCAAGGCTGCAGCTGAGAAGGAGGCCCTACAAAAAGAGCTGAACGAAGAAGGCGCGAAGCGCCTCGAAAGGCGGCCTACCCGATCTTTATGTGGCATTGTTACTCAATTCAAAGGGTCTCTGAGTTCAGATGGCAATTGATGCTGCGATTGCTGCCCGGCTTAGCGAGGAGGAGTCTGGGGACGAAGGAAGACCTGAATCTGAAGTCATAGAGAGCTTCCAACGGTCAGACTTTTATAAGCATGAAATGGCAGAGTTCTGGGATAGCGGCTGGAAAATGTTCAAGCGCAAGGCTGAAGAGTTGTTCCCAGAACTTGACTTCAGCAGGGTGACAATTGGGGAGGATGATGTGGCCCAGACCCCCCTGGACGAGGGCGTAGAAGAAGCAGACCTTATCTCCAGTGAGGAGGAGGAGTGATCTGGAGGATAGGTGTACTTAGGAGTTTTTTTTTGTTTTTTTTTGTATACACAATTTTGTTTTGTTTTGTTTTTGAAGTATTGTAATAAACTGATGTACATATTTGGCCAATAAATAAAACTCTATTTATGTCTTGTAGTTAGCTGTATTCATTGGTGTGGTGGGTTTGAAATGGAGAGTGAAAAATTTGCCTTCATGACAGAGTGAACTTATGAAAAATTCAACTTATGAAAAATTCAACTTGTAATGAAAATGGGTAATGAACTTATGGAAAAATTCAACTTATGAAAAATTCAACTTCATGACAGAGTGAACTTATGAAAAATTCAACTTATGAAAAATTCAACTTGTAATGAAAATGGGTAATGAACTTATGGAAAAATTCAACTTCTGAAAAATGAGCCAGGTGAACTTGAACTTGTGAGATTGGGTTGATAAAATTGGACCGATGAATTAAAGAGGGTGGACTTGTTAATTTGAATTGGAATTTGAACTTGTGAATTCGAACGTGTTAAATTAAAAATTCCATCATGCAGAGTAAGAATAGACTGATAAAATTCCTTTATGCAGAGTGAGATTGGACTGGTGTAAAAATTCAATGAATGAGAGTAGGAAAGTGGGTTTTAATTTAACTAAGTGGAGATGCTGTAAATTTTTGTGACCTCAACTGGTGACTAAGTGTTCTCCCAAGGCTGTGCTAGTACTTGTTTCGCTGGGTCTTCTGCTGTTCGAAAGTGTTCGGTCGGACTGAGGCTTTTGAAGGTGCTTGGTCTGGCCAAGGCTTCTGTAAGTGCTCAGGTCGGACTGAGGCTTTTGAAAGTGCTCGGTCTGGCCGAGGCTTTTGTAAGTGCTCAGGTCGAACTGAGGCTTTTGAAAGTGCTTGGTCTAGCCAAGGCTTCTGTAAGTGCTTAGGTCGGACTGAGGCTTTTGAAAGTGCTCGGTCTGGCCGAGGCTTTTGTTAGGGCTTAGGTCGGACTGAGGTTTTTGAAAGTGCTCGGTCTGGCCGAGGCTTTTGTAAGTGCTCAGGTCGGACTGAGGCTTTTGAAAGTGCTCGGTCTGGCCGAGGCTTTTGTAAGGGCTCAGGTTGGACTGAGGCTGTTGAAAGTGCTCGGGTCGGACTGAGACTTTTGTGGGTGCTCAAGTCGGACTGAGGCTTTTGAAACTGCTCGGTCTGGCCGAGGCTTTTGTAAGGGCTCAGGTCGGACTGAGGCTGTTGAAAGTGCTCGGGTCGGACTGAGGCTTTTGTGGGTGCTCAGGTCGGACTGAGGCTTTTGTGAGTGCTGCAAATGAGAGTTTCATGGAAGCGACATTCAGACAGTTGAATTATAGAAAGTTGGAACTCTAGTCGATATTTGTATTATGTATTGAAAAAGGAAAATACAACAAGTTTGACAATACAAAAGTAAGGATTCATTGATAGTAATGCTTCAGATGTTCAGCATTCCAGGGATGGGGAAGGTCTCGGCCATCCATGTCTTGAAGTCGGTAAGTGCCTGGCCGTGGGCGTGCCTTCACAACGTAAGGTCCCTCCTACTTGGCTGCTAGTTTGCCCTCGGTCGGATTCTTGGTGGCGAGAGTTGTTTCTCGCAAGACAAGGTCCCCTACCGAAAACTCCCGTGGTCGGACTCTGCGGTTGTAGTGTGTTCTCATTTTCTGCTGGTACGAAGCCAATCTGACAGCAGCAGTCTCTCTGAGCTCTTCGATGAGGTCCAAGTCTGCTCGACGGAGTTCTTCGGTTGAGGCGAGGTCCGGATGTAAGACCCTGGGGGTGGGCAGACCGACTTCTACCGGAATGACCGCCTCAGCGCCATATGTTAAGCGAAAAGGGGTTTCCCCAGTAGGAGTTCGGGCAGTGGTTCGGTAAGCCCAGAGTACATGTGGTAGTTCCTCAGCCCAGAGGCCTTTAGCAGCTTCGAGCTTAGTTTTGATGATCTTCAGGAGAGAACGGTTGGTGACCTCAACTTGGCCATTTGCTTGGGGATGACCGGGGGAAGAGAAGCATGGTTGAATTTGGAGATCTGCACAAAATTTCTTGTATTTAGCATTGTTGAACTGTTTGCCGTTGTCAGAGACAATAGCCTGAGGGATGCCAAATCTGCAGACAATCGATTGCTAGATAAACTTGGTGGTGTTCCGCTCGGTGATTGTGGCGAGGGGTTCTGCCTCGACCCACTTGGTGAAGTAATCAATGGCAACAATTGCGAACTTGGTCCGCCTCGACCCGATTGGAAGTGGACCAACCAGTCGATACCCCATTTGGCGAATGGGTAAGGGTCAGAGAGTGATCACCATGGGAGAGCATGGGGATGTTGGCGTACCGCACTTGTCGCATTTCAGCACGAAATCAGAGGCATCTTTGTTGAGGGTCGGCCAGAAGTAGCCTGTACGGAGTACTTTGTGTGTGAGAGACCTGCCACCCGAATGATTGCCACAGATTCCTTCATGGATCTGTTGCATTACATAGGTTGCTTGGGTGGGACTGAGGCATCGCAGGTACGGTCGTGAGAAACCGCGCTTGTAAAGGAAGCCGTCGACCAGAATGTAGTTAGCCGACCGAGCTCTGACCTTGGCAGCCTGCTGTTGGTCATCTGGGAGTTCTCCAGTGGTCAAGAAGAGGAAGATGTCGGATGCCCAAGGGATGGGTTCCATCTGGAGGAATTACACTTCTTGCAGGTCGGGTGAGATGGCCGGGTGAGTTAGGTATTCGAGGCGAACTCCATGGCTGAGGTCGGATTGGTCGGCGGAGGCCAGCTGGGCCATCTCATCTACTTTGGAGTTTTCCGCCCTAGGTATGTGTCTGATCTGGAAAGTGTTGAAGAGACGAACAAGGGTGAGCGCCATGTCCCTGTAAGTCCGCATTGTGGTATCCTTGGCATCGAATTCACCCGTGATCTGGCCGACGATAAGTTGGGAGTCACTGAACACGCGGATATGGCTAACACCAATGTCTTTGGCTAGACGAAGTCCTGCTATCAATGCTTCGTATTCGGCCTCATTTTTGCTGGCCGCAAACAAGAGGCGGAGGGCACATTTGAAATAACCCCCTTCGAGGGATGTGAGGATGAGGCCAGCCCCGCTTCCTTCCCTGCGAGACGAGCCGTTAACATTGAGTGTCCAACAATGAGGATCTTCAGGCTCTGGTGGAGTTGGTGGGGGTGGAGGGTTAGTGGTTGGGGCTGGATTGGTGAATTCCAAGATGAAGTCGGCTACGGCTTGCCCTTTGATTGCTGTCCGGGGGCGATAAGAGATGTCGAACTGGCTTAGTTCTACTGACCACTACATTAGTCTTCTTGAGAGCTCGGGTTGCTGCATGACCTTCTTCAGGGGCTGGTCGGTGAGAACCACTATGGAATGGGCTTGGAAGTAGGGGCAGAGTCGTCTGGAGGCGATGACCAAGGCCAGGGACAGCTTTTCTAATAAGGGGTAGTTCTGCTCCGCTCCCTTGAGAGCCCGACTGATGTAGTAGACTGGCCGTTGGACTAAGCCGTCCTCTCTGACGAGGGTCGACCGATTCTTGTGCTTGATACTGCTAGGTAGAGGAAGAGGGGCTCACCGGTAATTGCCTGTGAGAGAAGGGGAGGATTGGCCATGCGCTGTTTTAACTGTTGAAAGGCTTCTTCTGATTCAGTTGTCCATTCAAAAGTCTGCCGAAGGACTTTGAAAAATGGTAGGCACTTATCCGTTGCGCGGGAGATGAAACGGTTGAGGGCTGCCACTCTGCCGGTAAGCCTTTAGATCTCTTTAACGGTTTTGGGTGACTGCATCTCAATCAACACCTTGATCTTCTCAGGGTTGGCCTCGATGCCGCGCTGATTGACCATGAAACCCAGGAACTTGCCAGATCCTACGCCAAAGGCGCACTTCTCTGGGTTGAGCTTCATCTGATATTTGCGAAGGGTGGCAAAAGTTTCTCGTAGGTCGGTGAGGTGGTCAGTGGAGAGTTTGCTCTTAACTAGCATGTCATCCACATACACTTCCATGTTCCGTCCGATCTGATGGTGGAAGACTGTATTGACTAAACGTTGGTAGGTGGCCCCAGCATTCTTTAGTCCGAACGGCATGACACGGTAGTGGTAGGTGCCCCGGTCGGTGATGAAAGATGTGTGTTCCTGGTCGAATGAGTGCATCACGATTTGGTTGTACCCGGAAAAAGCATCCATGAAGCTGAGCATTTGATGACCGGCCGTGGCGTCGACTAGTAGATCAATGCGGGGGAGGGGATAGCTGTCTTTGGGGCAAGCTCAGTTCAAGTCGGAGTAGTCGATGCAGAGACGCCACTTGCCATTGTTTTTGCGCACTAGGACCACGTTGGACAGCTACTTAGGATAATCCACATTTCGGATAAACTGGGCGTCGAGGAGTTTGTCAACCTCTGCAGCTATGAGATTGTTGCGCTCTGGATGGAAAATACGCTGCTTTTGTCGGTAAGGTCGGAAATGAGGCTCAATACTGAGGCGGTGGGTTATGAAAGAGGGGTCGATGCTTGGCATGTCTGCATGAGTCTAGGCGAAGACGTCTCTGTGTTCGGTCAGGAGAGCGGTGAGGTCGGCCTTGGTTTTGGGAGGTAATCGACTGTCGATTTTGGCAGTTTTGAGTGGATTGGTGGGATCGATGTTAACTTCGACGAGTTCCTCCACAGGTTCGCCTTTGATCAGTTCGTCCTCATCTCGGACGTCAAGTCCTTCAATGATCATTGCCTCCTTCAGTTTGACCTCTTTAAGTGAGGCCACATAACATTCTCTAGCGACGGTCTATTCTCCTCTGACCGTTCTGACCCCGAAATCAGTAGGGAACTTGAGGGCAAGGTGGTAGGTGGATGTGATGGCTTGGAAGGCATTGAGGGCGGTGCGGCCGAGGATGATGTTATGTGAGAGGCGATCGACAACAAGGAAAGTAAGTGACTTCATGGTCTACCGTGGGTACTCTCCAGTGGTGATGGGGAGATCAATGGAATATGAGAGGTCACCCGATGTTGGTGAAACCAACCAGGGGAGTTTGGAGTGGGGACAGGCTTTCTTCCCCGATCTTCAGTTGGCGGAAGCAGTTGAGGAAGATGATGTCCGACGAGCTGCCATTGTCTATGAGAACTCGTCTGACCTTATAATTGGAGAGGACGGTGGAGATGACAAGGGGATCATTGTGAGGATAACGGATGCCTGTACAGTCGGCGTCCGTGAAGGTAATGGGCTCTGTCCACTGCTTGGGTTGCTTGGGGGGTCGGTCTACCGTGGCGACTGTCTTGTCTGAGCCCTATCATATTTTTCTAAGCTCTGCCCTCTGAGCTAAGCAAGATGGCCCTCCACAAGCAAGACCACCTGAAATGGCTCTGATTTCACCAACTGGCGGATGTGGATTACCTTGAAGTCGAGGTTGTTGGGGGGGTCGGTCATGCCCTTGGTCTGGTTGAGCTGGTCGTCGTGGGGGGGGGGTGCCTGTGATTGTCTCTGTGGGGCTCGGTCCTTTGCCTCTGCTGAGGGCGGGTGTCTGTGAATCGGCTTAGACGCCCCTGGCGAATGAGGGTCCACTTGATCCTTGAGGCTGATGCAGTCGTCGGTGTTATGGCCATGGTCCTGGTGGAAACGGCAATATTTGGACTGATCTTTACGGTTGGAAGGGTTCCGCGGAGGAAGAGGCCACTTGAGGGGGTAGTCCCATTGGATCTGGTTAAGAACTTGTTCCATGGGAGTATTGAGGGGTGTATATCGCTCGAACCGACCGGCGGGTCTGATTGGTGCCGACCGGTCGGCGCGAGGAGGTCGGTCGGCATAGCGGGATGTTTGATTATGATGCCGGGTGTTACTGGGTTCTTGGTCTTTTCTCTTTTCTCTGGGGGTCAGATATTTAGTTGTTGAGTCCTGCCGAGCGGCTAGAGAATCCTCGGCGTTCATGTACTTTTGGGCTTTGGAGAGCAAGGCTGCCATGGATGTCGGGGGGTTCTTAGAGAGGGAGAAGAGGAAATCGGATGACCGCAGACCAGCCATGAAGGCTGTGAGGATGACTTTATCGTCATTTTCAACAACTTGTAAGGCTTCGGTGTTGAAGCGAGTGACAAAGCTGCGCAGTGACTCCCCCTCGGGCTGACGGATGTTGAGGAGTTGGGTCGCCGGACGTCGCTGGCGTTGGGCCCCGATGAAGTGGCTCAGGAAGGAGTCACTAAGGTGTTGAAATGTGGAGACCGAATCTGGTGGCAACTAGCTGAACCATAGCCGAGCCGAGCCCTTCAGTGTCACGGGAAAGGCTCGGCACATGATTTCGTCAGGGAAAGCATGGAGGATCATGAGTGTACGGTAGGTCTCCAGGTGGTCGACGAGGTCGGTGGTTCCGTCGAAGGGGTCGATGGTAGGCATTTTGAACTTGGGGGGCAGGGGTTTGTCTCGGATGGAGGCGACAAATGGGGAGTTTGCTGTAGTGGAGGGCTTATGTTGGATGTTCTGTATGACCCCTTGGAGTTGGAGTTTCATGGCTCGGAGTTCAGCGTCCCAAAGGGGAATGTTGTCATCGCCAGAGGGAGATGTTGGGATGTTGACGCCGCTTCTCCCTCGAGGCTGGAGCTATGATTGACGGACGTGGAGGAGGTGGATGCATATGTGGGTGAGGGGGTTGCAAGCCCCCAGAGTTATGAGGATTGGGTTGTGGGACAGTATGGCCCGGAACTTGTTCTGGATGGGGTGGAATATCTGGAGGTGGTGGAGGAATAGGGAGGTTCCGTTGGAGCAGAGCATTGATTAAGGCCTGGTTCTGTTCGGCCATACGGTTGATGCTGTTGGTGAGCTTGATGAAGTACTGGGGTGGGTTGTCTGGATTGGGAGGGTCGGTCTGGTGATCGGCAACATTATGGTGGGAAGCCATGGATCTGGTCGTTAAGATACACGTGACGGATGAGGTGAAAAGGTTGCTGGAAAAGGGTCTCCAGCGGCAATGAACACAACTGGCGCACGGACAAACCGTTTCCCACAAACGGCGCCAACTGTTGATGCCGCTCGTCCAGGTGAGTGGGCTAGACCGATCCAAGCTCCTCAAGCCCACTGGATAACCTGCAGGCAAGTTCAATTGGGGAACGGGGTAGTCCCCCGGCGAACCCTCCGGTGTATGAATTAGAAGAGGTGATGGACCAAATGTAGTGAGAGAGAGAGAGAGGGGATAGAAAAACTTAACATTCTTCTTGTCTTCGAGCTTTGCTTATATCCTTTGGTAATCATTTCGCTGTCTCAGCCGTTCTGACCTTCCCACCGAAAGCTTACGCCGTGGTTCGTCTTGTTCAGGGTGAGGGGGCGCCATTCCGGCTGAGGGGTGTTGTCGCAATAAATGCTGTGATGGGTTACATTAATGGTGATGTGCTGTGGTAATAACTTTACAGATCTTTGTCTGCCGACATGGCCTGTTCTGCACCTGCTACGTGTCCGAGCATCATTAGTCTTTCCTGCTCAGTTGGCCTCCAGCTGTCCTGGGTTTTACCAACCGGGTTATGCAATGGGGTTTAAATGGTGGGCCTGGCCTTACTCATGGTAGACTGTGGCCCTTGTGGGCCTATCCATGTCAATTATTATTATTATTATTATATGTGAAATGAGTACGAAGACATGGGATATGGAGAAGAGAAAATTGCCCAATAATATCTGAACCTTAAAATCACATTTGATAATGAAATGTCTGATCTATACATCTTATCACAAAAGGTGAGAGATGTGTACAGGCTAGTCTTTCCTTCAATTGAAGGAATTCAATAATTGACCAGCATAATTTGAAGAATTGGGGACTATGTGAAGACTATCAGACATTTTATTTTTGGTAAATAGATTGAGAAACTTTTACGTTGGGTTTAAATTATGAATTTAAATAGAAATTTAAGAAGGAAAAAGAAAATTGAGAAAAAAAAATATATGACTTATTTTTATTTTTCTTTCACATTTTACTCATTTTTTTTCTTTTTAAATTATTATCTAAATTTATAATCTAAACACAATTTTAAAATTTTTTTGTGTTATGAATTTGATTGGTTTGGTGTCATCAATTTGTTTGATTAGGAGATTTGGAGAAAAATTTGGATAGGGAAAGAGAAAAAATATGTGAAACTAAGTGAAATATAAATATATTTTATTCACATTTCACCTACATTTTCTATTTCTCTTTCCAAATCTCTGCCCAAATCTCTTAATGAAACATAGTATAAAAGTTTTATTTATGAATTTGATTGGTGGGCATCAATCAAAGTCTTGTTGTTTGATGTTTGTTTTTGGTTGATCAATGCAATGTTCCTTCAATTTGAGGGAATTATTTTTTAAGAAGTAAACAAAACACATATATTAAGGAG
Organism: Camellia lanceoleosa; assembly: GCA_025200525.1. Classification (NCBI taxonomy): domain Eukaryota; kingdom Viridiplantae; phylum Streptophyta; class Magnoliopsida; order Ericales; family Theaceae; genus Camellia; species Camellia lanceoleosa. The sequence goes on from CM045760.1 coordinate 54,198,130, forward strand.
TGAAATAACGGTTTACATGTCTAGCCAGTTCATGAGGCGGTTTAGTTACAGGGCAATTTGAGAAAATTATTAGATACATTATTTGGCATTGTTTGTATAGTATTTTTGGCCAAGAGAAAACACTAACATATTGAGTGGTCATTTTTTATCTTCTAACTATCTAACAAAGTGAGTCAGTATGTCTCACTCGTAAAATTTTTCATTATGTAAATGGTTTGATGCACTATGTAAGCAATATCATATAGTGTTCCGAGATTATTAAATAATTATCATCAATTCGTAGAATTGACCTCTTTTTGATGTCATATAGAATGCGTAGCCCCTATTGTGTATCAACATGGGGTACATCAGTAGCCTATTTCTATAATTTAAATCATTGTAGAGTCAACTGAATAGATTATATGTGCAAAAATTTAGATTAGGGGCTACGCATTCTAAACGGGGCTTGGCAAGAGTTAAACGGGACTTTTTTGGTTATTTTAGTCACAAAAGATAAAATAGGCTATTTTAGCCACAAAAAACAAAAATCACATTTAATTCATAATCATTACATTTTTTTCTCACAAAAAAAATAAAAAAAGTCAAAAAGCCGAAAAGCCCTTCTCAAACCAAACTTTTTAGCCTAGGCTAAAATAGCTAAAAAAGTCAAAAAATTAAAAAGCCAACCCACTTCTTAAACGGAGGCTAAGTAATTTTAATTTGCTTTCAGTTTCATTTCCTTTGACAAATTTAAAACCGAAAGAGTGTATAAAAAACCTTACTTGAGGATGAGAGTTACCTATGACAAAAAAAGAACAAAGAAAAAGATGATGTTACCTAATATAAGATATGTATATCATTTTATAATTTTTATGTGTACAATGTGAGTAAATGATTGGTTAAGGCTAAACTAAAAACTAAACCCTGCTTGGATTGATCATTTTTAAGTTCATATTAACTTTTCAAATTATACGTTTTTAAAAGTTGAACCAACCAAATCCATGAACATTGAGGGAAGATTAATTCTAAGTCTTAAGTTTTTTAAATCGTTCACGCACCACACTAGTGTACAAGTGCACCATTTGAGTCTTACAAATTTTATTCATTTCTTTACCTATTTGTTGTTTTATTTCAATTGGCTTTGCATGTTACTGTTGGATAACATAATATATTGTTGAGCTTATTTTTTAATAAATTAAAATTTTGAGATAATTAATAATATAATATGAAATCAGAATTCAAATTGGGACGGCCTTTGCATTTGCACATGCAAAATGGGATTATACACTAATCTTTTGGAACAATCAGTGATCTAATAATATATGTTCGATAATTTGATATGTATATTATTGGACTTATTTTCTAAAAATTTAAACTTATGAAATAATTAGTGATCTTATTATAGTAGCATCACCAAAAGTAGCTTGCTTATTACTGTATTCTAGCCAAATTTTTATTTTTTATTGTATTTAGTTTTTAATCATTGGATATACCACTATCCTAATAACATAAGATAACAAGCAAAACTACTTCTAATAGTGATGGCAATTTCATATGAATTTTTTTCTGCTGTTGATTTTTTCCAACATTAATATGATATGGGAATGTGGCAATGAAGATTATCTAAGTAACTTATAACTTATTTTATTTTAAAAGTTTATTACACACTGTTTAATATAGTTTTTGTTAATAACTTATTAGATAAAAATAATTTAAACAAAAAAATTAATCATTTGGAAACAAAAAAAGAGATATTTTATATTTTTATTTTCTTATTATCAACTTTTAATTAAATTGTACCAAATAAAATCAATATAAAATTGAAGTACATTGAAGTACAACGTAACGTCACCACGCACTTAGATTGGCCTCTTGTAAGTGATTCTAACCCTTACTAAAAATAAATAAATAATAAAATAAAATTATACATTATTGGAGCAACCTCTGTTTGAAGCAACATTTGAGGCACTTGCATAGGCCTAACAAGTCCAAATCTCAGTTTTTGGATACAACAATAATTTAGATCACTAAAAAATGCACCATTAATAGCACTAATGTATTAGAAATGATAAAAAACAAAATAAAAACAAAAACAAGGCATAGAAAGTAGGCGGAGCCCACTACCACATCATTAATGCTCTCCTTAGTGCTCTAAGCATTTTTCTTTTGAATAACATCCTTATGGAGGCATAGTACATGTCTTGCATATGGTTTGTTAGAACACAAACTAAAATGTGCTAAAATATCTTTTTCAGTTTTTTAATAATAATTATTTTTTTTTTATAATTTATTTGAGGCATTTTTGTCTTATAAGAACCTCTCCAATCCTTGATCAAATTTTTATCAAATTTAAGTAAAAATTTAATGAAAAATTTGATTTGATATGATGCACTCCAATGATAAATTTAAAATTTTCATAAAATCTTGTTGCATGTCCAGTTATGTGATGAGAGGACGTCCGGCTATGAGTAAAATTTGATGTTCAAATAAAGAAAGTTCAATTATCCAGTAGGACACTCGGGCGGACGTCTGGCCTAACGACTACCTACAAAATTTAATGAAAAGTCAAAAACTCTCTTGATTTGATTAAAAATTTAACTCTCCCTTCATTTGATATGGATTTGATAAAATATTTGACGAAGGATTGAAGATGACATAATATATTGATTGAAAGTTAGGGTATTTAGTTAACTTTTCAGATTTTCAATTTAAAAAAAAAAAAAAAACTAAAAAAAATGTTCATAATTTTATTTATTTATTTATTTTTATTATTATTATTATTATTATTTTTTTGAAAGTTTGTTTGAGATATTTTTTTTAAGCTGCAAATAAATTTGCCAGATAGTGACCCAGTTTTTTTTTTTTTTTTTTTAACTAAACAGTGACCCAGTTTGGGAACTGCCTGTCTAGATTTTAATTTTTATTATTATTTTTTTTTGCGATTTTTATATAACACCTTTCTCTTATTTTTTCAGCAGCTCTTAAGAGCCCATAAGAATCAAATAAAATAACTCATATTTAAAATTAAAAAAAAAGTACAAAATGATAAAAAAGAAAAGAGAGGGGGGGGGGGGGGGATGTGGGGGAATTATAAAAACTCAATTTAAGTAGTGGCAACACAAGAAATTTATTGGTGGGGTTCGTAATTAAGTTCTACTATTATATGAGTAAAGATTTCACTCCTATCAATATATATCATTTATTCTTAATAATTTGGCAAAGAATTTTAAATGTAATCTTTTTATAATAAGAAATTCAAATACATAAATTTCTATAATTGCTCTCAACTAATTTTCATATTGAAAAGCTTGATAATTGATACCTATAAAACATGACTCTTAAATTTATCTATAATGATATGAGCTATTCTATAGCAATAATTGATTCGTTTAAAAATCAACCACTTAAACCTAGCCCTCATCACATCAATAAGGATAAATTTAAGAATCATGGTTTTAGAATTTCCAGTATTTTCTTTTATATTTTGATGAAGAAATTTGAAATGGTGGGTTCACTGAAAATGGTTTTGGGGAAGTCATTTTTGGAACTTGAACAAATATAAAAACCTGATTTTTTTTTTTAAACAGTGAAATTAATTTAACAAATTGCAGTAGGGTCAATTTTTTAAAAGTTAGAATCAATCCTAGATATATACAAAGAAAATTCAATGATTTCCAAAATTTAGTGGTGTCAATTGACCAATATCAATGAATGTGGCACGACCTGTGTGTATAACAAATAAAGATATATATATTTTGAAAAATGTTGTAAGTCTTAAATTTTTTATTAAATAAATAATCAAATATTTTACATGGGTTGTGATATTGCGAACTCATACAAGATATTTGATAATTTATTTAGTAAAAAATTTAGTACTCCTAATATTACCCATATATTTTTTAGGGAATGACTTCTGTCTAGTCCTTAATCAGACTGGACTGTGTTGTTGGGCCTGTGGAGGCCCACCACGGGTCCCGTTTTGATAATCTGAACTGTTCAATGTGTAGAACTTGTCGAGTACTATATGCTTGTAAATAATCACGTTGATTGGATATCGATAGCTATATGATCAAAACAGATTTTTGTCAACCGTTAATTTATTCACCGTCCATTTTTTTTTAATATAAAACTGATTTGATCACATAGCTATCGATATTTTATTAACGTGATTTTTTACAAACATATAGTACTCGACGAGTTCTACATATTGAACGGTTCAGATTATTAAAACGAGACCCATAGTAGGCCTCCATAGATCCAACAGCACGATCCAATCTGATTAAAGACTGGACAGAAGCCATGCCCTATTTTTTATAACTGAATATGTGAACTAACTTGCACACAAATCAACAAAAGTAATAGGTGCAATAAACAAAGTAATAAGTACTAATAGGCAAAATAAATTTAAATTATTTTATTTAATTAGCTTTTCAAAATTGGTTGATGAATCAAGTCACCCTATTTATTTATAATAATATGGCACCGCCCATACTTAAAAGCAGTTGTAAAAAAATTATGAGTAATTTTAGAGATTTTCAAAATTTTATCAAATTTTTTATTAAATATTTTATATGGATGTGAGACTTATATGAAATCCATATGGCATGGGTCCCACACTTATGTGAGATATTTGATAAAAAATTTGATAAAACTTTTAAAATCCTTAACATTTTTCAAAAATTATTTCGCCATAAATTTTCAAAATAAATACAATTATAAGAGCATCTCTAATGCTAAAACAGATAAACTTTAGCAATTTTATATTGGAAAAATGCTAAATTTTAGTAATATTACATCAAATCAAAATGTCATTTTTAAAGAGAAAGAAAAAAAAAAAAGAGTAACTCTAGCTAAAATTTGACATTTTATTAAAATCTTGTGTGAAATTTTGTAGGCAACCATTTGGCATGTCGTTAAGAGGTTACGTTTTGTACGAAATTACTATTAACTAGTAATCGCAACCACTAGAGCAACTGCATTGGAATTGCTCGAGTATCACCAATGCTGGTTCGAAATTTGACATGCCATTATTTTGGCTATGTTATAATAAAAAAAAATGTTAAATTTTGATAAATTGCTTCAGTCATTTTTTTGACATCACTATCATCTCATCTTTAAAATCACTGTTGAATTTTTATAATGATGGGTCCAATCTAGAATGGTAAAATCACCATCATCTCCTCTTCTAGCTATAGGTTACAATTTCTTTACACAACTATCATACACATGATATCCTATATCACTTTATAAAATACATATGTTCATTGATAGAAATGTTAAATTTAACAATTTAGCAAAACTTGTGTCAAGACTTTTAAAAAATAAAAGGATAAAAAAAAACTTTTGACTAAAAAAACCAAAAAAAAAAATCACTAAATTGTTTGTTATCAGTTAAAAATAATAAATATTATATTAATTTCAATTACAAAAAAAAAAAAAAAAACTTGTTTAGCAACTATAGAAATACATTAACTTTTGTGTAAATTAAAGTGACCTTTCTTGAGATTTAAAGAAAATATAATAACTTTCACAATTTTGACATAATTATATTGAATTTTTTAAAAAAAATTTTAATTCACAAAATATTTAGGCCTCAAGGGAGATTAGTATAATTTTTATCTTAACCTTTTTTTATCTCTTAAGAGAATGTTTTTTTATTTATTTTTATGACTTTTTGACTTTTTAATAACTCATAAAATAGCTCCATAAGAGCTACTAAAAGACCACCCTAAACTACACCAAATAAAAAAAATGTTTAAGACTTCTAAAAATGGTCAAACGATTTGGCCCACAATTATATAGTATAATGTGTTAACTCTTATTTTGTCACACACTCAAATATATAAGATCCAATTCTTTTATCTTATCATTATAAATAAATTTAAAGATCTAAATTATGAGTGTAAATCATTTCTACACCAAATAACTACACAAAATAAGATACAAGGAGATCCCCACTATAGTGCAATGATGGATGGGGGGCGGCCGCACCCTCAAAAATTTTAAAAATATTATATATTATATTAAAATTTTTAAAATAACTCAAAATTATAAGAGTCCGCACTCTCAAATTTTTTATAGATAATTTTAGAATTATATAGAGTAGCCCTCCCTTAATTTTTTTAAACAATAAAATAACTCCCAAAGACATAATCCTTGCAAGTGCACCACTACGGCTACAGCAAAGGGCACATATAGACAAACACAAGGAATCAGAGGGTGTCACCACCATTGCAAGTTCTAATCTTGAGTGGGGATAGATATAGATAGCAATTATATGCAAGGCGGCTCTGGCTTTTTGAGGTTGAAAACAAACTTCTAATATGACACCTTTTATAAATGTTTTAAAGCAGAATTTTAATATGAATCGATTTTTGAATTATTTTTTACAGAATGCAACTAGTTGGCAATTTAAAGTTTTTAAACTCTCGCATTGTTAATTGTAAATTTATTAACCAAGTTTATTTTAACCAACTTATTAACCAAACTCATTCAATTACTTCATCAAATGTATGATTTAATCAATTTCAAATTTGAAGTGTTTCTTTTTCCCATAAACACCCATCAATTAGTTTTAAATAATTCACTATATTAATAAGTTTTGGTTTTTTAGGGACGCTTTTGAGCAAGTATAATAACAAAAAAAATAAGATTCATTTGATAGTTTTTCAATTTTTTTCAAGGCCTTTTTTTTAACCAATTTTCAGAGGTCCAAAGCGGCAGCTTGTGCGGCTTGTGTCCAAAGCTGACACTAATTATATGTGTCTAGACATTTATGTATGTGACTATACATTTATATTATTTGTGACATGCATGCAGGGGCAGGGTCCTGGTCTAAGTATTTAGACCTAGTTTAATTTTCAGTGATGTTATTAATTTCCAAGAACACCACATTTTTCTCTCCACGTTGCCCTGCTTCTTCTTCTTATTATTCAGATATTGGGAGTTGGAAAGCAACATTGCTCATCTACCATCTAGTGTTGTCCCTCTCCTTAGAGTTATAGCTCTTCATACCCAAAAATTAATACATACATAAAAACATATATCAGCAATTAATGCTATGTTTATAGAATTCATACACAAATAATATTCAGAATATTTACAGGTTCATTTAGGATGCGGGTTTCTCTATACAAGAGTTAAATCTCAATTACATATTATCTTCCTAGATATATTTTTGTACATAAATTATGTGCATATAGTTCTACTAAACATGTATAAACCAAACCAATCAAAGCCAAACCTTAAGTTCCATCAAATAGGGTCGATTACATAAATCATTCTTCTCTACTTAACTATATCAATGGCCATTTAGTTAGTCAAATTAGGGAGATTCATATCTCTATTTAATACACTCACCCATGTCAATCTAGGTCTACCCCTTTTCTTAACACCTTCCTCTACTGTTATTGTATCACATCTTTTCACTACTATCTCTGTTGACCTCCGTTGTATATGATCAAATTATCTCAATTTACTCCAACCCATTCACGAGTATACTCATTTTTATTCTAGGCTTACCACACATTCACCTTAGCATCCTCATCTCAGCAACACTCATCTTATCTATATGTTGTTTCTTAATTGCTCAACATTTCATCCCATACAATATTGCTAGACTAATAGTCGTTTTATAGAACTTTCATCTGAGTCTAGTAGGTACTCGTTTATCACACAGTACTCTAGACGCACTCCTCCACTTAAGCCACTCTACCTTAATTCTATAGATAGCATCCGCCCCAATCTTTCCTACCAATCAATCCTAAATAACAAAAATGTTCACTCTTATGTAATTTTTAGTTCTCAATCTTCACTTCTCCTCTACTTTCATTATTACCGTTACTAAAATTACACTCCATTGTACTCTATTTTTGTTCTACTTATTCTAAATCTTTTATATTCAAGTGTTTCTCTCCACGTCTCTAACTTAGTGTTAACTTCTTCTCTAGTCTCATCCACTAACACGATATCATCTGTAAAAAGCATACACTATGGCACGTCATCCTAAATATTTCTCATCATTCATAACTATAGCAAAAAGATAAAGATTTAAGATTGATCCTTGGTGCAATCCCACAGTAATTGAAAATTTACTTGTCTCTCCAGCAAACGATTTAATAATGGTCATCACACCTTTATACATGTCCCTGATCACATCAATGTACCATTTTGTCACCCATTTCATTTCTAACACTCACCAGATTATATTCTGAGACACTCTATCATATACTTTCTTAAGATTGATAAAAACCATATAAATGTTTCTTTTCTTTTCTCTATACTTTTCTATTACTCTTCCCAAAAGATAAATCGCTTCCATTGTTGACCTACCCGGCATAAATCCAAATTGATTTTCTGACACCTCTGTTATATCTGGCAATTGACGTTCTATTACCCTCTCTCACACTTCATTATATGACACATCAACTTAGTTCCTCTATAGTTGTTGCAATTTTGGATATCACTTTCATTCTTATAGATTGACACTAAAATACTCTTCATCTACTTTTCTGGCATTTTCCTAATCAACAAAATCTTGCTAAAAAACCTAGTCAACCAAGCAACCCCTTTTTTATCCAAACCTTTCCAAGCTTCAATAGGAATATCATCGGGTCCTAAAGCTTCATTCAATTTCATCTTCTAAAGTGCAATCTCCACTTCAAAGTTCCTAATCTTGCGATAGAACCTGTAGTCTTGGTTTTTCTTATTACTGGCAACTTCCTCCCATTTTGGCCTTCCTCTATGTTCCTCATTTAACAATTTTTACCTCTCCTTAATCTCTTCATCCTTCACTAACACCTTAGAGTCCTCACTCTTGATGTACTTAACTTGATTAAAATCCCTTATTTTCCTTTCTTTCATCTTAGCAAGTTTGTATATTCTCGTCTCTCCCTCCTTATTATCTAGTCTAGTGTAAAAGTCATCATACGCTTTCGACTTAGCATCTTTTACTACTTTTTTGACCTTTTTATTAGCTAATCCGTAACTCTTAAGGTTTTCCCTAGTTTTATCCTTCTGCCACTTTTTAAAGCACTCTTTTTTGTTTTTATTACCGCTTTAACCTCCTCCCTCCATCACTAAGTTTCCTTAGAGTTGGGTCACTTTCCTTTTGACTTTCCAAGGACTTCCCTTGAGATTCTTCTTATACAATTGGCCATCGAGTTCTAAATAGTGTTAGTATCATCTTTCAAGTCCCAAATACATTCTATATCCATTCTATTCTTAAATACTTCTAGTTAATCCCCTTTTAGGTCCCACCATCTCATCGTATGACGCTCACTATCCTTTCTAGCTTGGTATTATCCTTTAAAGCATAAATCTAGTATCAAGATCCTATATTGAGATGTCAGGCTCTCTCGAGGAATCATCTCACATTCACTGCATTTTAGACAGTCTACTTTTCTTACTAGAAAGTAATCTATATGGCTATTAATTGACCAACTCTTAAAGGTTATCAAATGCTCTTCTCCCTTCTTATACATAGTATTGGGTACCATTAGGTGAGAAGCTAATGCAAAATCTAAAATACTCTCTCCAGTCTCATTTCTATCACCAAGACCAACCCACTACGCACCCTCTCATAACCTAATTATCGATTCCTACATGGTCGTTGAAATTTCCACCTATAACTAGGTCCTCTCCTACGAATATATCCTCTAATACCTCATCCATTTAGTCCCAAAAATCTCTCTTAGTCTAATTATCTAATCCTACTTGGGGGCCTTGTGAGCTAACAACGTTCACTATATTCTCTTTAATAGCTAGCTTAACTAACATAATCCTAATATCTTTCCTAGCAACTACATTTTCTATAAGACCCTTGGCAATTATAATTCCTACCCCATTCCTGTGTCTATCCTTGTTACTATAATATAGTTTGAAATCGGTATTCTTTATTTCTCTAGCTTTCTTACCCATCCACTTAGTTTCTTGTATGCTAGCTATGCTAACTCTCCTCCTAATCATGACATCTACCAATTCCATAGAATTACTAGTTAAAGTTCCTACATTCCACACTACAAGAAAATACACAATTGGCGACCACTTTTGCCGACTAAAAGTATTTTGGTTGCCAAAAGTTGTGGAATTGGCGACCAAAAATTATGTTAGTCGGTAAAAGTACAATATTTACCTACTAAATTTTTTTAGTCGGGGTATATTAATTTTTGGCGACTAAAAAAAAATTTAGTCGCTAAAAATATCACAATTGGGGACTAAAAAAAATTTAGTCGCTAAATTTGTCACAATTGGCGACTAAAAAAATATTTTTGTCGCTGTATATATAGTTTTGGCAACTAAAATAATTTAGTCGCTGGAAGAAAAATAAAAATTTATTTTTAATCTTTTGCGACCAAAAGTTTGGTTGGCAAAACTTTAATTTCAGTGACTAAAACATATTTTGGTCGCGGTATATATAGTTTTGGCAACTAAAATATTTTAGTCGCTAAAAGAAAAATAAAAAATTATTTTTTATCTTTCGCGACCAAAAGTTTGGTTAGCAAAACCTTAATTTCAGCGACTAAAAATTATTTTGGTCGCGGTATATATAGTTTTGGCAACTAAAATATTTTAGTCGCTAAAAGAAAAATAAAAAATTATTTTGTATCTTCCGCGGCCAAAAGTTTGGTTGGCAAAACCTTAATTTCAGCGACTAAAAAATATTTTGGTCGCGGTATATATAGTTTTGGCAACTAAAATATTTTAGTCGCTAAAAGAAAAATAAAAAATTATTTTGTATCTTTCGCGACCAAAAGTTTGGTCGGCAAAACCTTAATTTCAGCAACTAAAAATTATTTTGGTCGCGGTATATATAGTTTTGGCAACTAAAATATTTTAGTCCCTGAAAGAAAAAGAAAAAATTATTTTTTATCTTTCGCGACCAAAAGTTTGGTCGAAAAACCTTAATTTCAGCGACTAAAAATTATTTTGGTTGCGGTATATATAGTTTTGGCAACTAAAATATTTTAGTCGCTGAAAGAAAAATAACAAATTATTTTTTATCTTTCGCGACCAAAAGTTTGGTCGGCAAAACCTTAATTTCAGCGACTAAAAATTATTTTGGTCGCGGTATATATAGTTTTGGCAACTAAAATATTTTAGTCGCTGAAAGAAAAATAAAAAATTATTTTTTATCTTTCGCGACCAAAAGTTTGGTCGGCAAAACCTTAATTTCAGCGACTAAAAATTATTTTGGTCGCGGTATATATAGTTTTGGCAACTAAAATACTTTCGTCGCTGAAAGAAAAATAAAAATTTACTTTCACTCATCACTCTCTCTCTCTTTCTATCAATCTGTCTCTCTTTTTCTCTCTGTGTCTCTATCTTTGTCTCTCTTCTCTTTCTCTCTCTCTCTCTCATCACTCTTCTCTGTCTATCTCTCTTTGGGTCTCTATTTTTGTCTCTGTCTCTCTTTTCTTTCTCTTTCTCACTCATCACTCTTCTCTGTCTCTTTCTCTGTGTCTCTCGCTCATCTCTCTTTTCTCTATCTCTCTCTCTCTCTCTCTCTGTCTCTCTTCTCTTTATCTCTCTCGCTTATCTCTCCATGTATATCTCTCGTTTATTTTTTTTTCTCTCTCTCTTTGTCTGTCTCTTTTCACCAATTTTTTCATCTTCTTCTCTCTTACTCATCACTCTTCTCTCTCTGTCTATTTGTCTATTTGTCTGTTTCTCTCTCTCTCTGTGTCTCTCACTCATCTATCTCTTCTCTCCTTTCTATATCTCTCTCTGTCTCTTTCGTTCATCTCTCTTGTCTCTATCTCTCTTGCTCATCTCTCTTCTCTCTTGTCTCTATCTTTGTCTCTCTTCTCTTTCTCTCTCTTTGTCTATCTCTTACTCATTTCATGTTTCTCTCTGTCTCCATCTCTTTCTCTTTCCTACTCTGTCTCTGTCTTTGTGTCTATCTCTCTCTTTCTCTCTCTCTATCTCTCTTCTCTCTCTGTCTCTTTCGTTCATCTCTCTTCTCTCTATCTGTCTTGCTTATCTCTTTTCTCTCGCTCTCTCGTATCTCTCTCGTATCTCTCTTCTCTCTCTGTCTCTCTCGTTCATCTCTTTTCTCTCTATCTCTCTCTTTGTCTCTCTCGTTCATCTCTCTGTCTCTTTCGTTCATCTCTCATCTCTCTCTGTCTCTTTTTCTATCTCCCACTCTCTCTTTAGGGCTTAAACACGTCTCTCTCTCTCTCTGCCATCGATTCTCTCACGCCTCTGTCTCTCTCATTCCATCACTCTCTCTTTCTCTTCACCCATTTTGTCATCTTCCTCTCTTTCTTCTATTTCTCTCTCTTACTCATCACTTTTCTCTCTCTGTCTGTCTGTCTGTCTCTCCCTCTCTCTCTCTCCTTGTGTCTCTCACTTATGTATGTCTTTTCTCATATATTTTCTCTCTCTGTCTGTTTTGTTCATCTCTCTTCTCTCTATCTCTCTTGCTCATCTCTCTCATCTCGCTCTCTTTCACCTCTCTTTTCTCTCTGTCTCTTTCGCTCATCTCATTTCTCTCTATCTCTCTCGTTCATCTCTCATCTCTCTCTGTCTTTTTTTCTGTCTCTCACTCTCTCTTTAGGGCTTAAACACATCTTTCTCTCTCTGCCATCGATTCTCTCACGCCTCTGTCTCTCTCATTCCATCACTCTCTCTTTCTCTTCACCCATTTTGTCATCTTCCTCTCTTTTTTCTATTTCTCTCTCTTACTCATCACTCTTCTCTGTCTGTCTGTCTCTCTGTCTCTCTCTCTCTCTCTCCCTGTGTCTCTCACTTATGTATGTCTTTTCTCATATATTTTCTCTCTTTGTCTGTTTCGTTCATCTATCTTCTCTCTATCTCTCTTGCTCATCTCTCACCTCTCTTCTCTCTCTATCTCTTTCGCTCATCTCACTTCTCTCTATCTCTCTCTCTGTCTCTCTCGTTTATCTCTCATCTCTCTCTGTCTCTTTTTCTATCTCTCACTCTCTCTTTAGGGCTTAAACACGTCTCTCTCTCTCTGCCATCGATTCTCTCACGCCTCTGTCTCTCTCATTCCTTCACTCTCTCTTTCTCTTCACCCATTTTGTCATCTTCCTCTCTCACTTCTATTTCTCTCTCTTACTCATCACTCTTCTCTGTCTGTCTGTCTGTCTCTCTCTCCCTGTGTCTCTTACTTATGCATGTTTTTTCTCATATATTTTCTCTCCCTGTCTGTTTCGTTCATCTATCTTCTCTTTATCTCTCTTGCTCATCTCTCTCCTCTCGCTCTCTCTCACATCTCTTCTCTCTTTGTCTCTCTCGCTCATCTCACTTCTCTCTGTCTTTCTCTGTCTCTCTCGTTCATCTCTCTTCTTTCTATGTCTCTCTCGCTCATCTCTCTTCTCTCTATCTCTCTATCTGTCTCTCTCGTTCATCTCTCTTCTCTCTATGTCTCTCTCGCTCATCTCTCTTCTCTCTATCTCTCTCTGTCTCTCTCATTCATCTCTCCTCTCTCTTTGTCTCTTTTTCTGTCTCTTACTCTCTATCTGTTTCTCTCTTTGTCTACCTGTCTCTCTCTCACTCTCTACTACTACTATTACCTCTCCTCTACCACCGCTACTCTATCTCATTTACCACTACCACAACTTCACCACTAATCTCCTTCGCCACCACCACCACCACCACCACCACTACCATCACCTCATATCCACCACCTTCACCACTACTGTCGCTTCCTCTTCTCTACCATAAAAAATTAATTATTGATTTTTAGTATAAAAAAAAAAATGGGCCACAAAAAATATATTTTTAATTGACCATAAAAAATTAATTTAATTTTAACGAAAAATATTTTTCATTGAAATATTACTCCTACTTCTACCAAATAAAAAAAATTCATTAAAAAAAAATGAAACAAATTTTCCCTCCTTTTTTTTCACTGAACCGCCCGCCCAAAATTATTTCCCCTCTTTTTTCCGTCTTTCCCTCTCTTTTTTCATTTCCTTTCAGGTTTGCAGAGCCCTGTTTCGAAACAACACGTCTCTCTCTCTCTCTCTCTCTCTCTCTCACGGAGGCGACAGATTTCAACCTTTCCTATCATAGTTACTAATGAGAGCACTTGGTGCCGACGACAGCTTCAATTTTTACAACCTTCCCTATCTTCGGGAAAATATCAAAGAAGTAGCACCTGAAGAAGAACAACCACAAGAAGAATTATCTAGCTCGGAAGCAACGATTTCAGACATCATGCCCTTGAAGAATTTCTTAGAGATTGCTACTACCTAAAAGCATCAAAGAAGGTAAGGCAGCCTCAGCTTTCCAGGCTGTCTTTGATGTCTCTGATTGGCCTAAACGATCACCGATCGTGGTGGGCAACGATTCTTCTCCCTTCCCTGTCATAGTTACTAATGAGAGCACTTCTCCCTCAGCCTTGGGTCAAACATTGGGCAAATAGAAGCACTGAAACTGAGGTATGCAATTTCAATCCACTATGTTTTGAATTCTTTCACTACTACCTTTCTCTGTTTAATTGTAGATCTAATTTTGATGATTGGTTTGGGCACACATTTACACATGGTGCTTCTGTTTTATGTTTCTGATGATAGGTTATAAATTATGTGTTTTTTGTTAACTTGTGTGTTAATGGATCTTGGGTTGTCATCAATTTTGTTTCTTGGTTATTTGTTAGTTATTTACTGGGTTGAAGTGAATACCTTTGATAATTAAAAATGGATTTTTTTCCCCCTTAATGATTATTTTGGTTGAGGTCCTTGTTTGGAAGAGGGTTTTGTACAGTAAATTGTATCATCCCTTTCCATGTTTTTAAATTTGTATTTTGTTATGATAGCAAGTCAGATTTACAATTAGGCTATGTTTGAATCAGGATTTAGGTAGAAATTTGGAAAAGTAAGGGAAAAGGGGAAGGAAATGTGAACAAAATTTCTAATGTTGATTTGTTTGGTGGAAATTCTCCTGCAGTGTAGGGTGACACTGCTTTATAGGTTTAGACTGACATACGTATATTGAGCAGTATGGAAGGTGATGAACTATTTGTCTGTGTTGGACTTAGCAGCTGATCAGGCTAATGGTAGTCCATGTAACATGCGTACTTCTATGGAAGAGCCTTATCCATATCATACTTCTTGGATGCTCTTTGATTTGTGTCTGAATCTAGGTGTGCCCATAGATTTGAAAGCAGTTCTCTTTTCTTGTTCTTCTTTTTTACTTTAATTATGAACTTAATGTTCTACATTTTTTTAAACCTGCTGTGTTGTACTTGTCACTGGTTTTAGGATCATAGTCTTGAGAGTTGGCACATGAGGCAATGAACTCTTAATCAATTAAAGTATCTTTTCTTGGATATTTATTCAAGATAACTGATGTAATGCAGTACATTGTTTTTCTGGAGATGCTCATGGAATAATGAACAAAAGCGACGTACTCAGCAAATTTACAGTTAGCATAGGTCTTCATAACTTAAAATTCAGCACTGTTAGATGACCAATCAACTGTTTGATCTGTTCTCTTTTCTCATTTTCTTTTTAACACTGATTGAATTTATAAAACCTATAATCTAATACAACATGTATCTCAGTTATATTTAAATCCCAGTACACAGAATTCAATTCGCAAAATGACAACATATGTCTATTTATAAGCAGTATATTTTGTTTTTCTCTTTTGCTTTAGATATATTCTACTGATTCATCTGCTTTTTTACATTTTTACTTATTTACTTTTTGGTTGTTTCACTTTGCAGGGATATAACATTAGCTTTCTTATTACAAACTACTGCGAGGATATGCAGAAGAACAAGCTCATAGATTTTATTGTGCAATTCATGGAGGTAAGATCTACATTGACTCCTAAACTTACCATTACTTTCTTCTACTTACATGCATATGATTGGATGCTGATAGAATGTATATTCTTCTTTATGTCATCATCAATTAATAAAGTGCATGTTGATAGAATTGTTCTAGTTGTAAGGCACTGTTAGCAAAATTCATTTTTTTTAAATTAGCAAAAAAGTGACTTTTATAAGAGAACATGCCGAGGGGGAACAATACTTGTACAATCAAATAAAAGGAAAATGAAAAAAGTACAAAAGATAGTCCTAAACACTCCATATATAAGTAAAAAAAATCTACACTCAACTGTTAATATCTCGACTCACGACCCTAAATCACCCCAAACTGGATGGAGTAATGGCCGGCCACACGACCCTAAATCACCCCAAACTGGATGGAGTAATGGCCGGCCAGTAGTTATACATTACCAAAAGCCTAAACTCATGACATTAAGGAATGACTTGCAATTAATAAACCCCATGTTAGAGTCACGGGTTCTTATGAACTCAATACATGCTCATCTGGTTTGATGACCTTTACCATCTAGAGATGGGCAACTTTTGTGACAAATATTTCTTTTACCTAGTGGTGAAATTAAATTGGAAAATGTTATACAAACTAGCAGATCTTACAAAACAGGATCTACTTGAATGATATGATAGGTGGCACATCAGTGAATAAGAAAAGTTTGTAAGATTATTATTAGATTGTATAGCAGGACTCAATTAAATTTATAAATATATCTAGTTCTCTTAGTTCTCTCACATCTAAAATCATAATTTTGAAATTTTCATTAGTGGGTCCACTCTTGTTTTTTTCCTGTGAGAATCTTATTCATCCACAATGGTGCTTATGGAGTTCCACCTTCAATTGTAAAATATCCCGTTTTGATATATTATTTTTCAGTTAATCTTTTGTTGTGTGTATGTTGTCATCTTGCAACTGAGTGCTTTGTTGTGGTACATTATTCTCAAATTGCAGGACATTGACAAGGAGATAAGCGAATTGAAATTGTCTGTGAACACATGAGGGAGGCTTGTGGCTACAGAGTTTCTGAAGCAATTCATGTGATGCTAATCTCCCTAACTTGTGTGAATTCTTTTTGATCTTATGAAACTTGTATAACCATCTCTGATTGGGTACCCATTACACAGTAAGCTGTATCTGTTTGTCTGTAGAACGTTAAGTTGATTATGTTCTCTCTCTGTGTCTGTCCCTCTTTGTACTTGACACGATTGTAAAGAAATAAAGTTGTGTTGTAATGTTTATGATTGATGGGGAAATGTTCCGATCTTTTGCATTCCATGGCAACTGAGAGTGAAATTTTGTACTTTTGTCCCAAATTCCCAATAGCTTTTGCTAATCAAAGCCCCAAAACTAGTAAGGGCACTCGTGCCCCAGTAAGTTATACTTTTGCCGATTAAATAAAGTAGTCGGTGTATCACCAAGCACATTTGGTGACTAAATAATTAATTGTTAAAATTATTAATTTTGGCAACCAAAGGATTTGGTCGCGAATAGGTCTATTGCCGACTAAAGTTTTAGTTGCGCAAAACATGTTTGGTCGCGGAATGTGACAATTGGCGACTAAACAATTTGGTCGCGGAATGTGACAATTGGCGACTAAACAATTTGGTCGTGGAATGTGACAATTGGCGACCAAAATTTTTTGGTCGTGGAATGTCACAATTGGCAACCAAACTTTTTGGTCGTTGAATGTGATAATTGGCGACCAAACTTTTTGGTCGCGAAATGTGTCAATTGGCGACTAAGATATTTGGTTGGGAAAATATCACTTTTTCGCGACCAAAGTGTTTTAGCGACAAAATGAATTAGTCGCAGTAATTAAATATTTAGCGACCAAAAATTTAGTCGGTAAACCCAACTTTTGCCGACTAACCAAAATTTTGGTCGCGAATTACTTTCCGCGACCCTCAATTGGCGACCAAAGTAGCGACCAAAAAATTGGTCGCGAACAACTTTTGCCGACCAAAAATGGGCTTTTAGCGACCAATTTTTTGGTCGGCAAAAGTGTTAATTCTTGTAGTGCCATGTGGCTACCCTAAACCCATAATTTTGGACTAACTTCTTTATTTGCCCTCATCCAGAAAAACGCAGCAATTTTTGCTCATTTTTCACTGCACCCAAGTGTCGATGCAGTCCCCTTGCTCACTTTTTGGAACACTCAGAAGTAGGAGCAACGCTTCATTTAAGGAGAACGACCTAGTATTTAATTGATTCAAAGTAAGATTCATTTTTATAAGGGATCTGGGTGCTTTTTTTTACATCCTGCAGTTGTCGGCAATCTAATACACAACCCTCCTCCTTTATACCTAGGCTTAGGACTAGCGGAGTTGTTAAATTGCCCCAGCGGAGTTAAACAAATGTCAACTTAGCTAAAGAGAATGGAAAGACACATAAATACATATTGGATTTTTAGGTAAATTGTGCTCACCTCACTTAACACTACAAAAAATTAAAGTTTTAGAGACCAAAATTTAGAGACAAAATCATTTTTTAGGGACCAAATAATTTTGTTATGAAAAGTGTCGTCATTATATTTTTAGCAACAAAAATTGGACATTAGTGATGAATTATTATCCTTTTGGAACCAAATTTTTTGTCTCAAAAAATAAATTATTTTGAGACCAAATTATTTTGTCCCTAAAAATTTATTAATGACATTTTCAAAATTTTGTTGCTAAAAGCCTTGTTTTTGACTTTTTGGGATGACCTTTCAGCGACTATTCTCATGACGATGGAAATTGGTCCATAAATGTCTTTTGCAACAAAATTTTCACTTTTAGAGACTAAACATTTGATCTCTAAAACTCTTATATGTTGTAGTGTAAGGTTTGGAAAAAAATATAGTTAGTTCTACGCTTTTAATATAATTGTATTGACTTAAATTCCTTTTTAGTATGGTTAAAATGACTTAAACTAATGTAAATGGTGGATAGACACAGAAATAAATAAAAATAAATATATGTTTTAATTTAATAGAGTTGACAATATTATTATTTCATTCATATGACTAACAAATACTAATGAAAACAAACCTAACTATTTTGTGAAATAAAACCTAAAGAAAAGCTAGTGTAATTATATTCAAAGTGTGAGATTAATTATATTTTTTTTCAAACCTTAGGGGAGATGAGTGTAATTTACCCTATATTTTGTTAGTGAATAAAGTGTAGGATGAATGGAAGCAGATGAGTGGTAGTTTTATCTTAATGTGATTATAGAAGTCTTTATCAATTGGAGTTAAACATGAGAAAACTTAAAAGGACCTACAAATGCTGAATGTGCATACACTTTCTCAAGACAGATAAAGTCATGCTTTGCATTAGGTTTTGCAAGTTTAAATTATAATTTTCTGTCATTACAAGTTGTAAACCTATCATTTGTAGCAAATTTGTAAATGAGATAAAAGAGCATATGATTTGGTTTATCACAAGAAGCTTGAAAGATTCACTATTGTCAAAACTAGAAATATCTATCTTCTTAAAGAAGAGAGTAAATTAATGGTCAATTACTTAGATTAAAGAAAGATCCAAAACAGGCAGTTAGCAAAACAAACAAATGTAACTTATATAATAATATCTGAGCTAGTAACTTGTCCCTCTCATTAAGAGAAAAATTGGATAAGATCTGATGGGTATGGCCATGCCCAGGCCAGAGCACAATCAAGGTAAGTTTTTTTTTAAAAAAAAGAAAAGTCCTCACTAGGCCAATGTGAACACCAAAGTTGACTAGTGCATAACCACTCCATAAAAATTTCACCTAAAATTCCTTTTAAGATTGAGGCCTCGTTTGGGAAGCGTCCCATTTAGTCAAAAAATTAAAAAGTCAAAAAGTGAGACTAAAAAAATCAAAAAGTCAACAATTCATACTAAAAAGTTAAAAATTTTCTTTTCTCTCTACTTTTTGCACATCTTTTCGTAAAAAGTCAAAAAATCATCCCAAACATACTAGTTTTTTTTAGCTCATATTTTAGCCAAATAGCCAAAAAATTATTAAATTAGCCTGTTCCCAAACGAGGCATAAGTTGTCAAATTGATATAACACCTGAGATAAAGAAATTCATATCTCGCACATTTTCAGAGTTAAGGATGGATTCACCCATTAAATGAGTCAAAATCTACATTATAGTTACTGATTTAAGCATTATAGCGATCTTAATTAATATCATGTTGAGTGATTATGATAATTTTTTTTATTTTTTTATTTTGAAAGGTAATTAGTTTTGGACTAAGTATGAATTCCATCAACGAAAAGGTCGATAGAGGTGACTTTTTCTTGCTACGTTTGCAAAATTTTTTGATTGTATAATAATGAATGGAAGTGGGTCTCCAAATACTAGCTACTTGGGGAATTCGAAATGTCTAGAAAGTTAGAAATTACACTCCATTGTATAAAATTTGTTTCAAATTAAATTCTTCTAGATTGTTTAATAATGAATCAATGTTGGTCCAAATACTTACTACTTGACTTGAGGGATTCAAACTCTCTAGAACCTTGGAAATTTCAATATTTGTTCAAGTAGTGGGATTGGGTAGTTTTAAAAAATTATTTTTTGGTTTTGATTTTCGAAAAATATTTTTCAGAAAATTTTACTTTTTATTTTATGTATTTTTTTGTTTTCAATGAATTTTTTTTAATATTTTAAGTAATTTTTTAACTTTTAGACACACCTAACATGAATACACTTAAAAAGTATAATATTTGTAAAAAAAATATTTAAAAAATTCACTTAATATTAAAAAAAAAAAAAATTTCAGTACATTTTTCCTATTTTTGTGTATTTATTAATTTTTTACAAATATTTTATTATTTATATACATCTAAGTAAGGTGCATCTACAAAAGTAAAAAAATTACTTAAAATTTAAAAATTATTCACTAAAAACAAAAAAAATACAAAAAATAAAAAATTTAATTTTTAAAAAATTAAATTCAAAAAACTGAAACCAAACACACTGATTAATATTATTTTCTCCCCATTATGTGAATGTTTGTTTCGTTCACATTATTAAGTTTTTTCTTGTATTGACGACTTGTCATTGTCGGGCTGTTGTCGGACTACATGATAAAGTTGATTGTTCCATTTAATGTAATTCTGATGATAATTATAAATAAATATTCTACTAATTGACCCAAAAAAGTGAAGAAAAACCATTGGAAAACAAGTCTTTAAAAATCAAAACGATTGAAAAAATTATCAATTAATTTTTTTGGGGATGAAAAGGAATTATTCTTTATGGATTTAGAAAAAAAAATGACAAAATAATTAATCAATATTTGAAAAACAAAGAAACTAAACACTCTATACATAAAACTTTTAAATTGAACAATCAACAAAAATTATATGTCATCTAACAGTGAAATTGATTCTTCCACAACATTGTCCATTTATTGATCCAAAACCATTAGACTCATTCCAATAATCTTCTTATTCTTGTACCTCTTCTGCTTTTTTCAACATTTATTAATATTTTTTCCCAAAAACTCTTTTGCCTTTAATCTTCTTAACTATTCTTTTGACTGTGTTGCAAGGGAAACACTATCAAACTCTCTACCAAACCTTAAGGCTGAGGTTTTGAATTTTTTGGAGGAAAAATTAAAAGAAAGTTGTGAGGATTAAAATATACTTATTTACTTTAGCCTAATCCAAACTAGGCTTGATAATGGCCTAATTCAACCAAAAGGCCCAGCAAACAAAAAACTAGGGCAAGGCAAACAACTTCTATAAATAAAGGGCACTCGGTCCATAAATCTAAATTTCAATTTTATTTGGTCAAGAATTTAGGGGCTAAATTACTTTGTTCAAAAAGACAAGTTCAAACAAAATGATTCAAATACTCTTCTTTAAATATATCATATACATAGTACAATGCCACGACTCAAACCAGCCCCTATAGGTTTAGTCGTAACCGGCCAGTAATTTTGAGATTACCAAAGACCTCTGAACAAATAAATAAAATATAGGGACTAGCGAAAGCAAATACAAACATATGACGTCCATAGAGCTGTGTAAACATATATGAGACTGAAAATTTACAACTTAATTTACATAATTAAGACGTCATACCCACGTCACCATTCATACATACGGACAAACAAAAGACTTGTTTAAACTTAACAAAAGAAATATAAAAAGATCTTTAACATGATTCATAAAAACTTGACTACTGCAAAATAGGAACCTCTTTGGAAGGCACTGTGGTTGGCTGACAGAACAAAACTCCAGGCAATTAACTCTGAGACTGGTTACGTGCCTGGTCACCTACATGCATATATAATATAGTGAGCTAGAACCTAGTAAATAACAACAGAGTAAAAGGGTTTATGAATGGTGTCTAAACAATTTTAAAAATCAGAGTTCATATCAGAAACAGATTCATATACATAACCAGAAGTCATAAGCAGTTATATGTGGTATATCCATTAGCTATCATATCATCTTGGTCCTGGAACCCATATGCATAGTCGGAACCGACGATCCCAAAGGTCCATATCTTGTGCACAAGTAGCCATGGTATTGTTTTCCCCAGGCAAGGGCCATGTATAAACCACGGTATTGTTTTTCCCGGGTAAGGGCCATATGATCATAAGCCACAGTATTGTTTCCCCCAGACGAGGGCCAAATAAACACATGCCATGGTATTGTTTTCCCGGGGCGAGAGCCATATAAACATATGCCACGGTATTATTTTCCTTAGACGAGGGCCATGTGAACTAAGGATGCCACATATACATTTTAGAAAACTACACATTCATTTATTATTCATGAAATAGCATTTCTATGATAACCCAACCCGTACGCTACTTAATTATACATGTGATTATATGTTTAATATGAATTTGCAAATTTAAATATGTGAATTATGTGAATTTGAAATAATATCTGTTGAACATAGGAATATTTGTTACAATTACAACTTTGAACTGAAATTGAAAACCTTAGAGCCGCGATAAACAAAAACTGACTTCATATCTGTGATTAGCATGATTTATAGAGCTTACAGTGAAATTTTGAAAAATTACGATTCGTAATGATGAAATTGGAAAGTTAAGGGTTGAGTCATATATGTGTTGGTCCTTTTGTGTTCTTCATCTTTGTTGAGAGCTCTAGAGAGTGAGTTAGAGAGAGGAGAAGAGGAAGAGCTAGGGATTGCAAGAGAATCAAGAGGCAAACCATAGATTTGAGTTAAAGTATGGAAAACTACTTACAATCTTTGTCTCTAACTTATTCTCGTCATGAAATCAAGAAGAAATTGGGAGTTTTGAGCTAGGGTTTTGAGCTATGTAATGACCAGAGTTTAATGCATAAAATTGAACCCTAATCTCTTCATCTTTGTTTGATTTCAGTTTACTCTTGTGATTGATCACTGAAACAAACCCTAGATGATTTAGTTAGAATATTATTCATGTGTATATGTATTTTGAACTTGTGTAAATCATGAATTTGTGAAAAGATGAGACCATGAATCTAATGGTGACGCAAGATTGATGTATGTAATGTGAAATTATACCTAAATCATGCTTATATATCATGTTTTGAGATAGTTTTGCTTTGATTTGAGCTTGGAAATGGGTTTGCAAGGTTTGAATTTTTTAGCAATTTTCGGATTGCCTGTGTGTGCCCAGACCGCTCGTGCGGCCATGGGCACCGCACGAGCGGCCCATGCCTTGAACTAAAAATGGGTCGCATTTTGCGCTCAAGCGGCTGCAATTTCCACACGTGCGAAGCCAGACCGCTCGAGCGATTAGACCGGCCGCAAGTGCGGCCAGGCAGGGAAAAATCTGTGTTGTTTTATGTTGCTACTCCTAACCTCTGGAACGCATTCCCAACCTTATTTAAACCCTTTTGGGAGTGAAATGATGATTAGAAACCATTGAAAAGGGTTATGAATTGCTAAAAGAAAAGTGTATATGATAAACAAATTATTTATCGAATATGTGTGTAGCATGTTTGATGTAGGCCGTGTGCAGGAGGAAATGCCACAAGATCGATCCCACTGTGAGTAATAATATCATACATATATGTTCTTTATTGTGTACCTCGAACCGTGAACGGTGATTAGTGCTGATATTGTGATTTGTTTGACATGAGAAACTTCATTAATATTATATGACATGTGCAATGTAGGTCGGAGGCCGTTTTGATAAATGTTGGGCTCGAGGCCGTTCTGATGAATGTTGGGCCCGAGGCCATTTTGATATATGTTGGGCCCGATGCCGTTTTGATAAACATTGGGCTCGAAGCCGTTTTGATAAACATTGGGCTCGAGGCCATTTTGAAATATATTGGTATAGACACCCCATTTTTTACCGCTTTTAAGACTTGGGCGTTACTGATGGTTTACTTGGTGGTAAAAGGTGTGCAAGGGAAAGGTTCAATTTCTTCGGCAATGAGACAGTCAAATCCCAACTTCATACCCCTTTTTTTGGGCCAAAACAATCTTGATCGAATGATTTTAGATCTTAAAACCCTCTCTTTCAAAACGTTTTGAAAATAAAGTTCCTACGATGTTCCGACGCTCGCATTTCGTTAAATGTTGCACTTTTCGGTAAACCGAGCAAGGACAAAGTGGAAATGAATGAAAGAGAGACGAAATCTTTGAAAAATATTTCAAAACACCTTACTTAGGGGTTTGGATTTGAAGAAAAGAGGAGACGAGGGAAGAAAACTAGTTTGGGAGAAGTTCGGCATGAATCCTGGTAGGACCAAAACCGCGCGGCTTCACCGAAACAGGCATAACTCTTTGCACAGGAGGAATTTTGATGCGAGGTTGGCGCCATTGGAAAGATAACTTCTGGGGATTCAATGTGACCACATGGTAAACTAGAAAATCAGATGGATGACCAGATTTTGTGGTCAAAAGTGGTTCAGCATGAATCCGGGAAGGAGAGAAAAATCTGCGCGGCTTCACCGAAACGGGTATAACTCTTTGCACAAGAGGAATTAAGATTTGAGGCCACCACCGTTGGAAATCTTACTTCCGGGGATTCATTTTTCACTCAATAATCTCCTAAAGCCAAGTTCGGGTGGAGGAGATATGGTTGGTTGAAATTCGTTTGGACCGAATCTGCGCGGCTTCACCAAAACAGGCATAACTTTTTGCACAGGAGGAATTTTGATGCAAGGTTTGCGGCATTGGAAAGCTAACTTCTGGGGCTTCATCCTGGGGATGGCCGACCACCTTGACCCTTTTGACCTGGTCGGCCGGCGACCTGAACCTTTTGAACTGGTCGGCCAGATTTGTCTCCGTGAGTGTATTCCAGCTGTTTGCCATTTGATGCATCCTCCATACATATGGAGGATCTTGGACCTTTATTTGAAGCTTCTAAGAGAAGCTGTATCCTCTCTTCTCTATAAAATAAGGGCTGATCTTCCATTGCAAGGGTTCACCATTTTTGATCAAGAGATATACATACATCTCCATATATCTCTCTCTTTTGTGCTAAAAGTCCATATTTCTTGCATATTTACACTACATCTCTTAGCCTAACACCTCCAATACCAACCTAAGCTTCTTGGAAGGTCTTGAGAGGTCCTAAGGGGCTGATTTTTGGGACCAAAAACTGCTGGAGGTCTTCTCTACAAGGGTAACATTCTATTTCCCTCTTTTTGGTCATTATCTTGCTTCGTCTATTAGCTATACTTGCAAGCATTTTCAAGGTTTGGTGTTAACTGAAAATAGTCTTATTTTGAGCTCCTCTTCATGTTTGTTTAAGAGCATTTTTCTTTTGGGGGTCATCTACCCCCTTGTATGCTTCATCTCTCATTTTGGCCCTTATCTTGCTTCATAGCATAGCCATACTTGCAAGAATTTTTGGACTTCGACCCGAACTATAAAGTGTCTTATTTTGAGTCCATATTCAACTTTGTTCAAGGACACTTTGCTGTTTGAAGTCATCTACTTCCTTGTTTGTTCAATCTCTCTTTTAGGACTAATTTTGCATCCTATTTTAGCCTTACTTGTGAACATTTTCGAGATCTGTTATAAACTGTAAAAAGTCTTTTTTTGAGGCCCTCTTGATGTTTGATTAAGGACATTTTTCTGTTTGAGGTCATATACTTCCTTGTATGCTTGATTGCCTCTTGTTTTGAGTCTCATACCTAAGCCCTTGTTGCATGCTTTGTTTGGCCTTCTAGCCAGAACACTGTTTTGAGAGCCAAAATCAGAGGGGGTGACCCCCCTCTCTCCTTGTTTTGTTTGATGGCCCTTTTGGCCTTCCAAAGGACCTCATAGTTGCATGCTTCTAAGCCTTGTTCCAGGCCTTTTTCAGTGGGTTTTAGGACTCTCATAACTCATTTTCAGAGTTGGTTTGGCTATGCTAAGTGTCCTTGATGCATGTGTGGAGTAACCCCTCTTGTGGCCTTTCAAAGGAACCCATCATTTTTGCATGTGTTGGCTGCATTTTAGAGATTATTTGGGCATATTTTGGCATATTTTATTCACTGATTTTTGCTGGTTTGATGAGTTCGCATACGCTTCATATACATGCCATGTAAACCATGTTTGCTAGTCAAAGTTGCATGCTATTTTAGTCCATCATGTTAGCACTTTTTGGCCATGCTTTAAACTAGTAATGTGCTTATTTTGGACTACCCTAGCTTTGTTTTTAGGCCTCAAGGTCGAATGATGTCCATTTTGCATACTTGTAGTTCAATGCACTTGCCTATCTTCGAGTTTTGAAGTCCATTACATGCATGTGCTGAGGTGTGTTCATGTTTTGAGGTCATTTTTCATCATATTTCAGAGCTGATTTGAATGCCATATTGCCATGTTTTCATCTCTTCAAGTGTGCTTGAGAGTCGTGCTTGTATACCCCATTTACCGACTATTGAACGAGCTTCATTTTCATGCATGTCGAGCCATCATTTAGGGCCAATTTCCCACTGTTTCAGACCTACTTAGGGTCTGTTTGGGGTTGGTTTTTTCTTTGGTGCATTGCTTTGAGTACCTCTAGTGTAACGCACTTCGCTAGTTTCGGTACCCGGGCCCTCTAGCTTGCATTGTGTGCCATGTTTGTATGATTCGGGACCTTTGTTTATCATGTTTCAAAGCTGTATCATATGTGTTTGTATGCCATATTGTATCCCTTGCCATGCTTTGGTAGAGTGGCATGTTATGCCTTAGGTTCGGTCCTTGGTATTCGTGCATGTGTGCACGCATTTCGGTCGTCTCTTTTTCATCTCATGGCCACTAATGTGAGTGTGGCTGAGGTCCATTCATGTTAGTGTAAGTCCATTGTGCATTGTGTATGCCATCTTAGTCCTTCGCATTACGTATGCTAGGTTGTATGTTAGTGCATTGCGTATGCCATCTAAATCCGTAGCGTTGTGTATGTTAGGTTGCATGTTAGAATTGCATTCACGCATGTCATGCATATTGCATTGTGTTTGGGATAGGAGTTAGCCCAAACACGGGAAACGAGTGACGTTTCGTACTCCGAGTGACGGAACGTGTCTCAATTCCCGATCGCCGACACTTCGGATTAACCATGATGGAGTCTCAGCCTTGTTGTGTTTATATGTGCATTCATTTCACATTGAGTCGTGTAATTCGACTCCTCGGCCATCATGCATCGAGATGCGTGATTGGTGGCACGAGGATCGAGGTATACATACACATGTGAAAATACTTTGCCATGCCCCTTTCTTGCTCTCTGTTGCAGCAAATCAGAAACCGGCAGTCTTTTGGAGCTTCGTGCAATATTCCGGGCTTAATTGTAAACAGAGGCTAATTGGGGCATCGCAATGGATTTCCACGCAAGGCAACTCAAGCATGCATCATTCATCATTTGGAATAGAGCTGAGGCGGTCCATGGATTTGTGTGCTAGTTTACTGCTTTCCTAGTTAAATTTGTTAATTAATTAGGGTTTTGTATTTATTCGAACTGTATTATTCATTTCGAACTGTATCATTTATTTGGACCCTCCAAGCGAGGGCACAATTGTAATAAGTGTGCGTGCGTGTGATGCATGTCTTCCAACCCCACGTCTTTCACCATTTTATTTACCAGCTTATGATGGTTAGATTAAGGCATGTTTCAATTAGTATACAGTATGATAGCATGCTTGCATTCATTCATCTGTTTTGCATGCACCGGGCTCGGCGCATCATACTAACTGCATTTGTATTTCAATTCTGAGTTGAATACATGTTAACTGTAGCATTTCATATGCCATATTTAGAATAGCCGAGCCTACTATAGTTGCATTTTGCATGTGTTGCATTAGGCATTTCTGTATAGTTAGGATCATGCATGGATTTCTAACATAGTTTTTGTTTTGGCTTGGAGTACTCGGTAAGTTTTTATGCTTTAGCATCCTTGCATGCGTGTGAGTGACTGCCATGATAGAATGCTTACCATGAGGCTAAATGCTTATGTGATATACCTGCCTGAATGCCTGTGGGTGGAGGTTGGGTTATTTGAATTGGAAACAATGCATTGATTGCGAGTTTTAAGCCCACTAGATAGTGGCAAAATCATGTTTTCTAAGCCCACCCGAGGGTGGCAAATCCACGTCTTAGCCTACTTGCGAGTAGCAAACCATCTTTCATAAACAAACATGAAATGTTTTGTTCCAACTCAGGCGATCCAGTCTATACTTGTATGCTGTGCGCATTACATAGTAATCCTAGGCTAATAAATCGGAATAAGAGCACATAATGTTTTCAAAACTCGATATCATGGTTAGTAGAGGCCGATCTTTGATCGGGCGAGTAGGGGTGCTCACGAAGTGACCTTCTCCAATCATACCCAAGTTCCCGAGCCAAGGCAACTTTGGTAATGACGGAAACGTGGCCTTAGGCATGAGTCAGGGTTTCCTAAATTCCCCCAAAATAAATATTTAGGTGGCGACTCTGTATTTGGAAAAACAGTCCATGTTTGGCACTTCTTTCTCAAAAAAATCTGTTTTCAAAAACGATTTGCTGGATTTGGACTCTTTGATGATTCATCGGTCTTGCATTACACTCTACGAGATTAGATACAGGACCGTGACATTGAGTCCTGGACTGTAGTAAGCCCAAATGAACAGAACAGGGATTTTCCTCCCGGGACATTTGGGGACGTCTACAATTGGGCCCGAGGCCGTTTTGATATATGATTGGGCCTGAGACTGTTTTGTTATATGTTCGGCCCGAGGCTGCTTGAAATGTGCTTGGGCCTAGGGCCGTTTTGTTTATATGATTATGGATATTGTGAGAATCTTATGATTATCTATTTACACTATTTTACTGTATTATTACTCATGGAGCTTCGCTCACCCAATTTTATGTATACACATGTAGGTAATCCGTAACATGGAGTACACCTCTAGAGTTAGCTTCAAGAGCTATTCTTTTGGGACCCAATCGAGTCATGCCTCCGAGATGGAGTTTTGTCTTTAACTCACATCATACTGTGACTTTATTTTGTTTTGCTAATGTGGTCTTGGGTTTGTAAACATTATGCACAAATTTCCTTTGATACTTATATTCTTTTGCGTATGTATGTAAATGATGTAATTGTATTACATTTTGCTCATATTGGCATAGCTCAATGGACTTATTCTTTTGTTGTATACTTCCGCTTTCGGCTCCATTACTATAATTACTTTGTATATTTATTTGAGGCCGAAGGTAATCAAGTGATTATCCACCGGTTATGACCTAAACTTTTAGAGGCGGGTTCAGATCATAACCGAGTGGTATTAGAGCACGAGTTAATATCTCACGTATGAGCCCATGTGAGCAATAAGAAGTCTAGGAAGGGTTTAAGTTGCATCCATAATGCATTCATAATTAAGTATGGCATGAAAATTTTCATTTGTAAATGTGACTTATGTGTATATTATCTGTGAAAGTTATAATGTATATTCCTTTAGATCATGGTGAGAACAAGGGCAAAAGATGGGGATGATTCAACCTTCGTACGACTTGATAGAATAGAGGTAATGATCATGGACATGGTAGAGGCCTTTAGGCAATAACAACAACAGCAATAACAACCACCACTGCCACCAATGCCTGTGCCACCACTTATAGTGCAAGACCACCAAGCTAACGACTGAACTATTGCTCTTACAAAGGAATTTGAAAAGATAAAACCGCCATCGTTCAAGGGAGGAATTGATCCACTAAAGGTAGAGGCTTGGGTGCTTGGTATTGAGAAATTGTTTAAAGTCTTTCCATGCACAGAAGCACAGAAAGTCCTGCTTGCTACTTTTACACTAGAGGATAAGGCGCGCCGTTGGTGAATGCTTATCCAAGAAGAACACTAAGGAATGAATTGGGCTCAATTTTTGGACGTCTTCTATGAGAAGTACTTCCCACAGAGTATCCGGGTTAGGAAGGTGTCGGAGTTTAAGAACTTGAAGCAAGGGAACAAAACCGTAGCGGAGTATGAAACACAGTTTACCGAGTTAGCCCGTTTCGCATCGTATTTGGTCGATACGGACTACAAAAAGGCAAGGAAATTTGAGGGAGGTCTTCGAGACTCCGTTCTTGAGAAGATTAATGTGTTAAAGGTACAAAAATATGTGGATGTATTGGATAGGGCCATCATAGTGGAAGGTAACCAAGCCAACCGCAACCGGTACTCGGATTAGAAGGGCAAAAGTCAGGGTTCGCATATGCACAAAGGGTCCGCATCCTCGCAAAATAAGAAGCGGAATATGGGAACTTTCAACACTTTGGATTCGACCCGTGATTCGATACCAACTTGCCCGGAGTGTAGAAAGAAGCACCGGGGGGTTTGCTATCGAGCAGTAGGAGCTTACTTTAACTGTGGGAAGATAGGGCATATAGTGAAAGATTGTCATATGTTTGGGCAACAAAAAAAGAATAGGCCAACTGCTAGTTCAGCCGGTTCCATTCCTGCAATAAAGACCCCGGCAAGGCCTACTATTTCTAAAGACAATGTTAGGCAAGGGAGAATATTTGCCCTTGTTCTGGGCGATGTCCAGAATTCAGACACAATGGTTTTAGGTATGCTTTCCATCAATGGCCAACCTGTTCATGTGCTACTTGATTCGTGTTCCACTCATTCCTTTGTTTGGAAAATATTTTCTCCTAATTTGTGTAGATCTATGGAACCCTTGACTTATGTGTTGTGTGTGTCACTCCCTTTCGGGGACTATATGTTATGTGCTTTTATGTATCCTGCATGTGAGCTTTTACTTAGAGATATTCCATTATGTGCTAATTTGATGTCTCTTGATATGGTACACTTTGATATAATTTTGGGAATGAATTGGTTAGCTAAGTATAATGCAACCATCGATTGTGTGTCTAAGCAAGTTGTGTTCCACCCACTAGGTCAAGATGAGTTTACTTTTGTGGGACATGGAGTAGTTCCTCCACCCTATTTGAAATCGGCTATGAAAGCTTGCAGACTACTTCAGAAAGGTTGTAGAGGTTATTTGTGTAGCATTTTGCATGCAGGGACAACTAAGGTGGGTGTTGAAAATATTCAGATTATTAATGAGTTTTCGAACATATTTCCTCGAAGAATTGCTAGGGGACTTAATAGATCGTGAGATTGAGTTTGTTATTGATATTGTATCGGGTACTCAACCGATTTCCAAGGCTTTGTACAGAATGTCTCCGGCAGAAATGAAGGAATTAAAAATACAGTTAGAAGAATTTCTTGACAAAGGGTTCATCTGACTGAGTACATCGCCATAGGGCACACCTGTTGTGTTTATGAAGAAAAAGGATAGGACTCTTCAGTTGTGCATTGATTATGGAGAACTTAATAAGGTAATGGTGAAGAATAAATATCCTTTACCATGGATTAATGATTTGTTTGACCAATTACAGGGAGCACAAATGTTTTAAAAAATTGACTTGAGATTTGAGTACCATCAGTTGAAAGTCAAAGCAGAGGATGTTGAGAAGACCGCCTTCCAAACCAGGTACGACCATTATGAATTTTTAGTCATGCCATTTGGGGTTATGAATGCACCAATAGCTTTTATGGATTTAATGAATCGGGTTTTCAAACCGTATTTGGATGAGTTTGTGGTGATATTCATTGATGACATTCTTATTTATTCGAAGAGTAGGGAGGAACATGAAAAACACTTGAGATTAATTCTTCAAACACTTAGGGACAAGAAATTATATGCTAAATTGAAGAAATGTGAATTTTGGTTGAATGAAGTTGTGTTTTTGGGGCATGTAATTAACAAGGATGGTGTGTCTGTCGACCTGCAAAAGATAGAAGCTATTGTGAATTGGCCTGCTCCTATCAATGTTACAGAAGTATGCAAAAGATAGAGCCCTTCCGCTAGCATCTCATGACCGCTATAGTGGTTGTTCGGTCTCTCTCTCTCTCTCTCTCTCTCTCTCTCTCTCTCTGACAGAATGCTATTCTCTCTCTCCTAGGGCATCGCCATCACCGTCGATCGATCTTCACCATCCGCCACATCACCGCCAAATCTTGTCTCCATATCTCCAGACAGCAAAATGATTTTAGCAATTGAAGATAAAATCATGGCTATGCACAGCAGCAGAAGCACCCATTCAACCAATCTCAATGGCAGCGATTATTATTAACTCACAAGCAACAATAGCCTTCTTTATCAAACTAAGGTAAGTTGTAGTAATCCCCAATCTGATGGCCTTTGGCACGAGTCATGGGTTTCCTAAATTTAAAAATAAAATATTTAGGTGGGGACTCTGTATCTGGCAAAGCAGTCCAATTTTGACATTTTTTTATTCAAAATCAATTTTTCAAAAATGATTTGCCGGATTTGAACTCTTTGGTGTTTATCAATTTCACATTGCACTTGTGAGATTAGATTCAGAACTGCGGGAGTTCGAACTGTAGGGTTTCTTTCGAGTTTCCAAAAGGGGGCGCGAAAAAGTTGAGCTATAGTTTCTGGCGATTCTGCTGGAGATTTAGAGAACTTGACTCGAACTCATGATATGTTATTTTATCTACACTTATGTGTTTCTTTGCATTTTCATTTGCATTGGTGCGCCTAAGTCATAGTGTGTGCCATTTGCTATTCTTGAACGGTTTGTCGGAGGCTCGCTTGGAAAAGCTTGCCAAAAGGCTAACTGGTTGCGGGCTCTGCTATAATGGGAACACAACCCTTGGATCTGGACTACCGTTATACGGTTTGATCCTCCTTTCACTTCTTGGTGTTAGGTGTGAGAGGTATATTAGGTAGTCTTGTTGGGGTACCATTTTTGACCAATTGACCTAGTTGTATATCGAAAAGCCATAGAGACTATTCCAAATTAGGACATGTTGCTTACCCAAATTTAGGATTGTGTGAAACACTTTGCGTGCATAGTGAAACCCTAGCTCTTGACGAAACTAGGATAGGGTAACCCTACCCCATCATAGGGGTGTTTTGACTCTCACTTAACTGGCATGTGCTTTTAGAGTGAAACTTTATAGGAATGCATGTATCAGTTGCAAGTTTGGGTATCTGTTTTGGGAGGCAGAATTCAGTGTTGAGCATGATCTTACAGCTTTGATTACATCTGCACATTGATTAAAATTTGAGCTGAAGTGCTGTGCGGTTTCTGATTTTTGCTTTATTTCTTTTTGCAAGGTAGTTTTTCATAATTGCTTCGGACAGTTCAGTTACCCCCCAAGCACTCTTGACCCGTGTAAGAAGACTTTACATATTCGGGGATCTTGTTAAGGGACAACTAGTGTTTGCTTTACTCCCACCGGTTACGAGATGAAAGAGGGTTAGGCATAACTCACCAGTCCAGCAGTCACTTTTTACTTGACCTGTACCCAGTCAAGCTCAGTCTTCTACTTCCACTCCACTAAAAGATTATTCGCCAGTTCTGACGGCACAACATCCCCTGGTTAGCATGGAAGACTTGTTTCATGATCTGTAGTAGACCATAGAAACCATGCGACAAGATCTTTGCCGCCAAAGAAATTCTGACTCGGCAATAATTTGAAGTGATAAATAGGCTACAACAGCAGCAACAACAGCAAATAGCGGCTTCTGCTTCCCATGCACCTCCTACGGGTATTCCAACACCTAGAGTTACTGTCAATGTCCAAGAGAATCTGTGCATCGCAGTAGGCCCCATCCCATCGCAAGCCTCCAAGGCACCAGTGTACCAAACGGAGGCGCCATTTGAATTCGAAGTTGACCCCACTGCACTGAAGGTCATCAAGTTAGAAAAGCTTTTCAAGCGGGCATATGGTGTAAACTCAATTCCTAATATCGAGGATGGCTATACTGACTCAGTAATGACTTTGTCGAACCGGTTCAAAATGCCACATATCGACCGGTTTGATAGTTCTGGGGATCTTATGGTCCACTTGCGGCTATTCTTAGATATCCTGTGGTTGATGGGCCTTACTAGACTTCAGAAGTTGTCGCTTTTCGGCTGAACCTTGTCGGGGATAATGGTCTTCTGGTACGCAAAGCTTGAGGATTCAGTGAAGCGCAGCTGAGAGGAGATGATTGAGGCCTTTATAGCACAATACTCCTATAACACCCAGATTGAGGTCACAACACGTGATCTAGAAGCAACTCGTTAGGAGCCAAAGGAGGGCTTCTCGGACTTTGTAACAATGTGGAGGGCCAAGGCATCGATGATGACAACCAAGCCATCTGAAAAAGATCAAATACGAATGGTAGTCCGTAATCTGCAAGGGAAACTGCTGCAGAAGATGATCATCTTGCCGTTGTTTACATTTACTGAACTCCACGAAATAGGGGTTCAGATCGAAGATGCAATGAAACAGGGCTTGATCACTGATGAAAAGGAGCAGGCCAAGAGGCCTTTTTCACGTAGGTCTAATGCGACTACTAGTGGTAGCGTTGCTGTACGGTATTCAGATGTGAGTATGGTCACCACCACACCCAATACTGCTAACCCTTTCGCCGGTACATCCAACACAACTCCACAAACCTCAAACAACGAAGCCCAATCCCAGAGGGTCTTTACTCCGCTTTACATGTCCTTATCCAAAACCATGGGTGTGTTGATCAAAAAGGGGCATCTTAAGCCACTAGATCCTCGACCTCTACCCGATCCTCTCACCCCAAAACACAACTTGGCCAAATACTGTGCTTTTCACCAACAGCACGGTCATGACTCTGAGAAGGCAACGAGTCAGTATTCAGAGTCATCTAAGAGTGGAGATGATGACGCAGCTCGAGTTCTGAGAGCGGGGGCGATGTCGAGGCGAAGAGCGGAGATGGCTCCGGTTCAAACTCTGGTCCAGATTCAGATAGTGGCACCGACGGAGACAGTACCCCAAAGTCCTCTCCTCCGAGGAAGAGGACGAAGAGGGCTTCTCGGGCCTGAGGTGACCAGCGCTGATTTTTTTTTGTATTTTTGCTTAGCTTTTTTCTTCTTTTTTTTCTTCTTTTTTTTTTCTTTAAAAAAAAAAAAAAATAGTTTTAGCACATTGTACAGTTTCAGACATTTTTTATTTGCTTTAAAAACTTGTACTGCACTTTTGTAAAACAACCATGATCGGAATGGAAACCAATTTTTCTTTGAAAAAGTGTTGTATTTTGCATCATGAGCATCACATTGCATGAAAATGAGGTTGAACTCGATACTAAAAATTGAATACTTGTATTGGCACAACAGTCTTAATTAGGTAATGAGTCACGACCCAAACTCGCCCCTATGGGTTTAGCACCGTAACCGGCCAGTAATCCGTGATTACCGAAGGCCTGCTTAACAGTAAAGATAGTAATACAAAGTACAGGGGCTAGCGGAAGTCAAAAGCAAGAATAAAAATGTCCAATGAGTCAGAATAACATGCGTATGCAAAAAGACTTTTCTACACATATTCGTAAGCAAAACAATATATACATACAATATGTACAACATTCAGGTTAGGGACCAAATCCCTACCATAACAGTACAGTGCCAGTCTCATACAGTCTATACAAAACAAAGACAGAAAGGGGGAATCTAAAACACCGGGAAGCAGCCTTGGCTTGAACACACTTGGAACCTCGAAGTGAGGCACAATGGTTGGCATCACAAAAAGGGAGTTTAACCCAACGCTCCTAGCATCGATCTAGTGCTTGAACACTTGCATATAAATATAAACAGTGAGTTAAAGCCCAGTGAATAACAGTTGTGTAAAGAAATTAAGAATGAATGTCCTTTTAGTCATTAAACAGTCATATCAGTCATTTAGAAACCATAGCAGTTATATATGGTATATCCAATAGCAAACAGTATAGTAGGTCTTAACAGACCGAACAGTCAGTTGATGGCCATCATAACAGTAAATAGTAGTGGTTCCAACATGGGAATTGACAGAGATCTCTATGACAGTAGTAGTAACAGTAAATTGCTATGGATACCACGAATACAGTTTACAAATAGGACAAACACATTCATTCATTAAACAATGACGTTTCAGTAAACAGAACAGTTGGTCATTCAGAAAATATTCATAATTGAACATATCTTTACAACATTGTTACTCATAGAGCACTGGGCTATAAGCGGCTAATGAGCGTCCTCGGATGCCAACCCTACCACGATTCTGAGAATGAACACACACTAAGTTACACACTTGGGAATCAATGACTTAGTCCCTAACTTGTCTCGGTGTGGTTCTACATCAATATCCTCATTAAGATGCCTTAAACATGCCGTAGGAATGCCTAGGATGGAAAGAGGATGCAAAGATGCACTTTAAAACACTTTTCAAAATTTGCTGAAATAGGGGTCCACGCTTGAGCGTGGCTTTCTACGCTCGAGCGGACATGCAGATAAAGGAGCTCCGCTCGAGCGGGACTTTTCTCGCTCGAGCGGACTACAAACATAGGCAAAAGTACTGGATGCATGCAATTCACACTCGATGGGTGCTCAACCTCCACTCGATCTTGAGACACAAGTTCTCGCTTGAGTGTGCATTCCCTCGCTCGAGCGGACTGTAAACACATGAAAAGTATTGGATACACGCATTTCATGCTCGAGTGTTACTTTCCCTGCTTGAGCGGGCTGCATATACATAGAGTGTACGCTTGAGCGTGGAGTTCCCCGCTCGAGCGTGGATCCAAAATCTGGAATTTTTAGATTTGTCTCCAAGCACAAAACTTAACATTTAAAGCATGAAATTCGATTCCTTTGGACCAATTTTCTGGAAAATACTTTAAAACTCATAGTATGACATGTTTTGAAGATCAACTTGCAAAATCAAAGCCCAAAGGTCAGTCAATTAAACACAATTTCAAATAAACTTCAAGAACATAAAGTGTATGTAACATGCATGTGTTCAATTGAAATCAAAGCTTCCAATACGTAATCAAATGAGTCAAAACTTCCAAAAACATGATGAATTCATGAACTATAATCAAGATATGGACATGCATATAGCAATTTCCATGAAAACAACCTCAAAATGCTAGAACATGTACATGCATGCATGATTTAAGCTTCAATTCAACATTTTGAACCGATTCTAGTCTCTAATCACCAAACTTCCATGAAACATTCAAGATACAACTTAAATACAAGTTCAAGAAGATGATTCTCCTACCTTAAGTCCTCAATTTCAAGAATGGAAGCTCATTTTGTGCAATTATCCTCCAAATCTTCTAATTCTCCAAGCCAATTTGATAAACTCAAGTCTTTCCTCCTACTCTCCCTCTCTCAATCGGTTTTGGTCTCAAGAATGAACAAAATGATGCAACACATAAGCTCTAACAAGACTTAACAAAGTGGCCCACTTCTATGGCATTTTGGTAAATAAGCCAACTAATGTAACTTACCATTATTTAATCTAATTTAATCATTCTAAATCACATTTCAATCAAATCTACCATAAAATCATATAAATTCTAATTAGCATAAAACATTAATCGATTTCAGATTCGGCCGCCGATAAGGCTTTCAATTTACAGTTCAAACTTAAAACATGAACAGATCAATTAACAGTCAAACAGATAGAAATGCATTTAAACTAATACACTCAATCAATCAGTTCAGAATGTCAGTCAAATCAGTTACTTAATCATGTTCAGTTATAGTTTAGCGATGTCGTGGTATTATCGATGCTTGATGGTGAGGGTTGTCACGTCTCCTCCTTACAAAGAGTTTGGTCCTCCAAACTCGAATTACCTTCATTTTGGAAGAATACGGATCCGAGAGAGCGATTCAGATATCTCTTGATAATATCATCTTCCCTTTCCCATGTGGCATATACGCTACCATGGTTTTGCCAATCAACTTTCACTAACGGAATTTCTTCGTTCCTTAACTTCTTGATCCGTCGGTTTACAATCTGAATAAGCCGTTCTTCATAAGTGTAGTCATCACTTAGCACTACACGGGTAGGCTCAATTACATGGAAGGGATCCCGGAGGTAATCCCTCAACATTGAAATATGGAACACGTTATTTATATGCTCCATTTCAGGAGGAAGCGCTACTTGATATGCCACCGGATTAATCTTTTCAATAATTTCGTACGGTTCGACATATCTCGGTGCTAGCTTACCCTTGACTCCAAAACGAGTCTGCCTTTTCATCGGTGTCACTTTAACAAAAACATGATCACCTACTTTGTACTATCTGTCTCGTCTTCGGACATCCGCATAACTTTTCTGTCGGCTTTGTGCGGTTTTCAATCTTTGTTGAATCAGTTTCACTTTTTTGGTGGTTTCCTGTACAATCTCGGGCTCAAGCAAAGGCCCATCTCTAACTTCTGCCTAGCAAATAGGAGATCGGCATTTTCTGCCATACAAAGCCTCGAAAGGCGCCATACCAATGCTCGAGTGAAAACTTATTTTGTAGGCAAACTCAGCTAAAGGTAAATGGCTTTCCCAATTTCCTTGGAAATCAAGAACACACATCCGCAGTAAATCTTCTAGAGTTTGGATGGTTCTTTCTGACTGGCCATCCGTCTGAAGATGGTATGCACTACTCAGTTTCAGTTCAGTACCTAATGCAGTTTGTAGACTTTGCCAAAATCTCGATGTGAACTTCAAGTCCTTATCAGAAACAATGGACATGGGCAGTCCATGCAATCTAATAATCTCATCAATATAAAATATAGCCAGTTTGTCCGCATTATAGATTGTTTTGACAGGTAAGAAGTGAGCAGATTTAGTCAGTCTATCAACAATAACCCAAATTGAGTCCATACTTTTACTGGAGTGAGGTAAACCAACAATGAAATCCATAGTGATATGTTCCCATTTCCACTCCGGTATTGGTAAGGGTTGTAGTAAGCCTGCGCGTCGTTGATGTTCAGCTTTAACTTGTTGGCAATGAAGACATTTCGATACAAAGTCAGCAATCTCTTTCTTCATTCCTGGCCACCAGAAATCCATTTTCAAGTCTTGGTACATTTTCGTATTTCCTGGATGGATAGACAGTTTTGAATTGTGGCCCTTTTGTAGAATTCGTCTTTTCAGTTCAAAATCATTCGGTACACACAACCTTCCCTGGAATTTCAACACATTGTTCTCAAATTTAAAGTTCGACCTCGGTTTGGACTCCCGTTCATCAATGACCTTTTTCAAGAAGTCATCCTGTTGCTGTTTCTCTTTAATTTCCTTAATCAGTGCCGGTTGAGCAGAAATAGCGGCTAAGGTTCCACCTTGTTCACGCAAAACAATTTCAACCTCAAATTTTTCAAGGTCACATAGCAATTCTTTCTACCCGGTGAGTAAACAGGCTAAATTTCCAACTGATTTCCGACTCAATGCATCGGCAACGGTGTTAGCTTTTCCTGGATGGTACAAAATTTGCAAGTCATAATCTTTTATCAGTTTTAACCATCTCCGTTGTCTCATGTTCAGTTCTTTCTGTGTGAAGAAGTATTTCAAACTCTTGTGATCTGTATACACTTCATATGTCGGGCCATAAAGGTAGTGACGCCAGATTTTCAGTGCAAACACTACTGCAGCAAGTTCTAAGTCATGGGTCGGGTAGTTCTTTTCATGCGGTCTCAGTTGTCGGGAAGCATACGCAATCACTTTACCATTCTGCATTAAAACACATCCCAAACCCTTATAAGAAGTATCACTAAATATGGTAAAATCATCCGTACTTGAGGGTAGGGTAAGAATCGGTGTAGTCAGAAGTTGAGTCTTTAACTCTTGAAAAGCTGATTCTCTCTGATCGGTCCAGTCAAATGATATCCCCTTTTGAGTCAACTGAGTCAATGGTAAGGCAATCTTGGAGAAGTCTTTCATAAATCTCCTGTAATACCCGGCTAAGCCTAAGAAACTTCGAACTTCTGTAACATTAGACGGTTTGGGCCAATTCACTACTGCTTCAATTTTCTGCGAGTCAACTGTAATGCCATCCTTACTAATCACATGTCCCAAAAACATTACATTGTCTAGCCAAAATTCACACTTTGTTAGTTTTGCATACAGTTTCTGTTCTCTTAGCTTCGGCAAGGCAATTCTCAAATGATGTTCATGTTCTTCCGTGCTTTTGGAATAAATCAAAATGTCGTCTATGAAAACAACTACAAATTCATCTAGGAATGGTTTGAATAAGATCCATAAATGCAGTGGGTGCAT
Organism: Camellia lanceoleosa; assembly: GCA_025200525.1. Classification (NCBI taxonomy): domain Eukaryota; kingdom Viridiplantae; phylum Streptophyta; class Magnoliopsida; order Ericales; family Theaceae; genus Camellia; species Camellia lanceoleosa. The sequence continues at coordinate 54,238,394 of CM045760.1, forward strand.
TGGTAACTTCGAAAGGCATAGCTAAGAATTCATAATGTCCGTACCTTGTTTGAAAGGCAGTCTTTTCAATGTCCTCTGTCTTGACTTTCAACTGGTGGTATCCAGATCTAAGGTCAATTTTGGAGAACACTTGGGCACCCTGTAACTGGTCAAATAAATCATCAATACGAGGCAATGGATATTTATTTTTCACTGTTACCTTGTTCAGTTCACGGTAGTCAATGCAGAGTCTCAATGAGCCGTCTTTTTTTTTCACAAATAAGATCGGCGCGCCCCACGGTAAAGTACTGGGCCTGATGAACTTCTTATCTAACAGTTTTTGCAGTTGAACTTTCAACTCTTTCAATTCGATCGGTGTCATTACAGAAGGAGCTTTGAATCTTGGTACGTGTGCAGAATCACATCAATGGTGAATTCAGTCTCCCTATCAATCAAATCCCCTGGCAAATCATCTGGAAAAATATTTGGAAATTCTCTGACTATAGGAATACTGTCCACATTAGCTTTAACATCAGTAGGTACAGTCAATATACAACATAGATATCCTTTACATCTCTTCTTAATCAGTTTAAATGCTTTCATGGATGAAATCAAGTATGGGGGAGGTACTACTCCAACTCCACTAAACACAAATTCAGGCAATCCAGGTGGATGGAAAACAACTTGTTTTGTTACACAGTCTCTAGTAGCATGATATTTTGTTAACCAGTCCATTCCCAATATTACATCAAAGTGGTCAATGTTCAATGGCAGTAAATCAATATACAAATGCGCATCTCCAACAATAATCTTACATGCAGAGTACATATAAGCACAAGTCATGGATCCCCCAACAGGTGAAGATACAACTAACAAATAATTCATGGGTTCCAATGGTCTATTCAATTTCTGTGAAAAAGCATGCGAGACATATGAATATGTAGACCTCGAATCAATCAGAATATAAGCATTTTGAGTACAGATTGAGAGTATACTTGACACAACGGTCTCGGTATTCTGTACGTCTCCCGGTACCAGGGCAAACACTCGGCCTTGCCTCATAGGCTCTTTTCCAGTAGCTTTGGGGTTGGGTTTCGGTAGGGCAGTTGATGCTGCTGCGCTTGCTGCAGCTTTACTATTGCCTTGAGAAGTGGAAGGGCAATCTTTAACCATGTGGCCCACCTTGCCACACTTGTAACAAGCACTTGAGATTTTATAACAACCCCCTTTATGTTTCTTACCACATTCTGAACAGGGCGGTATGGAGTCACTCCCCTGACTGGAACTGGTTGTTGACCCCGTATTCTAATTTTTGTTCGATGAATTATTTCGGCCTTTCTTGAACTTAAAGCCTCGTTCCTTACCGCGCCATTCAGTTCCTGGTGTCTCAGTTTGTTTCAGTGCCTCGATATTCGACTCGGCTATTATTGCTCGGTCAAGAACATCTGCATATTTCAGTAGTTTTAGAACATTGATTCTGTCAAGTATTTCAACATTAAGGCCGCCTTCAAACTTCCTGGCCTTTTTGTAATTAGTGTCTACCATGTGTGGTGCATATCTGGCGAGTTCAGTAAACTTTGATTCATACTCTGTCACTGACATAGTACCTTGTTTCAATTGTTCAAATTCAGTTACTTTTCGATCCCTGACACACTGAGGAAAGTATTTCTCAAAGAAGGCTTCTTTAAATTGAGCCCAAGTCAAAACAATATTGGTGTCACGGACAAGCATCCACCACCTTCTGACTTCTTCTTGTAAAGTGAAGGTAGCCAATAGCACCTTGTGTGCCTCCGAACAAGGAAGCACTTCGAACAATTTCTCAATTTCTAGAACCCATGCTTTGGCCTTTAATGGTTCAAGGCCTCCCTGAAAGGATGGTGGTTTCATTTTGTTGAACTTCTGTGTTAGAGCAATTATATCCTCACTAACATTCTGTTCGGGTTGAACTAGAGGAGGTGTGGGCTGTTGGTTCTGTTGTTGCCTCAAGGCCTCAGTCAATAGTTCAACTGTTCTTTCTAATCTTGCCATTTCGGCATCAGATGATTAGGATTATATAGCCCATGCATAGCTTGATTTCTCCACAAATATGCAATTGAATTAAAATCAAACATTCTATGAATAATTTCATTTAGTTGAAATAAATTTTATAAAATTCAACTTATGAGAAAAATTTTAATCTCTTAATACACTTGCTAAGTTATTTTTAACTAAAAGTGAAAGTTTTCACATTAAACATCAATCGAATGCGAATCAAAATAACACCACACGACAATATAAAAATAAATAAATTAAGCTAATATTAAAATTATTATAAAATAACATGACATGATACACTCCTCTAATTGGGGTCCTAAATTTTGTTCAAAATTAGGGGCTCGAGGCGACCGCCTCGGTCGCCTCACCCCAGGGCCGGCCTTGCTCTCATTTCTCTTCTTTTTTTCTTCTTCTTCTTCTTCTTTTTCTACAAGTTATGGAAAGGAAGAAGAAAAGAAAAAAGAAAAAGGCAAAATGATATTGTTTTGTGATTTCGGGCCACTTAAACCTCTAATTTTTTGAGTTACCTAGCGGGATTGTTTAAAAATATACATAATAATTTCATTGTTCATAATTTCCATAAAAAAAAAAATCCTAATTGCCATCCAGACTTTATTGAGTTACTTTTTTTATTTTTTTATTATTTATTTTTAGAAATATGACATCCTTGAAGCATGTATCCTTTGTTACTTTAACCTTGGTGTGGCTATTATTTTGGATTAAAAAAGTATAAAATAATAATTTAGGTTAAATAAATTAATAAGATAAAATATTACATTCAACTCACAATCATTATATATTTTTTTTTCATAAAAATTAAAAAATTCAAAGTAAATAAGATTAAAAAAATTAAATTAAAAAGTCTCAATATAAAAAAAATTAATTATATTAACCAATGTGAAAGGAAATTTTAATTATCAATACAATTTGATACCATTTGAATTGATGATGATGTCCAAGGCCATTAGGCCAACCATGTCCTACTGCATAGTCACTGATTGATGCTGATGTCCAAGGCCATCAGGCCAATCATGTGCTGCTACAGGGAAATTATTTAACAGAAATAATACATTCCTCTAATTAGAAAGTTTTAAAAGTGTACTAATGATGCGAAAAATCAAAAAAAAAAAAGAAAAAAAGAAAAAGAAAAAAAAAACATCATATTATATGAGACTCACACACCAATTAGAGCTATGAGAACTTTTAGGCCCCGTTTAGTGTAGCTGTTAAAATAGATTATAGATTATAACTACTTTTTTTTTTTATCAGCAAAAAAGCTTTATTGATAAAAAACAATATACACGCAAAGTTTACATCAACAAAGCGGGGAAATGAACAGAGCATCATAGCTAACCCCAACAATCCCAAATAGGTTGGCACCGCAAAGGAAGCACAATCATATGCTAGCACAACCCAAGATTGGTGAGAAACCAATCAAAAGCAACCAAAACGAGATAAATAAACAACACACCATCAGCAGTGCAATAATACAGCAACACTGCTGGAGAAAACAATAGCAATATAGCAGCTTCAACAGCATATTTGCATAAGCAACACCTCAATCCCAGCACCAGAACCAATGAGCTAAACAACAGTTGAACTTGCACCTCTCTGATGGGAACCAATGAAGAGCAACCAAAAAAAAGAGAGGAAGAAGGCAGGATAACAAAGCCTGCATCAATGCTTACAAATACAGCAGCCTCAAATACAACAACAACTCAACTCCCCTGTGTCACAAATTCCTCCATTACCTTGTCCTTCATATTTATACTTGACCATCAATGTGTTAACCTCCACTGCAGCTCACCCTACTCATAGGCACAGCAGCCTCACTCCCAAGCTCAAAACCATCTTGACATCCACCAATGCATCCTCTATTAACATTACAGAGACATAAAAAAAGCATATGCTTGTAATTGGAGATCCAAGCCAAAGGAAAGATAGCATATGCAACCAGCAAACCTTATAAAACAACAAATGCAGTTCGGTTCAACATCCACAACTCATGAGTCTCTACATACAGGTCTTGAAATCGCAAAACCAGCATGCTTAGAACAGACAAAAGCAATACTCCCAAACTAGAACAATGCACAGACAGACAGCTGCATACTTACCTTGCAGAACACCCACACCCCTAACATACAGATACAATGTCTAGCAATTGATAGCTTTGATATGCTGCAAGTTAATAATAATATCCTGAACTGAATATGGAGGCTCCTTTGACAGAGATTTAACCCAAAAGGCAATTCTCACCTTAATCATTTCACATAATTCATCCAACTGGAAGATTCTCCTGTTAAAGATCACATCATTTTAATTTTCCACAATGACCATATGACAGCCATCGGAATGGCCTTCTAAATTTTATTTTCGAACTTTCTCCATTTATAACCCCTCTACCACTACAGTAACCCATTAACATTATCAGGTATTACCCAGTGCATCCCTTACCAATTCATGAGGCATGACCACACTTTCCAAACAACAGGACACCAAAGAAGAACATGGTTTACTGTTTCCACGGCTTGACCACAGAACATACAATTGACAGAAGTATTCTGATTCAGCACACCAATGTAATGTAAAAACCCAGCAGTCTTCAATCTCCCCTTCCAAGCAAACCAACTATGGAATTGGGCTTTTGTTGGAGCCACATTATTCTATAGCAGCTTAGTAACTAGCACAGAATTTGTAGGAACTAACAAATTATAGAGGGAAGAGACACTAAACTAACCTGATTGACATGCCATCCACTTCAAATGATCCTCCCTACTTGAAGTCATCAACTCCACTTCATTCATAACATAGTATAATCTCGCTAACTCCTCAGACTCCCAAGCAAATAAGGGCCTTCTGAAATTGAGGTTCCAACTACCTGAGTTCCTTCTCCTTTCAATCATCATGCTCAAAGACAAATCCTTCTCAGATGATAAACAGTAGAGCCTAGGAAAATCACTCTTGATACAATAATTCCCCAGCCAATGATCATTCCAAAAATGAACTCTACACCCATTCCCCACAACTATTTGTGAATTATCTAGAAAAAGGCTCAGTAAAAGAGGGTGTGACTGACCAATATTCAAAATCCGACCCCATAATGATGAATAGTTGCCACTAAAGTTTGTACAAGGAAGCCAACGCCCACCCATAGACTGATACCTACTACATAGGACTCTTTTCCACAGAGTACTATCTTCAGAACCAAAACACCACCACCATTTAACTAATAAACAGTCATTCACAACTTTGATTCTTCTAATGCCTAGACCTCCTTGATCCTTTCGTTTGGTAACCTCCTCCCATTTGATAAGATGGATGTTCCTCTTTAAACCAGATCCTCTCCAAAGGAAAGCTGCTTGAATGCTCTCAATTTCCTTCGCTACTAATTGCGGCAGCTTAAACAAAGATAAATAATACGCATGAAGGCTGGATAAAACAAATTTAATAAGGGTGAGTTGCCCACCAAAAGACAGCAACTTCCTTTTCCAAGAGGCTAATCTAGCCTTCATCTTATCAATGACAGGTCACCATGTTTTCTTCATTCTTGGATTGGCACCTAGAGGCATCCCAAGATAAAGAATAGGTAACTTATGTCTTGTGCAGTGCAGTCTAGTTGCACACTTCTACACCACTTGCTCAGGCACTCCAACACCACACACAATACTCTTATGGAAATTTATTTTCAGGCCTAAAACTAACTAAAAGCATCTCAAAATCCTTTTAATTAACATCACCTCCTCCCCACCTCCTTCACAAAAAATTATCGTATCATCAACAAATTGAAGATGGGTTACCGTTGTTTTGGCTTCACCATGACCTATCACAGCCCCTGTTATTAGGCCTCTTGATCTTGCCCTTCGCAACAACAAATTTAAACTTTCAGCTACAAGATTAAAGAGAAAAGGAGACATTGGATCCCCTTGCCTGAGACCTTTTTCTAGTGTGAATTCAGGAGTTGGAGACCCATTGACAAGGACTGAAATTCGGGATGAGGTTAGGCACTCCTTAATCCAATTTCGCCATATACCCCCAAAACCAAATTTGTTCATCATAGAAAGCAAACACTCCTAACTGACAGAATTGTATGCTTTTTTAAAATCAAGTTTTTGAATCAGGCCCTGTTTTCTATTTTTCTACCACCAATCAACCACTTCATTTGCTATTAATACCCTATCCATAATATTCCTCCCCCAAGGAAAGCAGACTGTGCCTCCCCAATCACTCTATTGACCACTAGCTTCAACCTATTAGTAAGAACTTTGGCTAGAATTTTATAAACAAACGCAATTAGACTGATTGGTCTATAATCAGAAATTTTGGCTGGCTCATCCACTTTAGGGAGAAGAGTGATAAAAGAACTGTTAATAGCCCTTACTAACTTCCCATTTTCATGGAACTCATTGAAGAATTAAAGGATATCATCTTTGAGAATCTTCCAACATTTTTTAAAGAACAATAAATTAAACCCGTCAGGACCCGGAGCTTTATTACCATCACAACTCTTGACGGCATCCCATATTTCCCTTCAGTGAACCTGGCTTCAAGATTTTCAGCAAGACAACCACTGCCAATAGAAGTGAAATGCCCAGTTAGTTTGGGCCTAGACCTCTAATCTTGTGAGAATAGATTCTTGAAATGCTTAAAGATCTCATGCTTTACCCCGTGTGGATCTTCAAATAGAACCCCTTCCACTGATATCGAATTTAATAGATTTCTGTTTTGCCTGCTGGAAGCCACAATATGAAAAAATGTTGTATTTTTTTATCCCCTTTCAAACCGCAATCCATTCTAGATTTTTGGAGCCACATCCATTCATCTTTTTTGTTTAGTGACCATAATTCTTTTATGATCTCTCTTCTTCTTTCAACTTCACCTACAGACAAATCCCTAAGCTCAGCCAATAAATCAAGCTTGTGTAGTTCCTCCTTAGCGGCCTTGATAGAGTGAGTGGTATTCCCATATACCTCAGTGTTCCATTTATTTAGATTCAATCTAAGCTTCCTAAGCTTTATTTGAATGACATACCCTGCCCAACTTGAGACAACTAAATCCAACCAGGAGTTCTTCATAACTGACAAAAATTGAGGGTGTAAAACCCATGCATTAATAAAACGAAATGGTCTTGGCCCTCAATCCCTAACATCCTCCATTAATAATAGAGGACTATGGTCAAATACCCCTCTTGGAAGGCCCCAAAGTTTAAAATTGTATTTTTCTAACCACTCTGTTGAGAGTAAAATTCTGTCAATTCGACTCCACCTTCCTCCATCACTTGAATTACTCCATGTAAATTGCCTACCTTGCATTGGTAAATCGGATAATTCAAGCCCTTCTATGAAATCATTAAAAGCCCTCATTCCTCTATCTCTCCTTGAACACCCATTTCTTTCACCCAACTTTATAATCTCATTAAAATCCCCCCTACACACCAAGCTCTTTAAATTGTGACTTCAAATTTACCAGTACATTCCATAGATAACTGCTTCTAACAACATCATTAGGAGCATAAATATTAATCAAACACATTGAAAATCAGGATGAATCATACCTGATAAAAGAGTGAAATTCCTTGTGCTGCAACATCGTGAAAGTGAAAACACACTAGACTTCCAAATGCACAAAAGTCCCCCAGCCAAACCTTCAGCATTTACTGACATGTATTCCATATCATCACCAAGCCATAGCGATTTAACTATGTCAAACGACAGTACTGATTTCGTTGTTTCTTGCAAAAACACAACATCAATTCTTCTTTCTTTGAGCAGATTTTTTACGGACCTCCTTTTTTCCGGTCTCCCTAAACCCCTTACATTCCGCGACAATAGCTTCATTAAAACTTGAGAAAAACACCGAGACCACCATATAATACCATTCAATTACGAAAAGCATCATTCTCCTGTGCAACTTTCAGAGCATCATCTTCTTCGAGCTCAACAATTTTTTTCATAGCTTATTCATCGTTGTTATCAAAATCGATGCCCAGATCTTTACCCAGTTTTATAGTTTCTCTGGCCTTCGCTAATATGTTCATCACTTTGGCTGAACGCTACTCACTCGAACTTGAACGAGAAAAAGTCAATGCTGCCACTCTAAACACTGGTCCTTTATGCTAATTATTCATGATTGACATCCTTTCACTCCTTAATCCGTTCCCTTTATTTCGAGCATACCTTCCTCCCCTGCTTCATTTTATTGGAGCAATAGCTTGCTTAGATCTAAAAATCTTGCTATTTTGGAGTTTGGCCTTGCTTGATTCCTCCACAAATAGTCCATGCATAGCTGCAGGCTGGGGTTTAGGTGATGAGAGAATAGACCCTAATAAGGCTTGATTGCCCTTCTTAATACTGTGATTATGGTCCATCACTGTTGGTGTAGACTTGGGCTTAGGCAGTCTGTTTGCTAATTGGGCCCTACCCAACAAAAATTGAATATTTATTCCAGGCTTGATTACCTCCCCCCAAAGTTTTCCAATCTTTGTGAACTTATCAACACTCTAGAGGTTAAACGGCACACCATAACAACAAAGCCATACTCTCCTTTCTTGCTCTACGTGGGCACCCTCACTCCATCCTAAGACAGATTCACACCATTCCTGCAAGCATTCTTTGAGTAAAACTTGATTCTCCTTTAAGTGTTCCGATGAGCTAAATGAAACTACAGCCATCATTCATCCCCTTTCCGGACAAGGACACCTTCTGTCCCTTTTTCAAGAATTGCTTTCTGAAAAATAGAAAAAGTGTGATAACTCTTTAACTTCACAAAGAGGCTGTCAAATAGCCACCCATTTCCCACTTCATGAGCGATAATTGTGTGTTCTTTATACACTTTGCATGAGTCATTGTTCACAACCTTAGCATAGGACTTAAATCCTGTACTCCTTAGCCCTGTCTTATCCATTTGCTCTTTTAAGCTTCCTACGGTATTTCTTTCCCTTTCTCCATTGGTGACTACTTGGATTGTACCGCTGAGTTTTTCCCTTGGATCTTTCCCAAACTCTGCTTCCTTGACCTTCAACGCCTTGTCATCACACCACAAACCATTTCCTTTTTGGATAGCCATAGATGCTGCAACATGACAATCGTATCTGACAAAGCCAAATCTTGTCTTTGTAACTTTTCTTATCTTGTTTGGAATGAACATATCACTTACAACCCCAAACTTTCCAAACAGAGAGTAAAGACCCTTTGGAGTCATGGACCATAGAATGTTATCAACGAAAACTATCTAAATAGCATTATCCTTTCTGTCAATCTCTTCACACCTCCGTACCTGCTTCCTTCTCCCATGCACCACTGGTTACCATCCTCCTACTTCCTTCACACCACCTGCTGCCATCTCACAGTACGATTTCTTTAGTTTGATTAGTACTTAATTATAGATTATAACTTAACAGATTATAGATTATGATTTTAATCAAAGGCTGTTAATCTGTTTGGTGTAACTGTTAGATTATAAATTTAAGTTGCTGAGTAGTGTTTGTTAGATAAACTGTGAAGTAGATTTTTCAATTAACTTTTATTTTTTATTATTCTCTACTTGTCTACATTTTTCATAAATAATAATAATAATAATAATCTATAATCCATTTGAGTCTTTTTCTATTTTTTAAAAAATAAAAAATAAAAAAAATCTAAGAATATAATCGTAAATTAACATGTCCACTGCAAAAGCTGATAATCAGAAATAAGGGGTGAGCAGCTTCTCAGAATTAGTTTTTTTGAGTTAAAATAAGTTGTTAGAATCAAAAGTTGTTTAAAATAAGTTTAACCAAACAGTCCAAAATAACTTTTCCAAAGTTAAAAATTATAAGTTAGCTCAAAAAAACCCAAACAAATACCCCCTTAATTTAGAGCTCCCAAATTTTTTTCATTATTCAATATTCCCAATAGAATGTGTCTTTATTTTCTAATCAATCATCATTTAGGGTTTGTTGGATATTGGCTTTTTTAGCCAATTTTTTTATGTCGAGAATTTTTTAGCCTGACTTTTTTAGTCTCGTTTGGTTTTGTTTTGGATTTTTTTAATTTTTGTGAGAGAAAAAACGTAATGATTATGGGTAAAATGTAGTATTTTATCTTATTGACTTATATAGCCTATTTTGTCTTTTTATGATTGTTTAGCTCCAAAATGTTAGCCAAACCATGGCTTAATATATTCTTTCATATTTTTCAATCACCTAACACAACACTTCACATACCCACTTTCTCCACCAATCATAATACTATAGAATACTACGTGTCCATATTTTGAGATTACTGAATAATTACTCGCTGATGCACAGTCACTGATTTCGGAATTATTTTTATAATTTAAATTGTTCACTTTTTAAGATATATTGAGTAGAATATAATTGTAAAAACTAAATTGATTAGATATCGATAATTGATTTATCAAATTATATTTGTATTCAGTTTTATTTTTTAAATCACATTTACTATTACTTTGGTAAATACAAATAAAATTCAATAATAAGAATATGAGATCGATCAATTTAAATTTTTATAAATATATTCTACAATTAAAATATCAAAATAAACTTCAAAACAAACCCCATAAACAGTACAACAACTCGGACAACTGCCACCCCAATTCCTTTATTCGGTGGGCATAAGAACTTCGACCACTATTCCTATCACAGCTGCTATTTCTTGGCCTAAATTGTAGAAATTATTCAAAAATTCCAGAGTTATTGGTGTGGGGTTGATTCTTTCATACTTTCAAGCATGCTTAAGAAGCTCAAATGAGGCCGCCTTTACACCTATTCCACATTGTCGTATTGAAAAAAAAAGTTAAGCATATATAATTTCGAAGAGGCATCTTAAAAAATTGACATATTTATTTAGGACAATTATAATATTGTTTAAAAAAGATAAATTATAAATACATCTCTTTAAATTTATTTAAAATACAAATTATCCCTTGTGATTTTTAAAATTACATTCTATCTCTTGAAATTTCTAATTTTATAACAAGTGGACCATTTTATCAATAAATCATCAAGTCAATTAACAATTTTTAATGATATCATAAATATATTTCAATTAATAGTTCATGTAATTTTATTATTATATAGGATTGCAGTTAGAAATTTTATTTTTCTAGTTAATTCCGTTAAATAAAAAATTCTTACAAGCGGTATTTGTAATTTTCTAAATTATAGGAGACAATCCATATTTTAAGTATACCTCAGGGAATGTATTTGTAATTTAATCTTTAGTTCATTAAAATTTTAGGGCAATTTTAATAATGTATTTACAAATAAATATTTATATTTTGGGCAAATTACACTTTGTCCCTTTTATGTTTGACCACTTTTCTACTTTGGTCCTTAAATTTTATTTTTTCTCACTTTGCCCCTTTATATTTCAAGTTTTTCTCAGTTTACTCTTAAAACTAATTTCTCTTCAAAATTAGACAAAAAAGCCCATAATAACTGTCACATAACATAAAAAATACATATTATTATAATAGAATTTAAGTTTATGTTAGAGATGTGAGTTGCATATAATAAAATATTTTTATGTCATGTAATTGTTAATGTGTTATTTTCTGTTTAACTTTAAGAGTAAACTGAGAAAAATTTAAAACATGAAGAGCTAAAGTGAGAAAAAAACAAATTTTAAGGGCCAAAATGGAAAAGTGACCAAACATAAAGGGGCAAAGTGTAGCTTACCTTATATTTTTGAAAAAACATAATTCTAGATACCAAATTTAAAATTTATTTGATTTTCATTTTAAATGTTCTAGAGGGCTACAATTAAAAATAATAATAATTGAATCATTGTTATATAAAGAAAGATTTAATAATAACACATTAATTTTAAGTTTCCAAATTTAAGATTTTGACTTAATTTCCAAACATATATTTTTGGGAAGTTAATTATTAAAAATGAAGAAAAACTAATACCTATTGAATTTCAAAAAAAATAGTATTGCTACATGTGTATTTTTATTTTTTTTTATTTAAATTTGAAAATATGAAAAAATTGGATCTAGAGTTTGTAACTTAAAGGCCACAACACAGTTTTGCAATTATAGATGGTATAGATATAGATAGATACTCCAAGGCTGTATTTAGTTTATAAATTTGGAGACGCATTTGAAAAAGGAAAGGGAGAAGGAAAAATATGTGTGAAATGTAGTTATATTCAATTCACATTTCACCTTTCTTTTCATTTCACCTTCCTTTTCAATGCTTAACTTACTAATATTTACATTTTTCATTAACTACATAAACGTATCAATGTAGCGTCTATGAGTTTTATTTTGGAGAATAAATTGCAGAGAGTTTTATTCTAGCAAAATTGACCGCCATCATTTATTCAAAATGAAAAAGTGAATACACTGTTGGAAATTTGAATGACAAGAAGAAATAAGAAACTAGTAGCAACAAAACAAGAAAAATAAGTGCATAACTTCTAAGACTTGCAATCTGTGAGATATCCCTATCCAACAGCACAAGCCAGTCCAAAAAGAAAAGCCAAATTCAGGAGCCACAACGCAAAAACTTTAAGCCATTTTTAATGTATTGCCTATATCAATCACAAACCGATATCTAACATCAGCTTTCACGAGGCGCTCCATTGCAGTATTCACGTAGTCCATCGGTATCACCTCAATGTCTGCCGTTATGTTGTGTTTTGCTGCAAAATCTATCATCTCTTGTGTCTCTTTTATGCCTCCAATGCAACTTCCAGCCACAATTTTCCTCCCTGCCATTCAAACATTGTGTATTAAGCGTTTGGAGACTTTCGTACATATAATTTCTAATTCACAAAGCCAAGGAGCCTTTCATTATATTTTGCTCAAGAACAGTTAGGTAGCTAATTCAACCCCAAAAAATACGAGCACTCACACGGGTGTATGTAAGCGTTGGGAGTATTTTTCTATGGTTGAACCGTATGAACGTTTTCGTGTATTTTTTCTATGTTTAGAATTTGTGTACACAGAAGTGTTGTGTGCTTTTACATACATTCCTCAAAACAAATTAGTTATGTTAAATGCTTACCCATGATCAGAGGAAAGACTGGAAGCTCAAGTGGCTTCTCTGGTGCACCAACCAAGATGAGCTTTCCATGAGATTTCAACAAACCAATCAATGGTAGAAGAGGGTGAGGTGCAGAAACCGTATCAATGATACCATCCATTGTGCCCATAACAAGCTATTACATTCGACACATCAAAACAAGAAGAATAAAAGTTATCAATCAAGAATTTGTTGGGTATACCTCCTTGGTGGAGTGTAGGACCCAATTGGTTTTGGAAAAAGAATTTTAATTGGGTTTGGTTTAGTATAATATATTTTTATATATTATATTTGTGGAGACCCAATTCAATTTGGATACCATTTAGGGTTTGATTACAAAACCTAAGTTTAATAATATATATATATATATAATATATATATTATTTTGTTTTTTGGTTCCTGAGATATGTAAAAGAAAGGTGCGGCGGCTTGGTTTTCGGGAACAGTGCCGAGAAATTGAAGATTGGTTCAATTTGTTCTTTTTGAAGCTGGGTTCTTTGGGCATCTTCGGTTGGTGTCTGGTTCGTTATTTTGGGTCGTCTTCAACTTTGGTTCTGAAGATTTTGGTTCATCTATTTGGTGAGGTCTTTCCTCTTGTTTATTTTGTGATTATTTGGAATTCACCTAAGGGTGGTTTTGTGAGACCATTAGTGTCTCGTTTGTAATCGTTTGGAATTTATTTGGTTGATAGTGGAATCGGATTTCGATCCCGTGGACGTACCTCACATTGAGGGAACCACGTAAAAATTCTTGTGTTGCCTTTGATTTAATTTTTCCGCATTAGTTTATATTCCCATTGATTGATTTATTTGTGGGGATTCATCGATTTTCCCTAACAACTGGTATCAGAGCTTACGGTTTATTTGGATTTATTTATTTGTGTAAATCAATGGAGGGGAATGTGGGTCGTATGTCTAGCTTCAATGGAAGTAATTGGGTAACTTGGAAAACTAAAATGGAGGATCTATTATTTTGTAAAGACTTGTATGGACCCATTGAGGGTGATAGTGGCAGACCTGCTGATATGAAAGATGATGAGTGGAAGAGGCTTAATCGAAAAGCCGTTGGTGTTATCCGTCAATGGATTGATGACAGTGTGTTTCATCATGTTGCTCTTGAAACTTCAAAGACATGATTTATGGAAAAAATTAGAGAGTCTTTATGATAGAAAATCAGCCACAAATAAAGCCTTTCTGTTTCGTAAGTTGGTTAATTTAAAATATAAAGAGGGCAGCCCTATTCCGGAACATCTGAATGAAATAAAGAGTGTTGTTAACCAACTTGCTTCTATGAAAATTATTTTTGATGATGAGTTGCAGGCTTTGATGCTACTTAGTTCCTTACCCGAAAGTTGGGAGACTTTGGTTGTGACAGTTAGTAATTCTGCGCCCGATGGAGTTGTCACTATGGGTCAAGTCACTAGTAGCTTGTTGAATGAAGAAACTAGAAGAAAATCAGCCGGTACCTCTCATTCGGAAGCATTTGTTGTGAGAGGCCGAAGTAAAACAAGGGGGAGGAGTAAGACTCCTCATGGTCGTGATCAAAGCCGTGACAAGTCAAGAGATAGTTCTTTTTCAAAGAAAGATGTTGAGTGTTATTATTGCCATGAGAAAGGGCACATGAAGCGAGAATGTCGAAAGCTCAAGAACAAGGAGAAAAGGCGTGACAAAAGTGTGGATAAGAAGCAAGAAGACACAACAGCAGTTACTACCGATGATATCATGGTCGTTTGTGAAGATGATTGTATCAATTTTGTGGGCCAAGAGAGTCATTGGGTGATTGATTCCGGTGCTTCTTTTCATGTGACTTCTCGAGTTGATTTCTTCACTACCTACACTACAGGAGATTATGGTTCTGTTAGAATGGGTAATGAAGGTTTGTCCAAGATTATTGGTATGGGTGATGTTTGCTTGGAAACAAATTTGGGTTGCAAATTGTTGCTTAGAGATGTGAGGCATGTTCCCGACATTCGCCTTAATTTATAATCTCTACTGGGAAGCTAGATGATGAAGGCTTCAACAACAAATTTGGTGATGGAATATGGAAGCTCACAAAGGGTTCTTTGGTGGTGGCTAAGTGCAAGAAGACTCATACACTTTATTCGATGCAAGGAAAAATTTGTAAAGGTGTTGTCAATGCACTTGAAGATGATACTTCTACCGAATTGTGGCACAAGCGGCTTGGCCACATGAGTGAAAAGGGGCTGCAAGTATTGTTCAAGAAAGAGCTTCTACCCGGTTTGAAAGGTACACATCTTAAAACTTGTGTTCATTGTTTGGCGGGTAAACAACATAGAGTTTCTTTTCATAAAAATGTTGCTTCTAGAAAAGAAAATGTGTTGGAGTTAATTCATTCGGATGTTTGTGGTCCTTTAAAAGTTAGAACACATGGTGGTGCACTTTATTTTGTTACTTTCATTGATGATTATTCAAGGAAAGTTTGGGCTTATCTACTAAAAACTAAAGATCAAGTTCTAGAAGTATTTAAGCATTTTCAGGCCATGGTTGAAAGAGAAACAGGACAGAAATTGAAATGCATCCGAACAGACAATGGCGGTGAATACATTGGGCCATTTGATGAGTATTGTCGCAGCCAAGGTATTCGGCATCAAAAGACAGTTAAGAAAACTCCTCAACAAAATGGCATTGCCGAGAGGATGAACCGCACCATTGTGGAAAGAACAAGGTGTTTGCTTTCACAAGCTAAATTGCCAAGACCCTTTTGGGGGGAGGCAATGAGTACAGCGGTTGACTTGATCAATTTATCTCCTTGCTATCCTTTGAATGGTGATGTTCCTGAAAGAGTTTGGACTGGCAAAGATGTGTCTTATGAGCACTTGAGAGTGTTTGGTTGCCGAGCTTTTGTTCACATTCCAAAGGATGAGAGGTCCAAGCTTGATAGTAAGTCAAGACAATGTATTTTTCTTGGCTATCGGCGTGATGAGTTCGGGTATAGATTATGGGATCCGGTCGACAAGAAAGTCATTCGAAGCCGTGATGTTGTGTTTCTTGAAGACCAAACAATTGAAGACTTTGGTAAAGGTGATCAACCGGAGCCAAAAACTAGTGATCTCATTGACATGGATCCATCTCCTTCATCTCCAGTTGATGATGAAAATGGGGGAGATGTGCTGCCACCTATTGAAAATGTGGAGGATGATGCTAATCCTAATGAAGTTGAGCCAGAAATTGAGGAAGAGCATCCAACTCAAGAACCGTCACCACAACTTGAGTTGAGAAAATCTACAAGGGACCGACAACCTTCAAGAAAGTATCCTCCCAATGAATTTGTGTTGATTTCTGATCAAGGGGAGCCGGAGAGCTACCAAGAAGCAATTGAGCATGCAAAGAAAGATGATTGGAAAAAGGCCATGGAAGAGGAGATGAACTCCTTACTTGAAAATCACACTTATGATTTAGTGAAGTTGCCTAAAGGGAGGAAAATTCTGAAAAATAAGTGGGTTTTCAAATTGAAGAATGATAGAAAGAATCTGAGGTACAAAGCGCGCCTTGTTGTGAAAGGCTTTGGGCAAAAGAAAGGTATTGACTTTGATGAGATTTTCTCACCGGTTGTAAAGATGTCTTCTATTCGGGTTGTACTTGGCATGGCTGCAAGTATGAACCTTGAAGTTGAGCAACTTGATGTGAAGACCGCATTTCTTCACGGTGATCTTGAAGAAGAAATTTACATGGAGCAACCGGAAGGTTTTGTGGAGAAAGGGAAAGAGAAATTTGTTTGCAAATTGAAGAAAAGTTTGTATGGCCTCAAGCAAGCTCCGCGGCAATGGTACAAAAAATTTGACTCTTTCATGATGAACAATGGTTTTTCTAAAACCACTTCGGACCATTGTGTGTTTGTGAAAAATTTTCCGAATGGCAAATTTATTATTCTTTTGCTTTATGTTGATGACATGTTAATTGTGGGTCAAGATTCTACCATGATTAACAAGTTGAAGTTGGAGTTGAGCAAATCTTTTGCTATGAAAGATTTGGGACCGGCAAAGCAAATACTTGGTATGAAAATTGTTCGTGATCGCAAAGAGGGACTGATTTGGTTGTCTCAAGAAAGCTACATTGAGAAAGTTCTTGAGAGGTTCAACATGAATAAAGCAAAGCCGGTTGGTTGTCCACTTGCGGGTCACTTCAAGCTTAGTTCGAATCAATGTCCTACAAGTGAGAAAGACAAAGAAGAGATGTTGAAAGTTCCTTATGCTTCAGCAGTTGGTTCTTTGATGTACGCCATGGTTTGTACAAGGCCGGATATTGCTCACGCCGTTGGTGTGGTGAGTCGTTTTCTCACTAATCCGGGTAAAGAACATTGGGCAGCGGTAAAATGGATTCTAAGATTTCGTCGAGAGACTTGAAGGTGTGTTTGTGTTTTGGGGATGGTAAATCGATGCTTGATGGGTTCTGATTCTCGACATGGTGGTGATGTTGATTCTAGGAAATCTACTGGGTATTTGATGACTTTTGTGGAGGCTGTGGCATGGCAATCTAAATTACAAAAATGTGTTGCTCTCTCAACTACCGAAGCTGAATTTATTGCCATTGCAGAAGCTTGCAAAGAAGAGTTATGGTTGAAGAAATTTTTGCAAGAGTTGGGTTTGAAGCAAGAAAGGTATGTGCTTTATTGTGATAGTCAAAGTGCTATTCACTTGAGTAAAAATTCTACCTTTCATTCGAGATCGAAACACATTGATGTGAGATACCATTGGATTCGTGATGTGTTAGATTCGAAATTGTTGCAACTCGAAAAGGTTCACACAGATGATAATATTTCAGATATGCTGACTAAGACTTTGTCGAGGGACAAACATTTAAAGTGTCGAACTTTGGCGGGTATGGTTGATGTCTCCACCTAAGTCGGTAGGGGGAGAATTGTTGGGTATACCTCCTTGGTGGAGTGTAGGACCCAATTGGTTTTGGAAAAAGAATTTTAATTGGGTTTGGTTTAGTATAATATATTTTTATATATTATATTTGTAGAGGCCCAATTCAATTTGGATACCATTTAGGGTTTGATTACAAAACCTAAGTTTAATAATATATATATAATATATATATTATTTTGTTTTTTGGTTCCTGAGATATGTAAAAGAAAGGTGCGGCGGCTTGGTTTTCGGGAACAGTGCCGAGAAATTGAAGATTGGTTCAATTTGTTCTTTTTGAAGCTGGGTTCTTTGGGCATCTTCGGTTGGTGTCTGGTTTGTTATTTTGGGTCGTCTTCAACTTTGGTTTTGAAGATTTTGGTTCATCTATTTGGTGAGTTCTTTCCTTTTGTTTATTTTGTGATTATTTGGAATTCACCTAAGGGTGGTTTTGTGAGACCATTAGTGTCTCGTTTGTAATCGTTTAGAATTTATTTGGTTGATAGTGGAATCGGATTTCGATCTCGTGGACGTACCTCACATTGAGGGAACCACGTAAAAATTCTTGTGTTGCCTTTGATTTAATTTTTCCGCATTAGTTTATATTCCCATTGATTGATTTATTTGTGGGGATTCATCGATTTTCCCTAACAGAATTCTCATGAACTTTTGATCATAACAAAACTCAAAGCTAATAAGGAAAAAAAATGGTTACCTGCATCTGAGTTGGGTCACGGCTATCCAAAAAAGAATCAGCACCAAGCCGTTCAATAGCTTCTTTCTTCTTGCCGGAAGAGGTACTAATCACAGTCACTTTAACACCAAAAGCTTTGGCAAATTTTACAGCTGCATGACCAAGCCCACCAAGACCAACCACACCCACATGCATACCAGGCTGGTCAAGCCCAAAGTGTTTTAGAGGGCTATAAGTAGTGATCCCAGCACAAAGAAGAGGTGCACAACCATCAAGAGGAAGACTGTCAGGGATGCGAATCACGAAGTGCTCATCAGCCACCATAATATTAGAGTAACCTCCATAGTTTGGGGTTCCATCATAGTAGATGGAATTGTAGGTGAATAACATTTCAGGACAATAGTTTTCTAGATCATTAGCACAATTGTCACAAGAGTGACAAGATCCAACCGAACATCCCACGCCAACTTTGTCTCCAAGTTTGAATTTCTGCACCTTGCTACCTACCTCTGTTACCACACCCACTATCTCGTGCCTGCATTTGTCAATTCCAATGAAACATGTCATCTCGTATTAACTAAGGAGTTGGCAATTTTATATCCATTCATACGTTAGATTTTATTAATTAAGTAATTGGAATTTCATCATCTAACCACCAATTTCTATTAATGGGATGTAAGAACAATTTAGTACTGATATACCAATAGAATTATATATTTAAATGACATAATTTCATTTGGAATTGTTATTTTAAAAGAGAATGCCCACTAAAATGACATTTAATTATAAAAATGTCACTGCCACATAATCAAAAGAAATACATAAATAAATAAATAAGTGCAATAAACAAGCCTAATCATTACAAAAAAAACACAAAGAACAAGGGAAAAAAAAGAAAAGAATATATAGTGTGTTTGGTTTTAGTTTTCTAAAAATTGAATTTTTTATTTTTTGTGTTTTTTTGTTTTTAGTGAATATTTTTTAAAATTTTAAGAATTTTTTTTACTTTTTTAGACATGTATCTAAATAGTAAAATATTTGTGAAAAAATATTTAAAAAATTTAATAAATACACAAAAATACGAAAAATTAACTGAATTTTCGTTTTTTTGTGTATTTTTTTTGTGTATTTTTTGGTATTTAGTGTATTTTTTAATGATTTTTTTTCACAAATATTATACTTTTTAAGGGTTTTGATGTTAGGTGTATTTAAAAATTAAAAAAAAATTGTTTAAAATATTAAAAAAATTCACCAAAACATTAAAATACGAAAAATAAAAAAGTAGAATTTTCTGAAAATTGGAACCAATTTTTAATTTTAAGAAATAAGAAATGCATAATAGACTCAATGGACTTAGATACAAAGTAACATGTTTCAAAATTATACATTAAAAATGAAGATTGCATTGTCAAGATATATATACAAGTAAAATATATGTATGCACGCACGAATGCTAATAAAAACAATAAATTTTTTTAGGTACAACGAGTATACAAATTTATGAAGGCATCTCAATATAAATCAAATTTTATAGCTTCTTGTTTTGGGTTGAAATTGTGTAGCTTCTGGTTTTAGACTAAAAAACAGAGCAATGCAATGACATAACCCAACCAACCCAACTGATAATGGTCCGATTAGTTTGGTTTGGTTATTGTATTTTTTAAAAATGTTTAGAGAGAGAGAATGAAAGATGCATGAAGTGTACCCAGGGAGAGAAGGATAGTTGGTGTTGCCCCATTCGTTCTTGATTGTGTGAAGGTCAGAATGACAAACCCCACAATACAATACTTTGAATGTCACGTCTTTTTCTCCGGTTGTCCTATACCACACGAAAACCCAATTAATAAAATAACATACTGCCGATTAAACACAACCATATATTATACATTAATCGAATGAAAAGAAAAAAGAAAGAAAGAAAGAAAGAAGTAATATACCTTCTGGAAAATTTGAAAGGAGAGAGGACACCAGATGTGTCTCTGGCTGCCCATCCCAAGGCCTCCACTGGGTGTTGTTGCTTAGCAGGTAATTTTGCCATGACAGAGAGAAAGAGAACAGAATGTTAAGAAATCTAGAGAGAGAACAAAAAGAGGGATACGCTATTGGCTAGTAGTGCAAAGCAGTGACATGTGTTGGGTCTGTCTGTCGTTTGGGTTCCGTGGATATATATAGCAGTTGAGGACTGGAAGGAGCTGACGTAGTCAATAAAATCAGCGAGACATTACGTCAGTGAGATTAGCCATTGGTTAAGACATTTGATAGACAAAGTAATAAGTACCAGTAGACAAAAAAAATTTAAATTATTTTATAACTGAATATGTGAACTAACTTGCACACAAACCAACAAAAGTAATATGTGCAATAAACAAAGTAATAAGTACTAGTAGACAAAATAAATTTAAATTAT
This sequence comes from Camellia lanceoleosa, assembly GCA_025200525.1. Lineage (NCBI taxonomy): Eukaryota > Viridiplantae > Streptophyta > Magnoliopsida > Ericales > Theaceae > Camellia > Camellia lanceoleosa. Next base: position 54,259,404 of record CM045760.1, read on the forward strand.
TTTATTTAATTAGCTTTTCAAAATTGGTTGATGAATCAAGTCACCCCATTTATTTATAATAACATGGCGCCGCCCATACTTAAAAGTAGTTGTAAAAAAATTATGAGTAATATTAGAGGTTGTAAAAATTTTATTAAATTTTTTACTAAATATTTTACATTGGTGTGGGACTCACATAGAATTCATATGGTATGAGTCTCAAACCCATGTGAGACATTTGATAGAAAATTTGGTAAAATTTTTAAAATCCCTAACATTTTTCAAAAATTATTTCGCCATGAATTTTCAAAATAAATACAATTATAAGAGCATTTCTAATGCTAAAACAGATAATCAAAACTAAACTTTAGCAATTTTATATTGGAAAAATGCTAAATTTTAGTAATATTACACCAATAATATACTAGTTATCTATTCTATTATTTTAAAAAATCAAATCAAAATGTCATTTTTAAAGAGAAAGTAAAAAAAAAAGAGTAGCTCTAGCTAAAATTTGACATTTTATCAAAATCTTGTGTGAAATTTTGTAGAAAGTTTAGTAATAGGCAACCATTTGGCATGTCGTTAAGAGGTTACGTTTTGTACGAAATTACTATTAACTAGTAATCGCAACCACTAGAGCAACTGTATTGGAATTGCTCGAGTATCACCAATGCTAGTTCGAAATTTGACATGCTATTATTTTGGCTATGTTATAATAAATAAATAAAAAATGTTAAATTTTGATAAATTGCTTCTGTCATTTTTTTGACATCACTATCATCTCATCTTTAAAATCACTGTTGAATTTTTATAATGACGGGTCCAATCTAGAATGGTAAAATCACCATCATCTCCTCTTCTAGTTATAGGTTACAATTTCTTTACACTAACTATCATGCACATGATATCCTATATCACTTTATAAAATACATATGTTCATTGATAGAAATGTTAAATTTAACAATTTAGCAAAACTTGTGTCAAGACTTAAAAAATAAAAGAATAAAAAAAAACTTTTGACTAAAAAAACCAAAAAAAAAATCACTAAATTGTTTCTTATCAGTTAAAAATAATAAATATTATATTAATTTCAATTACAAAAAAAAAAAAAAAAAAAAAAAAACACCTTGTTTAGCAACTATAGAAATACATTAACTTTTGGATAAATTAAAGTGACCTTTCTTGAGATTTAATGAAAATATAATAACTTGCACAATTTTGATATAACTATATTGAATTTTTTTTTAAAATTTTAATTCACATAATATTTGGTCCTCAAGGGAGATCAGTATAATTTTTATCTTAACCTTTTTTATCTCTTAAAAGAGTGTTTGAGATTTTTTTTTTTTTTTTTTTTTATGACTTTTTCACTTTTAATAACTCATACAATAACTCCATAAGAGCTACTAAAAGACCACCCTAAACTACACCAAATAAAAAAAATGTTTAAGACTTTTAAAAAAGGTCAAACGATTTGGCCCGCAATTATATAGTATAATATGTGTTAACTCTTATTTTATCACACACTCAAATATATAAGATCCAATTCTTTTATCCTATCATTATAAATAAATTTAAAGATCTAAATTATGAGTGTAAATCATTTCTACACCAAATAACTACACAAAATGAGATACAAGGAGATCCCCACTATAGTGCAATGATGGATTGGGGGCGGGGGGCGGCCGCACCCCAAAAATTTGAAAAATATCATATATTATATTAAAATTTTTAAAATAACTTAAAATTATAGGAGTTCGTACTCTCAAATTTTTTGTAAATAGTTTCAGAATTATATAGAGTAGCCCCCCTTAATTTTTTAAACTATTGAGTAACTCCGAAAAACCTAATCTTGGATCCGTCCCTACTACGTTGTACTAGTGCATGACAATGCAAGTGTACCTTGCAAGTGCACCACTACGGCTACAGCAAAGGGCACATATAGACAAACACAAGGAATCAGGTGGTGTCACCACCATTGCAAGTTCTAATCTTGAGTGGGGGATAGATATAGATAGCAATTATATGCAAGGCGGCTCTGGCTTTTTGAGGTTGAAAGCAAACTTCTAATATGACACCTTTTATAAATGTTTTAAAGCAGAATTTTAAAATGAATCGATTTTTGAATTATTTTTTACAGAATGCAACTAGTTGGTAATTTAAAGTTTTTAAACTCTCACATTGTTAATTGTAAATTTATTAACCAAGTTTATTTTAACTAACTTATTAACCAAACTCATTCAATTACTTCATTGAATGTATGATTTAATCAATTTCAAATTTGAAGTGTTTCTTTTTCCCATAAACACCCATCAATTAGTTTTAAATAATTCACTATATTAATAAGTTTTGCTTTTTTAGGGACGCTTTTGAGCAAGTATAATAACAAAAAAAATAAGACTCATTTGATAGTTTTTCAAATTTTTTCAAGGCCTTTTTTTAAACCAATTTTCAGAGATCCAAAGCGGCAGCTTGTGCGGCTTGTGTCCAAAGCCGACACTAATTATATGTATCTAGACATTTATGTATGTGACTATACATTTATATTATTTGTGACATGCATGCAGGGGCAGGGTCTTGCTCTAAGTATTTAAGACCTAGTTTAATTTTCAGTGATGTTATTAATTTCCAAGAACACCACATTTTTCTCTCCACGTTGCCCTGCTTCTTCTTCTTCTTATTATTCAGATATTGGGAGTTGGAAAGCAACACTCACTGCAGGTAAATTGATTTTTAGCGGCGTTTCAAAAACGCCGCTATAAGCTTCAAAAACGCCGTCATATGTTATAGCAACGTTTAATCTTTGCGTCGCTGATACGGCCGCCGTAATAGCTTCCCAACGTTTAAAAAACGTCGCCAAAAACATTTAGGCGGCGTTTTAAAAAACGTCGCAAAAACTTTGACGCCCCGCTACCTTTCCGTCACATAGTAACGTATGACATCGTGATGACATCATTTAGTGGCGTTTTTTCAAAAACGCCACCTTTTTTTAGTTTTTATTTTTAAAGAACATAAACCAAAGAATTTAACTAATTCCTCAACAAAAAAAAAAAAAAAGAAAAAAAAGAAAGAATTTAATAGCAGCTTCAGAATTTAACTAAAAACAAGAATAACTCAAATTTACATATCCATATGCCAACCATGCATTAAGCTAATCACAATTTTTATATGTCCAATATAATTGCACATTTCATGAGATTTGTACTACACAAAATATATGTACTCTTTAATCCAAAAATTAAAAAAAAAAAAATCACCAAATATATATCAGTGCAAGGTAACATTAAATCCAAATTGTCACCCAAAAGATAATCCAGTCCCAACATTTGAAGAACCAACTTCCAATTCTTTCTTTTCCACATGCTTCTCATTCTTTTCCACATGGTTCTCAGTCTTTTCATATGATTTGTTTGAGCCATGACCGTTTCATCCTCCATGAAAGTCCCAAATAGTAGTGCTGCAAAAGTGGGAGAAAAGTTACATATATCTCACCTTAAAAATCTACATATAGAGAAGATAGTAAGAAAACTATAAAATGCAATATGGTATGAGGAAGGTGAGAAGCCTCGTGTCGAGTTCGAAGCGACCATTAATGGAAGATTTGTTGAACTCAGAAGGTGGTGATTTTAAAGAATTCAACTGAGCTGCCACAGACACAGAGGAAGAGAGAAAGAGAGTCTTTGGATGCTTTTGATATAGGAATGGCATTGGGTTTAAATTCTTTTTAAAAATTGCTTTTGGTTTATGACTCTGCATTGATTGTGGATTCATCTTTAGCTTTATCAAGAAAAGAAAAAGCAGAGTTTGTGCATAAAGATGCATCTTTAGCTTTTATCAAGTTGACCCAGACCTGACCATCCAAGCCAACATTTTCACTTATATGTTTAAAAAAAATCAGTTCCAAAACAGAAGACAATAACTTGATGCTTTTGCTTAAAAAGAATGTCAATCAATGTGAAGAAAAAAATGAGAAACAGTGTTACAAAACCATAATATGATTAAACGCTGAGTATTATAGCATAACAGGAATAATATCATAGAGAAAACATACTTGTGAAAAGCTTTCTGAAAGAGAGTAATCATATTTACCACAAAAAAAAGAAAGAAAGAAGCGTTAGGAAGACTAATAGGTAAAGTAAATTCATTGGGTCTATTCTGTTGTTCAGCATCTGAGAGAATATACTTTAAGGACATAAGGCATCTCTTGCATTAAGAACTCATTTATTGTGGCAGTGCAAAGGTAGACATCCTTAATAGTGATCTTCTCAAACACCAAGACAGCCTTGTGAATACATACATTTTTGCATATAGAACTTCTGTCATGCCAGGTGTTGAATATATTTTTTTTGATGCTCTCATCATTATGTACTTGTAACCTTCTTTCCATGTTCCATGCCCTTAGTTAAATACAAGCAGTGAGAGCACCACATGTTAGATTCAACTTTTTCTAGAAGCGTGTTTAGGAAACAAGAATCTATTACGATGTACAAGATTGGATATTAACACATTCTAGAATCATGTTTAGGAAACAGGAATCTATGACATTGTACAAGATTGGATATTAACAGAGTCAAGAACACAAGATTTCATTGCAGCATTCCTTCAAATGCTTTACAGGCATCATACCAATAGCAACATTTAAAATATGCCTACAAAAGCACCGATAGACCGTCCATAATTAGACATAGAACCCATGAATCCAAATATCTATTATCTGAGTTGCTTGGAGCGCAGTGACAACAATCACCTTAGCAACTCCACTCATCGGTTCGACTACATGAATTTCTCCAATGTTTCCATGGCATAATTGTTTGTAACCTACTGTCCAAGCAATCATGTGATTCAAAGATTACTCATTAAACATTTATGGGCAAAGTAAATGTACCCTTAATTTGTACAAGGCATTTACAATATTTTGCACAAAATGATTAAATCTTGTTTTAAACTTCGCAAATTTGAGCATAAAATTTAAACAGTCCTTTTATCACATGTATAGGGTTACCGTGATGTTCACGCTCTCCATCCTATGACTAGATGTTCACTCTTCTCCTCTGACCTTTCCACCGATAATAGTTATTGATTTTGCACCATCACTTAGTTTGTTAATCACATTGCGAAGAATCATTAATCACATCTCTTAGTAAATGCTTGATTACTATAAGTTTGCTTCGCTTCTTCGAGCTCCACCCCTTACTAACTAATCTGACAAACTTAAACTCTCAAAACCTGACCCTAGTTTCTTTACATCAACATTTTCTCAGCAACCAAACAAAGACTGCATAAGTATAAAAATGCTCTCAAAAGACAGGACTCTCACCATAGGATGCCCCTGTGTAGTCTTGAGAAGAGAAAGTCGAAGCTGAAATATTAAGCCATGAAATGAAATGAAATCCAGAACAAACAAATAAATTACATCCAGTGAACAGACCAAAACATTAAATGAAATGAAATCCAGACCTTGTTGAAATGCTCATATTGCCTGTTGCCAAGGCCAAACAATCCGTACGAAAGATTAAGCCATTTCTCTCTCCTTTACCCTATAGGCAGTCATATAACACGCCATGAAACCCAAATCTCACTTGGTAAAAGAACCATAGTAACAATAAAAATTAGAAATTAATCAAAATTTACCTCTGAAAACCATTTATAGAACCTTGCAGAATTGTCAGTTGGCTCACCATCTCCATATCTATACCACAACAAACAAATAAATTAAATACAATATTATATACCAACAATACACGAGTATGTATATATGTATGTATGTGATGTGAAGTAAAAACTCACGTAGCTAAAAAGAAAAATGCCTAAATAATATAATGAACTGGAGAAAAAAAAAAAAGTTCATGTAACCAATCTCTACACTTCATCGGCACCTACAGAGAAATCAAACACCGATTAACACTTGTTAATGAAAAACAAAATAAAAATGACTTGCTTGAAACCTTGTTAATCAGCAGATTTAACAAAATGCGAGAGAGATCAGATCGGATACAGTTCGGATTTTGATCGATTAGATCAACTTTCTTGTTCGATGGATCTACAATCTGAGACAGATCGAGTTCGAGTTCGAGTTCAATGAAGAAAAGCTAGAGCAAGAACCGATCTAACAAAATGCAAGAGAGATCGACGATCGAGTTTGATTTCGATCGATTAGATCGACTTTCTTGTTCGATTCGGATCTGCGATTTGTGAGAGAGAGAGAGAGAGATGAAGAACAAACTAGAGTGAGAAAGATCGAATTCGAGTCCGATGAAGAATAGCAACAAATGAGTGAGAGATCGATATTGAGAGAGAAGAGCAGCTCATGAGAGATTTGGTTGCCTATGGTAATTGGAATGGGTTAAGTGTCTCATTAAGTAAAACAAGTTTGGCTCATTGAGACCATCAGGGCATCACGCCTTGAAAAGCGTCTTGGCTATTGAGATAGAGCATGACGTTTTATAAAACGTCTTTGATTCAAATACCGTTATAGGCAACTTTTCTTGTAGTGATTCTTTAAACTACACTTTAGCTTGAACACCTTAAAGTTTGGCTCAACTCGTTTGTTGTAAAAATTTCCAAATAGTCATGCCAAGAGATGTTTATCGTACCCGATCGTCTCCGCTTACCTTTTTACTTTTTTTTTTTTTTTTTTTGGGGTGGAATAGGAAATATTCGATCAAACATAGAGCCTAATGATCCAAAAAATACCGAATGTTACGGCTTGAATAAATGAAACTTTACGACGCATGATTTACCATATTCATTTTTTGATGGAATTTCCAACCAAAATTTCACTAACAAAGCCGAGTCGAATCCAAACATATACTACTTCACATAAATTTTGGCAAAAAATACTTCACTCACTTTGTTGGTCCACACAAGAATAATACAGATAACATATGACACATGTTAATAACCATCTCTGCTTTTAAGTTAAATTTTTAAATAAACCAACCACACCCAAAAATTTATAAATAATATTAAGAATAAGAGATTTACAGATAAATGAGGCAAGAATCTTCAAGGCGTGCCGGCGGGAACTATATTATCAACAGCACATCCTCCTCGATTGTTGTGGTGAGATGCACTAGGGTTGCTAGACTTGAGATTGACATCAACCATGTCTTCTTGCTTTGTTGAAGAGAGTGTTTCCATTCCCTGAGGGTCAAAAGCAATCTTCCAAATAATGGTGGAAAAAGGTATTCATGGTTAGTACAAAACAAGCCTAACAAAATAAAAATTTTAAAAATCTCCTAATGTAAACAGAGAAGGTGTTTTCTTTCACTTAAAGTTAAAACACTAAACTTTCCGTTTGTTTCAAAGGAAAACATTTCCCAACAGAAAACTTTTTCGTAAAATGAGAACATTTTCCCATGTTTTCGTTGCATCCTCAAACTAATGTACTAACGAATGTATTAGTGGTAGTGGTAGCGGCGGTGGAGGGGTGGTGGCGGCGGGTTGAAAAGCTAGAAAATATGAAAATTTTTTTTCCCCAACAAACAAAGAGTAAAATTAAGGGAATTTTCTCACTTAAAACATTCCTCCGATTCAATTCTAATGAGATAAGGTGATGATCCTACGAACCTTTCCTTTTAACAACGAACATGTCCAAAATGGTGTCATGGATCAGAATGCGAATGGATCTGGGCTTTAAAATTGTCACGCACATTAGCATTTTAATAAGTCATTGAATAAGATTTCTATCAAATCATAATTGCTTACCTTTATATTGAAGCCGGCTTTGAATCGGTCTCAATAAACATAACATTTAGGTCACGAGCTTTAGCTTCTCCTTCCTCTATTGAGACTTGCCTATGAATCAACCACAAGATGCCAAATGTGAGGAAAAAATGTCAATTTGTATATATTATATGGATCAACCACCGAAATCCTAAATTTTTTTTTTTTGAACATAAAAAACACCCTTTATTGATGAAAATTATCAAAATGAAATTACATCAAATAAAGGAAGAGGGAGTGCAAAAGGCATCAAAGCAAGCCTCACGATCCCAACCGAAATCCTAATTATGACTAGTTGTATTTTGCTTGAATGCCTAAAATGAAAACAAACCAACCTAAAGACCATGTTACCATGAACATATTTTCAAAAGGATAAGTCCGATCTTTGAAAATGGATTAAGTTATTAGTCATGCATGTTCCATTCTCAAATGCCTCCATGAAACAATGATAGAACCCTATTGAAGTTGCCTTTTAAGGCCTACATAAATGCAAAAATTTCATCCTTTTTCATATTCATTCATCACAGCTAGGCCACATCAATAGAGCCGAATCGCATGGTGAATGTTACTTCTCCTTGTGCATCTTCGTAAGTGTAAACCGTAAATTTATTCTATCTACAATATGTCCAAGGTATATATAGATATATAAACCAAATGACTAACTACGAGAAGGCTAATCGCATTCGAATAAACTAAAACATGAACTGTTAATCATTACCTTTTATCCACAAGGTCATTTATTCCGACAACGACAATTATAACGTCCTTTGCCTCACTTAGTGCGAACCTCCTCAATCCATTTTGAAGTGTTCAGGGAATGATTGCCTACCTAAACCCCACCAAAAAGTATGTAATGAAATAATGAAATGTATTATACAAGATTTCTACAATTAATCAATTAGAAATTATAGCAAGATGATTAGACAAGACATTTGAAATTATAGTAGTTAATCTGCATCTGTTCATGCATCTGTAAGTAACCTTTAAACACCAATTTTCTTGGGTATGAAATATAAGTTCGGAAAAACAAATAAACAAATTGAAAAGATAGAAGAAAATGCATACTTGCAACATCATATACAATAAGCGCAGAGGAATCCCTAATATAGCACGGACTAAGACTCCTAAACCTTTCTTGACCAAAGCAATATCACGAAAACAAACCAAAACAAAGATAAAGCTTCCAAAGATTATACATTCCAATACCTCACATGAGATGAACCAAATAGAAAATGGAAGATTTCTAGAAGGTAAATTATATCAGTAGTCAACAAATCATGCTTACCATTCATCAACATTATAAAAATAAAAAATAAAAAGCAAAGTCAAGTTCACATATGAAGCTAGTATATTATCAATACCTTTTCCATGTAGCAAAATAAGCATTTTATTACTACCAACCGGTAACACCTCTGGGAATTTTAACTAACTTCTAAATGCAAATGACCAAATAATAAAAGGACCGGTTGTATCATATTTTTGACCAATAAAGACAGAAAATGAGGATATAGATGTCAACAATATGGCATCAATCACATTAGAATGTCAAAAGCATCAAGACCATGAAAAGCCTAGCCAGAATAAGGAATATTCTATCAAACAATAACGACTACCAAGTTGCAAATCACCATCTCCTAGCACTTGACAAGACACTCTTCAACTATAGCAATCAGTGTATCAAGCAACAAATACAAGCAAATTGCTAATCACCATCTCTTTACACTTGACAAGATACCTGTTAATAAGCATGCCATCCAAACACATTGCCGGCCAAACATCAGGATTGTGCTTTCAATAGATTAACATCATTATACGCACCTTATTATTTCATACGTTAAGATTCCATCAAGCAAACTTGCGCACTTCAAAGAGATGTTCAAGAAATTGAATAAACACAGCAATTTTAAGTTTGGTAGTGATTTGTACACGATCCTTGTCATGAACCCAAAACAAAGAACACATATATTTAATCGCCTAAATTAACACACAATGGTTCACATGCATTCATGAAGGTTTTGCACTACCAAACACTAATCGAATTATTCTCTCGGACTTTAACCATTGCACAAAAACACATGACCCTATCTCAGAAGTTACACGTAGTAGTGGTGATGATATACTCGATAGAAAAAGAAAATTAGAACAAAGAAAACGATTGAATTGGGGTGGGGGCAAGAAAAATATTTATATGACATGACAACAAAGAGAACATAAAATTTCATAAACTAATATATTAGACGGTATGGGATCTTATTCTTAGCACTATGTAGTTTTAAGAATCCACTTACAAACAATAAACCACAAGAAATACAACTCATCTTTTTTGTTGTTGTTGTTGTAAGTGAATATGGCCTGCAATTGGCCCATTTTCAACTACCTCGGTGTACCCTTGCATGAGTTTAATTGCAGTTATAAATGTGTTGTTGTGCATACATATTCATGGGCATTTTTCTAGAATGAATTGCATCATCTTACCAGAGTTGCAATCGAACTGTCCGATCTTCCAGATACATTGTCTTTGATAGAAAATCAATACCAATAGTAGCCTGAATTACAATTTATGATGCATAAGTGCAATAAATGGCATTAATATACAACAAATATGAATGTGTACCATATGACATAATAAACCAAATACAATAACAAAATACTCTTTCTAGCATTATTGTCTCTTTAAAAGAAGGTTTACCATGATTGAATTCAACATATACTATTATATATGACTACTCACTATTTTATTTCATTTTATTTTTCTTAGTAAAATCAACCAAACAATTTAGGTAATAGGAGGTGAGTAGCAATTAGTGGGTGTACCAAACAATTCACGGATTCAAATTATAATGGGTCCCTAAAACCAAACCAGCTTATAAAATTGAGTGTGAATGCAGAGAGATACTTGTCAACATTTCTCATGGCGGCTAACTAATAAACCCTCACCACAAAGACTTCCCCTAAACTTGGCTTAATTAAAGTATCTCCTCCCCATCACCGACTATTGGACCTTTTTAGTTGGCTACTATTACTTTCTAGAATCAACAAAGTCTTTCATTCTTTTTATTTTATTTTCAACCCATAGAATAAGTCAATTCTTCCTCAAGAATACATTGGATTTGAGATATTGTTAATATATATTGTTTTAATTTATTAGCATTATATTTATTTCAGATTACAAAGATTTTACCTCAGAATCTCACCACCTAGAATATGCCACAGTGAAATGGAAAATTCTTAAACTTGTCTTTTTACCTAGTACCCAAGTAATTCTGAATTAAGCATATTGAATTTGAAAAAATATATATATATAATCTAATAAAGAAACAGAGGTACCAAAATAAGAATCTTGTCACAATGGTTAATTAAATTTAATACTAGTAGAAAACTGACCCTGTCCCCTTGAATTAATCATAATTCATAAGACTAGATTCTTCCTTCCAACCAAACAGCACCCAAAAACAAAAACATCACAACCGAGAGAGTTCAAAAAATCACGTCAACCATAACTAAATACTTAAAGAAAACATCGTTATGTACACCAAATCCAAAACAATGAACTCAAAGCAATGAGAAATACACACACACACACACACATATATATATATATATATATATCAAATAGATTTGAAAGATCAGAGATCTGAGTTCATACAAAACAAATGCATATAAAATAAAAACTTACAGATCTGAGATCTGCAACAAAAAGAAGCGGCAAATTGACCGAGATCTGCAACAAAACAGAGCAGCAACAAACTTACAGATCTTGAAGGGAAAAAAAAAAAAAAAGGTGCCCTAAACGAGCTTCAAAATCTAGATTGACCAAAGGACCAAAATCGAAACTCACAAAATCAAAAGAGAAGAGAACCAAAATCGAAAGATAAGCACAAATCTAGTGACCTTCAAAATCTACAAGAAGTTATGAAATCGACAGATCTGAAATCGATCGAGAGTGTTTAAAATCGAGTGAGGGTGAGGGTTTTGGAGTTTCAAATCGGCGAGAGTGAGGGTTTCTGAGCTTCAAATCGGCGAGAGTGAGGGTTTCTGAGCTTCAAATCAAATGGGTTTCCGAGCGAGAGAGAGAGAGAGAGAGAGAGAGAGAGAGAGAGAGAGAGAGAGAGTCTGAGTTGTGGAAGAGTGAGTGAGACTGGGACTGAGACTCAGACTGAGAGACGTTTTGAAAGGGATGGAGTATTGAACGGTGTTAACGAATTGACTCAAACGGTGCCGTTTTACTGAGATCAGAGACAACGTTTTGAAAACGTTGTATCTAACTAATCTATAAAGGCGTTTATCATAAACGCCATAAAAGAAACGTTGCAATACCATACTTTTCCTGTAGTGACTGTTCATCTACCATCTAGTGTTGTCCCTCTCCTTGCAGTTGTAGCTCTTCATACCCAAAAATTAATACATACATAAAAACATATATCAGCAATTAATGCTATGTTTATAGAATTCATCCACAAATAATATTCAGAATATTTAATATATGATATAGGTGCATTTAGGATGCGGGTTTCTCTATACAAGAGTTAAATCTCAATTACATATTATCTTTCTAGATATATTTTTGGACATAAATTATGTGCATATAGTTCTACTGAACATGTATAAACCAAACAAATTCGAGCCAAGCCTTAAGTTCCATTAAATATGGTCGATTATATGAATTCTTCTTCTCCACTCAACTCTATCAACGACCATTTGATTAGTCAAATTAAGAAGATTCATATCTCTATTTAATATACTCACCCACATCAATCTAAGTCTACCCCTTCTCTTAACACTTTCATCTACCATTACTGTATCACATCTCTTCACTACCATCTGTAAACTATCTCAATCTATTCTCTCTTAACTTAGCTTCTATCGATGCTACTCCAACCTATTCACGAATATACTCATTCCTAATTCTATCTTTTCTAATCTTACTACACATCCACCTTAGCATCCTCTCTCATCTCAACAACACTCATCTACATATTGTTTTTTAGTTGCTCAACATTCCATCCCATACAACATTGCTAGACTAATAGTCGTTTTATAGAACTTTCCTCTCAGTCTAGTGGGTACTCGTTTATCACACAGTACTCCAGACGCACTCTTCTACTTAAGCCACCCTACTTTAACTCTATGGATTGCATCCGCTCCAATCTTTCCCACTAATCGATTCTAAATGACAAAAATGTTCACTCTTAGGTTCTTAGTTCTCAATCTTCACTTCTCCTCTGCTTCCATTATTATTGTTACTAAAATTACACTCCATTATACTCTATATTTGTTCTGCTTGTCCTAAATCCTTTAGATTCAAATGTTTCTCTCCACGTCTCCAGCTTAGTGTTAACTCTTTCTCTAGTATCATCTACTAACACGATATCATCTGCAAAAAGCATACACTATGGCACATCGAATATTTCTCATCAACTCATCCATAATTAAAGCAAAAAGATTAGGACTTAGCCTCTCTTATCTTTACTATCTAGTCTAGTGTATAGGTCATCATACGCTTTCGACTTAGCTTCTCTTACTACTTTTTTGACCTCTTTGTTAGCCAATTTGTAACTCTTAAGGTTTTCCTCAGTTCTATCCTTCTACCACTTTTTAAAGCACTCTTTTTTGTCTTTACTACCGCTTCAACCTCCTCCCTCCACCACCAAGTTTCCGTAGAGTTTGGTCACTTTTCCTTCGACTCTTCAAGGACTTCTCTTGAGATTCTCCTCATACAATTGGCCATCGAGTTCCACATAGTGTTAGCATCATCTTTTGAGTCCCAAATACCTTCTATATACATTCTATTCTTAAATACTTCTAGTTTATCCCATTTTAGGTCCTACCATCTCGTCCTACGACACCCATTATCCTTCCTAGCTTGGTATTGTTCTTTAAAGCATAAATTTAGTACCAAGATCCTACGTTGAGACGTTATGCTCTCTCTAGAAATCACCCTACAGTCACTGCATTTTAGACAGTCCATTTTTCTTACTAGAAAGTGATATATTTGGCTCTTAATTGACCTACTTTTAAAGGTTATCAAATGTTCTTCTCTCTTCTTAGACATAGTATTGGGTACCACAAAGTCAGAAGCTAACACAAAATCTAAAATACTCCATCCAACCTCATTTTTATCACCAAAACCAACTCACCACGCACCCTCTCATAGCCTAATTATCGATTCCTGGCCGTTGAAATCTCCACCTATAACTAGGTTCTCTCCTACGTGTATCTCTTATAATACCTCATCCATTTGGTCTCAAAAATCTCTCTTAGTCTGATTATCTAATCCTACTTGGGGGGTGTATACACTAACAACGTTTACTATATTCTCTTTAATAATTAGCTTAACTAACATAATCCTATTATCTTTTCTAGCAACTATATTTTCTATAAGACCCTTGGCAACTATTATTCCTACCCCATTCATGTGTCTATCCTTGCCACTATAATATAATTTGAAATTGGTATCCTCTATTTCCCTAACTTTCTCACCCATTCACTTAGTTTCTTCTAGCTATACTAACTCTTCTCCTAATCATGACATCTACCAATTCCATAGACTTACTAATTAAAATTCCTACATTTCATGTAGCTATCCTAAACATATAGTTTTGGACTAACTTCTTTATCCGCGCTCATCCAGAAAAATGCAGCAACCTTCGTTCATTTTTCAATGCACCCAGGCGTTAATGTGGTGCCCCTTACTTACTTTTCAAAACATTCGGAAGCAGGTGTAACGTGTCACCTAAGGGGAACGACCTAACATTTAATTGATTCAAAGTAGGATTCATTTTCATAAGGAATTCGGGCGATTTTTTTTTACATGCTGGCTGTCGACTACCTAACATACAACCCTTCCCCTTTACCTAGGCTTAAGACCGGCAGAGTTGTTAAATAGCCCCGACGGAGTTAAACAAATTTCAACTTAGCTAAAGAGAATGGAAAGACACATAAATACATATTAGATTTTTAGGCAAATTATGCTCACCTCACGTATGGTTTGGAAAAACTATAGTTAGTTCTACGCTTTTAATATAATTGTATTGACTTAAATTCCTTTTTAGTAAGGTTAAAATGGCTTAAATTAATGTAAATGGTGGGTAGATATTGAAATAAATAAAAATAAATATACATTTTAATATAATAGAGTTGACAATATTATTCTTTCATTCATACGACTAACAAATACTTACGAAAACAAACTTATTTTGTGAAATAAAACCTGAAGAGAGGCTATTGTAATTAATCAAAAGTGTGGGACTAATTATATTTTTTTCAAACCTTAGGGGTGATGGGTGTAATTTACCCTATATTTTGTTAGTGAAAAAAAGTGTAGGATGAACACTACAAGAAATAACACATTTGCCGACCAAAAAATTGGTCGCTAAAAGTCCATTTTTAGTCGGCAAAAGTTATCCGTGACCAATTTTTTTGGTCGCTACTTTGGTCGCCAATTGAGGGTCGGCAAAAGTAATTCGCGACCAAAATTTTGTTTGATCGGGAAAAGTAGGATTTGCCGATTAAATTTTTGGTAGCTAAATATGTCATTACTGCGACTAATTCATTTTGTTGCTAAAACACTTTGGTCGCGGAAAGTTATATTTTTCCGACCAAATTTCTTAGTCGCCAATTGTCACATTCCACGACCAAAAAGTTTGGTCGCAAATTATCACATTCAACGACCAAAAAGTTTGGTCGCCAATTGTGACATTCCATGACCAAAAAATTTTGGTTGCCAATTGCGACATTCTACGACAAAAAATTTTGGTCGTCAATTGTGACATTCTATGACCTCTTAGTTTGGTCGCCAATTGTCACATTCCACGACCAAACATGTTTGTCACCAAAAGAAATATTTGCGTAACTAAAACTTTAGTTGGCAATAGACCTATTCACAACCAAATCCTTTGATTGCCAAAATTAATAATTTTAACGACTAATTATTTAGTCGCCAAATATGCTTGGTGATACACCGACTACTTTATTTAGTCGGCAAAAATATAACTTATCTTTCTCGACTAATCAATTGGTCGCCAAAACTAGAAAAACAAAACCAAAACCAAAATTTAGTCGCCAACATCCAACAAAATAAACTGTAATTTATAATAATCCATCCAATTTATTCAATATAATCTGTAATTTGCAAAAATCATTCAAACCAACAAATAAATTGAATCATAAACATTCAACAAAATACATATATCAGCCATTTTTTAACCTGCTTAATTAAAGTCAGTAACTATTATAAGTTTTCATCCACAAGTAATTCCAAACTACATATTTCATCTAGCATAAAAATTTAAAACATAACAAGTACTTATTATTATGTTTTAAATTTTTATCCATGTGAATCAACCCAAAAATATAACTAGTAGTCTACCAAATATTTTCCATACACACCCATCCAAAAATATAACTACTAATCTACCCTAATATTTTCTATATACACCTATACAAAAATATATAATCCTTCCAAAAATACAAAAAGTGCCAATTTGTCCTATACAATTTGGCTCTGTGCACGAGTTCATCCATATGTACCAAATAAAAAGAGAAATAATGTCAGGTAAAATTGGACAAATAATGAAAAATGTCCATGAAAAGTTCAAGTCACATTAGCAGATTAAATGACTATCATTATCAAATTGTAAATAAAACAACAACATTCTTATGTTTGTATTTCATTGTTTAGTTTTTTGAACGGACTTAAATGTAATTCAAAGAAGAAGAAGTCAAAAATAATTAAATAAAACAATAGTTCACAATAATATGCAATGGACTTCTCAACTAGCAAATATAAACTATACATATTGGCATACGCGAGGGTCTAACCAAACTGAAGGGGAAATTTGAAGCGGAATTCAAACGGCTGGTGTTTGCATTTTTTATCGCATTGTTTAGAGGCAATTACATCTAGCTAATTAATACTTAATAGAAACCAGAGATCAAGTTCCCTTCCTAATTCTGAAGACTTGGGGCCAACACTAAATAGTGTCTTTTCATTAATAATTTTTTAATTTTGTTTGGGTAAGTAATTCATTTTCATTAACTTAAACAATATGATAAAATGTTTCTTGTAGATCACCGAGTGAAACCTCAATTAAAACAAGCCGGTAGTTCAAGCTTGTTTTTCAAGATTCTGAATGTACACATTTTTCAAAACAATTTCATTTTTAGCTAGAAGTGTTTCAATGATCTCATAAACCCTCTTTGTACACATTTACTTTGATAAGAATTCAAGCACAAGACATTAACCCTAGCAGTCTGCTATTATTTATTTATTCTTTAACTAATAGCAGTGTTGCTCTTCACTATAATTATTTTTGTATTTACCTGTAATTTCTGGCCCTGCAACACATCTTCTTCAAGCTCATCAAAAGACCTGCAAATGAAGACCAACGAGGCCAAACATGATTAGCGATTAATCTCTACTAAAAGTTTTTGAGCACTAAATGGATCTAACAAATGCATACCTCTTCCCGCCATTCCTAGCAAGAGCCTCCACACATTTCCCTCTCTATTCCACTACCAAGACATTCAGCAAGTCCAGAGAGCACATAATGAGTTCTTTATCTTATCATACTGAACCCCAGATGAAATAGGATCGACCTATAGCCACAGTGTCAATCAATACGTAAATGATGCTCACAGTATAAGAATTCAAATTTCAGGGGGAAAAAATGTGTTCGTTAACCAAGATAAGGAGCTTGGAGTCTAGGCTTGAGGTTTATGTATTTGACATAATACAAGTTTGGCAAAGCTCTAAACAAACCGAAGCTAGAGCTTCTCAAAGCAGATGTTGCAATCACAAGGCAAATCAAAGCAGAGCTTCTCAAAGCTAGAGCTTTATTAATTTGTAATTTTTTTCCATTGACCCAACTGTCAAGTAATTGTCCCCAGTTAAATATCCTGGCACTTTTAGGCAAACAAGGGCAATTAAAGAACAGGATAAGGTTTGATCGAGTATCAGTTTGTTTGGAAACATTTTATGTTCTCCGAACAGATGTCAACAAAAAAATGTCACCCTTTCAGGAATTTCTAAATATCAACTAAAGGCATCCATCCTATTAATTGTTATTGATTAATGATTGAGTTCTGGTTCTAATGTATAAAACCTTTTGGAATAAATGTTTTTCCTTGAGACATCGTCCATTCATTGATTAGTTGAATTTTAAAATTAAGAGAAACGAAAAGAAAAATTGTAAATGGTAGCATGCTAAAGTGTCTAACAATATCAAAGAAACCATAAGAATGTGAATTGCTAGGTTCACCTGTCACAACACCAATTGATCCTGTTAATGTAAGATCCTCTACAACTATAACCCCTGCAGCCATTGCCATATAGTATCCTCCGCTAGCCGCCACATCAGCCATCGATGCAATGACTGGCTTTGAGGCAGCAAGAAGCCTAATTTCCCTCCACATTTTGCATAAGATAAAAATCAAGGACAATCAGTCAATTTCTTTTTCTTTCCTTTCTATTTTACCTCTCTGCTATATGAGGAACATCATATTAATCCAGGAATAAAGATACAAACATACATTAATTATACTAAACATAAGAAAGAACTATGTCTGAAATTCCAATTAGCGGAGTAAACTTCACCTTCTTGTTTTTTTCAAATATCTTTTATGAAAAAATCTTTTGTTTACAGATCTTATTGTTTTGATGTTTCTTTTGGAATGTTGTATCTTTCACTTTTAATGTCAATATTGTGTACGCAAGATATTTGCAAAATATTATTAAAAAATGCAGAACTGAATAATCATTCTTTCACATTCTTCAGCACAAGAATGTGATATCTAATGCACTAAGAGATACTAAGAATAACATTATTAAGTTTTTGAACGTCAGTTCAAACAATCAGAGCACATTAGGCTCTGCCTCTCTCAAAAGCAGCATGAATGTGAACCTCCTCCTAATGGGTAACCTACTTTATCTATTCCTTATTTGAAAAATCCACTTCAACCAAAGAGATAAATGGAAACTGATTCTGAAAGTTGACTGCAAAAGGAATATGGCACTAGGCCACTAGCAAGTTCATTTGAGCCAAGAGTTTATTCAAATAACAGTTTGTAATGTATTGAAGGCTTGTAAAAAAGATAACCTTTTAAATATTGGGTGGAACATATTAAGTTAATTACATTATTTACTAGCATATATAAGTATAACTTGATTTGCTTTCAAGTTTCAACTTTTCAACTTTGGTTTGGATTTCAAGCACCCAAGAAGTGAAATTAGTCCATGGAAGTTCACACAGATTATGAAAGGCATGACAACTTTTTTTTATTTATTTTTAGAACGGCATCAAGAATCGTTAATCCCATTCGACACCATTAGCACCATTAAAATTAGACAGCAAAATCAAATTTTCTAATCTCACACTCAAGTTATGTCATTAACACAATACCTGTTTCCCTTCTATTCTACTAATTTTAGTCTCCTGGACATGGAAAAAGTTAAATCAGTGTTCCTAGTCACAACCAAAAATTATCTTATGAATATAGGTGAGCAAAGATTAATCACCAGAGTTCGGACTACATGGTGAACAGGTTGCACATCTACACAAATCACTTGGATTTCTCCTCGCGATTCGAAAACCGTATGGTTTAGTAATGTTCATGAATTTACCCAAAAGCAACCAGCAGAATATTCAATAACTAGCCAACCTTTAATTTGGTCCCACCTCCTCTCTAGTAGCAAAGAAGCTCTGCACTCTAATCTAAAAATCGATCCACGGTCAATTTTTGAAGATAAATGTCGCTTGGTGGCCTGGAAAACAAAAAAATCTGTATTCACATGTTTTTCAATAATATTTCCAAAATAAAGCAAGATAATTGGATTTTCATAAATGTCATCAAATTGTATCTGGAAGTCATCTAAGATGGTTTAAGCAACGTAGACCAACTAATATACCAGTAAAGAAGGATATGATTGCCTTGGACTTATCCAAGGACAGGGCTTTACATAGACTCATAGAGTCAATTATACAAGGTACATCCTTGTACCTTGTATTGTTAATTAAGATAGACTTCCAATTATAATAATGTAAATGTATGTGCCAAAACCCTTCTTAGGAATATCGCTGGCATTAGGATGTGCTGTCATAATTTGATATTTTATGGCATATACTTATCCAGTTCAGTAATGTCATCTCATTATAATCAAGACAATGCTCATGGAAAAAAATTTGCATTGTTTCGAATAAAATTATCAATTGACGGTCTCTGTCAATGAAAGTAGTATTATTGTCAAAACAAGCACTATCTCATATTGTTGTGTCCTTTTGTGTTTTGAGGCTATTTTAGGTTTGAAGGTTAACTAGGCCTTGGTGGGTGAGGTACTGCATACGGATGCTCTTTCTTTGGTCTGTCAAGTAGGATCACATCTCTCCTCTACACAAAGGCCGCATGTAACATGGTATGAGTAGGGTGTACTGCCAAGGAGGTTTCAAAAGAGATTGACAGGGTAAAAAAGGAAGCATTTACAAACAATCTTACCTTGATTAAGAGCAAACTAACTTATTTCATGTCTTTGTTTAGCATATCTCAATCTAGTAATGCATCTGTAATTATAACATCAATAAAACCTCTACCTTAAATAGAGGGTCAAAGGTGCTTTCCATGTTTGAAGGAAAAACTATCCTTTTGTGGAGGACTTAAAGATCTTAGAATGAACTGAGCTCAAACTTCACATCATAATACGGTGCACCAATATCAACACAAACAACATGAATATCAAACATATGTGGTAAAAAAAGTAAGAAGAAAAACTTGCCACAATTGATGAGTAAACATTCTCAAGTTGTTTGGCTATAGTGTTACATGCATCAGATAAACTACGCTTGGTTGCAAACATCATATCTGGAAGCTTCCAACCCTGAGAACCAACAACAAATACATGAATTACCCTTATCATACTACACATTTAAAGTCGTAAAAAAATTGAAAAATGAAAATCTACAAATTACTAAAGCATAGTCTACGAAGTAAAAATGGATGTTATATCTGTTTACTAAAAAACATATAGGCCATGTTTGGTTTGAATTTGTAGAGTGATTTTGGGAAAAAAATTTCTAAAAAATTTGTTTGGTTTGTAAATTTTTTAAAACAGTTTTCAAAATCATTTTCTCTCTTTTACCTATCAATCAATCACTTTTTCTTTCTCATCTCTCATTCTCGATCACTTTTTCTCTCACACACATCTACTCAATTACAACAAAATATCAAATCATTCCAAACTTTCAAACTCCAAAACTACTTTCAAAATATACAACCAAACAAACTAAAAACTTTTCTAAACTCTCTCCTCAAAACAATTTTTAAAAACTACTCTCTCAAAACCAAACCAAACATACCCATAGTTTTTTTTCCCCTTTCTAACAATACCAAAATTATTCAAGCTCTTATATTTGAAATCTACCAAGTTCAGGATACTGAAGAAGACCAGGAATGAGAGGATAGTGAGGTGAGTTTGGAGATCAATGAAGGCTCAAGGCAGCACTCTTGAGGTTGAGGGTGTGCAGGCAGTCGCCACTACATGAGTTTTGGTGTCTCACAAATTAGCTTTTGATGGGCTTCATATAGCAATTTGGCGATTCTTATTGAGCTGTGCAGCTTGTTGCACTATAGGCTAAGAACCAATCTTATCTTCCAAACTAAAATAAGTGTAGTTTTTAGAGCCTGCAAGTGTAGCAGGCTTGATTAATGAGCCTGGTACATCATGTGTTGGCCCACTTCACCTGCAGTGTAACATGTCCTTACGACTTCTTCATTTAAATGTACTCAGTTAAAAGAGGGTTATTTTTCTTCCCACAGCTCCCTTAGGGCCATGGATAATTAGAGTATCATTCTTTGAGATCTAATATGACTAGGATCCAGCATCAGAGCAGCCATTTTTGTAACTACAATTTATCTTTTAAATTCAAGTTCATTCATGTTTAAGATTTGAAACAACTCACTTTGTATTTCTTTCTCCTTATTCATCAGAGCAAACCAACCCCCTGTCCCATTTAGTACGTCTCAAGGTCTTCAAAACAGTTTACTACATTTGATGCACCAATGACATGATGGCCTATCCTTTCATCCACTCTATACTTGCTCTGCAAAACACCATGCTACCGTACATTTTTTCACACCTTCCTTAGTCCACCATGTCTCCCTCATTACCAACACTAATTTGTCATTACATTTTATTGTTGTGGTTTCTGAAGCATTTCTAAATCATCCATCAATAAATTGAAACATATTTTCGATTTGACTAGAATTTTGACTTTTAAAACTCATCTAAAACAGATAGAAAGAATATAGAATGACCCAATACACAACTTCACCTATGTATGACCCATGGATGCCCTTACCTTCCATGTCAAGAAAATTTTGAAATTATCAAAATACTCTTAACCTATAATACTTGATTTTTCATATCGAAAGCTAATTATATCCATACTAACTTAAAAATAAGCATAAATAGTGACAACCAATACCAAAATGTGATTAAGAAAAGTTCCAAGCGTGTCCATCTTGAAACCAACCAATTTCCAAACATTCTCGCTGCTTTAATTTTACTATTTATAGATGATCTTACAGTTTGCATCATGAGTAAACTTTGCAATTTGTAAAGGAAAGTAAAAGCAAAAAAAAGGGAAACAGAAGGGTCAACATGAACTATTAACTATGCCATCAATTTTACATGCCCTTTTTTTTCCCTTTTTTCTTTTGGTTGTTTCTGAAGGATGTCTTTTTAAAATATTAAAATAGCAAGGAACGAGATTTCCCTCAAACAGATTAATAAAAAAAAATGCAGATCCAATATCTAAATCATACCTCTTACCCTACGAATCTTCTCAATGAATTGCTCACCAACAATACCCGAACTAGGAACATTGAGACCCCGTGCATGACTAATTCTTCCTGAGGCTCTGATTACGGCTATTAGGTCCATACCACCTGATAAACCAACAATCCATTTCCTAACTGTCACGCCTCAAGCTCCATGACAACGCTGCACACTCATTTAAGTGAGCATACAAGACTAAGAGTCCAACCACATAAACCAACAATGTAAAATACTCAAATTAAATATTTAATTATCATAATGCCAAAATTCATAAAAATAAATAATTCTTATCATATGAAATTGTCCACCAAGTCCACTAGTATAATCCACTAACAAAATAATAATCCAAGTACTTAAATCATAGTCCTACTCTCGACACTCCCATAAGTAAAAACCCCGCGCAGCTCTAAACCATTATAGGATTCTTACTACTAAACAATGAAAAGTGTAAAAGAAGAAGAACAAGTTGACTGTATTTTGAGCATAGAAAGAATATAAATGTTTTTAGAAAACAATTTCAAGAAAATTGAAGAAAGTTGGGAAAATATGGGTAAAATTGGAGAGACATGCCTATGATCTTGTCATTTACAGCCACATAGGAGGAAGAATCAGATGAGTAAGAGAACCCAAATCCAATTGGTGTCTCCAAATACAACATATTTGTTTTTGTGGATCAATAAGCACACAATCACATGAAATCAATTCTTAGAAGCCAAATCATCTATATAACTTGTAAGGGTATATATAAAGTATAGTATAGTATAGTACCTCTATTCTAGCTATATTCATTCTTGACCAGTGCCTTCCCACTAGGCCTAAACGGTCCATTTTCAGAGAATGCCCCAACCCCCAATGAAGAACAACGAGGCCCTACCACCAAAATCAAAATCAAAATCAAAATTTTAAAAAATTAAAATTAAAACGAAATACCCATAATGTGGGTGTGTATGAGGAAGTGAGAAGTTGGAGTGCCTCTATTTAACCAGATAACAAGAGGTTTGGAAGCCGGTTTTGATTCAGCTTCAAGAACTAGAGCTTTTTGTTTCTTGGCATCAATGGTCACATACTTAGAAAATTGCTGGTAAATGACTTGGGGTTGGCCAGGTGATGAATTTTGTCCGATGCAGAGAGGGAAGATGAAGAAGAAGACTCTACTACTTCCATGGAAAGGGTAATTAGTTGTAACAGAGATGGGGTATGGATTTGCAATCTGTGTGGATCACTCACAGATCTGTGTGGATCGACTCAGATCTCAGCCTACGGTTGTCAGACTCCACGCCGAACATGGCCGACGCCACAGATTCGCAAAGATCGGCTAGGGTTTTACGATCAGAACACTGCGTGTATATGTATGTGTGTGTGTGTGTGTGTGAGAGAGAGAGAGAGATGAAATCGAAGATGTAGGGAGAGACGGTGGTTCTAGTGGCAAAGTAGGTGAGGATGAGGCGCGTCGCTGGAGGGAAGGGGAGGCAGTGGTTCTGTTCTGCGTATTTTAAAGAGGGAGAGGAATGGGTTTAAAGAGAGATGAGGTTTGGTTGTGAAGGAGAATCCGTGTGAGAGAGTGAACAATCTATTTTTGTTTAAACAGAGAACAATTGGGCGTTATTTCCCTCTAAAATTTTCACACTTTTCGCGACTAAAAATAAATTTGGTTGCCAAAGATAAAATTTAAATTTTTGTTTTTCATTTGGTGACTAAATAATTTTAGTAGCCAAAACTAAATGTACAGCGACTAAAACATATTTTAGTTGCTGAAAATAAATTTTTGGCGACCAAATTTTTGGTTGCCAAAGATAAAATGTAATTTTTTATTTTTCATTCGGCGACTAAATAATTTTGGCAGCCAAAACTAACTATGCAGCGACTAAAACATATTTTAGTAGCTGAAAATAAATTTTTGGCGACCAAAAAGATAAAATGTAATTTTTTATTTTTCATTCGGCGACTAAATAGTTTTAGTAGCCAAAACTAACTATACAGTGCCTAAAAAATTTTTTTGTGGCCAATTATGCCATTTTTAGCAACTAAAATATTTTTAGTCGCCAATGATCAATATACCCCGACTAAAAAGAATTAGTAGCTAAATCCTGTACTTTTCCCGACTAATATAAATTTTTGTCGCCAATTCCACAACTTTTGGCGACTAAATTTTTTTAGTCGCCAAATTTGATTGCCAAAAGTGTAATTTCCTGTAGTGTCATGACGGAAAGACTAAACAATTAAAATAGATGTATTCCATTTACCTGATGATTCGTGTCATGCTATGATTTATTTGATTCAATATAAGAGGAAACCATAAGAAATATTTGGGCGCTAAAAAACAAAAATCGGTACATGAACAAAAAAAGTGATGCTCAAGAACATGGTCATGCTTAGATGTGCACACACAAAATAAGAAGAATAAAATTTAAATCAACATAAAGTAGTCTTTGCAGATATGGGAAATTTCCATACAGCTTGTGGCATTTATGTGGTGTCTGTCACCATTTAATATGATAAAAAACTAAAACAAAATAAATGCAATTTGTTAAGAAAATTATACTTGAGACAATCCTAAAAATCAGGAATCAATTGTTTTAGATGTAGAAATTTTTACAATTAAGACAGATGATATGGTCCTCATCCACTAAAAATAAATATTTACGACCAAACTTGTTTCGAGGGGTGTGGTAGAGAGAAGGTTGAGAGAGATCAGGAATCGAGACGAGGACTCAAATCTGATTCAGATCTTGACGATCATTCGGATCCGACGGAGGCACCAATGGAGGAGAAGGAGGATGAGCCCAGCTGGTGCGGTAGGTGTTTAGGGGAGAGAGAGAGAGAGAGAGAGAGAGGCGCCAGCAGTGAGGTGGGGGTGAAGGAGAATCTGTGTGAGAGAGAGAACAATCTGATTTGTTTAAACAGAGAATAGGCGGGGACAATTGGTTTTCCTCTAAAATTTTCACACCTTTGGCGACAAAAGTAGTTTCTGGTCGACAAATGTTAATAATTGGTGACTAAAATTTTGTTGTAGCCAAAGCTTAATTAACGGCGACTAAAATATTAGTCGCCAAAAGTATTAATTTGGCAACTAACTTTTTTTTGGTCGGAAAAATAAATATACGACGACTAATTTTTTTTTGGTCGCTGAAAATAAGTTTTTGGCGACCAAAAATAAAAAATAATTTTTTATTTTTCATTTGGCGACTAAATAGTTTTAGTAGCCGAAACTCAATATACGGCGACTAAAATATTTTTAGTCGCTGAAAATAACTTTTTGGCGACCAAAATTTTGGTTGCCAAAGATAAAAAAAATAATTTTTTATTTTTCATTCGGCGACTAAATAGTTTTAGAAGCCAAAACTCAATATACGGCGACTACAATATTTTTAGTCGCTAAAATAAATTTTTTGGCGACCAAAAAAGATAAAAAATAATTTTTTACTTTCCACTCGGCGACTAAATAGTTTTAGTAGCCAAAACTCAATATAAGACGACTAAAATATTTTTAGTCGCTGAAAATAAATTTTTGGCGACCAAAAAATTGGTAACCAAAGATAAAAAAACAATTTTTTATTTTCTATTCGGCGACTAAATAGTTTTAGTAGCCAAAACTAAATATATGGCGACTAAAATATTTTTAGTCGCTAAATATAAGTTTTTTGGCGACCAAAATTTTGGTCGCGAACAGATAAAAAATAATTTTTTATTTTCCATTCAGCGACTACATTGTTTTAGTAGCCAAAACTCAATAGACAGCGACTAAAATATTTTTTGTCGCTAAAAATAAGTTTTTGGTGACCAAACTTTTAGTCACCAATTCCACAACCAACTTATGTTTGATCTTCCGTGGCCAACTTATTTTTTGGTCGCCAAAATGTAACCTTCCGCAACCAAATTTGTAGTTGGTTGCCAAAACCATACCACTTTCTGCGATCAACTCATTTTTTGGTCGCCAAAATATGACCTTCTGCAACCAACTCATATTTGGTCGCCAAAAATAATGATAATTCGCAACTAATTAATATTTGGTCGCCAAAAGGTAACTTTTAGCTACCAACTTTTATATTGGTCGCAGAAAGTGGTCGCTAAAAGTGCAGATTCTTGTATTGTATTGGAATGGAAGCAGATGAGTGGTAGTTTTATCTTAATGTGATTATAGAAAGATCCAAAATGGGCAGTTAGCAAAACGACCACATGTAACTTATATAACAATAGCTGAGCTAGTAACTTGTCCCTCTCAATAAGAGAAAAATTGGATAAGATCTGATGCGTATGGCCTTGCCCAGGCCAGAGCACAATCAAGGTAAGTTATTTATTTTTTTTTTTAAAAAAAAAGAAAAGTCCTCACTAGGCCAATGTGAACACCAAAGTTGACTAGTGCATAACCACTCCATAAAAATTTCACCTAAAATTCCTTTTAAGATTAAGTTGTAAAATTGATATAACATTTGAGATAAAGAAATTCATATCTCGCAATAGACGTACGATTTTCATCATTCATTTCGAGAGTTAAGGATGGATTCACCCATTAAATGAGTCAAAATCTACATATAGAGCGATCTTAATTAATATCACGTTGCGTGATTTTGATAATTTTTTATATTTTTTATTTTGAAAGGTAATTAGTTTTGGACTAAGTATGAATTCCATCAACGAGAAGGTCGATAGAGGTGACTTTTTCTTGCTACGTTTGCAAAATTTTTTGATTGTATAATAATGAATGGAAGTGGATCTCGAAATACTAGCTACTTGGGGAATTTTCAACGTCTAGAAAGTTAGAAATTACACTCCATTGTATAAAATTTGTTTCAAGTTAATTTCTTCTAGATTGTTTAATAATGAATCAATGTTGGTCCAAATACTTACTACTTGACTTGAGGGATTCAAACTCTCTAGAACCTTGGAAATTTCAATATTTGTTCAAGTTAGATTTTTCTGGAAGTGGGATTGGGTAGTTTAAAAAAAAAAAAAAAAAAAAAATTTGGTTTTGATTTTCAGAAAACATTTTTCAGAAAATTTTACTTTTTATTTTATGTATTTTTTTGTTTTCAATGACTTTTTTTAATATTTTAAGCAATTTTTTTAATTTTTAGACACACCTAACATAAATACACTTAAAAAGTATAATATTTGTGAAAAAAATATTTAAAAAATCCACTAAATATAAAAAATAAAAAATAAAAAAATTCAGTACATTTTTCCTATTTTTGTGTATTTATTAATTTTTTACAAATATTTTATTATTTAGATATATCTAAGTAAGGTGCATCTAAAAAAAGTAAAACAATTACTTAAAATATAAAAATTATTCACTAAAAATAAAAAAATACAAAAAATAAAAAATTCAAGTTTCAAAATACTAAATTCAGAAAACTGAAACCAAACACACTGACTGTTATTATTTTCTCCCCATTATGTGAATGTTTGTTTCGTTCACATTATTAAGTTTTTTTTGTTGTATTGACGACTTGTCATTGTTGGGCTGTTGACGGACTACATGATAAAGTTGATTGTTCCATTTAATGTAATTCTGATGATAATTATAAATAAATATTCTACTAATTGACCCAAAAAAGTGAAGAAAAACCATTGGAAAACAAGTCTTTAAAAATCAAAACGATTGAAAAAATTATCAATTAATTTTTTTGGGGATGAAAAGGAATTATTCTTTATGGACTAAGAAAAAAAAATGACAAAATAATTAATCAATAGAATAGAGGCAATGATCATGGACATGGTAGAGGCCTTTAGGCAATAACAACAACAGCAATAACAACCACCACCGCCACCAATGCCTGTGCCACCACTTATAGTGTAAGACCACCAAGCTAACGACCGAACTATTGCTCTTACAAAGGAATTTGAAAAGATGAAACTGCCATCATTCAAGGGAGGAATTGATCCACTAAAGGTAGAGGCTTGGGTGCTTGGTATTGAGAAATTGTTTAAAGTCTTTCCATGCACAGAAGCATAGAAAGTCTTGCTTGCTACTTTTACACTAGAGGATAATGCGCGCCGTTGGTGGATGCTTATCGAAGAAGAACACCAAGGAACGAATTGGGCTCAAATTTTGGACGTCTTCTATGAGAAGTACTTCCCACAGAGTATCCGGGACGGGAAGGTGTCGAAGTTTAAGAACTTGAAGCAAGGGAACAAAATCGTAGCGGAGTATGAAACATAGTTTACCGAGTTAGCCTGTTTCGCGCCGCATTTGGTCGATACGGACTACAAAAAGGCAAGGAAATTTGAGGGAGGTCTTCGAGACTCCATTCTTGAGAAGATTAATGTGTTGAAGGTATAGAAATATGTGGATGTATTGGATAGGGCCATCATAGTGGAAGGTAACCAAGCTAACCACAACCGGTACTCGGATTGGAAGGGCAAAAGTCAGGGTTCGCATATGCACAAAGGGTCGGCATCCTCGCAAAATAAGAAGCAGAATATAGAAACTTTCAACACTTTGGGTTCTACCCGTGATTCGACACAAACTTGCCCGGAGTGTAGAAAGAAGCACCGAGGGGTTTGCTATCGAGCAGCAAGTGCTTACTTTAACTGTGGGAAGATAGGGCATATAGTGAGAGATTGTCATATGTTTGGGCAACAAAAAAAGAATAGGCCAACTGCTAGTTCAGCCGGTTCCATTCCTGCAATAAAGACCCCGGCAAGGCCTACTATTTCTAAAGACAATGTTAGGCAAGGGAGAATCTTTGCCCTTGTTCTGGGCGATGTCCAGAATTCAGACGCAATGGTTTCAGGTATGCTTTCCATCAATGGCCAACCTATTCATGTGCAACTTGATTCAGGTTCCACTCATTCCTTTGTTTGGAAAATATTTTCTCCTAATTTGAATATATCTATGAAACCCTTGAATTATGTGTTGTATGTGTCACTCCCTTTCGGGGACTATATGTTATGTGCTTTATGTATCCTGCATGCGAGCTTTTACTTAGAGATATTCCATTATGTGCTAATTTGATGCCTCTTGATATGGTACACTTTGATATAATTTTGGGAATGGATTGGTTAGCTAAGTATCATGCAACCATCGATTGTGTGTCTAAGCAAGTTGTGTTCCACCCACTAGGTCAAGATGAGTTTACTTTTGTGGGACATGAAGTAGTTCCTCCACCCTATTTGACATCGGCTATGAAAGCTTGCAGACTACTTCAGAAAGGTTGTAGAGGTTATTTGTGTAGCATTTTGCATGTAGGGATAACTAAGGTGGGTGTTGAAAATATTCAGATTATTAATGAGTTTTCGAACATATTTCCCCGAAGAATTGCCAGGGGACTTGATAGATCGTGAGATTGAGTTTGTTATTGATATTGTATCGGGTACTCAACTGATTTCCACGGCTTCGTATAGAATGTCTCCGGCAGAAATGAAGGAATTAAAAATACAGTTAGAAGAATTTCTTGACAAAGGGTTCATCTGACGGAGTACATCACCATAGGGCGCACCTGTTGTGTTTATGAAGAAAAAGGATGGGACTCTTTGGTTGTGCATTGATTACATAGAACTTAATAAGGTAATGGTGAAGAATAAATATCCTTTACCATGGATTAATGATTTGTTTGACCAATTACAGGGGGCACAAGTGTTTTAAAAAATTGACTTGAGATTCAAGTACCATCAGTTGAAATTCAAAGTAGAGGATGTTGAGAAGACTGCCTTCCAAACCAGGTACGGCCATTATGGATTTTTAGTCATGCCATTTGGGGTTATGAATGCACCAATAGCTTTTATGGATTTAATGAATCGGGTTTTCAAACCGTATTTGGATGAGTTTGTGGTGATATTCATTGATGACATTCTTATTTATTCAAAGAGTAGGGAGGAACATGAAAAGCACTCGAGATTAATTCTTCAAACACTTAGGGACAAGAAATTATATGCTAAACTGAAGAAATGTGAATTTTGGTTGAATGAAGTTGTGTTTTTGGGGCATGTAATTAACAAGGATGGTGTGTCTGTCGATCTGCAAAAGATAGAAGCTATTGTGAATTGGCCTGCTCCTATCAACGTTACAGAAGTATGCAAAAGATAGAGCCCTTCCATTACTATCTCATGGCCACTATAGTGGTTGTTCGGTCTCTCTCTCTCTCTCTCTCTCTCTGACAGAATGCTATTCTCTCTCTCCTGGGGCATCGCCGTCACTGTCGATCGATCTTCACCATCCACCACATCGCCGCCAAATCTTGTCTCCATATCTCCAGACAGCAAAATGATTTTAGCAATTGAAGATAAAATCATGGCTATGCACAGCAGCAGAAGCACCCATTCAACCAATATCAATGGCAGCGATTATTATTAACTCACACTCCGCCTCACAAGCAACAATAGCCTTCCTTATCAAACTAAGGTAAGTAGTAGTAATCCCCAATCTGATGATCAACAAGTTCCTATATTTGATTTTTCGTCTCTTCCCTAAGGGTTTCTCCAAGAAATCCTTGTGAGATTGCTCCTTAAATCGCTTTTTAGTTCCAAACATGTATCATCGGAGTGGAAATCTATAATTAAAAAACGCTTTTTTTCTTGATTTTATGCATATCGGAAACTCAATTTCTAAATCTTGTATCAGTACGTATACATATTGCATTTTTGGAAAATTGTGGATCGCCTTAATCATGAATCTCATGTGTGCCCACCTAAGAATTTCTCTATGTTATATTTGTTTAATACTCAAGAATAGGGTGTTCGCAGTTCGGTTGCGGCCGAAAAATCTCTAATCCGGCATCTGTCTGTCGGATTGGCGAATTGGAAAAAATCAATCCGCATCCGTTCACCAGATTGACAAATGCGAATTGAGCAGGTTGAGAGATGGATGCGAATCAGTTTAGTGATTTTAACTTTTACAAATTTTGAACATAATACAACAATTTGTCAACATTTTTTTTGGATGACAATCCAACTCAACATAACTAAAAGATTATCAAGTAAATTGTCAAATATCAATAACAAATACATATAAGAAAGCCATGCATTTTCAAAACTATTTCATTATTTTTTTTTTGTTCAAAAACTATTTAATTTGATTCTTTTTTTAAATGAAAAAAATTAAGCCTTATATTTTCCACACAAAAATACCAAATATCAACATTGAAAACACAAACAGAATATCTAAACAAATTGAAAATACAAAGTCTTGAAAATTAGTAAGAGTGCTCGCGATTTGGCGGTTCAGTTGCAGCTAAAAGAACCTTAAATCCGTCATCCGTTCAAAACTAGGTGAATTGGAAAAAATTAATCCACAACTGTCTGCTCGTCATCACGTATCCGTCCAAAATGTGGCAGATCAGTTTTGTTCAGTCGATTTAGGCGGATCATAATATCCGTTGAACACCCCTACTCAAGAACACAGTTTCGGGCACCAATTTAAGGTCTTGGCAGCGAGCAAAGGCTTGCTTTTGTATTGCACGTTGGCTTTTTTAACTTACTAGATATGCGACCCTGTAACTAAAGAATAGGTTACTTTACCTAGACCCGATTACCGTAGTATCACTTGCCGCTGTCACGACCCAAACCAGCCCCTATAGGTTTAGCGTCGTAATTGGCCAATAATCTGGGGATTACCAAAAGCCTCTAATCTAAATATCTTATAAAATAAGGGGTTGCGGAAGCAAATATACAAAATACAACGTCCATTGAGCTGTGTAGACATATATGGGACAAAAATTATACATACTCGTGACGTCATAATTACAGTAGTCTTACGTCACATTCATTACAGATATAACCAGAAGAGGACCTGACCCAAAATACAAATAAACAGAAAACTTGTTCATATTCCAAAAAGAGAACAAAGTCTTATACGTTCACAAAACATGACCACATGACTTTCGGAACCTCCTTGGGAGGCAAAAGGGTTGGCCGACAAAACAGAGCTCCAGGTGATCATCATTGAGCCTGGCCATGCGCCTGATCACCTACATACATAAGTAATAAAAGTGAGCAGAAGCCTAGTGAATAATAATAGAGTAAAGGGTTTTAATTGAATGATGTCCCATATCAGATTCAGAAATCAGAATTCAAATTTATATTCTTGTTCAAATCATATACAGAAATTAGATTTCATGCTTATTCATACGTGGTACATGTACATCCATTAGTGCTAATAGAATAAATGGTGGTTATGAGTAACCAGTTCCATAAAGGAACCTTCGGATCCGGGTAACAGATAACAGATATGCTGAGCTCCATGGTGGAGTCTCTGGTACAGGTAACAGATATGCTGAGCTCCATGGTGGAGTCTCTGGTACAGGTAACAGATAGCAGATATACTAAGTTCCATGATAGAACCTCTGATACCGAGTAACAGCTAATAGATATGCTAAGGATGCCACGAATACTTGTCAGAAACTGGACAATCATTCATTGTACAGAACATAACATTTCAAAAAATAGATCTTATTTCATCATACATAAAATAAATAAAGTTGAACATAGCTTTACTAAGTTATTACTCACAGATGGCTCCAAAGCAGACAAGTCAGGTAACTTGCGGCGCGTGACCTACACAAACATAATAGACACACACATTGTAACGCAAACTCGGATAGTACTTAACTTATTGCGTTTCGTTCTTAGTGTGTTTTTATGTCTTCTCCTCATTATTATGTCTTAATTAGGGCTTAGGAATGCCTAAGATGTAATGAGGATACCAAAACATGTTGTTTAACACTTAGTCAAATTTATTGAAAACAGGGTCCTCGGTCGAGCGGAGGGTCCAAAATAAGGGTGGTTGCTCGAACGTAACTTCTGTCGCTCGAGCAGTCTATAAACTCTGCAAAAGTACTAGTTGCTTGATTTTTTCGCTTGACGCACACTTGACGGTCGCTCGAGCAGTCTATAAACTTTGCAAAAGTAATAGTTGCTTGATTTTTCCGCTCGACGCACACTTGACGGTCGCTCAAGCGTGAGACTAAAGCCTTCACTTGAGCGCAACTTTGGTCGCTCGAGCGGTCTGCAAAATGTGTGAACTTCTAGGAGCATGCAATTTACGCTCGAGCCAACTTTTGGTTGATCAAGCGGAATTGAAAATGACAAAGTGGCCATTTAAAGCACAGATTCTGTCGCTTGAGCAGAGAAGCAGAATTCTAGAATTTCCAGATTTGCTCCCAAGCTTCAAAATGTGAAGTCAAAGCCTTAAAACACAACCTTTGGACCCTAAAACTTCAGAAAACACTTGTAAACTTATAAAACATCATGAATTAAAGATCATTACACAAAATCAAGGCCCAAAAGCAAGTGAATTCTTCAAAACCAATTACATGTAGACACCCCATGCATGTGTTGTCATGATCTCAAATCTTCCAAAACATGTACAAATGAAGTGTCAAGGTGCAAAACCACAATGAGCTCTCATAATTGAACAAAAATAGGTCCTTACATATAAGAATTTGTTGAAATCAAAACTCAAAATTCAGGAATTATGCATGCATGCATGCATGTATGGTATGACTTAAATTCCTTCATTTCTAGCTCAATTCTCATGTTTGAACACTTAGACCTCTTGAATCTATGCATTTGTTGTCTCAATTACATAGCTAAAGGGTTGAATTCTTACCTTAGACGCTCAATTATGCTCTAGGTGGCTAATTGGTTGAGGTTCCAAGCTAATTCTTCCAAATCTTCCTCAATTGCCCTTGATGATTTCAAATCTCTCTTGGTCTCTCTCTCTCTCTCTCTCTCTCTCACGTTTGAAGTTTAAGAAGAATGAAAATGAGAGTGTAAAGTGTATTCTAGAGGTCTCATATGCCTTATATAGGCTTAATTAAGAAGACTCAATTAAACTTGGCTTAAGCTAATCAAATTAACACTAATCATCCTAATTAATTCGTTCCGAATCGAATTTTAATTAAATCTACCATAAAATTCTTAAAATTCTAAATAACATAGAAACCAAGTTAGTTTCGTGATTGGATGCCGATAAGGCCTTCAATTCGCAGAACAGAACAAACATATAGACATATATTTCTACACAAAATAGATAGAAACTCAATACTGTAGACACTCCATTTTTGACCGTCCTCAAGACTTGGACGTCATCGTTTGTGCACACGATGATTATGCTTGCATGTGTTTGTTTTGAGTGCTTGAAGTCCTCAGTGGAGTGGCCTATCTTTGAGCCTTAAAACGGTGTCCGCTTTGTGCCTTGTTTTGGACTAAAACCTTAGTTTTTCACATCCAAAACTCCAGTTCTTCAAACCTCAACACCCTGGGACCAGTCGGCCAGCTTTGGTGCCTTGCCGACCTCCTTTTGTGCCTTGCCGGCCACCACTGTGCCTTGTCGGCTAGTGGTGTGGCATGCCAGCCATCATTGGTGGCCTACCGGCCATTGATGCCTTTTTTCAGATATTTTCTTGACAGCTGTTCCAGCTGTTGGCACAATGAGCTTTATTACCATACACGTGTATGGACTGATTTAACTCAGCCAAATGCATGCTTTTCTATATATATGGGGTGTCCTCCCTCATTTTTTAGGGTTAGAAAATTTGGGACCAAAAATATCTCTCTCTCTCTCTCTCTCTTTAGATTTCTTTCTCTCTCTTGCAATTTTGTGTACGCTTGCCTAGTTACACTACACTTTTGCATACACTTCCTTAACCAAACTTGATCACCTTTGAGCTGAGGTCCCTTGAAACCTTCTTAGAGCTTTAGAAGGTGGTTTTGACTTGTATTTGTGCCTAAAATTGTGCTTGGCTTCAAGAGATATAACACTTGTCTTTTAAACTTGTTTTAGTACACTTGTTTTTCAATCTTTTCCCACTATTTTTGGGGTGATTTTGAGCTGTAAAAATCTTTGTTTTGATGGGTTGAAATTGGTGTTTTAAGCCATTTAAGGTTAGGAGGGTGTTTCACCCTTCTTTATTCCTTGCTTCTAAGGCTTTTGCACCTTTGTTTTCCACTTTCAAACCAACTTTTTTTAGGCCTTTAACCACTGAATTTCAAAGTATTTTCAATGGGAAAAAAACGTGTTTTGAAGTCCAAAATTGGAGGGGTTAGCCTCCCCTCTTTGTGTCTTGTTTGCTAGCCTAGTTAGTTCTATCTGTTAGCATAATTTTCTAGCTTTTTCTAGCTATATTCCAACTTGAGTTGATTGCATGTTTTGATGTTGTTTTGCACTTCATGTCAGCACCTAAAGCTCTGCAACCTCTCTCATTTCTTCACTCTTTATTTGCTTTGAAGGTTGTTTCAAACTTAGGATTCTTTAAGCTTGAGATTGAGATTCATGCTTAATGGTTTAATCATCTTTTGAGGGTTCATTACCAATGGTATGAAGCTTCTCTCATGCCTTAAACCAACCCTTGGTTGACATTTCTTTCACTTTAGAGAACTCTCACCAATGGACTTAATTGACTAAGTAATGGTTGGTAATTAAAATGAGTAAATAAAAGTGGTAAGTAAAATTGTGCTAGGTAAGCATTTGTTTGTGTTGCATGTGTTCAATCGGACGTTAATTGAACACAAGGAAAATTGGGGCATTTTATACTTAAAGTGATGAAATGTGCCAAGTTTCCAAGGTCTCCATTGCCCTTGATCGTGCATGATAGGGTGATGATTGTCGAGTCTTATTTGTGCATTCATTAACTTGTACATCTTAATTCTTTGGCTGCCATGCAATGAAATTGCTTGGTTGATGGTTTTGGAACCAAGTGTATCACTCCTTTGAGATTGTTTTGATGATAAAAAGGAGTATAAAGTACAAACAACCTATGAGAATACCTTCTCTTTGCCCTGTTTGCTCTCTGCTGCAGTAAAGGAAGATGTGTCATCAGTGGCCGGCCGGCCACTGCTACTGACCGGCAGGTCATCAGTGTTGGATGGCAACCCCTCAGTGGTGGCCGGCCGGCCACCAATGATTTTTGAGTAGTGTGCTTGTGAAGCATGGCAGCGTTGATTTGGAGAAAGAAATAGTGCAAAGGTTATGCAAACAAAGGCATTCGAAGGCAGACATCGGATGTTCTTCAGGTGGAAACCGAGCATATATGGGCCTCCCTCGCTTCTCGGGACCACTTGGCTAGTTAATTAGTTTAATTAGCATTTAATTAGGTGTTTGTTGTAATTAGTTAGTTGTAGCTAATTAATTTGCGTTGTAATAATTAATTAGATTAATTAGTTGTAGCTAATTAGTTTGTGTTGTAATAATTAATTAGCTTAATTAGTTGTAACTAATTAGTTTATGATGTAAACATTTAATTAGTTTAACCTAGTTAATTCTTAGTTAATTAGCTTAGATAGTTAGTTAATTATTCATTCAAGTTTTGTAATAATTAGCTTAAGTAGTGTAGCTTAGCTAGTTTATTCATTCGAACTCTCCTTCGTGAGAGCGTAATGTTGTAATAATGTGTATGTTTTCCAACCCTACATTTTTCTCCCTTTTATTTACCAGCTTTTTATGGTTAAATTAGGAGTATTACGTTTCAATTAGCATATCGCATGTTTGCATCCATTCATTTGTATCGCATGCACCGAGGCTCGGTTCATCATTCTAACTACATTGTTGTTTAAATACATTTTTGAATACGTGCTTAGACCATATGTTATTCCATTGACTCTAATGCCATATTAGTACTTGAGCCTATTAGTTGCATATTGTATGTGTTGCATTAGACATTTTGCATAGTTAGGAATCATGTATCCTTTTTCTAACTTATTTCTTTCTTAGCTCGGAGTACTAGGTGAGTTTTTAGTGCTTTG
This sequence comes from Camellia lanceoleosa, assembly GCA_025200525.1. Taxonomy (NCBI): domain Eukaryota; kingdom Viridiplantae; phylum Streptophyta; class Magnoliopsida; order Ericales; family Theaceae; genus Camellia; species Camellia lanceoleosa. The sequence goes on from CM045760.1 coordinate 54,296,620, forward strand.
GCATACTTGCATGAATGTGAGTGATTGCCATGTCTAGCATGCTTGCCATGAGGTTAAATGCTTACTTGTTAAACTGCTTCAATGCCTGTGGATGAAGGCTTATTGTTTGAATTGGAACGATTCAACGAATATATGTTTAAAGCCCACTATGTCTTGTGGCAAATCAATTTTAAGCCCACAATGTTTGGTGGAAAATTCATAAACTTTAAGTCCACTTGAGGTGGCAAATTCAAACCCTTTTCGCAAACAAACATGAAATTGAATTGTTCCAATTCTTGCAATTTTAGTCTATACTTGCTTGTGCGCATCACATAGTAATGTTAGTCTAATAATCGGAATAAGAGCACATATTGTTCATAAAAATCATATCATGATTAGTAGAAGCTGATCTTTGATCAGGCGAGTGGGAGTGCTCAATTCATGAGATTCCCCTCTTGTACCCAAGTTCCCGAGCTAAGGCAACTTTGGTGATGACGGACACATGGCCTTTGGCACGAGTCATGGGTTTCTGAAATTTAAAAATAAAATATTTAGGTGGGGACTCTGTATCTGGCAAAGCAGTCCAATTTGGACATTTTTTATTCAAAATCAATTTTTCAAAAATGATTTGCCGGATTTGGACACTTTGGTGTTTATCAATTTCACATTGCACTTGTGAGATTAGATTCAGAATCGCGGGAGTTCGAACTGTAGGGCTTCTTTCGAGTTTCCAAAAGGGGGCACGAAAAAGTCGAGCTATAGTTTTTGGCGATTCTGCTGGGGATTTAGAGAACTTGACTCGAACTCATAATATGTTATTTTATCTACACTTATGTGTTTCTTTGCATTTTCATTTGCATTGGTGCGCCTAAGTCACAGTGTTTGCCATTTGCTATTCCTGAGTGGTTTGCCGGAGGCTCGCTTGGAAAAGCTTGCCAAAAGGTTAACTGGTTGCGGGCTCTGCTGCGATGGGAACACAACCCTTGGATCTGAACTATCGTTGTATGGTTTGATCCTCCTTTCACTTCTCGGTGTTAGGTGTGAGAGGTATATTAGGTAGTACCATTTTTGACCAATTGACCTAGTTCATATCGAAAAGCCATAGAGACTATTCCAAATTAGGACAGGTTGCTTACCCAAATTTAGGATTGTGTGAAACACTTTGCGTGCATAGTGAAACCCTAGCTCTTGACGAAACTAGGATAGGGTAACGCTACCCCATCGTAGGGGTGTTTTCACTCTCACTTAACTGGTATGTGCTTTTAGAGTGAAACTTTATAGGAATGCATGTATTAGTTACAAGTTTGGGTATCAGTTTTGGGAGGCAGAATTCAGTGTTGAGCATGATCCTATAGCTTTGATTACATCTGTACATTGATTAAAATCTGAGCTGAAGTGTTGTGCAGTTTCTAATTTTTGCTTTATTTCTTTTTGCAAGGTAGTTTTTCATAATTGCTTCAGACAGTTCACTTACCCCCCAAGCACTCTTGACCCGTGTAAGAAGGCTTTACATATTCGGGGATCTTGTTAAGGGACAACTAGTGTTTGCTTTACTCCCACCGGTTACGAGATGAAGGAGGGTTAGGCATAACTCACCAGTCCAGCAGTCACCTTTTACTTGACCTGTACCTAATCAGGCTCAGTCTTCTACTTCCACTCCACTAAAAGATTATTCACCAGTTCTGATGGCACAACATCCTCTGGTTAGCATGGAAGACTTGTTTCATCATCTCTAGTAGACCATAGAAACCATGCAGCAAGATGCTGCTCGCCAAATTGAAGTTATAGCTCAGCAAGTTGAAGTGATAAATAGGCTGCAGTAGTAGCAACCACAGCAAATAGCGGCTTCTGCTTCCTATGCACCTCCTGTGGGTATTCCAGCACCTAGAGTTACTGTCAATGTCCAAGAGAATCAGGGTATCCCAGTAGACCCCATCTCATCGCAAGCCTCCAAGGCACCAGTGTACCAAACGGAGGCGCCATTTGAATTCGAAGTTGACCCCACTGCACCGAAGGTTAACAAGCTAGAAAAGATTTTCAAGTGGGCACAGGGTGTGAACTCAATTCCTGATATCGAGGATGGCTATACTGACTTGGTAATGACTTTGTCGAACCGGTTCAAAATGCCACATATCGACTGGTTTGATAGTTCTGGGGATCCTATGGTCCACTTGTGGCTATTCTCAGATATCCAGCGGTTGATGGGCCTTACTAGACTTCAGAAGTTGTCGCTTTTCGGCCGAACCTTGTTGGGGATAGCAGCCTTCTGGTATGCAAAGCTTGAGGATTCAGTGAAGCGCAGCTGGGAGGAGATGGCTGAGGCCTTTATAGCACAATACTCCTATAACACCCAGATTAAGGTCACAACACGTGATCTAGAAGCAACTCGTCAGGAGCCAAAGGAGGGCTTCCTGAACTTTGTAACAAGGTGGAGGGCCAAGGCATCGATGATGACAACCAAGCCATTTGAGAAAGACCAAATACGAATGGTAGTCCATAATCTGCAAGGGAAACTGCTGCAGAAGATGATCATCTTGCCGTCATTTATATTTCCTGAACTCCACGAAATAGGTGTTCAGATCGAAGATGCAATGAAACAGGGCTTGATCACTAATGAAAATGAGTAAGCCAAGAGGCCTTTTTCATGTAGTTCTAATGCGACTACTAGTGGTAGCGCTGCTGCACGATTTTCGGATGTGAGTATGGTCACCACCACACCCAATACTGCTAACCCTTTCACCGGTACATCCAACACAACTCCAAAAACCTCAAACAACCAAGCCCAATCCCAGAGGGTCTTTACCCTGCTTTACATGTCCTTATCCAAAGCCATGGGCGTGTTGATCAAAAAGGGGCATCTAAAGCCACTAAATCCTCGACCTCTACCCGATCCTCTCACCCCAAAACACAACTTGGCCAAATACTGTGCTTTTCACCAACAACACGGTCATGACTCTGAGAACGCAAAGAGTCAGTATTTAGAGTCATCTAAGAGTGGAGATGATGACGTGGCTCGAGTTTTGAGAGAGGGGGCGATATCGAGGCGAGCTTCGAGGCGAAGAGCGGAGATGGCTCCGGTTCAAGCTCTGGTCCAGATTCAGACAGCGGCACCGACGGAGACAGTACCCCAACTTCCTCTCCTCCAAGGAAGAGGATGAAGAGGGCTTCTCGGGCTTGAGGTGACCAGCGCAAATTTTTTTGTATTTTTGCTTAGCTTCTTTCTTCTTCTTCTTCTTCTTCTTTTATATATATATATAGTTTTAACACATTGTATAGCTTCAGAAATTTTTTATTTGCTTTAAAAACTTGTACTGCACTTTTGTAAAACAACCATGATCGGAATGGAAACCAGTTTTTCTTTGAAAAAGTGCTGTATTTTGCATCATGAGCATCACATTGCATGAAAATGAGGTTGAACTCGATACTGAAAATTGAATACTTGTATTGGCACAACAGTCTTAATCAGGTAATGTGTCACGACCCAAACCCGCCCCTATGGGTTTAGCACCGTAACCGGCCAATAATCCGTGATTACCAAAGGCACATAATGATAAAAGATGTCTGATACAGTGACGGAAGCCAAAACAGTAATAAAAGATGTCCAATGAGCTGCGACAGTCTGTATGCAAAAAGACTTTTCTGCACATATTCACATTCATAAGCAAAACAGTATATACATACAATATGTACGACATTCAGGTTAGAGACCAAATCCCTACCATAACAGTACAGTGCCAGTCTCATACAGTCTATACAAAACAGAGACAGAAAGGGGGAATCTAAAACACCCCGAAGCAGCCTTGGCTTGAACACACTTGGAACCTCAAAGTGGGGCACAATGGTTGGCTTGACAAAAAGGGAGTTTAACCCAATGCTCCTAGCATCGATCCGGTGCTTGAACACCTACATATAAATATAAACAGTGAGCTAAAGCCCAGTGAATAACAGTTGTGTAAAGGGGTTAAAAATGAATGTCCTTTCAGTCATTAAATAGTCATATCAGTCATTTAGAAACCATAGCAGTTATATGTGGTATATCCAATAGCAACAAAGCGATGAGGGTCTTAACAGACCGAGCGATCATTGATGGCCATCATAACGATAGAAATGAGTGGTTCCAACATGGGAACCGACAGAGATCTCTGTGACAGTAGCAGTAACGGTAAATTGCTATGGATACCACGAATACAGTTTACAAATAGGACAAACATTCATTCATTAAACAATAACGTTTAAGTAAATAGAACAGTTGGTCATTTAGTAAATATTCATAATTGAACATATCTTTACAACAGTGTTACTCATAGAGCACTGGGCTATAAGCGGCTAATGAGCGTCCTCAGATGCCAACTCTACAGAGTTACAGAATGAACACACACTAAGTTATACACTTGGGAATTAATGACTTAGTCCCTAACTAGTCTCAGTGTGGTTCTACATCAATATCCTCATTAAGATGCCTTAAACATGCCCTAGGAATGCCTAGGGTGGGAAGAGGATGCAAAGATGCACTTTAAAACACTTTTCAAAATTTGCTGAAACAGGGGTCCACGCTCAAGTGTGGCTTTCTATGCTCGAGCGGACATGCAGATAAAGGAGCTTCGCTCTAGCGGGACTTTCCTCGCTCGAGCGGACTGCAAACATAGGCAAAAGTACTAGATGTATGCAATTCACGCTCGATGGGTGCTCGACCTCCACTCGAGCGTGAGACACAAGTCCTCGCTCGAGCGTGCATTCCCTCGCTTGAGCGAACTGTAAACACATGAAAAGTAATGGATACACGCATTTCACGCTCGAGTGTTACTTTCCCCGCTCGAGTGGGCTATATGTACTCAGAGTGTACGCTCGAGCGTAGAGTTCCCCCCTCGAGCGTGGATCCAAAATCTGGAATATCCAGATTTGTCTCCAAGCAAAAAAATCAACATTTAAAGCATCAAATTCGATTCTTTTGGGCCAATTTTTTGGAAAACACTTTAAAACTCATAATATGACATGTTTTGAAGATCAATTTGCAAAATCAAAACCCAAAGGTCAATAAAATAAACACAATTTCAAATAAACTTCAAGAACGTAAAGTGTATGTAACATGCATGTGTTCAATTGAAATCAAAGCTTCCAATACGTAATCAAATGAGTCAAAACTTCCAAAAACATGATGAATTCATAAACTATAATCAAGATATGGACATGCATATAGCAATTTCCATGAAAACAACCTCAAAATGCTAAAACATGTACATGCATGCATGATTTAAGCTTCAATTCAACATTTTGAACCGATTCTAGTCTCTAATCACCAAAATTCTATGAAACATGCAAGATACAACTTAAATACAAGTTCAAGAAGATGATTCTCCTACCTTAAGTCCTCAATTTCAAGAATAGAAGCTCAATTTGTGCAATTATCCTCCAAATCTTCTAATTCTCCAAGCCAATTTGATGAACTCAAGTCTTTCCTCCTACTCTTCCTCTCTCAATCGATTTTGGTATCAAGAATGAACAAAATGATGCAACACATAAGCTCTAACAAGACTTAACAAAGTGGCCCACTTTTATGGCATTTTGGTAAATAAGCCAACTAATGTAATTTACCATTATTTAATCTAATTTTATCATTCTAAATCACATTTCAATCAAATCTACCATAAAATCATATAAATTCTAATTAGCATAAAACATTAATCGATTTCAGATTCGGCCGCTAATAAGGCCTTCAATTTACAGTTCAAACTTAAAACATGAATAGATCAATTAACAATCAAACAGATAGAAATGCGTTGAAGCTAATACACTCAATCAATCAGTTCAGAATGTCAGTCAAATCAATTACTTAATCATGTTCAGTCACAGTTTAGCAGTAATCAGTGGTATTATCAGTAAACAGTGGTGAGGGTTGTCACAGTCTCCCCTCCTTATAAAGAGTTTGGTCCTCCAAACTCGAATTACCTTCATTTTGGAAGAATACCGGATCCAGAGGGAATAGTTCAGGATATCTCTTGATCATATCGTCTTCCCTTTTCCATATGGCATATACGCCAACATGGTTTTGCCAATCAACTTTCACTAACGGAATTTCTTCGTTTCTTAACTTCTTGATTTGTCGGTTTACAATCTGAATAGGCCGTTCTTCATAAGTGTAGTCATCACTTAGCACTACACGGGTAGGCTCAATCACATGGAAAGGATCCCGGAGGTAATCCCTCAACATTGAAATATGGAACACGGTATGCATATGCTCCATTTCAGGAGGAAGCGCTACTTGATACGCCACCGGATTAATCTTTTCAATAATCTCGTACGGTCCGATATATCTCGGTGCTAGCTTACCCTTGACTCCAAAATGAGTCTGCCCTTTCATCGGTGTCACTTTAACAAAAACATGATCACCTACTTTGTACTCTCTGTCTCACCTTTAGACATCCGCATAACTTTTCTGTCGGCTTTGTGCGGTTTTCAATCTTTGTTGAATCAGTTTCACTTTTTCGGTGGTTTCCTGTACAATCTCGGGCCCAAGCAAAGGTCCATCTCCAACTTCTGCCCAGCAAATAGGAGATCGGTATTTTCTACTATACAAAGCCTCGAAAGGCACCATACCAATGCTCGAGTGAAAACTGTTGTTGTAGGCAAACTCAGTTAAAGGTAAATGACTTTTCCAATTTCCTTGGAAATCAAGAACACACATCCGCAGTAAATCTTCCAGAGTGTGGATGGTTCTTTCTGACTGGCCATCCGTCTGAGGATGGTATGCACTACTCAGACTCAGTTCAGTACCCAATGCAATTTGCAGACTTTGCCAAAATCTCGATGTGAACTTCGAGTCCTTATCAGAAACAATGGACACGAGTAGTCCATGCAATCTAACAATCTCATCAATATAAAGTATAGCCAGTTTGTCCACATTATAGATTGTTTTGACAGGTAAGAAGTGAGCAGATTTAGTCAGTCTATCAACAATAACCCAAATTGAGTCCATACTTTTACTGGAGTGAGGTAAACCAACAATGAAAGCCATAGTGATATGTTCCCATTTCCACTCTGGTATTGGTAAGGGTTGCAGTAAGCCTACGGGTCGTTGATGTTCAGCTTTAACTTGTTGGCAATGAAGACATTTCGATACAAAGTCAGCAATCTCTTTCTTCATTCCCGGCCACCAGAAATTTAGTTTTAAGTCTTGGTACATTTTCGTATTTCCTGGATGAATAGACAGTTTCGAATTGTGGCCCTTTTGCAGAATTCGTCTTTTCAGTTTAGAATCATTCGGTACACACAACCTTTCCTAGAATTTCAACACATTGTTCTCAAATTTAAAGTCCAGCCTCAATTTGGACTCCTGTTCATCAATGACCTTTTTCAAGAAGTCATCCTGTTACTGTTTCTCTTTAATTTCCTCAATTAGTGCCGGTTGAGCAGAAATAGCGGCTAAGGTTCCACCTTGTTCACGCAAAACAATTTCAACCTCAAATTTTTCAAGGTCACATAGCAATTCTTTCTACCCGGTGAGTAAACAGGCTAAATTTCCAACTGATTTCCTCGATGCATCGAATCAGCAGTGTTAACTTTTCCTGGATGGTACAAAATTTGCAAGTCATAATCTTTTATCAGTTCTAACCATCTCTGTTGTCTCATGTTCAGTTCTTTCTATGTGAAGAAGTATTTCAAACTCTTGTGGTCTGTATACACTTCACATGTCGCCCTATAAAGGTAGTGACGCCAGATTTTCAGTGCAAACACTACTGCAGCAAGTTCTAAGTCATGGGTTGGGTAGTTCTTTTCATGCGGTCTCAGTTGTCGGGAAGCATACGCAATCACTTTACCATTCTGCATTAAAATACATCCCAAACCCTTATAAGAAGTATCACTAAATATGGTAAAATCATCCGTACCTGAGGGTAGGGTAAGAATCGGTGCAGTCAGAGATCGAGTCTTTAACTCTTGAAAAGCTGATTCTCTCTTATCACTCCAGTCAAATGATATCCCCTTTTGAGTCAACTGAATCAATGGTAAGGCAATCTTGGAGAAGTCTTTCACAAATCTCCTGTAATACCCGGCTAAGCCTAAGAAACTTCGAACTTCTGTAACATTAGACAGTCTGGGCCAATTCACTACTGCTTCAATTTTCTGTGGGTCAACTGTAATGCCATCCTTACTAATCACATGTCCCAAAAACATTACATTGTCTAGCCAAAATTCACACTTTGTCAGTTTTGCATGCAGTTTTTGTTCTCTTAGGGTCTGCAAGACAATTCTCAAATGATGTTCATGTTCTTCCGTGCTTTTGGAATAAATCAAAATGTCGTCTATGAAAACAACTATAAATTTATCCAGGAATGGTTTGAAAATTCTGTTCATAAGATCCATAAATGCAGTGGGTGCATTGGTAACTCCAAAAGGCATAACTAAGAATTCATAATGTCCGTACCTCATTTGAAAGGCAGTCTTTTCAATGTCCCCTGTCTTGACTTTCAACTAGTGGTATCCAGATCTAAGGTCAATTTTGGAGAACACTTCGGCACCCTGTAACTGGTCAAATAAATCATCAATACGAGGCAATGGATATTTATTTTTCACTGTTACCTTGTTCAGTTCACGGTAGTCAATGCAGAGTCTCAATGAGCCATCTTTCTTTTTCACAAATAGGACCGGCGCGCTCCACGGTGAAGTACTGGGCCTGATGAACTTCTTATCTAATAGTTCTTGCAGCTGAACTTTTAACTCTTTCAATTCAGTCAGTGCCATTCTGTAAGGAGCTTTAGATACTGGTTGCGTACCCAGAATCACATCAATGGTGAATCAGTCTCTCTATCAATCAAATCCCTTGGCAAATCATCTGGAAAAACATCTGGGAATTCTCTGACTATAGGAGTACTGTCCATATTAGCTTTAACATCAGTAGGTACAGTCAATATACAACATAGATACCCTTTACATCCCTTCTTAATCAGTTTAAATGCTTTCATAGATGAAATCAGGTATGGGGGAGGTACTACTCCAACTCCACTAAACACAAATTCAGGCAATCCAGGTGGACGGAAAACAACTTGTTTTGTTACACAATCTACGGTAGCATGATATTTTGTTAACCAGCCCATTCCCAATATTACATTAAAATGGTCAATGTTCAATGGCAGTAAATCAATATACAAATGCGCATCTCCAACAATAATCTCACATGTAGGGTACATATAAGCACAAGTCATGGATCCCTTAACAGGTGAAGATACAGCAAACAAATAATTCATGGGTTCCAATGGTCTATTCAATTTCCGTGAAAAAGCATGCGAGACATATGAATGTGTAGACCCCGAATCAATCAAAACATAAGCATTTTGAGTACAGATTGAGAGTATACCTGACACAACGGTCTCGGTATTCTGTACATCTCCCGGTACTAGGGCAAACACTCGGCCTTGCCTCATAGGCTCTTTTCCAGTAGCTTTGGGGTTAGGTTTCAGTGGGGTAGTTGATGCTGCTGCGCTTGCTGCTGCTTTACTATTGCCTTGAGAAGTGGAAGGGCAATCTTTAACCATGTGGCCTACCTTGCCACACCTGTAACAAGCACCTGAGATTTTATAACAAACCCCTTTATGTTTCTTACCACATTACGAGCAGGCGATGGAGCCACTCCCGATGGGCGGTTGTTGACCCCGTATTCTACTTTTTGTTCGATGAATTATTTTGGCCTTTGTTGAACTTAAAGCCTCGTCTCTTACCGCGCCATTCAATTCCCGGTGTTTCAGTCTGTTTCAATGCCTCAATATTCGACTCGGCTATTATTGCTCGGTCAAGAATATCTACATATTTTAGTAGTTTCAGAACATTGATTCTGTCAAGTATTTCAACATTAAGGCCGCCTTCAAACTTCCTGGCCTTTTTGTAATCAGTGTCCACCATGTGTGGTGCATATTTGGCGAGTTTAGTAAACTTTGATTCATACTCTGTCACTGACATAGTACCTTGTTTCAATTGTTCAAATTCAGTTACTTTTCGATCCCTGACACACTGAGGGAAGTATTTCTCAAAGAAGGCTTCTTTAAATTGAGCCCAAGTCAAAACACTATTGGTGTCACGGACAAGCATCCATCACTTTCTGGCCTCTTCTTGTAAAGTGAAGGTAGCCAATAGCACCTTGTGTGCCTCCGAACAAGGAAACACTTCGAACAATTTCTCGGTTTCTAGAACCCATGCTTCGGCCTTTAATGGTTCAAGGCCTCCCTAAAAGGATAGTGGTTTCATTTTGCTGAACTTCTGTGTTAGAGCAATTATATCCTCAGTAACATTCTGTTCGGGTTGAACTGGAGGAGGTGGGGGCTATTGGTTCTGTTGTAGCCTTAAGGCCTCAGTCAACAGTTCAATTGTTCTTTCTAATCTTGCCATTCCGGCATCAGATGATTAGGATTATATAGCCCATGCATAGCTTGATTCCTCCACAAATATGCAATTGAATTAAAATCAAACATTCTATGAATAATTTCATTTAGTTAAAATAAATTTTATAAAATTCAACTTATGAGAAAAATTTTAATCTCTTAATACACTTGCTAAGTTATTTTTAACTAAAAGTGAAAGTTTTCACATTAAACATCAATCGAACACGAATCAAAATAACACCACACGACAATATAAAAATAAATAAATTTAGCTAATATTAAAATAATTATAAAATAACATGACATGATACATTCCTCTAATTGGGGTCCTAAATTTTGTTCAAAATTAGGGGCCCGAGGCGACAGCCTCGGTTGCCTCACCCTAGGGCCGGCCTTGCTCTCATTTCTCTTCTTTTTTCTTCTTCTTCTTCTTCTTCTTCTTCTTCTTCTTCTTGTTCTAGGAGTTATGGAAAGGAAGAAGAAAAGAAAAAAGAATAAGGCAAAATGATATTGTTTTGTGATTTCGGGCCACTCAAACCTCTAATTTTTTGAGTTACATAGCGGGATTGTTTAAAAATATACATAATAATTTCATTGTTCATAATTTCCATAAAAAAAAAAAAAAATCATAACTTCCATCCGGACTTTATTGAGTTACTTTTTTTTATTTTTTTATTATTTATTTTTAGAAATATGACATCCTTGAAGCATGTATCCTTTGTTACTTTAACCTTGGTGTGGCTATTATTTTGGATTAAAAAAGTATAAAATAATAATTTAGGTTAAATAAATTAACAAGATAAAATATTAAATTCAACTCACAATCATTATATTTTTTTTTCATAAAAATTTAAAAATTCAAACTAAATAAGATTAAAAAAATTAAATTAAAAAGTCTTAATATAAAAAAAATTAATTATATTAACCAATGTGAAATGAAATTTTAATTGTCAATACAATTTGATACCATTTGAATTGATGATGATATCCAAGGCCATTAGGCCAACCATGTCCTGCTGCACAGTCACTGATTGATGCTGATCTCCAAGGCCATTAGGCCAACCATGTGCTGCTACAAGGAAATTATTTAACAGAAATAATACATTCCTCTAATTTGAAAGTTTTAAAAGTGCACTAATGATGTGAAAAATCAAAAAAAAAAAAAAAAAAAAGAAAAGAAAAAAAAATCACATTATATGAGACTCACACACCAATTAGAGCTATTAGAACTTTTAGGCCCCGTTTAGTGTAGCTGTTAAAATAGATTATAGATTATAACTTCTTTTTTTTTTTTTTATTAGCAAAAAAGCTTTATTGATAAAAAACAATATACACACAAAGTTTACATCAACAAAGCGGGGAAATGCACAAAGCATCGTAGCTAACCCCAACAATCCCAACTAGGTTGGCACCGCAAAGGAAGCACAATCATATGCTAGCACAACCCAAGATTGGTGAGAAACCAATCAAAAGCAACCAAAACGAGATAAATAAACAACACGCCATCAGCAGTGCAATAATACAGCAACACTGCTGGAGAAAACAATAGCAATACAGCAGCTTCAACAGCATATTTGCATCAGCAACACCTCAATCCCAGCACCAGAACCAATAAGCTAAACAACAGTTAAACCTGCACCTCTCCGATGGGAACCAATGAAGAGTAACCAAAAAAAAGAGAGGAAGAAGGCAGGATAACAAAGCCTGCATCAATGCTTACAAATACAGCAGCCTCAAATACAACAACAACCCAACTCCCCTGTGTCACAAATTCTTCCATTACCTTGTCCTTCATATTTATACCTGACCATCAATGTGTTAACCTCCACTGCAGCTCACCCTACTCATAGGCACAGCAGCCTCACTCCCAAGCTCAAAACCATCTTAACCTCCACCAATGCATCCTCTATTAACATTACAGAGACATAAAAAGAGCATGTGTTTGTAATTGGAGATCCAAGCCAAAGGAAAGATAGCATATGCAACCAACAAACCTTATAAAACAACAAATGCAATTCAGTTCAACACCCACAACTCATGAGTCTCTACATACAGGTCTTGAAATCGCAAAACCAGCATACATAGAACAAACAAAAGCAATACTCCCAAACTAGAACAATGCACAGATAGACAGCTGCATATTTATCTTGCAGAACACCCACACCTCCAACATACAGATACAATGTCTAGCAACTGATAGCTCTGATATGCTGCAAGTTAATAATAATATCCTGAACTGAATATGGAGGCTCCTTTGATAGAGATTTAACCCAAAAGGCAATTCTCACCTAAATCATTTCACATAATTCATCTAATTGGAAGATTCTCCCGTTAAAGACCACATCATTTCAATTTTCCACAATGACCATATGACAGCCATCGGAATGGCCTTCCAAATTTTATTTTCGAACTTTCTCTATTTATAACCCCTCTACCATTGCAGTAGCCCATTAACATTATCAGGTATTACCCAGTGCATCCCCTACCAATTCATGAGGCATGACCACACTTTCCAAACAACAGGACACCAAAGAAGAACATGGTTTACTGTTTCCACGGCTTGACCACAGAACACCCAATTGACAGAAGTATTCTGATTCAACACACCAATGTAACGTAAAAACCCAGTAGTCTTCAATCTCCCATTCCAAGCAAACCAACTAAGGAATTGGGCTTTTGGTGGAGCCACATTATTCCACAACAGCTTGGTAACTAGCACAGAATTTGTAGGAACTAACAGATTATAGAGGGAAGAGACACTAAACTAACCTGATTGACATGCCATCCACTTCAAATGATCCTCCCTACTTGAAGTCATCAACTCCACTTGATTCATAACATAGTATAATCTTGCTAACTCCTCAGACTCCCAAGCAAATAAGGGCCTTCTAAAATTGAGGTTCCAACTACCTGAGTTCCTTCTCCTTTCAATCATCACGCTCAAAGACAAATCCTTCTCAGATGATAAACAGCAGAGCCTAGGAAAATCACTCTTAATACAATAATTCCCCAGCCAATGATCATCCCAAAAATGAACTCTACACCCATTCCCCACAACTATCTGTGAATTATCCAGAAAAAGGCTCAGTACAAAATCCGACCCCATAATGATGAATAGTTGCCACTAAAGTTTGTACAAGGAAGCCAACGCCCACCCATAGACTGATACCTACTACATAGGACTCTTTTCCACAGAGTACTATCTTCAGAACCAAAACACCACCACCATTTAACTAACAAACAGTCATTCACATCTTTAATTCTTCTAATGCCTAGCCCTCCTGGATCCTTTCGTTTGGTAACCTCCTCCCATTTGATAAGATGGATCTTCCTCTTTAAACCAGATCCTCCCCAAAGGAAAGCTGCTTGAATGCTCTCAATTTCCTTCGCTACTGATTGCGGCAGCTTAAATAAAGATAAATAGTACACATGAAGGCCGGATAAAACAAATTTAATGAGGGTGAGCTGCCCGCCAAAAGACAGCAACTTCCTTTTCCAAGAGGCTAATCTAGCCTTCATCTTATCAATGACAGGTCACCATGTTTTCTTCATTCTTGGATTGGCACCTAGAGGCATCCCAAGATAAAGAATAGGTAACTTATGTCTTATGCAGTGCAGTCTAGTTGCACACTTCTCCGCCACTTGCTCAGGCACTCCAACACCACACACAATACTCTTATGGAAATTTATTTTCAGGCCTGAAACTAACTGAAAGCATCTCAAAATCCTTTTAATTAACATCACCTCCTCCCCACCTCCTTCACAAAAAATTATGATATCATCAGCAAATTGAAGATGGGTTACTGTTGTTTTGGCTTCACTATGACCTATCACAGCCCCTATTATTAGGCCTCTTGATCTTGCCCTTCGCAACAACAAATTTAAACCTTCAGCTACAAGATTAAAGAGAAAAGGAGACATTAGATCCCCTTGCCTGAGACCTTTTTCTGGAGTGAATTCAGGAGTTAGAGACCCATTGACAAGGACTGAAATTTGGGATGAGGTTAGGAACTCCTTAATCCAATTTCGCCATTTATCCCCAAAACCAAATTTGTTCATCATAGAAAGCAAACACTCCTAACTGACAGAATTGTACGCTTTTTTAAAATCAAGTTTTAGAATCAGGCCCTGTTTTCTATTTTTCTTCCACCAATCAACCACTTCATTTGCTATTAATACCCCATCCATAATATTCCTCCCCCAAGGAAAGCAGACTGTGCTTCCCCAATCACTCTATCGACCACTAGCTTCAACCTATTAGTAAGAACTTTGGCTAGAATTTTATAAACAAACGCAATTAGACTGATTGGTCAATAATTAGAAATTTTGACTGGCTCATCCACTTTAGGGAGAAGAGTAATAAAAGAACTGTTAATAGCCCTTACTAACTTCCCATTTTCATGGAACTCATTGAAGAATTAAAGGATATCATCTTTGAGAATCTTCCAACATTTTTTAAAGAACAATAAATTAAACCCGTTAGGACCCAGAGCTTTATTACCATCACAACTCCTGACGGCATCTGTAGACGTCCCCGAACACCCCGGGGAGGGAATGGGTCCCCCGTTCTGTTCGTTTTGGGCTCACTACAACTCAGGACTCTAATTGTCACGGTTCTTAATCCAAACCAAAGAGTCCATATCCGGCAAATCGTTTTTGAGAAAACAAATTTTTTTGAAAGAAGTGCCAAACATGGACTGCTTTGCTAGATGCAGAGTCGCCACCTGAATGTTTTATTTTGGGAAATTTAGGAAACCCTGACTCATTTTCCTAAGGCCACGTGTCCGTCATCACCAAAGTTGCCTCGGCTCGGGAACTTGGGTACGATTGGGGAAGGTCACTTCGTGAGCACCCCCGCTCGCCCGATGAAAGATCGGCCTTTACTAACCATGATATCTAGTTTTGAAAACATTATGCATTCTTATCCTAGTTTTTAGCCTAGATTTACTATGTGATGTGCACAGCATACAAGTATAGACTGGATCGCCTAAATTGGAACAAAACATTTCGTGTTTGTTTTTTTGAAAGATGGTTTGCTACCCGCAGGTAGGCTTAAAGTACAGATTTTGCCACCCTCAGGTGGGCTTAGAAAAGATGGTTTTGCCATTATCTAGTGGGTTTAAAACTCACAGTCAATGCGTTGTTCCAATCCAAATAACCCAACATTCACCCACAGGCATTCAGATAGTTATATCACATAAGCAAATAGCCTCATGGTAAGCATGCTATAATGGCAGTCACTCGCACACATGCAAGGATGCTAAAGCGTAAAACTTACCGAGTACTCCAAGCCAAAACAGAAGCTAATTAGAAATCCATGCATGATCCTAACTATACAGAAATGCCTAATGCAACACATGCAAAAATGCAACTATAGCAGGCTTGGCTATTCTAAACACGGCATATGGAATGCTACAGCTAACACGTATTCAACTTGAAATTGAAATACAGTGCAGTGAGTTATGATGCGCCGAGCCCGGTGCATGCAATACAAATGAATGAATGTAAACATGCTTTCATACTGTATACTAATTGAAACATACCCTATTCTAACCATCATAAGCTGGTAAATAAAAGGGAGAAAGACGTGGGGTTGGAAGACATACATCACACACACGCACACTTATTACAGTTGTGCCCTCACTCAGAGGGTCCAAATAAATAATATACAGTTCAAATGAATAGTACAGTCCGAATAATTACAAAATCCTATTTAATTAACAAATTAACCTAGGAAAGCTGTAAACTAGCATGCAAGCTAGGGACTACCTCGACTCTGCTCCGGATGATGGATGATGCATGTTTGAGTTGCTTGGTGCGGAAATCCATTGCGACGCCTCGATTAGCCTCTGTTTACAGTTTATGCTCAGAATATTGTGCAAAGCTTTGAAAGGCTGTTGATTCTTGATTTGCTGCAACAGAGAGCAAGAAAGGGGCATGGCAATGTATTTTCATATATGTGTGCTTACCTCGATCCTTGTGCCACCAATCACGCATCCCGATGCATGATGGCCGAAGAGTCAAACTGCACAACTCAATATGAAATGAATGCACATGAAAACACAACAAAACCTAAACTCCATCATGGGTAATCCGGAGTGTCAGCGACTGCGAATTGAGACACGTTCCGTCACTCGGAGTACGAAACGTCCCTCGTTTCCCGTGCTCGGGCTAACTCCTATCCCAAACACAATGCAATATGCATGACATGCATGAATGCAACTAAGATACAACCTAACATGCACAATGCTATGAAATGGCATACATGATGCACGAGGTAACATGGCATACACAATGCGCTAACATACAACCTAGCATACACAATGCTATGAATCGAAATGGCATACGCAATGCATGATGGACTTACACCAATCATGAGTGGACCTCAGCCACACTCACATAGGAGGCCATAAGATGAAAATGAGACACTTCAGATGCGTGCACACATGCACGCAAATCGAGGACCGAACCTAAGGCACGAATGCCACTCTACCAAAGCATGGTAAGGCATGGAACATGATATGCAAACAAGAAGATTTCAGCACTGAAACATGATATTAAACAGCCCCGAAGCATGGCAATATGGCACCCGATGCATGAGATGAGACCCGAAACTCAAAATTAGGCACATGGTATGACTTATAGCTATACAAATCATGCATTATTTGAACATGAAGCATGAATAAAGAGTCAAGGCAGTCCCAAAATATGAACTTTTCCAGTTTAAAGTGTGGCCAAAAAGTGCTAGCAAGATGGCTTAAATTAGCATGCAATTTTGGCGGGCAAACATAGTTTACATGGCAAGTGTATGAAGAAAGTAAGGAATCATCAAACCAACAAAAATAAGTGAATAAAACATGCCACAATATGCCCAAATAACCATAGAAATGCAGCCAACACATGCACAAATGAGGGGTTCCTTTAGAGGGCATACAAAGGGATTCTTAAGCATATACAAGATAGACATGTGGCAGCCACAAAAAAACTTTGAAAATCAAATATGATAGTCTCAAAACTCACCAAATTGGCCCCAAAATCAGTCCACAAAGTATGCAAGATAGGGTCTCTTTGGAAGGCCAAAATGGCCACCAAACAAGTCAAGGTGAGAGGGGGTCACCCCCCTCTAATTTGGAGGCTCAAAATAGCATCAAAGCCACTGGAAATCCACTGGATTCTAGTGGCTAGAAGGTCAAATAAGGCATGCAACAAGGGCTAGGGTGTAAGGCTCAAAATGAGAGGGAATCAAGCATATAAGGAGGAATCTGACCTCAAATAAGAAAATTCTCTTAATGAAATATGAAAATGATATCAAAACAAGCCTTTTCTCAGTTTATGACAAGTCTCAAAAGTGATCCAAAATATGGCTTATCTATCATGCAAAAGTGGCCCTAAAAGGGGGGAAAGAGATAAGGGACAGAAGCTGGCCCCAAATGGAAAGGAGCCCTTCAACAATATTGAATAGAGGCTCAAAAAAAGACACTTTACAGTTTACATCAAGCCACGAAAATAAACACAAGTGAGGCTAAACTATCATGCAAGAAAAGGCCAAAAGAGGGACAAAGAGGCAAGTGGTAGCTTTTGGCCTCAAACAGAGGAGATCCCTTCAACAATGTTGAAGAGGGGCTCAAAACAAGATATTTTACAGTTTATGACCAACTCCAAAACAGCTCACAAATAAGCCTAAAATACTATGCAAAAAAAGGCCTAAAAGAGAGGTAAAGAGGCAAGTGATAGTAGGAGACCTCAAACATTAAGAGGTCCTTGATCAAACATGAAAAGAGGCTCAAAATATGACTATTTACAGTTTGGGTCGGAGCCCAAAAATGCAAGAAAAAAAGGCTAAGAAAGCATGCAAAAATAAGCTTAAAAGAGGAAAAATGGGACTCACCCTTGTAGAACCAAGCTTCAACAACTTTTGGACAAGGTTTGAGAGCTCTTAGCCTCTGGAAGACAGCCTCAAGTTGCTGGAATGGATGTTGGAGGTATGGTGCTATGAGTTGTAGTGTAAAATGGTGTAGGACTCAAGGGGTTTTGATGCTTGGAGTAGAGAGGGAGAGAGATTGAATATAAGAGCCTTAAAACAAATTTTTGTAACCTATAAAACATAGCTGGGGGTGCTGGTTATATAGGCAAAGGAGTGGAGAAAAATGAGGGGAAATGAAATTCAAATTTTCCCCCCAAAAGTCCCCCCATCGGATAAAGAATCTGGGGGGAAAATGAGGGTGTATCTGTAAGGAACCAGCTGTGAGGAACATGGCCGGCCAATTTCTGAGAGCTCAAGTGGCCGGCCGGCCACCTCCCTTGGCCGGCCGACTAGGGTCAAAAGGGTTAATCAGAGAAAGCTGGCCGACCACCCATATTGGTGGCCTCCCATGTCTGCACAACACAACCATGTGATCAAAACCCAGAAAAAGTGAACCAGGAGAGAGAAAACCCCACTTTTCAGAGGGGTTCAAAAGGGTCAGGAACAATTGCTGGCCGGCCATGACATATTGGTGGCCTTCCAGGTGTGTACAACACAAATATGCGGTTGAGGGCCAAAGAAAGTGGCCCGGGAATAGTCAATATCAGCTTACTAGCAAGAAAAACGGGCGACGGGGAGCGATGAAGGAATAAAGCTGGCTTTTCAGAACAATTGCTGGGCTCCCACCCTTTTACGACCTTCATAACAATGAAAATAAGGTCCCTGCCAAAAATGGACTCAAACTGATGCAAATTGAAGGTTCGGGGGCCGAAACACGCAGCCCCGGGCCCCGAAATCTGACTGTTAAGCACCGGAGGTGGTGTTCGACCACGAAGTTGGTCTCTCGGACCACAGTGTCCCTCAAAAGGGAGTAAATAAGATGCATGCCAAAAATCGGAGCAAACGGAGGTGGTTAAGCAGTCCCGAACCGAGGCACATGGCCGACGGCTCCGAAAATAGGGAATCGGGCTCCGAAATGGGAAAAATGGCCTACGACCACGAAACGTAGCCTACGGCCACTAAGAGATGATCTACAAGACCTCTCCCTCCCTTCGGGAAGAGAAAACGGAGAAAACAGGGCCTGGTTCGCAAACCGAGGCAAAGCACAGAAAAGCCCGAAAGACCGGAGGCAAGGCTCGCGGCCGAGACTCTGAAACTTCGGAACGAGCGCGATATACAACATCACCACGCGCTCAATCGGTGATGTCTGAGTCTTAAGGTTGGTCAAAAATGGGGTGTCTACAGTTGCCCCTCTTTGATAGACCTCGGGAGTCACAAGTGACGGGAGTGAATGTCAAAGCCCAGAGACGACCCATTTTTGACAAGGCCGAAGACTTAGATAAACATACAAGATAAACCAAGAAACATGCCCGCGGGCATGCCTGTAGGCGCCGGGGGGGGGGGGGCAAAATGCAAAGCGATATGCACAAAGCCGGATGTAACTCAATGATCATGCAAATGCAGCAAGTTGTAATGAAGCAAGTATTCGAAAATATATGCAACAGTTTTAAGCAAGAATGCAAAGCAACAACTACATTTCATGCAGTTAAGAATGCGGAGAATTATTCAATTCTCGCCATGTCTCACACGAAGAAAATACAATACTTGCGCGATTCGTCTGGTCGCACTAGCCTCAAATGAACCGTACATACAATATCGTGCTTGTAAAAGAAAGAAACTCAACAAGCACAACATGTTTAGCAACATATGTTCAATGTGATATCGAAATGCCGACAAACGTGATGTCGATGGGTGAGTGCATCGCAATGCGAGAAGAAACGCGCGTGACAACGCAAGTTAAGCACAGAAGCATGGTAATACCAAGGAAACGTGCATAACAATGCAAGTATATGCATGAGAATGCAAGTGATGTGCATAACAATGCAGAACAAGTGTAAACTAGGATGCACGTTTGTCACAAAACAACAAGCGAAGAAATGCGCGTTTCGGCGAGGGCGACTCGATTGCGACCTCCGATTCACCTCCCAGAGGGGTCACTACATATTCAAAAAGGATACACCTTGCTTTTGATGAGTAATGATAAGACACGTATTGAAATTTGAAGTTGAAGCTCCGGCGGAGCGATTTCGCAACGGAAAGTGCACTTCTCTTGTACTTTTTCAGGTCCCGGGGACTCCAATCATCACCAAAATTTGCAGAGAGCTTGGAGGCCACCTTGGGAACACCACCGGACACTTTTATTCCCAGGGGGAGGCTGTCGGCCAGCTTTGAGGGAGAGGGGTGGCCGGCCTGCCAGAAAAGGTGGCCGGCCGGCCACCTAGCCCAGATTCGGGGCATTTGGTCTTTTCACCCTCTTTTCTTTAAATGTGCTTATCCAAAGCACTTTTCCTCACAAGTGCAACTCCGAAAACATCTTCTCTACCTTCCCAAACCATTTTCTCTCTCAGATCTGCGCTCTATATGCGTTTTCCAACGCCCCACACAAGTTGTTTTTGCGAAATTTTTCAGTTTTCGTCACTTTGGACCGATTAAATTTTGATTTCGGAGCTTCTTTTCTCATTTTCGCCACTTGAGGTGAATTTGTCTCAATATTTGGAAGATTTTTCGGGAGTTGACTTTTGTTGACTTTTTCCAATTTTGGCTCATTTTGCTCATTTTTGCAGATTTCTTGAAATGGCCGGTCATCTTCCTCATGGTGGAAGTTCCCCAGGTGCCGGGGGTGATCCCGATATCATGGCCTTGCCTCCGAGGGTTCGACCGTTCATTCTGGAGAGGTACGCCCCTCGGGTACATGTCCTTCCGCAGGCTGTTTTCTACCATTTTACTGATTTTGATGATCGAGCGCCCGGGGATCTGCTTTTGTGAGAGCCGGAGTCTCACCTCTCCTATCAGGCACGAGAGGTATTTTACTTCGTCTTTACATTCTCTGCAATGTATTCTGCATTTTTAGTGCATTTCGTGCTTTCGCTATGCTTATCGGCTCATTTGAGTACACAACTTGTTTTAGAATGCTTAGTCCATGACATCATATTCTATTTGCATCTTGAACACATAGTTCAATCACTCTGAATTTATGAACACGCAACCCATAGATTAATTGTGAACACACAGCATACACTGATTGAGAATAGAACACGCAGCCCAAACTCTGATTTTCTGAACACACAGCTCATTGTTGAGGTGAACACTCAGCACACACTGATTGAGAGTAAAACACGCAGCTCAAAACTCTAATTTTCTATTTGCATCTTGAACACATAGTTCAATCACTCTGAATTTATGAACACGCAACCCATAGATTAATTGTGAACACACAGCATACACTGATTGAGAATAGAACACGCAGCCCAAACTCTGATTTTCTGAACACACAGCTCATTGTTGAGGTGAACACTCAGCACACACTGATTGAGAGTAAAACACGCAGCTCAAAACTCTAATTTTCTGAACACATAGCCCATTGTTGAGGTGAACACACAGCACACACTGATTGAGAGTAGAACACGCAGCCTGAAACTCTGATTTTCTGAACACACAGCCCATTGTTAAGGTGAACACGCAGCACACACTAATTGAGAGTAGAACACGCAGCCCAAACTCTAATTTTCTGAACACACAGCCCATTGTTGAGGTGAACACGCAGCACACACTGATCGAGAGTAGAACACACAACCCAAACTCTAATGTTCTGAACACACAGCCCATTGTTGAGGTGAACACGCAGCATACACTGATCGAGAGTAGAACACACAGCCCAAACTCTAATTTTCTGAACACACAGCCCATTGTTGAGGTGGACACGCAGCACACACTGATTGAGAGTAGAACACGCAGCCCAAACTCTAATTTTTTGAACACACAGCCCAGGTTTTGAGTTTTTTGAACACGCAGCCTGGATTCTGTATCTGATTCAATTTTGCACACAGCTTATACATTTCATTTGTACGCAGCTTGCTCATTTCATTTGCACACAGCTTATTCATCTCATTCTGAAACTGAATACATGTGCTCATCCTGAATGCAGGTGACTTTCCGTGCTGTGCGGGGATATGGCTCTGTCACGGCAAGAGAGTGGTACGCTGAGCTCCCAGAGGCTGTCCGCGATTTGGTTGATGTGGCAGGGTTTGGGACCTTCTGCACTGGGATCTCTCGCTGCCCCGCTAGTAGGACACTGATGGGCGCTTTGGTAGAGAGATGATGGGACACCACCAACTCCTTTCATTTCTCTGCCATTGGGGACATGACCGTGACCCCGTTTGACTTTGCCGTACTGACGGGCCTCGATGTGGGAGGTTGGGCCATCCCATATGATGAGGATATGGGCGAGTGGGAGGCCGCCTGGACATATTTATTGGGAGCTCGCTCGTCAGTGGATAGATCTTCAGGTAGAGTCCGATACACTTGGTTCTCTTTCCACTTCAGGAGGGTGGAGATGGAGCCTGAGACTCCCGAGGAGGTAGCGCAGTATACTCGCGGATTCCTGATGTTCCTCTTTGGCACCACTCTGTTCGCCGATAGGGGGAACACAGTTGGGCTTTATCTGTTGAGTGCCCTGGTGGACCTAACATAGGTTAGCCGGTACGATTGAGGCAGTGCCAGCCTGGCCACTCTCTACTGTTATATGAGCGCGACTTCCCGCGGATGGGGGAACATACTTGACGGCTATTGGAGAGCCTGGGAGGTACTTTCTGCCCTTTACATTTCTGCTTCTCATTATTTGTACATTGCACACACAGCGCACTTTACATTCTGTACTTTGCAATTTGCTCTCAGCATGTTATATTTACATTCTGCATTCAGCATTCTGTATTCTGATGGCTACTGCTTTGTTTCTCACAGTTGTGGGTCTACGCATACTTCCTGGTGTTAGCCCCAGAGCTTATAGTGGAGGTGCCCCTCACGATCCCGTACTCACTCGTATTCGAAGGTCAGTACCGGCCGAGACCACGGGAGTCTCTTCCCTATTTACGGTAGTATTTTGACACAGTGCGGTCATCAGAGGTATTTTAGAACTCTCAGTTCTTCATGTTTTCAATCTTACACTTTTACAATCTCTGATCAGCTTATGCATTGATTATTCGCAGATCACATGGCAGCCCTGGCATGCTTTTTGGTAGAGATCTCCGATTCCGGTTTGCCGAAGGATGGGGTATTTCCTGGTATAGGATTCTGCTTGAGGGGCCAGTTGGTAGGGCCTGGTTTTTGGGTGATCGCTTCTTGCGCTAGGTGTGGGGCTACGCCACTTAGGACCTTCCGTTAGCACCCCTAGCCGACATGCGGATCGCTGATAGGCTTCTGACCCAGGGTGTGATTGACGCCAGGTTGGGTACTGATGCATTTCTTCATCTGGATC
The DNA here is from genome assembly GCA_025200525.1 of Camellia lanceoleosa. Classification (NCBI taxonomy): domain Eukaryota; kingdom Viridiplantae; phylum Streptophyta; class Magnoliopsida; order Ericales; family Theaceae; genus Camellia; species Camellia lanceoleosa. Next base: position 54,320,243 of record CM045760.1, read on the forward strand.
AGGGGGTGTACGCGACTTATCGCCACACATATCTGATGCCTCTACTGACGGGGGTTCGTACTCCGACAATGAGGTCTGCTAGTATGCCATCATCGAGCCGGGCTCGGACTGCAGATGCTCCTTCCACTAGCAGGGCTCGTACATCTAGAGGTGGAGGTGGATTGGTTCCTCCGATTCCTCCAACTTATCCTCATCCTGGATGGCCAGATATGCCAACTGAGCTGATGAGGTGGCAATATGGGACTACCTCTCCGATTCCGATCCCGATAGAGCCTCCGACGCCTGGCCATCGATATGTCAGAGACCCCGACTCACCCCCGGTATGCTTCACAGCTTTATTCATTACTCAGATACTTGGACGTTCATTCCTTTACTGATACTCTTGCCTTTGCATCTGCAGCCTCCTGTCGAGTACATAGATGAGGTGCTCGAGATGGGAGCCTCACTTGAGGGGATGGTCCTGCGGAGAGAGGCGCAGTTGTCCATCATGGGTTTCCAGGTACCTTTTAGTTTTCTGGCATTTATCATACTTCTGATAACATGCTGATTTTGAACACTTTACTGCCTTGATAGGCTACCTGTGTAGAGCACATCTGACACACACCACATTCATGCATTATTCCTGCGTACATCCACTCTGTGTAGTTTGCTTGCATCTGTATCTGATATACATGTTTTGGCTGATGTATTCAAACTGCATTTTTCATTTTCAGATGCCTCCGGTGTATGCTCAGTCACAGGCCGGGCCATCCGGACCTTCCCAAGGAGGCAGGCTATCTGGGCCTTCTTGAGGGGCTGGACCATCTAGGCCTCTTGGAGGAGCCAGGGGAGGGAGGTCGTCTTGTAGACGCAGAGCGCACATCATTCAGGAGGAGGCCAGTGAGGCGGATGAGGTTGCTGATCCTCAGTCGGATACATCTGCTGACAGGGAGGAGGGTTCTGACCCTGGTTCTGGGAGTGGAGGTGAGGCCGAGGAGGATCCTGAGGGCAACAGCTCCAACTCAGATGGTGCCGGTGGCACAGAGGCTGCTTCGCAGAAGAGGATGAAGAGGGCCTCTTATTCCTGCTCTTGAGAGCATTGATGCGGCTGTTTCCTGCTTTATTTACATTTTTACTAGTAGTTATAGCACATTGCATATTGTTAGGCAGTTTTATTTTCTGTAAAACTTGTACCCTTGTAAAATGTTGTAACAAAGGAATGATAATGGAATGAAACAGGTTTTGAAAAAGTGTTGTATTTTGTGTTCTCAGCATCGCATCGTATCTTTTTGCACCAAAATGAGATTGAATGGATATGTGTATTGTGCATTTGGCCAAATCAGGTAGTGAACCGACACAACAAACAACTTAACTCACCAAGACAATAACAGAATCTTAGTAAGTTTACAACTCGATAAGCAAAACACAACAAAGTTAACAACTCGATAAGTAAGGCGCAACAAAATTGATTAAACAAAAAGTAACAACTCGGTATACAAGACTTGACAGCTCGACAAACTTAACAACTCAATAAGTAAGACAACAACTCGATAAGCAAGACTTAACAACAACTCTTATGAACAAGGTGCATTTCAGACGATTTGGGTGACGGAACGCATCCGAAACAGAGGGAAATAGAGGTCTTCAAAACTCCCGATGCATGGAAATGCTAGGAACTCCCTTCCAGAGGGTAAAACAATAGTAAAGACACATTTGGGAGCATGGCCGGCCACCTTTGGGAACTGGCCGGCCAGTTTTTTGCATTTGAGGGGAGAGAGGTGGCCGGCCTGCTAGGAAAGGTGGCCGGCCGGCCACTTAGCCCAGCAACCATCGAATTTTTGACACGTGTCCCCCGAACAGTGTCTTATCCTCTCTAAAAGCTCTGGCCTCGTGGTTGATTCATGTCATCTCAGTTTTGCACCAAAATGGAGGCGTTTCTCATCAAAAATCTCACAGCTTGGATCGCTTCTCTAGATGGCTTGGAAAAGTTGAACTTCCGGGGCTTGGGCTTGAATGCACTATTAACGCTGAGCTGTACTCCGCTGCACCTTCCCTTCCTTCATGCCGCGGCGAGGTTTTGGAACCCGGTAACACATGTCTTTAGCTTCGGCGGGCAAGAGGTATGTCCGACTTTCAAAGATTTTCAAGTTTTGATGGAATCTGACCGCCATGAAGAAATTTTGCCTCAGTTTTGCTTCGGTCACGCCCAAGCTTTAGGATGGATGTGTGGACTCACCATGCATGATGCTCGGTCTCTGATCTGCAATGGGAAACTGGACATCCTCGGCTTGATTCATCGCTTTTCTGACGCCGGTGACCGCGGCAACCATCATTGGCAAGGTTTTCGGCAACATGCCCTTTGCTTGTGCGTGCTATCTCACTTTCTGCTTGCCCCAGGCTTCAGTGGATCTAGCATCCGTCTGATCGAAGTTGCTCAAGGCTTGAAGGAAGGAAAGAGCTGCATTGCCATGACTTTGGCCGAGACACTGATGGGCTTAGATGCTTTTTATTACCGGGAGACGACCAGATTCGCGGGAAGTCCACTACTGCTGCAGGTAATGTTTCCCACCAAATCTCACGTATATATTGCTCACATCACTCGGCCCTCGGGCTCGATTTTTCTCACAAAACCCTTGTCTTACTTTTCTCTCATCGTACATCTCTCTATTCTTTATTCTCTCATTTTTCATCCCCCCCCCCAGGTATGGTTGATGGATAAATTGCAGGTTGTGGACTCTTGCCCAGCCTACTCAGCTCGCGGCTACTTCTTTCGACAACGCCTAGTCGATGCCCCTGATGAAGGGTAATGGTTTGACTGGATGTGCAATTTGTCCGTAGATTGCATTGCTTGGCGCTGTCCTTGGCTCAATCTCCCAGCAATGAGCTATAGCATGTCCCGGCAGACCGGGATCCAGTTGATTGGTCTGATCCACTACGTGTTCTACTTTCCATTCCGGTTCCTGTGCCAGTTCGGTCATGATCAGACTTGCCCGCCAGAGGGGATAGAGTATCCTGCCATATTCCCGGTTCGAGGCGCACAGCTTGCCCGGCATGCCACAGCTTGGAGGACTAGAGAGCTCCTAGCCCCCGCTCCCACTTTCAGTTGCAGTTTGATTGACGAGTGCTTGGATTGGCTTAATGAAGAGGCGCAGATTGGACCCAGCTTGGCATCAGAGACTTTGACCAGCTCTAGGAGGGGGCGCAGGGACACCTGACTTATCTATGCCCCGAATTTATTACTTTACCAGTAATTTCAAGTTTTCTTTATGAATGTAACAAAAAGCAACTTCAATTTGTATGCAAGAGCAGGAGAACTCTGTTTTGAAATCAATGAAATTGAAGGTCGTGGGTACTGAAAATTTTCCGCTTTGGTCCAAAAATGGTCTTAGTTGTAAAAAGATTAATTTGAACAAAGTCAACTTTTATTAAAACTTTTCAAAACTATTTTTTATATGGATCAGAACTGGACACGCCTGAGATCTGTCATTGAGATGCACAACCCCGGATCCCTGCAACTGGAAAGTTGCCCATAGTTTGAATAGTACCGCGGCACTTCATGGTAACGGAAAGTTGTCCCTAGTCTGAATAGCACTGCACCGGAGATCACGATGAATGCTGATGGACAAAGATGACTGGGATGATCAAATGGACAAAGTTGATCGGGGAAAAGTTTATGGCTGAACTCCAGGATGAAGTTGCCTACGTATCTCAAAGATGGTTATCAAGCCTTACGTAGTTCAGGCTTAGGTTCACTCGGGTATTTTCACTCTCCTTTTACGCTCTAACTTTTGCCAAGGCCGCCCTTTGCGGGTTTTCAACCTTGCGAGCTCAGTTTTTGTAGTTTCAAATTTTTTGTGCTCTGAGTTTTGCCTAAGTCGCCCTTTCGGGTTTTTGGCCTAGCGAGCCTCTCAAGGGTAATATTTCTTCAACTTGTCCATATTGATCGGTTGTGAGAACTCTAAGCCATCTAGATCCATCAGAACCACAGCTCCACCTGACCAGATAGACTTAATGATGTAGGGACTAGTCCAATTGGGTCTGAACTTGCCCCTTGGGTCGTGGATGGGAGCTCGGTTGTCTTTGAGCACCAAATCTCCTTCTTTTAGATTCCTGGACTTAACTTTCTTGTTGAAAGCCCGGGCAATTCTGCGTTGGTAACCTTGAACATGGTACAGTGCCTTTAGTCTTCTCTCATCAAATAGCATGAGTTCCTCAAATTTGCTATGCTGCCAATCTGCTTCGGCTATTTGACACTCAGCCAATACTCACAGTGACGGAACCTCAATCTCGATAGGTAGAACGGCCTCCATCCCATAAACCAATGAATACGGAGTCACCCCAGTAGAAATTCTGATTGAAGTCCGGTAGCCCCACAGAGCAAACGGCAGCTTATCTGGCCAGTCCCGGTAGGTTTCCACCATCTTCTGCAATATGTGTTTGATGTTCTTGTTGGCGGCCTCAACCGCTCCATTGGTTTGCGACCGATAGGTAGATGACTTATGAAAAGCCACGTTGTATTTTTCCAACAAGTCAATCACTTCCTTCTTGAAGTGGGAACCGTTATCTGAAATTATCTCGTTTGGGACTCCGTAGCGACAGATGATGTTGTTTCTGATAAACTTCGCGACATGTGAAGCCTTCAACACCGCGTAAGATTGGGCCTCGACCCACTTCGTGAAATAATCTATCGCAACCAGGATGAACTCATGCCCATTCGACCCTTTTGGAGTGACGGCCCCAATCACATCAATTCCCCAGACTGAAAATGGCCATGGCGAAGTCATATTGTATAGCTTCGACGGCGGAATGTTCATGCGATTTGCATGAATTTGACACTTATGGCATCGCTGAACAAAACCGATACAGTCCTCCTCCATGGTGGACCAGTAGTAACCCTGTCTGAGGATCTTCTGTGCTAGCATGACTCCATTCATATGCGTACCGCATTCCCCTCCATGGATGGCTTCCATTAGACGCTTTGATTCTTCGGCATCGACACACAGCTTATGCATTCCCAGATGGCCTCTCTTATACAGCTTACCCCCACAGATGATGAACTAAACGGCCATTCTTCTGATTGCCCCTTTATCCTTGGCATTTACCCCTGGCGGGTACATCTCTTTCTCCAAGAAATTCCAAACATCGTAATACCAGGGGTTTTCATCCTGAACCTCATCTATAGCAGCAATCGACTCGTAGGCTAGCGCAAATTTCTGGTCAATGATGACTGGACGCATCCGAACTCTGAACGGGATGTCTATCATGGAAGATAGAGTTGCTAAAGAATCTGCGAACCTGTTGTTTTCTCTTAGTAGATGAGCAAAGTTTAGCTTCTCAAACCGAGGAATTTACAGATCCAGGGTCTGGTGATACATTATCATCTTTTTTTCTTTGACTTTCCAGTCTCCTTTTGCTTGAGACACAACAAGATTCGAGTCCCCGATGACGTCCAACCGTCTTGCCCCTAGTTCCAGGGCAGCTTCTAGACCAGCAATGCATGCCTCATATTCTACTTCGTTGTTCAAGACTTTGAATCGGAGTTTGAAGGCTAGAGGGATACGGGACTTATCAGGTGCTATCAGCAACACTCCTATCCCATACCCATATTGATTTGATGCTCCGTCAAAGTACATCGTCCAAGTTTCATCGTCGATGTGCAAAAGGGCCTCATCTGGGAATAAGTACTCGACTGCTTCACCCCCATCCACTGGATGGTCAGCTAAGAATTCTGCTACTGCTCTTCCCTTGACTGACTTGCGTGTTACATACTTAAGATCGAATTCGGAGAGCAACAGCAACCAACGAGCTAGCCTACCCGTAAGTGCTGGTTTCTCGAAAAGATATTTGATGGGATCGAGTCGTGAAACCAACATTACGGAGTGAGCTAACAGGTAGTGTCGCAGCTTCCTGGTAGCCCATACCAAAGCTAAGCAAGCCTTCTCCAAAGGTGTGTAGCGAGTGTCATACTCTAGCATTTTCTTGCTCAGATAGTAGATGGCTTTCTCTACATTGTCTTCTGATTCTTGTGCGAGCATACAGCCCATCGTAGTCTCAGTCACTGAAAGGTACAATATCAACGATTTCCCCGGCTCTAGCGGTGACAACACGGGCGGGTTCTGTAAGTATTCCTTGATCTGTTCAAAAGCAGCTTGGTATCGGCCGTCCCATTGGAATTTCTTTCCTTTCTTCAGGAGACCAAAAAGTGGTTCACAAGTCAAGGTTAATTTTGAGATAAATCGTCTTATGCCCAGAAAGCCTCGTACCTCCTTTTCAGTCCTTGGTGGGGGCATTTCTAGGATGGCCTTGATTTTGGAAGGGTCGACTTCGATACCTCTCTGTGTAATTAGAAACCCCAGCATTTTTCCCGCTGTAACACCAAACGTACATTTTTGAGGATTCAGCCGCAACCGAAATTCTCTGATCCTTTGAAAGAACTTTTGCAAGGCGGTGTAGTGGCCCTCTCTTTCTTTGGACTTGACAATCATGTCGTCCACGTACACCTCAACCTCTTTGTGGATCATGTCGTGCAATATCGTGGTCGCAGCCCGTTGATAAGTAGCTCCAGCATTCTTCAACCCAAACGACATTACTCTATAGCAGTATGTCCCCCACGGGGTGGTGAATGCAGTCTTTTCCTGGTCTTCTGGTGCCATCACTATCTGATTGTATCCTGAGAAGCCATCCATGAATGAGAGCAAAGCATGCCCTGCTGTGAAGTCCACTAGCTCGTCAATATGCGGCAAGGGAAAGTCGTCCTTCGGACTGGCTCTGTTCAAGTCCCTGAAATCCACGCATACTCGAATTCTGCCATCCTTCTTCTAAGATCGAACGATGTTGGCCAACCAAGTTGGGTATTCGGATACCAGCAGGAAGCCTGCGTCGATTTGCTTGGTGACCTCTTCCTTAATCTTGAGAGCCCAATCCGGGCGGATCCTCCTGAGCTTCTGTTTGATGGGTCGGGCCTCGAGGTCAAGAGGGATCCGGTGCTGTACAATCTCAGGATCGATCCCAGGCATGTCTTCGTAGGACCACGCGAAAACATCTTTGAAATCTTTTAATAAAGCGACTAAGCGCTCGCGTTCCTCCGAAGATAACGTGGACCCGATCTGGACCAGCCGTAGGTCCTCCTCAGTACCAATATTCACAGTAGTGATTTCATCCATTAGGGGTTTAACAAATCTCTCCTGTTCTTGTTCAATTAGACGTTGCAAAACCGGAGGAATTTTTTCCTCGTCGTTTTCATCAAAATTTTGAAAGTCTGAGTTTATGCAACAAATCAAAGGCATAGAAAAGTACTCAGAAATCACAGCTATTTGATTCTCATTAAGCACATCCAAATCGTCCGATTCCTCGGTTACAACAGACTCAAATGAGAAAGAAAAAGACAACCTGGACAAGACTGTGGCATCCGGGTTATCATCCCCAGGATTACGAGACTCAGACTCAGTCAAGCTGGAACCTGATTCCGACTCACAAGATTCGGTGGAATCAGATTCCGGCTCACTACCTGACCCGGTACTGCTGGACAAAAATCCCTCCTCGTATTGCCAAGTGAGAGAGGGTGCGATAGATGCATCCAAAATAGTTGCTGGTAGGCTCGCAGCTGTTTCATCCCCAATCATGGAAACCGAGAAGTTATCTCCCAAGCACTTTTGGTCGATCGGAGGATCTGAAAGTAGACAAGCCAATGCTACCCCCATTTTAATTTCAGCGCCTTCGGAGTCCACTGCCTTACACTGCTCAACCTCAGATGATGGGTCTGTTTGCTCTTCGGCAACGTCATCCCTGGATAGTTGTAGGTCAAAGAAAATCTCGAAGCCTGGTACGCACTTCTTCTCCGCGTTCAGCTATGGCTCTGGGAAGCCACAAAAAGAAAAGTCTTCCCCCTCCTGGACGAAGCGTCCGTTTAGGGTGCCCTGAATGGGCCTATGCATCAGCTCAAATGGCTTCCCAGCCTTCTTTGCTCTGGCTCTTCCAGCCATTTCTTTTCTTTTCCTTAACCAATCCTCTTTGGTGGGCTGATAACCCAATCCAAAGGTATGAGGGTTGTATGGCACTTCGGCCAATGTTGCGACGCCCTTCCGGCCGCTCCTTCCTAATCCCATCCCAGGGATGTGTTGTAGCTTGTTCATGAGGTATACAGATTGAGCACTGACGTACACTCCCTCATTAACAGCCATGACATTTTGCACAACCCGAGCCTCAGCCAGAGTAAACCCTGATAATAACATATCCTCCGTGCCGTGCTCGATTTCCAAGACTGGTGTAGATACCTCCGGAGGTGGATGGATCGATGAATTCCCGAAAACAATGGCTACTCCCTTTCCATAGGAGTATTTTACCATCTGATGTAGAGTGGAAGAGACTGTCTTTACTTGGTGTAACCATGGTCGCCCCAAGAGTAGATTAAAGGTTGCAGGAACGTCCAAGACATGGAATTCAATGTTGTGTTGTCCTGGACTAGCCTGGGTCTGAATTTTGACAGTCCTCATCACCTCCTTGCTGGTGTTATCATAGGCTTTGATCACTTGAGTAGTTGGCACGAAGTTCGCGGGCTTTAACCCGATTGCATATGCTGTCCTTGACGAGCACACATTAATGGCGGATCCTATGTCGACAAGAACCACTGGCACTGTCTCTACATTCCACAGAGATATAGAGGGGTTTGTTATGATTTGCGCCCTCGGGCGGCAGTTCTTTATCTGAAAAGGTTAACGTCGGGGAACCTCCTCCCGGAAAGACCAATCCAACTAGCTGCTCTGGTGTGGTATCTGTAGAGAGTTTAGCTTTGTCCATAGCAGATAGGACAGCCTGTCTGTGCACTCGTGACGCCATAAGCAGTCCCCAGATGGAGATGTCTGCTTGTATCTTCTTCAACTTCCTCAGCACAGCTTCCTCTTCGATTTGCTTCTCCTTCTGTTTCTCAACTTCTTTATCCTTCCCAGATGCCTTTGGCTGGTCTAGGTGCGGGGGCTTGAAGTACCGCCCGCTTCTTGTCATGTGATCAACCTCATCGAGATACCAGGTGTCATCTGGTTGATTGCTTCTCCAATCATCGTCTGTGTGGGCAAGACATAAATCATCGTCTTCCCACCACATCCCGTCGGCATTCGAAAGGCACCTGTCTGGCTCTGGCATGATTGTACTTGCAGCACTTTCAGCCCCTATGCTCACAGCATCTTCTATCTTCGTGCCCACAGCACTTTCAATCACTTCATGGGCTTTGGCTTTCCGGATTCTATCAGAATCCCAAATCTTTTCTTGTTCCACCTGGTTTAGTGCAGTTTGTTGTTTAGCTTTCTCTGCCTTCACAATGCCCCTGTTCTGAGCGAAATTCTTCATACCGGCACTCTCCGGCAATGTATTCTGACTCTCGACCCTTCCGGCCACAACTGATACACTCGCCCTTGCCGGGCCTTGTTGGAATTCTTCCACCACATTTGGTTTATCATCCAGCCATCCAGTGGCCTCTGTCGATTCCTCATAATCAAACGAGTTGACTGCTGCGCCTCCTGATTCTTGATCATCGAAAAACTATAGGTTGGCAAAGCCCTCTTCTATGGCCGTGAAATCATCTGTCCCCTGCTCAAATCTATCCCCCCGGATCACACATAATTCTGCTCTCTCTGGAAATTCTATACTTGGCTCAGACTGGCCCACTGACAGGATGTACTCACTCGGATCATAGGCTTCCCCAGCAAAATTCCCAGACTGCTCAAACCCTGACTCAACAGTTCCATCCTCCTCTGCAATCTCCCTTGCACTGTCTTCCACGGCCACCACCATTGGCCCAGGTTGGGTTGTAGAGATGTCCAACATGCACAAAAAGTTAGTGCAGTCGGGAAGGAGCACCTCCGGCTTAGATAGATGGGAGGGAGTAATATAGATGCTAGGATCGTAAGACACGACCCCAGTCTGGATAAAGTTGACTCTTTTGGGAGGTGGAGCTGGGTTATGTGTAGGGAGTGGATTGGTTGTAACATTGGGTCTTTCTGGTGGCAAAATCACCTGTTTGTCAATGAGATCCTGAATCTCATGACGCAACCTGAAGCATTGGTCGGTGTCATGACCGTGTTGCTGGTGATATGCATAGTACTTGGCTGGGTTGTGAGTGAGGGGAAGTGGATTTGGCAACGGCCTCGGCTCCGGGGGTTTTAGGTGCCCCTTTCTGATTAAGACCCCTAGAGCCTTGGACAAAGGCATGTACAATGGGGTGAAGGTTCTTTGGCCTTTGGGTTGGTATTTAGTGGTCTGTGTACTGCTTCCGGATGCGCCGGAGAAGGGTGTGGCTGCCATGGGCCTTGGAAGGGGAGGGGGAATGGTGGCGACCATGCTAACCTTCGAAGTTCTTGCAGTTGCAGCGCCACTCGAGCCTGCGTTGTTGTTGCGGTTAAAAGTTCTCTGAGGTTGCTCCCTGTCTTGGTCAATCAGACCCTGTTTCATTGCATCTTCAATTTGTACCCCCATCTCGTGCAGATTCGAAAAGGTGGGAAAGGGGAGTACAATCATCTTTTGCATCAGTTTCGGTTGGAGATTGAGCACAATCATCCTGATCTGGTCCTTATCGGTGGGCCTTAAAGTCATCATCGAGGCCTTCGCCCTCCACCGGGTCACGAAATCCGAGAAACTCTCTTTGGGCTCCTGCCTTGTTGTTTCGAGATCACGAGTGGTAATCTCAATTTAGGTGTTATAAGAGTATTGCGCAATAAAGGCCTCGGCCATTTCGTCCCAACTCCGTTTGACATCATCCTCCAACTTCGCATACCAGATAGCGGCCACTCCCGACAGGGTCCAGCCAAATAGCGAAAGCTTCTGGGGTCTGGTGAGGCCCATTGGTCGTTATATATTTGAGAATAGTCGGAGGTGGACCATGGGATCACCAGATCCATCGAAGCGATCAATCTGCGGCATTTTGAATCTATCCGGTAATGTCACAGCCACATCAATATATCCGTCCTCGATATCCGGAATAGCCTTTACCCCTTGGGATTTTTTGAATAGCTTCTCGAGCTTGCTCAATTTCAGTGCTGTAGGGTCTATTTCGAACTCGAAGGGAGAGTCCAGGTGGTTTGCGGGTATATGGGTCTTGGACAGTTGAGGCGGCAGTGGGGGCGGAGCTGGCCCCGTTGGAATGTCTGTGTCCTCCTGGATGTTTTGGATATTTGGCAAGGTGTTTTGGATGTTTGGTAGGACATTCTGGACAGTTGGTGTCTATTCGGGTAGCGGGACCCCCGGCGGGGGAGGGTTTGGTTGTGAGGCTGATGCTCCGGCTTGTTGTTGAAGCCGGGTAATTAGCTCTACCTACTGGGCCATGATTGTGGCCTACTGTTTAGCGAACTCCGCTTGGCGGACAGCATCCTCTTGCATTTGCTTCATGCTCTCTTGGAGCTGTCGCATCATTTCTTCCATTCTAGCCATATTCTGCTGATCCTATTGACTGGCCGGTATGTGTATCTCTATGGCGTAAATCGAAATCTCGACTGCTCATCGCTAGGGTAGACCACTGCTCTGGTAACCTCTGCTCAGACACACTGCGCCTTCTAGGCCTTCTTCTGACAACTGGGGGTAGAGAATGGAACACTGGCTGTCCGTCAACCAAATCCTCAGATCGATTGAGCCGACGACCTCTTGTCCAAAGTGCTTGGGGAATATCTACTGGGTTTGAAGCAATTGTGCTAAAACTGTCCTAGCAAAAGATAAATAAAGCAATAAGGAAATAAACAACCAGATAAATAAACTGCATAACAGCTTAAAATAAATACACAACACACAGCTGGGCATAACAACACACGGTCGATAAGCTGAATATACACTGTCCTCAAACACTGATCATTATCCTTAAATCACTGTCCCCGAAAACTGAATCTGATACCCGCAGGCCAGATGCCTAAACTCATAAACTAATATATGCATTCCCTGTAGAGACACACTCTAAAAGCACATAACAGATAAGTGAGAGCCAAAACACCCCTATGTTGGGGTAAGGTTTCCCTGTCCTATTTTGTCCGGAGCTAGGGTTTCACTACGCACGTAGCGGTTTCAAACAACCTAACATCAGGTAAGCAACTTGTCCTAGTTTGGAATGGTCACTACGGATTCCGAATATGCACTAGATCGAATGGTCAAAAAGGGTGCCCCGGTAAAACCGGGGTTTGTGTTCCCATACTGGCAGAGCCTATAACCGGTAAGCCTTATAGCACGCAACCTCTGGCAAACCGCTCTGGAATAGCATATGGCAAACACAGTGTCCTAGGCGCACCAATGCAAATGAAATGCAAAGAAACACATAAGTGTAGTCAAAACCAGATATCATGAGTTCGAGTCAAGTTCTCTAAATCCCCAGCAGAGTCGTTAGAAACTGTAGACGTCCCCGAACGCCTCAGGGAGGGAATGGGTCCCCCATTCTGTTCGTTTCGGGCTCACTACAGCTCAGGACTCTAATTGTCACGGTTCTTAATCTGAACTAAAGAGTCTAAATCCAGCAAATCGTTTTTGAGAAAACAGATTTTTTTGAAAGAAGTGCCAAACATGGACTGCTTTGCCAGATGCAGAGTCGCCACCTAAATGTTTTATTTTGGGAAATTTAGGAAACCCTGACTCGTTTGCCTAAGGCCACGTGTCCGTCATCACCAAAGTTGCCTCGGCTCGGGAACTTGTGTACGATTGGGGAAGGTCACTTCGTGAGCACCCCCGCTCGCCCGATCAAAGATCGGCCTCTACTAACCATGATATCTAGTTTTGAAAACATTATGCATTCTTATCCCGGTTTTTAGACTAGATTTACTATGTGATGCGCACAACATACAAGTATTGACTGGATCGCCTGAATTGGAACAAAATATTTCATGTTTGTTTTTTTGAAAGATGGTTTGCTACCCGCAGGTAGGCTTAAAGTATAAATTTTTCCACCCTCAGGTGGGCTTAGAAAAGATGGTTTTGCCACTATCTAGTGGGTTTAAAACTCACAGTCAATGCGTTATTCCAATCCAAATAACCCAACCTTCACCCACAGGCATTCAGACAGTTATATCACATAAGAAAATAGCCTCATAGTAAGCATGCTATCATGGCAGTCACTCACACACATGCAAGGATGCTAAAGCGTAAAACTTACCGAGTACTCCGAGCCAAAACAGAAGCTAATTAGAAATCCATGCATGATCCTAACTATACAGAAATGCCTAATGCAACACATGCAAAAATGCAACTATAGCAGGCTCGGCTATTCTAAACACGGCATATGGAATGCTACAGCTAACACGTATTCAACTTGAAATTGAAATACAATGCAGTGAGTTATGATGCGCCGAGCCCGGTGCATGCAAAACAAATGAATGAATGCAAACATGCTATCATACTGTATGCTAATTGAAACATGCCCTATTCTAACCATCATAAGCTGGTAAATAAAAGGGAGAAAGACGTGGGGTTGGAAGACATACATCACACACACGCACACTTATTACAGTTGTACCCTCACTCGGAGGGTCCAAATAAATAATATACAGTCCAAATGAATAGTACAGTCTGAATAATTACAAAATCCTAATTAATTAACAAATTAACCTAGGAAAGCTGTAAACTAGCATGCAAGCTAGGGACTGCCTCGACTCTGCTCCGGATGATGGATGATGCATGTTTGAGTTGCTTGGTGCAGAAATCCATTGCGACGCCCCGATTAGCCTCTGTTTACAGTTTATGCTCGGAATATTGTGCAAAGCTTTGAAAGGCTGTTGATTCTTGATTTGCTGCAACAAAGAGCAAGAAAGGGGCATGGCAATCACGCATCCCGATGCATGATGGCTGAGGAGTCAAACTGCACAACTCAATATGAAATGAATGCACATGAAAACACAACAAAACCTAAACTCCATCATGGGTAATCCGGGTCAAGCGATCGAAATTGAGACACGTTCCGTCACTCGAGTATGAACGCCCTCGCTTTCCGTGCTCGCTAACTCCTATCCCAAACACAATGCAATATGCATGACATGCATGAATGCAACTAAGATACAACCTAACATGCACAATGCTATGAAATGGCATACACGATGCACGAGGTAACATGGCATACACAATGCGCTAACATACAACCTAGCATACACAATGCTATGAATTGAAATGGCATACGCAATGCATGATGGACTTACACCAATCATGAGTGGACCTCACCACACTCACATAGGAGGCCAGAAGATGAAAATGAGACACTCGAGATGCGTGCACAAATGCACGCAAATCGAGGACCAAACCTAAGGCACGAATGCCACTCTACCAAAGCATGGTAAGGCATGGAACATGATATGCAAAAAAGCAAATTTCAAGATCAAACATGATGCTAAATGACCTCAAGCATGGCAATATGGCACCCGATGCATGAGATGAGACCCGAAACTCAAAATTAGGCACATGGAATGACTTATAGCTCTACAAAGCATGCATTATTTGAACATGAAGCATGAAGACAGAGTCAAGGAAGTCCCAAAATATGAACTTTTCCAGTTTAAAGTGGCCAAAAAGTGCTAGCAAGATGGCTTAAATTAGCATGCAATTTTGGCGAGCAAACATAGTTTACATGGCAAGTGTATGAAGCAAGTAAGAACCCATCAAACCAACAAAAATCAGTGAATAAAACATGCCAAAATATGCCTAAATAACTATGGAAATGCAGCCAACACATGCACAAATGAGGGGTTCCTTTAGAGGGCATACAAAGGGATTCTTAAGCATATACAAGATAGACATGTGGCAGCCCCAAAACAACTTTGACAATCAAATATGATAGTCTCAAAACTCACCAAATTGGCCCCAAAATCAGTCCAAAAAGTATGCAAGATAGGGCCTCTTTGGAAGGCCAAAATGGCCACCAAACAAGTCAAGGTGAGAGGGGGTCACCCCCCTCTAATTTGGAGGCTCAAAAAAGCATCAAAGCCACTAGAAATCCACTGGATTCCAGTGGCTAGAAGTTCAAATAAGGCATGCAACAAGGGCTAGGGTGTAAGGCTCAAAATGAGAGGGAATCAAGCATATAAGAAGGAATGTGACCTCAAATAAGAAAATGTTCTGAATGAAACATGAAAATGATGTCAAAACAAGCCTTTTCTCAATTTATAACAAGTCTCAAAAGTGATCACAAATATGGCTTATCTATCATGCAAAAGTGGCCCTAAAAGGAGGGAAAGAGATAAGGGACAGAAGCTGGCCCCAAATGGCAAGGATCCCTTCAAAAACATTGAAGAGGGGCTCAAAAAAAGGCACTTTACAGTTTACATCAAGCCACTAAAATAAACACAAGTGAGGCTAAACTATCATGCAAGAAAAATGCCAAAAGAGGGACAAAGAGGCAAGTGGTAGCTTCTGGCCTCAAACAGAGGAGAGCCCTTCAACAATGTTGAAGACTGGCTCAAAACAAGATATTTACAATTTATGACCAAGTCCAAAACAGCTCACAAATAAGCCTAAAATACTATGCAAAAAAAGTCCTAAAAGAGAGTTAAAGTGGCAAGTGATAGCAGGAGACCTCAAACAGCAAGAGGTCCTTGATCAAACATGAAAAGGGGCTCAAAATTTGACTATTTAAAGTTTGGGTCGGAGCCCAAAAATGCAAGCAAGAAAGGCTAAGAAAGCATGCAAAAATAAGCTTAAAAGAGGGAAAATGAGACTCACCCTTGTAAAACCAAGCTTCAACAACTTTTGGACCAGGTTTGGGAGCTCTTAGCCTCTGGAAGACAGCCTCAAGTTTTTGGAATGGATGTTGGAGGTATGGTGCTATGAGTTGTAGTGTAAAATGGTGTAGGACTTAAGGGGTTTTGATGCTTGGAGTAGAGAGGGAGAGAGATTGAATACAAGAGCCTTAAAACAAATTTTTGTAACCTCTAAAACACAACTGGGGGTGCTCGTTATATAGGCAAAAGAGTGGAGAAAAAGGGGGGAAATGAAATTCAAATTTCCCTCCCAAAAGTCCCCCCATCGGATACAGAATCTGGGGGGAAAAGAAGGGTGTATCTATAAGGAACCAGCTGTGAGGAACATGGCCAGCCAATTTCTGAGAGCTCAGGTGGCCGGCCGACCACCTCCCTTGGCCGGCCGGCTAGGGTCAAAAGGGTCAATCAGAGAAAGCTGGCCGGCCACCCATATTGGTGGCCTCCCATGTGTGCACAATACAACCATGTGATCAAAACCCAGAAAAAGTGAACCAGGAGAGAGAAAACCCCACTTTTCAAAGGGGTTCAAAAGGGTCAGGAATAATTGCTGGCTAGCCATGACATATTGGTGGCCTCCCAGGTTTGTACAACACAAATATGTGGTTGAGGGCCAAAGAAAGTGGCCCGGGAATGGTCAACATCAGCTTACTAGCAAGAAAAACGGGCGACGGGGAGCGATGAAGGAATAAAGCTAGCTTTTCAGAACAATTGCTGGCCTTCCACCCTTCTATGACCTTCATAACAATGAAAATAAGGTCCCTGCCAAAAATGGACTCAAACCGATGCAAATTGAAGGTTCGGGGGCCGAAACACGCAGCCCGGGGCCCCGAAAACTGACTATTTAGCACCGAAGGTGGTGTTCGACCACGAAGTTGGTCTCTCGGACCACAGTGTCCCTCAAAAGGGAGTAAATAAGATGCATGCCAAAAACCGGAGCAAACGGAGGTGGTTAAGCGGTCCCGAACCGAGGCACACAGCCGACGGCTTCGAAAACCAAAAACCGGGCTCCGAAATGGGAAAAATGGCCTACGACCACGAAACGTAGCCTACGGCCACTGAGAGATGATCTACGAGATCTCTCCCTCCCTTCAGGAAGAGAAAACGGAGAAAACGGGGCCTGGTTCGCAAACCGAGGCAAAGCACAGAAAAGCCCGAAAGACCGGAGGTAAGGCTCGCGGCCAAGACTCTGAAACTTCGGAACGAGCGCAATATGCAACATCACCAAGCGTTCAATCGGTGACGTCTGAGTCTTAAGATCGGTCAAAAATGGGGTGTCTACAGTATCCCATATTTTCCTTCAGTGAACCTGGCTTCAAGATTTTCAGCAAGACAATCACTGCCAATAGAAGTGAAATGCCCAGTTAGTTTGGGCCTAGACCTCTAATCATGTGAGAACAGATTCTTGAAATGCTTAAAGATCTCATGCTTTACCCCGTGTGGATCTTCAAATAGAACCCCTCCCACTGATATCGAATTTAATAGATTTCTGTTTTGCCTGCTGGAAGCCACAATATGAAATTTTTTTGTATTTTTATCCCCTTTCAAACCCCAATCCATTCTAGATTTTTGGAGCCACATCCATTCATCTTTTTTGTTTAGTGACCATAATTCTTTTCTGATCTCTTTTCTTCTTTCAACTTCACCTATAGACAAATCCCTAAGCTCAGCCAATAAATCAAGCTTGTGTAGTTCCTCCTTAGCGGCCTTGATAGAGTGAGTGGTATTCCCATATACCTCAGTGTTCCATTTCTTTAGATTCAATCTAAGCTTCCTAAGCTTTATTTGAATGACATAACCTGCCCAACCTGAGACAACTAAATCCAACCAGGAGTTCTTCATAACTGACAAAAATTGAGGGTGTGAAACCCATGCATTAATAAAACGAAATGGTCTTAGCCCCCAATCCCTAACATCCTCCATTAATAAAAGAGGACTATGGTCAGATACCCCTCTTGGAAGGTCCCAAAGTTTAAATTGTATTTTTCTAACCACTCTGTTGAGAGTAAAATTCTGTCAATTTGACTCCACCTTCCTTCATCACTTGAATTACTCCATATAAACTGCCTACCTTGCATTGGTAAATCGGATAATGCAAGCCCTTCTATGAAATCATTAAAAGCCCTCATTCCTCTATCCCTCCTTGAACACCCATTTCTTTCACCCAACTTTCTAATCTCATTAAAATCCCCCCTATACACCAAGCTCTTTAAACTGTGACTTCAAATTTACCAGTACATTCCATAGATAACTTCTTCTAACAACATCATTAGGAGCATAAATATTAATCAAAACACGTTGGAAATCTGGATGAATCGTACCTGATAAAAGAATGAAATTCCTTGTGTTGCAACATTGTGAAAGTCAAAACACACTAGACTTCCAAATGCACAAAAGTCCCCTAGCCAAACCTTCAGCATTTACCGACATGTATTCCATATCATCACCAAGCCATAGCGATTTAACTATGTCAAACATCAATACTGATTTCGTTGTTTCTTGCAAAAACACAACATCAATTCTTCTTTCTTTGAGCAGATTTTTTACGGACCTCCTTTTTTTCGGTCTCCCAAAACCCCTTACATTCCACGACAATAGCTTCATTAAAACTTGAGAAAAACACCGAGACCACCATATAATACCATTCAATTACGAAAAGCATCATTCTCCTGCGCAACTTTCAAAGCATCATTCTTTTCATAGCTTCTTCATCATTGTTATCAAAATCGATGCCCAAATCTTTACCCAGTTTTATAGTTTCTCTGGCCTCCGCTAATATGCTCATCACTCTGGCTGAACGCTACTCACTCGAACTTGAATGAGAAAAAGTTGATGCTTCCACTCTAAACATCGGTCCTTTATGCTAATTATTCATGATTGACATCCCTTCACTCCTTAATCCCTTCCTTTTATTTCGAGCATACCTTCCTCCCCTGCTTCATTTTATTGGAGCAATAGCTTGCTTAGATCTAAAAATCTTGCTATTTTGGAGTTTGGCCTTGCTTCATTCCTCCACAAATAGCCCATGCATAGCTGCGAGCTGGGGTTTAGGTGATGAGAGAATAGACCCTAATAGGGCCTGATTGCCCTTCTTAATACTGTGATTATGGTCCATCATTGTTGGTGTAGACTTGGGCTTAGGCAGTCTGTTTGCTAATTGGGCCCTACCCAACAGAATTTGAATATTTATTCCAAGCTCCTCACACCCATTCCCACTCAAGTTTTTCATAAACCCAGACGTGGTAACCTTCTCCACCCTTGCACTTTCTCCAATATCATTACTACTCTGGTTAGTAAATGGTGCCTCCTCAACTGTTTAAGTTTTGCATGCCTCTGACACCATTATGTTTCTGAAACAATTACTAACAGTTTTCCCCACAAAAGAGGAATTAGAACCGTTCTTCTCCTTCTCCCTCGTATTAACTCGATCCATTGCCACCTCATTTCGTTGTGATCTTGCCACATCATTCATCTCCACTCCGACCACCCTATCGGTCTCATCCTCCGAGCTGTTGTCATGGCTGCCTTCCTGCTTTTCCAGTTTGTTTAAGTTGGAACAATCATGCATGGTGCACATATATGCCACATTAACCACTTTAGATACCATGACTTGCTCTTCACAAACTTTGACAGGAAAAATTCTATCCTTACAACAAACCTGAATAACTGTATTGATGGAATCCATATATTTTGTAGCCACTTTGACTCTTCTACACCTAAAGGAAATTTGTCGCGATGTTTCTTCGTCAAGCTTGATTACCTCTCCCCAAAGTTTTCCAATCTTTGTGAACTTATCAGCACTCTAGAGGTTAAACGGCACACCATAACAACAAAGCCATACTCTCCTTTCTTGCTCTATGTAGGCACCCTCACTCCATCCTAAGACAGATTCACACCATTCCTGCAAGCATTCTTTGAGTAAAACTTGATTCTCCTTTAAGTGTTCCGATGAGCTAAATGAAACTACAGCCATCATTCCCTCCCTTTTCCGGACAAGGACACCTTCTGTCCCTTTCAAGAACTGCTTTCAAGAGTTAACTTCACAAAGAGGCTGTCAAACAGCCACCCATTCCCCACTTCATGAGCGACAATTGTGTGTTCTTTATACACTTTACATGAGTCATTGTTCACAACCTCAGCGTAGGACTTAAATCCTGTACTCCTTAGCCCTGTCTTATCCATTTGCTCTTTTAAGCTTCCTACGGTATTTTTTCCCTTCCTCCATTGGTGACTACTTGGATTGTACCGCTGAGTTTTTCTATTAGATCTTTCCCAAACTCTGCTTCCTTGACCTTCAACGCATTGTCATCACACCACAAACCATTTCCTTTTTGGATCGCCATAGATGCTACAACATGACAATAGTATCTGACAAAGCCAAATCTTGTCTTTGTAACTTTTCTTATCTTGTTTGGAATGAACATATCACTTACAACCCCAAACTTTCCAAACAGAGAGTAAAGACCCTTTGGAGTCATGGACCGTAGAATGTTATCAACGAAAACTATGTAAATAGCATTATCCTTTCTGTCAATCTCTTCACACCTCCGTACCTGCTTCCTTCTCCCATGCACCACTGGTTGCCATCCTCCTACTTCCTTCACACCACCGGTTGCCATCTCATAGTACGATTTCTTTAGTTTGATTATTACTTAATTCTAGATTATAACTTAACAGATTATAGATTATGATTTTAATCAAAGGCTGTTATCTGTTTGGAGTAACTGTTAGATTATAAATTTAAGTTGCTGAGTAGTGTTTGTTAGATAAACTGTGAAGTAGATTTTTCAATTAACTTTTATTTTTTATTATTCACTACTTGTCTACATTTTTTTTATAAATAATAATAATAATAATAATCTATAATCCATTTGAGTCTTTTTCTATTTTTAAAAAAAAATAAAAAATCTAAGAGTATGATCGTAAATTAACATGTCCACTACAAAAGCTGATAATCAGAAGTAAGGGGTGAGCAACTTCTCAGAATCAGTTTTTTTGAGTTAAAATAAGTATTTAGAATCAAAAGTTGTTTAAAATAAGTTTAACCAAACAGTCCAAAATAACTTTTTGAAAGTTAAAAATTATAAGTTGGCTCAAAAAAACCCAAACAAATACCCCCTTAATTTAGAGCTCCCAATTTTTTTTTCATTATTCAATATTCCCAATAGAATGTGTCTTTATTTTCTAATCAATCATCATTTAGGGTTCGTTTGATATTGGCTTTTTTAGCCAATTTTTTTTATGTTGAGACTTTTTTAGCCTGACTTTTTTAGTCTCGTTTGGTTTTGTTTTGGATTTTTTTGATTTTTGTGAGAGAAAAAACGTAATGATTATGGGTAAAATGTAGTATTTTATCTTATTGACTTATATAGCCTATTTTGTCTTTTTATGATTGTTTAGCTCCAAAATGTTAGCCAAACCATGGCTTAATATATTCTTTCATATTTTTCAATCACCTAACACAATACTTCACCTACCCACTTTCTCCACCAATCATAATACTATGGAATACTACATGTCCATATTCTGAGATCACTGAATAATTACCCGCTGCTGCACAGTCACTGATTTCGGAATTATTTTTATAATTTAAATTGTTCACTTTTTAAGATATATTGAGTAGAATATAATTGTAAAAACTAAATTGATTAGATATCGATAATTGATTTATCAAATTATATTTGTATTCAGTTTTATTTTTTAAATCACATTTACTATTACTTTGGTAAATACAAATAAAATTCAATAATAAGAATATGAGATCGATCAATTTAAATTTTTATAAATATATTCTACAATTAAAATATCAAAATAAACTTCAAAACAAACCCCATAAACAGCACAACAACTCGGACAACTGCCACCCCAATTCCTTTATTCGGTGGGCATAAGAACTTCGACCACTATTCCTATCACAGCTGCTATTTCTTGGCCTAAATTGTAGAAATTATTCAAAAATTCCAGAGTTATTGGTGTGGGGTTGATTCTTTCATACTTTCAAGCATGCTTAAGAAGCTCAAATGAGGCCGCCTTTACACCTATTCCACATTATCGTATTGAAAAAAAAAGTTAGCATATATAATTTCGAAGAGGCATCTTAAAAAATTGACATATTTATTTAAGACAATTATAATATTGTTTAAAAAAGATAAATTATAAATACATCTCTTTAAATTTATTTAAAATATAAATTATCCCTTGTGATTTTTAAAATTACATTCTATCTCTTGAAATTTCTAATTTTATAACAAGTGGACCATTTTATTAATAAATCATCAAGTCAATTAACAATTTTTAATGATATCATAAATATATTTCAATTAATAGTTCATGTAATTTTATTATTATATAGGATTGCAGTTAGAAATTTTATTTTTTGTTTGGGAAGACTAAATAAGTGCACTTTTTGTCTTTTTTGACTAAAAAAGTGAGGTTGAAAATATGGATGTTTGGATTAATTTTTTGACTTTTTATGAAAAAATGTGTAATAAAAAATTGTAAAAATTAGTTTTTAGAGGAAAATTTGAATTGGGAGTTGTGCAGTCGTAATTGTTGACTTTTGGTGAATAGTGTTAACTTTTTAACTTTTTGAGTAACTTTTTGACTTTTTGGATTATTCTCTACATCCCAAACTTAGCCTTAATAATAACACATTAATTTGAAGTTTCCAAATTTAAGATTTTGACTTAATTTCCAAACATATAGTTTTGGGAAGTTAATTATTAAAAATGAAGAAAAACTAATACCTATTGAATTTCAAAAAAAAATATTATTGCGACATGTGTATTTTTATTTTTTTATTTAAATTTGAAAATATGAAAAAATTGGATCTAGAGTTTGTAACTTAAAGGCAACAACACAATGTTTTGCAATTATAGATGGTATAGATATAGATAGATACTCCAAGGCTGTATTTAGTTTATAAATTTAGAGACGCATTTGAAAAAAGAAAAGGAAAAGGAAAAATATGTGTGAAATGTAATTATATTCAATTCACATTTCACATTCCTTTTCATTTTAGCACTATTGTTTTCTTAAACTACCCAACTGATTAAGAAGTTTTTCTGATAGTATACCTCTCGGATACTTTCAATGCTTAACTTACTAATATTTACATTTTTCATTAACTACATAAACGTATCAATGTAGCGTCTATGAGTTTTATTTTGGAGAATAAATTGCAGAGAGTTTTATTCTAGCAAAATTGACGGCCATCATTTATTCAAAATGAAAAAGTGAATACACTGTTGGAAATTTGAATGACAAGAAGAAATAAGAAACCAGTAGCAACAAAACAAGAAAAATAAGTGCAAAACTTCTAAGACTTGCAATCTGTGAGATATCCCTATCCAACAAAGACAAGTCACCCAAAAGAAAAGCCAAATTCAGAGCCTAGCATAAAAACTTCAAGCCATTTTTAATGTATTCCCTATATCAATCACAAACCGATATCTAACATCAGCTTTCACGAGGCGCTCCATTGCAGTATTCACGTAGTCCATCGGTATCACCTCAATGTCTGCCGTTATGTTGTGTTTTCTTTGCAAAATCTATCATCTCTTGTGTCTCTTTTATGCCCCCAATGCAACTTCCAGCCACAATTTTCCTCCCTGCCATTCAAACATTGTGTATTAGGCGTTTGAAGACTTTCGTACATATAATTTCTAATCCACAAAGCCAAGGAGCCTGTCATTATATTTTGCTCAAGAACAGTTAGGAAGCTAATTCAACCCCAAAAATACGAGCACTCACGGGTGTATGTAAGCGTTAGAGTATTTTTCTATGGTTGAACCGTATGAACGTTTTCGTGTATTTTTTCTATGTTTAGAATTTGTGTACACAGAAGTGTTGTGTGCTTTTACATACATTCCTCAAAACAAATTAGTTATGTTAAATGCTTACCCATGATCAGAGGAAAGACTGGAAGCTCAAGTGGCTTCTCTGGTGCACCAACCAAGATGAGCTTTCCATGAGATTTCAACAAACCAATCAATGGTAGAAGAGGGTGAGGTGCAGAAACCGTATCAATGATACCATCCATTGTGCCCATAACAAGCTATTACATTCGACACATCAAAACAAGAAGAATAAAAGTTATCAATCAAGAATTCTCATGAACTTTTGATCATAACAAGACTCAAAGCTAATAAGGAAAAAAAATGGTTACCTGCATCTGAGTTGGGTCACGGCTATCCAAAAAAGAATCAGCACCAAGCCGTTCAATAGCTTCTTTCTTCTTGCCGGAAGAGGTACTAATCACAGTCACTTTAACACCAAAAGCTTTGGCAAATTTTACAGCTGCATGACCAAGCCCACCAAGACCAACCACACCCACATGCATACCAGGCTGGTCAAGCCCAAAGTGTTTTAGAGGGCTATAAGTAGTGATCCCAGCACAAAGAAGAGGTGCACAACCATCAAGAGGAAGACTGTCAGGGATGCGAATCACGAAGTGCTCATCAGCCACCATAATATTAGAGTAACCTCCATAGTTTGGGGTTCCATCATAGTAGATGGAATTGTAGGTGAATAACATTTTAGGACAATAGTTTCCTAGATCATTAGCACAATTGTCACAAGAGTGACAAGATCCAACCAAACATCCCACCCCAACTTTGTCTCCAAGTTTGAATTTCTGCACCTTGCAACCTACCTCTGTTACCACACCCACTATCTCGTGCCTGCATTTGTCAATTCAAATGAAACATGTCATATCGTACTAACTAAGGACTTGGCAATTTTATATCCATTCATATGTTAGATTTTATTAATTAAGTGATTGGAATTTCATCATCTAACCACCAATTTCTATTAATGGGATGTAAGAACAATTTAGTACTGATATACCAATAGAATTATATATTTAAATGATATAATTTTATTTGGAATTGTTATTTTAAAAGTGAATGCCCACTAAAATGATATTTTATTATAAAATGTCACTGCCACATAATCAAAAGAAATACATAAATAAATAAATAAGTGCAATAAACAAGCCTAATCATTATAAAAAAAACACAAAGAACAAGGGAAAAAAAAAATGGTATATAGTGTGTTTGGTTTTAGTTTTCTAAAAATTAAATTTTTTATTTTTTGTGTTTTTTTGTTTTTAGTGAATATTTTTTTAAATTTTAAGAATTTTTTTTACTTTTTTAGACATGTATCTGAATAGTAAAATATTTGTGAAAAAATATTTTTAAAATTTAATAAATACACAAAAATACGAAAAATGAACTGAATTTTCGTTTTTTTGTGCATTTGTTTTTCTATTTTTTGATATTTAGTGTATTTTTTAAAGATTTTTTTTCACAAATATTATACTTTTTAAGGGTTTTTATGTTAGGTGTATTTAAAAATTAAAAAAAAAATTGTTTAAAATATTAAAAAATTCATCAAAAACATTAAAATACGAAAAATAAAAAAGTAGAATTTTCTGAAAATTGGAACCAATTTTTAATTTTAAGAAATAAGAAATGCATAATAGACTCAATGGACTTAGATACAAAGTAGCATGTTTCAAAATTATAAATTAAAAATGAAGATTGCATTGTCAAGATATTTATACATGTAAAATATATGTATGCATGCACGAATGCTAATAAAAACAATAAATTTTTTTAGGTACAACGAATATACAAATTTATGAAGGCATCTCAATATAAATCAAATTTTATTGCTTCTTGTTTTGGGTTGAAATTGTGTAGCTTCTGGTTTTAGACTCAAAAACAGAGCAATGCAATGACATAACCCAACCAACCCAACTGATAATGGTCCGATTGGTTTGGTTTGGTTATTGTATTTTTTAAAATGTTTAGAGAGAGAGAATGAAAGATGCATGAAGTGTACCCAGGGAGAGAAGGATAGTTGGTGTTGCCCCATTCGTTCTTGATTGTGTGAAGGTCAGAATGACAAACCCCACAATACAATACTTTGAATGTCACGTCTTTTTCTCCGGTTGCCCTATACCACACGAAAACCCAATTAATAAAATAACGTACTGCCGATTAAACACAACCATATATTATACATTAATCAAATGAAAAGAAAAAAAGAAAGAAAGAAAGAAAGAAGTAATATACCTTCTGGAGAATTTGAAAGGAGAGAGGACACCAGATGTGTCTCTGGCTGCCCATCCCAAGGCCTCCACTGGGTGTTGTTGCTCAGCAGATAATTTTGCCATGACAGAGAGAAAGAGAACAGAATGTTAAGAAATCTAGAGAGAGAACAAAAAGAGGGATATGCTATTGGCTAGTAGTGCAAAGCAGTGACATGTGTTGGGTCTGTCTGTCGTTTGGATTCCGTGGATATATATAGCAGTTAAGGACTGAAAGGGGCTGACCTAGTCGATAAAATTAGCGAGGCATTACGTAGTCGGTGAGATTAGCCATTGGTTAAGACATTTGATAGACAAAGTAATAAGTACTAGTAGACAAAATAAATTTAAATTATTTTATAACTCAATATGTGATCTACCTTGCACACAAATCAACAAAAGTAATACGTGCAATAAACAAAGCAATAAGTACTAGTACACAAAATAAATTTAAATTATTTTATTTAATTAGCCTTTCAAAATTGGTTGATGAACCAAGTCACCCCATTTATTTATAATAATATGGCGCCGCCCATACTTAAAGCAGTTGTAAAAAAATTATGAGTAATATTTGAGGTTGTAAAAATTTTATTAAATTTTTTACTAAATATTTTACATGGGTGTGGGACTCACATAGAATTTATATGGTATGGGTCTCACACCCATGTGAAATATTTGATAGAAAATTTGGTAAAATTTTTAAAATCCCTAACATTTTTCAAAAATTATTTCGCCATAAATTTTCAAAATAAATACAATTATAAGAGCATTTCTGATGCTAAAACAGATAATCAAAACTAAACTTTAGCAATTTTATATTGGAAAAATGCTAAATTTTAGTAATATTACACCAATAATATACTAGTTATCTATTCTATTATTTTAAAAAATCAAATCAAAATTTTAAAGAGAAAGGAAAAAAAAGAGTAGCTCTAGCTAAAATTTGACATTTTATCAAAATCTTGTGTGAAATTTTGTAGAAAGTTTAGTAATAGGCAACCATTTGGCTTGTTGTTAAGAGGTTACGTTTTGTACGAAATTATTATTAACTAGTAATCGCAACCACTAGAGCAACTGCATTGGAATTGCTCGAGAATCACCAATGCTAGTTCGAAATTTGACATGCTATTATTTTGGCTATGTTATAATAAATAAATAAAAAATGTTAAATTTTGATAAATTGCTTCTGTCATTTTTTTGACATCACTATCATCTCATCTTTAAAATCACTGTTGAATTTTTATAATGACGGGTCCAATCTAGAATGGTAAAATCACCATCATCTCCTCTTCTAGTTATAGGTTACAATTTCTTTACACTAACTATCATGCACATGATATCCTATATCACTTTATAAAATACATATGTTCATTGATAGAAATGTTAAATTTAAAAAAAAAAAGAATAAAAAAAAAACTTTTGACTAAAAAAACCAAAAAAAAAATCACTAAATTGTTTGTTATTAGTTAAAAATAATAAATATTATATTAATTTCAATTACAAAAAAAAAAAAAAAAACCCCTTGTTTAGCAACTATAGAAATACATTAACTTTTGGGTAAATTAAAGTGACCTTTCTTGAGATTTAAAGAAAATATAATAACTTTCATAATTTTGATATAATTATATTGAATTTTTAAAAAAAATTTAATTCACATAATATTTGGGCCTCAAGGGAGATCAGTACAATTTTTATCTTAACCTTTTTTATCTCTTAAAAGAGTGTTTGAGATTTTTTTTTTTTTTTTATGACTTTTTGACTTTTTAATAATTCATACAATAACTCCATAAGAGCTACTAAAAGAACTTAAAATTATAGGAGTTCGCACTCTCAAATTTTTTGTAGATAATTTCAGAAATATATAGAGTAGCCCTCCTTAATTTTTTAAACTATAGAGTAACTCTCAAAGACATAATCCTGAATCCGTCCCTACTACATTGTACTAGTGCATGACAATGCAAGCGTACCTTGCAAGTGCACCACTACGGCTACAGCAAAGGGCACATATAGACAAACACAAGGAATCAGGGGGTGTCACCACCATTGCAAGTTCTAATCTTGAGTGGGGATAGATATAGATAGCAATTATATGCAAGGCGGCTCTGGCTTTTTGAGGTTGAAAGCAAACTTCTAATATGACACCTTTTATAAATGTTTTAAAGCAGACTTTTAATATGAATCGATTTTTGAATTATTTTTTACAGAATGCAATTAGTTGGTAATTTAAAGTTTTTAAACTCTCACATTGTTAATTGTAAATTTATTAACCAAGTTTATTTTAACCAACTTATTAACCAAACTCATTCAATTACTTCATTGAATGTATGATTTAATCAATTTCGAATTTGAAGTGTTTCTTTTTCCCATAAACACCCATCAATTAGTTTTAAATAATTCACTATATTAATAAGTTTTGGTTTTTTAGGGATGCTTTCGAGCAAGTATAATAACAAAAAAAATAAGACTCATTTGATAGTTTTTCAAATTTTTTCAAGGCCTTTTTTTTAACCAATTTTCAGAGGCCCAAAGCGGCAGCTTGTGCGGCTTGTGTCCAAAGCCGACACTAATTATATGTATCTAGACATTTATGTATGTGACTATACATTTATATTATTTGTGACATGCATGCAGGGGCAGGGTCCTGGTCTAAGACCTAGTTTAATTTTCAGTGATGTTATTAATTTCCAAGAACACCACATTTTT
Source organism: Camellia lanceoleosa (assembly GCA_025200525.1). NCBI lineage: Eukaryota > Viridiplantae > Streptophyta > Magnoliopsida > Ericales > Theaceae > Camellia > Camellia lanceoleosa. Next base: position 54,348,719 of record CM045760.1, read on the forward strand.
CTCTCCACGTTGCCCTGCTTCTTCTTCTTATTATTCAGCTATTGGGAGTTGGAAAGCAACATTGCTCGTCTACCGTCTCTCCTTACAGTTATAGCTCTTCATACACAAAAATTAATACATACATGAAAACATATATCAGCAATTAATGCTATGTTTATAGAATTCATACACAAATAATATTCAGAATATTTAATATATGGTACAGGTTCATTTAGGATGTGGGTTTCTCTATACAAGAGTTAAATCTCAATTACATATTATCTTCCTAGATATATTTTTGTACATAAATTATGTGCATATAGTTCTACTAAACATGTATAAACCAAACCAATCAAAGCCAAACCTTAAGTCCCATCAAATAGGGTCGATTACATAAATCCTTCTTCTCAACTTAACTATATGAACGGCCATTTGGTTAGTCAAATTAAGGAGATTTATATCTCTATTTAATACACTCACCCATGTCAATCTAGGTCTACCCCTTTCCTTAATACATTCCTCTACCGTTATTGTATCACATCTCTTCACTACTATCTCTGTTGACCTCCGTTGTATATGATCAAATCATCTTAATTTACTCCAACCCATTCACAAGTATACTCATTTTAATTCAATCTTTTCTAGGCTTACCACACATTCACCTTAGCATCCTTATCTCAGCAACACTCATCTTATCTACATGTTATTTTTTAGTTGCTCAACATTCCATCCCATACAATATTGCTAGACTAATAGTCGTTCTATAGAACTTTCATCTTAGTCTAATAGGTATTCGTTTATCACACAGTACTCCAGACGCACTCCTCTACTTAAGCCACCCTACCTTAATTCTATAGATCGCATCCACTCCAATCTCTCCTACCAATCTATCCTAAATAATAAAAATGTTCACTCTTATGTAATTTTTAGTTCTCAATCTTCATTTCTCCTCTACTTCCATTATTACTGTTACTAAAATTACACTCTATTGTGCTCTATTTTTGTTCTGCTTATTCTAAATCTTTTATATTCAAGTGTTTCTCTCCACTCTAGCTTAGTGTTAACTCCTTCTCTAGTCTCATCCACTAACACGATATCATCTGTAACAAGCATACACCATGGCACGTCATCTTGAATATTTCTCATCATTCATAACTATAGCAAAAAAATAAAGACTTAAGATTGATCCTTGGTGCAATCCCACAGTAATTAAAAATTCACTTGTCTCTCCAGCAAACGATCTAATAATGGTCATCACACTTTTATACATGTCCCTGATCAAATCAATGTACCCTTTTGTTACCCATTTCATTTCTAACACTCACCAGATTATATTTTGAAACACTCTATCATATACTTTCTTAAGATCGATAAAAACCATATAAATGTTTCTTTTCTTTTCTCTATACTTTTCTATTACTTTCCCCAAAAGATAGATCGCTTCCATTGTTGACCTACCCGGCATAAATCCAAATTGATTCTCTGGTACCTCTGTTATATCTGGCAATTGACGTTCTATCACCCTCTCTCACACTTCATTATATGACACATCAACTTAGTTTCTCTATAGTTGTTGCAATTCTGGATATCACTTTTATTCTTATAGATTGACACTAAAATACTTTTCTTCTACTCTTCTGACATTTTCCTAATCAACAAAATTTTGCTAAAAAACCTAGTCAACCAAGCAACCCCTTTTTTTTATCCAAATCTTTCCAAGCTTCAATAGGAATATCATCAGGTCCTAAAGCTTCATTCAATTTCATCTTCTAAAGTGTAATCTCCACTTCAAAGTTCCTAATCTTGCAATAGAACCTGTAGTCTTGGTTTTTCTTATTACTGGCTACTTCCTTCCATTTTGGCCTTCCTCTATGTTCCTCATTTAACAATTTCTACCTCTCCTTAATCTCTTCATCCTTCACTAACACTTTAGAGTCCTCACTCTCGATGCACTTAACTTGATTAAAATCTCTTGTTTTCCTTTCTTTTATCTTAGCAAGTTTGTATATTCTTTTTTCTCCCTCCTTACTATCTAGTCTAGTGTAAAAGTCATCATACGCTTTCGACTTAGCATCACTTACTACTTTTTTGACCTTTTTATTAGCTAATCCGTAACTTTTAAGGTTTTCCTTAATTCTATCATTCTGTCACTTTTTAAAGCACTCTTTTTCGTTTTTATTACTGCTTTAACCTCCTCCCTCCACCACCAAGTTTCCTTAGAGTTGGGTCACTTTCCTTTTGACTTTCCAAGGACTTTCCTTGAGATTCTTCTTATACAATTGGCCATCGAGTTCTAAATAGTGTTAGCATCATCTTTCAAGTCCCAAATACCTTCTATATCCATTCTATTCTTAAATACTTCTAGTTTTAGGTCCCACCATCTCATCCTACAACGCTCACTATCCTTTCTAGCTTGGTATTGTCCTTTAAAGCATAAATCTAGTACCAAGATCCTATGTTGAAACGTCAGGCTCTCTCTAGGAATCATCTCACAGTCACTGCATTTTAGATAGTCCACTTTTCTTACTAGAAAGTAATCTATTTGGCTCTTAATTGACCCACTCTTAAAGGTTATCAAATGCTCTTCTCCCTTCTTATACATAGTATTGGGTACCATTAGGTCAGGAGCTAATGCAAAATCTAAGATACTCTCTCTAGCCTCATTTCTATCACCAAAACCAACCCACTACGCACCCTCTCATAACCTAATTATCGATTCCTACATGGCCGTTGAAATTTCCACCTATAACTAGGTCCTCTCCTACGAATATATCCTCTAATACCTCATCCATTTAGTCCCAAAAATCTCTCTTAGTCTGATTATCTAATCCTACTTGGGGGCCTTGTGAACTAACAACGTTCACTATATTCTCTTTAATGGCTGGCTTAACTAACATAATCCTAATATCTTTCCTAGCAACTACATTTTCTATAAGACCCTTGGCAATTATAATTCCTATCCCATTCCTGGCTCTATCCTTGCTACTATAATATAGTTTGAAATTGATATTCTTTATTTCCCTAGCTTTCTTACCCATCCACTTAGTTTCTTGTATGCTAGCTATGCTAACTCTCCTCCTAATCATGACATCTACCAATTCCATAGAATTACTAGTTAAAGTTCCTACATTCCATGTGGCTACCCTAAACCCATAATTTTGTTGGAAAATTTGAATTTAAATTTACTCCAATGGTTGTGTCTCTTGAGATGAAAGGTTGTGATCCTTCAAAAGGACACACCCTTTCATCTCAAGAGACACAACCATTGGAATAAATTTAAATTCAAATTTTCCAACAAATTTTGGACTAACTTCTTTATTTGTCCTCATCTAGAAAAACGCAGCAACCTTTGCTCATTTTTCACTGCACCCAAGTGTCGATGCGGTCCTCTTGCTCACTTTTTGAAACACTCGGAAGCAGGCGCAACGCTTCATTTAAGGAGAACGACCTAGTATTTAATCGATTCAAAGTAAGATTCATTTTTTTAAGGGATCTGAGTGCTTTTTTTTTACATCCTGCAGCTGTCTGCAATCTAACACACAACCCTCATCCTTTATACCTAGGCTTAGGACTAGCGGAGTTGTTAAATTGCCCCAGCGGAGTTAAACAATGTCAACTTAGCTAAAGAGAATGGAAAGACACATAAATACATATTAGATTTTTAGGTAAATTGCGCTCACCTCACTTAACACTACAAAAATTAAAGTTTTAGAGATCAAAATTTAGGAACAAAATCATTTTTTAGGGACCAAATAATTTTGTTATGAAAAGTGTCGTCATTATATTTTTAGCAACAAAAATTGGACATTAGTGATAAATTATTATCCTTTTGGAACCAAATTTTTTGTCTCAAAAAATAAATTATTTTGAGACCAAATTATTTTGTCCCTAAAAGTTTATTTATTAATGACATTTTCAAAATTTTGTTGCTAAAAGCTTTGTTTTTGACTTTTTGGGATGACCTTTCAGCGACTATTATCATGACGATGGAAATTGGTTTCTAAATGTCTTTTGCAACAAAATTTTCACTTTTAGAGACTAAACATTTGATCTCTAAAACTCTTATATATTGTAGTGTAACGTTTGGAAAAAAATATAGTTAGTTCTACGCTTTTAATATAATTATATTGACTTAAATTCCTTTTTAGTATGGTTAAAATGACTTAAATTAATGTAAATGGTGGATAGACACAAAAATAAATAAAAATAAATATATGTTTTAATTTAATAGAGTTGACAATATTGTTATTTCATTCATATGACTAACAAATACTAATGAAAACAAACCTAACTATTTTGTGAAATAAAACCTGAAAAAAAGCTAGTGTAATTATATTCAAAGTGTGAGATTAATTATATTTTTTTTCAAACCTTAGGGGAGATGAGTGTAATTTACCCTATATTTTGTTAGTGAATAAAGTGTAGGATGAATGGAAGCAGATGAGTGGTAGTTTTATCTAAATGTGATTATAGAAGTCTTTATCAATTGGAGTTAAACATGAGAAGACTTAAAAGGACCTACAAATGCTGAAATGTGCATACACTTCCTCAAGACAGGTAAAGTCATGCTTTGCATTAGGTTTTGCAAGTTTAAATTATAATTTTCTGTCATTACAAGTTGTAAACCTATCACTTGTAGCAAATTTGTAAATGAGATAAAAGAGCATATGATTTGGTTCATCACAAGAAACTTGAAAGATTCACTATTGTCAAAACTAGAAATGTATATCTTCTTAAAGAAGAGAGTAAATTAATGGTCAATTACTTAGATTAAAGAAAGATCCCAAATGGGCAGTTAGCAAAACAAACAAATGTAACTTCCATAATAATATCTGAGCTAGTAACTTGTCCCTCTCATTAAGAGAAAAATTGGATAAGATCTGATGGGTATGGCCATGCCCAGGCCAGAGCACAATCAAGGTAAGTTTTTTTTTGTTTTTTTTATAAAAAAGAAAAGTCCTCACTAGGCCAATGTGAACACCAAAGTTGACTAGTTCACAACCACTCCATAAAAATTTCACCTAAAATTCCTTTTAAGATTGAGGCCTCGTTTGGGAAGCGTCCCATTTAGTTAAAAAGTCAAAAAGTCAAAAAGTGAGACTAAAAAAATCAAAAAGTCAACAATCCATACTAAAAAGTTAAAAATTTTCTTTTCTCTCTACTTTTTGCACATCTTTTCGTAAAAAGTCAAAAAATCATCCTAAACATACTAGTTTTTTTTAACTCATATTTTAGCCAAATAGCCAAAAAATTATTAAATTAGCCTGTTCCCAAACGAGGCATAAGTTGTCAAATTGATATAACACCTGAGATAAAGAAATTCATATCTCGCACATTTTCAGAGTTAAGGATGGATTCACCCATTAAATGAGTCAAAATCTACATTATAGTTACTGATTTAAGCATTATAGCGAACTTAATTAATATCATGTTGAGTGATTTTGATAATTTTTTTTATTTTTTTATTTTGAAAGGTAATTAGTTTTGGACTAAGTATGAATTCCATCAACGAAAAGGTCGATGGAGGTGACTTTTTCTTGCTACGTTTGCAAAATTTTTTGATTGTATAATAATGAATGGAAGTGGGTCTCCAAATACTAGCTACTTGGGGAATTCGAAATGTCTAGAAAGTTAGAAATTACACTCCATTGTATAAAATTTGTTTCAAATTAAATTCTTCTAGATTGTTTAATAATGAATCAATGTTGGTCCAAATACTTACTACTTGACTTGAGGGATTCAAACTCTCTAGAACCTTGGAAATTTCAATATTTGTTCAAGTTAGATTTTTCTGGAAGTGGGATTGGGTAAGTTTTAAAAAATTATTATTTGGTTTTGATTTTCAGAAAATATTTATCAGAAAATTTTACTTTTTATTTTATGTATTTTTTTGTTTTCAATGATTTTTTTAATATTTTAAGTAATTTTTTAATTATTAGACACACTTAACATAAATACATTTAAAAAGTATAATATTTGTGAAAAAAATATTTAAAAAATTCACAAAATATCAAAAATACGAAAAAAAAAATTAAAAATTTAGTACATTTTTCCTGTTTTTGTGTATTTATTAATTTTTTACAAATATTTTACTATTTAGATATATTTTAAGTAAGGTGTATTTAAAAAAGTAAAAAAATTACTTAAAATTTAAAAATTATTCACTAAAAAAAAATACAAAAAACAAAAAATTAAATTTTCAAAAAATTAAATTCAAAAAACTAAAACCAAATACACTGATTATTATTATTTTCTCCCCATTATGTGAATGTTTGTTTCGTTCACATTATTAAGTTTTTTCTTGTATTGACGACTTGTCATTGTCGGGCTGTTGTCGGACGACATGATAAGGTTGATTGTTCCATTTAATGTAATTCTGATGATAATTATAAATAAATATTCTACTAATTGACCCAAAAAAGTGAAGAAAAACAATTGGAAAACAAGTCAGGAGTTCAATACTCCTTGGAGACGGAAAAATAAATTTTTAACCCAAGGGGTTGTGGCATTGCGGTAAGGCCTTGGGGGTTAAGCCCCAAGGTCACAAGTTCAATTTTTTCCTTGGGCCAATCTCTTGGGCGAAGCACTGTTGGTTAGGAGGTTGGACTTCAAGTTGTCTAGTCAGCACTTGGTGTGGGTTCAATGCTCCCCCGCTGTGCGAGTCCTGACTTACACGGAGCTTGTCTTGGGAGGTCGGGGCAAGTTCCCAGGTTATAGTCTCCTCGCTCGGAACGGCTAACAGGACACCCTAGTGATCTCTGCAAGGGGCGCTGCCTTGAACCTGCGGGAGGGTAGGGAGGATTTTCCTGTAACAAAAAAAAAAAAAAAAGTCTTTAAAAATCAAAACGATTGAAAAAATTATCAATTAATTTTTTTGGGGATGAAAAGGAATTATTCTTTATGGACTAAGAAAAAAAAATGAAAAAATAATTAATCAATATTTGAAAAACAAAGAAACTAAACACTCTATACATTAAACTTTTAAATTGAACCACCAGGTTAAAATTGAAAGATATAAAAGAATTCTAATTGCATCACGCATAGAATGATTGGAGTAGGAATAAAACAACAAAAATTATATGTCCTAAAAATCTCTGTATCTCTTTTATCAATGCATTTTTAATCGCACGATCTTACAGAAAATTTGCAAAAATAATTGTGTAGTTGAGAGTATCAAGTGCAGAATAGACAAATTTGTGAAATGGTATAAAAGAGATTTGAACATAATTATCAATGTTAATACTATCATCCATTATCACAAGCTTAAAGGTTTCCCTACGTAATAGCATTTGACTTTGTCATCTAACAGTGAAATTGATTCTTCCACAACATTGTCCGTTTATTGATCCAAAACCATTAGACTCATTCCAATAATCTTCTTATTCTTGTACCTCTTCTGCTTTTTTCAACATTTATTAATATTTTTTCCCTCAAACTCTTTTGCCTTTAATCTTCTTAACTATTCTTTTGACTGTGTTGCAAGGGAAACACTATCAAACTCTCTACCAAACCTTAAGGCTGAGGTTTTGAATTTTTTGGAGGAAAAATAAAAAGAAAGTTGTGAGGATTAAAATATACTTATTTACTTTAGCCTAATCCAAACTAGGCCTGAGAATGGCCTAATTCAACCAAAAGGCCCACCAAACAAAGAACTAGGGCAAGGCAAACAACTTCTATAAATAAAGGGCACTCGGTTCATAAAAAATTTCAATTTTATTTGGTAAAGGATTCAGGGGCTAAATTACTTTGTTCAAAAAGACAAGTTCAAACAAAATGATTAAAATACCCTTCTTTAAATATATCATATACATAGTACAATGCCACGACCCAAACCAGCCCCTATAGGTTTAGTCGTAACCGGCCAGTAATTCTGAGATTACCAAAGACCTCTGAACAAATAAATAAAATACAAGGGCTAGCGAAAGCAAATACAAACATATGATGTCCATAGAGCTGTGTAGACATATATGAGACTGAAAATTTACAACTTAATTTACATAATTAAGACGTCATACCCACGTCACCATTCATACATACGGACAAACAAAAGACTTGTTCAAACTTAACAAAAGAAATACAAAAAGATCTTCAACATGATTCATAAAAACTTGACTACTGCAAAATAGGAACCTCCTCGGGAGGCACTGTGGTTTGCTGACAGAACAAGACTCCAGGCAATCAACTCTAAGCCTTGTTACGTGCCTGGTCACCTACATACATACATAGTACAATGAACTAAAACCCAGTAAATAACAACAGAGTAAAAGGGTTTATGAATGGTGTCTAAACAATTTCAAAAATCAGAGTTCATATTAGAAATAGATTCATATACATAACCAGAAGTCACAAGCAGTTATATGTGGTACATCCATTAACTATCATATCATCTTGGTCCTGGGACCCATATGCATAGTCGGTACCGACGATCCCAAAGGTCCATATCTTGTGCACAAGTAGCCATGGTATTGTTTTCCCCATGCAAGGGCCATGTATAAACCACGGTATTGTTTTCCCCAAGTAAGGGCCATATGATCATAAGCCATAGTATTGTTTCCTCCAGGCGAGGGCCAAATAAACATATGCCATGGTATTGTTTTCTCTAGGCGAGAGCCATATAAACATATGCCACGGTATTATTTCCCTTAGGCGAGGGCCATGTGAACTAAGGATACCGCATATACATTTCAGAAAATTAGACATTCATTCATTATTCATGAAATAGCATTTCTATGATAACCCAACCCATACGCTACTTAATTATATATGTGATTATATGTTTAATATGAATTTGCAAGTTTAAATATGTGAATTTGGAATAATATCTGTTGAACATAGGAATATTTGTTACAATTACAACTTTGAACTAAAATTGAAAGCCTTAGAGGCGCGATAAACAAAAACTGACTTCATATCTGTGATTAGCATGATTTATAGAGCTTACAGTGAAATTTTGAAAAATTACGATTCGTAATGATGAAATTGGAAATTTAATGGTTAAGTCATATATGTGTTGGTCCTCTTGTGTTCTTCATCTTTGTTGAGAGCTCTAGAGAGTGAGTTAGAGAGAGGAGAAGAGGAAGAGCTAGGGATTGCAAGAGAATCAAGAGGCAACCCATAGATTTGAGGTAAGGTATGGAAAACTACTTACAATCTTTGTCTCTAACTCATCCTCGTCATGAAATCAAGAAGAAATTGGGAGTTTAGAGCTAGGGTTTTGAGCTATGTAATGACCAGAGTTTAATGCATGAAATTGAACCCTAATCTCTTCATCTTTGTTTGATTTCAGTTTATTCTTGTGATTGATCACTGAAACAAACCCTAGATGATTTAGTTAGAATATTATTCATGTGTATATGTATTTTGAACTTGTGTAAATCATGAATTTGTGAAAAGATGAGACCATGAATCTAATGGTGACGCAAGATTGATGTATGCAATGTAAAATTATACCTAAATCATGCTTATATATCATGTTTTGAGAGAGTTTTGCTTTGATTTGAGCTTGGAAATGAGTTTGCAAGGTTTGCATTTTTGAGCAATTTTCGGATTGCCTATGTGTGCCCAGACCGCTCGTGTGACCACGGGCACCGCACGAGCGGCGCATGCCTTGAACTAAAAATGGGTCACATTTTGCGCTCGAGCGGCTGCAATTTCCACACGTGCAAAGCCAGACCGCTCGAGCGATTAGACCGGCCGCAAGTGTGGCCAGGTAGGGAAAAATCTGTGTTGTTTTATGTTGCTACTCTTGACCTCTGGAACACATTCCCAACCTTATTTAAACCCTTTTGGGAGTAAAATGATGATTAGAAACCATTGAAAAGGGTTGTGAATTGCTAAAAGAAAAGTGTATTTGATGAACAAATTATTTATCGAATATGTGTGTAGCATGTTTGATGTAGGCCGTGTGCCGGAGGAAACGCCACAAGATCGATCCCACTGTGAGTAATAATATCATACATATATGTTCTTTGTTGTGTACCTCAAACCGTGAACGGTGATTGGTGCCAATATTGTGATTTGTTTGAAATGAGAAACTTCATTAATATTATATGACATGTGCAAAGTAGGCCCGAGGCCGTTTTGATAAATGTTGGGCTCGAGGCCGTTCTGATGAATGTTGGGCCCGAGGCCATTTTGATATATGTTGGGCCCGATGCCGTTTTGATAAACATTGGGCTCGAGGCCATTTTGAAATATGTTGGGCCCGAGACTATTTTGATATATGATTGGACCTGAGGCTGTTTTGTTATATGTTCGACCCGAGGCTACTTGAAATGTGCTTGGGCCTAAGGTCGTTTTGTTTATATGATTATGGATATTGTGAGAATCTTATGATTATCTATTTACACTATTTTACTGTATTATTACTCATGGAGCTTCGCTCACCCAATTTTATGTATGCATAAATAGGTAATCCGTAACATGGAGTACACCCCTAGAGTTAGCTTCAAGAGCTATTCTTTTGGGACCCAATCGAGTCATGCCTCCGAGATGGAGTTTTGTCTTTAACTCATATCATACTATGACTTTATTTTGTTTTGCTAATGTGGTCTTGGGTTTGTAAACATTATGCACAAATTTCCTTTGATACTTATATTCTTTTGCGTATGTATGTAAATGATGTAATTGTATTACATTTTGCTCATATTGGCATAGCTCAATGGACTTATTCTTTTGTTGTATACTTCCGCTTTCGGCCCCATTACTATAATTACTCTGTATATTTATTTGAGGCCGAAGGTAATCAAGTGATTATCGGCCGGTTATGACCTAAACTTTTAGAGGCGGGTTCAGGTCATAACCGAGTGGTATTAGAACACGAGTTAATATCTCACGCATGAGCCCATGTGAGCAATAAGAAGTCTAGGAAGGGTTTAAGTTGCATCCATAATGCATTCATAATTAGGTATGGCATGAAAATGTGCATTTGTAATTGTGACTTATGTGTATATTATCTGTGAAAGTTATAATGTATGTTCCTTTACATCATGGTGAGAACAAGGGCAGAAGATGGGGATGATTCAACCTCTGCACGACTTGATAGAATAGAGGCGCTGAAAACAGGGTCCTCGGTCGAGCGGAGAGTCCAAAATAAGAGTGGTCGCTCGAGCGCAACTTCCATCGCTCGAGCAGTCTATAAACTCTGCAAAAGCACTAGTTGCTTGATTTTTCCGCTCAACGCACACTTGACGGTCACTCGAGCAGTCTATAAAGTTTGCAAAAGTACTAGTTGCTTGATTTTTCCGCTCGATGCACACTTGACGGTCGCTCAAGCGTGAGACTGAAGTCTTCGCTTGAGCGCAACTTTGGTCGCTCGAGTGGTCTACAAAATGTGTGAACTTCTGGGAGCATGCAATTTACGCTCGAGCCAACTTTTGGTTGATCAAGCGAAAGTGCAAATGACAAAGTGGCCACTCAAGCGTAGATTCTGTCGCTTGAGCAGAGAAACAGAATTCTAGAATTTCCAGATTTGCTCCCAAGCTTCAAAATGTGAAGTCAAAGCCTTAAAACACAACCTTTGGGCCCCAAAACTTCAGAAAACACTTGTAAACTTATAAAACATCATGAATTAAAGATCATTACACAAAATCAAGGCCCAAAAGCAAGTGAATTCTTCAAAACCAAACTTGAATTACATGTAGACACCCCATGCATGTGTTCTCATGATCTCAAATCTTCCAAAACATGTACAAATGAAGTGTCAAGGAGCAAAACCACAATGAGCTCTCATAATTGAACAAAAATAGGTCCTTACATATAAGAATTTGTTGAAATCAAAACTCAAAATTCAGGAATTATGCATACATGCATGCATGTATGGTATGACTTAAATTCCTTCATTTCTAGCTCAATTCTCATGTTTGAACACTTAGACCTCTTGAATTTATGTATTTGTTGGCTCAATTACATAGCTAAAGGGTTGAATTCTTGCCTTAGAAGCTCAATTATGCTCTAGGTGGCTAATTGGTTAAGGTTCCAAGCTAATTCTTCCAAATCTTCCTCAATTGCCCTTGATGATTTCAAATCTCTATTGGTCTCTCTCTCTCTCTCTCTCTCTCTCTCTCTCTCTCTCTCACACACACACACATTTGAAGCTCAAGAAGAATGAAAATGAGAGTGTAAAGTGTATTCTAAAGGTCTCATATGCCTTATATAGGCTTAATTAAGAAGACTGAATTAAACTTGGCTTAAGCTAATCAAATTAACACTAATCATCCTAATTAATTCGTTCTGAATCAAATTTTAATTAAATCTACCATAAAATTCTTAAAATTCTAAATAACACAGAAACCAAGTCAATTTCGTGATTGGATGCCGATAAGGCCTTCAATTCGCAGAACAGAACAAACATATAGACAGATTTTTCTACACAAAACAGATAGAAACTCAATACTGTAGACACTCCATTTTTGACCGTCCTCAAGACTTGGACATCATCGTTTGTGCGCACGATGATTATGATTGCATGTGTTTGTTTTGAGTGCTTAAAGTCCTCGGTGGAGTGGCCTATCTTTGAGCCTTAAAACGGTGTCCGCTTTGTGCCTTGTTTTGGACCAAAACCTTAGTTTTTCACACCCAAAACTCCAGTTCTTCAAACCTCAACACCCTGGGACCAGTCGGCCAGCTTTGGTGCCTTGCCGGCCTCCTTTTGTGCCTTGCCGGCCACCACTGGGCCTTGTCGGCCAGTGGTGTGGCCTGCCGGCCATCATTGGTGGCCTACCGGCCATTGATGTCTTTTTTCAGATATTTTTTTGATAGTTGTTCCAGCTGTTGGCACAATGAGCTTTATTACCATACACGTGTATGGACTGATTTAGCTCAGCCAAGTGCATGCTTTTCTATATATATGGGGTGTCCTCCTTTATTTTTTAGGGTTAGAAAATTTGGGACGAAAAATATCTCTCTCTCTCTCCCTTTAGATTTCTTTCTCTCTCTTGCAATTTTGTGTACACTTGCGTAGTTACACTACACTTTTGCATACACTCCTTAACCAAACTTGATCACGTTTGAGCTGAGGTCCCTTGAAACCTTCTTAGAGCTTTAGAAGGTGGTTTTGACTTGTATTGTGCCTAAAATTGTGCTTGGCTTCAAGAGATATAACACTTGTCTTTTAAACTTGTTTTAGTACACTTGTTTTTCAATCTTTTCCCACTGTTTTTGGAGTGATTTTGAGCTGGAAAAATCTTTGTTTTGATGGGTTGAAATTCATGTTTTAAGCCAATTAAGGTTAGGAGGGTGTTTTACCCTTCTTTATTCCTTGCTTCTAAGGCTTGTGCACCTTTGTTTTCCACTTTCAAACCAACTTTTTTTGGGCCTTTAACCACTGAATTTCAAAGTATTTTTAGTGGGAAAAACACATGTTTTGAAGTCCAAAATTGGAGGGGTTAGCCTCCTCTCTTTGTGTCTTGTTTGCTAGCCTAGTTAGTTCTATCTGTTAGCATGATTTTCTAGCTTTTTCTAGCTATATTCCAACTAGAGTTGATTGCATGTTTTGATGTTGTTTTGCACTTCATGTCAGCACCTAAAGCTCTGCAACCTCTCTCATTTCTTCACTCTTTATTTGCTTTGAAGGTTGTTTCAAACTTAGGATTCTTTAAGCTTGAGATTAAGACTCATACTTAATGGTTTAATCATCTTTTGAGGGTTCATTACCAATGGTATGAAGCTTCTCTCATGCCTTAAACCAACCCTTGGTTGACATTTCTTTCACTTTAGAGAACTCTCACCAATGGACTTAATTGACTAAGTAATGGTTGGTAATTAAAATGAGTAAATAAAAGTGGTAAGTAAAATTGTGCAAGGTAAGCATTTGTTTGTGTTGCATGTGTTCAATCGGACGTTAATTGAACACAAGGAAAATTGGGGCATTTTATACTTAAAGTGATGAAATGTGCCAAGTTTCTAAGGTCTCCGTTGCGCTTGATCGTGCATGATAGGGTGATGGTTGTTGAGTCTTATTTGTGCATTCATTAACTTGTACATCTTAATTCTTTGGCTACCATGAAATGAAATTGCTTGGTTGATGGTTTTGGAACCAAGTGTATCACTCCTTTGAGATTGTTTTGATGATAAGGAGGGGTATAGAGTACAAACAACCTGTGAGAACACCTTCTCTTTGCCCTGTTTGCTCTCTGCTGCAGTAAGAAAATGTGTGTCATCAGTGGCCGGCCGGCCACTGCTATTGACAGGCAGGTCATCAGTGTTGGATGGCAACCCCTCAGTGGTGGCTGGTCGGCCACTAATGATTTTTGAGTAGTGTGCTTGTGAACCATGGCAACGTTGATTTGGAGAAGGAAATAGTGCAAAGGTTATGCAAACAAAGGCATTCGAGGGCAGACAATGGATGTTCTTCAGGTGGAAACCGAGCATATATGGGCCTCCATCGCTTCTCGGGACCACTTGGCTAGTTAATTAGTTTAATTAGCATTTAATTAGGCATTTGTTGTAATTAGTTAGTTGTAGTTAATTAATTTGCATTGTAATAATTAATTAAATTAATTAGTTGTAGCTAATTAGTTTGTGTTGTAATAATTGATAAGCTTAATTAGTTGTAACTAATTAGTTTATGATGTAAACATTTAATTAGTTTAACCTAGTTAATTCTTAGTTAATTAGCTTAAATAGTTAGTTAATTATTCATTCAAATTTTGTAATAATTAGCTCAAGTAGTGTAGCTTAGCTAGTTTATTCATTCGAACTCTCCTTCGTGAGAGCGTAATGTTGTAATAATGTGTATGTTTTCTAACCCCACGTTTTTCTCCCTTTTATTTACCAGCTTTTGATGGTTAAATTAGGAGTATCACGTTTCAATTAGCATATCGCATGTTTGCATCCATTCATTTGTATCGCATGCACCGAGGCTCGGTTCATCATTCTAACTGCATTGTTGTTTAAATACATTTTTGAATACGTGCTTAGACCATATGTTATTTCATTGGCTCTAATGACATATTAGTAGTTGAGCCTATTAGTTGCATATTGTATGTGTTGCATTAGACATTTTGCATAGTTAGGAATCATGTATTCTTTTTCTAACTTATTTCTTTCTTAGCTCGGAGTACTAGGTGAGTTTTTAGTGCTTTAGCATACTTGCATGAATGTGAGTGATTTCCATGTCTAGCATGCTTGCCATGAGGTTAAATGCCTACTTGTTAAACTGCTTCAATGCTTGTGGATGAAGGCTTATTGTTTGAATTGGAACGATTCAACGAATATATGTTTAAAGCCCAATATGTCTAGTGGAAAATCAATTTTAAGCCCACAATGTTTGGTAACAAATTCGCAAACTTTAAGTCCCCTTGAGGTAGCAAATTGAAACCCTTTTCGCAAACAAACATGAAATTGAATTGTTCCAATTCTTGCAATTTTAGTCTATACTTGCTTGTGCGCATCACATAGTAATGTTAGTCTAATAACCGGAATAAGAGCACATAATGTTCATAAAAATCATATTATGATTAATAGAAGCTGATCTTTGATCAGGCGAGCGGGGGTACTCAATGCATGACCTTCCCCTCTCGTACCCAAGTTCCCGAGCTAAGGCAACTTTGGTGATGACGGACACATGGTCTTTGGCACGAGTCATGGATTTCCTAAATTTAAAAATAAAATATTTAGGTGGGGACTCTGTATCTGGCAAAGCAGTCCAATTTTGACATTTTTTATTCAAAATCAATTTTTCAAAAATGATTTGCCAGATTTGGACTCTTTGGTGTTTATCAATTTCACATTGCACTTGTGAGATTAGATTCAGAACATGAGGAGTTCAAAGCTAGGGCTTCTTTCAAGTTTCCAAAAGGGGGCGCGAAAAAGTCGAGCTATAGTTTCTGGCAATTCTGCTGGAGATTTAGAGAACTTGACTCAAACTCATGGTATGTTATTTTATCTACACTTATGTGTTTCTTTGCATTTTCATTTACATTGGTGTGCCTAAGTTACGGTGTTTGCCATTTGCTATTCCTGAACGGTTTGTCGGAGGCTCGCTTGGAAAAGCTTGCCAAAAGGCTAACTGGTTACGGGCTCTGCTACAATGGGAACACAACCCTTGGATCTGGACTACCGTTATACGGTTTGATCCTCCTTTCACTTCTCGGTGTTAGGTGTGAGAGGTATATTAGGTAGTCTTGCTGAGGTACCATTTTTGACCAATTGACCTAGTTGCATATCGAAAAGCCATAGAGACTATTCCAAATTAGGACAGGTTGCTTACCCAAATTTAGGATTGTGTGAAACACTTTGCGTGCATAATGAAACCCTAGCTCTCGACGAAACTAGGATAGGGTAACCCTACCTCATCATAGGGGTGTTTTGACTCTCACTTAACTGGTATGTGCTTTTAGAGTGAAACTTTATAGGAATGCATGTATCAGTTGCAAGTTTGGGTATCAGTTTTGAGAGGCAGAATTCAGTGTTGAGCATGATCCTACAGCTTTGATTATATCTGCAAATTGATTAAAATCTGAGCTGAAGTGCTGTGCGGTTTCTGATTTTTGCTTTATTTCTTTTTGCAAGGTAGTTTTCCATAATTGCTTCGGACAGTTCAGTTACCCCCCAAGCACTCTTGACCCGTGTAAGAAGACTTTACATATTCGGGGATCTTGTTAAGGAACAACTAATGTTTGATTTACTCCCACCGGTTACGAGATGAAGGAGGGTTAGGCATAACTCACCAGTCCAGCAATCACCTTTTACTTGACCTGTACCCAGTCAGGCTCAGTCTTCTACTTCCACTCCATTAAAAGATTATTCGCCAGTTCTGATGGCACAACATCCCCTGGTTAGCATGGAAGACTTGTTTCGTCATCTCTAGTAGACCATAGAAACCATGCAGCAAGATGCTGCTCACCAAACTGAAGTTACAACTCAACAAGTTGAAGTGATAAATAGGCTGCAGCAGCAGCAACCACAGCAAATAGCGGCTTCTGCTTCCCATGCACCTCCTGCGGGTATTCCAGCACCCAGAGTTACTATTAATGTCCAAGAGAATTTGGGCATCCCAGTAGACCCCATCCCATCGCAAGCCTCCAAGGCACCAGTGTACCAAACGGAGGCATCATTTGAATTCAAAGTTGACCCCACTGCACTGAAGGTCAACAAGTTAGAAAAGCTTTTCAAGCGGGCACAGGGTGTGAACTCAATTCCTGATATCGAGGATGGCTATACTGACTCGATAATGACTTTGTCGAACCGGTTCAAAATGCCACATATCGACCGGTTTGATAGTTCTGGGGATCCTATGGTCCACTTGCGGCTATTCTCAGATATCCTCCGGCTGATGGGCCTTACTAGACTTCAGAAGTTATCGTTTTTTGGCCAAACCTTGTCGGGGATAACGGCCTTCTGGTATGCAAAGCTTGAGGATTCAATGAAGTACAGCTGGGAGGAGATGGCTGAGGCCTTTATAGCACAATACTCCTATAACACCCAGATTGAGGTCACAACACGTGATCTAGAAGCAACTCGTCAGGAGCCAAAAGAGGGCTTCTCGGACTTTGTAACAAGGTAGAGGGCCAAGGCATTGATGATGATAACCAAGCCATCTGAGAAAGATCAAATATGAATGGTAGTCCGTAATCTGCAAGGGAAACTGCTGCAGAAGATGATCATCTTGCCATTGTTTACATTTACTAAACTCCACGAAATAGGGGTTCAGATCGAAGATGCAATGAAATAGGGCTTGATCACTGATGAAAAAGAGCAGGCCAAGAGGCCTTTTTCATGTAGTTCTAATGTGACTCCTAGTGGTAGAGCTGCTGCACGGTCTTCGAATGTGAGTATGGTCACCACCACACCCAATACTGCTAACCCTTTCGCCAGTACATCCAACACAACTCCACAAACCTCAAACAATCAAGCCCAATCCCAGAGGGTCTTTACCCCGCTTTAAATGTCCTTATCCAAAGCCATGGACGTGTTGATCAAAAAGGAGCATCTTAAGCCACTAGATCCTCAACCTCTACCCGATCCTCTCACCCCAAAACACAACTTGGCCAAATACTGTGCTTTTCACCAACAATACGGTCATGACTCTGAGAAGGCAACGAGTCAATATTCAGAGTCATCTAAGAGTGGAGATGATGACGCAGCTCGAGTTTTGAGAGCGGGGGCGATGCCGAGGCGAGCTCCGAGGCGAAGAGCGGAGATGGCTCCGGTTCAAACTCTGGTCCAGATTCAGACAGCGGCACCGACGGAGACAGTACCCCAAAGTCCTCTCCTCCGAGGAAGATGACGAAGAGGGCTTCTCGGGCCTGAGGTGACCAGCGCTAATTTTTTTTGTATTTTTGCTTAGCTTCTTTCTTCTTCTTCTTCTTCTTCTTTTTTAATTTTTTTTTATAGTTTTAGCACATTGTATAGCTTCAGAAATTTTTTATTTGCTTTAAAAACTTGTACTGCACTTTTGTAAAACAACCATGATCGGAATGGGAACCAGTTTTTCTTTGAAAAAGTGTTGTATTTTGCATCATGAGCATCACATTGCATGAACATGAGGCTGAACTCGATACTAAAAATTGAATACTTGTATTGGTACAACAGTCTTAATCAGGTAATGTGTCACAACCCAAACCCGCCCCTATGGGTTTAGCACCGTAACCGGCCAATAATCCGTGATTACCAAAGGCACGCTAATGATAAAAGATATACTGAGTCTGGGGCGGAAGCCAAAACAGTAATAAAAGATGTCCAATGAGCTGCGACAGTCTGTATGCAAAAAGACTTTTCTGCACATATTCACATTCATAAGCAAAACAGTATATACATACAATATGTACGACATTCAGGTTAGAGACCAAATCCCTACCATAACAGTACAGTGCCAGTCTCATACAGTCTATACAAAACAGAGACAGAAAGGGGGAATCTAAAACACCCCGAAGCAGCCTTGGCTTGAACACACTTGGAACCTCAAAGTGGGGCACAATGGTTGGCTTGACAAAAAGGGAGTTTAACCCAATGCTCCTAGCATCGATCCGGTGCTTGAACACCTACATATAAATATAAATAGTGAGCTAAAGCCCAGTGAATAACAATTGTGTAAAGAGGTTAAGAATGAATGTCCTTTCAGTCATTAAACAGTCATATCAGTCATTTAGAAACCATAGCAGTTATATGTGGTATATCCAATAGCAAACAGTACAGTAGGTCTTAATAGACCGAACAGTTAGTTGATGGCCATCATAGCAGTAAACAGTAGTGGTTCCAACATGGGAACCAACAGAGATCTCTGTGACAGTAGCAATAACAGTAAATTGCTACACATACCACGAATACAGTTTACAAATAGGACAAACATTCATTTATTAAACAATAACGTTTCAGTAAACAGAACAATTGGTCATTCAAAAAATATTCATAATTGAACATATCTTTACAACATTGTTACTCATAGAGCACTGGGCTATAAGCGGCTAATAAGCGTCCTCGGATGCCAACCCTACATAGTTACAGAATGAACACACACTAAGTTACACACTTGGGAATCAATGACTTAGTCCCTAACTTGTCTCGGTGTGGTTCTACATCAATATCCTCATTAAGATACCTTAAACATGCCCTAGGAATGCCTAGGATGGAAAGAGAATGCAAAGATGCACTTTAAAACACTTTTCAAAATTTGCTGAAACAGGGGTCCACGCTCGAGTATGGCTTTCTACGCTCGAACGGACATGCAGATAAAGGAGCTCCGCTCGTGCGGGACTTTCCTCGCTCGAGCGGACTGCAAACATAGGCAAAAGTACTAGATGCATGCAATTCACGCTCGATGGGTGCTCAACCTCCGCTCGAGCGTGAGACACAAGTCCTCGCTCGAGCGTGCATTCCCTCGCTCGAGTGGACTGTAAACACATGAAAAGTACTAGATACACGTATTTCACGAGCGGGCTGCATGTACTCAGTGTGTACGCTCGAGCGTGGAGTTCCCCGCTCGAGCGTAGATCCAAAATCTGGAATTTCCAAATTTGTCTCCAAGCACAAAACTCAACATTTAAAGCATCAAATTCGATTCCTTCAGGCCAATTTTCTGGAAAACACTTTAAAATTCATAATATGACATGTTTTGAAGATCAATTTGCAAAATCAAAGCCTAAATGTCAGTTAATTAAACACAATTTCAAATAAACTTCAAGAACATAAAGTGTATGTAACATGCTTATGTTCAATTGAAATCAAAGCTTCCAATACGTAATCAAATGAGTCAAAACTTCCAAAAACATGATGAATTCATGAACTATAATCAAGATATGGACATGCATATAGCAATTTCCATGAAAACAACCTCAAAATGCTAGAACATATACATGCATGCATGATTTAAGCTTCAATTCAACATTTTGAACTAATTCTAGTCTCTAATCACCAAACTTCCATGAAACATGCAAGATACAACTTAAATACAAGTTCAAGAAGATGATTCTCCTACCTTAAGTCCTCAATTTCAAGAATGGAAGCTCAATTTGTGCAATTATTCTCCAAATCTTCTAATTCTCCGAGCCAATTTGATGAACTCAAGTCTTTCCTCCTACTCTCCCTCTCTCAATCGGTTTTGGTCTCAAGAATGAACAAAATGATGCAACACATAAGCTCTAACATGACTTAACAAAGTGGCCCACTTCTATGGCATTTTGGTAAATAAGCCAACTAATGTAATTTACCATTATTTAAGCTAATTTAATCATTCTAAATCACATTTCAATCAAATCTACCATAAATTCTAATTAGCATAAAACATTAATCAATTTCAGATTCGGCCGCCGATAAGGCCTTCAATTTACAATTCAAACTTAAAACATGAACAGATCAATTAACAGTCAAACAGATAGAAATGCGTTTAAACTAATACACTCAATCAATCAGTTCAGAATGTCAGTCAAATCAGTTACTTAATCATGTTCAGTCACAGTTTAGCAGTAATTAGTGGTATTATCAGTAAACAGTGGTAAGGGTTGTCACAATCTCCCCTCCTTACAAAGAGTTTGGTCCTTCAAACTCGAATTACCTTCATTTTGGAAGAATACCGGATCCAAAGGGAACAGTTCAAGATATCTCTTGATCATATCGTCTTCCCTTTCCCATGTGGCATATACGCTACCATGGTTTTGCCAATCAACTTTCACTAACGGAATTTCTTCGTTCCTTAACTTCTTGATCCGTCGGTTTACAATCTGAATAGGCCGTTCTTCATAAGTGTAGTCATCACTTAGCACTACACGGGTAGGCTCAATCACATGGAAGGGATCCCGGAGGTAATCCCTCAACATTGAAATATGGAACACGTTATGCATATGCTCCATTTCAGAAGGAAGCGCTACTTGATACGCCACCGGATTAATCTTTTCAATAATCTCGTACGGTCCGACATGTCTCGGTGCTAGCTTACCCTTGACTCCAAAACGAGTCTGCCCTTTCATCGGTTTCACTTTAACAAAAACATGATCACCTACTTCGTACTCTCTGTCTCGCCTTTGGACATCCGCATAACTTTTCTGTCGGCTTTGTGCGGTTTTCAATCTTTGTTGAATCAGTTTCACTTTTTCAATGGTTTCCTGTACAATATCGGGCCCAAGCAAAGGCCCATCTCCAACTTCTACCCAGCAAATAGGAGATCGGCATTTGCTGCCATACAAAGCCTCGAAAGGCGCCATACCAATGCTCGAGTGAAAACTGTTGTTGTAGGCAAACTCAGCTAAAAGTAAATGGCTTTCCCAATTTCCTTGGAAATCAAGAACACACATTCGCAGTAAATTTTCAGAGTCTGGATGGTTCTTTCTAACTGGCCATCTGTCTGACGATGGTATGCACTACTCAGTCTCAGTTCAATACCCAATGCAGTTTGCAGACTTTGCCAAAATCTCGATGTGAACTTCGAGTCCCTATCAGAAACAATGGACACGGGCAGTCCATGCAATCTAACAATTTCATCAATATAAAGTATAGCCAGTTTGTCCGCATTATAGATTGTTTTGATAGGTAAGAAATGAGAAGATTTAGTCAGTTTATCAACAATAACCCAAATTGAGTCCATACCTTTACTGGAGCGAGGTAAACCAACAATGAAATCCATAGTGATATGTTCCCATTTCTACTCCGGTATTGGTAAGGGTTGCAGTAAGCCTGCGGGTCGTTGATGTTCAGCTTTAACTTGTTGGCAATGAAGACATTTCGATACAAAGTCAGCAATCTCTTTCTTCATTCCCGACCACCAGAAATTTAGTTTCAAGTCTTGGTACATTTTCGTATTTCCTAGATGGATAGACAGTTTCAAATTGTGGCCCTTTTGCAGAATTCGTCTTTTCAGTTCAGAATCATTCGGTACACACAACCTTCCCTGGAATTTCAACACATTGTTCTCAAATTTAAAGTCCGGTCTCGGTTTGGACTCCCGTTCATCAATGACCTTTCTCAAGAAGTCATCCTGTTGCTGTTTCTCTTTAATTTCCTCAATCAGTGCCGGTTGAGCGGAAATAGAGGCTAAGGTTCCACCTTGTTCACGCAAAACAATTTCAACCTCAAATTTTTCAAGGTCACATAGCAATTCTTTCTACCTGGTGAGTAAACAGGCTAAATTTCCAACTGATTTCCGACTCAGTGCATCGGCAACGGTGTTAGCTTTTCTTGGATGGTACAAAATTTGCAAGTCATAATCTTTTATCAATTCTAACCATCTCCGTTGTCTCATGTTCAATTCTTTCTGTGTGAAGAAGTATTTCAAACTCGTGTGGTCTGTATACACTTCACATGTCGCCCCATAAAGGTAGTGACGCCAGATTTTCAGTGCAAACACTACTGCAACAAGTTCTAAGTCATGGGTCGGGTAGTTCTTTTCATGCGGTCTCAGTTGTCGGGAAGCATACGCAATCACTTTACCATTCTACATTAAAACATATCCCAAACCCTTATAAGAAGTATCACTAAATATGGTAAAATCATCCGTACCTAAGAGTTGGGTAAGAATCGGTGCAGTCACAAGTTGAGTCTTTAACTCTTGAAAAGCTGATTCTCTCTGATCGGTCTAGTCAAATGATATCCCCTTTTCAGTCAACTGAGTCAATGGTAAGGCAATCTTGGAGAAGTCTTTTACAAATCTCCTGTAATACCCGGCTAAGCCTAAGAAACTTCGAACTTCTGTAACATTAGACGGTCTGGGCCAATTCACTACTACTTCAATTTTCTGCGGGTCAACTGTAATGCCATCCTTACTAATCACATGTCCCAAAAACATTACATTGTCTAGCCAAAATTCACACTTTGTCAGTTTTGCATACAGTTTCTGTTCTCTTAGGGTCTGCAAGGCAATTCTCAAATGATGTTCATGTTCTTCCGTGCTTTTGGAATAAATCAAAATGTTGTCTATGAAAACAACTACAAATTTATCTAGGAATGGTTTGAAAATTCTGTTCATAAGATCCATAAATGCAGTGGGTGCATTGGTAACTCCGAAAGGCATAACTAAGAATTCATAATGTCCGTACCTCGTTCGAAAGGCAGTCTTTTCAATGTCCCCTGTCTTGACTTTCAACTGGTGGTATCCAGATCTAAGGTCAATTTCGGAGAACACTTGGGCACCCTGTAACTGGTCAAATAAATCATCAATACGAGGCAATGGATATTTATTTTTCATTGTTACCTTGTTCAGTTCACGGTAGTCAATGCAGAGTCTCAATGAGCCATCTTTCTTTTTCACAAATAAGATCGGCGCGCCCCACGGTGAAGTACTAGGCCTGATGAACTTCTTATCTAACAGTTCTTGCAGCTAAACTTTCAACTCTTTCAATTCAGTCAGTGCCATTCTATAAGGAGCTTTAGATACTGGCTGTGTACCTGGAATCACATCAATGGTGAATTCAATCTCCCTATCAATCAAATCCCCTGGCAAATCATCTGGAAAAATATCTAGGAATTCTCTAACTATAGGAATATTGTTCACATTAGCTTTAACATCAGTAGGTACAGTCAATATACAACATAGATACCCTTTACATCCCTTCTTAATCAGTTTAAATGCTTTCATGGATGAAATCAGGTATGGGGGAGGTACTACTCCAACTCCACTAAACACAAATTCAGGCAATCCAGGTGGACGGAAAACAACTTGTTTTGTTACACAGTCTATGGTAGCATGATATTTTGTTAACCAGTCCATTCCCAATGTTACATCAAACTGGTCAATGTTCAATGGCAGTAAATCAATATACAAATGCGCATCTCCAACAATAATCTCACTTGCAGGGTACATATAAGCACAAGTCGTGGATCCCCCAACAGGTGAAGATACAGCTAACAAATAATTCATGGGTTCCAATGGTCTATTCAATTTCTGTGAAAAAGCATGTGAGACATATGAATGTGTAGACCCCGAATCAATCAGAACATAAGCATTTTGAGTGCAGATTGAGTCTTGGTATTCTGTACATCTCCCGGTACCAGGGCAAACACTCGGCCTTGCCTCATAGGCTTTTTTCTAGTAGCTTTGGAGTTGGGTTTCGGTGGGGCAGTTGATGTTGCTGCGCTTGCTGCAGCTTTACTATTGCCTTGAGAAGTGGAAGGGCAATCTTTAACCATATGGCCCATCTTGCCACACCTGTAACAAACACCTGAGATTTTATAACAAACCCCTTTATGTTTCTTACCACATTCTAAACAGGGCGATATGGAGCCACTCCCCTAACTGGAATTGGTTGTTGACCCCGTATTCTACTTTTTGTTCGATGAATTATTTCGGCCTTTCTTCAACTTAAAGCCTCGTCTCTTACCGCGCCATTCAGTTCGGTGTTTTGATGCATTTGATGCCTCGATATTTGACTCGGCTATTATTGCTCGGTCAAGAACATCTACATATTTCAGTAGTTTCAGAACATTGATTCTGTCAAGTATTTCAACATCAAGGCCGCCTCCAAACTTCCTGGCCTTTTTGTAATCAGTGTCCACCATGTGTGGTGCATATCTGGCGAGTTCAGTAAACTTTGATTCATACTCTGTCACTGACATAGTACCTTGTTTTAATTGTTCAAATTCAGTTACTTTTCGATCCCTGACACACTGAGGGAAGTATTTCTCAAAGAAGGCTTTTTTAAATTGAGCCCAAGTCAAAACAGTATTGGTGTCATGGACAAGCATCCACCACCTTTTCGCCTCTTCTTGTAAAGTGAAGGTAGCCAATAGCACCTTGTGTGCCTCCGAACAAGGAAACACTTCGAACAATTTCTCGATTTCTAGAACCCATGCTTCAGCCTTTAATGGTTCAAGGCCTCCCTGAAAGGATGGTGGTTTCATTTTGCTGAACTTCTATGTTAGAGCAATTATATCCTCATCAACATTTTGTTCGAGTTGAACTGGAAGAGGTGGGGGCTGTTGGTTCTGTTGTAGCCTCAAGGCCTCAGTCAACAGTTCAACTGTTCTTTCTAATCTTGCCATTCCGACATCAGATGATTAGGATTATATAGCCCATGCATAGCTTGATTCCTCCACAAATATGCAATTGAATTAAAATCAAACATTCTATGAATAATTTCATTTAGTTGAAATAAATTTTATAAAATTCAACTTATGAGAAAAATTTTAATCTCTTAATACACTTGCTAAGTTATTTTTAACTAAAAGTGAAAGTTTTCACATTAAACATCAATCCAACACAAATCAAAATAACACCACACGACAATATAAAAATAAATAAATTCAACTAATATTAAAATAATTATAAAATAACATGACATGATACACTCCTCTAATTGGGGTCCTAATTTTTGTTCAAAATTAGGGGCCCGAGGCGACCACCTCGGTCACCTCACCCCAGGGCCGGCCTTGCTCTCCTTACTCTTCTTTTTTCTTCTTCTTCTTCTTCTTTTTCTACGAGTTATGCAAAGGAAGAAGAAAAGAAAAAAGAAAAAGGCAAAATGATATTGTTTTGTGATTTCGGGCCACTCAAACCTCTAATTTTTTGAGCTACCTAGCGGGATTGTTTAAAAATATACATAATAATTTCATTGTTCATAATTTCCATAAAATAAAAAAAAATAAAAAAAAAAAAATCGTAACTTCCATCCCGACTTTATTGAGTTCCTTTTTTTTATTTTTTTATTATTTATTTTTAGAAATATGACATCCTTGAAGCATGTATCCTTTGTTACTTTAACCTTGGTGTGGCTATTATTTTGGATTAAAAAAGTATAAAATAATAATTTAGGTTAAATAAATTAATAAGATAAAATATTACATTCAACTCACAATCATTATAAATTTTTTTCATAAAAATTAAAAAATTTCACACTAAATAAGATTAAAAAAATTAAATTAAAAAGTCTTAATATAAAAAAAATTAATTATATTAACCAATGTGAAACGAAATTTTAATTATCAATACAATTTGATACCATTTGAATTGATGATGATGTCCAAGGCCATTAGGCCAACCATGTCCTGCTGCACAGTCACTGATTGATGCTGATGTCCAAGGCCATCAGGCAAACCATGTGCTGCTACAGGGAAATTATTTAACATAAATAATACATTCCTCTAATTTGAAAGTTTTAAAAGTGTACTAATGATGTGAAAAATAAAAAAAAAAAAAAAAGAAAAAAAAAAAAAGAAAAAAAAACACCACATTATATGAGACTCACACACCAATTAGAGCTATTAGAACTTTTAGGCCCCGTTTAGTGTAGCTGTTAAAATAGATTATAGATTATAACTTCTTTTTTTTTTTTATCAACAAAAAAGCTTTATTGATAAAAAAAACAATATACACGCAAAGTTTACATCAACAAAGCGAGGAAATGCACAGAGCATCATAGCTAACCCCAACAATCCCAACTAGGTTGGCACTGCAAAGGAAGCACAATCATATGCTAGCACACCCCAAGATTGGTGAGAAACCAACCAAAACGAGATAAATAAACAACACACCATCAGCAGTGCAATAATACAGCAACACTGCTAGAGAAAACAACAGCAATACAGCAGCTTCAACAGCATATTTGCATCAGCAACACCTCAATCCCAGCACCAGAACCAATGAGCTAAACAACAGTTGAACATGCACCTCTCCGATGGGAACCAACGAAGAGCAACCAAAAAAAGAGAGAAAGAAGGCAGGATAACAAAGCCTGCATCAATGCTTACAAATACAGCAGCCTCAAATACAACAACAACTCAACTCTCCTGTGTCACAAATTCCTCCATTACCTTGTCCTTCATATTTATACTTGACCATCAATGTGTTAACCTCCACTGCAGCTCACCCTACTCATAGGCACAGCAGCCTCACTCCCAAGCTCAAAACCATCTTAACCTCCACCAATGCATCCTCTATTAACATTACAGAGACATAAAAAGAGCATGTGCTTGTAATTGGAGATCCAAGCCAAAGGAAAGATAGCATATGCAACCAACAAACCTTATAAAACAACAAATGCAGTTCGGTTCAACACCCACAACTCATGAGTCTCTACATACAGGTCTTGAAATCGCAAAACCAGCATACTTAAAACAGACAAAAGCAATACTCCCAAACCAGAACAATGCACAGACAGACAGTTGCATACTTACCTTGCAGAACACCCACATCCCCAACATACAGATACAATGTCTAGTAACTGATAGCTCTGATATGCTGCAAGTTAATAATAATATCCTGAACTGATTATGGAGGCTCCTTTGACAGAGATTTAACCCAAAAGGCAATTCTTACCTTAATCATTTCACATAATTCATCCAACTGGAAGATTCTCCCGTTAAAGACCACATCATTTCAATTTTCCACAATGACCATATGAAAGCCATCGGAATGGCCTTCCAAATTTTATTTTCGAACTTTCTCCATTTATAACCCGTCCACCACTGCAGTAGCCCATTAACATTATTAGGTATTACCCAGTGCATCCCCTACTAATTCATGAGGCATGACCACACTTTCTAAACAACAGGACACCAAAGAAGAACATGGTTTACTGTTTCCACGGCTTGACCATAGAACACACAATTGACAGAAGTATTCTGATTCAACACACCAATGTGACGTAAAAACCAAGCAGTCTTCAATCTCCCCTTCCAAGCAAACCAACTAAGGAATTGGGCTTTTGGTGAAGCCACATTATTTCACAGCAGCTTAGTAACTAGCACAGAATTTGTAGGAACTAACAGATTATAAAGGGAAGAGACACTAAACTAACCTGATTGACATGCCATCCACTTCAAATGATCCTCCCTACTTGAAGTCATCAACTCCACTTGATTCATAACATAGTATAATCTCGCTAACTCCTCAGACTTCCAAGCAAATAAGGGCCTTCTAAAATTGAGGTTCCAACTACCTGAGTTCCTTCTCCTTTCAATCATCATGCTCAAAGACAAATCCTTCTCAGATGATAAACAGTAGAGCCTAGGAAAATCACTCTTGATACAATAATTCCCCAGCCAATGATCATCCAAAAAATGAACACTACACCTATTCCCCACAACTATCTGTGATTTATCCAGAAAAAGGCTCAGTAAAAGAGGGTTTGACTGACCAATATTCAAAATCCGACCCCATAGTGATGAATAGTTGCCACTAAAGTTTGTACAAGGAAGCCAACGCCCACCCATAGACTGATACCTACTACATAGGACTCTTTTCCACAGAGTACTATCTTCAGAACCAAAACACCACCACCATTTAACTAACAAACAGTCATTCACATCTTTGATTCTTCTAATGCCTAGCCCTCCTTGATCCTTTCGTTTGGTAACCTCCTCCCATTTGATAAGATGGATCTTCCCCTTTAAACCAGATCCTCTCCAAAGGAAACCTGCTTGAATGCCCTCAATTTCCTTCGCTACTGATTGCGACAACTTAAATAAAGATAAATAGTACACATGAAGGTTGGATAAAACAAATTTAATGAGGGTGAGCTACCCACCAAAAGACAGCAACTTCCTTTTCCAAGAGGCTAATCTAGCCTTCATCTTATCAATGACAGGTCACCATGTTTTCTTCATTCTTGGATTGGCACCTAGAGGCATCCCAAGATAAAGAATAGGTAACTTATGTCTTATGCAGTGCAGTCTAGTTGCACACTTCTCCACCACTTGCTTAGGCACTCTAACACCACACACAATACTCTTAGGGAAATTTATTTTCAGGCCTGAAACTAACTGAAAGCATCTCAAAATCTTTTTAATTAACATCACCTCCTCTCCACCTCATTCACAAAAAATTATCATATCATCAGCAAATTGAAGATGGGTTACCATTGTTTTGGCTTTACCATGACCTATCACAGACCCTGTTATTAGGCCTCTTGATCTTGCCCTTCGTAACAACAAATTTAAACCTTCAGCTACAAGATTAAAGAGGAAAGGAGACATTGGATCCCCTTGCCTGACACCTTTTTCTGGAGTGAATTCAGGAGTTGGAGACCCATTGACAAGGACTGAAATTTGAGATGAGGTTAGGCACTCCTTAATCCAATTTCGCTATTTACCCCCAAAACCAAATTTGTTCATCATAGAAAGCAAACACTCCTAACTGACAGAATTGTACGCTTTTTCAAAATCAAGTTTTAGAATCAGGCCCTGTTTTCTATTTTTCTTCCACCAATCAACCACTTCATTTGCTATTAATACCCCATCCATAATATTCCTCCCCCAAGGTAAGCAGACTGTGCCTCCCCAATCACTCTATCGACCACTAGCTTCAACCTATTAGTAAGAACTTTGGCTAGAATTTTATAAACAAACGCAATTAGACTGATTGGTCTATAATCAAAAATTTTGGCTGGCTCATCCACTTTAGGGAGAAGAGTGATAAAAGAACTGTTAATAGCCCTTACTAACTTCCCATTTTCATGGAACTCATTGAAGAATTAAAGGATATCATCTTTGAGAATCTTCTAACATTTTTTAAAGAACAATAAATTAAACCCGTCAGGACCTGGAGCTTTATTACCATCACAACTCCTGATGGCATCCCATATTTCCCTTCAGTGAACCTGGCTTCAAGAATTTCAGCAAGACAATCACTGCCAATAGAAGTGAAATGCCTAGTTACTTTGGGCCTAGACCTCTAATCTTGTGAGAACAGATTCTTGAAATGTTTAAAGATCTCATGCTTACCCCATGTGGATCTTCAAATAGAAGCCCTCCCACTGATATCGAATTTAATAGATTTCTATTTTGCTTGCTGGAAACCACAATATTTTTATCCCCTTTCAAACCCCATTCCATTCTAGATTTTTGGAGCCACATCCATTCATCTTTTTTGTTTAGTGACCATAATTCTTTTCTAATCTCTCTTCTTCTTTGAACTTCACCTACAGACAAATCCCTAAGCTCAGCCAATAAATCAAGCTTGTGTAGTTCCTCCTTAGCGGCCTTGATAGAGTGAGTGGTATTCACATATACCTCAGTGTTCCATTTCTTTAGATTCAATCTAAGCTTCCTAAGCTTTATTTGAATGACATACCCCGCCCAACCTGAGACAACTAAATCCAACCAGGAGTTCTTCATAACTGACAAAAACTGAGGGTGTAAAACCCATGCATTAATAAAACGAAATGGTCTTGGCCCCCAATCCCTAACATCCTCCATTAATAAAAGAGGACTATAGTCAGATACCCCTCTTGGAAGGCCCCAAAGTTTAAAATTGTATTTTTCTAACCACTCTGTTGGGAGTAAAATTCTGTCAATTCGACTCCACCTTCCTTCATCACTTGAATTACTCCATGTAAATTGCCTACCTTGCATTGGTAAATCGGATAATTCAAGCCCTTCTATGAAATCATTAAAAGCCCTCATTCCTCTATCCCTCATTGAACACCCATTTCTTTCACCCAACTTTCTAATCTCATTAAAATCCCCCCTATACACCAAGCTCTTTAAACTGTGACTTCAAATTTACCAGTACATTCCATAGATAACTTCTTCTAACAACATCATTAGGAGCATAAATATTAATCAAAACACATTGAAAATCTGGATGAATCGTACCTGATAAAAGAATGAAATTCCTTGTGCTGCAACATTGTGAAAGTGAAAACACACTAGACTTCCAAATGCACAAAAGTCCCCCAGCCAAACCTTCAGCATTTACCGACATGTATTCCATATCATCACCAAGCCATAGCGATTTAACTATGTCAAACGTCAGTACTGATTTCGTTGTTTCTTACAAAAACACAACATCAATTATTCTTTCTTTGAGCAGATTTTTTACGGACCTCCTTTTTTCTGGTCTCCCTAAACCCCTTACATTCCACGACAATAGCTTCGTTAAAACTTGAGAAAAACACCGAGACCACCATATAATACCATTCAATTACGAAAAGCATCATTCTCCTACGCAACTTTCAGAGCATCATCTTCTTCGAGCTCAACAATTCTTTTCATAGCTTCTTCATCATTGTTATCAAAATCGATGCCCAGATCTTTACCTAGTTTTATAGTTTCTCTGGCCTCTGCTAATATGCTCATCACTCTGGCTTAACGCTACTCACTCGAACTTGAACGAGAAAAAGTTGATGCTGCCACTCTAAACACTGGTCCTTTATGCTAATTATTCATGATTGACATCCCTTCACTCCTTAATCCCTTCCCTTTATTTCGAGCATACCTTCCTCCCCTGCTTCATTTTATTGGAGCAATAGCTTGCTTAGATATAAAAATCTTGCTATTTTGGAGTTTGGCCTTGCTTGATTCCTCCACAAATAGCCCATGCATAGCTGCGGGCTAGGGTTTAGGTGATGAGAGAATAGACCCTAATAGGGCCTGATTGCCCTTCTTAATACTGTGATTATGGTCCATCACTGTTGGTGTAGACTTGGGTTTAGGCAGTCTGTTTGCTAATTGGGCCCTACCCAACAGAATTTGAATATTTATTCCAGGCTCCTCACACTCATTCCCACTCAGGCTTTTCATAAACCCAGACGTGGTAACCTTTTCGACCCTTGCACTTTCTCCAATATCATTACTACTCTGGTTAGTAAATGGTGCCTCCTCAACTGTTTGAGTTTTGCATGCCTCTGACACCATTACGTTTCTGAAACAATTACTAACAGTTTTCTCCACAAAAGAGGAATTAGAACCGTTCTTCTC
Source organism: Camellia lanceoleosa (assembly GCA_025200525.1). Classification (NCBI taxonomy): domain Eukaryota; kingdom Viridiplantae; phylum Streptophyta; class Magnoliopsida; order Ericales; family Theaceae; genus Camellia; species Camellia lanceoleosa. Next base: position 54,380,759 of record CM045760.1, read on the forward strand.
CTTCTTCCTCGTACTAACTCGATCCATTGCCACCTTATTCCGTTGTGATCTTGCCACATCATTTATCTCCATTCCGACCACCCCATCGGTCTCATCTTCCGAGCTGTTGTCATGGCTGCCTCCCTGCTTTTCTAGTTTGTTTGAGTTGGAACAATCATGCATGGTGCACATATACGCCATATTAACCACTTTAGATACCATGACTTGCTCTTCACAAACTCTAACAGGAAAAATTCTATCCTTCCAACAAACCTGAATAACTGTATTGATGGAATCCATATATTTTGTAGCCACTTTGACTCTTCCACACCTAAAGGAAATTTGTCGAGATGTTTCTTCGTCAAGCTTGATTACCTCCCCCCCAAAGTTTTCCAATCTTTGTGAACTTATCAGCACTCCAGAGGTTAAACGGCACACCAAAACAACAAAGCCATACTCTCCTTTCTTGCTCTACGTGGGCACCCTCACTCCATCCTAAGACAGATTCACACCATTCCTGCAAGCATTCTTTGAGTAAAACTTGATTCTCCTTTAAGTGTTTCGGTGAGCTAAATGAAACTACAACCATCATCCCCCCCCCTTTTTCCGGACAAGGACACCTTCTGTCCCTTTTTCAAGAACTGCTTTCTGAAAAATGGAAAAAGTGTGATAACTCTTTAACTTCACAAAGAGGCTGTCAAACAACCACCCATTCCCCACTTCATGAGCAACAATTGTGTGTTCTTTATACACTTTGCATGAGTCATTGTTCACAACCTCAGCATAGGACTTAAATCCTGTACTCCTTAGCCCTGTCTTATCCATTTGCTCTTTTAAGCTTCTTACGGTATTTCTTTCCCTTCCTCCATTGGTGACTACTTGGATTGTACCGCTGAGTTTTTCCCTTGAATCTTTCCCAAACTCTGCTTCCTTGACCTTCAACACCTTGTCATCACACCACAAACCATTTCCTTTTTGGATCGCCATAGATGCTGCAACACGACAATCGTATCTGACAAAGCCAAATCTTGTCTTTGTAACTTTTCTTATCTTGTTTGGAATGAACATATCACTTACAACCCCAAACTTTCCAAACAGAGAGTAAAGACCCTTTGGAGTCATGGACCATAGAATGTTATCAACGAAAACTATGTAAATAGCATTATCCTTTCTGTCAATCTCTTCACACCTCCGTACCTGCTTCCTTCTCCCATGCACCACTGGTTGCCATCCTCCTATTTCCTTCACACCACCGGTTGCCATCTCACAGTACGATTTCTTTAGTTTGATTATTACTTAATTATAGATTATAACTTAACAGATTATAGATTATGATTTTAATCAAAGGCTGTTAATCTGTTTGGTGTAACTGTTAGATTATAAATTTAAGTTGCTGAGTAATGTTTATTAGATAAACTGTGAAGTAGTTTTTCAATTAACTTTTATTTTTTATTATTCACTACTTGTCTACATTTTTCATAAATAACAATAATAATAATCTATAATCCATTTGAGTCTTTTTCTATTTTTTAAAAAATAAAAAAAAAATCTAAGAGTATAATCGTAAATTAACATGTCCACTGCAAAAACTGATAATCAGAAGTAAGGGGTGAGCAGCTTCTCAGAATCAGTTTTTTTGAGTTAAAATAAGTTGTTAGAATCAAAAGTTGTCTAAAATAAGTTTAACCAAACAGTCCAAAATAACTTTTCCAAAGTTAAAAATTATAAGTTGGCTCAAAAAAACCCAAACAAATACCTCCTTAATTTAGAGCTCCCAATTTTTTTTTCATTATTCAATATTCCCAATAGAATGTGTCTTTATTTTCTAATCAATCATCATTTAGGGTTCGTTTGATATTGGCTTTTTTAGCCAATTTTTTTATATTGAGACTTTTTTAGCCTGACTTTTTTAGTCTCGTTTGGTTTTGTTTTGGATCTTTTTTATTTTTGTGAGAGAAAAAGCGTAATGACTATGGATAAAATGTAGTATTTTATCTTATTGACTTATATAGCCTATTTTGTCTTTTTATGATTGTTTAGCTCCAAAATGTTAGCCAAACCATGGCTTAATATATTCTTTCATATTTTTCAATCACCTAACACAATACTTCACCTACACACTTTCTCTACTAATCATAATACTATGGAATACTACGTGTCCATATTCTGAGATTACTGAATAATTACCCGCTGCTGCACAGTCACTGATTTCGGACTTATTTTTATAATTTAAATTGCTCACTTTTTAAGATATATTGAGTAGAATATAATTGTAAAAACTAAATTGATTAGATATCGATAATCGATTTATCAAATTATATTTGTATTCAGTTTTATTTTTTAAATCACATTTACTATTACTTTGGTAAATACAAATAAAATTCAATAATAAGAATATGAGATCGATCAATTTAAATTTTTATAAATATATTCTACAATTAAAATATCAAAATAAACTTCAAAACAAACCCCATAAACAGCACAACAACTCGGACAACTGCCACCCCAATTCCTTTATTTGGTGGGCATAAGAACTTCGACCACTATTCCTATCACAGCTACTATTTCTTGGCCTAAATTATAGAAATTATTCAAAAATTCCAGAGTTATTGGTGTGGGGTTGATTCTTTCATACTTTCAAGCATGCTTAAGAAGCTCAAATGAGGCTGCCTTTACACCTATTCTACATTATCGTATTGAAAAAAAAAAAGTTAGCATATATAATTTCGAAGAGGCATCTTAAAAAATTGACATATTTATTTGGGACAGTTATAATATTGTTTAAAAAAGATAAATTATAAATACATCTCTTTAGATTTATCTAAAATACAAATTATCCCTTGTGATTTTAAAAATTACATTCTATCTCTTGAAATTTCTAATTTTATAACAAGTGGACCATTTTATCAATAAATCATCAAGTCAATTATCAGTTTTTAATGATATCATAAATATATTTCAATTATGTAATTTTATTATTATATAGGATTGCAATTAGAAATTTTATTTTTCTAGTTAATTCCGTTAAATAAAAAATTCTTATAAGCGGTATTTGTAATTTTCTAAATTATAGGAGACAATCCATATTTTAAGTACACCTCAGGGAATGTATTTGTAATTTAATCTTTAGTTTATTCAAAATTTAGGGCAATTTTAATAATGTATTTACAAATAAATATTTATATTTTGGGTAAATTACACTTTGTCCCTTTTATGTTTGACCACTTTTCTACTTTGGTCCTCAAATTTTATTTTTTCTCACTTTGGCCCTTTATATTTTAAGTTTTTCTCAGTTTACTCTTAAAACTAATTTCTCTTTAAAATTAGACAAAAAAGCCCATAATAACTGTCACATAACATAAAAAATATATATTATTATAATAGAATTTAAGTTTATGTTAGAGATGTGAGTTGCATATAATAAAATATTTTTATGTCATGTAATTGTTAATGTGTCATTTTCTGTTTAACTTTAAGAGTAAACTGAGAAAAATTTGAAACATGAAGAGATAAAGTGAGAAAAAAACAAATTTTAAGGGCCAAAATGGAAAAGTGACCAAATATAAAGGGGGCAAAGTGTAGCTTACCTTATATTTTTGAAAAAACATAATTCTAGATACCAAATTTAAAATTTATTTAATTTTCATTTTAAATGTTCTAGAGGGCTACAATTAAAAATAATAATAATTGAATCATTGTTATATAAAGAAAGATTTAATAATAACACATTAATTTTAAGTTTCCAAATTTAAGATTTTGACTTAATTTCCAAACATATATTTTTGGGAAGTTAATTATTAAAAATGAAGAAAAACTAATACCTATTGAATTTCAAAAAAAAAATAGTATTGCGACATGTGTATTTTTATTTTTTTATTTAAATTTGAAAATATGAAAAAATTGGATCTAGAGTATGTAACTTCAAGGCAACAACACAATGTTTTGCAATTATAGATGGTATAGATATAGATAGATACTCCAAGGCTGTATTTAGTTTATAAATTTGGAGACGCATTTGAAAAAGGAAAGGGAGAAGGAAAAATATGTGTGAAATGTAGTTATATTTAGTTCACATTTCACCTTCCTTTTCATTTTAGCACTATTGTTTTCTTAAACTACCCAATTCATTAAGAAGTTTTTCTGATAGTATACCTCTCGGATACTTTCAATGCTTAACCTACTAATATTTACATTTTTCATTAACTACATAAACGTATCAATGTAGCTTCTATGAGTTTTATTTTGGAGAATAAATTGCAGAGAGTTTTATTCTAGCAAAATTGACCGCCATCATTTATTCAAAATGAAAAAGTGAATACACTGTTGGAAATTTGAATGACAAGAAGAAATAAGAAACCAGTAGCAACAAAACAAGAAAAATAAGTGCATAACTTTTAAGACTTGCAATCTGTGAGATATCCCTATCCAACAGCACAAGTCAGTCCAAAAAGAAAAGCCAAAAACTTTAAGCCATTTTTAATGTATTGCCTATATCAATCACAAACCGATATCTAACATCAGCTTTCACGAGGCGCTCCATTGCAGTATTCACGTAGTCCATCGGTATCACCTCAATGTCTGCCGTTATGTTGTGTTTTGCTGCAAAATCTATCATCTCTTGTGTCTCTTTTATGCCTCCAATGCAACTTCCAGCCACAATTTTCCTCCCTGCCATTCAAACATTGTGTATTAAGCGTTTGGAGACTTTCGTACATATAATTTCTAATTCACAAAGCCAAGGAGCCTTTCATTATATTTTGCTGAAGAACAGTTAGGTAGCTAATTCAACCCCAAAAAATACGAGCACTCACACGGGTGTATGTAAGCGTTGGGAGTATTTTTCTATGGTTGAACCGTATGAACGTTTTCATGTATTTTTTCTATGTTTAGAATTTGTGTACACACAAGTGTTGTGTGCTTTTACATACATTCCTCAAAACAAATTAGTTATGTTAAATGCTTACCCATGATCAGAGGAAAGACTGGAAGCTCAAGTGGCTTCTCTGGTGCACCAACCAAGATGAGCTTTCCATGAGATTTCAACAAACCAATCAATGGTAGAAGAGGGTGAGGTGCAGAAACCGTATCAATGATACCATCCATTGTGCCCATAACAAGCTATTACATTCGACACATCAAAACAAGAAGAATAAAAGTTATCAATCAAGAATTCTCATGAACTTTTGATCATAACAAGACTCAAAGCTAATAAGGAAAAAAATGGTTACCTGCATCTGAGTTGGGTCACGGCTATCCAAAAAAGAATCAGCACCAAGCCGTTCAATAGCTTCTTTCTTCTTGCCGGAAGAGGTACTAATCACAGTCACTTTAACACCAAAAGCTTTGGCAAATTTTACAGCTACATGACCAAGCCCACCAAGACCAACCACACCCACATGCATACCAGGCTGGTCAAGCCCAAAGTGTTTTAGAGGGCTATAAGTAGTGATCCCAGCACAAAGAAGAGGTGCACAACCATCAAGAGGAAGACTGTCAGGGATGCGAATCACGAAATGCTCATCAGCCACCATAATATTAGAGTAACCTCCATAGTTTGGGGTTCCATCATAGTAGATGGAATTGTAGGTGAATAACATTTTAGGACAATAGTTTCCTAGATCATTAGCACAATTGTCACAAGAGTGACAAGATCCAACCAAACATCCCACCCCAACTTTGTCTCCAAGTTTGAATTTCTGCACCTTGCTACCTACCTCTGTTACCACACCCACTATCTCGTGCCTGCATTTGTCAATTCAAATGAAACATGTCATATCGTACTAATTAAGGAGTTGGCAATTTTATATCCATTCATATGTTAGATTTTATTGATTAAGTGATTGGAATTTCATCATCTAACCACTAATTTCTATTAATGGGATGTAAGAACAATTTAGTACTGATATACCAATAGAATTATATATTTAAATGATATAATTTCATTTGGAATTGTTATTTTAAAAGAGAATGCCCACTAAAATGACATTTTATTATAAAAATATCACTGCCACATAATCAAAAGAAATACATAAATAAATAAATAAGTGCAGTAAACAAGCCTAATCATTATAAAAAAAACAAAGAACAAGGGAAAAAAAGAGAGTATATAGTGTGTTTGGTTTTAGTTTTCTAAAAATTGAATTTTTTATTTTTTGTGTTTTTTATTTTTAGTGAATATTTTTTTAAATTTTGAGAATTTTTTTTTTACTTTTTTAGACATGTATCTAAATAGTAAAATATTTGTGAAAAAATATTTTAAAAATTTAATAAATACACAAAAATACGAAAAATGAATTGAATTTTCGTTTTTTTGTGTATTTTTCTTTTGTATTTTTTGGTATTTAGTGTATTTTTTAAAGATTTTTTTTCACAAATATTATACTTTTTAAGGGTTTTTATGTTAGGTGTATTTAAAAATTAAAAAAAAAAATTGTTTAAAATATTAAAAAAATTCATCAAAAACATTAAAATACGAAAAATAAAAAAGTAGAATTTTCTGAAAATTGGAACCAATTTTTAATTTTAAGAAATAAGAAATGCATAATGGACTCAATGGACTTAGATACAAAGTAACATGTTTCAAAATTATAAATTAAAAATGAAGATTGCATTGTCAAGATGTTTATACAAGTAAAATATATGTATGCATGCACGAATGCTAATAAAAACAATAAATTTTTTTAGGTACAACGAATATACAAATTTATGAAGGCATCTCAATATAAATCAAATTTTATTGCTTCTTGTTTTGGGTTGAAATTGTGTAGCTTCTGGTTTTAGACTCAAAAATAGAGCAATGCAATGACATAACCCAACCAACCCAATTGATAATGGTCCGATTGGTCTGGTTTGGTTATTGTATTTTTTTAAAATGTTTAGAGATAGAGAATGAAAGATGCATGAAGTGTACCCAGGGAGAGAAGGATAGTTGGTGTTGCCCCATTCGTTCTTAATTGTGTGAAGGTCAGAATGACAAACCCCACAATACAATACTTTGAATGTCACGTCTTTTTCTCCGGTTGCCCTATACCACACGAAAACACAATTAATAAAATAACATACTGCCGATTAAACACAACCATATATTATACATTAATCGAAAAAAAAAAAAAAAAAAAGAAAGAAAGAAAGAAAGAAAGAAAGAAAGAAAGAAGTAATATACCTTCTGGAGAATTTGAAAGGAGAGAGGACACCAGATGTGTCTCTGGCTGCCCATCCCAAGGCCTCCACTGGGTGTTGTTGCTCAGCAGGTAATTTTGCCATGACAGAGAGAAAGAGAACAGAATGTTAAGAAATCTAGAGAGAGAACAAAAAGAGGGATATGCTATTGGCTAGTAGTGCAAAGCAATGACATGTGTTGGGTATGTCTGTCGTTTGGGTTCCGTGGATATATATAGCAATTGAGGACTGGAAGGGGTTGACCTAGTCAATAAAATCTACGAGACATTACGTAGTCGGTAATGGCTTAAGACATTTGATAGAAAAACTAATAAGTACTAGTAGTCAAAATAAATTTAAATTATTTTATAACTGAATATGTGAACTAACTTGCACACAATCACAAATCAACAAAAGTAATACATGCAATAAACAAAGTAATAAGTACTAGTAGACAAAATAAATTTAAATTATTTTATTTAATTAGCTTTTCAAAATTGGTTGATGAATCAAGTCACCCCATTTATTTATAATTATATGGCGCCGCCCATACTTAAAAGTAGTTGTAAAAAAATTATGAGTAATATTGGAGGTTGTAAAAATTTTATTAAATTTTTTACTAAATATTTTACATGGGTGTGGGACTCACATAGAATTCATATGGTATGGATCTCACACCCATGTGAGACATTTAATAGAAAATTTGGTAAAATTTTTAAAATCCCTAACATTTTTCAAAAATTATTTCGCCATAAATTTTCAAAATAAATACAATTATAAGAGCATTTCTAATGCTAAAACAGATAATCAAAACTAAACTTTAGCAATTTTATATTGGAAAAATGCTAAATTTTAGTAATATTACACCAATAATATACTAGTTATCTATTCTATTATTTTAAAAAATCAAATCAAAATGTCATTTTTAAAGAGAAAGGAAAAAAAAAGAGTAGCTCTAGCTAAAATTTGACATTTTATCAAAATCTTCTGTGAAACTTTGTAGAAAGTTTAGTAATAGGCAACCATTTGGCATGTCGTTAAGAGGTTACGTTTTGTCCGAAATTACTATTAACTAGTAATCGCAACCACTAGAGCAACTGCATTGGAATTGCTCGAGTATCACCAATGCTAGTTCGAAATTTGACAAACTATTATTTTGGCTATGTTATAATAAATAAATAAATAAATAATGTTAAATTTTGATAAATTGCTTCTGTCATTTTTTTGACATCACTATCATCTCATCTTTAAAATCACTGCTGAATTTTTATAATGATGGGTCCAATCTAGAATGGTAAAATCACCATCATGTCCTCTTCTAGTTATAGGTTACAATTTCTTTACACTAACTATCATGCACATGATATCCTATATCACTTTATAAAATACATATGTTCATTGATAGAAATGTTAAATTTAACAATTTAGCAAAACTTGTGTCAAGACTTTAAAAATATAAGAATAAAAAAAAAACTTTTGACTAAAAAAACCAAAAAAAAAATCACTAAATTGTTTGTTATCAGTTAAAAATACTAAATATTATATTAATTTCAATTAAAAAAAAAAAAACCTTGTTTAGCAACTATAGAAATACATTAATTTTTGGGTAAATTAAAGTGACATTTCTTGAGATTTAAAGAAAATATAATAACTTTCACAATTTTGATATAATTATATTGAATTTTTTAAAAAAAATTTAATTCACATAATATTTGGGCCTCAAGGGAGATCAGTATAATTTTTATCTTAACCTTTTTTATCTCTTAAAAGAGTGTTTGAAATTTTTTTTTTTATGACTTTTTGACTTTTTAATAACTCATACAATAACTCCATAAGAGCTACTAAAAGACCACCCTAAACTACACCAAATAAAAAAAATGTTTAAGACTTTTAAAAAAGGTCAAACGATTTGGCCCTCAATTATATAGTATAATATGTGTTAACTCTTATTTTATCACACACTCAAATGTATAAGATCCAATTCTTTTATCCTATCATTATAAATAAATTTAAAGATCTAAATTATGAGTGTAAATCATTTCTACACCAAATAACTACACAAAATGAGATACAAGGAGATCCCCACTATAGTGCAATGATGGATTGGGGGCGGGGGCGGCCGCACCCCCAAAAATTTGAAAAATATCATATATTATATTAAAATTTTTAAAATAACTTAAAATTATAGGAGTTCGCACTCTCAAATTTTTGTAGATAGTTTCAGAATTATATAGAGTAGCCCCTCTTAATTTTTTAAACTATAGAGTAATTCCCAAACACATAATCTTGGATCCGTCCCTACTACATTGTACTAGTGCATGACAATGCAAGTGTACCTTGCAAGTGCACCACTACGGCTACAGCAAAGGGCACATATAGACAAACACAAGGAATCAGGGGGTGTCACCACCATTGCAAGTTCTAATCTTGAGTGGGGATAGATATAGATAGCAATTATATGCAAGGCGGCTCTGGCTTTTTGGGGTTGAAAGCAAACTTCTAATATGACACGTCTTATAAATGTTTTAAAGCAGAATTTTAATATGAATCGATTTTTGAATTATTTTTTACAGAATGCAACTGGTTGGTAATTTAAAGTTTTTAAACTCTCACATTGTTAATTGTAAATTTATTAACCAAGTTTATTTTAACCAACTTATTAACCAAACTCATTCAATTACTTCATTGAATGTATGATTTAATCAATTTCAAATTTGAAGTGTTTCTTTTTCCCATAAACACCCATCAATTAGTTTTAAATAATTCACTATATTAATAAGTTTTGGTTTTTTAGGGACGCTTTTGAGCAAGTATAATAACAAAAAAAATAAGACTCATTTGATAGTTTTTCAAATTTTTTCAAGGCCTTTTTTTTAACCAATTTTCAGAGGCCCAAAGCGGCAGCTTGTGCGGCTTGTGTCGAAAGCCGACACTAATTATATGTATCTAGACATTTATGTAAGTGACTATACGTTTATATTATTTGTGACATGCATGCAGGGGCAGGGTCTTGGTCTAAGTATTTAAGACCTAGTTTAATTTTCAGTGATGTTATAAATTTCCAAGAGCACCACATTTTTCTCTCCACGTTGCCCTGCTTCTTCTTCTTCTTATTATTCAGATATTGGGAGTTGGAAAGCAACACTGTTCATCTACCATCTAGTGTTGTCCCTCTCCTTGCAGTTGTAGCTCTTCATACCCAAAAATTAATACATACATAAAAACATATATCAGCAGTTAATGCTATGTTTATAGAATTCATACACAAATAATATTCAGAATATTTAATATATGGTATAGGTGCATTTAGGATACGGGTTTCTCTATACAAGAGTTAAATCTCAATCACATATTATCTTTCTAGATATATTTTTGGACATAAATTATGTGCATATAGTTCTACTGAACATGTATAAACCAAACAAATTCGAGCCAAGCCTTAAGTTCCATTAAATATGGTCGATTATATGAATTCTTCTTCTCCACTCAACTCTACCAACGACCATTTGATCAGTCAAATTAAGAAGATTCATATCTCTATTTAATATACTCACCCACGTCAATCTAAGTCTACCCCTTCTCTGAATACTGTATCACATCTCTTCACTACTATCTTTATTGGCCTCCGTTATATATGACCAAACTATCTCAATCTATTCTCTCTCAACTTAGCTTCTATCGATGCTACTCCAACCTATTCACGAATATATTCATTCCTAATTCTATCTTTTCTAATCTTACTACACATCCACCTTAGCATCCTCTCTCATCTCAACAACACTCATCTACATATTGTTTTTTAGTTGCTCAACATTCCATCCCATACAACATTGCTAGACTAATAGTCGTTTTATAGAACTTTTCTCTCAGTCTAGTGGGTACTTGTTTATCACACAGTACTCCAGACGCACTCTTCTACTTAAGCCACCCTACTTTAATTCTATGGATTGAATCCGCTCCAATCTTTCCCACTAATCGATTCTAAATAACAAAATGTTCACTCTTAGGTTCTTGGTTCTCAATCTTCACTTCTCCTCTGCTTCCATTATTACTGTTACTAAAATTACACTCCATTATACTCTATATTTGTTCTGCTTGTCCTAAATCTTTTAAATTCAAATGTTTCTCTCCACGTCTCCAGCTTAGTGTTAACTCTTTCTCTAGTATCATCCACTAACACGATATCATCTACAAAAAGCATACACTATGGCACATCGAATATTTCTCATCAACTCATCCATAATTAAAGCAAAAAGATTAGGACTTAGCCTCTCTTATCTTTACTATCTAGTCTAGTGTATAGGTCATCATACGCTTTCGACTTAGCTTCTCTTACTACTTTTTTGACCTCTTTATTAGCCAATCTATAACTCTTAAGGCTTTCCTCAGTTCTATCCTTCTACCACTTTTTAAAGCACTCTTTTTTGTCTTTACTACCGCTTTAACCTCCTCCCTCCACCACCAAGTTTCCTTAGAGTTTGGTCACTTTCCCTTCGACTCTTCAAGGACTTCCCTTGAGATTCTCCTCATACAATTGGCCATCGAGTTTCACATAGCGTTAGCATCATCTTTTGAGTCCCAAATACCTTCTATATACATTCTATTCTTAAATATTTATAGTTTATCCCATTTTAGGTCCTACCATCTCGTCCTACGACACCAATTATCCTTCCTAGCTTGGTATTGTCTTTTAAAGCATAAATTTAGTACCAAGATCCTATGTTGAGACGTTATGCTCTCTCTAGAAATCACCCTACAGTCACTGCATTTTAGACAGTCCACTTTTCTTACTAGAAAGTGATATATTTGGCTCTTAATTGACCTACTCTTAAAGGTTATCAAATGTTCTTCTCTCTTCTTAGACATAGTATTGGGTACCACAAAGTCAGAAGCTAACACAAAATCTAAAATACTCCATCCAACCTCATTTTTATCACCAAAACCAACTCACCACGCACCCTCTCATAACCTAATTATCGATTCCTGGCCGTTGAAATCTCCACCTATAACTAGGTTCTCTCCTACGTGTATCTCTTATAATACCTCATCCATTTGGTCTCAAAAATCTCTCTTAGTCTGATTATCTAATCCTACTTGGGGGGTGTATACACTGAAAAATCTAAAAACCTCCTAGATATTGATTTGTGATTATGTATCAATTTTAAGCAGAATATAACAATCCCAATCAAACAATCAAGACAAAGAGACACAACGATTTTATGTGGAAAAACCACAATTGGACACCTCCAATTGTGATTAAAAAACCACGGGCAACAGCCACAAGAACAATCCACTAAGAAGATTTAAAGGAATTACACAGGTATACTCTCAATTATCTAGCGAATCCACAACGCCTAATTGAACCAACCTCTATGTGCCTCTTCCAACCCCATCTTCACCACGGAATTGTCTTTCTGATGAGCCACTCCAGAATCCACCGAAGCTTCAGGCTCGAATTCTTCAGAATCCACCGAAGATCAACACTCTCTTTTGTTTAACAAACAAAACCTTTGATGTACTCTTTTTTAAACCATGAGTTGAATACTCAATAAAAACATCAAAGAAACTAACAAAATATCCCCATATATAAACCTTAAGAACCACAAAGAAGATTTGGAGGAAAAATTAATGAGTAGTCTAGTTTTGGGAGAAAACCAACTACTTCTAGAAAATCCAAAGTAATCCTGTTTTTGAAAGAAAACCAACTTCTTAAAAGACTCCAAAATAATCCTAGTTTTGGAAGAAAATCAACTTCTTAGAGAAATCCAAAGTAACCTAGTTTGACCCAACATGTGAATTTAAAAAATTACAACCTTGGGTTTGATCTATGGAATTTGACAACACAGAGTCCTAACAATCTCCCCCTTTGTCAAATCCCGGACAAAACCATGCTAAAACAGTTTTCCTAACAAAAATACTAAAACAATTTTCCAATCAAAACAAGAACAACACCACCAACTAGGAACCAGCACTTATAACTAAATTCTTTACAAACTTATTTCTCAAGGTCATGATCTGCAAAACAGTTATTAGTGCCACAATCTCCAAAACAACTATTAGTGCCACAAGAGTATATGAAAAAAATAATAAACATATGACAAGATTATCTTGAAGCACGAGATGGAAAACATGAATAGATGCGACTTGGAGATATTAAGAACATGTAGCATGAAAACATGAACAACACCTTTTTGTCACGAATTGACAAAGGAAGCTCAATCAACTAAAGTAAGATCAAAAACCACACAAACAGGGATATGACTATGTAAATATCAGGAGTATGCAAGAAGGAAATAATTTGCAAACAGTGCATAGAAACATGCAAAACAACAAACGCCAATTTCCCTTACCAAACAAATCAAAGTGTTCATACTAACAAACTCTTGCAATGATAAACCAAACTCCCTTACCAACCCAAATCAAGATGAACCAAACTCCCCCTCACTAAAAGCAACCACAAACACTGAAAACGGTGAACAAGAAGAAAAAAATAAAAAAAAATAATATGATGGAGCAAGCAAGAAATCTCAGATTTGTACCTTAGAACACACAAGATTATCCAAGAAGTACAATTACAAGAAAACACAATGTGCACAACCTCTAGAAGATTCCTCATAAAAGAAAGTGATGCATTATGTGAAAAGCATAGATTCCATAATAAAAGTGTGTGTGTGACTCTTGGAGTTCGACAAACACTAGATTCAAATCCTAGTAGTGATATGAAAGTTGGACCTCTGACAAGAGAATCTAAGCACAACAAAAGAAAGTCAAACCACTAGGAATCAAGGGGTATTTGGTGAGTAAAAGCGAAGGCTTCCCCTCAATCAATGAATCTTTTTTTCTTTTTTTTTCTTTCTTTTGCACACTCATTGGCGGCTAACACGCTCAAGAGTATGAAAACCGAACTAGACAAGCATGGATATAATAAGGATGGCCTGGTTGGTGACTCTGAGGTAGCCTTTTCCTCATGCCTGGACTACAAAGAATAGAGGGGAAAGCTATGGAGATGCAAAAAGATGGAAGGTGGTTAAGAGACTCAACATCACCCATGATATGCTAGTATAGGTCAATTCCTCTAGAAAAGCAAAAGATACAATGCCAGAAGTCCATAGAAAAAAAAATGATCACTAAGATGGAAGACTCCAAAATTTGCTAATCCAAGAGTGTATACAGAATGAGACATACTAATCAAAAAACACACACTCCAAAATGAGTAATGACCATAGAAAGCACACACATATTAACATGTAATGGATATTCTTATCAATTCCAATATGTACCAAGGACCACTCAAAAAATTTAAGCTTGCAAAACCATATTAAGAAAATCTTTTTGGATTTTTTTTTTCATAGAATTTCCCTCACGAATTGTATCCATTATCACAAATCAAACAAGATCTCGCTCTAAAAGATTTGTAAAAAAAATAGAGCGACCTACTCTGATACCAATTGAAAAATCTAGAAACCTCCAAGATGTTGATTTGTGATTATGTATCAATTTTAAGCAGAATATAACAATCTCAATCAAACAATCAAGACAAAGAGACACAACAATTTTACGTGGAAAAACCACAATTGGACACCTCCAATTGTGATCAAAAAACCACGGGCAACAGCCACAAGAACAATCCACTAAGAAGATTTAAAGGAATTACACAGGTATACTCTCAATTATCTAGCGAATCCATAACGCCTAATTGAACCAACCTCTATGTGCCTCTTCCAACCCCATCTTCACCACGGAATTGTCTTTCTGATGAGCCACTCCAAAATCCACCAAAGCTTCAAGCTCGAATTCTTCAAAATCCACCGAAGAACAACTCTCTCTTTTGTTTAACAAACAAAACCTTTGATGTACTCTTTTTTAAACCATGAGTTGAATACTCAATAAAAATATCAAAGAAACTAACAAAATATCCCCATATATAAACCTTAAGAACCACAAAGAAGATCTAGAGGAAAAATTAATGAGTAGTCTAGTTTTGGAAGAAAACCAACTACTTATAGAAAATCCAAAGTAATCCTATTTTTGGAAGAAAACCAACTTCTTAAAGGACTCCAAAATAATCCTAGTTTTGGAAGAAAATCAACTTCGTAGAGAAATCCAAACTAATCCTAGTTTGACCCAACATATGAATTTAAAAAATTACAACCTTGGGTTTGATCCATAGAATTTGACAACACAGAGTCCTAACATACACTAACAACGTTTACTATATTCTCTTTAATAATTAGTTTAACTAACATAATCCTATTATCTTTTCTAGCAACTATATTTTCTATAAGACCCTTGGAAACTATTATTCCTACCCCATTCATGTGTCTATCCTTGCCACTATAATATAATTTGAAATTGGTATCCTCTATTTCCCTAACTTTCTCACCCATTCACTTAGTTTCTTCTAGCTATACTAACTCTTCTCCTAATCATGACATCTACCAATTCCATAGACTTACTAATTAAAATTCCTACATTTCATGTAGCTATCCTAAACATATAGTTTTGGACTAACATCTTTATCCGCGCTCATCTAGAAAAACGCAGCAACCTTTGTTCATTTTTCAATGCACCCAGGCGTCAATGCGGTGCCCCTTACTTACTTTTCAAAACATTCGGAAGCAGGTGTAACGTGTCACTTAAGGGGAACGACCTAGCATTTAATCGATTCAAAGTAGGATTCATTTTTATAAGGAATTCGGGCGATTTTTTTTTACATGCTGGCTGTCGACTACCTAACATACAACCCTTCCCCTTTACCTAGGCTTAAGACCGGCAGAGTTGTTAAATAGCCCCGACGGAGTTAAACAAATTTCAACTTAGCTAAAGAGAATGGAAAGACACATAAATACATATTAGATTTTTAGGCAAATTATGCTCACCTCACGTATGGTTTGGAAAAACTACAGTTAGTTCTACGCTTTTAATATAATTGTATTGACTTAAATTCCTTTTTAGTAAGGTTAAAATGGCTTAAATTAATGTAAATGGTGGGTAGATACTAAAATAAATAAAAATAAATATACATTTTAATTTAATAGAGTTGACAATATTATTCTTTCATTCATACGACTAACAAATACTTATGAAAACAAACTTATTTTGTGAAATAAAACCTGAAGAGAGGCTAGTGTAATTAATCAAAAGTGTGGGACTAATTATATTTTTTCAAACCTTAGGGGAGATGAGTGTAATTTACCCTATATTTTGTTAGTGAAAAAAAGTGTAGAATGAACACTACAAGAAATAACACATTTGCCGAGCAAAAAATTGGTCGCTAAAAGTCCATTTTTAGTCGGCAAAAGTTATCCGCGACCAATTTTTTTGGTCGCTACTTTGGTTGCCAATTGAGGGTCGGCAAAAGTAATTCGCGACTAAAATTTTGTTTGATCGGGAAAAGTAGGATTTGCCGATTAAATTTTTTGTCGCTAAATATGTCATTACTGCGACTAATTCATTTTGTCGCTAAAACACTTTGGTCGCGAAAAGTTATATTTTCCCGACCAAATATCTTAGTCGCCAATTTTCATATTCCACGACCAAAAAGTTTGGTCGCAAATTATCACATTCTACGACCAAAAAGTTTGGTCGCCAATTGTGACATTCCATGACCAAAAAATTTTGGTTGCCAATTGCGACATTCTACGACAAAAAATTTTGGTCGCCAATTGTGACATTCTACGACCTCTTAGTTTGGTCGCCAATTGTCACATTCTACGACCAAACATATTTGTCACCAAAAGAAATGTTTGCGCAACTAAAACTTTAGTCGGCAATAGACCTATTCGCAACCAAATCCTTTGGTTGCCAAAATTAATAATTTTAACGACTAATTATTTAGTCGCCAAATATGCTTGGTGATACACTGACTACTTTATTTAGTCGGCAAAAGTATAACTTATCTTTCCCGACTAATCAATTGGTCGCCAAAACTAGAAAAACAAAACCAAAACCAAAATTTAGTTGCCAACATCAAACAAAATAAACTGTAATTTATAATAATCCATCCAATTTATTCAATATAATCTGTAATTTGCAAAAATCATTCAAACCAACAAATAAATTGAATCATAAACATTTAACAAAATACATATATCAGCTATTTTTGAACCTGTTTAATTAAAGTTAGTAACTATTATAAGTTTTCATCCACAAGTAATTCCAAACTACATATTTCATCTAGCATAAAAATTTAAAACATAACAAGTACTTATTATTATGTTTTAAATTTTTATCCATGTGAATCAACCCAAAAATATAACTAGTAGTCTACCAAATATTTTCCATATACACCCATCCAAAAATATAACTACTAGTGTATCCAAAAATATAACTACTAGTCTACCCTAATATTTTCCATATACATCTATACAAAAATATATAATCCTTCCAAAAATACAAAAAGTGCCAATTTGTCCTGTACAATTTGGCTTTGTGCACGAGTTCATCCATCTATACCAAATAAAAAGAGAAATAATGTCAAGTAAAATTGGACAAATAATGAAAAATGTCCATGAAAAGTTCAGGTCACATTAGCAAATTAAATGACAATCATTATCAAATTGTAAATAAAACAACAACATTCTTATGTTTGTATTTCATTGTTTAGTTTTTTGAACGGACTTAAATGTAATTCAAAGAAGAACAAGTCAAAAATAATTAAATAAAACAATAGTTCACAATAATATGCAATGGACTTCTCAACTAGTAAATATAAACTATACATATTGGCATATGCGAGGGTCTAACCATACTGAAGGGGAAATTTGAAGTGGAATTCAAATAGCCGGTGTTTGCATTTTTTATCGCATTGTTTAGAGGCAATTACATCTAGCTAATTAATACTTAATAGAAACCAGAGATCAAGTTCCCTTCCTAATTCTGAAGACTTGGGGCCAACACTAAACAGTGTCTTTTCATTAATAATTTTTTAATTTTGTTTGGGTAAGTAATTCATTTTCATTAACTTAAACAATATGATAAAATGTTTGTTGTAGATCACCGAGTGGAACCTCAATTAAAACAAGCAAGTAGTTCAAGCTTGTTTTTCAAGATTCTGAATGTACACATTTTTCAAAACAATTTCATTTTTAGCTAGAAGTGTTTCAATGATCTCATAAACCCTCTTTGTACACATTTACTTTGATAAGAATTCAAGCACAAGACATTAACCCTAGCAGTCTGCTATTATTTATTTATTCTTTAACTAATAGCAGTGTTGCTCTTCACTATAACTATTTTTGTATTTACCTGTAATTTCTGGCCCTGCAACACATCTTCTTCAAGCTCATCAAAAGACCTGCAAATGAAGACCAACGAGGCCAAACATGATTAGTGATTAATCTCTACCAAAAGTTTTTGAGCACTAAATGGATCTAACAAATGCATACCTCTTCCCGCCATTCCTAGCAAAAGCCTCCACACATTTCCCTCTCTATCCCACTACCAAGACATTCAGCAAGTCCAGAGAGCACACAATGAGTTCTTTATCTTATCATACTGAACCCCAGATGAAATAGGATCAACCTACAGCCACAGTGTCAATCAATACGTAAATGATGCTCACAGTATAAGAATTCAAATTTCAGGGGGAAAAAATGTGTTCGTTAACCAAAATAAGGAATGCAACCAGCAAAGCAAACTGCAGAATTCATGCTCACATATTGAACAAAAAAGCTTGGAGTCTAGGCTTGAGGTTCATGTATTTGACATAATACAAGTTTGGCAAAGCTCTAAACAAACCGAAGCTAGAGCTTCTCAAAGCAGATGTTGCAATCACAAGGCAAATCAAAGCAAAGCTTCTCAAAGCTAGAGCTTTATTAATTTGTAATTTTTTTCCATTGACCCAACTGTCAAGTAATTGTCCCTAGTTAAATATCCTGGCACTTTTAGGCAAACAAGGGCAATTAAAGAACAGGATAAGGTTTGATCGAGTATCAGTTTGTTTGGAAACATTTTATGTTCTCCGAACAGATGTCAACAAAAAAATGTCACCCTTTCAGGAATTGCTAAATATCAACTAAAGGCATCCATCCTATTAATTGTTATTGATTAACGATTGAGTTCTGGTTCTAATGTATAAAACCTTTTGGAATAAATGTTTTTCCTTGAGACATCATCCATTCATTGATTAGTTGAATTTTAAAATTAAGAGAAATGAAAAGAAAAATTGTAAATGGTGGCATGCTAAAGTGTCTAACAATATCAAAGAAACCATAAGAATGTGAATTGCTAGGTTCACCTGTCACAACACCAATTGATCCTGTTAATGTAAGATCCTCTGCAACTATAACCCCTGCAGCCATTGCCATATAGTATCCTCCGCTAGCCACCACATCAGCCATCGATGCAATGACAAGCTTTGAGGTAGCAAGAAGCCTAATTTCCATCCACATTCTGGATAAGATAAAAATCAAGGACAATCAGTCAATTTCTTTTTCTTTCCTTTCTATTTTACCTCTCTGCTATATGATGAACATAATATTAATCCAGGAATGAAGATACAAACATACATTAATTATACTAAACATAAGAAAGAACTATGTCTGAAATTCCAATTAGCTGAGTAAACTTCACCTTCTTGTTTTTTTCAAATATCTTTTATGAAAAAATCTTTTGTTTACAGATCTTATTGTTTTGATGTTTCTTTCGGAATGTTGTATCTTTCACTTTTAATGTCAATATTGTGTACGCAAGATATTTGCAAAATATTATTAAAAACTGCAGAACTGAATAATCATTCTTTCATATTCTTCAGCACAAGAATGTGATATCTAATGCACTAAGAGATACTAAGAATAACATTATTAAGTTTTTGAACATCTGTTCAAACAATGAGAGCACATTAGGCTCTGCCTCTCTCAAAAGCAGCATGAATGTGAACCTCCTCCTAATGGGTAACCTACTTTATCTATTCCTTTTTTGAAAAATCCACTTCAACCGAAGAGATAAATGGAAACTGATTCTAAAAGTTGACTGTAAAAGGAATATGGCACTAGGCCACTAGCAAGTTCATTTGAGCCGAGAGTTTATTCAAATAACAGTCTGTAACGTATTGAAGGCCTGTAAAAAAGATAACCTTTTAAATATTGGGTGGAACATATTGAGTTAATTACATTATTTACTAGCATATATAAGTATAACTTGATTTGCTTTCAAGTTTCAACTTTTCAACTTTGGTTTGGATTTCAAGCACCCAAGAAGTGAAATTAGTCCATGGAAGTTCACACAGATTATGAAAGGCATGACAACTTTTTTTTTTTTTAGAACGGCACTGCAACTGTTAACTGACAGTCTGACACCGTTAGCACCATTACAATTAGACAACAAAATCAAATTTTCTAATCTCACACTCAAGTTATGTCATTAACACAATACCTGTTTCCCTTCTATTCTACTAATTTTAGTCTCCTGGACATTGAAAAAGTTAAATCAGTGTTCCTAGTCACAACCAAAAATTATCTTATAAATATAGGTGAGCAAAGATTAATCACCAGAGTTCGGACTACATGGTGAACAGGTTGCACATCTACACAAATCACTTGGATTTCTCCTCGCAGTTCAGAAACCTGTATGGTTTAGTAATATTCATGAATTTACCCAAAACTGCAACCAGCAGAATATTCAATAACTAGCCAACCTTTAATTTGGTCCCACCTCCTCTCTAGTAGCAGCAGTAAGCTCTGCACTCTAATCTAAAGTACGATCCACACGGTCAATTTTTGAAGATAAATGTCGCTTGGTGGCTTGGAAAACAAAAAAATCTTTATTCACATGTTTTTCAATAATATTTCCAAAATAAAGCAAGATAATTGGATTTTCATAAATGTCATCAAATTGTATCTGGAAGTCATCTAAGATGGTTTAAGCAACGTAGACCAACTAATATACCAGTAAAGAAGGATATGATTGCCTTGGACTTATCCAAGGTACATCCTTGTACCTTGTACTATTAATTGAGATAGACTTCCAATTATAATAATGTAAATGTATGTGCTAAAACCCTTCTTAGGAATATCGCTAGCATTAGGATGTGCTGTCATAATTTGATATTTTATGGCATATACTTATCCAATTCAGTAATGTCATCTCATTATAATCAAGACAATGCTCATGGAAAAAAATTTGCATTGTTTCGAATAAAATTATCAATTGACGGTCTCTGTCAATGAAAGTAGTATTATTGTCAAAACAAGCACTGTCTCATATTGTTGTGTCCTTTTGTGTTTTGAGGCTATTTTAGGTTTGAAGGTTAACTAGGCCTTGGTGGGTGAGGTACTGCATACGGATGCTCTTTCTTTGGTTTGTCAAGTAGGATCACATCTCTCCTCTACACAATGGCCGCATGTAACATGGTATGAGTAGGGTGTACTACCAAGGAGGTTTCAAAAGAGATTGACAGGGTAAAAAAGGAAGCATTTACAAACAATCTTACCTTGATTAAGAGCAAACTAACTTATTTCATGTCTTTGTTTAGCATATCTCAATCTAGTAATGCATCTGTAATTATAACATCAATAAAACCTCTACCTTAAATAGAGGGTCAAAGGTGCTTTTCATGTTTGAAGGAAAAACTATCCTTTTGTGGAGGACTTAAAGATCTTAGAATGAACTGAGCTCAAACTTCACATCATAATACGGTGCACCAATATCAACAAAAACAACATGAATATCAAACATATGTGGTAAAAAAAGTAAGAAGAAAAACTTGCCACAATTGATGAGTAAACATTCTCAAGTTGTTTGGCTATAGTGTTGCATGCATCAGATAAACTCCGCTTGGTTGCAAACATCATATCTAGAAGCTTCCAACCCTGAGAACCAACAACAAATACATGAATTACCCCTATCATACTACACATTTAAAGTCGTAAAAAAATTGAAAAATGAAAATCTACAAATTACTAAAGCATAGTCTACGAAGTAAAAATGGATGTTATATCTGTTTACTAAAAAACATATAGGCCATGTTTGGTTTGAATTTGTAGAGTGATTTTGGGAAAAAATTTCTAAAAAATTTGTTTGGTTTGTAAATTTTTGAAAACAGTTTTCAAAATCATTTTCTCTCTTTTACCTATCAATCAATCACTTTTTCTTTCTCCTCTCTCCTTCTCAATCACTTTTTCTCTCACACACATCTACTCAATTACAACAAAATATCAAATCATTCCAAACTTTCAAACTCCAAAACTACTTTCAAAATACACAACCAAACAAACTAAAAAAATTTCTAAACTCTCTCCTCAAAACAATTTTTAAAAACTACTCTCTCAAAACCAAACCAAACATACCCATAGTTTTTTTTTCCCCTTTCTAACAATACCAAAATTATTCAAGCTCTTATATTTGAAATCTACCAAGTTCAGGATACTGAAGAAGGCCAGGAATGAGAGGATAGTAAGGTGAGTTTGGAGATCAATGAAGGCTCAAGGCAGCACTCTTGAGGTTAAGGGTGTGCAGACAGTCGCCACTACATGAGTTTTGGTGTCTCACAAATTAGCTTTTGATGGGCTTCATATAGCAGTTTGGCGATTCTTATTGAGCTGTGCAGCTTGTTGCACTATAGGCTAAAAACCAATCTTATCTTCCAGACTAAAATAAGTGCAGTTTTTAGAGCCTGCAAGTGTAGCAGGCTTGATTAATGAGCCTGGTACATCATGTGTTGGCCCACTTCACCAGCAGTGTAACATGTCCTTATGACTTCTTCATTTAAATGTACTCAGTTAAAAGAGGGTTATTTTTCTTCCCACAGCTCCCTTGGGGCCTTGGATAATTAGAGTATCATTCTTTGAGACCTAATATGACTAGGATCCAGCATCAGAGCAGCCATTTTTGTAACTACAATTTATCTTTTAAATTCAAGTTCATTCATGTTTAAGATTTGAAACAACTCACTTTGTATTTCTTTCTCCTTATTCATCAGAGCAAACCAACCCCCTGTCCCATTTAGTACGTCTCAAGGTCTTCAAAACAGTTTACTGCATTTGATGCACCAATGACATAATGGCCTATCCTTTCATCCACTCTATACTTGCTCTGCAAAACACCATTCTACCATACATTTTTTCACACCTTCCTTAGTCCACCATGTCTTCCTCATTACCAACACTAATTTGTCATTACATTTTATTGTTGTGGTTTCTGAAGCATTTCTAAATCATCCATCAATAAATTGAAACATATTTTCGATTTGACTAGAATTTTGACTTTTAAAACTCATCTAAAACAGATAGAAAGAATATAGAATGACCCAATACACAACTTCACCTATGTATGACCCATGGATGCCCTTACCTTCCATGTCAAGAAAATTTTGAAATTATCAAAATACTCTTAACCTATAATACTTGATTTTTCATATCGAAAGCTAATTATACCATAATAACTTAAAAATAAGCATAAACAGTGACAACCAATACCAAAATGTGATTAAGAAAAGTTCCAAGTGTGTCCATCTTGAAACCAACCAATTTCCAAACATTCTCGCTGCTTTAATTTTACTATTTATAGATGATCTTACAGTTTGCATCATGAGTAAACTTTACAATTTGTAAAGGAAAGTAAAAGCAAAAAAAAAAAAAAAAAAGGAAACAGAAGGGTCAACATGAACTATTAACTATGCCATCAACTTTACATGCCCTTTTTTTCCCTTTTTGCTTTTGGTTGTTTCTGAAGGATGTCTTTTTAAAATATTAAAATAGCAAGGAACGAGATTTCCGTCAAATAGATTAATCAAAAAAATGCAAATCCAATATCTAAATCATACCTCTTACCCTACGAATCTTCTCAATGAATTGCTCACGAACAATACCCGAACTAGGAACATTGAGACCCTGTGCATGACTAATTCTTCCTGAGGCTCTGATTACGGCTATTAGGTCCATACCACCTGATAAACCAACAGTCCATTTCCTAACTGTCACGCCTCAAGCTCCATGACAACGCCGCACACTCATTTAAGTGAGCATACAAGACTAAGAGTCCAACCACATAAACCAACAATGTAAAATACTCAAATTAAATATTTAATTATCATAATGCCAAAATTCATAAAAATAAATAATTCTTATCATATGAAATTGTCCACTAAGTCCACTAGTATAATCCACTAACAAAATAATAATCCAAGTACTTAAATCATAGTCCTACTCTCGGCACTCCCATAAGTAAAAATCCCGCGCAGCTCTAAACCATTATAGGATTCTTACTACTAAACAATGAAAAGTGTAAAAGAAGAAGAACAAGTTGAGTGTATTTTGAGCATAGAAAGAGGATAAATGTTTTTAGAAAACAATTTCAAGAAAATTGAAGAAAGTTGGGAAAATATGGGTAAAATTGGAGAGACATGCCTATGATCTTGTCATTTACAGCCACATAGGAGGAAGAATCAGATGAGTAAGAGAACCCAAATCCAATTGGTGTCTCCAAATACAACATATTTGTTTTTGTGGATCAATAAGCACACAATCACATGAAATCAATTCTTAGAAGCCAAATAATCTATATAACTTGTAAGGGTATATATAAAGTATAGTATAGTACCTCTGTTCTAGCTATATTCATTCTTGACCAGTGCCTTCCCACTAGGCCTAAACGGTCCATTTTCAGAGAATGCCCCAACCCCCAATGAAGAACAACGAGGCCCTACCACCAAAACCAAAATCAAAATCAAAATTTTAAAAAATTAAAATTAAAACGAAATACCCATGATGTGGGTGTGTATGAGGAAGTGAGAAGTTGGAGTGCCTCTATTTAACCAGATAATAAGAGGTTTGGAAGCCGGATTTGATTCAGCTTCAAGAACCAGAGCTTTCTGTTTCTTGGCATCAATGGTCACATACCTAGAAAATTGCTGGTAACTGACTTGGGGTTGGCCAGGTGATGAATTTTGTCCGATGCAGAGAGGGAAGATGAAGAAGAAGACCCTACTACTTCCATGGAAATGGTAATTAGTTGTAACAGAGATGGGGTATGGATCTGCAATCTGTGTGGATCACTCACAGATCTGTGTGGATCGATTCAGATCTCAGCCTACGGTTGTCAGACCTACGCCGGAACATGGCTGACGCCGTGAGATTCGGCTAGGGTTTCTGATCGAACACTGCGTGTGTGTGTGTGTGTGTGTGTGTGTGTGTGTGTGTGTGTGAGAGAGAGACAGAGAGAGAGAGAGATGAAATCGAAGATGTAGGGAGAGACGGTGTTTCTAGTGGCAAAGTAGGTGAGAAGGAGGCGCGTCGCTGGAGGGAACGGGAGGCAGTGGTTCTGTTCTGCGTATTTTAAAGAGAGAGAGGAATGGGTTTAAAGAGAGATAAGGTTTGGTTGTGAAGGAGAATCCGTGTGAGAGAGTGAACAATCTGTTTTTGTTTAAACAGAGAACAATTGGGCGTTATTTCCCTCTAAAATTTTAACACTTTTGGCGACTAAAAATAAATTTGGTCGCCAATTAATTTTATAAATCATTTGAAATGATTTTTTCAAAATATTTTAGTTTTATGGCAACAAAAATATTTTTTAGTCGTTGAAAATAAATTTTTGACCACCAAATTTTTAGTTGCCAAAGATAAAATTTAAATTTTTGTTTTTCATTCGGTGACTAAATAATTTTAGTAGCCAAAACTAAATGTACAGCGACTAAAACATATTTTAGTTGCTGAAAATAAATTTTTGGCGACCAAATTTTTGGTTGCCAAAGATAAAATGTAATTTTTTATTTTTCATTCGGCGACTAAATAATTTTGGTAGCCAAAACTAACTGTGCAGCGACTAAAACATATTTTAGTAGCTGAAAATAAATTTTTGGCGACCAAAAAGATAAAATGTAATTTTTTATTTTTCATTCGATGACTAAATAATTTTAGTAGCCAAAACTAACTATACAGCGACTAAAAAAAAATTTTGTGGCCAATTATGCCATTTTTAGCAACTAAAATATTTTTAGTCGCCAATGATCAATATACCCCGACTAAAAAGAATTAGTAGCTAAATCCTGTACTTTTCCCGACTAACATAAATTTTGGTCGCCAATTCCACAACTTTTGGTGACTAAATTTTTTTAGTCGCCAAATTTGATTGCCAAAAGTGTAATTTCCTGTAGTGTCATGACGGAAAGACTAAACAATTAAAATAGATGTATTCCATTTACCTGATGATTCGTGTCATGCTATGATTTATTTGATTCAACATAAGAGGAAACCATAAGAAATATGTGGGCGCTAAAAAACAAAAATCGGTACATGAACAAAAAAAGTGATGCATAAGAACATGGTCATGCCCAGATGTGCACACACAAAATAAGAAGAATAAAATTTAAATCAACATAAAGTAGTCTTTGCAAATATGGGAAATTTCCATACAGCTTGTGGCATTTATGTGGTGTCTGTTACCATTTAATATGATAAAAAACTGAAACAAAATAAATGCAATTTGTTAAGAAAATTATACTTGAGACAATCCTAAAAATCAAGAATCAATTGTTTTAGATGTAGAAATTTTTACAATTAAGACAGATGATATGGTCCTCATCCACTAAAAATAAATATTTACGACCAAACTTGTTTCGAGGGGTGTGGTAGAGAGAAGGTTGAAAGAGATCAGGAATCGAGACGAGGACTCAAATCTGATTCAAATCTTGACGATCTTTCAAATCCAACGGAGGCACCAATGGAGGAGAAGGAGGATGAGCCCAGCTGGTGCGGTAGGTGTTTAAGGGAGGGAGAGAGAGAGAGAGAGAGAGAGAGAGAGAGAGAGAGAGGCACCAGCAGTGAGGTGGGGGTGAAGAAGAATCTGTGTGAGAGAGAGAACAATCTGATTTGTTTAAACAGAGAATAGGCGGGGACAATTGGTTTTCCTTTAAAATTTTCACACCTTTGGCGACAAAAGTAGTTTTTGGTCGACAAATGTTAATAATTGGTGACTAAAATTTTGTTGTAGCCAAAGCTTAATTAACGGTGACTAAAATATTAGTCGCCAAAAGTATTAATTTGGCAACTAACTTTTTTTTGGTCGGAAAAATAAATATACAACGACTAATTTTTTTTTGGTTGCTGAAAATAAGTTTTTGGCAACAAGAATTTTGGTCGCCAAAGATAAAAAATAATTTTTTATTTTCCATTTGGCGACTAAATAATTTTAGTAGCCGAAACTCAATATACGACGACTAAAATATTTTTAGTCGTTGAAAATAACTTTTTGGCGACCAAAATTTTGGTTGCCAAAGATAAAAAAAATAATTTTTTATTTTTCATTCGGCGACTAAATAGTTTTAGTAGCCAAAACTCAATATACGGCGACTACAATATTTTTAGTCGCTAAAAATAAATTTTTTGGCGACCAAAATTTTGGTCGCCAAAAGATAAAAAATAATTTTTACTTTCCACTCGGCGACTAAATAGTTTTAGTAGCCAAAACTCAATATAAGACGACTAAAATATTTTTAGTTGCTGAAAATAAGATAAAAAAATAATTTTTTATTTTTTATTCGACGACTAAATAGTTTTAGTAGCCAAAACTAAATATACGGCGACTAAAATATTTTTAGTCGCTAAATATAAGTTTTTTGGCGACCAAAATTTTGGTCGCGAATAGTTAAAAAATAATTTTTTATTTTCCATTCAGCGACTACATTGTTTTAGTAGCCAAAACTCAATAGACGACGACTAAAATATTTTTTGTCGCTAAAAATAAGTTTTTGGCAACCAAACTTTTGGTCGCCAATTCCACAACCAACTTATGTTTGATCTTCCGCGGCCAACTTATTTTTTGGTCGCCAAAATGTGACCTTCCACGACCAAATTTGTAGTTGGTCGCCAAAACCATGCCACTTTCTGCGATCAACTCATTTTCTGGTTGCCAAAATATGACCTTCTGCGACCAACTCATATTTGGTCGCCAAAAATAATGATCATTCGCAACTAATTAATATTTGGTCGCCAAAATGTAACTTTTAGCTACCAACTTTTATATTGGTCGCAGAAAGTGGTCGCTAAAAATACAGATTCTTGTAGCGGAATGGAAGCAAATGAGTGGTAGTTTTATCTTAATGTGATTATAGAAAGATCCAAAATGGGCAGTTAGCAAAACAACCACATGTAACTTATATAACAATAGCTGAGCTAGTAACTTGTCCCTCTCAATAAGAGAAAAATTGGATAAGATCTGATGCGTATGGCCTTGCCCAGGCCAGAGCACAATCAAGGTAAGTTATTTTTTTTTTAAAAGAAAAGTCCTCACTAGGCCAACGTGAACACCAAAGTTGACTAGTGCATAACCACTCCATAAAAATTTCACCTAAAATTCCTTTCAAGATTAAGTTGTCAAACTGATATAACACTTGAGATAAAGAAATTCATATCTCGCAATAGCGTACGATCTTCATCATTTATTTCCAGAGTTAAGGATGGATTCACCCATTAAATGAGTCAAAATCTACATTATAGTCACCGACTAAAGCATTAGAGCGATCTTAATTAATATCACGTTGCATGATTTTGATAATTTTTTATATTTTTTATTTTATTTTGAAAGGTAATTAGTTTTGGACTAAGTATGAATTCCATCAAGGAGAAGGTCGATAGAGGTGACTTTTTCTTGCTACATTTGCAAAATTTTTTGATTGTATAATAATGAATGGAAGTGGGTCTCGAAATACTAGCTACTTGGGGAATTTTCAACGTCTAGAAAGTTAGAAATTACACTCCATTGTATAAAATTTGTTTCAAGTTATTTTCTTCTAGATTGTTTAATAATGAATCAATGTTGGTCCAAATACTTACTACTTGACTTGAGGGATTCAAACTCTCTAGAACCTTGGAAATTTCAATATTTGTTCAAGTTAGATTTTTCTGGAAGTGGGATTGGGTAGTTTTAAAAAAAAAAAAATTTGGTATTGATTTTCAGAAAACATTTTTCAGAAAATTTTATTTTTTATTTTATGTATTTTTTTGTTTTCAATGAATTTTTTTAATATTTTAAGCAATTTTTTTAATTTTTAGACACACCTAACATAAATACACTTAAAAAATATAATATTTGTGAAAAAAAATATTTAAAAAATTCACTAAATATAAAAAATACAAAAAAAAAAATTCAATACATTTTTCCTATTTTTGTGTATTTATTAATTTTTTACAAATATTTTATTATTTAGATATATCTAAGTAAGGTGCATCTAAAAAAGGTAAAACAATTACTTAAAATTTAAAAATTATTCACTAAAAACAAAAAAATACAAAAAATAAAAAATTCAATTTTTAAAATATTAAATTCAGAAAACTGAAACCAAACACACTGACTATTATTATTTTCTCCCCATTATGTGAATGTTTGTTTCGTTCACATTGTTATTGACGACTTGTCATTGTTGGGCTGTTGTCGGACTACATGATAAAGTTGATTGTTCCATTTAATGTAATTCTGATGATAATTATAAATAAATATTCTACTAATTGACCCAAAAAAGTGAAGAAAAACCATTGGAAAACAAGTCTTTAAAAATCAAAACGATTGAAAAAATTATCAATTAATTTTTTGGGGGATGAAAAGGAATTATTCTTTATGGACTAAGAAAAAAAAAATGACAAAATAATTAATCAATATTTGAAAAGCAAAGAAACTAAACACTCTGTACATTAAACTTTTAAATTGAAAAATCAGGTCAAAATTGAAGGATATAAAAGAATTCTAATTGCAACACGTATAGAATGATTGGAGTAGGAATAAAACAACAAAAATTATATGTCCTAAAAATCTCTGTATCTCTTTTATCAATGCATCTTTAATCGCACGATCTTACATAAAATTTACAAAAATAATTGTGTAGTTGAGAGTATATTGGGGCAAAAGATCAAGTGCAGAATAGACAAAATTGTGAAATGGTATAAAAGAGATTTGAACAAAATTATAAATGTTAATACTATCATCCATTATTACAAGCTTAACGTTGTATTTGGTTAGAGGATTCGAAGAGGGATTTGGAAAGGGAAAAGGAAAAGTTAAGTGAAATGTGAATAAAATATACCTACATTCACCTAGTTTCACACACCTTTTCTATTTTTCTTTTCAAATCTCTCCCCAAATCTCCCAACCAAACATAGCATAAAGGTTTCCCTACGTAATAGCATTTGACTTTGTCATCTAACAATGAAATTGATTCTTCCACAACATTGTCCATTTATTGATCCAAAACCATTAGACTCATTCCAATAATCTTCTTATTTTTGTAACTCTTCTGCTTTTTTTCAACATTTATTAATATTTTTTCCCTCAAACTCTTTTGCCTTTAATCTTCTTAACTATTCTTTTGACTGTGTTGCAAGGGAAACACTATCAAACTCTCTACCAAACCTTAAGGCTGAGGTTTTGAATTTTTTGGAGGAAAAATAAAAAGAAGTTGTGAGGATTAAAATATACTTATTTACTTTAGCCTAATCCAAACTAGGCCTAAGAATGGCCTAATTCAACCAAAAGGCCCACCAAACAAAGAACTAGGGCAAGGCAAACAACTCCTATAAATAAAGGGCATTCGGTCCATAAATCTAAATTTCAATTTTATTTGATCAAGGATTTAGGGGCTAAATTACTTTGTTCAAAAAGACAAGTTCAAACAAAATGATTAAAATATCCTTCTTTAAATATATCATATACATAGTACAATGCCACGACCCAAACCAGCCCCTATAGGTTTAGTCGTAACCGGCCAATAATTCTGAAATTACCCAAGACTTCTGAACAAATAAATAAAATACAAGGGCTAGCGGAAGCAAATACAAACATATAACGTCCACAGAGCTGTGTAGACATATATGAGACTGAAAATTTACAACTTAATTTACATAATTAAGATGTCATACCCACGTCACCATTCATACATACGGACAAACAAAAGACTTTGTTCAAACTTAACAAAAGAAATACAAAAAGATCTTTAACATGATTCATAAAAACTTGACTACTGCAAAATGGGAACCTCCTCGGGAGGCACTGTGGTTGGCTGACAGAACGAAACTCCAGGCAATTAACTCTAAGCCTGGCTACGTGCCTGGTCACCTACATACATACATAATACGGTGAGCTAGAACCCAGTGAATAACAACAAAGTAAAGGGATTTATGAATGGTGTCCAAACAATTTCAAAAATTAGAGTTCATATCAGAAACAGATTCATATACATAACCAGAAGTCATAAGCAGTTATATGTGGTACATCCATTAGCTATCATATCATCTTGGTCTTGGGACCCATATGCATAGTCGGTACCGACAATCCCAAAGGTCCATATCTTGTGCACAAGTAGCCATGGTATTGTTTTCCCCAGGCAAGGGCCATATATAAACCACGGTATTGTTTTCCCCGGGTAAGGGCTATATGATCATAAGCCACAATATTGTTTCCCCCAAGCGAGGGCCAAATAAACATATGCCATGGTATTGTTTCCCTCGGGCGAGAGCCATATAAACATATGCCACGGTGTTATTTCCCTTAGGCGAGGGCCATGTGAACTAAGGATGCCACATATACATTTCAGAAAATTAAACATTCATTCATTATTCATAAAATACCATTTCTATGATAACCCAACCCGTACGCTACTCAATTATACATGTGATTATATATTTAATATGAATTTGCAAGTTTGAATATGTGAATTATGTGAATTTGAAATAATATCTGTTGAACATAGGAATATTTGTTATAATTACAACTTTGAACTGAAATTGAAAGTCTTAGAGGCGCAATAAACAAAAACTGACTTCATATCTGTGCTTAGCATGATTTATAGAGCTTACAGTGAAATTTAAAAATTACGATTCATAATGATGAAATTGGAAATTTAAGGGTTAAGTTATATATGTGTTGGTCCTCTTGTGTTCTTCATCTTGGTTGAGAGCTCTAAAGAGTGAGTTAGAGAGAGAAGAAGAGGAAGAGCTAGGGATTGCAAGAGAATCAAGGGGCAAACCATAGATTTGAGTTAAGGTATGGAAAACTACTTATGATCTTTGTCTCTAACTCATCCTCGTCATGAAATCAAGAAGAAATTAGGAGTTTTGAGCTAGGGTTTTGAGCTATGTAATGACCAGAGTTTAATGCATGAAATTGAATTCTAATCTCTTCATCTTTGTTTGATTTGAGTTTACTCTTGTGATTGATCACTGAAACAAACCCTAGATGATTTAGTTAGAATATTATTCATGTGTATATGTATTTTGAACTTGTGTAAATCATGAATTTGTGAAAAGATGAGAACATGAATCTAATGGTGACGCAAGATTGATGTATGTAATGTGAAATTATACCTAAATCATGCTTATATATCATGTTTTGAGAGAGTTTTGCTTTGATTTGCGCTTGGAAATGAGTCTACAAGGTTTGCATTTTTGAGCAATTTTCGAACTGCCTGTGTGTGCCCAGACTGCTCATGCGGCCACGGGCACCGCACGAGCGGCCCATGCCTTGAACTAAAAATGGGTTGCATTTTGCGCCCAAGCGGCTACAATTTCCACACGTGCGGAGCCAGACCGCTCGAGCGATTAGACCGGCCGCAAGTGCGGCCAGGCAAGGAAAAATCTGTGTTGTTTTATGTTGCTACTCCTGACCTCTGGAACGCATTCCCAACCTTATTTAAACCCTTTTGGGAGTGAAATGATGATTAGAAACCATTGAAAAGGGTTGTGAATTGCTAAAAGAAAAGTGTATATGATGAACAAATTATTTATCGAATATGTGTGTAGCATGTTTGATGTAGGTCGTGTGCCAGAGGAAACGCCACAAGATCGATCCCACTGTGAGTAATAATATCATACATATATGTTCTTTATTGTGTGCCTCGAACCGTGAACGGTGATTGGTGCCGATATTGTGATTTGTTTGAAATGAGAAACTTCATTAATATTATATGACATGTGCAATGTGGGCCCGAGGCCATTTTGATAAATGTTGGGCTCTAGGCCGTTCTGATGAATGTTGGGCCCGAGGCCATTTTGATATATGTTGGGCTTGATGCCGTTTTGATAAACATTGGGCTCGAGGCCGTTTTGACAAACATTGAGCTCGAAGCCATTTTGAAATATGTTGGGCCCGAGGCCATTTTGATATATGATTGGGCCTGAGGTTGTTTTGTTATATGTTCGGCCCGAGGCTGCTTGAAATGTGCTTGGGCCTAAGGCCGTTTTGTTTATATGATTATGAATATTGTGAAAATCTTATGATTATCTATTTACACTATTTTACTGTATTACTACTCATGGAGCTTCGCTCACCCAATTTTATGTATGCACATGTAGGTAATCCGTAACATGGAGTACACCCCTAGAGTTGGCTTCAGGAGCTATTCTTTTGGGACCCAATCGAGTCATGCCTCCAAGATGGAGTTTTGTCTTTAACTCACATCATACTGTGACTTTATTTTGTTTTGCTAATGTGGTCTTGGGTTTGTAAACATTATGCACAAATTTCCTTTGATACTTATATTCTTTTGCGTATGTATGTAAATGATGTAATTGTATTACATTTTGCTCATATTGGCATAGCTTAATGGACTTATTCTTTTGTTGTATA
Organism: Camellia lanceoleosa; assembly: GCA_025200525.1. Classification (NCBI taxonomy): domain Eukaryota; kingdom Viridiplantae; phylum Streptophyta; class Magnoliopsida; order Ericales; family Theaceae; genus Camellia; species Camellia lanceoleosa. The sequence goes on from CM045760.1 coordinate 54,414,443, forward strand.
CTTCAGCTTTTGGCCCCATTACTATAATTACTCTGTATGTTTATTTGAGGCCGAAGGTAATCAAGTGATTACTGACCGGTTATGACCTAAACTTTTAGAGGCGGGTTCAGGTCATAACCGAGTGATATTAGAGCATGAGTTAATATCTCACACATGAGCCCATGTGAGCAATAAGAAGTCTAGGAAGGGTTTAAGTTGCATCCATAATGCATTCATAATTAGGTATGGCATGAAAATGTGCATTTGTAAATGTGACTTATGTGTATATTATCTGTGAAAGTTATAATGTATGTTCCTTTAGATCATAGTGAGAACAAGGGCAGAAGATGGGGATGATTCAACCTCCGCACGACTTGATAGAATAGAGGCAATGATCATGGACATGGTAGAGGCCTTTAGGCAATAACAACAACAGCAATAACAACCACCACCGCCACCAATGCCTGTGCCACCACTTATAGTGCAAGACCACCAAGCTAACAACCGAACTATTGCTCTTACAAAGGAATTTGAAAAGATGAAACCGCCATCGTTCAAGAGAGGAATTGATCTACTAAAGGTAGAGGCTTGGGTGCTTGGTATCGAGAACTTGTTTAAAGTCTTTCCACGCACAGAAGCACAGAAAGTCTTGCTTGCTACTTTTACACTAGAGGATAAGGCGTGCCGTTGGTGGATGCTTATCCAAGAAGAACACCAAGGAATGAATTGGGCTCAATTTTTGGACATCTTCTACGAGAAGTACTTCCCACAGAGTATCCGAGACAAGAAGGTGTCGGAGTTTAAGAACTTGAAGCAAGGGAACAAAACCGTAGCCGAGTATGAAACACAATTTACCAAGTTAGCCCGTTTCGCACCACATTTGGTCGATACGAACTACAAAAAGGCAAGGAAATTTGAGGGAGGTCTTGGAGACTCCATTCTTGAGAAGATTAATGTGTTGAAGATACAGAAATATGTGGATGTATTGGATAGGGCCATCATAGTGGAAGGTAACCAAGCCAACCACAACTGGTACTCAGATTGGAAAGGCAAAAGTCAGGGTTCGCATATGCACAAAGGGTCGGCGTCCTCACAAAATAAGAAGCAGAATATGGAAACTTTCAACACTTTGGGTTCTACCCATGATTCAACACCAACTTGCCCGAAGTGTGGAAAGAAGCACAGGGGGGTTTGCTATCGAGCAGCAGAAGCTTACTTTAACTGTGGGAAGATAGGGCATATAGTGAGAGATTGTCATATGTTTGGGCAACAAAAAAAGAATAGGCCAACTGCTAGTTCAGCCGGTTCCATTCCTGCAATAAAGACCCCGGCAAGGCCTATTATTTCTAAAGACAATGTTAGGCAAGGGAGAATTTTTGCCCTTGTTCTGGGCGATATCCAGAATTCAGATGCAGTGGTTTCAGGTACGCTTTCCATCAATGGCCAACCTGTTCATGTGTTACTTGATTCAGGTTCCACTCATTCCTTTGTTTAGAAAATATTTTCTCCTAATTTGAATAGATCTATAGAACCCTTGAATTATGTGTTGTGTGTGTCACTCCCTTTCGGGGACTATATGTTATGTGCTTTTATGTATCCTGCATGTGAGCTTTTACTTAGAGATATTCCATTATGTGCTAATTTGATGCCTCTTGATATGGTACACTTTGATAGAATTCTGAGAATGGATTGGTTAGCTAAGTATCATGCAACCATCGATTGTGTGTCTAAGCAAGTTGTGTTCCACCCACTAGGTCAAGATGAGTTTACTTTTGTGGGACATGGAGTAGTTCCTCCACCCTATTTGACATCGGCTATGAAAGCTTGCAGACTACTTCAGAAAGGTTGTAGAGGTTATTTGTGTAGCATTTTGCATGCAAGGACAACTGATGTGAGTGTTGAAAATATTCAGATTATTAATGAGTTTTCGAACATATTTCCCCGAAGAATTGCCAGGGGACTTGATAGATCGTGAGATTGAGTTTGTTATTGATATTATATCGAGTACTCAACCAATTTCCAAGGCTCTGTACAGAATGTCTCCGGCAGAAATAAAGGAATTAAAAATACAGTTGGAAGAATTTCTTAACAAAGGGTTCATCTAACTGAGTGCATCGCCATAGGGCGCACCTGTTGTGTTTATAAAGAAAAATGATGGGACTCTTCGGTTGTGCATTGATTACAGAGAACTTAATAAGGTAATGATGAAGAATAAATATCCTTTACCACGGATTAATGATTTGTTTGACCAAATACAAGGGGCACAAGTGTTTTAAAAAATTGACTTAAGATTTGAGTACCATCAATTGAAAGTCAAAGCAGAGGATGTTGAGAAGACCGCCTTCGAAACCAGGTACAGCCATTATGAATTTTTAGTCATGCCATTTGGGGTTACGAATGCACCAATAGCTTTTATGGATTTAATGAATCGGGTTTTCAAACCGTATTTGGATGAGTTTGTGGTGATATTCATTGATGACATTCTTATTTATTTGAAGAGTAGGGAGGAACATGAAAACCACTTGAGATTAATTCTTCAAACACTTAGGGACAAGAAATTATATGCTAAATTAAAGAAATGTGAATTTTGGTTGAATGAAGTTATGTTTTTGGGGCATGTAATTAACAAGGATGGTATGTCTGTCGATCTGCAAAAGATAGAAGCTATTGTGAATTGGCCTGCTCCTATCAATGTTACAGAAGTATACAAAAGAGAGAGCCCTCTCGCTACCATCTCATGACCACTATAGTGGTTGTTCGATCCCTCTCTCTCTCTCTCTCTCTCTCTCTAACAGAATGCTATTCTCTCTCTCCTAGGGCATCGCTGTCACTGTCGATCGATTTTCACCATCCGCCACATCGCCGCCAAATCTTGTCTCCATATCTCCAGACAGCAAAATGATTTTAGCAATTGAAGATAAAATGATGGCTATGAACAGCAGCAAAAGCACCCATTCAACCAATCTCAATGGCAGCGATTGTTATCAACTCACACTCCGCCTCACAAGCAACAATAGCCTTCCTTATCAGACTGAGGTAAGTAGTAGTAATCCCCAATCTGATGACCAACAAGTTCCTATATTTGATTTGTTGTCTCTTCCCTACGGGTTTCTCCAAGAAATCCTTGCGAGATTGCCTCTTAAATTGCTTTTTAGTTCCAAACATGTGTCATCAGAGTGGAAATCTATGATTTCCAAACGTTTTTTTTCTTGATTGTATGCATATCAGAAACTCAATTTCTAAATCTTGTATCAGTACGTATACATATCGCATTTTTGGAAAATTGTGGATCGCCTTAATCATGAATCTCATGTGTGCCCACCTGAGAATTTCTCTATGTTATATCTGTTTAATACTCAAGAATAGGGTGTTCGTAGTTCGGTTGCGGCCGAAAAATCTCTAATCTGGCATTTGTCTGCCGGATTGGCGAATTGGAAAAAATCAATCCGCATCTGTCCGCCAGATTGACAAATGCGAATTGAGCAGGTTGAAGGATGGATGCGAATCAGTTTAGCGTTTTAAACTTTTACAAATTTTGAACATAATACAACAATTTGTCAACATTTTTTTTGGATAAGAATCCAACTCAACATAACTAAAAGATTATCAAGTAAATTGTCAAATATCAATAACAAATACATATAAGAAAACCATGCATTTTCAAAACTATTTCATTACTTTTTTTTTATTCAAAAACTATTTAATTTGATTTTTTTTTTTTTAAATGACAAAATTAAGCCTTATATTTTCCATACAAAAATACCAAATATCAACATTTGTCATATGATAAAAGGATTTCCAAATTGAAAATAAATTAAAAACACAATAGAATATCTAAATTCTTTTTCAATTGAAAACATAAACAGAATATCTAAACAAATTGGAAACACAAAGTCTTGCAAATTACTAAGAGTGCTCGCGATTTGGCGGTTCGGTTGCAGCTAAAAGAACCTTAAATCCGTCATCTGTTCAAAACTAGGTGAATTGAAAAAAATCAGTCAACAACTGTCTGCTCGTCATTACGTATCCGTCCAAAATGTGGCGGATCAGTTTTGTTCAGTCGATTTGGGCGGATCATAATATCCGCTAAACACCCCTACTCAAGAACACAGTTTCGGGCACCAATTTAAGGTCTTGGCAGCGAGCAAAGGCTTGCTTTTGTATTGCACGTTGGCTCCTTTAACTTACTAGATATGCGACCCTGTAACTAAAGAATAGGTTACTTTACCTAGAACCGATTACCGTAGTATCACTTGCCACTGTCACGACCCAAACCAACCCCTATAGGTTTAGCGTCGTAATCGGCCAATAATCTAGGGATTACCAAAGGCCTCTAATCTAAATATCTTATAACATAAGGGGTTGCGGAAGCAAATATACAAAATACAACGTCCATTGAGCTGTGTAAACATACATGGGACAAAAATTTCAAAACTTATATACATACTCGTGACGTCATAATTACAGTAGTCTTACGTCACATTCATTACAAATATAACCAGAAGAGGACTTAATCCAAAATACAAATAAACAGAAAACTTGTTCATATTCCAAAAAGAAAGCAAAGTCTTATACGTTCACAAAACATGACCACATGACTTTCGGAACCTCCTTGGGAGGCAAAAGGGTTGGCCGACAAAACAGAGCTCCAGGTGATCATCATTGAGCCTGGCTATGCGCCTGATCACCTACATACATAAGTAATAAAAGTGAGCAGAAGCCTAGTGAATAATAATAGAGTAAAGGGTTTTAATTGAATGATGTCCCATATCAGATTCAGAAATCAGAATTCATATTCATATTCTTGTTCAAATCATATACAGAAATCAAATTTCATGCTTATTCATACGTGGTACATGTACATCCATTAGTGCTAACAGAATAGATGGTGGTTATGAGTAACCAGTTCCATAAAGGAACCTCCGGATCCAGGTAATTGGATAATAGATATGCTGAGCTCCATGGTGGAGCCTCTAGTACGGGTAACAAATAACAGATATACTAAGTTCCATGATAGAACCTCTGATACCGAGTAACAGCTAATAGATATGCTAAGGATGCCATGAATACTTGTCAGAAACTGGACAATCATTCATTGTACAAAACATAACATTTCAAAAAATAGATCTTATTTCATCATAAATAAAATAAATAAAGTTGAACATAGCTTTACTAGGTTATTACTCACAGATGGCTCCAAAGCAGACAAATCAGGTAACTTGCGGTGCGTGACCTACACAAACATAACAGACACACACATTGAAACACAAACTTGGATAGTACTTAACTTATTGTGTTTCGTTCTTAGTGTGTTTCTAAGTCTTCTCCTCATTATTATGTCTTAATTAGGGCTTAGAAATGCCTAAGATGTAATGAGGATACCAAAACATGTTGTTTAACACTTAGTCAAATTTGCTGAAAACAGGGTCTTCGGTCGAGTGGAGGGTCCAAAATAAGGGTGGTCGCTCGAGCGCAACTTCCATCGCTCGAGCAGTCTATAAACTCTGCAAAAGTACTGGTTGCTTGATTTTTCCGCTCGACGCACACTTGACGGTCGCTCAAGCATGAGACTGAAGTCTTCGCTTGAGCGTAACTTTAGTCACTCGAGCGGTCTGCAAAATATGTGAACTTTTGGGAGCATACAATTTACGCTCGAGCCAACTTTTAGTTGATCGAGCGGAAGTGCAAATGACAGAGTGGCCACTCGAGCGCAGATTCTGTCGCTCGAGCAGAGAAACAGAATTCTAGAATTTCCAGATTTGCTCCCAAGCTTCAAAATGTGAAGTCAAAGCCTTAAAACACAACCTTTGGGCCCCAAAACTTCAGAAAACACTTGTAAACTTATAAAACATCATGAATTAAAGATCATTACACAAAATCAAGGCCCAAAAGCAAGTGAATTCTTCAAAACCAAACTTGAATTACATGTAGACACCCCATGCATGTGTTGTCATGATCTCAAATCTTCCAAAACATGTACAAATGAAGTGTCAAGGTGCAAAACCACAATGAGCTCTCATAATTGAACAAAAATAGGTCCTTACATATAAGAATTTGTTGAAATCAAAACTCAAAATTCAGGAATTATACATGCATGCATGTATGGTATGACTTAAATTCCTTCCTTTCTAGCTCAATTCTCATGTTTGAACATTTAGACCTCTTGAATCTATGCATTTGTTGGCTCAATTACATAGCTAAAGGGTTGAATTCTTACCTTAGACGCTCAATTATGCTCTAGGTGGCTAATTGGTTAAGGTTTCAAGCTAATTCTTCCAAATCTTCCTCAATTGCCCTTGATGATTTCAAATCTCTCTTGGTCTCTCTCTCTCTCTCTCTCTCTCTCTCTCTCTCTCTCCCCCTCTCACATTTGAAGCTCAAGAAAAATGAAAATGAGAGTGTAAAGTGTATTCTAGAGGTCTCATATGCCTTATATAGGCTTAATTAAGAAGACTCAATTAAACTTCGCTTAAGCTAATCAAATTGACACTAATCATCCTAATTAATTCGTTCCGAATCGAATTTTAATTAAACCTACCATAAAAATCTTAAAATTCTAAATAACACATAAACCAAGTCAGTTTTGTGATTGGATGTCGATAAGGCCTTCAATTTGCAGAACAGAACGAACATATAGACAGATATTTCAACACAAAACAGATAGAAACTCAATACTGTAGACACTCCATTTTCGACCGTCCTCAAGACTTGGACGTCATCGTTTGTGCACACGATGATTATGATTGCATGTGTTTGTTTTGAGTGCTCAAAGTCCTCGGTGGAGTGGCCTATCTTTGAGCCTTAAAACGGTGTCCGCTTTGTGCCTTGTTTTGGACCAAAACCATAGTTTTTTACACCCAAAACTCCAGTTTGTCAAACCTCAACACCCTGGGACCAGTCGGCCAGCTTTGGTGCCTTGCCGGCCTCCTTTTGTGCCTTGTCGGCCACCACTGGGCCTTGTCGGCCAGCGGTGTGGCCTGCCGGCCATCATTGGTGGCCTATCGGCCATTGATGCCTTTTTTCAGATACTTTCTTGACAGTTGTTCCAGCTGTTGGCACAATGAGCTTTATCACCATACACGTGTATGGACTGATTTAACTCAGCCAAATGCATGCTTTTCTATATATATGGGGTGTCCTCCCTCATTTTTTAGGGTTAGAAAATTTGGGACCAAAAATATCTCTTTCTCTCTCTTTAGATTTCTTTCTCTCTCTTGCAATTTTGTATACACTTGCCTAGTTACACTACACTTTTGCATACACTTCCTTAACCAAACTTGATCACCTTTGAGCTGAGGTCCCTTGAACCTTCTTAGAGCTTTAGAAGGTGGTTTTGACTTGTATTTGTGCCTAAAATTGTGCTTGGCTTCAAGAGGTATAACACTTGTCTTTTAAACTTGTTTAGTACACTTGTTTTTCAATCTTTTCCCACTGTTTTTGGAGTGATTTTGAGCTGTAAAAATCTTTGTTTTGATGGGTTGAAATTGGTGTTTTAAGCCATTTAAGGTTAAGAGGGTGTTTCACCCTTCTTTATTCCTTGCTTCTAAGGTTTTTACACCTTTGTTTCCCACTGTCAAACCAACTTTTTTTGGACCTTTAACCACTGAATTTCAAAGTATTTTCAGTGGGAAAAACACATGTTTTGAAGTCCAAAATTGGAGGGGTTAGCCTCCCCTCTTTGTGTCTTGTTTGCTAGCCTAGTTAGTTCTATCTGTTAGCATGATTTTCTAGCTTTTTCTAGCTATATTCCAACTTGAGTTGATTGCATGTTTTGATGTTGTTTTGCACTTCATGTCAGCACCTAAAGCTCTGCAACCTCTCTCATTTCTTCACTCTTTATTTGCTTTGAAGGTTGTTTCAAACTTAGGATTCTTTAAGCTTGAGATTGAGACTCATGCTTAATGGTTTAATCATCTTTTGAGGGTTCATTACCAATGGTATGAAGCTTCTCTCATGCCTTAAACCAACCCTTGGTTGACATTTCTTTCACTTTAGAGAACTCTCACCAATGGACTTAATTGACTAAGTAATGGTTGGTAATTAAAATGAGTAAATAAAAGTGGTAAGTAAAATTGTGCAAGGTAAGCATTTGTTTATGTTGCATGTGTTCAATCAGACATTAATTCAACACAAGAAAAATTGGGGCATTTTATACTTAAAGTGATAAAATGTGCCAAGTTTCCAAAGTCTCTATTACTCTTGATTGTGCATGATAGGGTGATGGTTGTCGAGTCTTATTTGTGCATTCATTAACTTGTACATCTTAATTCTTTGGCTATCATGCAATGAAATTGCTTGATTGACGGTTTTGAAACCAAGTGTATCACTCCTTTGAGATTGTTTTGATGATAAAGAGGGGTACAGAATACAAACAACCTATGAGAATACCTTCTCTTTGCCCTGTTTGCTCTCTGTTGCAATAAGGAGAGATGTGTCATCAGTGGCCGGCTGGCCACTGCTACTGACCGGCAGGCCATCAGTGTTGGATGGCAACCCCTCAGTGGTGGCCGACCGGCCACCAATGATTTTTGAATAGTGTGCTTGTGAAGTATGGCAGAGTTGATTTGGAGAAGGAAATAGTGCAAAGGTTATGCAAACAGAGGCATTCGAGGGCAGACAGCGGATGTTCTTCAAGTGGAAACCGAGCATATATGGGCCTCCCTCGCTTCTCGGGACCACTTGGCTAGTTAATTAGTTTAATTAGCATTTAATTAGGCGTTTGTTGTAATTAGTTAGTTATAGCTAATTAATTTGCGTTGTAATAATTAATTAGATTAATTAGTTGTAGCTAATTAGTTTGTGTTGTAATAATTAATAAGCTTAATTAGTTGTAGCTAAATAGTTTATGATGTAAACATTTAATTAGTTTAACCTAGTTAATTCTTAGTTAATTAGCTTAAATAGTTAGTTAATTATTCATTCAAATTTTGTAATAATTAGCTCAAGTAGTGTAGCTTAGCTAGTTTATTCATTCGGACTCTCTTTCATGAGAGCGTAATGTTGTAATAATGTGTATGTTTTCCAACCCCACGTTTTTCTCCCTTTTATTTACCAGCTTTTGATGGTTAAATTAGGAGTATCACGTTTCAATTAGCATATCGCATGTTTACATCCATTCATTTGTATCGCATGCACCGAGGCTCAGTTCATCATTCTCACTACATTGTTGTTTAAATACATTTTTGAATACGTGCTTAAACCATATGTTATTTCATTGACTCATGTGCCACATTAGTAGTTGAGCCTATTAGTTGCATATTGTATGTGTTGCATTAAACATTTTGCATTTGTAGGAATCATGTATTCTTTTTCTAACTTATTTCTTTCTTAGCTCGAAGTACTAGGTGAGTTTTTAGTGCTTTAGCATACTTGCATGAATGGGAGTGATTGCCATGTCTAGCATGCTTGCCATGAGGTTAAATGCTTACTTGTTAAACTGCTTCAATGCCTGTGGATGAAGGCTTATTGTTTGAATTGGAACGATTCAACGAATATATGTTTAAAGCCCACAACGTCTAGTGGCAAATCAATTTTAAGTCCACAATGTTTGGTGGCAAATTCGCAAACTTTAAGTCCACTTGAGGTGGCAAATTCAAACCCTTTTCGCAAACAAACATGAAATTGAATTGTTTCAATTCTTGCAATTTTAGTTTATACTTGCTTGTGCGCATTACATAGTAATGTTAGTCTAATTACCAGAATAAGAGCACATAATGTTCATAAAAATCATATCATGATTAGTAGAAGCTGATCTTTGATCAGGCGAGCGGGGATGCTCAATTCATGACCTTTCTCTCTCGTACCCAAGTTCCCGAGCTACGGTAACTTTGGTGATGACGAACACATGGCCTTTGGCACGAGTCATGGGTTTCCTAAATTTAAAAATAAAATTTTTAGGTGGGGACTCTGTATCTGGCAAAGCAGTCCAATTTTGGCATTTTTTATTCAAAATCAATTTTTCAAAAATGATTTGTCGGATTTGGACTCTTTGGTGTTTATCAATTTCACATTACACTTGTGAGATTAGATTCAGAACCGCGGGAGTTCGAACTGTAAGGCTTTTTTCGAGTTTCCAAAAGGGGGCGCGAAAAAGTCGAGCTACAGTTTCTGGCGATTCTGCTGGAGATTTAGAGAACTTGACTCGAACTCATGATATGTTATTTTATCTACACTTATGTGTTTCTTTGCATTTTCATTTGCATTGGTGTGCCTAAGTCACAGTGTTTGCCATTTGCTATTCCTGAACAGTTTGCCAGAGGTTCGCTTGGAAAAGCTTGCTAAAAGGCTAACTGGTTGCGGGCTCTACTACGATGGGAACACAACCCTTGGATCTGGACTATCGTTGTATGGTTTGATCCTCCTTTCACTTCTCGGTGTTATGTGTGAGAGGTATATTAGGTAGTCTTGCTGAGGTACCATTTTTGACCGATTGACCTAGTTGCATATCGAAAAACCATAGAGACTATTCCAAATTAGGACAGGTTGCTTACCCGAATTTAGGATTGTGTGAAACACTTTGCGTACATAGTGAAACCCTAGCTCTTGACAAAACTAGGATAAGGTAACCCTACCCCATCATAGGGGTATTTTGACTCTCACTTAACTGGTATGTGCTTTTAGAGTGAAACTTTACAGGAATGCATGTATCAGTTGCAAGTTTAGGTATCAGTTTTGGGAGGCAAAATTTAGTGTTGAGCATGATCCCACAGCTTTGATTACATCTATGCATTGATTAAAATCTGAGTTGAGGTGCTGTGCGGTTTCTGATTTTTGCTTTATTTCTTTTTGCAAGGTAGTTTTTCACAATTGCTTCGGACAGTTCAGTTACCCCCCAAGCACTCTGGACCCATGTAAGAAGACTTTACATATTCGGGGATCTTGTTAAGGGACAACTAGTGTTTGCTTTACTCCCACCGATTATGAGATGAAGGAGGGTTAGACATAACTCACCAGTCCAGCAGTCACCTTTTACTTGACCTGTACCCAGTCAGGCTCAGTCTTCTACTTCCACTCCACTAAAAGATTATTCGCCAGTTCTGATGGTACAACATCCCCAGTTAGCATGGAAGACTTGTTTCGTCATCTCCAACAGACCGTAGAAACCATGCTGCAAGATGCTGCCCGCCAAACTGAAGTTACAGCTCATCAAGCTGAAGTGATAAATAGGCTGCTGCAGCAACAACCACAGCAAACAGCGGCTTCTACTTCTCATGCACCTCCTGCGGGTATTCCAACACCCAGAGTTACTATCAATGTCCAAGAGAATCTGGGCATCCCGATAGACCCCATCCCATCACAAGCCTCCAAGGCACCAGTGTACCAAACGGAGGCGCCATTTGAATTTGAAGTTGACCCCACTGCACTGAAGGTCAACAAGTTAGAAAAGCTTTTCAAGCGGGCACAGGATGTGAACTCAATTCCTGATATCGAGGATGGCTATACTGGCTCGGTAATGACTTTGTTGAACCGGTTCAAAATGCCACAAATCGACCAGTTTGATAGTTCTGGGGATCCTATGGTCCACTTGCGGCTATTCTCAAATATCCTGCTGCTTATGGGCCTTACTAGACTTCAGAAGCTGTCGCTTTTTGGCCGAACCTTGTCGGGGATAGTGGCCTTCTGGTACGCAAAGCTTAAGGATTCAGTGAAGCGCAGCTGGAAGGAGATAGCTGAGGTCTTTGTAGCACAATACTCCTATAACGCCCAGATTAAGGTCACAACACGTGATCTAGAAGCAACCCGTTAGGGGCCAAAGGGGGCTTCTCGGACTTTGTAACAAGGTGGAGGGCCAAGGCATCGATGATGACAACCAAGCCATCTGAGAAAGATCAAATACGAATGGTAGTCCGTAATCTGCAAGGGAAACTGCTGCAGAAGATGATCATCTTGCCGTTGTTTACATTTACTGAACTCTACAAAATAGGGGTTCAGATCGAAGATGCAATGAAACAAGGCTTGATCACTGATGAAAGGAGCAGGCCAAGAGGCCTTTTTCACGTAGTTCTAATACGACTACTAGTGGTAGTGCTGCTGCACGGTCTTCGGATGTGAGTATGGTCACCACCACACCCAATACTGCCCATCCTTTCGCCGGTACATCTAACACAACTCCACAAACCTCAAACAACTAAGCTCAATCCTAGAGGGTCTTTACCCCGCTTTACATGTCCTTATCCAAAGCCATGGGCGTGTTGATCAAAAAGGGGCATCTTAAGCCACTAGATCCTCGACCTCTACCCGATCTTCTCGCCCCAAAACACAACTTGGCTAAATACTGTGCTTTTCACCAACAGCACGGTCATGACACTGATCAATGCTATAGGCTACGTCATGAGATTCAAGATCTCATCGACAATAAGTTGATAGCCCCTCCCCAAAAACCTAACGTCACTACAAATCCTCTCCCACCACATAATCAAGTCCCTCCACCCTAGTATATAAACCTCATCCACACATTAGCCGTCCCTTATGACCCTAGTATATATATCACTCCTTCTCACCTACCTAAACCATTGTTGTTCATCCCTAAGAGCACGAACTTGTGCATGATGAACACGTCTACACTCCAACCTGAACCCGTGGTAGTGACAGTGGTAGATGAAGGGAAGTTGGCCTTGGTGGAAAATGTCAGTCCGTTACCCGAGGGCTCAGAAGACTTATCTGAAGGGACGTACAACCCATACTGCTATATTGTGTCAATCAATCAAGCTAAGCTGGAAGTGGTGTTGCTGGCTGGGACGGAGGTCAGTGTAGTTCAAAAGGATGGCCCAAGTTAGGGATTAGATAATCTGGCCAACCTAGAGGAGGACATAGACAATTTGCAGTTCTTTGATGAGCAAGATCATAGAGATGTGCATATTGATTGGTTTGATCTGAATGGATCAACAGAAAATTTTGGGTGGTTAAGTAATCAATCTGATAGAGATGAAGGAACTAAATTAAAGCCCGAAGAACAGAAAGTGGAAACCGCTGCAATGGCCGGAATGGCCGATGGGAAGGGTAAATTGTCAGAAAACACCGGTGTAGAACAATTGGCTTAGGAACTAGGCAGTGTAAGTACTATAGACACAGAGCAAGAAGCCACACTGAAGCGGTTTGAACAAGAAAGGATTCAAGATAAACAGGAAGCCAGAATAGCTCAACTCCCTATGGGGAATACTTCTAATGAGAGAATAATTAGAGCAGAATCGGACAATTGCTTGTTAGTTGCCAGAGAAATATGGTGGGAAGATGATGATCTGTATCTTGCCCACACTAACGAGGATTAGAGTGAAAACCTACCAGATAACACCTAGTACTCTGAAGAGGTGGACCATATGACTAGAAGTGAGCGGTACTTCAAGCCCCCACACTTGGACCAAGCTGAAGCATCCTCGGAAGGATAAAGAAGCTGAGAAACATAAGGAAAAATAGTTGGAGGAAGAGGCTGTGCTGAAACAGGTGAAGAAGATTCAAGCCGATATTTCCATCTGGGGACTGCTTATGGCTTCTTGGGTACACAAACAAGCTGTGCCATCACCGATGGATAGAGCCAAGTTATCCATTGACACCACCTCGGAACAACTGGTGGGATTGGTCTTCTCGGGAGGTGCTACGCCAACCCTAACCTTCTCTGATAAGGAATTGCTGCCAGAAGGCTCTTTACATAACAAACCTCTGTACATATCAATGGAATACCAAGAAAAATGGGTACCAGTGGTATTAGTCGACACCGGGTCAACAATTAACGTTTGTCCTTGTTGCATGGCTTATGCTATTGGCCTGAGACTAGTAGATTTCGTACCTACAGCTTGAGTGATCTGGGCGTATGACAACACAAGTCGAGAGGTGATGGGTATAGTACAGATCAGGGTTCAAGTTGGTCCAGCTCAATAAGACATTGAGTTTCATGTATTGGATGTGCCTGCCACTTTTAATCTACTACTTGGGCGACCTTCGTTGCACCAGGTGAAAGCTTTCTCTTTTACCCTCCACCAAATGCTGAAATACCCTCATGGGAAAGGGGTGGCTATACTCTTTGGGAATTCATCTATTCATCCTCCACCAGAGGTCACTACACCTGTGCTGGAGATTGTACATAGCAAAGAGGATGTTTTCCTTTCGAGGTTTACCTTGGTTGAGGCCCGGGTAATGCAGAATATCTTGGCTGTTGATGAGGGCTTGTATATCAGCGCCCAATCTGTATATTTCATGAACAAGCTACAACATATGCCCGAAATAGGATTAGTAAGGAATGGTCAGAAGGGCGTTACTGCATTGGCCGATGTACCACATAACCCGCATGCCTTTGGTCTTGGCTATACACCTACCAAAGAGGATTGGGTTAGGAAAGGTAAAGAAATGGTCGGTAGAGCCAGAGCTAAGCAGATTGGGAAGCGTTATGAGCTTGTGTACTGACCGATTCGGGGAACCCTGAATGGTCATTTTGTTCGGAAGGGTGAAGACTTCCTTTTTTGCGGTTTCCCCAAACCTTAGTTCAACTCTGAGAAGCAGTGGATTCCTAGTTTTGAGATTTTCTTTGACTTGCAGCTGTGAGAATTGTTTGTAAAAGTTCTTGAGGTAGGAATACTCAGCCTCTATCCTCCCTTAGATATTTTTTTTTTACTAAAGCTATATATCAAAAATATGCAAGAGTATGCATTGTTAATACACAATAACTCAATGCATGTTGATAGAATGATGATCTTATGATTATATGATTTCTATCCTTCTTGAAAGTATAGATTAGAGGGTCTAGTTACTGATTTTTCTTCTTATGTGCCCAAATATTCTCTATTGTTTGAATTAATCTTACATGCTTATGAATTTGTGTTTACTCTTCATAAATATTATTTTCATCTATTCTCTGTCACCACTAATGAAAGTAAATATGAAGGATTAGAGTTTCACATGGGAATAGTAGCAAGAAATAATTTTTATTGTCTTACGTATAATTTATGGTGAATACAAAGTGTGTTTTTCACAAAATAATGAACTTCTAGCAAAAACAGATTTCTAATCCATTTTGAATAAACCCAAACAAACTCATGAGAACACTTTCATAAAATCTGAAACTACTGGAGTTAGTTCAACATGTTTTTCATGGTGCTAGAATATCGAAAGAATTATTTGACAACGTTTCGTGGCCAAAACACATTTTTAACTTCATTGTTGTTTGGAGGCAGTAGCAATGCTGACTTTACTAGGTCACCGTTTATTCTACAGAATGAATTTTCAAGTGATTCAAACTGGAAAAGTTAGATTTTTAAGTTACCTTTCAAATTCCGCTGGTTTCATAATTTTTTATTAAGCATTGAGAGAGAAACGTCAATTTTTCCAAAATGTGACAGAATCTGTCCAGTTTTCTTAGAAAAATTATTTGACCATCTTCCATTGGGTTTCAGTCTTCAAACTCTCTGGAAATATGTTCTAAACTCAAATATCTAACAAACCGTTATGACCATACCTCTTTTTGACACCGTTTGAGGCCCATTTTTATTTTTCAAACACAGATCACCTGTGCTTGAAGTTAATATAACTCACTGTCTTAGGAAAAGAAAAAAAACAAACAAACAAACCAGTTTTCTGCCAAAATTTATTTCTCCATTTTAAAATCATTTTTAGCCCTGGTATTCTTCTCGAAATATTTTCCTAACTCGATGAACTAGTACCAGTTAAAATATTGTAATCGTTGAACTTCGTTTGGTTTGGGTTTCATTTTTTTTTTTTTTTTGTCAAACCATATAGTGCTGAAAGAAGAAGTGTGTGAATTCCTAAGAAATTTTGTGATGAGTCCTAAGACATTCTGTCATATCTATTTTGGTTGCCATACATGATTGTGTTGTGCTATATAAACATTATGACACTGTGGTTTTCAAACTAAAACTCATACATGCATGAAAATGTAAATTAGACGAAGTAAAGAAAAACGAAATTGAATTGACACATTAAAATTTAAAAGTGATGGGATGAGTCCGGTTTAGAATCTTGCGCAAGTGAGTTGCGAACCCTAACATGGAGAAGGTATTTTGGCTCTTATCGATGTAGGCGATATAAAGTTGGTGGTACGGGTGTCACAACATAGACCGTTCCCTTGGGGCAAACCATGATGTCACGACTCGGGTACGTAACCCTGGTGCATGGGCATCATTGGTAGTTACAGCAAGTAACATTTGAATATTTGACCAAGGGGGAGTTAGAATTGCCCGTGGCCATTGCTTAGCGGTTGAGTGTAAATAGTGCTCCGCGACGAGTTACTTAAACTTATCTGATAAACTAAATCTATGAGAATTTAAAATAAAAAAAAAGTGGGCATTTTTCCTTATGATGAAATACTGCTTCCGTTTGCCATTGTTTTTTTTTTTATTATCTATTGTTCTTATTTCAACTGATAACATTCCTTTTATGCTTATTAAATGCTACTTGTTATTCTGTTACTACACATTATTCATTAATTGTGAGTATTATTATCAGGGTGGGTATTTTCGGGTTGTAGTATCTTATTGAGCTCGTCGCTCATTGGTATTCCCATTGCCCTGGCGTTTTATGCCAGGTACTGAAGAAACCGACGGGAACACCGAGGCCTTGCAAGGCGACATTCAGCCTTAGTTAGCCTAAAGAGTGCCCAAATTCCATGAACTATTTTCTAAATTTTCTAGTTTTCCTTTAGTTTTCCTCTTCTTTTTTTTTTATATTTGTGTAATTTTTATGTACTAGGACTAAGTTGTAATTTAAGAACTTTAAATTTCTAGGTTGTTAATTAATAGATGTTAGCAATATTGGTGGCAATATTGATTCTAAATCTTATTATGATGTCCTTAAATTTTAGGGCATCACACAACAAATGCAGTGCAAGCAATACAGTTGAAGCAAGGAACACAGTTATAGCAAGAAATGCCATGTACAGTGAAGAAAATGTGAGAATACAGTGTATACCTTAGTCGCACCGTACGACAAGTGGGAGCTCGGCTCTCATAGTAAGAGGTGCTCTGGTACACGTCGCATAAACGTGCTAAAATGTCTGATGCCCCCGAGTGGTATCACATGTGTCTGAGGATGGTACGTCGTCGGATCAAAGGGTCGAATCCCGAGTGGTAGTAGCTCTGGCACAGGCTCTGCCTCCATCTCTAGAGACAACTAAAGTGGGACCTTCAGATGTCACGACCCAAACCCGCCCCTATGGGTTTAGCACCGTAACCACCAAGAACCAAGATTATCAAGGCTGCTTAACAAGAATACAAGAAAAGCAGTACGGAAGCCAAAACAGTAAATAAACAATTTCCAATGAGCTGTGACGGTCTGTATGTAAAAAGACTTTTCACAGATATATACAGTCAATGACAAAACAGTATGTACATATATACAATCATTCAGTTTAGGGACATAATCCCTATTAAACAGTAGTAACAGTCTATACTGATGCATCTGATAAAGCAGACAGTCTGAGAGCAGACGAGGACTAAAACACCCCTAAGCCATAACTTGGCAGGCTCGGAACCTCGCAGTGAGGCACAGTAGCTGGCTTGACAAAAAGGAGTCTAACCCATGCTCCTAGCTCCAGTCTGGTGCCTGAACACCTACATATATATATATAAACAGTGAGCTAAAGCCCAGTGAATAACATAATGCGTAAAGAGGTTTAGAATGAATGTCCTTACAGTAATGAAAACTGTTCATTAATTCAGTATATCAGTCATTCAGTCATATGTGGTACATCCAGTAGCATAGCAGTACAATAAACAGTGGGTCTTGAAAGACCGAACAGTCAATGATGGCCATCAATCAGTAAATAGTAGTGGTTCCAACAAAGGAACCGACAGAGATCTCTGTAACGGTAATAGTCAAGAATGATGCCTGTCTGATTCGAGAATATAGGACATACATTCGTTCGATTAACAAAGATGGCAGTTGCAGTTCAATTGTTCAGAAGATAATCATTTTTGAAAATATCTTTACACAGTTGTTACTCACAGAGTTCTGGGCTACAGTAAAGCTAGAGCGCGTCTCCCATCGCCAACCCTACACAGTTTACAGAACGAACACACACTAAGCTACACAGTTAGGAAAGATAATAACTTAATCCCTAATTGCCTCGGTGTATTCTACATCTATATCCTCATTAGATGCCTCAAACTAGGCCTAAGAATGCCTAGGATGGAATGAGAACGCAAAGGTGCACTTTAAAACATTTTGCAAAATTTTCAGAAAACAGAGCTCCCGCTCGAGCGTAGGTTTCCCTGCTCGAGCGGACATGCAGAAAAAGGTTTACGCTCGGGCGTCACTTCCCACGCTCGAGCATAATGCAAAACATGGCAAAAGTACTGGATGCTCGAAAATCACGCTCGATAGTCGCTCGATAGCCGCTCGAGCGTAAGACATAAGGTCCCGCTCGAGCGTAAATCCTTCCGTTCAAGCAGACTTCAAAACAGTGCAAAGTACTGGGAGCACGAATTTCCCGCTCGAGCGGGAGTCCAAAATCTGGAATTTCCAGATTTGAACTTCCAAGCTCAAATCAAGTTCAAATGCACAAATTTCGATTCTCTTGGACTAATTTTCTAGAAAACACTTCAAAACCCATAATATTACATGTTTCAAAGATCAATTTGATAAATCAAAGCCCAAGGGTATTTCAATTAAATCCGATTTCAAACCAATTTTTATGAACAAGACGAACATGCGACATGCATGAACTCAAATCATTTCAAAGCTTTAAATACAAGCTCAAATGAGCTAATTCTTTCAAAAACAAGATGGTTTCATGGACCTTAGCTAGAACTTGGACATCCATGTGAGGGATTATGAACTACAACCTCAAAACTTCAATATCTATACATGCATACAACAATTAAGCTTCAATTCAACATTTTAGGACCAATTCATGACTTAACTCTCCAAAATGACAAGAACCATGCAAGAGTCAACTTAAAGACACAATTAAGAGGTTGAATCCCTTACCTAAGTCTTCAAATACAAGTCTAGAAGCTCAATTGATCACAAACTCCTCCAATCCTCTCAATTTTCAAGCAATACAAGATGAAGCAAATTGAAATCACTCTTTTCCTCTCACTCTCTCTCTCTAGTCGGCAATCACAAGGGAAATGGCTGATGAAAATGTGTTGTTTCTAATGTATAACAAGGCTCAAGTGTGTTGGCTAAGTGGCCCACTTAGTGGCTTTATGGTAAATAAGGCCAATTATGCAATTTAGCTTATTTTAATCTAATTTAATCATACCATAGCACATTTCAGATAAATACACCAAAAAATCACATAAAATCTAATGATTATAAAACATCAATCAATTTCTGGTTCGGCCGCATAAGGCCTTCAATTTGTAGTTTAAACATAAAAATATGAATAGATAGTCAAACAGTCAAACAGATAGAAATGCATTTAAACAGATACAGTCAATCAATCAGTTTCAGATTTCAGTTAGTCAGTTCAGTATTTCAATTACTTCGGTTATCAATCATAATCAGTCTCAATTTAGCAGTAATCGGTAATTAATCGGTAATCAGTGACGAGGGTTGTTACAGTCTCCCCTCCTTAAAAAGAGTTTAGTCCTCTAAACTCGAATTACCTTCATTCTGGAAGAAAACAGGATTCGGTGGGAACAGTTCAGGATATCTCTTAGCCATGTCATCTTCCCTTTCCCAAGTGGCATACACGCCACCATGGTTTTGCCAATCAACTTTCACTAACAGAATCTCTTTGTTTCTCAACTTTTTGATCCGTCTGTTTACAATCTGAATAGGCCGTTCCTCGTAAGTGTAGTCATCACTCAGCACTACACGAGTCGGCTCGATCACATGAAAAGGATCCCGGAGGTAGTCCCTCAACATAGAAATGTGGAAGACGTTATGCATATGCTCCATTTCAGGAGGAAGCGCAACTTGATACGCCACCGTATTGATTTTCTCAATAATCTCATACGGTCCGACATATCTCGGTGCTAACTTGCCTTTGACTCCGAAACGAGTCTGGCCTTTCATCGATGTCACTTTCACAAAAACGTGATCACCCACTTCATATTCTCTGTCTCGTCTTCTGACATCCGCATAACTTTTCTGTCTGCTCTGTGCAGTTTTCAGTCTCTATTGTATCAGTTTTACTTTTTCAGTCGTTTCATATACAATCTCGGGCCCAAGCAAAGGCCCATCTCCAACTTCTGCCCAGCAAATCAGAGATCTACATTTTCTGCAATACAATGGCTCGAAAGGCGCCATACCAATACTTGAATGATAGCTGTTGTTGTAGGCGAATTCAGCTAAGTGCAAATGGCTTTCCCAGTTTCCCTGAAAGTCAAGGACACACATTCTCAATAAATCCTCCGGAGTCTGGATGGTTCTTTCTAACTGGCCATCTGTCTGAGGATGATAGGCACTGCTCAGTCTCAGTTCGGTACCCAATGCAGTTTGTAAGCTTTGCCAGAATCTCGATGTAAACTTCGAATCCCTGTCAAAAACAATGGACACAGACACTCCATGCAATCTAACAATTTCATCAATATAGAGTACAGCCAATTTGTCCGCATTATAAATTGTCTTAACAGGTAAGAAGTGAGCAGATTTAGTCAGTCTATCGACAATAACCCAAATTGAGTCCATACCTTTACTAGAGTGAGGCAATCCCACAATAAAATCCATAGTAATATGTTCCCATTTCCACTTCGGTATCGGTAAGGGCTACAATAAGCCTGCGGGGCATTGTTGTTCAGCTTTGATTTGTTGGCAATGAAGACATTTTAATACGAACTCAGCAATTTCTTTCTTCATTCCTGGCCACCAAAAATTCAATTTCAAATCTTGGTACATTTTCGTATTTCCTAGATGGATAGAAAATTTTAAGTTGTGGCCCTCTTGCAGAATTCTTCTTTTCAGTTCAGAATCATTTGGTACGCACAGTCTTCCCTGAAATTTCAGTACATTATTTTCAAATTTGAAATCCGGTCTTGGTTTAGATTCCCTTTCTTCGATGATCTTCTTCAAGAAGTCATCCAATTGTTGTTTCTTTTTAATTTCTTCAATCAATGCCGGTTAAGTAGAAATAGCAGCTACTGTTCCGCCTTGTTCTCGCAAAACAATTTCAATTTCAGATTTTTCAAGGTCACAAAGCAACTCTCTCTGCCCGGTAAGCAAACAGGCTAAGTTCCCAATCAATTTCCGACTCAATGCATCGGCAACGGTGTTGGCTTTCCCCGGATGATACAAAATCTGTAGGTCATAGTCTTTAATTAGTTCTAGCCATCTCCGCTGTCTCATGTTCAGTTCTTTCTGTGTGAAGAAATATTTCAGACTCTTGTGGTCGGTATATACTTCACATGTTGCCCCATAAAGGTAGTGACGCCAGATTTTCAATGCAAATACCACTGCAGCGAGTTCCAAGTCATGGGTTGGATAGTTCTTTTCATGCGGTCTCAACTGTCGGGAAGCATAAGCAATAACTCTCCCATTCTGTATTAAGACACATCCCAAACCCTTATGAGAAGCATCACTAAAAATGGTAAAACCATCCGTACCTAAAGGTAGGGTAAGAACAGGTGCAGTCACAAGTCGAGTTTTCAACTCTTGGAAAGCTGATTCCCTTTGGTCAATCCAATCAAATGATATCCCTTTTTGAGTCAATTGTGTCAACGGTAAGGCAATTTTGGAGAAATCTTTGACAAATCTTCTGTAATATCCAGCCAAACCCAAAAAGCTTCGGACTTCTGTCACATTTGTTGGTCTAGGCCAGTTTACCACTGCTTCAATTTTCTGTGGATCCACTGAAATTCCATCTTTGCTAACAACATGCCCCAAAAACATAACATGATCAAGCCAAAATTCGCTTTTAGACAGCTTAGCAAAAAGTTTCTGTTCTCTTAGGGTTTGTAGGGCAAGTCTCAGATGATGTTCATGTTCTGCTATACTTTTGGAATAAATTAGAATGTCATCTATGAATACAACAATAAAGTCATCGAGGAATGGTTTAAAGATTCTGTTCATGAGGTCCATAAATGCAGCAGGTGCATTGGTAACTCTGAAAGGCATAACTAAGCATTCGTAATGTCCATACCTCGTCCGAAAAGCAGTTTTGTCAATATCCTCCAGTTTAACTTTCAACTGATGATATCTGGATCTGAGATCAATCTTAGAAAATACTTGAGCACCCTGTAACTGATCAAATAAGTCATCAATACGCGGTAATGGATATTTATTTTTCACAGTTACCTTGTTTAATTCACGGTAGTCGATGCAGAGTCTCAGTGAGCCGTCTTTCTTTTTCACAAACAAGACAGGTACGCCCCACGGTGAAGTACTAGGCCTGATGAACTTTTTGTCTAACAGTTCTTGCAGTTGCACTTTCAATTCTTTCAGTTCAGTTGGAGCCATTCTGTAAGGAGCTTTCGATATAGGCTGTGTACCCAGAATCACATCAACGGTGAACTCAATCTCCCTGTCAATCAAATCCCCTGGCAGATCATCTGGAAAAACATCTGGGAACTCTCTGACTATAGGAATACAGTTCACATCAGTTTTAACATCAGTAGATACAGTCAATACAAAATAGAAATACCCCTTATATCCCTTTCTAATCAATTTAACAGCTTTCACAGGTGAAATCAAATATGGGGGAGGTACCACTCCAATTCCATTAAACACAAATTCAGGCAAACCCGGTGGACGGAAAACTACTTGTTTCGTTACACAGTCTATAGTGGCATGATATTTCGTTAACCAGTCCATCTCCAATATTACATCAAAATGATCAATGTTCAGAGACAGTAAGTCAATAAACAAATGTGCATCTCCAACAATAATTTCACAAGCAGGGTACATGTATGCACAAGTCATGGATCCCCTAACGGGTGAAGATACAGATAATTCATGGGTTCTAAAGGTCTAGTCAATTTTCGCGAAAAAGCATGCGATACATAAGAATGTGTAGACCCCGAATCAATCAGTACATATGCATCTTGAGTACAAATAGAGAGAATACCTGACACAACGGTCTCGGTATTCTGTACATCTCCCAGTACTAGGGCGAACACTCGGCCCTGCCTCATAGGCTCCTTCCCGGTAGCTTTGGGATTAGGCTTTGGTGTGGCAAATGATGCTGCTGCGCTTGGTGCAGCTTTACTATGCCCCTGAGGAGTGGAAGGGCAATCTTTGACCATGTGGCCCACCTTGCCACACCTGTAACAAGCACTAGAGATTTTATAACAAACTCCTTTGTGATTCTTACCACATTCAGAACAGGGTGGTATAAAACCACTCCCTTGGCTGGGGCTAGTTGTTGACCCCGTGTTCTGTTTCTTGTTCAATGGGTTATGCTTGCCTTTCTTGAACTTGAAACCCTACCTTTTGCCACGCCATTCAGATGCCGGTGTTTCAGTTTTCAGTGCCTCGATGTTTGATTCAGCCATCAAAGCTCGATCAAGAACATTTACATAATTCGGTAATTTCAAAACATTAATTCTGTCAAGAATTGCAACATTAAGGCCGCCTTCAAACTTCCTGGCCTTCTTGTAATCAGTGTCCACCATGTGTGGTGCATAACGGGCAAGTTCAGTAAATTTTGTCTCGTATTCTGCCACTGACATGGTGCCTTGTTTTAGTTGCTCAAATTCAGTCACCTTTCTGTCCCTGACACACTGGGGGAAGTACTTTTCGAAAAAGGCTCCTTTGAATTGAGCCCAAGTCATTACAGTGTTGGTGTCACGAACTAGCATCCACCACCTTCTGGCCTCTTCTTGCAAGGTGAAGGTAGCTAACAGTATTTTATGTGCCTCCGAGCATGGAAACACCTCAAACAATTTCTCAGTCTCTAAAACCCATGCTTCAGCTTTTAGTGGTTCAAGACCTCCCTGAAAGGATGGTGGTTTTATTTTGCTGAACTTTTGGGTAAAAGCAATTATGTCTTTATCATTAACATTGACATTCTGTTCCGGCTGTACCGGAGGAGGAGGTGGGGACTGTTGGTTCTGTTGTTGATCCAATCTTTCAGTTATCAATTCCATCATTCTCTCCAGTCTTGCCATTCTTGCCTCAGAGGATGAGGATTCATATTCATTTGCAGTTCTTGTATTATCCATTTCACTATAAGCAGTTATAGCAATTATCAACACAAGCAGTTGCATACTTAAACAGTTTATCACATTAGCATATATTCAGTCATGCCATAGCCGCACACTTATCATGCTCGTGCAATGCCCTAATCACTTTTCTAGGACATCCTATAGCTCATTTGGACACGTGTGTGCGGTATAACTCGTGGTTAAGTATCGCTCAGATACCACTCTGTCACGACCCAAACACGCCCCTATGGGTTTAGCATCGTAACCGGCCAGTAACCCGAGATTACCAAGGCACTATGATATCTGATGTCTGATACAAAGAAACAGTATGAGGGCATGGCGAAGCCAAAACAAGAAATAAACAATGTCCAATGAGTCATGATTGCAGATGCAAAAAGACTTTTCATAGATATATACAGTCAGTGACAAAACAGTATGTACATATATACAATCATTCAGTTCAGGGACCTAATCCCTATTAAACAGTAGTAACAGTCTATACAGTAAATACAGTAAACCAGACAGATACAGAGACAGACAGGGGACTAAAACACCCCTAAGCCATAACTTGGCAGGCTCGGAACCTCGCAGTGAGGCACAGTAGCTGGCTTGACAAAAAGGAGTCTAACCCACGCTCCTAGCTCCGGTCTGGTGCCTGAACACCTACATATATATATAAACAGTGAGCTAAAGCCCAGTGAATAACATAATGTGTAAAGAGGTTTAGAATGAATGTCCTTACAGTAATGAAAACAGTCATTCAGTCATATGTGGTACATCCAGTAGCATAGCAGTACAATAAACAGTAGGTCTTGAAAGACCAAACAGTCAATGATGGCCATCAATCAGTAAATAGTAGTGGTTCCAACAAGGGAACCGACAGAGATCACTATAACGGTAACAGTCAGTAACAGTAATTGCTAAGGATGCCACAATACAGTTCAGAATATAGGACATACATTCGTTCAGTTAACAGTAGCAGTTCAGAAACAGTATAGTTTAATTGTTCAGAAGATAATCATTTTTGAACATATCTTTACACAGTTGTTACTCACAGAGCGCGTCTCCCGTCGCCAACCCTACACAGTTTACAGAACGAACACACACTAAGCTACACAGTTGGGAAAGATAATAACTTAATCCCTAATTGCCTCGGTGTGTTCTACATCTATATCCTCATTAACATGCCTTAAACTAGGCCTAAGAATGCCTAGGATGGAATGAGGACGCAAAAGTGCACTTTAAAACATTTTGCAGAATTTTCAGAAAACAGAGCTCCCGCTCGAGCGTAGGTTTCCCCGCTCGAGCGGACATGCAGAAAAAGGTTTACGCTCGAGCGTCACTTCCCACGCTCGAGCGTAATGCAAAACATGGCAAAAGTACTGGATGCTCGAAAATCACGCTCGATAGGCGCTCGATAGCCGCTCGAGCGTCAGACACAAGGTCCCACTCGAGCGTAAATCCTTCTGCTCGAGCGGACTTCAAAACAGTGCAAAGTACTGGGAACACGAATTTCCCACTCGAGCGCCACTTTCCCCGCTCGAGCGGGAGTCCAAAATCTGGAATTTCCAGATTTGAACTTCCAAGCTCAAATCAAGTTCAAATGCACAAATTTCGATCCTCTTCAGCTAATTTTCTGGAAAACACTTCAAAATCCATAATATTACATGTTTCAAAGATCAATTTGATAAATCAAAGCCCAAGGGTATTTCAATTAAATCCGATTTCAAACCAATTTTCATGAACAAGACGAACATGCGACATGCATGAACTCAAATCATTTCAAAGCTTTAAATACAAGCTCAAATGAGCTAATTCTTTCAAAAACAAGATGATTTCATGGACCGTAGCTAAAACTTGGACATGCATGTGAGGGATTATGAACTACAACCTCAAAACTTCAATATCTTTACATGTATGCAACAATTAAGCTTCAATTCAGCATTTTCGGACCAATTCATGACTTAACTCTCCAAAATGACAAGAACCATGCAAGAGTCAACTTAAAGACACAATTAAGAGGTTGAATCCCTTACCTATGTCTTCAAATACAAGTCTAGAAGCTCAATTGATCACAAACTCCTCCAATCCTCTCAATTTTCAAGCAATACAAGATGAAGCAAATTGAAATCACTCTTTTCCTCTCACTCTCTCTCTCTCTCTAGTCGGAAATCACAAGGGAAATGGCTAATGAAAATGTGTTGTTTCTAATGTATAGCAGGGCTCAAGTGTGTTGGCTAAGTGGCCCACTTAGTGGCTTTATGGTAAATAAGGCCAATTATGCAATTTAGCTTATTTTAATCTAATTTAATCATACCATAGAACATTTCAGATAAATACACCAAAAAATCACATAACATCTAATGATTATAAAACATCAATCAATTTCTAGTTCGGCCGCATAAGGCCTTCAATTTGTAGTTTAAACATAAAAATATGAACAGATAGTCAAACAGTCAAACAGATAGAAATGCATTTAAACAGATACAGTCAATCAATCAGTTTCAGATTTCAGTTAGTCAGTTCAGTATTTCAATTACTTCGGTTATCAATCATAATCAGTCTCAGTTTAACAGTAATCGGTAATTAATCGGTAATCAGTGACGAGGGTTGTTACATCGGAGGAGCTCCTTCATGAGGTATGTCATCCGCCATCTAGAAAGAATACGAGAAAGTGGCCAAAAATGGAGAAAAATGGAGGAAAAAGGTTAAACTCGGAAAAAGTCAACCCTAAGAGAGAGAAAGTTGGGAAAAAAGTCAAAGCCCGGGAAAAGACACAGATCTTAAGAGAAACTCGGGAGAATAAGGCTCAAAAGGTGAAACTCCAACAAAAAGCACCGAAATCAAATTTCAATCAATTCAAAACCGAGTAAACAAAGAGGGTTTAGCGAATAAACTTCGCGTAGGGTGTTAGAAAATGCATAGAAAGCACGGATCTAGAGAGAATGAGCACC
The DNA here is from genome assembly GCA_025200525.1 of Camellia lanceoleosa. Taxonomy (NCBI): domain Eukaryota; kingdom Viridiplantae; phylum Streptophyta; class Magnoliopsida; order Ericales; family Theaceae; genus Camellia; species Camellia lanceoleosa. Next base: position 54,441,408 of record CM045760.1, read on the forward strand.
TAGTGCCACACCCAAAACCCGGGTATGATCGGCCGTGACCCACAGAGCCTTAGCCCAAGACACACATAAGCCTAAACACGAATCCATAAACACATTGAATAACTAAACAATAGTCCAATAATAAACCAAAACTCAATCCAATGACATGCCACAATTATAAATGGCAAAATCAACTATAATCAAAACCATCCAAACTTATAGGGTATAAACAACCCACATATCAAAATAATCCTAAATGAATTCCAATAAAAAAAATAAAAATAAATATGCACAACTTGACATAACAATCTAAAACAAAATAAATGAATGTCCTAGAGTTCCATGCAACTGAGTCCCCATTACGTCATGAGTTCACTCTAAGTCCTTCTAACACCTGGAAATGATAAACAACTAAGTCCGCTGATAGCTCAGTGAGTAACAACATGGATAGTAAATACAGTTTTGAAAGCAGGGTTCAATTCCAAAATAAGATATATATCATAGAAACTAGATTAGCATACAGTTTGGTAAAGACAATTTGTTTCAAAAAGAAGGTTCCACAGTTCAACAGTTAAAATACTCATGTTTCTCAAGAACATGATAATGACATTTTCCACTTAAAACAGATCACAACATGAACACCAAATAATTTTCTAGGTACCAAGAAATAACAAGTAACATGCCACACAGTTCTCAAGGCTATAAGCCCCATTGGATCCAATACCAAACTAAGAGTCATCCTCAGGATGGCAACCTGGGCCTTTTCTCTAAGACGATCCGATTAAAGGTCACCTAGCTTAACCTAGGTCTTTTCCTTACAATCGTTGAGCACTAGAGTCATCACGGCCCAACCCGGATCTGTTCCCTAGTGGCCAGAGTCACTACACACAGTGGAATAATTTCCCTAGACTAGAATATACAGATGGTTCCAATAATCAATACACATCAGTTTCGCAAAACATGGTAGTTCACCATTACAAACATGAGACCAAAACAAATAGTTTACAGTATACCAAGTTCACACATGTTTTAGAAATAATTTGAGACCAAAACACAGATGGTTCCAATAATCAATACACATCAGTTTCGCAAAACATGGTAGTTCACCATTATAAACATGAGACCAAAACAAATAGTTTATAGTATACCAAGTTCACGCATGTTTTAGAAATAATTTGATTCCATTGATAATATAATAATTTATCAAAACAGTTTTGTCTTGAAACAACAATTAAATTTTCCAATAATTCAGGGTAGGGGAACATTTATAAAAATATGTAGCATGAAACTACTCACCTGGAAATGGAATAATGTAATCCTCAAATAGAGTATAAAAGTCCAACTAGTGCCCAAAACCAAGTATGAAAACTACACGTCACTACAAATTTAAAAATACTAAAGAATAGGAACTAAGTAACCTCAAACTAAAGCGCACTAGCACGGCTCAACCGAACTCACTGTTACACTTAAATATTACCTAAGTTCATGTTCTTCAAGGTCTAAAATCACCCAAGACATGAGTTCAAATCGAAACTTAATTAAAAGTAACTTTAAGAAAAAACAGAATTTTAAACAAGCTTTCCCAATCTATTCGCTAACTTTGAAAATTACAAAACTCACTCCACGCTGTTCGAAAAATTTCAAAACCTTCCAGATATCAACTAATATATCCTAAGTTTCAAACCCAATTGGTTTTACTTGATTTTCTCATCAAAATAATTATCTACAATTAATTATACCTAAACAGGTTGTTTTCTGCAGCACTTTAAAGAAATTAATGGTTCTCTTAGTATACTTAAGAAATCAACACAAGGACAAAAATGTACGAAACTAGACTCGTAACCGGTTCTAATGACACTAATTTGATAATTTTTGGATTTATACCCAAAGAGAACAATACTCTCGAACTTACTGTTTTAAACCAGTGTAGACACCCCATTTTTGACCGACCTTAAGACTCAGACGTCACCGATTGAGCGCTCGGTGATGTTGCATACTGTGCTCGTTCAAAAGTCTCAGAGTCGCGTCAGGCGCCTCCTCCGACTATCGAACTCTCTTACAGGCCTTGTCTCGGTTTGCGAACCAGCTCGTGTTTTCTCTCTGCTTTCTTTCGAGGAAGGAGTGGTCCCGTAGACTATCTCCCGGTGGCCGTGAGCTACTTTTTTGTGGCAGAGGCCATTTTGCCCATTTCGGAGCCGGTTCGGTTTTGAGCCGTCGGCCGTGTGCCTCGGTTGGGACCGCCAACCATCTCCGATTTCTCCGGTTTTGGCATGCATCTTATTTACTCCCATTTAAGGGACACTGGGGTCTCTGAAACCCACTTCAGCCGAACACCACTTCCGGTGCCCGGCAGCCCATTTTCGGGATCCCGAACCGCTCGGTTTTGGCCCCGAGCATTCATTTTTCATCGATGTCTGTTCATTTTTGGCGGACACCTCTGCTTGATCCTTCCGAGGGACCGGGTCTCTGAAACCCACTTCGACGAACACCACTTAGGTGCCGGCGGCCCATTTCGGGATCGAACCGCGCGGTTTTGGCCCCGAGCATTCATTTTGCATCGATGTCTGTTCATTTTTGGCGGAACACCTCTGTTGGTCCTTCCGAGGGACACTGGGGTCTCGAGACCCACTTATGACGAACACCACTTAGGTGCGGCGGCCCATTTTCGGGATCCCGAACCGCGGTTTTGGCCCCGAGCATTCATTTTGCATCGATGTCTGTTCATTTTTGGCGACACCTCTGTTGGTCCTTCCAGGGACACTGGGTCTCCGAGACCCACTTCAGACGAACACCACTTCCGGTGCCCGGCGGCCATTTTCGGGATCGGCTTCAGTTTTGGCCCCGAGCATTCATTTTGCATCGATGTCTGTTCATTTTTGGCAGACACCTCTGCTTGGTCCTTTCGAGGACCTTTGGGTCTCGAGACCCACTTAACGAACACCACTTAGGTGCGGCGGCCCATTTTCGGGATCCCTAATCGCGGCCGAGCATTCATTTTGCATCGATGTCTGTTCATTTTTGGCGGACACCTCTGTTGGTCCTTCCGAGGGACACTGGGTCTCGATACCCACTTGTGACGAACACCACTTAGGTGCCGGCCCATTTTGGGACCCGGCGGTTTTGGTCCCCGAACTTTCGTTTTGCATCGGTTTTGTTCAATTTTGGCGGTACCTCTGTTTCATCATTCCGAGGAACATCATGGGTCTCGGATGCCCACTTCATTGGCCGAACAAAATTTTTTTTTTGTTTGCCCTCAAAATATCTAGATATTTTGCCCTCAAAATATCTAGATATTTTGAGGAAGATATTTCCATCTTTTGGCCTTTAAAACCAGCACTTTCCAGCAGCTAAGAGGGTTACAAAAAATTTCTTGAAGAGCTCCTCTTCCAATTCCTTCATTTCCATAGCCAAAATTCCAAGGACAACTTCAAGTCTTGGCCAATTCCTTCATCAACCCTTAGCTCCATCATCCACAACACCATTCCAGCAGCAAAGGGATGATTTTCAGTGGTCAAGGATCAACAAATTCCAGCTAAGAAGTTGCAACAATCGGATCTTCAAGGGTAAGTTCCCAAATCCATCTTTTGTACCATTTTCTTGCTTCATATTTTTACCCTATTTCCTTTTGTTTTTGGGGCTCCGACCCCTACTGGTTTTAGGCTTATTTTGAGCCCCTCTACAACTTTGTAGAAGGGCTCAACTTCATTTGGTGTCTCCATGATACACTTCCTTCAATATCCATCTTGTATGTCACCAATTTGCATGCTAGTTTTAGCCTATTTTCATTTGTTTTTGGGGCTCCGACCCCTAGTGGTTTTGTGCTTATTTTGAGCCCCTCTACAACATTGTAGAAGGGCTAAACCTCATTTGGCCATTCTATATACCACCTCTCTTGGAAATTCACTTTAGGCCCTAATTCTTGCATGCTTTGTTAGGCTTACTTGGATCCGGATTTAAGCCTTAATCAGGCTTAGAAATAGCCTTGTTTTTGTCTCCTTTTCATGTTATGTTGAGGGCCTTAAGCCATTTGGTGTATATTTTTGGTACTTCCTTTGAAATCCATCAAATTTACCGTAAAATTGCATGTTTGTTTAGGCCATTCTAGCTTCTGTTTCGAGCCTTCATCAGGCTTAGAGAATGTCTTGTTTTGGTCTTTTCTTCAAGTTTTATTAAGGGTCTTAAGCTATTTGGTCATTGCTTGTGGTACCTCTCTTTATAACCTCTTTTGGGCTCCATTTTGCATAGAATTTATAGCATGTTTATGTTCTGTTTTTGGGGCTTCCATCTTCTGCAAATGTGCTTATTTTTAGGCCCTCTTCAATTTTGTAGAAGCATGTTTGTTCATTTGGGGTTTGTATATATCACTTGTCTCAATACCCCTTATTTCCCCCATTTTTGCAAACTATTGTTGCCATACTTGTGATCATAATTTGGCCTTGTTTTGTACTGAAAAATGCTTTTTTTTGGGACTGTCTTGCCACTGGTTTTGCTTCCATGTGCTGAATTTGCATGTTTAGTATGGCTATAGGCCGTTTCGGGTGCCTAATTTCACATTTCGGGATGATTGCATGCTTCGGTTGTTATTCCGTATCATTTCGGGGCTGTTTTCCCCTTCATTTAGTAGCCGAAATTTGGTTTGCATGCTTGCATATCATTTCCCATGTCATTTTGTGCCTTAATGCATTGCCTCGGTTTGCGTGCCTGTGGGCACGCACTTCGAGGCACCTCCGTTTTATCCGACGGCAGCCTATGTGAGTGTGGTTGAGGCCCTCTCATGTTGGCGTAAGCCCAATTTGCATTTTCATGCTTGTATGCCATTTCCTCGATTTGTGTGTCCGTGTGCACGCATTTCGAGGCAGCTCTTTTTATCCGACGGCCTCCTATGTGAGTGAGCTGAGGCTCTCCCATGTTGGTGTAAGCCCATCGTTGCATTCCGTATGCCATTTCATCTCATTTCATCATCGCCTCGGTTTGCGTGTCCGTGTGCACGCATTTCGAGGCACTTCGGTTTTATCCGATTTTGCATCGCACGTCATCGCCTCGGTTTGCGTGTCCGTGTGCACGCATTTCGAGGCACTTCGGTTTTATCCGATTTTGCATCGCACATCATCGCCTCGGTTTGCGTGCCCGTATGCACGCATTTCGAGGCACTTCAGTTTTATCTGATCTCCATTTTAGCTTCGCCTCGGTTTGCGTGCCCGTGTGCACGCATTTCGAGGCACTCTGTTTTATCCGCTTGGCATTGCGTATGCCTTCGCCTCGGTTTGCGTGCCCGTGTGCACGCATTTCGAGGCACTCTGTTTTATTCGGTTTGCATTGCGTATGCCTCCGCCTTGGTTTGCGTGCCCGCGTGCACGCATTTCGAGGCACTCTGTTTTATCCAATTTATATTTCATCATTGCCTCGGTTTGCGTGCCAGTGGGCACGCATTTCGAGGCACCTCATTCTTATCATTCCGGCATCCTATGTGAGTGTGGCTGAGGCCCCCTTCATGTTGGTATAAGTCCATCATTACATTTCGCATGTCATTCCGCATCGCCTCGGTTTGCGTGCCCGTGGACACGCATTTCGAGGTATCTCATTTTCATAGCATCGTACATGCTAGGATTGTATGTTAGTTGCATTTCACGCATATCATGCATATTGCACGGGAAACGAGGCGCGTTTCGCACTCCGAGTGGCGGAGCATATCTCAATTCCCAAGTCACCGACACTCCGGATCACCCATGATGGAGCTAGGTTTTGTTGTAGCATTCATATGTATTCATCCCTACATTGAGTTGTGCAATCCGATTCCTCGGCCATCATGCATCGGTATGCGTGATTGGTGGCACGAGGATCGAGGCATGCATATATTTGTGAAATACATTGCTATGCCCTTTTCTTGCTCTCTGTTACAGCCAAAACCGAGGATCAACAACTTTCCGGAGTCGTGGCGCATTTCTTAATCGCAAGCAGAGGCTAATTGGGGCATCCCAATGGATTTCCGCCCAAGCGACTGGCAGAATCTTTCATCAAAGCAAGGCGGGTCCCTGCCTGCGCCATTCTGACTTTCTTAGTTTAATCAGTACATTAATTTGTTAATCAGATATTCTTTTATTTCTGATCAGATATTATTCGGACCCTCTGGCGAGGCATAAATGTAATAAGGGTGTGTGAGTGTGATGTATGTCTTCCAACCCCCATTTCTTTCTCCCTTTTATTTACCCGCTTTGGATGGTTAGATATAGGGCATATTTCAATTAGCATACAGTATGATAGCATGTTTGCATCATTCATCTGTTTTGCACGCACCGGGCTCGGCGCATCATACAAACTGCATCTGTATTTCAATTCCAAGTTGAGTACTTGATAGCCGTTGCATTTCACATGTCACGTTTAGAATAGCCGAGCCTGCTATAGTTGCATTTTGCATGTGTTGCATTAGGCATTCTGTATTTTTAGGATCATGCATGATTTCTAATGAATTTCCTGTTTTGGCTTGGAGTACTCGATGAGTTTTTATGCTTTAGCATCCTTGCATGCGTGTGAGTGTTGCCATGATAGCATGCTTACCATGAGGCTAACTGCTTATGTGATATAACTGCCTTGAATGCCTGTGGGTGGAGGTTGAGTTATTTGAATTGGGACAATGCATCAAATGTTTGTTTTAAGCCCACTAGATAGTGGCAAAATCACTGTTTTCTAAGCCCACCCGAGGGTGGCAAATCCGCATTTTAGCCTACTTGCGAGTAGCACCATCAAACCATTTTCAAACAAACAAACATGAAATGTTTTGTTCCAATTCAGACGGCCCAGTCTATACTTGTTTGCTGCGAGCATCACATAGTAATCTAGGCTAATAACCGGAATAAGAGCATACAATGTTTTCAAAAACAGATATCATGGTTAGTAGAGGCCGGTCTTTGGCCGGGCGAGAGGGGTGCTCACGATGTGACCTTCCCTAATCGTACCCAAGTTCCCGAGCCAACTTTGGTGATGACGGACATGTGGCCTTCCCAAGACCGAGTCGTGGTTTCCTAAATTTCCCATTTTAAAATATTTAGGTGGCGACTCTGTTATCTGGCAAAGCAGTCCATGTTTGGCACTTCTTTTCAAAAAATCTGTTTTCCTTCAAAACGATTTGCCGGATTTGGACTCTTTGGTTCAAGATTGAGAACCGCAACAAAAATCGAGTCCGAGCTGTAGCGAGGTCCCCCGCGGGCGTTGTTACAACCAGTTTTCTGGACAGATTTGAATGCATCAGTTTATATGGATTTTGACTCCCAAAAATTATGAGAAAATTCAGATATAAAATTCAATATGTAATTAATCTACTGTAAAATTTTCAGTTCAAAATTCATTCGTTTGATATGGTTTCTTGATTTTTAAAGTTTGTGATTATGTGCAGAATTCTAAAGATATCCACCCACCATTTAAGCACAAGTTCTGCTTCTTAATTTGCTTTCAGATTTCTTTAAAACGAAATATATACACAAAGATTGTTATAGTACAAAAGGTAAGCCAAGACTAAACTATTATTATGGGTCACTTATGCACTAATATTTGCAGCCCCAAATAATATACCCAGCACCATAGTTACATCCACAATATCCACTTCTTGATTTCAAAAGAAATCAACTACACCCAAAACCTCCCATCACCAACCATTAATTTTTTACACCACCATCCTTCACCCTCACAAGACAATGATCTCAGCAATTAAATGAATACACCATAGCCTTACCTAAAAGAAACAATAGCATACATGAATATATATAATGTACTTACTTGCTCCTCCCTTCAATCTCCTTCGGAAGCAACCCTTCTCTCTCTCTCTCTCTCTCTCTCTCTCTCTCTCTCTCTCTCTCCCCTCACGGCTGCTGCTATATTGGTGGTGAACAAATAAGAGAGTAGGGTTTGTGTTTATTTTATTTTCTACTAGTGGTGGGCACACATAGGTCAAATAAATAGGTAAATAAACAAGATATATATATAAGTTATATGCAACTCAAATGGTAAGAGTCTTATTTATAATCCTTGTGGTCAAGAGTTCAAGTCACACCCTTTATTCTATTTTTTTTTTTTTATAATAAATCTTTCCTCTAAATTAAAGACTTTCACCATAAATTTATTTTAGGTTTAAAATTAATTAAAAGACCCTCATACTATTTAATTTGCATTTTAGGATTCACAAGCAAAATATTTGAGCTTGTAAAATGATTATTACTTAATTATTTATTTGATTTTTATATTCGGGTTCTCATACCTAGAGAGAGAGAGAAAGCAATTTCGGTCATGGGGTAATGAGGAAAGAAGCCCTCAAGCCCTATACTTAAAGACCCGAGGCAAAATGACAAGATTGCCCCGAATCTGCCACGGGTGGCCGGTAATGATCATCAGTGGATGGCAGGTAGCCGGCGGCCTCCTATTGTGGCCGACAAGTGTCCTGTGGCCTCCCCCATGGTCCTGATGCTTCTTTGTGTCCTTGGTCTCCCAGAAGTGTAGAGACAGTTCACTTTTTGGTTCAATATGTCTATACGGAAGCTCATAGCTATGTTTTCGGTGCGCGATGTTCGTCACTTGTCAACATGAGCAAGGTGTATCCTTTTTAAACATATTGCAACTCTTCCGAGAGGTAAATCGAAAGTTGCTAGTGAATTGGTTTTGTCAAATTACGCTTTTGTTGTTGCATAGAATATACATTTCTTTGTTGTTGCATAGAACGTGCATTTCACATATACTATCACATAAAATGTGCATCTCATTATTGCATAGAACATGCTCTTGCTCTCATCTCATAGAATATGTTTCCGCTCTTGTATTATGCATGGAATATGCTCCCGTTATCAATCATATAGAGAATATGCTTCTCAATTGTTTGTTTTGCATATAATTTGCCATTAACATTGTATCTCGATTGTGTATATTGCATAGAACATGCATTCGTACTGTATTGCACTTGTTAAGTCTCTTTCCTATACATGCACGATATTATATGTACGGTTCATTCAAAGGAATTCCAGGTTAAATCATTTGTGCCCTTCGAATCGTATCCAACCACCTCTCCTCCTATCGTGTGAGACGTGTTAGGATTGTCTGCTTCGGTTAAAAACATTCGGGTGTGTCCTGGTGTTCACACCACCCATTCGATTAAAAACATTCGGGTGCATCCCGGTATTCACACCAACCCCTTTTGGTTAAAAATATTCATGTGCGTCCCAGTGTTCACACCAACCCTTCGGTTAAAAACATTTGGGTGCATCCTGGTGTTCACACCAACCCGCTTCGGTTAAAAACATTCGGTGCATCCCGGTGTTCACACCAACCCCCTTCAGTTAAAAACATTCGGGTGCGTCCCGGTGTTCACACCAACCCTTCAGTTAAAAACATTTGGGTGCGTCCCGATGTTCACACCAACCCGCTTCGGTCAAAAACATTTGGGTGCATCCCGGTGCTCACACCAACTCTTTGGTTAAAAACATTCAGGTGTGTCCCAGTTTTCACACCAACCCTTCGATTAAAAACATTCGGGTGCATCCTGGTGTTCACACCACCCTTCGGTTAAAAACATTCGGGTCTATTCCAGTGTTCACACCACCATTCCTCTTCTCGCATAAGACGCGTTAGGATTATTTACATCGGTTAAAAACATTTGGGTGCGCTCGGTGTTCACACCATCCTTTTTTTCCTCTCGCGTACAACGCGTTAGAAACTTGTTTGAGACCTTGGGTACGCCTGATGGTTACATCGCCCTTCGCCTTTCCTGCGCGTCACGTAGTTAAGCTTTAATTTCTTATATCCTTTCTACATGAAATGTAGTTTGACTTGTGTTTCTCACGCGTAGCGCATAGTCTTATTTTCATGATTAAGGTTGTTATACCTTGTTTCAATTATGTGGCATTTTCTTTGCATAGCATTTGCATTTAAATGTTTCATTGTACAGCCTCATTGCATAATCATAAGTTATGTTCTTGCATCATGAATATCATTTGTATTTTGCTGTAGAACTACGCTGGTTTGATTTCTTGCAAAGGGATACGTAAGCAGCCTACAGGCGCAACCATTTGTTTATGACTTGTTTGTTTGTCCAAGTCTTCAGCCTTATCAAAAATGGGTCGTCTCTGGACTTTGACATTCACTTACGTCATTTCGTGATTTCTGAGTTCTGTTAAAGAGCGGCAACTGTACACACCCCATTTTTTACCGTCCTTAAGACTTGGACGTCATCGTTTGTGCACACGATGATTGTGATTGCATGTGTTTGTTTTAAGTGCTTGAAATCCTCAACGGAGTGCCCTGTCTTTGAGCCTTAAAACCGTGTCCGTTTTGTGCCTCGTTTTGGACCAAAACCTTAGTTTTTCACACCCAAAACTCCAGTTCCTCAAACCTCAACACCCTGGGACCAGCCAACCACCTTTGGTGCCTTGCCGGCCTTTTTTTGTGCCTTGCTGGCCACCATTGGGCCTTGTCGTCCAGTGGTGTGGCCAGCCGACCACTGATGCCTCTTTTCAGATATTTTCTTGACAGTTGTTCCAGCTGTTGGCACAATGAGCTTTATCACCATACACGTGTATGGACTGATTTAACTCAGCCAAATGCCTGATTTTCTACATATATGGGGTGTCCTCCCCCATTTTTGAGGGTTAGAAAATTTGGGACCAAAAATATCTCTCTCTCTCTCTCTCTCTAGATTTCTCTCTCTCTTGCAATTTTGTGCACACTTGCCTAGTTACACTACGCTTTTGCATACACTTCCTTAACCAAACTTGATCACCTTTGAGTTGAGGTCCCTTAAAGCCTTCTTAGAGCTTTGGAAGGTGATTTTGACTTGTATTTGTGCCTAAAATTGTGCTTGGCTTCAAGATGTATAACACTTGTCTTTTAAACTTGTTTTAGTACACTTTTTTTTCAATCTTTTCCCACTGTTTTTGGGGTGATTTTAAGCTATAAAAATCTCTGTTTTGATGGGTTGAAATTGGTGTTTTAAGCCATTTAAGGTTAGGAGGGTGTTTCACCCTTCTTTATTCCTTGCTTCTAAGGCTTTTGCACCTTTCTTTCCCACTTTCAAACCAACTTTTTTTGGGCCATTAACTATTGAATTTCAGAGCATTTTCAATGGGAAAAAACATGTTTTGAAGTCCAAAATTAGAGGGGTTAGCCTCCCCTCCTTGTGTCTTGTTTGCTAGCCTAGTTAGTTCTATATGCTAGCATGATTTTCTATCTTTTTCTAGCTATATTCCAGCATGTTTTTGCCTTTGTTTTAGACTACTTTAGCACTGTTTTGGACTGTTTGGGTTAGTTAAGTCTTGTTTTGCATTTTTGTAGCATAAAGGTCCTCACAAGCTTGGTGTTTTAGGCCATTAGACACCCCTTGTTTGGGTTGATTGCATGTTTTGGTGTTGTTTTGCACTTCATGTCAGCACCTAAAGCTCTGCAACCTCCCTCATTTCTTCACTCTTTATTTTCTTTGAAGGTTGTTTCAAACTTAGGATTCTTTAAGCTTGAGATTGAGACTCATGCTTAATGGTTTAATCCTCTTTTAAGGGTTCATTACCAACGGCATGCAGCTTCTCTCATGCCTTAAACCACCCCTTGGTTGACACTTATTTCGCTTTAGAGAACTCTCACCAATGGACTTAATTGACTAAGTAATGGTTGGTAATTAAAATGAGTAAATAAAAGTGGTAAATAAAATTGTGCAAGGTAAGCATTTGTTTGTGTTGTATGTGTTCAATTGGACGTTAATTGAACACAAGGAAAATTAGGGCATTTCATACTTAAAGTGATGAAATATGCCAAGTTTCCAAGGTCTCCATTGCCCTTGATCATGCATGATAGGGTGATGGTTGTTGAGTCTTATTTGTGCATTCATTAACGTGTACATCTTGATTGATGGTTTTAGAACCAAGTGTATCAGTCCTTTGAGATTGTTTTGATGATGAGGAGAGGTACATAGTACAAACAACCTATGAGAATATCCTCTCTTTACCCTGTTTGCTTTTTGTTGCAGTAAGGAAAGGTGTGTCATCAGTGGCTGGGCGACCACTGCTACTTACTGGCAGGCCATCAGTGTTGAACGACAACCCCTCAGTGGTGGCCGGTCAGCCACCAATGATTTTTGAGCAGTGTGATTGTGAAGCATAACAGAGTTGATATGGAGAAGGAAATAGTGCCAAGGTTGTGCAAACAGAGGCATTCGATGGTAGATAGCAGAAGTTCATCGGGTGGAAACCGAGCATGCATGGGCCTCCCTCGCTTCCCGGGGACTATTTGTCTAGTTAATTAGTTTAATTAGCATTTAATTGGGCATTTGTTGTAATTAGTTAGTTGTAGCTAATTAATTTGCGTTGTAATAATTAATTAGATTAATTAGTTGTAGCTAATTAGTTTGTGTTGTAATAATTAATTAGCTTAATTAGTTATAGCTAATTAGTTTATGATGTAAACATTTAATTGGTTTAACCTAGTTAATTCTTAGTTAATTAGCTTAGATAGTTAGTTAATTATTCATTCAAGTTTTGTAATAATTAGCTTAAGTAGTGTAGCTTAGCTAGTTTATTCATTCGGACTCTCCTTTGTGAAAGCGTAATGTTGTAATAATATGTATGTTTTTCAACCCCATGTCTTTCTCCCTTTTATTTACTAGCTTTTGATGGTTAAATTAGGAGTATCACGTTTCAATTAGCATATCGCATGTTTGCATCCATTCATTTGTATCGCTTGCACCGAGGTCCGGTTTGTCATTCTAACTGCATTGTTGTTTAAATACTTCTTTGAATACGTGCTTAGACCATATGTTATTTCATTGACTCATATGCCATATTAGTGGGCGAGCCTATTAGTTACATATTGTATGGGTTGCATTAGACATTTTGCATTACATATTGTATGGGTTGCATTAATCATGCATTCTTTTTCTAACTTATTTATTTCTTAGCTCGGAGTACTAGGTGAGATTTTAGTGCTTTAGCATACTTGCATGAATGTGAGTGATTACCATGTCTAGCATGCTTGCCATGAGGCTAAATGCTTACTTGTTAAACTGCTTCAATGCCTGTGGATGAAGGCTTATTGTTTAAATTGGAACGATTCAACGAATGTATGTTTAAAGCCCATTATGTCTAGTGGCAAATTAGTTTTAAGCCCACTATATTTGGTGGCAAATTCGCAAACTTGAAGCCCACTTTAGGTGGCAAATTCAAACCCTTTTCGCAAACAAACATGAAATTGAATTGTTCCAATTCTTGCAATTTTAGTCTATACTTGCTTGTGCGCATCACATAGTAATGTTAGTCTAATAATCGGAACAAGAGCACATAATGTTCACAAAAATCATATCATGATTAGTAAAGGCCAATCTTTGATCGAGTGAGCGAGAGTGCTCAATTCATGACCTTCCCCTCTCGTACCCAAGTTCCCGAGCCGAGGCAACTTTGGTGATGACAGACACGTGGCCTTTGGCACGTGTAGACGCCCTCGAACGTCTCGGGAAGAATCCCATTTTGTTCATTTGGGCTCACTACAGTTTAGGACTCAATGTCACGGTCCTGTATCTAATCTCGCAAAGTGCAATGCAAGACCGATGAATCATCAAAGAGTCCAAATCCGACAAATCGTTTTTGAAAACATATTTTTTTGAAAGAAGTGCCAAACATGGACTGCTTTGCCAGATACAGAGTCGCCACCTAAATATTAATTTTGGGGGAATTTAGGAAATCCTGACTCGTGCCTAAGGCCACGTGTCCGTCATCACCAAAGTTGCCTCGGCTCGAGAACTTGGGTACGATTGGGGAAGGTCACTGCGGACATTCTCGCCCGATCAAAGATCGGCCTCTACTAACCATGATATCGAGTTTTGAAAACATTATGTGCTCTTATTCCAATTTTATTAGCCTAGAATTACTATGTGATGCGCGCAGCATACAAGTATAGACTGGGTCGCCTGAATTGGAACAAAGCATCTCCTATTCGTTTTGAAAAACTGTTTGAAGGTGCAACTCGCAAGTAGGCTAAGCCGTGGATTTTGCCACCCTCGGGTGGGCTTAGAAAACATGGTGATTCACCACTATCTAGTGGGCTTAAAACTCGCAATCAATTAATTGTTCCAATTCAGATAATCCAACCTTTACCCACAGGCATTCAGACAGTTATATCACATAAGCAAATAGCCTCATGGTAAGCATGCTATCATGGCAGTCACTCACACGCATGCAAGTATGCTAAAGCATAAACACTCACCGACTACTCCAAGCCAAAATAGAAACTAGTTAGTAATCAATGCATGATCCTAGTTCATATTAAGATGGCTAATGCAACACATGCAAAATGCAACTAAGATAGGCTCGGTTGTTCTATACATGGCATATGAAATGCAACAACTGATACACGTATTCAACTTGGAATTGAAATACGATGCAGTTAGCATGATGCGCCGAGCCCGGTGCATGCAAGACAGATGAATGGACGCAAACATGTGAGCATAAGTATGCTAATTGAAACGTGCCCTAAAACTAACCATCATAAGCTAGTAAATAAAAGGGAGAAAGACGTGGGGTTGAAAGACATACATCACACACACGCACGCTTATTACAACATTGCCCTCCTCGGAGGGTCCGAATAAATAATACACAACCGAAAGAATAACGAATTACAGCTAATTATTACATGACTCTAATTAATTAACAATTAACTAAGATAAATAAGCTAGCATGCAAATTTAAATAAAAACGGACTGCCTCAGCTCTGTTCCGAATGATAGGGATGCATGCATGTTCGGGCCGCCTTGCCGGAAAATCCATCACGATGCCCGATTTGCCTCTGTTTGCAACTGGTCCTGGAACACTGTACAAAGATCCAGAAGGTTGCTGACCAGTTTTTGCTGTTGGTTTCTGGTTTGCTGTAACAGAGAGCAAGAAAGGGGCATGACAAAGTATTTTCAACATATGTATGCATGACCACTCTCCCCATCATTGCATAAGCTCTAGGGAGTGTAGTCTTCGATCCTCGTGCCACCAATCACGCATCCCGATGCATGATGGTCGGGGAGTCGAATTGCATGACTCAATATGAAATGGATGCACACATAAACACAACAAGACCTAAACTCCATCATGGGTAATCCGGAGTGTTGGCGACCGAGAATCGAGGCATGTTTCGTCACTTGGAGTACGAAACGTCCCTCGTTTCCCGTATTTGGACTAAACCCTATTTCAAACACAATGCAATATACATGGCATGCACGATGCAACTCGGACTATGCAACCTAAATGCAATGCGACTAAATGATGCAAACATGCAGAGAATGACATGCAAACGTGCTACTAGCATACACAATGCTATGAACTACATGGCATACTCGATGCAAGACACCTTATACAACAATATGACAACATATGATTAGCATACACAATGCAAATATCAAATGGCATACTCGATGCAACGAACTACATGGCATGCGCAATGTTATGACTAGAATGGCATACACAATGCAAGATGGACTTAAACCAAGATGGGTGAGCCTCAGCCACACCCAAATCAGTGGCCAAACATGATGAAATTAAAGGCAGGAACACTCATGCAAACATGCCCGATGCAAGGGACCAAACCTAAGGCATCAAATGCCACTCTACTGAAGCATGGCAAGGGATGAAATATGGCATACAATCATGCATTTTCTAGCTTTGAAATGACAAGCAAGATAGTCCCGAATCATGCAAATACCTCACACAATGCACGCTAAATGGCCCGAATACCGAAACTAGTGAAACGTATTACACTAGAGGTACTCAAAGCAATGCACAAATGACCAAACCACCCCTAAACAGTCCCTATGCAGACCAAAACAGTAGCAAATGTAGACTAAAATGGTGGCTCAAAAAGTATGGAAATGAAGCTCATGCAATGGTCCAAAAATGAGACAAACAAGCACAACTCTCAAATGCACTTAAGAAGTGGAAAACATGGGAACATGGCACAAGTATGAGGTCTGAAATAATATGCACAATGATACCAAGACATGCAAACACCTCTATTCAAGCATGCAAGAGGCTACAAAACTCAAAGCTAAGCATGGATATTGAACTACAACCATGCATAGCAAGCATCATTCGACCATGAGGCATAAAAACAGAGCTAAGGCAGTCCAAAAAATGCACAAAATCAGGTTAAGGCATGGCCAAAAAGTGCTAGAATCAAGGGCCAAAACAACATGCAATACAAGCTACTGAAAAGGGTTTACACTACAAGTATATTAAGCATTCAAGAGGCCACTAAACCAGAAAAATTCAGAGGTATTACATGCCAAATAAAACCCAAAAACCCACTGAAATATGGTCTATGCATGCAAGAATGATAGGCCCCTTTGACAGGCTATGAAGAGGGTTGTTCTACACATGCAAGATGGACACCCAAAATGGAAAAATGGGCTCTGGACAAAGCCTATGAAGGTCCTAAAACTCACCAAAAATGGCCTGAAACATGGCTTGGAAGCATGCAAATAAGGGCTCCTTTGTTAGGCCAAAAATGCTAGTAAACAGGACAAGGGGTGAAAGGGTCACCCCTCTGATATTGGTGCTCAAAAACACATAATAACCACTGAAAATTCTCTAGATTTCAGTGGTCAAAAAGGCCAACAAAGCTCAATACAAAGGCCCTAATGCATGGCTTAAAGCAAGATGAAATGAAGCATGCAAGGGGGGGTAGATGACCCCCAACAGAAAAATGGTCTCAAAAAAATATGTTAAGGACCTCAAAATAAGACTTTTTTTAGTTTATGACAAAGCCCAAATATGCTTACAAACTAGGCTAAGAGATGGAATAAAACAATGCCAAAAAGAGGGAAATAGAGTGTTACCCTTGTAACCAAGAACTCCAGCAACTTTTGGACCAAAACAGCAAGCCTTCAACCTCTGAAAACTAGCTCCAAGGTGCTTAGAGTGATGGTGGAGGTGTTAGGATAGGAAGTGGTGTGCAATAGGCCAAGAACAAGGGACCTTTGGAGCTAAAATTGAGAGAAATAAAGAGGAGAGTGTATGTATGCCTCAAAACAATTTCTGAACCCTTGCAAGGGAAGAGGAGCCTTTCCTTTATAGAGCCAAGAGGTTCAAAGCTTCTCCTAGAAGTTTAAAACCAAGTTTGAAGATCCTCCATACACGTGTATGGAGAATCAATTCTGTGCCTTCCAGCTGGCACAGCTGGAACCAACTCAGTGAGACAAAAAAGGAGAAAGCTAGCCGACCAGTTCAGATGGTCGGCCGACCACTCCCCCTGGTAGGCCGACCAGGGTCAAAAGGTTCATTTGGTCGATGGCCTCCTAGGGTGGTCTCCAAGCTGAAAGCAAGCTAGTGGTATGATGGAAACTAGTCAAAAGTGGCTCAAAAACTAAAGAGACCAACTTCCTGACAAGAAAACCAGTCGGCGGGAGAAAAGGTGGTCTCCAAGAAAAAAGGTGGTCTCCCACCCTTGTACCACCTTCCAAACAATGAAAATAGGGTCCATACCAAAAATGAACCAAGACGGATGCAAAACGAGGGCTCGGGTGCCCCAAACCGATCAAGCATAGAAAGTGGCGCGCGACCACGAAGGTGGTCTCCCGGGCCACAGTGTCCCTCTAGAGAGAGGAAACAAGGTGTGTACCAAAAACCGGAGCAAACAGAGAAAGTTAAGCGGTCCCGAACCGAGGCGCACGGCCGACGGCTCCAAAAATCGAAAACTGGTCTCCAAACGGGAACAGTGGTCTACGACCACGAAAAGTAGCCTACGGCCACTGAGAGATTGTCTACAAGACCTCTCCCTCCCTTCCGGAAGAGAAAACAAAACTTGATTCGCAAACCGAGGCAAAACACAAGAGAGTCCCGAAGTCCAGAGACAAGGCTTTCAGCCGAGACTCCGAAACCTCAGAACGAGCACAACATGCACAATCACCGAGCGCTCAATCGATGACGTCTGAGTCTTAAGGTCAGTCAAAAATGGGGTGTCTACAGGACGAGTCATGGGTTTCCTAAATTTCTCTAAAAATAAAATATTTAGGTGGTGACTCTGTATCTGGCAAAGCAGTCCAATTTTGACATTTTTGATTCAAAATCAATTTTCCAAAAATGATTTGTCGGATTTAGACTCTTTGGTGTCTATCAATTTCACATTGCACTTGTGAGATTAGATTCAAAATCGTGGGAGTTTGAACTGTAGGGCTTCTTTCAAGTTTTCAAAATGGGGACGCGAAAAAGTCGAGCTACAAATACCATATAACACAATCAATTTACTCATGATTCCATCTGAATTACTCAGTTGGCATTCTTAATCACGGTTTAACAATTAATCACAAGTTAGGGTTGTTACAGCTGCCGCTCCATATATGTAGGCGATGGCTTCATTCCCCTCACTAATGAGGATAATTTAGTCACTACTATAAGTATAGGTTTTTATAAACCGAATTCAATCTAATTATGCTTTGATTTAGCTTTGCTACTTGAAGGATTTGACAAAGGACAATGTTTTTGAAGGAAAAAAGCGAAATCTAGGGATTCTGGAGTTGAATTAGCTTGCGATCTCTTGCTTTTTTTAGTGTATGCATATGTGATATAGGTTGGGCCTGGGCTCGTGATTTGAACTATATAACGTCAGCTAAAAAGTGACAAGGTTTGATCGAAGAGGAGGCCAAAACGAACAGTCCGTTATTGCAGAAGTTCAAGCTCTAGATCTTTGTTTGGTTTGTAGATGTATATCTGTCAGTGTATAGATCTATAGATCTGTGATTGTTGAATTTGAATAGATATTTGTACCCAAAAAAAAAAACATATAAAATTTATTCTTCTGTTGATCAGATAATGATGAAGAGGACATGAAAAATTTGCATAGATAAAATTTGGACAGATAGATAAAGTTTGGACAAATAAAAAATTTACGTAGAAATAATTTGAACAGATAAACAAAAAAAATTGAACGGATAGATATAAATTTGAACAAATAGTCAATGAAAAGTCAAATAGATAAAAAAATCAAGGGGTAAAATTGGAAGCAAAATGTCTTTCAGAATTTCTCACCAAACTATTTCACAAAGTGTGGACCTCTCACCAATAAATAAATAAAAAATACTGGACCTAATGTCTTAGACAATTGCTAGAGTGGATTTTTTACCAATTTTCTCTAAATAAAGATCACTCCAAGGAAGGAAATGTGTGAGGCCCTTAACCCTTGTAAAACCTATTAAGTCCTTGACTTTGAATTATTTCAATAAAGACCTCAAAACCTTATTTGTCTTCAATTTTAGTTATAGAGTCAAAAATGTACGCCAACTGAAAACTCGAAAACCCTGATTGAACCCGAAGCTCAGGAAACATTTCCAAAATCCTAATAATAATTAAATTAATTTTCTAAGTATATTTTCTATACCAAAAAAAAAAAAACTTAGGTTTCCGGTTCTTAGTACAATTCGTCGTTTAATTCAAAACAAAGAAAATTTAACCGAATTAAATTTTCAGACCTTAAATAAATTAAATACTACACTTAATTAAATATTCAAATTCATAAATTAAGATGTTGGCCCTCATATTTTTCTTGAATCACATGTTGACCCCAAACTAGTACCTTTACATATACATACATACATATACATATACTTGTACCTTTCTTAAATGTATAATTTTGTACACAAAATATCTTCAAATTGTACACAAAAAATAAAAACAAATCCCCCAAAATCCCTTGCAGATGGCCAGCCATGCTATGCATAGATATATGTGATGTCCTTTTGGGGACAAATAGCTTGATTTAGGGAAGAAAAATTGACCTGAGGTACAAATTTGAATATATATTGATATATATATATATATTGTACTTGTAACCAATTCAACTTTGATTAATCAAAATTTTAACTAGATCATGTTTTGGTACACAATTAGACTTCATAATTATCCTACATTCCATTGAATTCAAACTAAATCCAAAATATCTAATCCATTTCCAACCAAAGGGCAATTTGGACCTTTCACACCAATTTTGCTATAAATAAACCAATTCTCTCTACACTTTTGAGCACAAAACCACTCACACACTTACATATTCAGATGAAAGGAAAGAGAGGGAAAGAGAGTGAACTTTGGTGGTAGAGGAGAAAAAAAAAAAACCTTTGTGAAAACTCTTCAACTAAGCAAGAAGTAAGCCACATCACCATCTCTCCTTCTATTTCCATTTTCAAATACATGTTATTAGAGATTTAAAATCATATTTTCAGATGTGTTTTAATGGTGTTCATGTGTTCAAAGTTGATAAATTGAGCTTTAATCATTCTTTTACTCATATTTCCTCTTAATAGATGCAAAACCACCTTTTTCTTTTCATATCTCCCATTATTTCCAAAGACACACCATCACTCTAAAAATTTGAGTTATTGATACATTATTTAGTATGTTTTCATCACAAAAGAAGTGAAAAATTCCCCTTAGTTAGCCTCTTTTCTCACCAATCTTCTTCTTTTGAGTATTATGCATGAAAAACCTGTTTCACAGCCAACTTTCAGAAATTATAGAAAAATGTAGAAAAATATCGTCAAACTCAGTTTTATGTCAAAAACTTACTTAGAGAGTTATCTTTTAAGGAAAATTGGTTTCATTGAAAAAGAGTGAGCAGTTTGTAAGAAAATCCGATTTTCGTAACGGTCGACGAATCTAGACAGTGCTAAAGTGTTTCTTAAGTAACTAAAAATTTAGAAAAACTATCCATTTTTGAAAAATGTTTTGAAAACTAGATAAAATTCTCTATGAACCATAGGAAAGCCAGGCTTGGGAAAAATCTGAAATGGTCATTTTGATTTTAATCTTTAAATGGTACTGAATTTGGAAATTTAGTTTTGCATTAATGTTTTAAGCTCTTGTCTTCATGAATATGCTTATTAGTACATGATCATGTCTTGGTATAATATTGTATGTGTTATGGTTATATTCCTTATCTTCTTCATTTGATGATACGCATGCTTATGGGGATATTATTATCTTGTTAAGTTGTTTTAACTTTAATTTAAGACATCTAACTCAACTGAAACCTTAATTGGGGTGGTATTGGGTTTCGATCACTTGAATAACGAAGAGATGATAATGTGTTATGTATGAATTGATGGGATGTGCTCCCTAATTAAAGGTTAAGTCTTGCGCAAATAGTTATGATGTAAACCCTAGAATGGAACGAATGTATTCTGACTCTTTGCGATGATTTGATTTGGTGAGATAAAGTTGGGTCCAGATGGGACTTCAGGAGAATAAAACTTTTTTTGGAAGGATAGAGTTGGATTCAAGATGATAAAACATTTTTTCTTTTCACCATCCCTTTTAAGGTCCACCAATGGCATTGCGAGGTATGTAATCATTGCGAACATCTATGGTAAGGTTTGCAAAGCAGCAAAAAAGGGAGTTCTGAATAGTTCGGTGTCCAATTCTTGCAGTTGGAAGGATGAAATCTCTTGTGGGGATTTCTAGGTTACTAACAACTAACTTTGTAATCATTTATTATTGAATGACTATCATGCTTCATTACTTGCTTGTTATAATTGTGATGGTGTATTCAATTGGGAAAAATAAACAGGGTGTGTGTGTGTGTTTACTGGGCATTCAAAGCTCATGGCGTTTCATGTCAGGTATCAAAGACTATTAGACCGATTAAAGGCAAAACTAAAGTATTTGAAGACGTATGGCTACCCTCTGAGAGTTAGGAACTAGTTTTGTAAACACAATTTCATATTGTAAGTGATTAATCGCTTGTTGTATTTAAGACATGATTTTGTAATTATTATAAATATCATTTGTAACCTATCCTTATACTCCATCAACTCATGTAGGTCTTGTGTTAATACTTTGTCAAGATCTTTCAAAAAGGTAGCTTTGGTATCTAAGGTGGTTGGACTTAAAAGGGAGGCTATATTGACTCCTCAAACCTTTCTGGGATCTTAATTGGTTATTAGCCAAATGACTCATTAGTGACGTTTCCTACTCGTGTAACTTTAGATAAACCTTGTATTTATTTGTTAATATATTCTCTGAAGTTCCCGATTTTGGGGGCGTCACAAAATGTATGTCTAAATCTGCACAGACAACACACTACTGATCATTGTTTTCTCTCATGAAAACCTCTCTAGCTCCATACACAGGTCGGATGATACTAACGATGCTTTACTTTATAGATATGTGGATTGAACCCATCTCTCTGTTAAAACTCTTCATCAATCTATGAGAACAGATTTCAAGATCTCACAAAAATGAAAAAGAAAAAATAACTTCACAAATCCAAGATCTGTTGCTCTAAAAGTTCAATATTCAATCACAATCTAAGAATTTACTTTTATTAAAAGGTGATGATGCAAAAATTCCTCATGTCTCAAGTAAAAATAGGCCACCTACACAAGACAACAAAATGCTATTAAAGTGACATCAATATGGTACTATCTTAAGGCTATTTGACACTTACTCTAAGATTATATAATAATCTTAAAAATATTTAACAGCAATTTAAATATTTAAAAGAAAAGAGAATTGAAGAAGATGAAAAATAGATGATTAATTTCAACCAAAAAAAAAACAATAGAAAGAGATGATTACGAGTTATGAAAGTCCTGGAAATCCTCTTGACATTAGCCATGAAGGGGTTGTGTGTCATAATCACAGGCATAAGAATAAGGAAAAATGATTGATTCACTAAATTTGAACATGATCGAATTACTTGAATTACATAAGTCGGACGTCTGGCTAGATGACCTCCGGGACAACCGCCTGGACAACAGGCGTCACCATTGTCAATCGCGGTTGTCACTCTTATTATTTGCAGCTGTTACCATTGTCTACTGGTGTGTGACGCCCCAAAATTTGAGGACATCATAATGAGGTTTAGAACTTAAAACCAATTTTCTTAATTAAGAACTCCTCATCAATGTTGCCACTAAGTTTACCATCATCCATTAATTAACAATACAGAAATTAAAAGTTCTTAAATTACTGTGGGGACATAATTTTTAAATGAAAACATGTGGCCAAGGTGTCACCGAAGTGCCAGCAGAAGTGCCACGTGTCCTAGTCATGATGCCGAGATGATCTCGGCTAGGCTAAGGTTATCTGCGAGAATACCGGAATCTGGGATAAGCGGATAAGGGACAAGAGTCTTAGAATGGGAGAAGACTTCAATTTAGGTAAAGATAAGACTCTTAGAGAGTTTATCCCAATCCTACTAGAAGTCCAAGATTAGCAGTAATCCTAAGTCCATTAAAGCTAGGCTTCTATTGGGATTAGGTAAGTGTTGGCTATAAAAGAGAGGCACCCCCATGGGTCTAATGTATGCTTTTTATGTTTTGAATAATGATTTAAGCTCTTTTGCTATCTTTGAGAGATAACTGACTTGATCGTCGAAGTACCCCGGGTGGACGAACCACCGCCGGATTCTTAACTTTCTGTGACAGGTTATTTGGGCTTAATCTATTCTGCCAGTGCTCTCCAGCTAAGTACTAGTTTGGCAGTGTGGTCAAAAATCTACTCACACAATTTGGCACCGTCTGTGGGAAAGAAAGGAGAATAGATGGCCAACGACGAACAGAGAGAGAAGGTTGGAGACAACACCCCTACTGAGAGTGGGAAACATATTGACCTTGACGTCGAAGAAGACAACTGCAACGAAAAGACTCATGATAAGAATCATGGAGAAAAGGACGTCGGCCAGGAGGACGACGCGCCAAAGAAATCGGACCGAGGCGGGTACTATAACGAAGATGACCTCTAGGTATGGAAAGATAGATGCCTATGGAGGGACGGCGAGATGAAAAGAATGGCGGACAAATTGACGGACCTGCAAACGGTCGTCAATTTCATGATACAGAACAACGTCATGCAGCCACCTTTCCCGTTACAAGATACGCCGATTCCAGTGACCAAGAAAAATGCCCAGAAAGGAGGGCAGAAAACTGTTCCTACAATCCCTCATCATGATAGGACTAAAGGACATTCTCACCGGCCTTCACGAGAGGTCGGGCATGGAAAATCAATGAGAAGAGAATTCCAGAAGACACGTCGAACCCAAGAAGACTGCACCAGAGAACATCGCGATGTTCAGGGGAAAGAACTCTGTTTCAACACGACCAATGGAGGGAAGTCCAAAAGGACCCACAATGACACTGGAAGTAGTGCACCAAAAAGGCTGAAATCTGGAGATAGCCGAACTCCTGGATGAACCAAGGAGGATCTAAGGGATTACCTCCAAAGGAAGCGGAAAGAAGCCGAGGTAACTTCTTCGGTCAAGCCGAGAACGCCGTTCTCGATAGAAGCCCCGAAGAGGTTCCACATGCTGAGATTCCAAATATACGACGGTAAGTCAGACCCTAACTTTCACATCGGCTTGTACCTGAACTCGATGGCATTATACACTGGGAATGACTCATTGCTTTACAAAGTGTTCCCCTCGTCCTTCGAGGAAATTGCATCGGACTGGTTTCATAAGTTGCCGAAAGGAACTGTGAAAACCTGGGAGGGCATAGCCGAGATGTTTATGGCCAGGTTTGTGACGACCAAACTACAGCCGTTGAGAGTAGATTCCTTGATGGCTCTGAGAATCAGTGAGGATAAAGGCCTTAGGGCCTATGCCAAAAGGTATTATGAGGTGTTCAACCGAATACTCGAGTGCAACCAAGAGGTGGCGGTCGTGTCCTTCAAGAATGGCCTGAAAGATGATTGTCCACTTCAAAAGTCATTGGCAAAGACATTACCAAAAAGTATGGAGGAGCTCATGGCCAAAATTGAGAAATATGCCAGAGCCGAGGAACACACGCTGGGGACAAAGGCGTCCAAACAAGAGAAGAGAAACGGCTCGCCGAAGCGAAGCCGAGATAACACTAGATACAACAAACCAGAGCTCAGATCTCGGATTCCAGATCCCAGATCCCAGATCCTAGAAGACATGATCTCGGCCTAGATGATTAGGTTCGAGAAGACAAGGGCTCAACCTAAGTCAGTAGATCCCAGATTCCAGAAGACAAGATCTCGACCTAGATGATTAAGTCCGAGAAGAGAAGAGCTCGGCCTAAGTTAAAGAATTTTTACACAAGGTCCACAAAGGAGTATGTGGAAGCCATGTAGGAGGCAGATCCCTTACCCATAGAGCAATATCGCAGGGATTCTTTTAGCCTTACATGCACAAGGAAGCTGAAACCCTATGTAAAAAAGCGTGAAAACGTTGTTGAAATCCACCTGCGACGTGCGATAGAACAACAATTCGGCTAGGGGCATACCAGCAACAACTTGCTAGGGCTTACAAACAAGAAGGTCAGCCCAAGAGAGTTCAAGGATAGGGACCTCATCCTGAGAAAGGTTACCGGCAATGGGGCATATCGGCTGAAGCAATAAAGTGCTAGTTTGATTTTTGTTAATTTGAAATCTGTGTGATAAGACTGACCAGTCCTATGATGATGTTTCCGAATGAAACATGACGAATAACTTGGACTTATTATATGGCAGAGTTTCTACTTTCATATAATAGAGTTGAACCAGGTCGGCGATGTTTCTGAATGAAACATGACGAATAACTTGGACTTATTATATGGCAGAGTTTCTACTTTCATATAATAGAGTTGAACCAAGTCGGCGATGTTTCTGATTGAAACATGACGAATAACTTAAACTTATTATATGGTAAAGTTTTTACTTGTATATAATAGAGTTGAACTAAGTTGGCGATGTTTCTAATTGAAACACGACGAATAACTTAGACTTATTGTATGGCAGAGTTTTTACTTGCATATAATAGAGTTGAACTAAGTTGGCGATGTTTCTGATTGAAACATGATGAATAACTTAGACTTATTATATGGCAGAGTTTTTACTTGCATATAATAGAGTTGAACTAAATTGAGTTAACTCGAACTTGCCATATCGGCAAGAATCAAGCACATATTGGAACTAAGTACATGTCAATCAGATTAACAAAGAAACCAAGGTTGGTAACCTCGGCCAGTCTTTGTTTGAATCTAACCTCGGCCACAAGATCAAAGCCACATGCTTAATGAGAACCCAAGTGGAACTTAAATTCACATTAGGGGGCAGAGGGCTGGAGAATAATGCTTGGGAGTTGAAATCTACAAACTGAGATTGGTTTAACACTTGTTGAAATTTTGAGAAAAATTTACAAGTTGAAGTTAAGCCAAAGTCATTTTGAAAGAAGATTGGTTTAACACTTGTTGAAATTTTTGAGAAAAATTTACAAGTTAAGCCAAGGTTATGTTAAAAGAAATATCTACATACTTGCCGAGATTACTATGTTGCCAA
Source organism: Camellia lanceoleosa (assembly GCA_025200525.1). Classification (NCBI taxonomy): domain Eukaryota; kingdom Viridiplantae; phylum Streptophyta; class Magnoliopsida; order Ericales; family Theaceae; genus Camellia; species Camellia lanceoleosa. The sequence goes on from CM045760.1 coordinate 54,467,655, forward strand.
AACTTGGAAGATATTTGAAGATAGAAGTCTTGCTAAGTAAAGGGTGAAGTATCGAGTTGTGAATAACACTTGTGAAAATATTGTAAAAAATATTTTCAAGTGTTAGGCCAAAGCCAAGATAAACTGTTAGTAGGTATAAACAAAGTATTCCACTCCGAGAAAATTACATAGTTAAGGTGTACATTGAAGACATGCAAAAAATTCTAAGTATGGAAAAACAGAGAAAGAAAAGTACCAAGTGTTAAGGGCTTACTCTTATGGAATGCTGCAGCATCAAAGCGAAGTTTTCATATTCGCTTGCCTCGGCGTTGCGTTCGAGGTCTTTGGGCAGAAGCAAGGCAGAAGAGAGGGCGACGCCGACTTCAATGTCAGTCGCACTGTCACCGGCTCTGACTGGCTTATCCTCTATGGTAATTGGAGGGACCCAAGGGGCATCAAACTTCAGAGAGCCCGAGGTTGTTGCTAACAAAGACCTCGGCTTCTTTGATCTGGTTGATTCGGAGGGTTTGGCCTCGGCGGACCTCTTTTCGGCAGCAGAGGCACTTTTCTGTACGTCAGCCATCTTTGAGATCAGCAAGGTATCCTCAAAGTCGATCTGGGTTACTGTTGCCTTTGCTTGGGCTTTCTTCAGCCTTTTTGGTTTTGGTTTTGGCTGCGTTTGTGATGGTGCAAATCGTGCTGTGACAGTATTGGGGATGTCAGCTAGGAGGTCGTCTACAACGGCTTTCTTACGACCCATCTCGGCAGCGATTGCAGTTCAACGTAGGCGTTTGCATTGAGATAGAGGGATTAGTTGTGGAGCCGAGGTTTATGGTTGTTCTGCTAGATCAGAAGTTGATCCTTGATCCGGCCGAGGTGATGAGGTTGCAGGAGGAGATGAACGGAGAAGTTGCAAAGCTTGAAAGCTTGGAACAATGGAGGATTTGAGAGAGAGAGTTAGCACAAAGTTGAGGATGCAAAAGTAAAAAGACGAAGAGAGAGAGATGATTTTGATCAAACGCTTGAAATGGCGGCAAAATGACAATTATAGTGCCTAGGACGACGTGCTCGTCAGACGGAGCACGGAAGTGCGATGCAACTTCATGGCGCGTGTCAGGTACGGCTCAGTAGGGGAAAGAAGCGTGGCAGAAACGGTTGAGATACTGTGTGTGCCAGCTCATACGCATGCTGGAACTGTTGGAGTTCTTGATTTAATGAAGCAAATACCTCGGCTAGGAGAACGGTTTCGGCTAAATAACTTTGAACAAACTTGGTTATTAGTTCTAAGGCATTGATGAAAACAGACTATAAGTCTTGGTCATATTGAGCCGATGAGTTCCGACTTCGATAATAGATGATGGAGTGAGCTTAGCCGATGTGCTCAATGGAAGAAATGATATAGGTTCCATCACCTCAGGATGCTGAGGTAACAGAACCTAGGGGGCAGTTATGGGGACATAATTTTTGAATGAAAACACATAGCCAAGGTGTCACCGAAGTGCCAGCCGAGGTGCCACGTGTTCTGGTCATGATGCTGAGATGATCTCGGCTAGGCTAAGGTTATCTGTGAGAATACCAGAATCCGGGATAAGCAGATAAAGGACAAGAGGACAAGGGACAAGAGTCTTAAAATAGGAGAAGACTTCAGTTTGGGTAAAGACAAGACTCTTAGAGAGTTTATCCCAATCCTGCTGAGAGTCCAAGATTAGCAGTAATCGTAAGTCCATTAAAGCTAGGCTTCTATTGGGATTAGGTAAGTGTTGGCTATAAAAGAGAGGCACCCCCATGGGTCTAAGGTATGCTTTTTATGTTCTGAATAGTGAGTTAAGCTCTTTTGCTATCTTTGAGAGATAACTGACTTGATCGTTGGAGTGCCTCCTGATGGACGAACCACCGCGAGATTCTTATCTTTCTGTGACAAGTTGTTTGGGCTTAATCTATTCTGCCGGTGCTCTCCAGCTAAGTACTAGTTTGGCAATGTGGTCAGAAATCTACTCACACAATTACAACTCCAATAAAACTCAAGATTTAGTCTTAGTATATAAAAGAAAGACACAAAAACACAAAAAAAAAAAAAAAAAAAAAAAAGAAAAAAAGAAGACTAGAGAAAAACTAGAAAACTTAGAAAAAAGGGTTCATGGAACTTTGGCACGCTTCAAGCTAACTAGAGCTGAATGTTGCCTTTCAATACCTCGATGTTTCCTTCGGTTTCTTTGGTACCTGGCATGAAACGCCAGGGCAACGGGAATGTCAATGAGCGATGAGCTCAATAAGATACTACAACCTGAAAATACCCACCCCAATAATAATACTCACAATTAATGAATACTATATAATAACAGAATAACAAGCATCATTTAATAAGCATAACAGGAATGCTATCAGTTGAAGTAATAATAATAGATAATAAGAACGATGGCAAGCGAAACAGTATTTCATCATAAGGAACAATGTCAACTTTTATTTTAAATTCACATATATTTAGTTTATCAGATAAGTTTTAGTAACTCCCCACGGAGCACTATTTCCACTCAACTGCTAAACAATGGCCACGGGCAGTAATTCTGACTCTCCCTTGGTCAAATATTCAAATGTTACTTATTGTAACTACTAATGATGCCCACGCACCAGAGTTACATACTCGAGTCGTGACATCACGGTCTGCCCCAAGGGAACGGCCTATGTTGTGATACCCGCACCACCAACCTTATATCGCCTACACTGATAAGAGCCAAAATACCTTCTTGTGCCATGTTAGGGTTCGCAACTCACTTGCGCAAGATTCTGAACCGGGCTCACCCCATCACTTTTAAATTTTAATGTATCATCAATTTAATTTCGTGTTTCTTTACTTTGTCGAATTCATATTTTGATGCATGTGTGAGTTTTAGTTTGAAAACCACAGTGACATAATGTTTATATAGCACAACACAATCATGTATGGCAACCAAAATAAATATGATAGAATGTCTTAGGAATCATCACAAAATTTCTTAAGAATTCACACACTTCTTCTTTCAACATTGTATGGTCAGACAAAAAAAAATATGAAACCCATACCAAACGAAGTTCAACCATTATAATATTTTAACTGGTGCTATTTCATCGAGTTAGGAAAATATTTCGAAAGAATACCAGGGATAAAAACGATTTTAAAATGGAGAAATAAATTTTCGAAGAAAACTAGTTTGTTTTCCTGGGACAGTGAGTTACATTAACTTTCAGCACAGGTGATCTGTGTTTGAAAAATAAAAAGCGGATTCAAACAATGTCAAAAAGATGTATGGTCAGAACGGCTTGCTAGATATTTGAGTTTAGAACATATTTCAAGAAGAGTTTGAAGACTAAAACCAATGGAAGATGGTCAAATAATTTTTCTAAGAAAACTGGACAGATTCTGTCACATTTTGGAAAAATTGACGTTTCTCTCTCAATGCTTAATAATAAAAAATTATGAAACCAACGTCATTTGAAAGGTAACTTAAAAATCTAACTTTTCCAATTTGAATCACTAGAAAATTCATTCTGTATAATAAACGGTGACCTGGTAAAGTCAGCATTGCTACTGCCTCCAAACAGCAATGAAGTTAAAAATATGTTTTGGCCACGAAACGTTGTCAAATAATTTTTTTTTTTTTTATGATATTCTAGCACCATGAAAACATGTTAAACTAACTCCAGTAGTTTCAGATCTTATGAAAGTGTTCTCATGAGTTTGTTTGGGTTTATTCAAAACGGATTAAAAATCTGTTTTGCTGGAAGTTCATTATTTGTTGAAAAACACACTTTTTATTCACCATGAATCACACGCAAGACTACAAAAATTATTTCTTGCAACTATTCCCATGTGAAACTCTAATCCTTCATATTTACTTTCATTAGTGGGAACAGGGAATAGATGAAAATAAATATTTATGAAGAGTGAACATAAATTCATAAGCATGCAAGATTATTTCAAACAATGGAGAATATTTTAGCACATAAGAAGAAAAATCAGTAGCTAAACCATCTAATCTATGCTTGCAAGAAGGATAGAAATCATATAATCATAAGATTATCATTCTATTAAAATGTAAACATGCATTGAGCTATTATTGCTATGTGTGTATTAACAATGCACACTCTTGCATATTTTTGATATATAAATTCAATAAAATATATATATATATATATCTAAGGGAGGATAGAGGTTAAGTCTTCTTACCTCAAGAGCTTTTATAAACAATTCTCAAAATTTGTTTTGAAATAGTGATCACCAAGTACCCTCTCCTCTTCCTCTCTTTTTCCTTTCTTTTCTACTCTTTCTCTCTTGTTTTTCTTTGCTCGACCGTGTATCTCTAAGGTGGCTGAAGATGGGGTCCTTATGTAGGAGTTTGGAGGCCTATGTTTATTTTATTTTATTTTTATTTTATTTTTCTTCTTTGCTTGGAATTATCATCTATATGTATAGGCTTTAGAGTATGCTCCAATGCATGCCTTGGCATGATTTGACAGAGGCTTGGAATTATTACCTACAATGTATAGGTTAGGGTGTGGTTGGAAGCATGCTTTGGCATGCGTTGGCATGTTTGCCATGCAGCCTCCTTCCTTGGGAAGGAAGGGGCCAAATTTTTCTCCCCAAAAAAATAAATTCTGATTTCATTTTTTTTTTTTTATACAAAAATAAAAATCAATGAATATATATAACCTAATCACTAGATATTTTGCTCCCTACTATTCTCTAACTAACTTAGTTATCATTTGTTTAACTCATTTAGTTTCCACAACTGTATTTAGATACAAAAATTTAATCACATAATTAAATTTATTTAAAGAAGTTTAATATTGGTATTAATTATGGTGCTATTAACATTATAATTTAATAATTTAATAATCACTATTAATTGACTTAATTTTATAATATTATTATATGTAACTAAAAGACTTGAGATTGAACCAATTAATCTCCACCGTTTAATTTTCTTGTACACAAATTATTAATGCAAAACTTTATACAGAACAATTATACAAAATAATATATATTAAGAATTAGATTTGTGTAGTTATAAAAGCGACGACAATGACAATGACGATGACGATGACGATGACAACAATAATAATAATACTATGAAGATAAAAATTGCACTAATTAAATAATTAAAAATTAATTATAGAATTTCGTCACAAAATGTTGTTATGGAATTGGATTATGGATGTTGATTACAAAATTTAAGTAGCTAAATATAATTACCAAAATAGTTTAATATGCAAAAATACAAGTTCTCACAACCTATCCCCCTTAAAATAATTTCATCCCCGAAATTTTAACGCATTTCTTTATCTTTAAACAACTGAGGGTAGTTGGCTCGTGTTGCATTTTGTCTTTCCCAGGTAAACTCCTCTACTTCTCGGTGCTGCCACAACACTCGCACCAAGTGGATGACTTTGCCTCTCAAGTTCTTTTCTCGCTGATCCACAATTTGTATAGGTCTTTCCTGAAAGCTTGCATCTTTATTGAGATCAAGATCTTCCAAGTTGATAACATGGGAAGGGTGTGGCTCATACTTCTGTAACATTAAGATATGAAAAACATTATGCACTACTACAAGCTATGGTGGTAGTGCTAAACGGTATGTCACATCTCCTACCTTGCCCAAAATTTCAAAGAGTCCCACATAATGAGATGCAAGTTTTTGTTTCTTCCCGAATCGTGCAGTACCTCGACGAGGTTGAACTTTGAGAAAGACATGATCCCCTACCTCAAATGTTAAGGGTCGCCTCCTTTGATTCGCATAGCTCTTTTGTCGACTTTGGGTTGTGACTAGTCATTGTCTGATCAGTTTTATCTTCTTAGTGGTCTCTTAAAGCAAGTCTGGTCCTAACAAGGTTGCTTCCCTTACTTCAGTCCAACTGATTGGTGATCGACAAGGTCGTCCGTAAAGTGCTTTATACGGTGCCATTCCAATATTGGCTTGGAAACTATTGTTGTAAGTGAACTTAACGAGAGGTAGGTGTTTCTCCCAACTTCCCTTTCATCTTGAACCTCCATCTGTACCCCAAATTCATTGAGCGTTCCAACCACATTCCATTCTCTAAGTGCTAAACTAGCAACAATCCCTTTATTCTTGCGACTTAGCGCATCTACCACCACGTTAGCCTTGTCAGGATGATAGGAAAGGGTAAATTGGTAATCCTTGAGATACTCCATTCAGCATCTCTGACACATGTTCAGGTTCTTTTGGGTGAATAGATACTTCAAGCTTTTGTGATCGGTGAATATCTCAAACTTTTCACCATACAGGTAGTGTCTCCAAATTTTGAGTGCGTGAGCTATAACTGCTAACTCCAAGTCATGAGTGGGATAATTCTTCTCGTGGTTCTTGAATTGCCTTGATCCATATGCCACCACCTTGCCATTTTGCATCAATACGCACCCCAGACCTTCTTTGGAAGCATCACAATACACATTGTACCCAACGTCACATTCTGGTACTATAAGAATAGGAGCACTCGTCAATCTTTTCTTGAGTTCTTGGAATGAATTTTCACAAGACTTGTTCCATTCAAACTTAACCCCCTTTTGAGTCAAATGTGTCATTGGTTTGGCCAATTTTTAGAAGTCTTGAATGAATCTTCGATAATAACCGGCCAATCCTAAGAAACTATGAATCTCAAATGTGTTCTTAGGTTGCTTTCATTCTGTCACTGCTTCTACTTTAGTTGGGTTCACTAATATTCCCTTTTTAGACACCACGTGACCCCAAAACTTTACTTCCTCCATCCAGAACTCACATTTACTAGCCTTAGCATACAGTTGGTTCTCTCTCAAGGTTTGAAGTACTATTCTCAAGTGTTGTTCATGGTCTTTTTCAGACTTGGAATACACTAAAATGTCATCAACGAAAACTATCACAAATTGATCTAAGTAAGGCATGAATATTTTGTTCATTAAGCTTATGAACACGCCTGGTGCATTGGTTAGGCCGAACGGCATTATTACGAACTCGTAGTGGCCGTAACGGGTTCGAAACGCAGTCTTAAGAATATCTTCTTCCCGAATACACAACTGGTGATACCTAGACCTGAGGTCTATCTTTGAAAAATACTTTGCCCCTCTAAGCTTATGAAAGAGGTCATCAATCCTAGGTAGAGGATATTGATTCTAAATGGCAACTCTATTGAGTTATCGATAATCAATGCACAACCTAAGTATGTCATCTTTCTTTTTAGCAAATAAGGCTGGTGCTCCCCACAGGGACGTACTTGGCCTTATAAATTCCTTGTCCAATAATTCTTGCAACTGTGTCTTTAGCTCTCTCAATTCAGCCGGTGCCATACGATGTGGTGCCATTGAGATTGGTGATGCACTAGGTTGTAGTTCAATGGTAAAGTCTACTTCTCGTTTTGGAGATAGTCCTGGTAACTCCTCCAGGAATACATCAGCATACTCGCACACCACACGAGGTAGCCCTAGTTCCATACAATCCTTGTCTTCCAGAACTAAGCTAGCTAGCAACCCAACTAGGTGATCGGGCCACTTTGACTTTCCAAGTGTCAGTGATAGGGAATCTGGTCTATCCCCCTTAAATTGGAATCGTGTTCCGTCATGAGAGTCGGTAGTCATCGTTTTTCGATAGCAATTAATGGTGGCTCTATGGGCTGATAACCAGTCCATTCCTAGGATAACGTCAAAGTCTGACATTTCCATGACTCGTAGGTCGCAAGTTAAACACAAATTGGAGACTTCTAGCTCACATGATTACATACGAGATCTACTCAAGTTTGACCTCCTAACGGTGAAGCTACACTCATAGGTATTTCTAATCATTCAAGCTCTAATTCCTAGATTCACACAGTTGTAGTAAAGAAAAAAGAGTATGACGTGGCTACGATAATAACATAATTAGCATAAGAATTCAAATGGAATTTGAACAGATGGTATAGTCAAAGGTTTTGAACTTTTAATAGGGTTAAGATTATGGAACTGATGACCAAACTAGATATTTGAATTGAAATTGCGTTTGGCCATACACATTTCAAACCAAATATCTAAGATTCTTCACCCTCTAAGGATTAAAAGAGTACAACTAGTTTTCAAGAGTACAACATAGAAAATACAATAATCAACACTCAAAATTTTCCAATTAATCTTCTTGACGCAATACTTTTCTTAATTGGAAAGGTTCAATCAAGATACAGAAGTGATGATTTTACATTCTACAAATTTGGCGTCAAGCTAGAGGTACAGTTAGGATCAAACAAGGTTAGTTACTATGATTAGCAAAAAGCTCACATAAACTATGAGTCACATAACTCTATTCCTTCTAACACATGACACTACTCCTCAATTGAGGTTAAACCTCTTCTCGCCGTCCCTAGGTATTCTAACCTAGAGCTCTAATACCATGTTGTGACGCCACAAAATTTGAGGACATCATAAAAAGGTTTAGAACTTAAAACCAATTTTCTTAATTAAGAACTCATCATCAATGTTGCCACTAAGTTTACCATCATCCATTAATTAACAATACATAAATTAAAAGTTCTTAAATTACAACTCCAATAAAACTCAAGAGTTAGTCTTAGTATATGAAATAAAGACACAAATACACAAAAAAATAAAAAAAATAAAAAAAATAAAAAAGAAGAAGAAGAAGAAGAAGACTAGAGAAACATAAGAAAACTTAGAAAAAATGGTTCATGGAACTTTGGCACGCTTCAAGCTAACCAAGGCTGAATGTTGCCTTTCAACACCTTGGTGTTTCCTTCGGTTTGTTCGGTACCTGGCATGAAACGCCAGGGCAACAAGATTGCCAATGAGCGACGTGCTCAATAAGATACTACAACTCGAAAATACCCATCCCGATAATAATACTCACAATTAATGAATACTGCATAGTAATAAAATAACAAGCATCATTTAATAAGCATAACAGGAATGCTATCAATTGAAATAATAATAATAAATAATAAGAACAATGGCAAACAAAGCAGTATTTCATCATAAGAACAATGTCAACTTTTATTTTAAATTCACATAGATTTAGTTTATCAGATACGTTTAAGTAACTCCTCGCGGAGCACTATTTCCACTCAATAGCTAAACAATGGCCACGGGCAGTAATTCTGACTCCCCCTTGGTCAAATATTCAAATGTTACTTATTGTAACTACCAATAATGCCCACGCACCAGGGTTACATACCCGAGTCGTGACATCACGGTCTGTCCCAAGGGAACGGTCTATATTGTGATACCCGCACCAACAACCTTATATCGCCTACACCGATAAGAGCCGAAATACCTTCTTGTGCCATGTTAGGGTTTGCAACTCACTTGTGCAAGATTCTAAACCGGGCGCACCCCATCACTTTTAAATTTTAATGTATCATCGGTTCAATTTCGTGTTTCTTTACTTCGTCGAATTCATATTTTGATGCATGTGTGAGTTTTAGTTTGAAAACCACAGTGACATAATGTTTATATAGCACAACACAATCATGTATGGCAACCAAAATAAATATGATAGAATGTCTTAGGAATCATCATAAAATTTCTTAAGAATTCACACACTTCTTCTTTCAACCCTGTATGGTCAGACAAACAAAATTATAAAACCCATACCAAACGAAGTTCAACCATTACAATATTTTAACTAGTGCTATTTCATCGAGTTAGGAAAATATTTCGAGAGGAATACCAAGGATAAAAACGATTTTAAAATGGAGAAATAAATTTTGGAAGAAAACTGGTTTTTTTTTTTTAAGATAGTGAATTACATTAACTTCCAGCAAGGGCTGCAAACGAGCCGAGCCGAGCCGAGCCGAGCTTTAGTATGTTTGGGCTTGTTTATTAAGATTTTAACGAGTTCGAGCTCGAGCTTGAGCTGAATAAAAATTTAACGAACTGTGCTCGAGTTGAGTTGGCTTAGGCTCGACTCGAGCCCGAGTCTGTTCACGAGCCTTAACGAGCCAAAAAATTTATAAATTCATACTTGCATGTGAGACTAAAGTTACAATTAAAACTTTTATTATACAATTATATATACAATAAATATAAAAATACTAAAAAAAAGTCTATATTTTACTAAAATAATAATATCTACTGCCAGTATTATATAAATATACTATCTATAGTTAACTATTATTTACATTTATATTTTTTAAATATATAAATAGTATATTTCTCTTATTTTTTATACATATTTTTATATTATTTAATATATAAATAATAAATATTAAACGAACCAGCTAACGAGCCGAGCTCACGAGCCGAGCTTTAGAATGTTTGGGCTCGTTTATTAAAAATTTAACAAGCTCGAGCTCGAACGTAAAAAAAAATTACCGAACCAAGTTCGAACAAACTCTTACCGAGTCAAGCTCAAGCCTATTCACGAACGGCTTTGTTCATTTACAGCCCTAAGCACAGGTGATCTGTGTTTGAAAAATAAAAAGAGGATTCAAACGGTGTCAAAAAGACGTATGGTCAGAATGGCTTGCTAGATATTTGAGTTTAGAACATATTTCAAGAAGAGTTTGAAGACTGAAACCAATGGAAGATGCTCAAATAATTTTTCTAAGAAAACTGGACAGATTCTGTCACATTTTGAAAAAATTAATGTTTCTCTCTCAATGCTTAATAAAAAAAATTATGAAACCAGCAGCATTTGAAAGGTAACTTACAAATCTAACTTTTCCAATTTGAATCACTTGAAAATTCATTCTGTAGAATAAACGGTGATCTAGTGAAGTCAGTATTGCTGTTGCCTCCAAACAGCAATGAAGTTAAAAATATGTTTTGGCCACGAAACGTTGTCAAATAATTTATTTTTTTTTATGATATTCTAGCACCATGAAAACATGTTAAACTAACTCCAGTAGTTTCAGATTTTATGAAAGTGTTCTCATCAGTTTGTTTGGGTTTATTCAAAACGGATTATAAATCTGTTTTGCTGGAAGTTCATTATTTTGTGAAAGCACACTTTTTATTCACCATGAATCACACGTAAGACTATAAAAATTATTTCTTGCTACTATTCCCATGTGAAACTCTAATCCTTCATATTTACTTTCTTTAGTGGGAACAGGGAATAGATGAAAATAAATATTTATGGAGAGTGAACACAAATTCATAAGAATGCAAGATTATTTCAAACAATGAAGAATATTTGAGCACATAAGAAGTAAAATCAGTAGCTAAACCATCTAATCTATGCTTGCGAGAAGGATAGAAATCATATAATCATAAGATTATCATTCTATCAAAATATAAACATGCATTGAGCTATTATTGCTATGTGTGTATTAATAATGTTCACTCTTGCATATTTTTGATATATAGATTTAGTAAAATATATATATATATATATCTAAGGCAGGATAGAGGTTGAGTCTTCTTACCTCAAGAGTGTTTACAAACAATTCTCAAAACTAGTTTTAAAATAGTAATCACCAAGTACCCTCTCATCTTCCTCTCTTTTTCTTTTCTTTTCTACTCTTTCTCTCTTGTTTTTCTTTGCTCAGCCGTGTATCTCTAAGGTGGCTGAAGATGGGGGTCCTTATGTAGAAGTTTGGAGGCCTATGTTTATTTCATTTTATTTTTCCTCTTGGCTTCACTACAACGAAATTGGATTTTTACGGCTTCACATCAACGACATACAGTAAATGCAAACTATGATTTCTCACTTTTATGACTTTCTTTTTTTGCATGTCGTAAATAATTTCCCAACCACAACGTGTCTACTGCGTAGGTCGTGAATGCGAATAATGATGGTTTTTTTATGACTTGCAATGTTAGCCGTAAATAATAAAACTTTCTATGACGTGTATATGGCATGCCGTTAATACATCAACTATACACGACACGCGTACACCAGCTGTTAAAAATATTGAACATTTCACGGCACACAAAAAGCCAGCCGTTAAAAATTTCACTTTCCACGATGCACAAAAAGTCAGCCATTTAAAATATTATACTTTCTACAACACGCAATTGTTGGCATGAAAGGTACGACTAAAAAAAAATAGTGCCAAAATAAAAAAATTGAACGCCAAACACCAAAAAAAAAAAATTTTAAAAAAATCAAAAGCCCTGACTCCTAACATCAATCTATTCCTAATGGTTCTAATCATAAAGGAAGAACAAAGAACACCATTAATGGCATGGGTTAGTGAGAGAAGCTCTTCCATCTCTATAGAATTCCTAAAATTTTAGGGTTTCAATAGCTCATTGATGTCGATGGAGTCTCCACAGTTTACCAAAAGGGCTTCGTCTAGGGCTAAGTATGTAGTTAGGGATTCAAAATCACCACCATTATTGGGTTTAGGGCAAACGGAATCAGGTTTGAGCTTAGAGCAAGGGGAATTGGTAATTTCCTCTGAAGAGGTTCCTTTGATTAATGTTAACAGATTGACAATGGAGGGTAAAAGGAGTCTTAGCCCTAGTTTGAGGTCATTCGCTGCTTCTATAGAGGGCCTTCGATCAGAAATTGTTGCAATGAATGCTCTTGGTCCTGATGAACGAGGTTCAACTAGAGGTAGGGTTTCAAATCGAGATTCAGATGTGGTAATTTCTGAGTCTCAGGCTATTGAGGACCTGCGAGCTAGGCTCAACACTATGAAAGCAAATATGTTGGGGGTTTCGATGAAAGATCTAGTACCCATTGAACTTGCTTAAGAGGAAATATCCACTCCTGCATTTCAGCGTTCAACCTGCTTCAAACTAAGTGGTCGGACATTGTTGAAATGGAAGGGGAAGAGGAGGCTGTTATTGATCGATTCAAGGACCTACCTGATAGCCTGGTTGTGGCTAGGGTTAGAAATTTGGTATCAAAGCTTGAGTGATATGAGTCCACCCCATTATATTGTGTGAGATGGTGAGTTTGTGGGTTGAGTGACTGCAGCACTTCTACTGTTTTCTCTCACAGTTTGCTCTTGCAGGTTCCTAGCTGGCCCAGTTCTTTAGGGATTGTATATTTCAAATGGTGTGTGTTCCTAACCTAAATTTTATTTAAATCGCAGCTTAACTCTAGTTTCTCCAAAATATACACTAAATAGATCTTGTTTTATGATTTTTCTTCTTGTGGTTAGTTGAACTGTGCACGAACATGTAAAATACCACAAAATGCTTCTACACCAAACATTTTCCCATTGAACATCAGCGAGCACAGTGATTGGAATTCATGCTAATTTTACTCTGTTTTCAAATTTCAAGTTAAAATCGCTTTTAATTATTATTATTATTATTTTAAAATCAAACCTTTAGCTAAGATTCTAGATCTCACAAAATTGCATCATGTTACCTAGGCTTGAACTGTTCAACATTAGAAAATTTAGGACCCTGTGTTAATGCAATTGCATTTTGACCCATGAAACACTCATGACATTCATTGATTTAAGGCAGTATGCTAGGTCAATTTTAAGACACATCCCAACTCAAATGCAATATACTCAGGCAAAATATAGTTGTTTGAGTACAGAGCAGTGATTACACTGATGATGTCAATTTTCAATCAGCAACACTCCAATTATGTTGTGCTTGAGTCATGAATTTTGACAGGGATTCGATGAGGGAAAAGAAAAGCAGAGGACAATGTGAAACAAAATTAGCTTATAATTCATTCATATTTTCCTTCTCATTTCCTTTGCCTAGCCAAATCCAAGATCTAAACACGGTCTTAATCTGTCCTAGGAACCAATTAACCACGGCTATGCTCTGTAGACTAAATCCCCAAGTTTTGTCTTTGGAAATTGCCAGGCATAATAAACCTCTAACAATCAAAATAATAAAAAATAAATAAAAAGTAGTTAAAAGAAAACAAGAAAGAAAAGAACAAAAAGTTCTTGCTCAATCACTAGTTCGTAAAGAGTATTTGCTTATCAATTATGGTTTTTTAAGATAAGTAAATTAAATTGTTGTTTCTGTTGTCATCAATGTCCTTATTCAAATGTGATTCACTTCCCTGTTTCATTAGCAGGGTTTGGTGGAAAATTTGAAGAAACATGCTTATAAAAATGTGAATGACTTGGTTCCACTTGATGAGGCATCAGCATTTGGTTCCATTTGAATTTTTCCATAATTGCTTTTGCTTAGTCTTACTTCTTGCATGAATCAAAATGGCTAAGGAAACTATTACTCTTTTTTTTTTTTGGGGGGGGGGGGGGGGATTAAAATTCTACCTTTGGGTTGACAACCTCATCATGAAATTGTTCAAATTGTTTGTTAGGCTCTAATTTATTTAGCCATGAATTCTTTTTTTATTGTTATTTTTATTTCAGTTGATAGATTTAGTTTTCTTTTTCTTTCTATTTTCCCAATTATCTTTTTTAGTTATTGCCTTAAAAGGGATAATAAATTGGATTTGTGTGGTTGATCCAATGGACAAACATGATAATGGGGGATGAAAAGAACATTTTCTTTAAAATATTTTCTAATGTTTGGAATACTGATTATTCATAGACATACATCAACTGTAGCAGTTATAATAATAATGATGCTTTTGGATTGAATAAGAAATAGTTGAAAGTTCAGTCTTTACCTTGGGACGGATCATTTCTTAAATAGGACATATCTTCTTTGTATAGGTCCGTTTAATAGGGTGTATAATATCTTATTATGCAAGGAAGCAATTGGAAAAATTCATGTTAGTCTTTTATATAGAAAGAAAACTCAAACAAATTTTTGTACAAAACTTTTCGTAGAGCTAACTATTTTTTTTTTCTTCTAATTTTTCTTGTAATCAGTTATTGTTATTGTGATCTCTCTTAGCTTCCAGATGCCCATCCATGTGGCATCTACGAAATGAATGAAAAGCAATGGGATCTATGAATACTTAACTCCTAGAACCCTTTGCATTTTCGCAGCACAGAGGTATTCTTTTTTCAATTTCTCTCATTCATTGTATTCCCAAAAGTAGTGTAATTTTATTTTTTTTTTATAGAAGTCATTACTTTAAATCTATGACTCTATTTTACTTTGCTCTACAAAGTAGTCTCTGCTCTTGTTAACTTCATACTCTCAAGCCAAACCATTGTTTTAAAAATATTTAGCGACTGATAGAATTATATTGTATTACATTGGAACTGAAATATTTTTTGGGTGTGACTGAAATATTTTTTTGGGTTATTTAGTGACAAGTGTGCCAAGCTTCCTTTGTTTTCAAGGTCCGCGAGCTGAATATTTTCAATGGCAACATTGGCTGGAAACTTGTTATATGATAGCAATACATGTTTATTGCTGCTATAATTGTTTGTTTGGATGTTTTAGAAGTGATTCTTAGAAGTACATTGAAATACTAATTTAGCTTGAAGCTTAGGAAGCTATCTGCAAAACTTAGAAAGTCACATTTGGATAATTGATTAAAATGTTTGACAGAACAAATAGAGATGCTGCATACTACATACTCATCAAGAGTGTATCCTGAACCTATTTCTAATGTGGGGTCTCATGATGCTTTGACCCTTCTACAACTATTTCCCATCCATTGGTCAGACCAAAACAAGCATCTCATCCAAATGCAAAGGTTTTCTTAATGCATCTACATTAAGTGAAGGTATGTGTTTGAAAATTTCTCAATTTTACTTTGTTCCTTACTTAGATCTTGATTCACAGTCTCTATTTAAGAAACTACAAATCTTTATAGGGTATCTAATCTTAATTTCTAGTATTTATATGAATGTGGTATATGATTTGACTCTTTTCTGGGGAAAATTTCTTGGATTTTGTTGTTGATTTTATGGATTTTTTTAATTTTTTTAAAATTTTTGTCTCATTGGGAATTCTGTGTTTTGTTTAGTGTTTGCTCTTTATGCCTTCAAGGAAATTATAAATGAGGACCTACGTATGGCTTTGTCAAATTGGAATGTGGTAGTTGCTGGTCCTTGTGACTGGTCTGGCATTTCCTGTTCTATGGCTCAAGATCATGTCTTAAAGCTGTAAGATTTTTTTATCTGTTTAATATTTTCTTTCTTAATCATATATACAAATAAATACTTGTGTGTGTGTGTGTGTGTGTCTATATTGTGAGATTTACATTAATACTTCAGTTTGTGGCAATCCTTACTCTCTTTTTGTCCATGCTTTGATGTTTGAGAATCGATTTGAAAGTTCTAGGTATTTTGTTTTGGATTATAGATAATAATATAAAGTGTCTTTGTTACTATGTGGCAAGAAGCAACCGTGAAATTTTTGTAGAAGTTGGAATTAGAGCTATCATAGGCAAAAATTAGTACTAAGTGCTAACTTTATAATTGTTATTATGAAGTAATCAAATCAGTTTAATTCATGCAGGTATGAGCCGCTATCTTATTTTCTTGGGAGGGAGTATTTTATCCATGCTTATAATCCAATATATGCTCTTTCTACTAATGTTGTTTCAAGCTTGGTTGCTCTACGAAGGAAAGCTTCTGAAGACGAAATCCAAGCTATTAGGAATTTTCTAATATAAAGATATGGACGGCACAAGCCAAGTGTTGATGCAATTGAATCAACCCATGATGGTATTTTGTACCATTTAGAACTTAAAGATAGCTTCTTCATCTTTTTTTTTGGGAGGGGGGGGGAGGGGAATGATTTACAACTTTTTGGCCAGTTTTGAAGTTGAGGATAAGTTTTGATATTTAGAAACATAGTTTCTGGATAGTTTGTAATGTACAAACAAATTTTGGATGTTCAAAACTTATAAATAGTTTTTTTAATGCTTGAATGAATATTTTAGTGGTTGATTGATACTTATATATATATATATATATATATTTGTGAAACTTGCTTGTAATATTTTTTTTTTTTGGATGGTTTGATGTTTTGTCATGCTTGTTTGTAATATTTGTTAGATTGTACCAAATTGGTCAAATGGAACTTGTTGAATTTAAAAAATAAAAAAATTGCATATTCTACGGCAGGCATAATAAGTCGTTGTTTACATATTTTACAACACGCAATCAGCGTCGTTATTTGTCTAACCAATTAACGACGTGCAAAAGTAGTCGTAGAAAAAGTAACAACGACGTACAAAATTTGCCGTTAAATAGTTTTTAACAACGTACTATAGCATGTCGTAGAAAAAGTAACAACGACGCACAAAATTTACCGTTAAATAGTTTTTAACGGCATACAAAGCATATTGTTGAAAATGAATGACTTTCCATGACTGATCATAATATGACACGCGTTGCACGTCGTAGAAGGGTTTTTACGGCATGCATTACGCGCCGTAAAACCCTTTTTTTGTTGTAGTGCTTGGAATTATCATCTACATGTATAGGCTTTAGAGTATGCTCTAATGCATGCCTTGGCATGCTTTGACAAAGGCTTGGAATTATTACCTACAATGTATAGGTTAGGGTGTGGTTGGAAGCATGTTTTAGCATGCATTGGCATGCTTGCCCAGCAGCCTCCTTCCTTGGGAAGGAATGGGCCGAATTCCTCTGCCCAAAAAAATCAATTCTGATTTCATTTTTTTTTATACAAAAATAAAAATCAATGAATATATATAACCTAGTCACTAGATATTTTGCTCCCTATTATTCTCTAACTAACTTAGTTATCATTTGTTTAACTCATTTAGTTTCCATAAAAATTTAATCACATAATTAAATTTATTTAAAGGAGTTTAATATTGGTATTAATTATGGTGTTATTAACATTATAATTTAATAATCACTATTAATTAACTTAATTTTATAATATTATTATATGTAATTAAAAGACTTGAGATTGAACCAATTAATCTCCACCAGTTAATTTTCTTGTACACAAATTATTAATGCAAAACTTTATACAAAACAATTATACAAAATAATATATATTAAGAATTAGATTTGTGTAGTCATAAAAGTGATGACAATGACGATGACGACGACGACGACAACAATAATAATAATACTATGAAGATAAAAATTGCACTAATTAAATAATTAAGAGTTGATTATAGAATTTCGTCACAAAATATTGTTATGGAATTGGATTATGGATGTTGATTACAAAATTTAAGTAACTAAATATAATTACCAAAATAATTTAATATGCAAAAATACAGGTTCTCACATGGTATGTTAATAGACATCTGCCGAATGACCGACATCTTACTGATTGAGGCCAAATTGTATAACACTAAGGCCGATAATTAGGATCTCTAAACCCTACTTGCCTGTTAAATTATATATTTTATGCATGTTTAATGTCAATCAGGTTGGACACAGTGGGAGCATAAAATAAGCAAAAATGCAGAAAGTGCGGAGAAAAATGCACGTGCGGCCCATCCATTGCAGCCAAACAAGCCCTAAAGAAATTGCATGTGCAGAGGCCCGTTCCCACACGTACGGAACCCTCGCCACACGTGCGGTGGAAATTCTTGCATGTGCGGCCCTACCTTAGGAAGTTTGCTTGATGTTTTGAATGTGGGAAAAAATTATAGAGGTATAAAAAGACAGAAAAAAAGGTTGGATTAGGGTTCTGAAAAATTGAAAGAGAAAGAGGAGGCTAAGGTTTGAAAAAAAGGTGATTCTCAATCTTCAAAGCCAATTCCCATGGAGGGTTCTTCTTCCTCCACTTCTTCCCACTCCTCCATGAGTGGCTATGCTCATCTTTCTAGGGTTTTGATGAAACTCTTGCCATGTAAATAGGTTTTCTTTTTGGTTTTTGATTATGTAAAGGTTTGAATAATTGTATGGTGTTTTAAAAGTTTTAAAAATATAATTTTCACTATTTCTTCAAGTATTTGGCTTTCTGTTATTGTTGAATGCTTTCCATACAATGGTTATCTTTTCTTTCATATTCAATGTATGAGACGAGTCATACTACGAGAGACGAGTCGTTTGCTACCCTAGTTTAGAGCGAACGACTCGTTCTACTTGAGATGGTTTGTACCTATACATTGAACGTGATGACTCTCTTAATCAATGTTTCGAACTTGTAATTGCGAAGTATTATTTAGTTCGAACCATAGCATAATTGATTTCAAATTGAAACCTTATTTACATAACTAGTGGTGAACTCATTGCTCTAGATTTTTCCTAAATTAGTAAAGTCATCTTTATTTATAATTGCTAGTTTATTCGCTTTGTTTAATTTAATTATTATTAGGTTATGAACAACCATCTTTTTCATCAAAATTAATTTAGGAATTTAACAATTAAATTAGTTTAATTTCACAATTGTCCCAATGGATCGATACCTGGACTTGCCATTATTCTAAGAAATTTGGTATAGTTTAGAGTTTATTTTTGGTATGTGAACCGACCCATTACTTACCGAATGATCATCCAGACGACCAACATGCACAAATTCAAGTAATTTAGGCAAGCTCAAATTCAATAAATGTAATAATGCTTAATAATAGGTTTGATTTTTGAATAGTTTATAAACCACGTAAGTCAACTTTCTTCGGTTGACTTGGGACACTTTGGCAACATATTGAACATGTTAAAAAGTCACTAAATTATTTGTCATCAATTAAAAAGTTAAATGTGACATTAATTTTTTAAAGAGAAATTACCAACAATAAAACAAATTAGAGTTTGATACTTATAATAAAATAAATTTTTAATTTTGTCAATTTAAAATTAAACTTTTGATTTGTTTTCAGTATAACTATTTGCCTATCTTCGTTAAATAAAATCGACGGAACAATAGTATTTTAGTCATTAAATTCAATAAAAAATATATATATTTTAGACATTTTATGTATATCTATATTGAGTTTAACAACTAAAATATTTTTTTTCGTCGAATTTACTTAACGAAAATAGGCGAATGATTTTGATTGAAAATAAATCAAAAGATTAAATTTAAATTACCAACTCGGAACTATTTAGCATCTTCTATGTTCTAACACAATTTTTTTTTTTTTTTTTGTCTTTTTATATTTTTTGGACATCTCTACTTTTTTGCACATATTTTTGTAAAAAGTCAAAAAATATAATTATTTAAATCATTACAAACACCAATATTTATTTTATTATTGTTAGATAAAATTAGTACCAAAACTATCGGGAAAATATAATTAAAAATAATGCAAACGTTTTTGGGCAAAACCATAAACTGAAATAAATCGACATAATAACGTGATAAAACATATAGTACATAAAAAGATAAAACCTGATCGAGTCGAGTGTGTGACACTCTTTCCTTAAGACAGATTCGTCCTCCCACCGGTGCTTAGGATTCAATGGACGTCTATCTCCCAGGATACAACGATCAATGTCTTGCACTAGCAGCACTACTATTGCAAGCCTAGCGAACTTTGCTGTGCATGAACTCTCTTTATAGGAAAATTAGACACAGAAAATATGAAGAATAAATGCAAAGTGAAGAAGAATGGCAATTCAAAACATTCAAAATGAAATGAGGGACATGGAATATAAAGACTTCTATGTGACTCTTCAAAAAGGTTGTGATCCTTCAAAAGGACACATCCTTTCATCTCAAGAGACACAACCATTGGAGTAAATTTAAATTCAAATACAAATTCAAATTTTCCAACAATCCCCCACATGAATGAAATTTACGAAAAAGACATGAAACAAAATGCAGACAAAAAGAGAGTACATTATGGAAATATCCTGCATCGGGATAGGTAGCTTTCGGCTTTGAACCTTCCCTAGTGAAAATCTATCGGACTTACTAGCTAATCAGTGGACGTGATGCCTTGAACTGTTTAGCCGTTTGTGTAAGCCAAGACAATAGAATTCACACAGAATATTTCCAAACACAGCTTAGTTCTCACGGTTGTGCCCGTTTTGGCCTTGGGCATCCCCTGGTATTTCATGAGTGCTTTAGAAAATTTAGCCTTATCAATTTTCATAGAAGCGGCCCCTTCATACTCATATAGGTGATCCTTATTTCGAGTCTCTTAAATACTCCTCTTGAAAAATACCCCTCTAGGTTTTTCAAGATATAAGTAATCATTAAAAGCATAGCTTACCCTAAGTTCCCTGCATACGACACATGTTGCAGATATCACTCTCATCATAGGAATGGATAGGAGTTAAACTCCTTTAGTGATTTCTGGCGAGCCACACATAACTTAGTTGTCCCTTTGAACTTAGTTCTTGGGATCTCCAGTCATCTAAGTAGGGTTACCATTATGATGACTCTGATGTAATAGGCTTTAATCACATTCCCCTCGATAAACTTTCCCTCATTTGCTCTCTAGTCAAACTCTTTGTTTAGCGGCCGCTATTTTTCCGTTTGAACTTCTCAGTTAGTTACCATTGAGTAGTTAGTGAATCCATTATATTATCCTTATACAATATTCACAACTAAAAGCAAATGTCTTACGGTATTAAGTCTTTGATTATATCGAGACTTACCGTTACTCTATGTCACTCCTATTTTCAAATTTAAATAATAAACATAGAGTTGTTCCTTAGGAGTTAATGAAAGCATTTTTGCTTCTACTCCAACTTTGTCCTATAGAAAGATTTGAGATTCTTTGTGGACTTACAATCGGAACCGTTACTTTGGTAAAATACACCAAGCACCCCCACATTTTAAACATTCTAAGAAAACTTAATTTCTCTTGTTGATGTATAATTACAAAAAATATTAATACACCCACACAATTCTGAGATAAATCAGAATATATCATTAATTGGCATGCTTGAACTAAATAATAAGATGTAAATTGCTTTGTGAATATAATCACAATACTAATTTATCTAAAAGACAATTAGACTTCATAACTTGCTTTTGCAGTACAAAGAAGAAATGACTAATACCGGTTGTGGCCACAACACTTTGTTAAATAACATTTCTTTAGCCATGATTAATTTCTTTTTGTTTACTGCAACCCTTAATTCCAGTCTCAACATGGAATATAAAAATACATTACATCTTATTTGTCTTATCCAGTATTGGTGACTTCGTCGACAATTACCAAAGTGTCTTTTATCCATGAAATATTTTAATTCATATAATATTTCATTACGGATCAGTCGCCAGTCATTATTCTAAAGAAGTTAGAATTCCTCTTATGTCAAAACACATAGATTCACATTTTTATCAACACTTTGATAAATAAATGACATCCATTTATAATACACCGCATACCAAAATGATATTAATGACATCATAAAATAATTGTCAACTCTACAACATATGTAGACATGGACAAGATTAACAAGTCAATCATAATCATAATTTTTAACATTAATCTCTCTTCCCCCCACATTTGTGATAATACATAAATTAGCACAAACAACATGATTCATTTCTTAGACAAGTGCCACTGTCACAACTAATAATTCATTTTTGATGAATATTTGGGACAAAGATGAAATTATCTCTTCTAATTCAAAAGATAAACTCTCACATTAAGAATATGATTCAAGGTTAAACCAAGTCTACCAATCAAGTGAAATAAAGATTTGAAGACATCCTAACTCACAAAATTCAAAGTTACGTTAAAATAACTTTCAATTGATTATTAAAAAAAAAATAATAATAATAATCAACACAAAAAATTCTTCAATCTATTTTCAATTTCAATATAAAATGTAAAATATCACGTGTATAATTGCATTTTATATACAAGACAACAACACCATTATTCAGAATAGAATGTTTAAATTTTTCAGTGTTTAATGATTGCTTATATAATATTTCAAAAGAAATCCATTGGTATAGCACCACCACAATTAATTGAAAGTTCACAAACTTTTAAATAACCTCTAATAAAACCTCATACATAGCACTGAAACTAAATCAGTCAAAAAATGAGCACATATATTTTTCTTTTTCTCATAAAAGAGTTTATGGCAACGTATGACACCATAAGGCTTATTGCAAATGAATTAGAATTACTACAAATTAATATGCACATGTAAATGACATCTCTACATTTGTATAATGCATACCTCAAACAAAAGTTAATCATGGTCTTATCCAATCAAAATTCTTTGGGGTATGTGGCTTGACCATAACAAAGCTCTCTTTGAACACCAAGTGGAGGACCCAACTCAGGAGTATATATGTGCAATTAATTATTAAAAATGAGATTGCAGCAAACAAATACCAACTTAACTACTGCTGATAATGTATCATTGAAGTTATTCATTTATTTATTATGTATTATTTTTATTTCTAACAATGTTCTGTGCGTCCCATGCCCACTCTTCACAGGTTTATCATAGATGGTGTATGCATACAACATACTAGGAAAGCAGGTATAAATAAATCATAACACTAACCAAAAATATATATATATATATATATATGAGCCACTTCATAAAATTTTAAATCATTACCCATTAATGCTCAGCCCAATAATTTGAAAATCACCACAGATGCTAGATTCTTCAAATGCAACAATTATTGGCCACACCGATCATCAGCAGTAGAGACTCCATCCCTATTTCTGATGACCATGTCCAAATGTACATGATACATCATGAACTCATTCTTAATAATGGAACGAACGACACTAGTGTGAAGTGGACATCTCGGCGGATTAATTGTTTTGCAAGGGAGATCAAACGCTTGGCTACTGAGAAACCAAATTTAATTATATCAGAACAAAAATCAATTCTCCAAGATGTCTAATGTTGTGATTCAATCACACACTTGTCCCTCATTTTCTTCAGAACTTGAGTTTTTCCAAATTTTTTTTTTTTCCCCTCTCTGCTCCTCAGTTTCTCAGTAACCAAAAAGATCATCAACCGAATTACACAATATTCAATTAACAAAGAGGTATGATAGAAAACGTTGGGTTTTGTAGTGTTGTTGCCATTGATGGGAATATACGTCGAGAGATACTTTAGAGAGAGAAAGCGGAGCAAGATCCAAAGAAGCGGTTGACCCAATCACCGAGTCGGCGTTCCGAAACACATAGTTGGACCTCCGTCGAGTCCGAGTGAATGTACTAGCGTACCATCCGCCATTAACAACCCGAAATTCCCATTTTAGTCACTTTGTTCTTGTTTTTTTTTTTCCTTTTTTTTTTTCCTTTTTTTCCCTTTCCTGCTACGTTTCGGTTTCATAGTCTATGGCCTTCTTTCCGTGTTGGGATTATACTCTGCATTCCACGGATTTGATATTTCGTATTTGAGAGAGAACACAACCTTTGGTCCGAATTTTCAGAATTTTCAAATTCTGAAAACATGTCTATCAACTTGAAAAGGTGCCTTTATAAATTGAATATTTATAAGTAACTGCCTACAAACTGTTAGTGATAACCACTTCAAGGGTTATAATCCAGTGTATCACCATATGATCTTGATTATATATAAATACTGATATTCGCATGCATACAGGTGTCTCTCAATATAAACTTTCAATTAGTGTAAGTAATTCAAAATGCCAAAAAAAAAAAAAATAATAATAAATCTTTGGTGTCGAAGATTAAATCAAGAATCATATTTGGCTGCTCTTTCAATCAACAGACATCTAAGTAAGTTAATTGTTTTCTGTCAATATGATTTTTGCACATATGGCTATCCATTAAGAGGCTTCCAAAAACTCATTCTACACATTGCTTTTCCAATTAAAAAATGAAGTCTTTATCACAAATTTATATTCAAAATAATTACCAGTATAGTTAATTGTACTTATACATCCATGTGCACAATCCTGGCCTTCATGAACAATTTACAAAAAACACATAATTATATTTTTCCAAAACCCATAAACAAGATACGAATCTGTCTTAAGATTGTTAGATAAAATTAGTACCAAAACTATCGGGAAAATATAATTAAAAATAATGCAAACGTTTTTGGGCAAAACCATAAACTGAAATAAATCGACATAATAACGTGATAAAACATATAGTACATAAAAAGATAAAACCTGATCGAGTCGAGTGTGTGACACTCTTTCCTTAAGACAGATTCGTCCTCCCACCGGTGCTTAGGATTCAATGGACGTCTATCTCCCAGGATACAACGATCAATGTCTTGCACTAGCAGCACTACTATTGCAAGCCTAGCGAACTTTGCTGTGCATGAACTCTCTTTATAGGAAAATTAGACACAGAAAATATGAAGAATAAATGCAAAGTGAAGAAGAATGGCAATTCAAAACATTCAAAATGAAATGAGGGACATGGAATATAAAGACTTCTATGTGACTCTTCAAAAAGGTTGTGATCCTTCAAAAGGACACATCCTTTCATCTCAAGAGACACAACCATTGGAGTAAATTTAAATTCAAATACAAATTCAAATTTTCCAACAATTATAAATGTCAAACTCAAGATTAAAAACTCATAATTATTATTTGATTATCAACTTTCCACTTATAAAAAAATTCTCTAAACAAGCCACATAACATTGTTAAAATTTGTGGCAAACTTGCATTACACAAGATTTAGCAATTTCATAAAAGAAACGAGTGCTCCTAAATATATTCACTTTACTTTCACGACCCCCACCATTCCATATTTTTTGATATTATAATTCTTTTATTCATAAAATAACAATTTTACCCCATCTTTGACCTCTACCATCCTTCCCAAACCCCTTTTCACCACTCTTTGAGCTCTGGTGACCCTCTACATCTACCACCACCCCATGACCTTTCTTTCCTTCCCATGTCGCTTCATTACCGTACTGTCATCCCTTAGCCCATCCCCATTCACCATCACCACCTACTCTCATTCCAACCCATCATGATCTCTTTTATATATGTATATATATTATACAGAGGTGGTGGCGATCACTAGGGTGGTGTAAAAGGAATTGGATAGCAACGTAAGAGTTGAACGAGGAGTTTTAAACTGGAAATGTTTGTAGAAGGGAGAAGACTTTACCAAAGGGATGCCAAAAGAGAGGGATTGTCAAAGAATCAACTATTCGAAGAAGAGTATAGAAGTGGGGTTCAAAGGATATTTTTAAGATTTTGGTGTTGTATGAAGGAAAAGTTGGTAGAAGCAATTTTATGATGGAAATGAGGAGAAAAATAATAGAGCCCAAAGAAGAAATTTGCTCATTGAATCACATGGTTACCGATACAATAACAATTCACACCCAACATTTAAGAGATGAGATTCTTTCCATACCTATTCATATTTTTTTTATGATGATTCGAACTGTCTACTTTATAAGTCTCTTAATAAAAGTAATTCATATAAAAAATTAACTTTGTTGGATAATTATAAATATGAAAACAAATTGTATTTTGTTTTATAAAATAGATGATTTAAATATATAATTATATTTACCATTTATTTTATAGAACAAAAAGGAATTTGTTCTTGTATTTTTAGATATTCGATGTAATTATTTTTTATAATTTACAAAATAAACGGTTTAAATCATAAAAATTATGAATGAATATAAAAAAAGTCTTAGGCTTGTTTCCAATCCTAATCAAACTGGACCATGCTATTGGGCCTTTTGGGTCTACCACGGAGCCCAAATCAATGATTTGAACCATTCAATATATAAAATTCATTGAGCATTTTTTTTTTTTTTGATAAAAAATTACATTGATTAAATATCGATAATTACTTGATCAATTAACAAAAATGTGAACTGATCAAGTGATTATTAATATTTGATTAACGTAATTTTTTATAAGAATGAAATACTCAACAAATTTTACGTATTAATCCATTCAAATTATCGTGACTGATAGGCTCTATGTTTGGATTGAGTGATTTGGAGAGAAAAGAAAAGAAAGGGAAAGATATGTATTTCTCTTACTTGTTTGGATAAGTTAAGTGGAGAGAAATGAGAAGAAATACAGAGAAATGGAGATAAACTCATTTCTCTTATAAGCCTCATTTTTAATCTTTCCAAAAGTGGAGAGATTAGAAGAAAAAAGAAACCACTATTTTCATAATACTAAGGCCAAGTTTGGGAACTTGTAAAAAAGTCAAAAAGTCAAAAAATTACTCAAAAAGTTAAAAAGTTAACACTATTCACCAAAAGCCAACAATTACGGCTGCACAACTCCCAATTCGAATTTTTCCCTACAAATCAATTTTTACAATTTTTTATTACACATTTTTTTATAAAAAGTCAAAAAGTTAACCCAAACATCCATATTTTCAACCTCAATTTTTTAGTCCAAAAAGACAAAAAGTACACTCATTTAGGACACCCCAAACAACCCTTAATTTTGTCCCCAAAAAAATAAAAGAAATAAAATAATTGAAAATATAAAAAGGTTACTTTGGTAATACAATATAAAATAATTTCTTTTCTTTTCTCTTAATAAAATCTAACCAAACAAAAATGAGAGAAATCACAATAATTTCTTTTCTTTTATTTCTTCCTTATCCAAACAAAAATAAAAGAAATCATAATTATTTTTTTTTCTTTTCTTTTCTTTTCTTTTCTCTTATAACTTAAGTAATCTTCTCTTTTCTTTTCCCTCCTAAATTTCCAAACATAATGGGTATGTTGGGTTTGTGTTTGAGAGATGTGTTTTAGAGATAAAAAGTACGAAAACATGTTTGGTTTGGTTTTTTGGGAAATTTGTTTTGGAAAATTGTTTTGAGAGAGAGTTTTGGAAAAAGTGATTGATTTGATGTATGTGTGAGAGAGATTTGTTTGGAAAACTTGTTTAATTTGTGTGTTTTGGGAAATTTTTTTGAAAAAATTTGTTTGATAGAGAAAATTTCTGAAATTTGTTTGTAGAGAAAATTTCTAAAATTTTTTTCAAAAACACAAACCAAACCTACCCAATATAAATGGATCAGACTCCGAGAGTCTAGTTGACAATCCAATCGCCTCTAAACGATTTGAATTATTTTACATTTTTTTAAAAATATTATAGAGACCCAAAAATTTTACTAAATTTTTTTTTAAATGCCTCACATAGTCATTTGACCCCACCAACGACCGTTGCTTTCGTTCCGCAGCTGGATTGGATCAACCGCACAACCCCATCACCTTCTGGACTCTCCTTCCTCCTCCTCTCACTTCTCCTTACTGCGACTCCTACTACTAGGGTTTTTCTCAACTCTTCTTCTTCTTCTTCTCTCTCTCTCTCTCTCTCTCTCTCTCTCCCTCTCCCTCTCCCCTCATCTGCTTCGTAACAATGTCGAGCTTCTCTCGTCAGATGAGACTCTCTTCGTCTCTGATCAAGCGTCTGCACCGTACAACGAGATCTTTCACCACTACCGAAGGACATCGCCCTTCTATTGTTCACAAACGCAGTCTCGACATTCTTCACGATCCCTGGTTCAACAAGGTGCTTTCTAACTTCAAAACTAGTACTTTGATTTTCTCTACTTGGTTTGAATTCTTCTAATTGGATCGTTATTGTTCCCTTGAGGGTTGCTGCGATGATTAGTGGGTTTTTGTTATCTCCTAGTCTGATGTTTTAATTTTGTGAATTAATTTGATTTATTGCATGTTGGATTTTCTTTGTTAGCTTCACACTATTGTGCGAATTGGGTTTGGTTTGGAATTTGAATTTTTTATAGTATTCTTTTTTAACTGTTTCTGTTACCGTGAAAACATTTGGACTAGGATCCAATTTTGATTTATCTTGATTATTTTCACTATTACACAAAACCAGGGTTTAGAGAATACCATGTTATTCATTGGCATTCAGTTGGTGGGTTTAGATGATTGAATATTCATGTGGTAATCTGGCTAATTAACTAAATTGTACAGAAAATTTGAAAATTTTAAATTGGATAAACTATTCAGACTCTGTAATTTCAAAGATTTTTCTTTTTTTTTTTTCTAAATAATGAGTCTGCCAAACATTGAAATTGGGCCCAAAGATCGAAAGCTTGCATCTATTGATCTAAAGCAGTATTTCTCTTATGTTGATTCTGTTTGTAGGATTCTTGAATTTAATTGTTTTGGTACCAATTTCGTTTTAGAGTTCAAATTTATGTTGTAATTTGACAATGTAGTGAGACGTGTGTAAACAGTTCATGGTGGGGTGAGAACCAGTTGCTCTTCATGTTGTGCAGCAAGATGTCGCATATTTGATTTTTGAGCTTGATTTCTTCTGTGCTGCACCTTTGATTTATCAATTAATACATAAATATAGTATTCACTTTCTTTTTGGTTTACCTAAAAGGTATTTAGACTACTAGATTGGAGGACTGCTGTTTTAGTTCAGGACACCCACATTTGATAAATCTGGTTGGGAATTGGTTGCATTATTGGGACAAATAAGTGATTAAAAAGTTCACTATTTTGAAACTATTATATTTTGGCATAAATGTTATTTTTTGTTTTCTTTCGTCATGTGTGTTGTGCATATCTTGGTATTGGGGTTTTATGGTTTTTTAATTATCAGTTAATTGAAGAGTCATTCTTATCTTTAGAAAATAATACAATAATAATTGAAGAGTCATAAAACTAATTTTGACATTTTGCTGTAAGAACACTAGGGAACAGCATTCTCCATGACAGAACGAGATCGTCTTGATCTTCGTGGACTTCTGCCTCCAAATGTTATGTCTCCGGAACAACAAATTGAACGCTTCAGTAAGTTCTATACTTCTCTCTTTCTCTTTCTCTTTCTCTTTCTCCTTATTCAATGTCAATATGATTCTTGTTTGAATAGTGTCCAATATACTAGAAATTACTGTCTCAATTTTCAAGCTGGAATTAGATAAGGACTTACCTGTAGGAATTTTCTATTGCTTAAATGAATTGTTTTTATTTGAATTTTTAATTATTTGAGTCCTTAAAAACATGAATACGAACACAATACACGCACACAACACGATACAGACATGCCAAAATGACAATTTTCAAAAAAAATCATGACACAACAAGAAAACACAAATACATATATTTTTATATTTATAGATGAAATTAATAACTATTATTTTAACTTTTACTTTACAAATGCATTTATTCTATTTTATCAAAATAATAAAAAATATTTTCCACATTCTACATATTGTAAAAGAAATATGAACACTATTTTAGAAAGTTCTATTCATAAACAAATTGGAAATTTGGGCTTTAGTATTAGAATTCCTAAAAGTAAAAAGTCTAAAGGAGGAGATATTTACAAGTATAAATACACATTATTTTTTGTTTTGTTTTTGGATCCCAAATTATATTCCTTAAACTGTTTCCATGTGTATCTAAGCAATGGACATGTGTGTGCCCCAAATGTTCAAAAGGTGCCCCATTATTAATAATAATAATAATAATAATAGGATACAGTTGGACGTGTGTCCAACACATATAGGGCTACGAAGTACATATACTTCCAGAAGGGAATGAAATATGTATCATATCCATATGACATATTGTTACTTCTCAGATACTTGCAAATACGTATATGATGCTTCCTAAAAGTATCCATAAATTTTCTTTAACTACGAAAAATATCGGATACTTTTTGGATACTCTAGGTTACATATCCGACCTATTATGAAGTTGAGATTGTAATAATTCTTGCATAGTATTAGAGTATAATTGTTTAGATAAATGCACAATAGTTTTTAAATACTTTTCTTACTTCGCAGAGAAGAAGAAAATAATGTGATTAAAGTAGTATCATTCTTTTTCAAAATTTATTGATTGACATATCCAGTGTGTCATACATGTGTCTAGTATGTCATATTTGTATCCATGTTTATATAAACTAAGAATGATACTTTAATCAGATTTCAACAATTAAACAAATAAATTGTCATATATGTTGTGAAATGAAGTCCCGCGTCACCTAGATACTAAAGTAATGTGAAGTATATAAGGGTGAGGGCACCCTCACCTCAATAGCTAGCTTTTGTGGTTGAATTCTACCCATGACATTGACCGTATTACATGGTATTAGAGCCAGAGTATCTAGTGTCACAACCTTGCAATTTATGATGGCGTTCCTCACTAGAAGGCTCTAGATGGCGCTTGAAGGATCTAGAGACTTATAAATAATTCTAGGTACATCGATAGGATTCTTGAACCAACCAAACCAAACCAAGCCTTAAGTCCCATCAAATGAGGTCAGTTACATGAATCCTTCTTCTCCACGTGGCCCTATCAAAAAGAGAGAAGTATCTAAAACATTGTCCATAGATAGGGTTCTAGAATATTCTTTGTAGCGTATAAAAAGGGGAGGATCTCATTTACCCAAACCATCCAAGTGTATCCAAGAAGAATACAAGTTCTCACATTCTCTCCAAAGTTCTCTCTCTAAGCCTCTCTTGTGTGCTAACATCGCAAGCTTTATTCCAGACTTAGGCTTACTAAGGTGCAATCAAACGAATGTCAAGCATCTAAGGCCGCAAGGTTGGCTTGAAAATTCCAAGGCCGCGACACTGGGGATGGGTAGGGCTTGTGTCCATGCCTACACGTGGTAGGTGCTATCAATTGAGCACATGGCGCATGAAGGAGGGTGTGAAACAAAGTTCCATATTGCCTTGATACTAAAGTAATGTGAAGTGTATAACTGTGACAACACCGTCACCTCAATAGCTAGCTTTAAGTGTTGAGTTCTATCCAAGACCGTATAACATGGTATTAGAGTTGGAGTACCTAGGGATGGGTAGAATGCGTATCCTCGTGCCTGCACGCAGCGAGTACTACTGAGTGAGCACACTATGCATGAAGGAGCATGTGAAATGAAGTCCCACATCGCCTAGATACTAAAATAATGTGAAGTATATAAGCGTGAGGGTACCTTCACCTCAATAGCTAGCTTTTGGGCTGAATTTTACCTAAGACCGTATAACATCCATGTTACTTTATCGTATCACCATATTCGTAATTGGGTCGTTACATCGTAGCATATCTGTATCCCTTATGTATTCCATCTTGTATTTGTACTTCATAGTTTCAAGAGTGTTTGATGAGCATCAATGTCCAGCACACGTTTGGCACACCTTCTTAGAAGTGTTTGTGCTTCTTTAGTTTGAGTATTTTTTTTAATGAAATGATCATGTGATATTTTCACTTCTTGTGCCTTTGCACATGGGCCTCATAGTTTCATTGCTTGCACTAGTTGAGACTTGTTAAAAGATCCAAATTGCTTGCACTAGTATGGACCTTAACCATATGTTTATTAATTTATTCAATGAGTGCAATTTGTCAAAGATCTGAGTTGGTCTCTCTAGCTACCAATTCTATCCAAGTTTAGGCACATAGCTATTCCATGCAAAGGTGCTTTGTGATTTTAAAAATGAGGAAGAATAAATGAATCTGAAATTTTCTTTTCCAAATATTTTGGTAAGTCCTACACTGACACTCAAATAGTGGATTTTGCAGTATGTGGATTTTTCTGTTCAAATAGTTGTCTTGCTTTCTGTTGTTGGCATTCTAAAATTTTGTCAAATATACAGTGGTGGACCTGAAGAGGTTTGAAGTGATTGCTAGGGATGGACCATCTGATCCAAATGCTTTAGCCATGTGGCGGATTCTTAACAGATTGCATGATAGAAATGAGACAATGTACTACAAGGTTAGTGATGCGGAACCTATGTGGACCAATTTTGGAATGGAGATTTTATTTATAATTTTATTTGTGTTTAATGTTTTATTTATTTTCTTTTTAATTATGGTTTAAATAGGAGTCTCACTACTATTTGGTTTCCTATTTTATTAGGGATTATACTTTTATTTTTCTATTAGGATTTAGTTTCCTATTTTAATTCGTGGTCTATGATATTGAGGTTTACATTGTATTATGTTGATTAATATATTTGAGTTTATAAGGTTATGATCTTGTGTGATTAGGGTTGTGGCCCTTGTGTTTTTCTTCTTTGTGCCTTCTCTCTTTCCCCTATTTTGTTCTACATCAATTTGGTATCAAAGCCTTCCATTAGTTCTTTGTCATCACCATCGATTCCACCTCGCTGAAAATTACCTACCCTCTGTAGTGACCCATCATTGATCACCAGCACACCATCAATCCATTAGCTACTGACGTCACCATCTTTGAGTGATTGACCATTGAGCCATCACAACTGTAGCCCATCGACTAACCGAAATTGCCAAAATTTCTCCTGAATTTTCTCCTGTTTTCTGTTCTCCTTGTTCTTGCTTCTTTCTCTCTTCAGGTTCCTCTCTCGAACGTAATATGTCACCACCAAATGATATTCCACACTTTCCTACGCACAGTCCATCAGATTTGCATGAAAGGGGACATATGTCCTCCTCTAAGGGTTGGCATGGATGAAGTGTTTCCTTTCCCACTAGTGACATGGTCCTCCAAAAACTATACATAAGCATGACAATTCACTAAATTAACCTAAATCTTGTTTATAAATTACAACACCAAGAAATAAAAATGCATTCCATGACATCTTGCATTTTTTTAACACAATTGAGAATAACGTTTACATCAAAAATTTCAGGTGAATTATCCAAGACGAAATGCATTATGATTATTTAGGTATGAATTTAAGAGATTTTATCACACAAAATTAGTACTGCTCAATTTTCTTAATAAACATAGGCTAAATTCCCAACAAGCACCCCTAAGCAAGAAATTTATAATTACCAATGTATACATGGGAAAAGTAAATACCTTTGGTGTTACGGGCTGCTCACACTTGTGGACATGATTCATGATTGATGCGAATATCCTGCTTTTGATTTTGTGCTTCTAATTCAAGAAACACTAGCAATTCTAGCTGTTCTGTGTTCTATTTCTTTGTTATGCTTTCAACTACATCACAGTTAGCATATGCCTCCACAGCACTCTCACAACCTCCAGTCACCAGGTCCGCATCAAGGTGACCAAATCCTGCTGTAGTTGCACCGTTTTCCTACTTCTAAACTATGTCCTTTTCCATCTCATCCACTCTATCATTACCACTGCCACTCTATTGGCAACTCCAGCTGTCAGATGACATCTATTTCTTCCTTGGCCTTGAAAGTGAACGTTTCTGTGGGGATCATGTTGGGAGAACATTTAGCTTGTCATCTGCCTTCTATATGTATTTCAAGTTTCAAATGTATTTGTTAAACTTTTCTCAAACAATTATAGGCGGATTAAATTCCAAGTTACCTGCTGATAGTGGGTATTTGAAGCATTTGTAACTATGGCTAATCTTCTCATTCTTATTTTTATTCTTCTTCTAGAATACATTATGGAAACCTGTTATCATGAATCACAATGGATTATTTGTTGTTATTCTGGTTGTGTTATTGACTATGTGTTGAACCATATTTTTTATTTTGACAGGTTCTAATCGCCAAAATTGAGGAATATGCACCTATAGTCTATACTCCTACAGTTGGTCTTGTTTGCCAGAACTATAGTGGCTTGTTCAGAAGGCCCAGGGGGATGTATTTCAGTGCTGCTGATCGTGGAGAAATGATGTCAATGGTTTATAATTGGCCAGCTGATCAGGTCTGCAGTACTTGTGATTAACGAACCTTTAATTAGAACATTATTAGGATGGGCTAATGTGTTTTGTTAAGCTTTCAGGGATTTTTGGTATCAAATTTGTCTAAGAATATCTAATTCTGCTTTGACATATGAGATTGTTCCTTTAGTCTTTCTATCAGTGTGGGACTTGGAATTGCTTGCCTGTAATTTTGTTTGGTTTCACCCTTCCTTTAAGAGTTTCTAAAATATTCCAGGTGTCTTTTTCTTTTCAGTTCATATTTCCAATCTTGAAATGCACTTTGCTTTATTGAGTGGGAACAAGAATTTGAATGCATGGAATTTATTTCTTACCTTGTTTTCCTCCCCTTCCCTTACTGTGCAGGGTTGTGATCCTAGATGCATGAACCTTTCATTTTTGGTTTTCATCGTATCTCATTTACTGAATGATTTGCATGAAGTTTGCAATCTTTCAGTTTTAGCTTGCTTCAAACATTTCAGTTTACTTACTGTACTTGATTTTTGATCCTTGGTCTAGGTGTTGATAAAGAACCTTTTGTTGTAGGTTGATATGATTGTTGTAACAGATGGAAGCAGAATATTGGGTCTGGGTGACCTTGGAGTTCAGGGTATTGGAATTGCAATTGGGAAGCTGGATTTATATGTTGCTGCTGCTGGAATGAATCCTCAGAGAGTATGTTCTTTCTATATGTACCTTTGTATTTTGCATTGATATTCTGGATATATATATTTGTGAACAAATGTACTTGAAAAAAACAGTAACATGCATGATATAGTACATGTTATCTAGTAATGAATTTCTGATAAAGTAGGGATTCAACTTGGCAAAAGTTAAAATTACAATGCTAAATCTTGGCTTCTATTTATTAATGAATTTATTTTCACTGTCAAACTCTTTATTTGTGTATCTTTTACCATTTATTCTGTTTTAATTTTGTTTTCAACAGGTACTTCCTGTCATGATTGATGTTGGAACTAACAATGACAAGCTTCTCAAAGATCCCTTGTGTAAGAATTTCTTTATTGAGCCACCTTGTGCAAATAATTTTCTCTTATTATCTGTTATATAATTTTTTTTTTTTTTGTCGCTTGGTGCTTTGAAATTGGAAGTCGCTTGATATTGTTCTGTAAAACACAAATTCTGCCAAGCTGTATGTCAAAGAAGGACGCAACTTCTCCCTTTCTGTGCCTCACTTTAACTTACAGTATACACATTAAAGTTTGTGGGTTCTTGTAGGAAGATTTCCATTATATCTGAGCTCGCTTATGAGAAATAATTGTTAGTTTGAGCTCATTTATGAGAAATAATTATCAGTTTAGTGATTGAAATATTTGTGCTTCTACTCAAGTGTACATGCAATGCATAGGAGTTGTTTTCCTTTCTTAATTTGCTTTTGTTTATAATGTTTCAATTTATGGTTATTAAATATCATGAAAATAAATACAGGCTAATAGATTACAATGAACAAGAAACCAACAAATTTATTTTTCGTAACTTTGAAAACTAGTGTTTTCATTCTGAGAGAGTAACTAACGAGTGGTAGTAACTACTCAAAAAATTTCCTCTCTTTGGAAAAACAAGTGTTCGCACCTTTGCATTGTGAGAGAATAACTGACGAGTGGTAGTAATTACAGGCTAACCAAAGGTGTAGTGTGTTTTAAGTAAGCAGCTAACCTAGTATTGACATCTGAAACCATTAAGTTCAAAAGATAATTCGATTCTTATTAGTCCTTTTATTAGAGTTTAAATACTAAACACGATCCTTTCTACAAATTTCTCAACAAGGATTGGTCTTTTCATCTTTGTGCCCACAAAGTATTTCTGTGGATGCTTGAATGGTGGGCTTTGCAATCTTACCTAAGCTTGTATAACTTGCCCCTAGTCTTCTTGATACAATTGCTGGGTTTCCTTGGGGTCCGCTTGTATCATGGCCATTAATGGTTGCCTAAGAAGTACAAACAATTCTAGGATGGTGAAATTTTTGCATTGGGCATGTATTGGACATTGACATTCATTTGAACATGTCCTGGTTATTTTTTAATTTTCCTAGAACCAAGCATACTTCGTACACTTTGGGAACATACATGCCCATTGCTTAGATACACATACAACAAATATTGGTCTTAACGAAAGTTTGAAAAAGACAAAACATGAGAGCCAGTAGTTTCTTAATACTTTAGTGTAATAAATTAAATTTTTTAAAAAAAATTTTAAAAAAAAGAGAGAATAAGTTTCCTTTTATATTTTTGTTTTTCTGCTGCATTCGTGCCCTGATTTATTTAAAATCTCTCTGGTAACTTGTTTGTATCATCTCACATCAGTGTCCCGTGTCCATATCCATATCCGTGCTTCTTAGATGGTCTCTAGAAGCCTTGTTTCCATTTTTAGCACCTAAATCATCTCCATTGTCAAATTGTTAACCCAGAATAGCCTGGTCTTTAGGATGGCTTTGGGGTCAAATAGTTCAACGTGATGCAGTGGGCCATAAATATATACATAGAAAATTGTCAACCTTGACCATATACGATGGAGCTGATATGATGTCATTTCTATCAGTCTATAATATTAGTGAAATCAAAAGAATGGGTGCGTTGTATTTAACACAATTATCTGTAATGAAGTCATGGATATCTGATGCACACACCAGCAATGTCTGTCATGTAAAATGTTCCAAAGGCTGGAGATGATATCTGTACTCATGTTTCTACTAGTTGCAAGACATGCCACAAAGAAAACCGACGGGTGTAATGTTCTCCTTTGGATGTTGTGTGTCTGCATCAAGCAACTGCTAAATTATGCTGTCAAAGGCTCATGTGACATGTCTTATAGCAGTACAGTTAGCCATCCTTGTTCGTGCACACGCCAGTCCAATATTTTCATAGTCAGTGTGAAAAATATTGAATTAATCAATATTATGCTTGTCTTCTTGTCAGTTGTATCAGATAAATTGTAAAGTGATCCCAATCTTCTTAGAAATGGATGAAGGGGCATTGCGGATAGATTTGTGACCCTATTTTATGTTCCAACACAACTTTCTATTTTAAAAAAATATATATATATTTGTTATTTTTGCCTTAATAATATTTACTTTGAAGAGGGGTGCATTCAGGTTTCAAGAGTAAGAATTTATTTTGTTAAACTTGTGTGCATCCTTAGAAAGATTATTCTCTTTTCATAGAAAAGATTAATGATTTTGTTATTTTTTTCATAGATTTGGGATTGCAAGAACACCGACTTGATGGAGAGGAGTATATTGCAGTTCTTGATGAGTTCATGGAATCTGTGTTCACTCGTTGGCCAAATGTGATTGTACAGGTATTATAGTATTATATATTTTTAATTGTTGTACATGTTATTAAATATCATTTGGATTGCTTTTTTTCCACTTATTAAAGTTTTCCCCTTTCTTAAAAAAGATACTAATACAACTTGGATTTGACCTAGTTTGAGGATTTCCAAAGCAAGTGGGCGTTCAAGTTATTGCAGCGTTACAGAAATAGATACAGAATGTTTAATGATGATGTCCAGGTAAACAACTTTCTCAATTTTAAGATAACCATACATTTTTTCATGGCTTACTGTGATATACTGAAATTTAATACATAAAACCTATGCTTAAAACGATGCAATAACTCTTTATGGTTGTTCCATTGACAAATTGGCTGAATATCATCAAGCATAACTATTGATTACAGACAAGTGTATCAGATCAGGCTCTGCATTCCATTAACTGTTTCTTATTGTTATAGGATAAAAAACAGTTTATCATTGACACATGAAAACCAGTATGGTGAATTTTGTTATTAATTACTCCTTTTCTTTTTTCCTGCTGCCTCATCTTCATTAGGAGATATCTGTTTTGGGTTCTTTATCAGTTACTGCAACCATAAAATGGACCTGTAGTATTCACACTCGTTACTGCTGTGCATTTGTTTCCTGTTTTGCTGACTTTTAATGATTTTTCCCGACTATTTAAAGTTTTTGCACTAAAGAATGATTCATTTACTTTCATCATTTGTAGATTCATTATTGTCTTAGTCTGACATTTAGGTTTACAGTTTACGGTATCCTTGCCAACTAGTATTAAAGCCCAGTTTCAATGCAGGGAACGGCAGGAGTTGCAATTGCTGGTCTTTTAGGAGCAGTAAGAGCACAAGGAAAGCCAATGATTGACTTCCCAAAGCAGAAGATTGTTGTTGCTGGGGCTGGAAGGTTTACTACTTGTGCTTCATTATGAACCAAACAAAATTAGGCATCCCTATTATCTACAATATGGAGCAGAAGGTTTACTGCTTGTGTTTCATTTCATGGGTCACCCACAGTGCTTTTAGTCACCCACAGTTTAGGATTAAGATATGACTTGCTT
The DNA here is from genome assembly GCA_025200525.1 of Camellia lanceoleosa. NCBI lineage: Eukaryota > Viridiplantae > Streptophyta > Magnoliopsida > Ericales > Theaceae > Camellia > Camellia lanceoleosa. Next base: position 54,506,193 of record CM045760.1, read on the forward strand.
TTGGACTTCATTTCTGTATTGTGCTTTTCTGTTCTACCTTTCAGTAGACGTGCAAATAAATTTCATCTTTTTGGTCGTCAATAACAGAGAAAATATTATTAATAAAAAGAGGAAGCGTACAAGAAAAACGGAGGGCAAGGAGTCCTCCGAAAAGAGGGGGGGACAAGCGAAAGTAACAACACCTCTAGCTACACATCTCACTGCCCTCCAAACTCTAGAAATCAAGAAAAGTGGAATCCCTATGAAAGGGGAAAATACCGAGGCCAAAAAAGATGACAGATAACAAATTCTATCCAATAAAGAATCAACATCTGCCCTCTTGTGGGGTCCTTTGGGGGTTTCGCATTTGTTATATGCGGATGACGCTTTGATCTTCTGTGGTGCCGAGGCTGCGCAGGTTGGATATTTGCGTTGTGTTTTGCTTTGTTTCGAGGTGGTTTCGGGCCTTCGTGTTAACTTGCGGAAGTCGGAGCTTATTCCAGTGGGAGCCGTTGCTCGAGTACCGGTTCTGGCTGCCGTTTTGGGGTGTAAGGTTTCGGTTTTGCCAGTGTCCTATTTGGGATTACCTTTAGGGGCTTCTTTTAAAGCTAAGAGGGTGTGGGATGGTGTTGTGGAACGGGTGCAACGCCGGTTGGCTGGTTGGAAGTGCCAATATCTCTCGAAAGGTGGACGTTTAACTTTGATTAAGAGTGTGCTGAGTAGTATTCCCACGTATTTTATGTCGGTCCATGTCATTCCGGTTTCAGTGGCTCATCGGTTGGAAAAGCTTCAGCGAGATTTTTTGTGGGGAAGTGGCGGTGATGTCTTTAAGTATCATTTGGTTGATTGGGGTAAGGTCTGTCAACCAAGGCGGCTTGGAGGGTTGGGGGTTCGTCGGTTGGTGACGTTTAATCGAGCTTTGTTAGGGAAGTGGCTTTGGCGTTTTGCTTTGGAGCCTTACAGATTGTGGCGGCAGGTGGTGGCGTCTAAATATGGGCTGGGTCAGGGGGGTTGGGTTTCTGGGTCTGTCACTTGCACTTATGGGTGTGGGTTATGGAAGGGCATTTGTTTGGGAATGGTGGAGTTTTGGAAGTGGATCGGGTTCAAGGTGGGGGTGGGGAGTAGGGTGCGATTTTGGAAAGACTTGTGGTGTGGGGAGTTGGTGTTGGAGACCCGTTTCCCTTTGATTTTTAATATCGCATTGGATCCAGATGCTTTCGTCGCGTCCTATTTGGCTGGTGGGGGTGTGGTAGTTTGGGATATTCAGTTACGGCGGCAGCTTCATGACTGGGAAGTTGGTCAGATGATGGAGTTGTGGGGTTTTTTATATAGTTTGGGTACGGTTGGGGTGGGTTCCGATGTGTTGGTATGGACTAGGGTCGGGGCTAAGGGGCAGTTTACAGTTGCCTCTTTTTATCAGGGTTTGTTGGGAGCTGATGGTTGGGTCTTCCCTTGGAGAAGTGTTTGGGTTCCGGGAGTTCCGACTAAGGTTGCCTTTTTCATGTGGACGGTCGCTTTAGGTCGAAATCTTACTTTGGATAATTTGATGCGGCGGGGCATATCCTCGCCAATCGGTGTTGTCTTTGTCGCGGATGCTAGTCGATGGATCATTTGTTCCTTCATTGCTCGGTGGCCTCGCGTTTGTGGAACTTTGTCATTCTCTCTTTGGACTTGCTTGGGTTCAGCCACAAGGGGTGTTTGATTTCCTTTGGGCTTGGCGGGGGTCGTCTTGGCGCCGTTGCGTTTGGTTATTGGTTCCGCTCGCTTGATGTGGTTGATTTGGTTGGAAAGGAATCGTCGTACCTTTTTAGATGTTTCTCACACAGTGTCTTGGTTACAAAGTCGTTTTCTATTCGTTTTGCATAGTTGGTTGGATGGGACTGTCGATCCGGATTTATTTGTGTTTTTAGATTTTCTAGATGGGGTGATTGGTTAGTTTCTGGTTTTTTCTGGTTTGCCTGCTGGGTGGCTTTATTGTATTGGTTGCATCGTCTTGATGCTTTTTAATAAAATTGCTTATTTATCAAAAAAAAAAACATCTGCCCTCTTGTCCTAAAAATTTCTTGCATTTTTGCTCGGCCAAATAACCCAAAAGATCATGAAAATGACAGTCCCACAACACTGTCGCCTTCTTATTGCAGCCAAAACCCCAAAAATCCATTAAGATCAAGTGGAAGCAAGTATCTGAGGTCACCCAACATGAAAATATGATAATTGTTTTTTATTTTGGTATTCTTTTACCTGTATGAACTTTGTGTACATTGTTTGGTCCATTCCTATTTTTCTTAAGCTTTGGGGGCAATTGGTTGAGTAACATGGTATTAGAGCTTTAGTTCAAGAAGGTCTGGGGTTCAAGTCTCTCCATGTGAATCTTTTGTCCCCATCATATTTGTCCATGTCTACTCTATTTTGTTTGTGCATTTGCAATTTGCACTCTCTTGAGTTCATCTGTCTCTCCACATGCAAGATGGTTTTCATGTCAGGGAATATGTAGTAGCTTGATGTATCTCTTTTCTGATTCCCTTTATGGTTAACAGACTACAGTTTCAATACATGGTAGTGACACTTGTCTGCTTAATTTTGTGCCACCACAGTGCAGGAATAGGGGTTCTCAATGCTGCGAGGAAAACAATGGCAAGGATGTTAGGAAATAATGAATCCGCTTTTGACAGTGCACGGAGTCAATTCTGGGTAGTTGATGCTAAGGTGAGTTATTTCATCGATAGGTTATTTGCTAACATTTTTGGTATATTTCTGCTTACAAATTTAATTAGTTTATATTTATCACAATTGTTTAGCATTAAAGAACTACTAATACTTCTAACTTTTAAATATTTTTCCAATGTTTACTCTAAAAATATATATTTTTTGCTTAAATTATTTATCAATTTTTTTCAACATTAAAAAGAGAGAGAGAGAGAGAGAGAGAGGAAGTGTTTTCATATTATTTGTTCAAACTAGTGTTTTTAAATATTTTCCAATCAGTTTTTTTTTTTAAATAAATAAAATATAAATTTTTTTTTTCCCAATTAGTATTTCTTTTTTGTTTAGGGGTGGATATAACCTTTTCGTAAATATTTTGATCACATTAACCTATCAGAGGAGGTTTCTCTCCACCCCAGAGAGATTTCTAGCTGAATAAATCATTCTGTTTGATATCAGGGCCTGATCACTGAGGAGCGTGAAAATATTGATCCAGATGCCTTGCCATTCGCAAGAAAGGTTAATGAAGCTGGTCGTCAAGGACTAAGGGAAGGGGCTAGCCTTGTGGAAGTGGTCAGTAAAACATCTGACACTTAAACCCATTAATAATAACTAATGTTGTTTTATGCTATTACTGGTATATTTGTACTTTCTTCTGGTGTATTGTGATTATATGTAGGTATATTAGTATCAATACATGCAAATGCTTTTGGCTAACTCCTACTTTGAATTGACATGTTATTTAGTACAGGTTAAAAAAGAGTTTTGCGCTACTTAGCAACTATAATAGAGTTAATCTGTAGATTTTAAAATTTGCATTATTTGAGTTCATGTAGTATCTCTTAAGCTGCCTAGAGGAGATGTTTGTAGTGTTATAATTTTGTAGTTTGTAGCTTGGGGTTCTACTTGGCGTATACGTTGCATCGTTTGACTACTTGAGATAGAGACTAATGCATACTCCTAGATATATAAATAGATACATGTGATGTGACAAATGTATTCATAATTAGCGTTAGTGCTATGATATAGTTCTTTTAGCTGTAGAAAGGAGTCAATCACTATTGATATTTAGTTTATGCCAGTGTGCTGTGGTACCTGGCCCTCCAACATACTCATTAAATCATTTTATTACATGTCTAAGATCAATCTTTAGTGTAATATAGGTCTTGCTTTAAGGCATCCCAGAAAACCGAAGAAACAACTGGACAATACAAAAGGAAATGATATGGTAAAAAAATTCCAAGACAAAGCCATTACTGGTGGAGGAGAAAAGTCCAACATCCACCCATAAATATTTGTTTTGCATTTTTAGGGGCTTTCTAAATTTTACACTTCTGTTAATTCCCCAAAAAGATTTCATTTTCAGGCTGGATGAAAAGATGGTATGGAATGAGAGTTAGCAGCTTGCTTTAATTATGTGAACTGCTTTAAAAAGAAAAGCCATCTAGTTGATGTTTGTAACAAGACAACATGTAGAGGTCAATCCCACTTCATTGCAGTCATTTTGGGAGTCACTCTATTTTCCCCTTAGTGTGCCAATTAATAATAATGCACATGCTGATTGATGTTAGAAACATCCTATTGAATGTCAATCACAGGTTCACCGAAAACACTTGCCATTCTTAAATGTTCAGGATTTTTTCTGAAATTCTTATTGAGTTTTTTATTTAACTTTTTTTTCTTCGTAGACCTTTTTTTTTTTTTTTTTTTTTTTTTTGATAAATAAGCATGTCGACTTTATTGAGAAAGCATCAAAATGATGCAAAGAATACAAAAACCCCAAAGGGGACAAAAAACACCCTCTAACCTATAACCTCATCCAAAAACTCTAAAAAACCAAACATATCCGGATCAGTAGACTTCATTTGTGTTTAGTAATTTCTTTTTTCCCTTCTACATTTATAACTGAATTCTGTAGTATATTCCTTAAAAATTCATGTTTCCTGCCAGAGAGATTATTTTGATGTGGTTTGTTTGGGAAAGAATTCCAAATAATCTGTCCAAAGAATCTGAATATCTTTGGTATGACTTTAGCTGTTGTAGAGCTAGATAAGAGTCTGATATCTGGTATTGGGTAGAAACAAGATAGCTCCTGAATTTTTTAGAAACCATTGCATTTATCAGAATTTCGCCCTTCCAGAAACTTGTAGGCTGTCTAAAGAATGATGGTAGTGATTTATTGGCTTCTCATTGATGTTAGAGCCACTTATGAATATGAAATAACTACTGGGAGAAGTGAATCTCAAGAACTTGTCAATTGCTATAGCATCATTTAAAGGTCTCATCGGTTATAGTTTACATGTTAGTATAGATATATCAAAAGATGCCTATCCTTTGTTTCTCGATCGAAGGTTTTCAACTTCTGAATTTAGGATTTTTGAATGTAATATCCATTATGATTTTCACATTACAGATCACATTTTTTCCATTCGTTGTTAATCAGGTGCGGCAGGTGAAACCTGATGTTCTTCTGGGGTTGTCAGCAGTTGGGGGCCTGTTCTCCGAAGAGGTATAGGATGGTTGAAGTAAACCAGATGATTTTATAATTTAAATATAAATTGTTTTTACATCAAACTCCTCCAGTTCATGGTTAGAAACTCTTAGAAGGAATCTTTTCATTATGTGTTATTATTGTACAGTGGTCATGAAGCCCATCCAGAACACTTCTGTATATTGAGCAATCTGTTAGTCTATAAATATTAGTCATTGACATACATAAGTGCTGTTTAATTTTTCCTTTATCCAAATTTGTAATAATGAACTGTCAATTTTTGCACGAGTATAATACCTTTTGCATCTAGCTGGGGTCTGGCTAACCCACATGCTTTCATGATGACAAAATAACTCATTGGTGGAATTATCTGTGTTAATTTTAATTCAGATTTTGGTTCAATGTTACCTGATCATATTCTTGCTACAATGAAATCATTCACTTATATTTTCAGGTGTTAGAAGCACTTAAATGTTCAACTTCAACTAGACCAGCAATCTTTGCGATGTCAAACCCTACAAAAAATGGTATGTTCATTCAAACTGGTTCATAATTCTGACCAAAACTTAGGGTTGGTTTGGGATGTCCTAAAAAAGTACACTTTTTGACTTATTGGTGGGTTTGGGTTGGGTTTGATGTGATGTGTTAGAGAGGTGATGTGATTTAAATAAGATGATGTAACTTAAATAAGATAGTAACTTTTTGACTTTTTAGCTTATGTAGTACATGCCAAACTAGCCCTTACTATTCTGACTTCTTAAAATTGCTCTTTGACAGCTGAATGCACCCCCGAGGAAGCATTTTCCATTTTGGGTGAGAACATTATATTTGCAAGTGGAAGCCCTTTCAAAGATGTGGATCTCGGTATGTGTTGCAACTTAAGTGTCGAATATGCCTCTTCACTGTCATCCTTTAATCTTTTTTCTTTCCCACACTGTCAAACTCTACGTTGCTCATGGCTCAGCCTTCAGTTCCGTTGTAATTTGTTTGATGACATGCACATGAAAAATAACAATGGTTTATGAGGTGAACTCATTTTTTGCTATCTATCTATAACATTGAATTCCATTGGCAAGTGAACCCGTTACCTCCCATTGTGTGTAGTTGATTCTGTTTTCTGTTTGGGAACCCCAAATTTCAATCTACATCTTTTTCCTCTGTCTCTGAATGCTCTTCAGTTTTCATTTATTGCACAATGGTTGTCCTTCCCTTCACCCTAATAAATTTGCCCTGATATTGCATCACGCAAGCACTGGAGTATTTCTCAAATGGTAGACATGCATGCATATTATTTCATTCATAGTATTTTACCAATGGTGCCATGGTTCGGTCAAGTTGTTATTGTTTTTGTTTCTTTCTTCCTTATCCACTTTTTTTTTTCCTCCCTGAAGTCATTGGAAGCAATTTGGAGGCTTACCAATTCATTTGATATTTTTCAAATGGTTGGCTCACAATTGAAATTTCTTCTGCTCTTTTGTTCCATTGATGTAATAAATTGTCTACCTTAATGTTGCTTGCTTCATCATGCTATTTTAAATATGAGATTTATCTTCATTTTATTGTGAAATTCTGAATATGTTTGTTTGTGTAAAGCATTTTGAAATATTGGTTGCATTGGCATTGGAGTTAATTCCGTGAACTCCTAGAATCATCATCATATAAGTGCTTTGTTAACTTTCTTGAAATTCCGCAGAAAATGGTCATATTGGTCATTGCAACCAGGGAAACAACATGTACCTCTTTCCTGGGTTAGTTTTAAATTCCACTCTTTGAAAGCACGATGGTTTTAAGTTTTTTGTCTTTTTTCCCCATGTTCTAAATTTCCAAATAGCTGATCATGCAGGATTGGACTTGGAACTCTTCTATCTGGATCTAGGGTTATCTCTGATGGCATGTTACAGGCAGCAGCTGAGTGGTACTTGTCCATTCTACTTTTCCAAATTAACTTCTTGAAATCAATTCCACAACAGTTTTAGGATGTGGAAATTATTTAGGGTTTAGGGTTTCACTCCTAGTCTCAGGTTTTATTAGAAATTTGTTATGAACAAAACTGGAGGTGACGGTACAATGTAATTCAGCTTTAATTAGGAGCATAATCTGGTTTAATATACATAAAAATACATCTTTAGGGTCCTGTTGACCTAACTGCCTCCCGGGTAGGTTATCAGTATGAAAATGCAAATAGATTGCACCTCACCTTTTTATTTGGTTGGGTGAAACTAACTGCTCGGTGCTTTTTATTGGGGCGAAAGGGTAGTTAATTTTTTGCCCATTCTGCTTCTTCAAAGATGAGCATGACTGTCTTCCCCATGCCCATCCCCATCTTATACTCCTCTTCTTTCCCTCCATTTCTTTTGCCAGTAAAATGAAAGTTCCAGTGGTTTCTTCCCACCTCGATGTATTCTGGCCAAAGTCCCCTGTCATCTCAGTCTACCCCAAATCACTGCTACTGGTCAAATGACCACCATCAGCAACCACTTCATTAGAGCCCACCTGAAATCACCTCAATGATGAGGTCATCATTCATTGCCCTCAATATATTCATCTCAGTCTACCCCCAAATCACTCCTACTGTTCAAATGACCAGCACCAACAAAATCACTTCACAAGAACCCACCAGAATGAACTCAATGCTGAGGTTGCCATACCTCAACCTCCTTGGATTCTGGAAAGGGTGGAGGTGGTATATCCCAAATGAAGTGAATTTGTCAATAAAGTGTAGAGGGAGAGAGCAGGGCAAGGAGAGATAAGGACCATATGAGAAAAAGCACGTGTTCTTATTTTGGAACCATTTGGAAATTCTAATACTTTTGATATACCTTACATATAAATAATTTATTTACACAGTAAAATTGATTACTGTGTGCAGAATGACTAGAGAACAATTATAGCTAATTTTTAAGATTATTATTATTTTTTTATATAAATTACTTTTTAAGAATATTTCAATTTGGAAAAAGATGCTCTAAGCCACTTTTTTATATTTATTTATTTATTTTGGTTTTGCTGACATTAATTTCAAAACTACAGCCTAGCTGCATATATGACAGAGGAGGAGGTTCTTAAAGGAACTATATATCCTCCAATATCCAGGTACACGTGTTGGGAATTTCTAGTCAGTTTGAATGGATCCAACTGAAATGTTTTGCGCACATATGTTGATCTTATTCATAAATGCAGAATACGTGACATAACGAAGAAAGTAGCTGCAGCTGTGATCAAGGAAGCTATAGAAGAGGATCTAGCAGAAGGATACCGTGATATGGATCCCCGGGAACTCCGGAAACTTAATAATGTAATTTTCCTTTTAATTTAATAATCCATTTCAAATTTGTGCTCTTATATGTTTTGTTTGCTATTGTTTATCATGACCTTAAAGTAAAGGAGGTAATACTCATGCAAGTAAGGGCCAATTGGTTGGGCCAAATTAGAGTAAGGAAGACCAGAGTGAGAGAGTTTGGATAAAGGACCACCATGGGTAAGGCCGAAGGACAACCACAACTCCATAGGGGGGCTCTCCTAGGCTCAGGGAAGAATTGCCTATGGGAATGGGCTCCAACTTTAAATAAATAGTGGTTCCAAGGGAGTAGTTGACAAAATGGTTGAGCTTACACCTAGTTGAAACAGGGTTCAATGCTCATGTAGTTCTAGTTTGTTTGGCCTAGTGGTCCGGGTTGTGTCATCAACCACTAACTTGCTGTTAGGTGAGTTATCTGTGCTGAAGGCGTGTCATGGGTTCTGCAGCATTGGTGCTTTTGGTGTTTTCTTTTACCTATCGAAAGAAAATATTAGAAGCATTAAAACCCTGTAGAATGTACTCAAATCATTTTCTAACTTTGATAAACTTGACTTGTGCTTTTCAGAAGTTTAGATTTTATGGGTGACATTTTACCTTTCCTAAATAAGCCCGTTCTCACTTGTATGAAAATTATATCTAAAATGACATTGATCTTTAAGCTGCTATTGGTGATTCAAACGGTTTCTGATGGCATAGTAACTCAAAGTTTTCTTTCTGGAAACTGTTAGGCATTTGTCTATTCTGGCAATATTACCCAACCTCACCATAAGTATTTCTCCATGATCTGCAGGAGGAAATTGTAGCTTATGTGCAGAACAACATGTGGAGTCCAGAATACCCGACATTAGTTTACAAGAATGAATGAACACTTCATAGCCTGACAAATCTCCATCTATCTGTAAACCTTAGCTGCCAAAACTATGGGTGAAGATGCGCCTTTATGATCTATATACGTTGAGGCAGTGTAGTCTGCGTTTATTGTATAGTTATTTTATTTTTCAGTACATATTCCAGTTGTTTTGTGCCTACAGGTTGTATTTGTACTTTGTTATGGTTATTTTGTAACCTTGTAAATCTAACCCATTTTTGGGAACAGTATAAATTTTTTTTTTATTATCGCAAATTTGTCAGTGGCTTTGATACTGTCTGCTTAGCAAATAAGAGCATCCACCATGGATGTATTAAAAATGTGTTAAAGTGTGTTATATGATAAAAAGTGATAAAAGTGGAACCTAAAAATGTGTGTTAAGAGTTCGTTAATTTGATGAGTGAATAGTGAATAAATAGTGATACAATGGATGTGCTAAAGTGTGTGTTAAGAATATATATATATATATATAACTGTGGGACCCACCCTTTTACCAACTCTCATTCCCTCTCTCTCTCCATTGCCAACGGCTATATTTCACATTATACCAGTGCTCCACTGCCAACGGCAATATTTCACTTTAACGACGACTATAATTTACAACAAATAGATATATATTGTATTGTCATCAACTAAATAAATAAGTTTTATATATTCAAATCAAGTGTATTTTTTTCATCTAACAAGCAGATTATTTGTTCTTTTATCTTCTCTTTCGTTTTTTCCCATAAAAACATCAATGGCATTAGCGTCTTAATTTATTCCTACCATAGAGTCTAGTTCTTTTACACATTTCAGTTCTTTAACCGACGACGATAGCTCATCCAACGGTGATCAAGAGACAGTTTCACAACATTACAATAAATGTGTTCGAAAGATGACAAATTTGCTTCTTCCGCCGCAAACGCTAACACTAATCTCAAAACCAGTTAAGAGGCAATATATAAGGTGTGATCGTGAGGGAAGCGATCGACAAATATGGAGAGATTATTTTGCTAAGAATTGTATGTATCCACCTAACTATTTTCATAGACGATTTTGAATGCGTCGAGAGTTGTTTCTTCGCATTTTGAATGTTATTAAAGGGTATGACAAATACTTTGTACAAAAAAAGAATTGTACAAGACGATTGAGGTGCTCTCCTATACAAAAAATTACGGCCGTAATTCATATACTCGCCTATGGATTTTCATTAGATCATTGTGATGAGTACATAAAAATCGGTGAGACCACTGCTAATGATAGCTTGAAACTTTTTTGTAATGCTATTATTGTCTTGTATGAAGAACAATACCTCCGCTCACCGAATGAAGATGACATAGCACGTCTACTTGAAGAATGGAAGGCAAGAGGCTTCCTAGGTATGCTTGGGTCTTTAGATTATATGCATTGGGAATGGAAGAATTGTTCCACAGCATGGCATAGAACCCATAGGGGCCATTACAATAAGCCTATGCTTATATTAGAGGCAATCGCATCAAAAGACCTATGGATTTGGCATGCTTTCTTTGGTATGCCAGGTTCACACAATGATATGAATGTCTTAGATCATTCCTCGATATTTGACAATCTCATTCCTCGATATTTGACAATCTCATACATGGTAAAATGCCTCCGATTAATTACGATGTGAATAGGCGTGAATATACATTAGGTTATTATTTATCTGATGGCATATATCCTCAATGGGCAACTCTAATGCAAACCATCATGCACCCCAAAACAGGAAAGGAGAAGTTGTTTGCTTAAAAGCAAGAGGCTATTAAGAAGGATGTTGAAAGAACATTTGGTGTGTTACAGATGAGATGGGGTATAACGCAAGAACCAATGCATTATTGGAAAAAAGAAGACGTTTGTAAGATAATGAAAACATGCATCATACTACACAACATGATCATTGAAGACGAGTACGAAACTGAAGTTGAAAGTTAGAGGCCTCCGGCAAATGAAACTGTATCTCTCTCAAAATATGCTCGAAACCCAACACTTTTGGTGGCACACATCTCATCTCATCTTAAAAGAATTCGAAATAAATGAACAAATGCAATGCTTAGAATTGATCTAATGGAACATTTGTGGAATCAATTTGGTGATGAAGATATAAATTTGTAATGACATTAGATTGTGAGATACAGCCTAACCCCTAGAGTTTGAGTATTTTATAACTTCTTTTGAATTTTCCAGTCTATCAAAATAAACAGAACTTTTGATCCCAATCCAATATTGAGGAGGTCGTAGTATGAACTTTATTAGGAACAATATTCCTGGTAGTTTGCTGGTTATGCTTAAGATGCAAAAGATCTAAAGATGGTTGTTAATATTATTATACAATGCAATTGATAGATACATCATTCTTTTCATGCATACTAGCATTAGTTTACAACTAATTTCTATCCAAAACTCTCTTCTTCTTCTTCTTCTTCTTCTTCTTCTTCTTCTTCTTTTCCTAGATTATTAGGCTGAACTTGCAAACTAGTAAAGTAACTTTAATCCTTATGACCATTTGTGGACATTATGTTGGTTTGATGAAGTAGAATCACACCAGTTGTTCAAAGTCCTATGCATCTTTCGTTGACATTTCAGGTAGTTGTAAGGTAGATTATTTTTTACTTGATTTTAGGATAAGGTGAATTTAGTTGGTGACATCTTTCATCATCCCATCTAGATCTATGGCATTGTATTCTCACTTGGACAATTGATGATGTTTATTGCTAAAAATTCATAGAAGACAAGCATTTTGTTATAGTTGAGTCAGTAGTTCATCCCATCAAAGGGCATATATTGCTTGGAATTTTCAAAAACTTAGTCATCTGCCCGGATGTCCCGTGAGGCCCGATCGTGAAGGTTGTCGTTTGCAATCGTTGAGCATACAGAGTAGAGCTAAAACGAAGTTGTTCTGGGCTGAAAACCACTTCTGGTCATCCCCCTGGACGTCCAGTTGGTCGTCTCCCTAGACGACCGCCCCTTTGTGAGCCACTTCCTTTGTTGTTGCTATGCCCTGCTGCTGTTTGGCTGTTCATTTGTGGCTGTTTGTTTGTTGTTGTTCTTGGCTTCATTTTAATAACTGTTTAAGCTTTATTTTTCACTCAAGAGGAACATTATGATTAAAACATTTTGATCAAAGTTCATACATCCTCTGATTATGTCTTAAAATGACATAACTACACAAGCATGTTGCTAAAGTACTTCGATGTTTATGTTAGTAATTTGTATCATGTTGTTTTACCTACACCACATTAACAATATCCTCCATCTATTATTAGGTACATATTTCGCAGTCTTTCATGGAAAATTTTGCTTGCTGTTTTATTGCATATAACTTAATTTAACAGCTTTTTGTGGTTCAAAGAGGGCACTCCAATAGTTTAGGGAAAAATCAATGAGAAAACTCAAGAAAGCTCAAAAAATCAATCAGAGCTAAATATATCAATGAGAAAAATCGACAAAAACTAAAAGTCATGTCAGAGCTAACAAAATTTAACCATTTCATTTCACAAGAAAGCTTAAGTTTTTCTTAACATTAATATATGGAAATGAAATAGTTCTACAAAGTTAAAACATGATACTACAAATTTAACTTTAAATGTTACAATAGGTTATCATGAAATTCAACTACCGATCACTAATTTAAACCACTACCACTTGATCCATCATCAAGGCCCCCTTGTTTTGCATGTGCCCAAATTGCTTTTTGTTGTGCAATGACCCAAGCTTTTTCTTCTTCAGTAAGAATCAAATTTGGATCAGTCATCATAATCTCTTTCTCAAACCTCATCCATTCTTGCTCACATTTGGCTGCAATTCTCATTCATTCTTGTTCGAGTTTAACCTCTGCCCTCCATTGTTCTTGCTCTTGTTTGGCTTGAATTTTCAGCTGTTCTTGTTCATTTGCCATTATGACCTCTTGTTCATTTGCCATTATGACCTCTTGTTCAACAATTTCCTTTTATTCCTTTCTCAAGCTATTAAATTCAACAACAAATAAGTTTACAGCTTCTAATTGATCAGTGTTCTTTCGACGCATATTTTTTGCTCGTTTCCATCCAACGGGTCGAGGTAATTCATGAGCTTCTTCAGTAAATGGAGAATCATCATCATTGTCAAGGCTAATTGATCCTGTAGCTAAACTTAGTGTTGTTGCCGGAGTAGACGGATTTGAGGAATCTATAGTTTGATCAACATCTACATTGAAAGCACCTCTCTTTCTTTGACTAATTTTCTATTTTTTGTCTTCTTATTCTTTTGTAGAGTTAAACCATTTAGCACTATCTTTGAGGATTATCCAACAACCATCCCACTTAAAGTGGTGACCTTGTGAGCTATAATACAATTGTTTTGCAGCTCGTAGCTATAAAAAATTACAAACAAAAATTAATAGTCTTTCAATTAAATTATTTGAGTAGAAAAATGTGTAAACTCTAACTTACTGAATCTTCAAGGTTATAACCACTATCCGGAGTCCTCTCAATTGTGTGAACAAATCCAGAATATCTATTAAGGTGAGATTTAATGCTGGACCATTGATTCATCAAACTCGAGTTGATTCGATCGCTCTGATAACCCAAGAGTTGATTGAACTCATCCTGAATTCGATACCATAACCTCACTCTAGGTTGATCTATACCCGTAACTGCATCTTCTGAGATAGGCAACCATGCTTTACAAAGTACTTAATCTTCCTCTTTTGTCCAATTTGGATTTTTTTTCTTTTTGTTGCACTTCACTCTTTCCTTTTTTTTCCTTTTTTGTGCTGTGGATGGATGTATGTTACTTATTGGAGGAGGTTCATGAGATTGTATTTGAGATTGCTCTGGAATAAATTGAGTAAATGAAGTCTGACATTATTGTGGATTTGAAAAGAATTGAGAAAATGCTTGAGAATCAAATTGTAATGGTGGTTAAGAGTTTTGTTGCTGATTGAATTGATTATTGAAAAATAGAGGACGCTGATCCATTTTTTGGAAGTTTTGGCTGATATACAATTTGTTGCTTCCTTTTTAATGGAAGGATTCAGAATAGGAAATGGTCAAGAATAGATAATGGTTTGCATTTTATTGAAGAAGACAAACTGTGCACAACGGTAAAAAATTTGAATTAGCAGATGCTTATTGTCACACCCCAAACTTGCCCCTAAAAGTTTGGGCATGACCAATTCGGAAACGAACACAAAATTCGATTTGCATAACATATGGGGCCTGAACGGAAGCAATTATCAATATAAATAGCATCCATTGAGCTATCACTAATATGCCAGGATCACAAACATTACATCAGGTAGACAAACATACAGGGACATACATATGTGTAACAACCCTCATCACTGATCACTGATTAATACTGATTACTGCTAAACTAAGACCGATTATGACTGATAATTGAATTGATTGAAATACTGAACTGACTAACTGAAATCTAGAACTGATTGATTAACTGTATCTGTCTGAATAGCATTTCTATCTGTTTCCTGTTTAGTTATCTGTTCATGTTTTTATGTTTAAACTGTAAATTGAGGGCCTTATCGGCGGCCGAACCAGAAATTGATTAGTGTTTCATGAACAGTAGAATTTATGTGATTTAATGGTGTATTTATCTGAAAAGTGATTTGGTATGATTAAATTAGATTAAAATAAGCTAAATTACATAAGTTAGATTTATCTACAGCATTGCCACTTAGTGGACTTTGCTAGCCTTTTTGTTTAAGCCTTGTATTGCATTTGTTACAACGTTTCCATCAACCACTTTTGAGAGCAAAACCGATCAAGAGAGAGAGAGAGTGAGAGATTGACTTGTTCTTAAGAGTTTGGCTAGAGAACTTGAAGAATTTGTAGAAGATTTGTGCAATTGAGCTTTCATACTTGGAATTAAGAACCTTAGGTAAGGAGTTCAACCTCTTAATTGTGTCTTTAAGTGGTCCTTGCATGATTCATGCCTCATTGTAGAGCTAAGGCTTGAATTGGTCCTAAAATGTTGAATTGGAGCTTGATTCATGCATGCATGTTTACATCCTTGAGTTTTAGTGTTGTTCTTCATGAAAGAGTACGTGCATGTTCATGTTTATGTTATAGACCATGTGTTCATCTTGTTTTGAAAAGAATTGGCTCATTAGAGTATGTATTGAAGCTTTGAATTGAACTAAATTCATGCATGTTGCATGTTCAATCTTGTTCATGAAGATTTGGTTTGAAATTGAGTTCAATTGAACTACCCTTGGGCTTGATTTTACAAATTGATCTTTGTAACATGTAATATTATGGGTTTGAAGTGTTTTTCCAGAAAATGGGCCCAAGAGGATCGAATTTGGTGTTTGAAAACATGATTTTGAACTTGGAGCTCAAATCTGGGTTTTCCAGATTTTGGTCTTCCGCTCGAGCGGGGAGAACGGCGCTCGAGCAGGAAATTCGAGCTCCCAGTACTTTACACTGTTCATCAGTCTGCTCGAGCGAAGGAATGCACGCTCGAGCGGAGGATTGGATGACACGCTCGAGCGGGCGTCGAGCGTGAATTTCACCTATCCAGTACTTTTTGGTCCGCTCGAGTGGGTAAGTTGACGCTCGAGCGGGGACCTTTGTTTGCTTGTCCGCTCGAGCGGGTAACCAGCGCTCGAGCGGGACTCTGTTTCACTGAAAATTCTGAAAATATTTTCTGAGTGCATCTTTACATCCTTTTTCCATCCTAGGCATTCCTAGGGCATATTTAAGGCATCTTAATGAGGATATAGATGTAGAACACACCGAGGCAAATTAGGGATTAAGTTATCATCTTTCCCAACTATGTAGCTTAGTGTGTATTCAATCTGTAAACTGTGTAGGGTTGGCTTCCGATGAGACGCTCTAGCTTTCTATAGCCCAAAACTCTGTGAGTAACAACTGTGTAAAGATATGTTCAAAATGAGTATCTCCTGAACAACTAAACTGTACTGCTTTCTGAACTGATATTGTTAACTGAATGAATGTATGTCCTATATTCTGAACTATATTGTGGCATCCTTAGCAACTACTGTTATTGACTGTTATCGTTACAGAGATCTTTGTCGGTTCCCTCGTTGGAACCACTACTGTTTACTGATTGATGGCCATCATTTACTGTTCGATCTTTTAAGACCTACTGTTTACTGTTATACTAATGGATGTACTACATATGACTGTTTACTGTACTGAACAACTGATATACTAACTGAAATGAACTGTTTTCATTACTGTAAGGACATTCATTCTAAACCCCTTTACGCATTATGTTATTCACTGGGCTTTAGCTCACTGCTCATATATATATGTAGGTGTACAGGCACCGAACCAATGCTAGAAGCGTCGGGGTAAACTCCAGTTTTGTCAAGCCAACCACTGTGCCTCAATGCGAGGTTCCAAGCCTGTTCGAGCTATGACTTAGGGGTGCTTTTATTTCCCCGTCTGTCTCTGTACCGTTTTGTAATACTGTATAGACTGTACGGTACTATTTAATAGGGATTAAGTCCCTGTTTTGTATGATTGTATATATGTACATACTGTTTTGTTACCGACTGCATATACGTATGAAAAATCTTTTTGTATACAGACTATCACAGCTCATTGGACATTGTTTATTTACTGTATTGGCTTCCGCTATGCCCCTGTACTCTGTTATACTGTATTACCGTCAAGCAGGCCTTCGGTAATCACGGATTACTGGCCGGTTATGGTGCTAAACCCATAGGGGCGTGTTTGGGTCGTGACAATATGAGAAACAGTTATGTACATATATATATATATATAGACCTGGCCGCATGATTGGGCTTGTAGAAAAAGCATTGGTAAAAGAAGTTTATACACATTTCATGACATTAGACAGAAGACTTAGAGCACAAAGCTAAAAGCTTAGCAAAAATTCCACAAAATGAATAAGCTTCATCTAAGTGCTTGGACACATTGAAGTTGACAAAAGAGAAACGGGCAAGATGGGTTAAAACTGACCTCCAGGTTGATTACCTACAGAGACAGACATAACACGGAGTGAGCAAGGCTCAGTGAATAATAGTACTTAAGCAATTCACTGAATAAACTTGAATTATAATGTATATAAATGCAGAGAACATATGATTAATCTTATTCTGTAAATATTTTCAGAACAGCTTTGGGCCCAATCTTTATACAGAGTGGCTTCAAGCCCAAGAATATCTGAACAGACTTTACAGATCGGCCTCTGGCCCAACAGACTTTACAGATTGGCCTGTGGCCTAGATACCAACAAAGCAGAATAATTCCAGAGTTGTACAGATGTACACAGATTTTCCAATCTTTCATAAAGGTCAACATAGTTAACTTGCGAATAACAAAGCATTAATAATAATAATTATTAACAATAAGCAAATGTACTACTACAGTACTATTACTCACTGTGTTGTGGTGAAGCGATAGTGCCCTCCTGTATGTGACCTACACACACATACAGTTCAGATATTAGTTAGTTTCCTTTTTAAACAATATCGGATTCATTCGCTTCTAATGAATTTACAACCATTTTAAAAGTATCAAACACAGATTTTAGTAATATTAAAGGGTCAAGCAAGGAAAACGGAGCAGACAAAATTTTTCAGCATGGGCCGCACGTGCGGCAGTCCCCCTCCACACGTGTAGAAAGGTGGGACGCACGTACGGCTGTTAGCCCCACACGTGTGGTGGTGCTTCCCGCACGTGCGGCGGTTACCCTTGTTTTGCAGTTCGAACCAAGATACAAATTCAACAAAGCCAACACATGAAAAAGTAGAAAAATAGGTACAATAATGTAATTTTTAGGATATATTATTACCATAAACATAATTCACAAACTCAATTTGATCCTTAAAAGCTTTAAACTCATAAACACAATTTAATCACTTTGAGTTTCTAACTATATTTAGTTTCTCAAATATGTAATCATCTAAATACATACCCAAATTCAAGCATGGAAAAGGAAGGAATAGAATGTAATTCATCTCCATAAAGCTCAATTAACTCAAAATAGTCAAAATGATACAACCTCTTTACAATTAATTCAATTACAAACCCTAAGCATATAAATACAAAGAGAACCTTATTCAAATCCAAATAAGGGATTATTGTTGATGGATTAAACTTACCTTGAACTCAAATTTCTACAAACCCTCTAAAATTTCCCAATCTTCTCCTTCATTGATGAACTTCTTGCCTCCTAGCTCTTTCTCTCAACTTCTCTACACTCTCTCAGAGATATTTTGACACAGCTTCCCAAATCAATGGTTTAAAAAGAGATATATATAAAAGTTGATTAAAATAAAAATTAATCAGTTTAATCATTCCGAATCAGATTTTCACAAAAATGCCTATTATGACTTAAAAATTATGTTGATCTCAAATATGAAGTCAATTTCAGGTTATCAAGCTCCTAATGCTTCCAAAGCTCCAAAAACTACTCACGTCACTTCTCTCGATGTGTTTCACAGCCTTTATCATTGTTTTTTTCTTTCATTTCTGCGATCAAGTAGTTACAGAGTTGTTTTGATCATCATGCTATATTTGAAAAATTGAAATTGTAAGCAGATTAGATGTTATTGTTTTGTTGTTATTGTTATTGATAATGATGAAACATATTGCACAAATAAGGGAGAGAGAGATAACTTGCACTATCTTCTCTCTTTAATTTAGACAGATAAAAAATTAAAACATATAGAAAAAAAATGAACAGATAATAAAATTTAGATAGGTATTTGAATAGATAAGGGAAAATTAAACAGATAGGAGAAAAAATTAAACAAATAGTCAAAAAAATTGAACAGATATGGATTAAAAATTGAATGGATATAGAAAAAAATTGAACAGATAGTCAAAAAATTTGAACAGATAGATATGAATTTGAACAAATAGTAAAATAAAGTCAACAGATAAATTAAAGGATAAAATTAGAAACAAAATGTCCTTCAAAACAATAAAAGAGATTTCTCACCAAATTATTTTACAAATAGTAGGCCTTCCACCAACAAAACATATTCATTGAATCTAATACTTTATACCCTTCTTAGATTAGATTTATCACCAATTTTCTTTTTAAAAAAATTCGCTAAAAAAATAATTTATCAAACCAGACTTATTTAATAATCGGGTCTAACATCAAGTAATATTATCAAATTCGACTTATTTAATAAACAGATCCAAAACGTCATTCACAAACTTTTTAAAAAGCAAGTTACAATAAAAATAAAAATAAAAATAAGGGATTTAAACGGGTCAATGGATGCCCACTTTAATAGTAAAGGATCTTATTGTCAATCAGTAATGTTAGAGACCCCAAATGAAGAGTATTGCTATTAGCACTCTATTAATTATTTTAAACCTTTCATTTCTTTGGAACCCTATTTATAAATTCAAGAACCCTTAAAAAAAAATTCTCCCCTCAAATAATACAAAAATTATCTTTGTGAAAATATTCTACCAATCAATTGAATACACACCCCCATACCCCAATAAACCTCTCTCTCCAAAACCCTAACAAAATCTACAAAAGTGATTACTATATCATCTCTACATACTTGTTCATGACCTGAGAAAGTAAATATAGGATTTTTTGTTGTTGATTCAAAATTTCCCTTTTGTGAGTTCTGCAATCTTCACGAGTTTCAATTATCTGTTCTTAAACAAATAAGAAATGTTCGATTACCCGTTCCTTAACAAATGAACAATATTCGAGCATGTGTTCTTGAATTTCGATCATATGTTCGAGATTCTAGTCCCGAAAAAATGACAAACAATTTTTATTATTTTTGTCATTTTTTTCAAGAAACTTATCCTTACAAGGCCAATCTGCTCTAAGCTAAGAACACCATCAAAGTTATGAATCTTCTCTAAGCTTTTATTGTTATACTCTTCTTGTCTCATGAAATTGTAATTGCCGGAAAAATTTTCACTCATTGTCATCGCTAGAGAAATGTAGGTAATCAAATGGTTATCACTGTTACTACCAAAATATTGCCTCCAAAGAGTTTTCAGGGTTTTGAAGGTGGGATTTGAGAAAGATGGATAGGTGGTGATAGAAATGTGTGCTCTCATAAAGTATAACTCATGATGTAGTGGGTGTGTGGGCTTAATTGTGAGATGATGTATCCCAAAATTATTGATATCATTTTTAGTAATTTCATTAGAGGTTATTATTGTAATTTTTAAAAAAAAAACTAAAAAATAGGAGTCTAAAATAATTAATGGAGTGCTAATAGTAATACTCAAAATAAATTATCTAAAAATATTTAGGAACTCTAATTTGTGAACTCTAATAAATCTAATGTGTATATGGGACCCATCTAATGTGATGTTTTTACCCCTTTTTTCTTTTTTTTTTTTGGACTTTCCACCCCACTAGAGCTCTAGTTTTAGAGGGATCTATCATTGTTGATAAATTATCAAATATTCTTTACAACACTACATAATTCCGTACTCAAATAAATCTACACCTATTTGGGTATTGTGTAAAATATTTAATAATTTTTTAAAAATTTCTAATATTTTTCTTATTAAAAGAGGTTATGTGGAATTTGAGTAATCAACCGTAAACTCACTAGAAGGTGACTCATTTTTAAGAAGAAAAATGATATGAATTGTTAAGGCCAACAATTATTCAAATGATATTTTTGAAATACTCCACCATTCATTTTAAATAAACACTTTTCCCTTTTTTTAATTATACAAACTACAATACACTTGTGCAACTTATTCTAATAATATTCACCCAAAAAACTTATTCTAATAATTATTTAATACTCGTGACATAAGTTATTAATATCATATAAAATAACACCGGCAATTTAAATAATGGACCAAACTCATGATCAAATTCAATATAATATAAGACCTCGGTCACCTTAAAGTGTACCCAATCATGGAAGAACAATTTTAAATTTATTCTATCCCTACCCAAAATATAAAATTAAAAGAAAGACAATTTCTTACTATATATTAATTTTATAAACCTATGTGTCCTATTGTTTTGGAAGCATAATACCGCTCATGGTGGAAGTGACAATAAGACCATTCTCACAATATTCTTATTATCATGTTAATACTATAATTTGATATATGGAGCATAAAAAAATTGACTTCAGCAATATGTTATTTATATAGTGTCAAATTTGACACATTACAAAGTTTACATATTATCCCTATAATATGTCATATCAATATGATTAATGTTAATTTAGCATATTTTATTAAATTATGTATTTTATTTTATCATCTTTGATGTAACTTTAAATTAAATTAATAAATTGAGATTGTTTTAAAATATTAATTATTTTTATTAGTTTTTAAATACAATCGCATAACTAATTATATGATGATGATCATGATAAATTATACTTTTTCCATTATAGTTTGATCTAAATTTTATTTTAAAAAAATTAAAATTTGACCCTTATAACAAAATAAACACAGAATTTTTAATTTTATCAATTTAAACTTTAATCATTTGATTTGTTTTCAATCAAATTGTTACTCTATTTTTATTAAGTAAAATCGATGAAAAAATAAAATTTTAGTTATTAAACTTAACGTAAGTGTACATAAAATATTTAAAATATATCTATATATATTTTTTGTTTAGTTTAATACTAAAATACAATTTTTATGTCATTTTATTTAAGATAAATAGACCGATCAAAAGATCGCGATTTATGTTGATAAAATAAAAATTTTAAGATTTATTTTGTAAGGAGAGTCTAATTGCAAGAGTTTTTTTTTTTTTTTGTAATTTTCTCGAATTTATTTTAGTTTCTTAAAACAATTGAGTGTCAATATTTTAAACCAATTTCAATTTGGTCATTTAATTTAAATTGGGCTTTTCTTCTTCTTTTTTTTTTAGGTAGCATAAATTGAACTTTAAAATTAATAATTTCGTAACATATATTCGTCTACTGAGATGTATCCAAAAAAAATTAACCGTTATGTGCGTAAAATCACCAAATTTAAAACAAACTTAAAATGTAAGTACTAAATTATTCAAATTAAAAAAAAAAACTACAGTAAAATTTTGATAAATCTATAACAAAAATGTATAATTTATCCAGGTAAGAGCAACTCCAATTATACAATTTATTTTTCACCAGCTAAAATATAAAAAAGATTATTCTTTATTTTTCCTTTTTTTTTTTTTTAATCCATGTACTCCAATGTTAAATATAACTAACTTTAAAGAATTTTGTTAAAATAGCTATTTTTTTAAAGTGTTTCCAACCCTTACTCAGATTTTTCATCAAATTTAAATTTGATGAAACAAACTCTATTTTTTCTACTCTAACGTTGGCATCAAAACCCATATCAAATGAAGGAAAAACTAAAAATTTCATTAAATCGAGTATGTGTTTATCCTTTCATCAAATTTTGGATACGACCATTGGTGGACGATTGGCCACACAACCTCCCAGATAATCGGATTTTGAAATGAATTTGATGAAAACTTATCCTTCACCGAACGACCGGCATATTTGATGAAAACTATTGGAGTACATTGTTTGGGAACAAATTTTTTTAGTTAAAATATGAAATGAAAAATATATATATATATATATGTTTGAAATGATTAAATTCATTAGTGATAATCAATTAAGTCCGTTTGATAATCATAATTGGTATTATTTAAAATTTTAAGTATCTCTTAAAATATAGACTAAATTTTTTTAAAAAAATTAAGTCATATAAAATTGACTTAATTTTGACTGAATTTATGAATACTTAACATAAGTATTAATATACACTATTATAAACTTATCACCATCACCACTAATACAATCACCACCATCATGCCACCGCCACTACCATCACCACCACCATCATTACAGTTACCACTACCACTGTCACTACTTCAATCACCACCAGCACCATCATGCCACCGCCACTGCCACCCTACCACTACCACTACCGTCGTTGCCGCCGCCGCTACTACTAACATCACCTTTATTACCATTGTCATTATTATCATAAACATTATCATCTTTTACTATCATTATCATTGCTATCACCACTAGGGCTGCAAATGAACCGAAATGCAAAGTGCCTCGGCTTCGATAAGGGCTCGTTTAAACGAGCCGAGCTCGAGCTTGATTATTGGGCTCGTTTAGTTAACGAGCCGAGCTCGAGCTCGCCTGTGTTCGGCTCGGTAGGCTCGGCTCGTTTATCTTTAATTAAATTATATAATAAATATATTATTTATATATTAAATAATATATAAATACATTATTTATATATTAAAAATATATAAATATATATAAATAATAATATAAATGCATTTTTTATATATTAAATAATATAAATAATATTTTTTATTTAAATATTTATATTTAAATAATATAAATAATATTTAAAAAAATTTATCGAGCCGAGCCGAGCCGAGCCGAGCTCGAGTTCGATAAAAATTAACGAGCCGAGCCGAGCTCGAGCCCAGTTCCTTATCGAGCCGTATAGCGACCCCGGTCTTTTTCCCATTTGATTATTGTATCCGGACTTACGTTCCGTGGATTCTGCTGTTATATTTGTTGTTCTTTAATTCCTCATTTTGAGTTATAGGATGTGTTGGGCAGGTTTGTTTCAGGTTGGTTGGGTTCGGAAACCAAATCTTCTTGTCGATTTTGAGTTGGTCGCTCGGCGAGGTTTGGTCGCCGGCGAGGTTGAGTTTGTCTCTAGTGGCTCGAGCGAGGTTTATTCGCCGGCGGCGATTGCGTCTAGTATAGACACGAAGCGAGTGTCTTCGCCGAGCGGCGAGTGTATGTTTTCGAGTTCTTCGCTCGATCGAGCTTTTACATCGCTTCGGCGTGCTTACGGAACTGAAGCATCGAGTTCTTAACTCGAGCGAGCTTTTCTTCGCCGGCGAGTATTTCTTGTGTGCAGTCGCTCGGCGACCATGTCTTCGCCGAGCGAGCTGTCGATTTAAATCTGTGACGCAGTTTTAAAACGTCTTTTTATAACTTTTGATCCGAAACCCTAATTCTGACCATTCTCTCTCCAAACTCACCTTCTCTCCTAGGTTTGATCTAGTTAGGGTGTGTTTTTACCCTAGTTCCTTCACAAATAAGATAGAGGCGAGGGCTTTCATTTAATCTGAGCAATTGTTGGTTTGGAGCACTTTGAAGTTTGGGCATCATCTTCATCTTCTTCTTTTTAGTTATTTCTTGAGGTAGGGATTTCCTACTCCATTTATACGCTTTAATCCTAAGTGTTGGTATTTTGGTATGTGAGGGTAGTTTGGTGATTTTGGTATGTGGGGGTAGTTTGGTAATTTTGGAAGAAACCTTAGGGTTTTGGTTTAGATTAAATTGTATAATTAATTTAAAGGAATAATGTGGAATTTGGTTTAATTCATGGAATTGGGAATGTTAAATTTACATTCATTGATGTGTTTATTTCTTGTTTAGAAATAAGCTTTGTGGGCTATCGGTGGAGGTAGCCATTGATTGTTGTTGTAGACCTTGCATGTGGCTTAGGTATAAGCTGGAATTAAGTCATTTATGTTGTTGTTGAATTATCTGAGAACATTACTTGTATTGATTATGTGTTGTATATGGCAATTCGTGTTTCACTTTGCATATGCATGTTGTTTGGAGAAGATAGGGGATGAACTCCACGGTTTAGGGGAAGATAGGGGATGGACCTCTAAACCGGATTTATTGGGAGGAGATAGGGGATGGACTCCAGTAGCATCACTCTTACGTGTGCTTATTGATTAATAGACATATGTCTATTTATTGTTGATATGATACATTACTAAAATGTGTATCAGTTGGGAAGTATGGAAGTGAATTGATTATGATTGATGCGATACCAACATGTGTATTTGTTATGATTAGGTCTAACTTGAATTGTTATTCCTGTTGAATTGGAAGTAATGGTAATAAAAGATGAAACCCTGTTGAGTTATTTGGCCAGGTTCTGAGCCATAAGTGGAAAGTAAAATGCGCCATAGATAATGTGTCATAGGCAGTGTAGACATTCGTGTCATGAATATTGTAACTCGATTATAGTGTGTTAACCATGTATCAGATACTAATACTTTAATTAATTCTTATGCTTGGTTTAGTATTTCTCTACTGGGCTGTGGCTCACCCTATATAGGAACTTTATTTTCAGGTTCAGGCGGTTCACTACCTCCAAAGACTTAACTTGTGAGGATTTGGACTTGAAGATTTGTTTTATTTGTTTTAGTTGTATTATTTAAATTATGTAAACATTCAAGCCTAGGGCTTTATTTGTTTTGAGTTAGAACTCATGGATTTGTGTCCAAGTGTTGGCTTGGCAAGATGTAAGCCCGTAGGACATTTATTTTGATGTTTTATTTCATATTACTCTGATGATTTAAATAAAACAATGGTTTTTCTTCTAATAATGCATGCTGTGTTTTATGTTTAATGGGTTAAATTTTGAGGGCGTTACAACTTGGTATCAGAGCGTACCGGGTTTGAATACTTTGGGTACGTGGGAAGTGATTAGTATCACAATGGGTTCGTCTCGCTTGATAAAGACTTAGTGTAATAATTACATGATTATATGATAACATGTTTATGTGACTATGTGGGTATGGAATGTAGTTTCTGGATATTGATTGGATCCATGAGTTTCTAGTAGTCTTGTTGGAAAGGCACTTGATCAATGCTGCTTCCAATCGGAACTATAGTAACCCTTTGGGACTATCATTATCCAGGAATGAAATTCGTAGGTGCTTATGTGATTATGTGCTTACGTGGTGTGATTTATTGTTATCCAATGCATTAGGACGTGAGTGTTTAGCTTCGGCACATTTATTAAGGTGCTAACGTCTTTGTTTCCTTTAATAGGATGTCAGGATGAGGACGAGGTCGCGGTAGGCGCGGTAGACAGGCTAGGCAGGAAGTGCCTATCTGGGAGAAATTCGGCGATTCAGAGAGGTGTTGGCGAGCCAATGTGGCGAAACGATGGGGGCGATTTATGGGCACTTTGGCCCAAGAGATAGCAGGGGCATTTCAAGCGTCGATGGACATTACGAGGGTCGAATCGGCCGAGTAGTTCGGCCCGGTAGTTCTTTGCGGATGCAGGCCTTTTACGAAGGAGTTTTTCCGGTCTCAACCGGACGTGTTTGTAGGTGATCCTAGCGAGCCGCTTAAGGCAGACGAATGGCTCGAACAGACAACAAAAACGTTTGAGATGCTTGGCATCGAAGACGAGGGGTTGAAGGTGACCTTGGCATCTTTCCAGCTGAAAGGGGATGCGGGTCAGTGGTGGAAGTTCACCAAGGGTCGTATTGGAGGTACTTGGAAGGAGTTTGTTGATGTTTTTCAAGAGAAGTACCTGTCTCCAGCTGTTCAAGAGATGTTGAGAGATCAGTTCTGTCAGCTGAAGCAGAATAGTTCATCAGTAGCTGAGTTTGAGGCCTCATTTACTAGTTTGTCCAGGTTCGCACCTGAGTTAGTGGCGTCCGAGGAGCGCCGGTGTATAGAGTTCGAGAAGAAGTTGAGGCGCGGCCTCAAATTGAGAGTTGTGCCGACTATGATTAGGGACTTTGGGCGTTTGGTTGATGCAGCAGCCCATCTTGAGATGCGATCACGGGAGGAGGAGGAAGGCGAAAGGCTCAAGAGGAGTCAGGATGGTCAGGGCGATGGCAGGAGGCAGAGAGGTCTCACTCCTCGGCTGACCTCGAGTAGCTTCTCTAGGTCTATTTTTCTGTCTGAGTGCTAGTTCGGGAAAGGCGGTCGAGGAGACATCACTTGCTTCAAGTGTGGTCACCGGGCCACAAGTCTCCGATTTGTCCTCGGAGGAGGCCTTGAAGAGAAGAAGATCTTCTTGGCTCGATCTTAGAGCGAGTCGAGTAGAGGTCACCGCCTCTCTTGTTTTCAGTCTGTCACCAGGCACATGAAGAGGTTTGCCCACTTGGGTGGCACATCCGGTGCTCTTGGTTCGAGGCAGACTCGAGTCACCGCCACTCGGTCGATTCAGCCTCGAGGGCCAACCAGGGCTTCTTCGTCAGTCGGTCTGCAGCCTAGTGCTCAGGGGTGGCGAGTTGATCGAGAGGTCATCTGGGCGCGTGTATCTTTGTTATTGCACAGATCCGTGCCGGCTCCATCTGTTGTGAGGTACCTTCTTGTTTTGCAATTCGTTGCTAGTGTTTTGATCGTCTGGTGCATCTCATTCCTTTGTGTCTGCTTTGCATTTGCATCTATTTTGGAGTTGGAGTTAGCTCGGTTGGCATCTCCTATTTGTGTAGTGTCGCCTCTTGGGAGAGTTGATTTTGAAACAAGGTGTTAGGAATTGTGATATAGAGGTCGATGATCATAGAATCCCTTTCTCTTTTGTAGTTATGCCCATGAAGGGTTTCGATGTTATTTTAGGTATGGACTGGTTATCGTCATACCGGGCTGTTATTGATTGCTACCGCCAGAGGGTCACTTGTTGTACAGTGAGCGGAGTGCTTCCGCTCGGGGACCGGGTTGGTAGTGTTTGCCATCGGGTATGATCCATGAGGCGAGTGAGCTTAGTAGTCTACTTGCTAGTCTTTCAATTAGTGAGGGTGATGAGACTTCAGTTGTTGCCGAGGGTGGTTTGTGAGTATTCGGACGTTTTCTCGAGAATCTTGTTAGCTTGCCACCTCGGCGAGATCGAATTCTCTATTGATTTAGTGCCCCAAGACCGATTTCTATGGCACCTTCTGGTTTTGCCCGGTAGGAGTTAGTTGAGTTGAAGGTTCAACTCCGAGTTGTTGGATAAGGGCTATATCCGCCCTAGTGTTTCACCTTGGGAAGCACCGCCCTCTTTGCTAAGAAGAAAGGTGGTGCTTTGAGGTTGTGTATAGATTACCGTAAGTTGAATCGGACTCTGATTAAGAATAAGTATCCTATGCCCCGTATTGTTGATTTGTTTGGCCAGCTGAAGGGTTCCGCTTGTTTCTCTAAGATAGTTTTGTGATCGGGTTATCACCAGTTGAGAGTCAAGGAGGAGGATATTCCTAAGACGTCATTAAAACGCGGTATGGCCACTATGAGTTTCTGGTGATGCCGTTTGGGCTCACCAATGCACCGGCAGTGTTTATGGATTTGATGAACCGGATCTTCCGGGAATTCTTGGATCGTTTTGTAGTCGTCTTCGTGGATGACATTTTGATTTATTCACCTTCGAGGGAGGAGCACGAGGTACACTTGAGAGTGGTGCTTGAGTTACTTAGAGCCCATAAGTTGTATGCTAAGTTTGGGAAGTGTGAGTTTTGGCTAGAAGAGGTGAAGTTCTTAGGCCATGTGGTTTCTGGGGAAGGGGTGTCTGTTGATACATCCAAGACTGAGGCAGTGCAAGATTGGGCACAGCCTAAGAGTGTGTTTGAGATCCGCAGTTTTCTGGGATTGGCTGGATATTACCGTCGGTTTGTGAAGGATTTCTCCAGGTTAGCTTCATCGTTGACTAGGTTGACTCGGAAGGGAGTCAAATTTGTTTGGAGTGAGGCTTGTGAAAAGTCGTTTCAGGAGTTGAAGGTTAGACTGACCACCGCTCCGGTCTTGATAATTCCGGAGAGAGGGTTGGGTTATGCAGTCTATTGTGATGCCTCACGAGAGGGTCTGGGTTGTGTGTTGATGCAAGAGGGGAAAGTGGTTGCCTATGGCTCACGTCAGTTGAAAATTCACGAGAAGAATTACCCTACGCATGATTTAGAATTAGCAACGGTGATATTTGCCTTGAAGATTTGGAGGCATTATCTTTATGGTGAGAGGTTCGAGGTATTCTCGGATCATAAGAGTCTGAAATATCTGTTCTCACAGAAAGACTTGAATTTGAGGCAGAAGAGGTGGATGGAGTTCATTGAGGATTATGACTTCGAGTTGCACTATCATCCGGGGAAGGCCAATGTTGTGGCCGATGCCCTTAGCAGGAAATCTGTTGGTAACTTAGCTAGTATAGCCATCCGGGAGTGGGAGATGTTGGGTACAGTTGGGGAGTTTGATTTGCATCTGGGCGAATCCGTTGAGGCTGCGGCCTTGTTTTCTGTTGTTGCACAGCCTACACTTGTGACTCGAGTGTTAGAGGCTCAGAGGGGTGATCTTGAGGTAGAATCTCTCCGAGAGAAGATTTCTAATGGGAAGGTTGAGAAGGGTTTGACGGTGTATCCCGACCTGAGTGTGAGATACCGAGACCGTTTGTTTGTTTGTGCCGAGTCTTGCCGAGAGGAGGTACTCCGAGAGTTTCATCATTCACGCCTTGCAGTGCATCCGGGAGGTACTAAGATGTATCAGGATTTGAGTCGCCAGTTCTGGTGGCGGGGTATGAAGAGAGATGTGGCAGCTTTTGTATCTAGGTGCCTTACTTGTCAGCAAGTGAAAGCTGAGCATCAGAGGCCAGCGGGTTTGTTGCAACCCTTGCCTATTGCCGAGTGGAAGTGGGAGCATGTCACTATGGACTTTGTTGTGGGTCTTCCGAGGACTCAGCGGGGTAGTGATGCTATTTGGGTGGTGGTAGACCGGTTGACGAAGTCGGCGACTTCATTCTATCTTGGCGTTAGAGATTCGATAGATCATCTTCTTGAGTTATGCGTTGGGACATAGTGAGGTTGCACGGGTCCCGATGACGATCGTCTCGAGATAGAGATCCTCGTTCTTGCCGGGTTGTGGCGAGTTTGCAGAGTGCTTTAGGCACTAAGTTGACTTTTAGTACGGCTTATCATCCTCAGACTGACGGGCAGTCCGAGCGTACTATTCAGATCCTTGAGGATATGCTTCGGGGTTGTGTTCTCGACTTTAGTGGGTCGTGGGAGAGGCACTTGCCATTGGTGGAGTTTGCCTACAACAATAGCTTTCAGTCTAGTATCGGTATGGCACCGTTTGAGGCCTTGTATGGCCGACCGTGTAGATCTCCAGTTTGTTGGGCCGAGGTGGGTGATGCACCTTTGTTGGGTCCGGAGTTAGTGAGGGAAACAACGGAGAAAGTTGAGCTTATTCGTAAGAGGCTGGTTACAGCACAGAGCCGTCAGAAATCTTATGCCGACCGTAGGAGGAGACCTTTGGTGTTTGAGGTAGGTGATCATGTCTTTCTGAAGATATCACCTAAACGAGGGTTGATGAGGTTTGGGAAGAGCGGGAAGCTGTCCCCTCGGTTCATTGGGCCTTTTGAGATCCTTGAGAGGATTGACGAGGCTGCTTATCGTTTAGCTTTGCCACCGCAGTTATCCAGAGTTCATGACGTGTTTCATGTGAGTATGCTTCGGAAGTACGAGCCAGATCCGTCACATGTATTGGATTGGACTGATTTAGTTATTGATGAGGATGTCTCATATGAGGAGAGACCGGTTCAAGTCTTGGATAGGCGGGATCAAGTTTTGCGTGGCAAAACCATCCCTTTGGTGAAAGTTTTGTGGAAGCATCACGGAGTGGAGGAGGCCACTTGGGAACGTGAGTTGGAAGTCCGTGAGAAATATCCGAAATTGTTTACTGATTTATAATCTTGTATTTAGATTATGTAATATTGTTGAACTTAAGAGTTTTATATATGTCTTAAGTTAGGAAAACATGGAGAATGTTTTGGTTTAATGTTAACATTTTGAAACTTGCCTTTTTATGGAAGTAGAGTATAACATTTATATATTGAATGCGTTATTTATATCATGAGATTGAATATGATATGGAAATTGTTAACATTGAAAAGGTTAATGCATAATATTGATGCAGGTTGAAATATATGTTGGTTTATACATATTGTGAGATGCCTCTTGATAAGAGATGAAGTGACCAATATTGGTCAAGTTGTTAATTATTGTTTTATATATCATTGGGAATTAAGAAAAAAAACTTGTTTTTACAAACTCATGCTTAATTTCGGGGACGAAATTCTTTTAAGGGGGGGAGGTTATAGCGACCCCGGTCTTTTTCCCATTTGATTATTGTATCCGGACTTACGTTCCGTGGATTCTGCTGTTATATTTGTTGTTCTTTAATTCCTCATTTTGAGTTATAGGATGTGTTGGGCAGGTTTGTTTCAGGTTGGTTGGGTTCGAAAACCAAATCTTGCTGTCCAGTTTTTGAGTTGGTCGCTCGAGCGAGGGTTGAGTTTTGTCTCTAGTGGCTCGAGCCAGGGTTTATTCGCTCGAGCGAGCGATTGCGTCTAGTATAGACCACGAGAGCGAGTGTCTTCGCCGAGCGGCGAGGTGTATGTTTTCGAGTTCTTCGCCGTCGAGCTTTCGTCGCCGAGCTTCGGCGTGCTTGCGAACTGGCATCGAGTTCTTAGCTCGAGCGAGCTTTTCTTCGCTTCGGCGAGTATTTCTAGATCTGGTCGCTCGGCGACCATGTCTTCGCCGAGCGAGCTGTCAGCTTTAAATACGCAGCAACAGCTTTTAAAACGCGTCTTTTTATAACTTTTGATCCGAAACCCTAGTTACGACCATTCTCTCTCCATAATCACATTCTCTCCTAGGTTTGATCTAGTTAGGGTGTGTTTTTACCCTAGTTCCTTCACAAATAAGATAGAGGAGAGCGAGGGCTTTCATTTAATCTGAGCAATTGTTGGTTTGGAGCACTTTGAAGTTTGGGCATCATCTTCATCTTCTTCTTTTCGAGTTATTTCTTCGAGGTAGGGATTTCCTACTCCATTTATACGCTTTAATCCTAAGTGTTGGTATTTTGGTATGTGAGGGGTAGTTTGGTAATTTTGGTATGTGGGGGTAGTTTGGTAATTTTGGAAGAAACCTTAGGGTTTTGGTTTAGATTAAATTGTATAATTAATTTAAAGGAATAATGTGGAATTTGGTTTAATTCATGGAATTGGGAATGTTAAATTTACATTCATTGATGTGTTTATTTCTTGTTTAGAAATAACTGTTGTGGGCTATCGGTGGAGGGTAGCCATTGATTGTTGTAGACCTTGCATGTGGCTTAGGTATAACTGGAATTAAGTCATTTATGTTGACTGTTGAATTAATACAGAACATTACTTGTATTGATTATGTGTTGTATATGGCAATTGCGTGTTTCACTGCATATGCATGTTGTTTGGAGAAGATAGGAGATGAACTCCACGGTTTAGGGGAAGATAGGGGATAGACCTCTAAACCGGATTTATTGGGAGGAGATAGGGGATGGACTCCAATAGCATCACTCTTACGTGTGCTTATTGATTAATAGACATATGTCTATTTATTGTTGATATGATACATTACTAAAATGTGTATCAGTTGGGAAGTATGGAAGTGAATTGATTATGATTGATGCAATACCAACATGTGTATTTGTTATGATTAGGTCTAACTTGAATTGTTATTCCTGTTGAATTGGAAGTAATGGTAATAAAAGATGAAACCCTGTTGAGTTATTTGGCCAGGTTCTGAGCCATAAGTGGAAAGTAAAATGCGCCATAGACAATGTGTCATAGGCAGTGTAGACATTCGTGTCATGAATATTGTAACTCGATTATAGTGTGTTAACCATGTATCAGATGCTAATACTTTAATTAATTCTTATGCTTGGTTTAGTATTTCTCTACTGGGCTGTGGCTCACCCTATATGGGAACTTTATTTTCAGGTTCAGGCGGTTCACTACCTCCAAAGACTTAGCTTGTGAGGATTTGGACTTGAAGATTTGTTTTATTTGTTTTAGTTGTATTATTTAAATTATGTAAACATTCAAGCCTAGGGCTTTATTTGTTTTGAGTTAGAACTCATGGATTTGTGTCCAAGTGTTGGCTTGGCAAGATGTAAGCCCGTAGGACATTTATTTTGATGTTTTATTTCATATTACTCTGATGATTTAAATAAGACAATGGTTTTTCTTCTAATAATGCATGTTGTGTTTTATGTTTAATAGGTTAAATTTTGAGGGCGTTACAAGCCGAGCTCGAGCTCGAGCCCAGCTCAAAGAAAGTTTCGCTTCTCGGCCATCGTTCTTGCCTCTAATCACCACCACCATGTCACTACTACTATCACTATCATCACCATCACCATCAACACTATGCCACTACCACTACTACCACAACCACCACTATCACCATCACCACCACTATGACAATATAAAAATAAAAATATATAATTTAAAAATAATAAATTTTAAATTTAATTTTTATACATATCAAATTACTTATTTTTAATTTAACACTTAAATATTTATCAAATAATTTTTTAATTTAAAAATTCAATATTCAATTTTTCATCCTTAATTTTTAAATTTTAACTTTATCAAATAACAAATTTAACAAAATCATAATTGCACTGAGTTTGCTATTGCAATGGCAAAATCGTACAGGATTCGAAATTTCAAAATTTCAAACCGTTGTAAGATAACGTCACAATCAAATTGCACACCCACCCACCCCAATTTCAAACCGTTGGAAATTACTACTAGGCAAAAACAAAAAAAGAAGACAAACATTGCGCACCTGGCGTACACTATACATTTTCTTCCATCAACTCATCTCATCACCATCATAAACCCATTCTCTCTCTCCAACGCTTTTTCACTCTGCGTTGATTACAAGTCCACTCCTCTCTCTCTCTCTCTCTCTCTCTCTCTATATCTGCTTCATCTTCTTCTAAGCTCTTCGTGTTGAAGTTTCTAGGGTTTTGAACTGAGATCTGCTAGGGTTTTGAGAAGATGGCCACCATGGTGAGCTTGATCGGTTTGGTGAATCGCATCCAGAGGGCTTGTACTGCTCTCGGAGACCACGGTGGTGGCGACACCTCGTTCTCTTCTCTCTGGGACGCTCTTCCCTCTGTCGCCGTCGTCGGTGGCCAGGTATACCTTTTGCACTATCGATTCAGTTCTTTTAGATGGATAGAGAAAGAGAGGGTTTTGTTTGAGGGTTTTGTTTTAGGGTTTTGACTCGATTCAAGCTGAATTTAAGCTTCTGATAATTATTATTCTAGTGGCTGAGATTTTTTAGAGAAAGATTGGTAGTTTTAGGGAGAGATAGAGAATCACAGAGAAAAATGATAGATATATAACGAATTGACAGATAAAGAGAGAGATTACAATTGGATTTGTTATAGTCGAGTGATGGATTGTGCTAAGCTATCTGCAATCTTACTTGTACTTTTACTCAAATTGAGTAGAAGTTTGGGTAAAAAGCTTCATTTGAGTAAAATTGCCAATTTTTAAGTTTTGAGTGGATGCTAGGAGTTGGGAGTAAAGGAGAATTTGGGTAAATGAAATGGGTCTCCCTCCATTTGTCTAATTTTGAGTAATGGTTGAAAATAGATTATTTCCTTATCTGAACTTTTTTGTTCTGATTTGTTTTGGGCTGAGATCAGAGTTCTGGAAAATCTTCGGTATTGGAGAGCATAGTTGGAAGAGATTTCCTTCCTCGAGGATCTGGTTAGGATTTCTTTGCTTTTGTTATGAATTTTGTGTTCTTCAGTCATGTAATTATTCTACTTAATTAACCTAATATTTTTTATTTGTGATCTCATATTTTTTAATAAAAGGTGTTTTTGGGTATTTTCAGGGATTGTCACAAGGCGGCCATTGGTGTTGCAACTGTACAAGATAGATGACGGACAGCAGGAGTATGCTGAGTTTTCTCATCTTCCTCGAAGGAAATTCAGTGATTTTGGTATGTAACTTCTGCTGCAAATGATTTTTACTGTTTATTATTTCATTTTCACTAAAAAGAGAGAGGCAAAAAACCAACATATGTTGGACACAATAGTTTTAAAAATTGGATGAATTGTAAAAGGTGAATTGAATCGTGAATTGATTGTGAATCATGCGATTCACCATAGATTCACTTTGAAAATAGGTTCATCCATAGTTTGTATTGATTTTGCATAATTTGCGAATTGAATTGCAAATTGTAAGCTTCTAATAACAGATACAAGTAATGGGGTTATGAGATTAAACAAGTTGGACTTGAGTTCAGGAGTGTAATGAATTTCAATTGTATTGAAATTTTTTAGTTATATAAATTATGAGGGCCATATCTTTGTGGGGTTATCAAACTCCATACAAGTTTTCCTTGGCCCTTGGGGAGCAAAACAGTATAATTTACATGGGATTTTGGATCTTTGTAGGGGCCATCGCCAACCCTTCTCCTGTCCGCCAATGGTTGACATTGTTTTTATTCTTCTTTTCCTTGACAACTATAGTTTATACTGATGCACTGTGACTGATCTTTTGCAATCTGATTCTCTTCTGCAGCCATGGTTCGCAAGGAAATTCAGGATGAAACTGATAGGGTGACAGGAAAGTCGAAACAGATTTCTCCTGTTCCGATTCATCTTAGTATATACTCTCCAAATGGTGGGTTACTCTTTAACTGTAATTGCTAGTTGGCATGGTAAAACAAATACATTATGAGGCTTGTTGAAAACCAACCTCCTTTTTATCCGCTTGTTATTGGTCCTTTGACACATCATGTGATTCTACATTTTTTTTTTTTTGCTTCCATTTTTTCTTTCTTTAAGAGTTCCACAAACATGGGGCTTCAAGAGGCACTTTGGTCTATATTTCAAGTTGCTTTAAACAAATTTCTTTGTTACTGCGTTGAAAAAATGATACTACTTGGTTATCTTGGGATATGTTCTGAATAAAGATGCAAAGAAGAATCTTGAATTGGGAAGTCATTACCTGCGTGAAATGCCTGCATCCCCATGTTAATATAAAAGTGAGATGAGCACTTTGAATGGTTACATGTGAAGCCATAATTCTAAGCTTTTGAAAAGTTCAAGTAATGGAGTCCAGTACATGTTTGACTGAGTACTATGTGCCATCGAAGTTTGAAAATATTTTGGTTTTGAAATTTGTAAATTTAAATCAACCATGTTTACTTGTTTGAACTAATTGGATAGTTTTTGTGAGAGAAACTTTAACTAGAAATAAACTATTTCAAATGAGCATACCAAGCTGAAATTACTTTTTGTTCTTTTTTATTTGTACTTTGGATGAGTCTTTTCTTATGCCTTTAAGACAATCTTGATCAACATTAGTATTATGCCTTAATATGGGATTGCAATGTGTAGTCCCATTTCACCTCATGATGCAGACGATACCCTCGTACCATCTGTCCAATGTGAATTTTGACTTCACCTTGAACAAAGATGGTCTGGTGTTGTTTTGCCATTGTTGGCAGTGCATGGTATGTTATTATTATTATTAGTATCCTAAATTCCTAATAAATATTGCTGCAAACCGTTACATGGATGAATTGGGTTTAAAAGAGATGCAAGTTATGACATTTTGTAGTGTTGATACCACTTTGGGTCATAATCAAATTACATTCAGTCATAACCAAAGGGACCATAATGGATCCTAACCAAACACGACTTAAGGCGTAACCAAAGACGTCTTCATTCATATCCAAATAACAAGCACAATAGGTTATAACTAAGTCAACCAACACTACAATGGGTCATAACCAAAGATGACATAAGGTTGTAACTAGGGTATATGTATTAAAGAATTTACCTTGTATATATACACACAATATTCTTCACTGACACCATTTTGTGGTTGCTTTTGTGTGGCAGTTGTCAACTTGACCTTAATTGATTTGCCCGGTCTGACAAAAGTTGCTGTTGGTATGTTCTACATAATTTCTATTTTCTTGTAGAACTTTGAATTGATATAAACGTCCTCCAGTCATGAATAAAGAGGTTTTGCAGAGGGACAGCCTGAAAGCATTGTTCAAGACATTGAAAACATGGTGCGATCTTATGTTGAAAAGGTAATGATGAATATCTATTCTTTTTTAAATAGAATGCACATACCCTTGGGATTGTTATAGTGTACTTTATTGTCCTTTTTCTTTTATTATTCACTATCTTAGTGAATGAATCAATCATGATTAAGACTAATTAAGTTTTAACGAGTACTAATTGAGCTATGAAAAGGGTGGAAATAAAAAGAAAAGAAAGGGAAAAAAAATCGCTGAAATTTATATAAAGAATAGATCTACGAAGGTCTCATGACTGCTATGGGAAATAAGAGACCTCCAAAGTGATCAGTGTGTCAAATGTTGTTATGTTTTCACCAATGTTGTTATCTTATCATGATTCACAACTATAATCAATAAGTCTACTTATGTTCGAAGTCTTCTAGACAAATCCAATGAAGCATTCTGGTTTGTAGCATTTGTATTGTTTGGTTATTTGTTTGATTTTACCTGTTTGCTTTGCCATGAACAATTACACGGGTGGCATATGCATTGCTAGTTTCACCAATGTTGTTATCTTATAACGATTCACAACTATAATCAACAAGTCTACTTATGTTTGAAGTCTTCTAGACAAATCCAATGAAGCATTCTGGTTTGTAGCATTTGTATCGTTTGGTTATTTGTTTGATTTCACCTGTTTGCTTTGCCATGAACAATTACACGTGTGGCATATGCATTGCTAGTTTCAATTGAAACGGCCTCGGTTGCAGATTATTGTGGCACTAATTAATTAATGTATGGTTTCTGCAGCCTAACTCCATCATATTGGCAATATCTCCGGCCAATCAAGACATTGCAACATCGGATGCTATCAAACTTGCAAGGGAGGTGGATCCCTCTGGTATATTCTGCTTACTGTTGATTACAGTTAAATTATGAAATTTTTGCTTAATTTCAAATTGCTTGGATATTGTCTTATAAATTTGTTTTGCAACTTGCTCAGGTGATCGGACATTTGGTGTTTTGACAAAGTTAGATCTGATGGATAAAGGAACTAATGCATTGGATGTAGGTTCTCTCTCTCTCTCTCTCTCTCTCTCTCTCTCTCTCTCTCTCTCTCTCTCTCTCTGCAATTATCTTAATAAGTTTTAGTGTTATATTGGCCCCGTGTTTGTTGAGGTTTCTTTTATCTTTATGATGATCAGGGCTATGATTGATTTTAATATTTATTTCATTTTAAGGGAAATAATTTCAAGAAATTAAGTCCATGATAAGTGATGGAATAAGACCGCATTACATGTTTCTTTAAATTATCTTTTTATTATTTTCTCCTGTGCAATTTCTTTAAATGCAGACAAGGCATTATGAAAATACTTCTTGATCACCAGTTTTCTAGCTTCATTCTGCTCTCTATATTTGTTGGACTGAATCAATGATATGGTTGAAGGTTCTTGAAGGGAGATCCTATCGTCTGCAACACCCCTGGGTGGGAATTGTGAATCGTTCCCAAGCTGATATAAATAAAAATATTGATATGGTTGTTGCAAGGCGGAAGGAGCGTGAATACTTTGCTACAAGTCCCGACTATGGACACTTGGCAAATAAAATGGGTTCGGAGTATCTTGCAAAACTTCTCTCCAAGGTATACATTGTGTAACCTATTCATATTTTCAGATTCCTTTGGGAATAAATACGGTATAATTTTGATGAGACTTTTTAATTTCAGCACTTGGAGTCTGTAATTAGGGCAAGAATACCAAGTATCACATCATTGATTAACAAAAGCATTGATGAACTTGAATCTGAGTTGGACCACCTCGGTAGGCCTATTGCTGTTGATGCAGGGGTGAGTTGTTTTCACCTTGTCATTATTCCCGAATGAGACTGTTTGCGTTGTCAATAACTGAAATATTATGTTCCAGGCTCAACTGTATACAATCTTGGAACTTTGCCGCGCTTTTGACCGTATATTTAAGGAGCATCTAGAAGGAGGGTAAACACTTTATCTTCTTCTTATTGGATATATGACCTCAAAGCTGCAATAGGGGGTGGGGAATGGTGCATAATTATTTTGCTTGAGGGGGGGCTCCAC
This sequence comes from Camellia lanceoleosa, assembly GCA_025200525.1. Lineage (NCBI taxonomy): Eukaryota > Viridiplantae > Streptophyta > Magnoliopsida > Ericales > Theaceae > Camellia > Camellia lanceoleosa. Next base: position 54,545,170 of record CM045760.1, read on the forward strand.
TGATTTTTTTTTGGAAAAATGGAGATACTTGGTTTTTATCAATTTAAGGTGACCTAAGCCCAGCTCATTTCTAGGCCTTTAAATAGGTTTTCAATGTATAGCTGGTATAGTGTGTTTTTTGTATACTCTTTTCTTTTTAACGTACTTCCATATAAAAAAAAAAAAAAAAAAAAAAGAATAGCCCATTCATTGCCATCTAGTCCTTGGTTTCCAGGATATCAATGTCAAATATATGATTAGGACCTATAACGACTTAAGTGTTTTTTTTAAACCCTGGCTTACATGTCTGTGATTAATACATGTGGATTTTTTTTTTTTTTCATTTTAGTCGACCTGGAGGTGATCGGATTTATGGAGTATTTGACAACCAGCTTCCCGCTGCTTTAAGGAAGCTTCCATTAGATCGGCATCTTTCTCTGCAAAATGTGAGGAAAATAGTTTCAGAGGCAGATGGTTACCAACCACACTTGATTGCACCTGAGCAAGGTTATCGACGACTGATTGATGGGGCATTAAATTATTTTAGGGGCCCTGCTGAAGCTTCAGTTGATGCTGTAAGTAGTAATGTTGCCTACTATTTTGGTGGACACTGGTTTTATTGTAACTGTATCCGCAAGTTCATCCAAATATTGCCTCTGAATGCGTAACTGACCAAGACTTCTCAAATGTAGGTTCACTTTGTCTTGAAGGAACTTGTTAGAAAGTCAATTGGAGAAACTAAGGTGAACCACTAGTGGAAGCTACATAGTTTTCTACTTAAAAGCAGCATTACTGCTCATCGTTGTCAAATCATGTATTATCAATATAACTAAGCTGTATATGTGTATTTAAAATCATGTATATCAATATAATTAATTGATCTCTTCTTTTATTTTGTGAAAACAAAGTCACTTCATGCATTATGCAAACAGAACTAAATCGCAATTGAATTGTAAAATTCACTCAGTTTAAGATTCTACTGCGTGAATTGAATCGTTTTACTTGAAACTCATATCAAATTGTGAATCATACTGCTAACTGACCTTGTTATTCAGAAAGTGTTTTTAACATTTTGCGTTTCTGATGGGATAGGAATTGAGGCGGTTTCCTACTCTGCAAGCTGAAATTGCTGCTGCTGCTGGTGAAGCCTTGGAAAGGTTCCGGGATGACAGTAAGAAGACCGTTATAAGGTTGGTGGATATGGAGTCCTCATACCTGACAGTAGATTTCTTCCGGAAACTACCTCAGGAGGTAGAGAAAGCAGGAAACCCAGCTGCTGCTGCCTCAACGGTGGATCGCTACGCCGAGGGTCACTTTAGGAGGATAGGGTCGACTGTGTCTTCTTATGTGGCCATGGTGTGTGAGACACTGAAGAACACCATTCCCAAGGCGGTTGTTTATTGTCAGGTTAAGGAGGCCAAGCAGTCATTGCTCAACCACTTCTACACACAAATTGGCAAGAAAGAGGTACCGTTTAAATCTTTTGGGGCACACAGCTAGTTTCACTTTTTAGTGTTTTCTTGACAGTTAATTTTGAATTATAGAAGATTGTCTTTGCACAAAAATGATATTGAGATCAAAAGGGAAGGGTGTTTCTGATCATTTTGTTGTTTCTCTATCTGAGAACAAGGAAAACGAAAACCAGTACAGAAAAAACACAACCAAACATGAGAAATGTTTCTGGAAATTGTTTTTGGATGCAAATCCTTTTTTCCATGAAATGCTGTTGATGTTTGTCGTCATGTTTTGCCATGTTCAGGCTAAACAGCTTGCACAATTGTTAGATGAAGATCCAGCATTGATGGAGAGGAGGCAAGAATGTGCAAAAAGGCTTGAATTGTACAAGTCGGCAAGGGATGAGATTGATTCTGTATCATGGGCTCGATGAGATTGACTGAATATTCGGAGATGCTCTATATCACAATATCAACTAATTCAAGAATTTTGTTGATTGTTGAATTATTGGACGGCTGAGATTCTTTTGTTTAATTTCTTCTTCATGCTGGGTGGGGATTTTTGGATTGTGCTGGTTTGCTATGTTTTGTAAATCTGTAAAATTTATTGCTTCCCATAATAGTACAAGTATGTTATGATTAGAGTTGAACTTATGTTTGGATTGAAGGTTAGAGAAACAATTCTAATTACACATTTGATTTCTTTCTACATTCATGTGTAAGATACAAGATTTATAATACATGTAGTGGATGTATGAAGAAATCAAGTGTGTGATTAGAAGTTCCCAACTTGGATGATTTTTTATAAAATGGAAGGAAATGCATAGTGGGGTAACAGGTTTGAATCAGAAAATTGAAAGTTTTATTTTTGCGTATTTTTTTATTTTCACTGAATTTTTTAATATTGGAAGTAATTTTTTTAAATTTTTAAATTTTTAAATACACTTTACATAAATGTATTTAAAAAGTATAATATTTGTAAAAAAAAAATTTACTAAATAAGAAAAACAGAAAATTTTAGTATATTTTTTGTGTTCTTGTATATTTATTGATTTTTTAAAATATTTTATTTTTTAGACATATCTAAGTAAGGGTGTTTTTAAAAAAGTAAAAAAAAAAAGTTTAAAATTTTAAAAATATTCATTAAAAATTAAAAAAAATATATGAAAAATAAAAAATTTAATTTATAAAAAATTGATTTTAGAAAGTTGAAATAAAAAACAATGATAATTTTTGATCAAATTTTTATCAGAATTTTATTTTGTTTTTTAAATGAATTAAAACGGGTGAGGTGATTCATGTGCTCTGTTAGGGTTAGTTTGGGATATTTTAAAAAAGTACACTTTTTGATTTATTGGCTTATATGGGTTGGGTTTGGGTTGGGTTTGATGTGATGTGTTAGAGAGGTGATGTGATTTAAATAAGATGATGTGACTTAAATAGAATAGTGACTTTTTGACTTTTTGTATTATTTAATAGATGTCAAACTTGACTTTAGTGTTGTGTCGAAAATAAAATAATTGCCAACCCAATAAATAATCCGGACTCGGCTGACTTCAATAACAATTGGGCTTGGGACTTGCACTGATTGTGCTTGTTTCGTATATTTATTATTATCAACTTCTAAAAAAATTTTAAACTATTTTTATCTCATAAAACATGAGTAGAGTTTTTTTTATAAAAATTTTATTGGATAAATTACAACGGCTATTTCTAAAGTTTAAAAAAAAATATAATAAATTTCATAATTTTGACATAATTATATAAATTTGTCTTTTAATAAAATTAAATCCATCGAAATTAATGTAACTTGTAAGTGTGAAAACACAAATGTAAATATAATATAATATAAAAGATATAAAGAGCTGATAGGTTTGGAATCAGTATGATTAATCAGTTTTTTAGTGAAAAGCTGCTTATAAACTTTTTTGTGAGAGAGGAAGTTTTCAGATTATTACCAAACTTTCCAAAATAGGCCTAATTGGCAATTTATCTACAGGAATCATGCCAAAGCCTTCTTCTATACGGAGCAATACAATAAAAGGGACGTAGGAATTGCCTTTTACTGTCCGGCTGGTTGAAATAGCTTTCTCCGGAGCCTCTGGGAGGTTAGGGTATTTAATCCCATGATATTCAAGGAGTAGTGCGTCAACAATATATAACTAATAAATTATTAATGAAAATGAGATTGTGTATATATGAATTAAAATTTTAAAAATTTTAATATAACTATATTAAAACTGTAAAAGTTGTTATATTTTCTCTACATTTTAAAAAAAAGCGGTCTAATTTATTCATGAAAAATTCCATTGTTACGTAAATTTATAAAAAAAATAAAATAATAATAATAATGATATGACAATATCATTATTTATAAATAAATTTTAGGGGAATTTTTTTTAAGGTCCCTAATAATAGTAATTTAGAGGATAAAGAACCAAAAAAAGGGGTGATGCATCAGGTCTGTCAATTATATCGCGCGCGTTTTTAATTATTTCATGGACCAAAATACCCTTCACAAATCAACAAAGAAACTAAATTGGATTTCGACGACTGAGTTTCATTCCAAACATCCAACCATCTTCACGAGCAAGAGAACAACAAAATTAGAGTTTCAATATCATCTTCACCATCGACATTAGAGTTTCATTATCTTCTGCAAAAATCTTTTCCATTACTTCCTTATAAATTTCTCTGACCCTGTTTTCATTGTTCATCGTCATCTCAGTTCATCTTTGTCACATTACATCTTCATCTCAGGGCATATCAGTTCGTAATTAGCGTTTCATCCTAACTTTGGTAAGTTTTTTTACAATCCAACGAGTTTTTATCTGAAAACATAGTTAATTGCATTTTATATTAACCTTCCATTAATAAGGGTTTCAATTTCGTAATAAAAAATTACATGAATTTGAAAAAAGTTATTTCTCTATGTTTTGAACTTATTCTTGAACATGTTTATGTGATTTTATCTATAAATTTCTTTGGTATTTGATTGATGTATGTCTCTTCTTTGAATTTTCTCTGGCATGTTTATTTTGAAAAAAACTATTTCTCTATGTTTTGCTCTTATTCTTGAACATGTTTGTGTGATTTTGTCTATAAATTTCTCTGCTCTATAAATTTCTCTGGAATGTGTAATTCTCTCAAGTATTTTCATTTCCTGTGCCTACTAAATTTATATTTCTTTTTTGAATTTTCTCTAGCTATATTTTACATATATATGTAATATTACTTTCTTGTCTGTGTCTAAGTTTTTTTGGCATTTATAATTTTCTCTGGCCACATTACTTTTCTTCCTTGTGTGTCTCTATCATGTTTAATTTTCTCTAGTTGTGTATGTAAATTTCTCTGGCATTTTAATATTATGGACTGGAAATTTTCTCTGGAATGGAAATTTTCTCTGGAATGTATAATTTTCTTTGGTATTTTCATTTTCTATGCGTCCTAAGTTTATGTTTTTTTCTTAAAATTTTTAAAAATTTCTCTGTCATAGTTATGTTGCTTTGGTTATTTGCTCTGGGAATGAAAATTAGCTGTGGCCACATGTATTCCACACGAAAACATCTATTATTCTCTTGTTAGTGTCTAAGGCTGTGTTTGGTACAGCTCTAGAACTAACGTTCTAGAGCTTAATTTGAACACGACGTTTGTTTATGCATTTCAAAACATAATTCCACGCTTACTTTTGAAAACGCGGTCGAAAGCGGAAAATTTGGACTAACCGGTCGTCCACTGGAGACCGGCCAGTTGATCGGAACAGTGCAATTTATTTTTTTTTTATTTTTTTTATTTTTTTATTTTTTGCAATTGACATATATTAATTTTTATATATTTGAAAAAATTATTTTCCGAATTTTTAAATTTTTTTTATGTGTTTTAATAGAATTTTAAGTTGTATATTTGGTTATGAGTTGTAAGTTTTTGTATCAAATATTATATGTCACATAAAAAATTCCCTACTCAATTCAAAACTCTTTTACCAAACAAATTTTCCACACTCAAATTATAATTTCAAAACTCACAAACTCAAAATACAACTCCTATTCTCAAATCATAGTTAGAAAACTCAACCAAATGCAACCTAAGTTTCTTTGGAATTTATAATTTTCTCTGGCCACATTAGTTTTCTCCCTTGTGTCTGTCTGCCATGTTTAATTCTCTTTGGTATGTTTATTTTATTCAATTCTTGGTTTCAATGTTATGTAATTTTCTATGACATATTTACATTGCTTTGTTTATTTTATCTTGCTAATTGTGGAATGGAATTTTTTCTGGCTTGCCATGTTTATTTTTCTCTGTCATATTCATTTTCTGTGCTTGCTCGATATACTTTTCTTTTTTGAATTTTCTCTGGCTATATTTTACTTCTATATATAATTTTAACAATTATTGAAAATTTCTCTGGCATGTTTATGTTGCTTTATTGATTTTTTCTGTGAATGAAAATTTTCTGTGGCTAGATGTATTCCACAAGAAAACAAATAGTACTCTGACATTTAATTTTCAGTGTCTAATTTTCTTTGACATTTATAATTTTTCCTGGCCACCTTTGTTTTCTCCCTTATGTGTAATTTTTTCTAACATGTCCAATTTTCTCTAGCATGTTCAATTTTCTCTGGGATTTAATGTTGGCATCTTTATGTTTTCATCATTGTCTAGAAATGGCAAAACGTAAAAGCAGCAAAACACTAGAAACATCGAGTAAGAAACAGAAACTCTCTCAGTCTTCTTGTGATCTAAGATCAAAAAGCAGCAAAACACCACAAACTCCTTGCCAAAACACATAAGTCCAAGGTGATGAAGCAACTAGCATCAAGATGAATACCCCAACATCAAAAGACTCAAGCTCAAGAGGGAAAAACCTGTTAAACTCCAAAGAAAGAGAGCTCATTAAAGCATTCAATACCGATCCAACCTCTCATCTGTTGTCTCCTTTTTTTAAACACTTAAATTCAATTCAAACCAACTTGAAGAGCATCAAAAGACCCCATTCTGGTATTTGATCCAAGCTCTAACCACTAGAAGAATGGATCCAAGGAAATCTAGGAAATCTAATGATGATGTAGTTGCAATAATCCAACGTTACAATGAAAAAATGAAAGCATTTATAGTTGGTAACAAGAACTTGACATTTACAACCAATGACATGACCTTGATTTTTGGTTTGCAAGGAGGTAAAGGAGCCATGTCATTAAGATACTCTAAAAAGTCAAAATCTGCATTCTTAAGGAGAAGATTCCCAAAGGACACAAGGCTCACTGGTCATGTTCTTAAAAATGTCTTGGTCAAAGCAATGAAAGGCAAGCAACCAACTAACTTCAAAGATATAACAATCATTGTTACCTTGTACTTGTGTCTCACCTTATTTTTTGCAACAAGTGGGAATTCAATAGGGTGGGTTTTTATAAAGTACGTGGAACCTCTTGAATCAATGAAGCAATATGATTGGCCAGAAGCAATCATATCAACATTGATCGATTCTATCACAGTATTACACAAAACTCCAGAAAAAGTAACACAACTGATACTTACAGTTATGATACTTACAAATTTGATCGATTCTAGTAAGTATAATTTCGATTCAAATTTACAGTTATGATACTTACAAATTTGTGTGTTTAGTAAAATTTAATTACTTTAATTTCCATTACAGTATTGGCTATGTGAAACATGCGAATATCATTGACTCGGAAGACAGTAACACAATTGACTTCCCAAGATATGCCAAGTGGAACTTGCAAAGCTTGACCAAATAGCTGCAAAAGACACCAGTCCATTCTCTTGCACCTCGATAGGTTAGATTTCTATCGCCATTGAAATCTCAGTGAAATTTCAAAATTTCTCTGACCACTAGTTTGTTTCCCTCCTTGTGCCTTAATTAATTAAGATCAATTTTCTCTGAAATTTCAATTTATGTTTCTTCTTTGATTACCACTAGTTTATTTCTGCTCTTATAATAAATTTTCTCTGCCATCCAAATTTCTCTAACCACAATTGTAACACATTAACTTATATGTCCTGATTGATTTTCTCTGATATCTGAATTATGTTGGTTGTTTCATAATTTTCTTTGGCCCATAAAATTATTTCTCCTTGTGTGTAATTTTCTCTAACCCATAACTTATGTGCCTTGACTGATTGAGATTAATTTTCTCTGAAATTTCAATTTATGTTGCTTCTTTGATTAATACTGTTTATTTCTGCCCTTGTAATGAATTTTCTCTGGAATCCAAATTTCCCTGGCAACAATTATGGTGACATTATTTTATCTGCCTTGATTGATTTTCTCTGATATCTAAATTATGTTGCTTGTTTCAAAATTTTCTCTGATCCATAAAACTATTTGTCCTTGTGTGTAATTTTCTCTAGCCCATAAAATTTTCTCTGAAATTTATATCCCATTAGTACGATTTAGATGAATTTTATCTGGCCCATAACTTATGTGCCTTGACTGATTAAGATCAATTTTATTCGAAATTTCAATTTATGTTGCTTTTTGATTACCACTGTTTGTTTCTCCCATTGTAATGAATTTTCTTTGGAATCCAAATTTCTCTAACACAATTATAGTAACATTAACTTATATGCCTTGATTGATTTTCTCTGATATGTAAATTATGTTACTTGTTTCATAATTTTCTCTGACTCATAAAGTTATCTCATTGTCTGTAATGTTCTCTAAAGTTTGTTTCCTATTAGTATGATTTAGATGAATTTTATCTGCCTTAAAAGAGCCTTCTGTTATAGATAGATAACAAGGAGCTAGTTAAAAACCCATCAAATGAGTTTTGTCTTGGTAAAAAGAAGAAGAAAGAATCAAAAAAAGCAATTGTCAAATTCAAGAAGACATTAGAAGATTCATCTGAAGAAGAACGAGGGAATGAAGAAGGAGAAGGCAACACAAAAGAATAAGAAGCAAGCAATGGAGAAGAAGATCAAGCAAGCAGTGCAGAAGTAGAAGCCAGAGAAAAAAATAAAGAAGTAGAAGTAGAAGACAAAGAAGAAAATGAACAGAAAGAAGAAGACAATGAAGAAGAAGACAAAGGCACTGAATCTAAAGAGGAAGAAGAAAACAATGAGGAAAGTGATGAAGAAGAACATAATGAGCCAATGGACCAACATCATGATAGCATTTGTGGCTCAACAATGCATCAGTCTCAAGAATCTAAGAAATCAAAGGATGCTCAAATTGCTGATCTATATCAAAGACTAAAGGCACTTTATAAATCCAAAATAGAAGAAGAGAAAAATTAGAATGAATTACTTGCAGAAAAGGACATTGCAATAAGAACATTGACATTACATAACTCAGAACTTCAAGAAAGAGGCATCACAAACCAAATGAAACTAAAGATATTGAAGGTTCAAAAACAAGATGATACAAAAACAATTCAACAGTTTAGGTATTCAATTTCAGAGCTTGAAACTGAAAATGTTAGATTGCATGAACAAATTCAAGAACTATTTGTCCAACTAGCAACACAACCTTACCGAACACCAATACAAGTTCAACCTCAAGGTCAGTAAAAATCTTGAGCCACAAAAAGTTATGTCCTTGTGTCAACATAACTCAAAGAAATTTCTATTTATTACAATTCTCTTTGTCAATGGTAATTTTCTCTGGAAGTTAAATTTTTCTGACCATATTAGTTTCTACTGCTTATTTTTATTGATTTTTACTGCTTATTTGATTTTCTCTGTCTATTTGTTTATTTGATTTTTGGAGCTTGTTTGATTTTGACTGTGTATAGTTAGAATAGAAATTGAACAACAACCAACAACACAGCAAAAACAAGTGGCATACAAAGAACAACCAAAACAAAAGACAAAAGTCTATGGTAACTGAAAAATATTGAATCAAATAAATTTACATATTAAAATATGATCTGTTACTTTAGAGAAATTTAACTTTTACTGATATTTTCACTGTTTACAGTGAAAAAATATACTACATCAATGATAAAGAATTTAAAGGCAAAAGAAAGGAAAGAAAAGCAGCAGGATCCAAAATTTCAATATCTCAAAATTGCGAAGGTGACTAGAGGTTCAAAGCAAGCTGCAAAGCAAGCAAAGCAAACCACCAAAGACAAAGAAGTACTTGATGCCAATGAGTACGTCTTGCCGCAACCAACAAGAACAAGAAAATCTTGGGTTTTTCTACGAACTCTACCCGTTTCAAAATTGATAAAAGAACATGTAAAAGACATCTTACAACACATATCAAATGTGTCTGGACTCGAGTAAGTACAACAAATAAAATAGAAGATAACAAACAGTAATTTACTAACTTATATTGTATTAACAACTATTAAATCCCTTCTTTGTCATCTTGTAGGGCTTTAATCTGGACAAGTGGGTTTAATCTCATTATCTTTGAAGATATTAGAAACCTAATAAAGGAAAAAAAAATTGTCAACAATGTAAGTCTTTCATCAAAATTTCTCTGCAATGTTCCATCAACCTTTATAAACCAATGTTACAATTATAAATGATATTTTTTAGCTCATTGATGGCTATGGAGAGATCCTATTTGCTGACCAAAGGAGAAAAGGACAACAATCAACTTCATTTTTTTTTTCACATGCATAAGCTTAGTATGTTACTATTCTTTTATTTGATTTCTTTAGAATTTACTTAATACTTTCTCTTATTAAGATTGTAACAACCCAGATTTTTAATTATTCTGTAGAATTTATACTAATATTATTTAATCTCAGTTAAGAAAATACATGATTTATTATATATTATTATGCGTAATTTTGTGAAATAATATAATTATTAAAAGTTTATGGGTCAAAATATAAATAATAATAATAATATAGATAATATAAATAATAATAATAATAATAATAATAATAATAATAATAATAATAATAATAATGAGTGTGGTACTAAAATAAATAATTAATTTTCTGTTAATATAAGATAAAGTGTAATTTAATTAAGAATTAAATTATTTATATAATTATATTAAAAAGTTGGGTCAAAATGTAATTATCTTAAATATCTATTAAGGATAAGAATGAATCTATATAATTATGAATTAAATCTGAGCGAAAGCGACGTCTGAGCCACATGGAAGCCACGTACTCGTCTCTCCTCCCTATAAAAGGAGGAGACGTTCACTGGAAAGGGGAGGAAAGAAAAGGAGAAAAGGAAAAGAAAGAAGAAAAGAAAAGAGAAAGAAAGAAAAGAAAAAGAGGAAAAGAAGGAAGGAATAGTGGAAGGTGAGAGGGTTTTGATAGTGAAAATGAAGAGTAAGGTATTAAAGTTAAGGTGAGTTATATTATACCTTGAGTCACCAAAATGTATTTTATGTATGTTTTAATTTACCATACTTATTTTATACAAGTTATGTTTTTAATAAAAGTTATATTTTATAAAGGTTTCAATTACATGGTTTATTTTCTCACTATTTGTGAAAAGGAAACCCATGGATATGTTTGTTTATATTTTAAAGAATATTTGGCTATGACCTTATATACAATTATGTTTTGTAAGTACCACCACGGGAGTCCCACGCCTTGGGGGACTTAAATAACCATTGGCCTCTGTTTGGTTACTTTGTGGTCCTCTGATCCTTTGACCTCTGTTTTGTGCGGACCAAAGTATTGTGCGGAGCTAAGTGCTACACTATTGTGGGAGCTACCTCTAGAATCCGTACGAGCCACCTCTTGAATCCCTACCTCTGTTATGTGCGGACCAAAGTGCTGTGCGGAACTAAGTGCTATACTATTGTGGGAGCCACCTCTTGAATCCGTACCTCTGTTATGACTGTCACTTCTGTGACCTCTGTTCTGTACCATGGTTATGGTCATTTACTTATATAATTTATGTATTTCAGTTTCTGCCACCTAAATGATTTATTTCAGTTTCTGCTACTTAAATGATTTGTTTATGTAAATGTTTTGGCCTAACTAACGATCCATGGTTATTTCGTGTCCCTTATACTCTTGGTATAATATTTCTCACTCTGTTGTGTGCTTATAACCATTGGCCTCTGTTTGATCACTTTGTGGTCCTCTGTTTGTCATGGATCCATTGACCTCTGTTCTGTGCGGAGCAAAGTACTATGCGGAGCTAAGTGCTACACTATTGTGGGAGCCACCTCTAGAATCTGTACGAGCCACCTCTTGAATTCGTACCTCTGTTTTGACTGTCACTTCTGTTCTGTTCTGTTCTGTACCATGATTATGGTTATATATTTATATAATATCCGTATTTCAGTTTCTGCTACTTAAATGATTTCTGCTACTCAAATGATTTGTTTATGTAAATGTTTTGGCCTAACTAACGATCTATGGTTATTTCGTGTCTCTTATACTCTTGGTATAATATTTCTCACTCTGCCATGTACTTATAGTTATTTACCAATTTTCAGGAAATAGCTTTTGGAAAGTCTTAGATGCGGGGCTGCGAAATAGACACACACAACATTTTTATTATATTTCTCTATATAAATAACGACCTTTTTGGTCAATACATTTTGTAATAAAAATAGAAGCTCCGATGATTATTTTTGTACCCTCATTTAAATATTTCTTCCGCTTGCGTTTATTGATTTGTTTAAGAATTGGCCGGAGGTAACCTCAGTTACTGGCCATCACGATGCTTAACCTTTGGATACGGGGAGCGGATCGTGACAAAGATACTTCTTGAAACCAGTTGTGTCACTAGTCTAATTTTCTCTGGCTAGTTGGGTGCATTTAAAATTTCTCTGTGTTTATATTTCTTAAATTCCTGTCATTTCAACTTTCTCATAACCATTTTTTGATTTTCTCTGACCGCAAAGCTTCATCAAGATGCTGGAAAATCAAACTTTTTGAGTCTCATTATTTGACAAGTATCTTGAAACAGCATGGAGGAACTATAAGTTCCTCCATTTCCCAATAAATACGGGGGGCAATGAGAAGTCAACAGATAAAAATCACTAGACCTTGTTAGTCTTGGACAAACAAGACAATTTATAGAGGTTCTACATCTCACTAAGGCCAATGAGGGATGATGCACAAGACAAATATATCAAAGATGCAAAACAATTGATAATGAGTGCAAATTTTTATAATCCATGATAATGTTTATGTGATGATAAATTTCATAGAATCCCATTGATTTGTGTGTAAATTTTTTTGTTATTTAAAAATTATTTTTTTGTAGAAAGATTAGGTAAAGGATTTTTTGAAAGTTTGCCTTGAAAGAGAGGCACAATCACAACCCTCTTTTAAATTGATAGGCTCACAAAACACAAATTATGACTTTAAATATGTCAACAATGCTCCACAACAAGACAGTGATTCGTAAGTTTCATACAACATCTATAAATAAGATAATCTAATTTGAATGTTTCTTAAAACTAACTATATCTATAATTTGTATGTTGTGTGGATTGTGGCCTCTTTGTATGCTACATAATGAGACAATATAGCAACCATGAACCTATCAGCTCAAAATTGTGGACACAAGACGTAAAGTTGATGAGAGTAGAAATCATAGAGAGATTTGTAACCGAAGTTGGCCAACCATGGACAGAACCAATTCAAATACCACCAGAAGAAGAATCAAAAGTATAATAGTGAAAGCACACTAGTGAAAGGAAGACAATGTACACAATATAATTAGAAATAACCATTCAATTTGTTTTTCCATACATTGAAGGAATGATGATGTTTGACATATATATATATATATCTTTTTTTGACTAATGTAAATTTCATAGCTATCAATGGTTAAATATATATATTTTTATATTGCATGCTAAGTAATGATTGTCAACACAATCTACACAGAGGAAATTATCTCCAGAAATTTCTCTAGTATGATGTTAATAGAAATTCACAGAGAAATTTAACTCGTATTGTGCCAAGAGGGAGTCTATATGATCATATAATCTGTAATGCTATGTTTTGGTACAAAACAATCATCAAATTCAAAAAACATAAAGCACATAGTAATTTTCTCTGCTATTAGCAAATTTCTCTGGATGAATTTGAAGCTTCAAAATACAATGCACAGAGAATTTTCTCTACTAGTGGCAAATTTCTCTGGATGAATTTAGCTAGTATTATAAACACACTGCCTATAGTATGTTTCAACAAACACAATGCATACTATAATTTTCAATGCTATTGGTAAATTTCTTTGGATGAATTTGACTTTACAAAACACAATGCACATTTCAACAAACACAATACCCATAGTAAATTTCTCTTCTATTGGTAAATTTCTCTAGATGAATTTGACTGGTATAAAGTTACTCGAAATTCACAGAGAAATTTAACTCATATCGTGCCAAAAAGGTGCTTATATGATCATATAATCTGTAATGCATTGTGTTAGTACAAAACAGTCATCAAATTCTAAAAACACAATGCACACGGTAATTTTCTCTGCTATTGGCAAATTTCTCTAGATGAATTTGACCTTATAAAACACAATGCACAGAGAATTTTCTTTGCTAGTGGCAAATTTCTCTAGATGAATTTGACTGGTATTATAAATACACTGCCTATAATACGTATCAACAAATACAATGCACACTATAATTTTCTCTGCCAATGGCAAATTTCTCTGGATGAATTTGACCTCACAAAACACAATGCATATTTCAACAAAAACAATGCCCATAATAAATTTCTCTACTTTTGGCAAATTTCTATGGATGAATTTGACTGGTATTATAAAGGCACTCCGAAAGTATGTTTCTAAAAACACAATACAAAAAGTAATTTTCATTGCTATTGAAAAATTTCTCTAGATGAATTTGATTGATATTATTATATACACATTGTCCAAAAAATACATTTCACAAAACAAAATACACAAAGTAATCATCAAATGTATTATTCAATTAATAAAATGTATTATCCTGAACTATTTAACAAATGTGCCTTGCATGTCCTCTTATTATGGCGACCAATACTCTCACATCGACTACACTTAATCACCTTTTTAAACTTTCCAGTAGAAGTAATTATGTTCTTCTTTGACCTTCCAGCTAGTCTCTTACTTAATTGAGGTAAAATCGTAGCATCGTCAATGCTACACATAGGTTTTTCAACAGTTAGAACTGGGCCAATCGAAAACGAGTATGCTTGACGATACATATCAGCATGAAAAAATAGTTCAACAAATGAATTCAAATTTTTTCTACTCTTAAAAATTGCAGTAACAACATGTTGACATGGATACCCATTTATTTCCCATTTTCGACATAAACAAGTTCTCAACCCAAGATCAACCATAACCGAAGGAAAAAAATGCACTTCAAAGACATTATCAGATGATAAATTCACATTCCATGTTCTCCCATCCATAAAAGCTTTCTCCAACACACTATCCCTATGAAGACAGAGAATTTTATTCCATTTACTAGAGAGCAGTATCCTATCAGACCTTATATTCATGATTTGCAACTGTATTATGTCCACAAAATTTGTTATTGGCAAGTACTGAGCTTCTCGTATCCATGAATTGAATGACTCAGCAACATTTGAATACATCTCACCATAATGTTTCCCTTCAAAATATGTATCACTCCAATTTTTATATGGTAAACTTCTCAAGAAAACACTCATAATGTCTCCTCCCTAACTTTTTAATTCGTTTAACTTGAAATGGAATGATGCCTTTGTTGGCGCATATGCACATTCTGAAAACTTGGATACAATCGTCTCTCTAATCAAATTTGTGTTTCCACATGACAACTTGTCGCTCAAATTTCTCTTTAGATGTTCAAGACAAAATCCATGAAAGCAATTAGGGAAAAACCTAGTAATTCCTTCCACAATACCACAATGTCGATCTGATATGAAACTTATCACCCTCTCCGATCCCAATACTTCACATAAATGTTCAAAGAACCAATACCAATTGTCTTTATTCTCAGTTTCAACGACAACAAAAGTTATAGGAAAAAAACCTACAAAACAAATAGGAACAAGCATATTAGATATATACATGCGGAGAAAATTAGAACAATAAATAACCAGAGAAATTTGACGCTGCCAACATCCAAAGAAACTTCATACAGTGGCCAAATCCAGAGAAAATTCACACAATGGCAATCTCTAGAGAAAATTCACTTGGTCACCAACTCTAGAGAAAATTCACACATTGACAACATCTAGAGAAAATACACTTAGTGACCAACTATAGAGAAAATTCACACAATGACAATATCCAGAGAAAATTCACTTAGTGACCTACTACAAATAAAATTGACACAATGACAACATCTAGAGAAAATTCACACATTGACCAAAATCTAGAGAAAATTCACATAGTGACCACAACTAGAGAAAATTCACACAGTGGCCAAAACCAAAGAAAATTCAAAGTGTTAG
Organism: Camellia lanceoleosa; assembly: GCA_025200525.1. Classification (NCBI taxonomy): domain Eukaryota; kingdom Viridiplantae; phylum Streptophyta; class Magnoliopsida; order Ericales; family Theaceae; genus Camellia; species Camellia lanceoleosa. Next base: position 54,560,948 of record CM045760.1, read on the forward strand.
AGAAAAACCACATTCAGTCAAGTCCCACATGTATAGAAAATTCACATACTTAGATAAAATTAGATATATTTACAATCACCTTCATTTCTATCTTTCCCCGTTGCGACAAGCATAACTCCTTTGTATCGTCCTTTCAAAAATGTTCCATCAAGAAACAACAATGACCGACAATATTTGAAAACAGCAATGCATGCATGAAATGCCACAAACACTCTTTTGAAACGCTTGTTATCTTCAAAATCTAACTCAAAACGACTACCTGGATTGTTCTTCGATGCCTCATCAAAATACCATCGTAATTGATCGAATAACAAACAAGAATCTCCATATGTACTACATTTTGTTGTTTCAACCACCAACCAACCACAGTTATAACTGATTGAGACCACATACTTGTCTTTCATTTATTTGACAATATCCATTGGACGAGTTAAAGGTTTTGCATTTAGCTCTTCAAGTATTAACCCATAAACTAAGCTGGAAGTTATCCTAGCATGTTTACTAGTACAAACCGCCACACCACACGTATGTTCATTGTTCAAAGTTCTTATGTAAAAGAACCCATTCGTTTTTTCAACTGAAGCATGTATACGCCACATACATCCCTTTGATTCCTTATATGCACATTCTGCTGTAACCCTTGTCATTTTTAACATACGTAAATTGAAAACCAACTTCAATAGCATACTTGCATAAAATAGTACGAAACTCAACCACACCACCCTTAAACTTTTGTCCAACACTCGTAATATTATTTTGCCAACCAGCTGACAATAACACATTTTCTTGGTGAGAACAAAACTTAGAGAGTGAATTCTTTTCAATATCCACTAGCCTATCACATTCACCATGCACAACATCTACCCAATTAGACCCTAATTTCATCATCTTGATTAGAAATACTACACCTAATAACTGAAACATCAATTATATCAACACCACGTGCACAAACAACCTTCAACATATTCAGAAAATCAATATTATTTCGAATCATACAATTCGGATGGCCGATAATAGAATATGAAATACACATCGTCTCAGGTTTCAAATTCTCCCATGTTTTATACAAAATGCCAACCAATTTCTTAAAATTCAATTCACATGAAACATTAATGACAATAGTAGTATTCCCATATTTGCACAGCAATAACACTGCACTGTCCATCGATGAAAGAAAAAACAAGAAAAATAATTTGTTCAATATAAAAACACTTCACAAGAACAATATAAAAGTCTAGAGAAATTTCTAATAATTATAATTTCTTCTGGATTATAATAACAAGCTTATAATTTTCTTTGGACTTAAATAAAAGTCTAGAGACATTTACAAACTTATATTCACCTTCAAGATAACAAAAACAAAATCACAGAAAACTTAATGAATCCAGAGAGAATCACAGAGAAATTTACTGTTAACTATTAAACACAATCATAGACAAAAATTACACAGAAGATCTGTTATGAAATTATAAGCTTCTCTGTGATTTTCACTGAACTACAAGCTTACAATTTTCTCTGTGTGATTGTGCAATATTGCACTCATATCAAAATCTAGAGAAATTTAAAAACTTACATACACCTTCAAGATAACAAAAAATACTGCACTGTCCATCTAAACTGAAAGAAAAAACATAAAAAATAACTTTTGCTCAGAGAAACAAAAACTTATATTCACTTTGAACTACAAATTTATAATTTTCTCTGAACTACAAACTGAAAGTGAATAACAAACTTATAATTTTCTATGAACTATAAATAAAAGTCCAGAGAAATTTAAGAATTTATATTCACTTTTAAGATCACAAAAACAAAAATACATTAACATCAAATTGACAAAAATGTTAACTATTCTACACAAACGTAGAGAAACTCATAGAGAAGATCTGTTATGCTCACAAAACATTCAATTGAGAAAAATAAGAAATAACAACATAACAAAATAATAATAACATGTCTATAATAAATTACAATTTTCTTTGTGATTTTCACTGGACTACAAATTTACAATTTTCTCTGTGATTTTCACTGAATTACAAACTTACAATTTTCTCTGAGATTCTATCTCTATTAGAAACTTTTAATAATATGTCCATATGAACTTATAATTTTTTCTGTGATTTTCGTTGGATTATAATAACAAATTTTCTTTGGACTATACCAACAAAAGTGTAGAAAAAATAAAAAACAAAACTTAGAAAACAAAAAATGATAAGAAATTTACACTTATCTCTAGTTTAAAAAAAAATTTATGATTTGAAAAAATAGAGAATAAAACTTATCATTGATAAGTATGTTTATGAAAAACAGAGCACGAAAAATAAACTCTAAACATCAAAATCAACTCCACTGTCAACTCTTTTTGAAATTGATCAAAAAACAGAGAATGAAAAATGAACTCCAAAAATCAAAATCAACTCCTCTCTTTAAAATTGATCAATAACAGATAATGAAAAATTAACTCTAAAAATCATAAACAACTTTACTGAGCTAGCCTCCCTTTTAAATTGATCAAAACTGAAAACAAAAATCTAATGCAAAAATACACTCGAAAAACTAATATGAAATTGAAATCCTTACATAAAATTCAAAACAAAAATCGAAATCTATGTGGAATCTCCATCGAAAACATACCTGATTCAACTCCACTGAAAAAACATATACGATCAACACACTGTAACACCTACACGATCGTAGCAATCTTTATCGTCAAGTGCGCTGCAATACTTGCAAAATCCTTACGAAATCTCCACTACGAAGTCAATTTCCAAAATCTCTACCGTGAAATCAGTAATAGAATATTCAGTTTGCCAAAATTCAAACAAACTTATGTTATAAAGAAGGGTAAATTAAGTATTTTATAACGTAAAATAAGGTTGAGGGATCTTAGTCATCAAAACATATTATTGTGAATCTCTCCTCTTATCAAAAGTTAGGTAGGAATCTTAGACAAATTTTCCTTAAATTTTAGTAGTCTTTTATTTTGAAGTAAAATATTTATAATTAATACATCATTATCATTATATGTAAAAATTATCAGTAATGCTAGAGGCCCCAAAAATTCTACCAAAAGTTCTACCAAATGTCTATGAATTTTTGTTGGGAAAATTAGGGCTGAGCAAAGAATCTGTGAAATCCGTAATCCGATCCAGTCCAGTCTAATCCAGTAAGTTTGGATTGGTTTTTTGAATCCGTGGTTCGGTTCCAGATTGAAAAATTAAAAAACCGTAGTTCACGAATTGGTTTCGGATTGAATCCCACGGTTCCGGATTGAAAATGATCCGGACCGTATACAAATAGTCTATATTTTTTATATACACCCTCCTGCATAGTATCTTCTCTTATTTCATATAAAATTTAAATCCAAATCTAAACTTACATAGTATCTTCTTTTATTGCTTTTGTTTGCTAGTTTTTAGTGTTAATTTGTAATGGTCTAAATACTTATGGTGGAAATAGTTTCTTTATGATTGTTTAAATTCTAGAATAGTTTGTCGCTATTATGAAAAGACATGTTGCTATTGTGAAACTAATATGGTGCTATATTTATATTTTTATGAAAATAAAGTGTTATATATATATTTTTGTTATTTAATTATATAAATTCGTGGTTCTAAACCGATCTAATCCGTATTTAAATGGATTGGTTCGGATTGATTTCACGATTTAAACGGATTGGATTAGTTCTAATTTTTCAAGATCCGTAAATAATGAATTGATCCTGATTTTACCCCAATCCAATCTAATCCGAACCATGCTCACCCCTGGAAAAAATTAACAAGTAGGGCCAACCCCTTGACTCGAGCAGAGGCAGGCCTCCTTACGCCTTTTCTTCAGTGAGTAGAGAAGAAAATTATAAAAATATGAAGAGTGGAAATAAGGAGTGCAAGTGAAAAGTTAGAATCCGGATCGTCGGTGCCGCTTTCCTGCGGCACCTCCCTGTAGCCCCCCAAAACGACGTCGTTTTGGGGGGCTTTTTTTTCTTTTTTTTTTTTCTTCTCTCTCTTCCGTCTATGTTTGGTCTTCTGCCGAACAGAAACCGGAGGGGAGGGGAGGGGAGGAGAAGAAGAGAGAAAGGAAGGGAGAAGAGAGAGAGAGTGAAAGCAGAGAGAGGAGTGACAGAAATGGAAGCCGAGAAGCTCCTCCCCTCACGGCGGCATCAGCAGCAGCAGTAAAGCGGTGCCGAGAAGCTCCTCGCCGGCCGTGACCTTCCTCATCGCCGACACTCTGAACCCTTCTTCTTCTCGGTTTTTTTTTTTTTTTTCTTTCTTTTTCTTCTTTCTCTTCACTTCAGTCTGTGTTTGGTTTTTGAAGAAAACCAGAGGCCTCTTCTTCTTCTGCAGAACAGAAACCAGAGAGGAGGGGAGGGGAGAGGAGGGGAAGAAGAGAGAGAGGAAGGGAGAAGAAGGGAGAGGAGAACCCAGATACAAGGCAAAGCAGAACATGAATTTCACTCTCAATTTCTCTCCCTAGTTTTGTCATCAAATTTGATCGCAGGCACCTTCCCTTCTGGGTTCACTTCCAAAAACCTAAACAATCATCACCCACCACAAAAAAAGAAAAAGAAAAAAACACACATTTGTTTTCTAATAAGTTTCACATAACACCAAAAATTATATGATTTTTGGGAACCAAAAAAGAGGACCCAAAATTGAAGGATTGTCTTTGTAACCATTTGGGCTTGTTATCGACATTGATCAGATGCATCTTGTATGGGATTTTCTTCTCCTCCAAAGTTAGAAGCACCCTTTGGCAAAAAGGACCTAAAACCATAAAAATCATCACATCACCACAACCCATTTGCCAAAAAGATAACACACACACACATATATATATACATACACAGAGAGAGAGAGAGAGATGGATTATAGTCTCCAAGAACATCAGGGGCACCAACAGCAGCCTTAACACAGACCTCGACGAATCCGGTTCTCCTCTTCCTTCTTCTCCCCACTTCTTCTCCCTTCTTCTCCCTTCCTCTCTCTCTTCTTCCCCTCCCCTCCCCTCTGGTTTATGTTCGGCAGAAGACCAAACACAGACGGAAGAAAAAGAAAAAAAGAAAAAAAAATAAAAATAAAAAAAGCCTCCCAAAACGACGTTGTTTTGCCGAGCATCCGGATTCGAAAAGTTATGGGTGTAAGTTTTACTTACATCCCTTCATGTTTTGTATAATTTATTTTTTGCTCTCTCCTTTTTTTTTTTTTTTTTTTTTCGTTTGTTTGTTTGTATATATAGCATTTTTCTTTATTTATGTTTAAAATTTTTTGTAATTAATTATTTATTAATTTTTTTTCGGTTCTTTTTTTGAGTCAATTTTTTTTTTGGAAGGAGAGAGAAGTGACACGGATTAGCGGAAATATGAACAAGAAAAGAAAAAAAGGAAAAAGAAAAAGGAAAAACCCAAAGCCCCTGCAACGGTTCACTCGTTCTTGAGGTTGAGAGAGAGAGAGAGAGAGAGAGATAGATTGGGGATGAGCGGGACCTCCAGTCTGTTACAATTATGGCAGATTCCTTTAACCAAACTTCTATTCACTCGCTCCAGGTTTTCCAAAGGTTCTCTTCTCTGTGTGTGTCCATATCTATATATAAATAGGTTCATTTTGTCTGTTGTATCCTCAAAATACATTTTATGACTAAACTTATTATCATCACCAGTGTTCTGTTGTACTTCTTTGTGGGTTTTCTTACTAATTATATTTTATGCATATATGCCTATGCATTTTCATATATCCATAAATGCTTATCAGCTTTTTTTTTTTTTTTTTTATTTTCAAATTTATACGCCCCATTAACAATTACCCTTCTAATTGCTCTGTGGGTTTTATTTATTTACTCTTTCTATTCCTGAAGCTGGATTGTTGCAAAATATTGAAAACTTGCCTCTAGTTTTATGATTGGTCATATCTTTGGTCTATTTTATTTTTCTGTTTCTTGTTTTTGTTCTCTCTAGTGTCTATCATATTTTGTTTTTTTAGTTTGAACTATAGTTATGCTCATCATGGGCAATATGATTGTTCCAAATAACATTTGTCTTTGTTCCTTTAGGCTGTGATTGGTTCATGGATTTGGAAAGGGAAAAGATGGGTGAAATGTAGTTATATTTTATTTATATTTTACCTACCTTTTTCCCTTTTCCTTTTCAAACCCCTACTTAAATCCATGTTACAAACACAGCTTTAGTTGCTGCTGACAAAAGAAACTGAAATGTTCAATCCTAAGCCTTATGGTGGATTGGTGGAAAATTTTAAAACTGGCCTTAGCTAAGCTAAGTAGTCTTTTTTGATGGGCAAGCTAAGCTAAGTATTCCATTAGCTCTCAGTCAGTAACCCAAAATACTTATGTCCTAGTGCTGCATATTTAACAACTAATGCATATACTGTTTATTTACTTTCTTTCCTTGTTTTTATTTTTTATTTTTCTTCTTTATTTTGTAATATTGTTAATTTCACGTATATTTTATTTTTCAATATCTGTTTGAAGTGTGATATCTACCCCCCACCTCTTTATTGATGCACTGCCTTCAGTTGCAGGTCTCTATATGGGCCATGGAACAGAAATGTATCCAGCACTATGCTTCTGTAAGAATATGCAGACAGCCACATATGAAGTTGCGAATGGAAGTTATGTATTGACTTCCCAAACTAAAGAAAACAAAATAAAGGTACTTCCTTTCATAATTGTTTGTTATGAAAAGTTAATAACAAAATGAACTAGAAGAATTCCACAATTGTTGATTTACAATGTCTCTTGAATTACTCATAGAAACCAATAATGTTATCAGACAAAAAGATGACCCGTGAACCACCAATGTATTCCATTTCCATAAAATATTGGAATTAGCATAATACTGTTGACTCCGAAGATACAAGAAAACATAAATAAAGCAGCCAAAAACATATTAACCTGCAATTAGTATAAAATAAAATAAAATAAAATAAAAACTTATTAGGCAAGGTCCAGATAGGGCCTATTGGAATTCTTAATTTGCAACTTTTCTTGTTACTTTGCATGAAGGTGTAGCAGGTGGGAAATAAGGAGTTTGTGGAAACTTTATAACACTCTTTGTATGTTTTAATGGAGAATCTTTTGTGAGAAGATGTTGGGGTCAGATTCTAGCAAGTTGGGTGATGTGAGAGGGATTGTTGGAGAGCTTTTTGATATGGAAGAAGTTATGCAGAGCATGATACGAAGAAAAAAAGGCGAGAAAGGAAAACTCATACATAATGTGCTTTTTTTTGACCTCCCCTAATCAAGTTTTTGGGTTGAATTTCAGTCGGATTATGCTTCTGAACAGATTATCAATATATTATGAAGTTTTGGCCTTTTAGGTGTCAATGGTAGTTCTATTCTATCATTGGTTGTAGTATGAGTCCGTGAGTTGAGTAGGGGCCATATTACATATTGGATCATTATTACATGTGGTCTTATTTTGTCCATGAAACTTTTTATATATAATAAAAGTCTTAGTCTAAGGAGGACGAAAGGAAAGCATAACACCCAGTAGAGTTAAGTTTTAGAATTTGAGTTTGTTGTATGATATAGCTCAGCCCTAGAGAGTGTAAAGCCCTTTTTCTTTGCATGGATATCCAATTTATTTGGTGTGGGACAATTTAGGAAAACTTAATGTTGAGCTGTCTATGGTTGGATTCATGGTGGGTTCATGGAAAGAGAAAGGGCTTTTAGTGTTAAATAGGCTTGAAGGAAGGATTTAAGGTTTATGCACAAAGAATTAGGTATGGTTTTCAAGGGGACAGCTGGCTGGATTTCAGAAATAACATGCTTGAAATCTATGGTAGCTGCTAACCAAACACAGTTGAGCTCAAGTAAATTGGTTTATTTTACAGCCCTAGGTCTTTTTTTGATTATTTTATAGGCCATTATTGGAAAGTCATATTTTGCCTCATGTGTACCTTTGGTTGGCAAGTTTGTCTTTTCAGTATAGTGACGATAGATGGAAGTGTTAGAGGAAGGGGCAGGGATAGACCTAGATTGACGTGGACGAGTATAGTAAATAGAGATATGAATATTCTTAATTTAACGAACCAAATGGCCGTTAATAGAGTCGAGTGGAGAAGAAGGGTTCATGTAGCCGACCCTATTTGATGAGACTTTAGGCTTGGTTTGGTTTGGTTTGGTTATTATTGTCATGTGTATATTAGTTCCTGCCTTGCTTAGTTGTTTCCTAATCTTAACCAAATATTGCACAATATGGATATGGTTAAAGAGGCTATTACATGGAAGATTCTCAAAAATAGTATTCTTTTGCTTTGGCTACACTGAATAGTTTTTGGCTTTATATTTGTGTTTTTATGTTCGTTGTTTTCTCCCACATTCTAAATATGTGTTTGTCCAGATTGAAAGACATGAGGAAATGAATATATGTAGTTCATTTGTTCCAATTCCAGGATAAAGCATTAGAAACACAAGAAAATGTTGGAGCATTTCAAAAGCTACCCATGGTGATGCCATCAGTTGATATTCTTTATTCGTCACTGAGGAAGGCAAAGAGGGTCTCAGCTACAAAAGGTATTAGGCTACCTGCACAATTGAATTTTCTTAGGTGTTGAATGGATTTGAACTTGGTTATGAAACCAATGGCAAATCTTGATTTGTTTGTGCTTCCTTAGGCATTGCCAATATAGCAAAACGTGAGAGAAATAAAGGTGCAAAGCAACTTGATGCGCTGATGAAGGTAAATTGTTGACTAATATTTTATTTTCCATTATATCTTTAGTTTTGTACTTTTTCACTAAGATGCACATACACTTCTATGAACGTGTCCTTTTCATGTTGGACACCATCACCTGTTGGACATGCCTTGTAATGTGTCCAACACATATCTAAATGTGTCATATTATCATTTTGAAAATATTCCTAAAACCAGACACATAAGGGAGGCACTTCAGACACCTAGGGAACGCATGTCTATTGCTTGGATACAAATGCAACACGTGGTTTGTGGCACAAGAGTGAAGAAAATAACTTAGGGGGCCGATGATTTAAATTGAAACAGTATTGATTTATTCCTATTAATCCTTCCTTTAGCCATTTTTTTTTGATAATAGAAGAAACCTAATACTTCAGATTTATGTGGGAATCGAGCTTCGTAAAGATATTAATATTTTTCCCATTTCTTTTCCAACATATAAGGTGTTAAAATAAATATATTTTTTTACTATTTTTGATAAAATAAAGTATAACTTCATTTGTTACACAAAGACTGAATAAATCTTCATTATTTTCATTCATATACATAAAAATGTATATTTATTTGTCAAACTGTCCCTACCATGTTCGTGTTTTGATTTTTAAAAATTGCTGTATCGGTGTGTTTGTATTGTGTTGTGTGCGGTCCCATGTCCAAATCATGCTTCTTAGCTTTCCTGTGTGAGTGCTCACAGTTTATGACACAACTTTCTGTTTCCTTCTTCAGGAACTGGCTGTTCCTTTAAGGATGTACAAGGACAACTTTCCAAACAAGAAATATTTGCACCCCTACGAACGCTCTCTTATCGAGTTGACTCTTGGAGATGGAAATTATGAAGAGGTAAAAAAGTGTAGTTTGCTTCCATTTATGTACTTTCCTTGGGAACTTTGGCAATGTTATTCGTCCTTAAGGTACCCAGATTTCTTTTCACTTTTTTAGAGGGTTAATAATGTTGCAGCACTAAAACTAGTACAAATTATTTCTGATTATTGTATTATGATATGAGAGTATAGATACCTTCCAGTTTACTAACAGAGTAGCCTGGCAAACAGTGGTATAAATAGTAGTACTACGTGCTCCCTTCATCATTATCATCATCACTATCATCACAATCTTCTTTTATTTGTCCGAGTGTGTGCTAGGATGTTGGACTTGCTTTCAGAAAGTGGAAGTTTGTTTTGTATATTTTTGTATTACTATTGTGACTTTACTGTTGCAAGTGATGTTTGGATACTTGAAGCCTTCAATTTAACCTGATTTTCTATGTAGTTTGATCATGTGTAAAGATTCTTAACCTGCATATTTGACATGTCTTTATGTCAACTGGGGATCTCCTTATGGTTTGACAGGTTTTGGGAAAGGTTGATGCTTTGAGGAAGAAGGTGATATCTGTTGGAAAGGAACACGCATCACTCTGTGCTAAGGTTGGATTTTTTTTTGGGTGAAAACTAAGGATGGATTTTGGATCTTCTAAAATCTTAAACTATGGTGGTCCTAAATCTTAATTGCCTAATATGAATCACTAGCAATCAGATGAAATCTAGATTGATTCAAGCTTCTTGAAAACTTACAAGTGGTTCTGATTTTGTTTAAATTTTTATTCTTTACCTTCCTGTGCACCTTTGAAGTCTCCTATGAGCCTCCCTACATATTTGCTCTTCATGATTGCCTCATGCATCCAGATAATTTTGTATCATATTATCACCTGGTCAATTCGTGCAAACTTGTAAGGAGATAAACAGTATTCACTTGATTTTCCATTATATTTTGCTGTTTCAATTAAAAAAAGAAAATTGATTTTTTAATTATAACAGGTCATCTTACTTTCTAGACAATTGATCGATAAATGTTGGTTTTTCCATTGGCCTTAAAATGTTTGTGAATAAAAGTTTACAGTCTGAGCAAGACAAAACAGAAATAGTAGGAAATTGGGCATTTCTGCACTTCGGAATCTTTTGGCGATAATAATGTTTTTTCTTTTAATGTCTTACTAGAGACTGATGTGTAGTTTTTTTTTTTTTTGATTGTTTTGCTTATCTTAATCATTTTTTTCCCTTTTCCCCCCTTACATGCTAGAAGGCTGACTAGTTTGCACTTTTTATGCTCTCTGTCTCTGTCTATCTTGTGTAAAATTTGGCAGTCGACAACAAAGCGAGAAGCAGAGGAACGAGTAAATGAGGTCAATTATTTTCTGCATGCAGATTACATTCATTGATGCCTCAGTTGATTGTCCATTCAATACAGCATCTGATGCCTTTCATGTCGGTCATTTTATTTGCTCATTATTTTATCTGCAGGGAATGGAGAAGCTTGAACAGATTTTTAGCCATGACGGAAAAGCTGTTGACGATCTATTGAACGTTGCCAAGGTAATTTTCCATTTGAGATACAAGTCTTTAATGGGAGCCAGCTAAGTTAAATGTCATTACCTCAGTAGAAATCCCATTTTTTCATTTTGTTTACCATTTGGAAACACGTCTTTAAAGCAAAACAAACTTAAAAGAAAGGTCATCTTGGTATAGATCCTTTTTTTGTTCATTTTGCTACCTCTTCCAATCCAAAGAAAGTATGTTTATAATGTGTCATTATTGTTTTTTGTTATCTACAATACTGTGTAAATTGTACAAGCATGCATATATTTTTTATTTTGAACCATTGTATGGCCTAACAGATACATTTTTCTAATTAATGAATCTCCTTGCTTGGTGCACTTCCCCTTGAGAAATTCACTTGAACACAATATTTGGAACTTGCGTAGCAGGTTGAATTTTGGTCACATTGGGTTAATCAACTGTAAAAAAGGTGCATACTGGGCTTTAAATTTAGGCTCCTAGTTAAAGTGAAAACAACATGCTAGTGTCAAGTCATTCTTGAACCAACAGAATCTGGATCTATGTTTCTTTAGCAGTTTAGGCTCAGTTTTGTGTTTTCTATGCATCCACTAGTAGTCAGATGCACAGGTTAAAATATTTTTTAGAAATAGCTTTATAGTATTATATACATTTGAACAATTTCTTTTATGTAACTTAGGCTACTAAACAAAAGTGCGTTTTTTTAAGACTTAAACTGGGTGTAATGGGGTTGCTAAACATGTTTTTAAAAACATGGTTAACAACCACACTTTTTTAGTTTCCTACTTATTTTCGAAGTTTGTTGCAAATATGGTTGCTAAACATACCTTTTAACAGAAAGTGTGGCTTGGGATCATGTTTTCTCTAGACTTCAAATATTAGCGTACTTCTATTTGAAATCTAGCAGATGAAGCATAGACATGGGTAAGGACACAGGTATGGACATTGGATATGACTATTTAACCAAAAAAAAAAAAAACTAGGATATAGACATGGTAGGAATATGGGAAAAAAAAATTCTTTTATATTTCTATTTGTAAATTTTTATCCACAAACAAACAAAAATAATGAAAAAACTAACACATTACGTCAACATGAAGAAACCACTTTCTACATACAAAATACTATTTCATCTATTATAAACCATTACATCACCATTGTTAGAAGTACTAAGTATAATAATAAAAATATGGCATTTTTTTTTATATTTTTAATGGTTGTCACCATACCTTTAAATTTAAGGGTGAATGGGTATGACCTCTAGGTACTCGAGTCCATGTAACGTAGATGATTTGGTGTTATCATTGACCAAAAGCTAAGAAGCATGGACATGGACATGTTGACATGGAAATTTTCAAAAAATGCAGGACACAACACATGGGGAACACGTGTAAAATATATAATTTTATATATTTATTATATGTCATATAAGGATTAATAATTATTATTTGTCAAATATATGAATATTTAAGTCAAAGATAATAATTTTTAAAGTCTAAAAAAGGAAAATAGATATAAATTTATATTATTTTTTGTTTATCATTGGATTCCAAGTTATTGTATTTAAACTTGTATGATATTTCATGTGTTTTGGAAAGTGTTTGACGAGTGTTGTGTCGTGTCGGTGTCAGACACGACACATTACCTTCTTGGTAGTGTCTGTGCTTCTTAGACCAAAAGTTTGCTCCAAAATTATGTGAAAACATGAGAATAACAACTTTTTTGAAATGTATAAGATGATCAAATGAATGAATGACATATTCTTTTGAATGGTTTGAACTTTGAATTTATTTTTTAAATGTCATGTCTTGTTATAATGGTGGCATAGCAAAAATATATTGTCACGAGGTAGGTATTCATGAAATCATTAACGTTTTGAAGAGTTAAAAAATGTCTAGTATGGTTCTTGAAATTCTAAATGCTTGAAGACAAGTTTTGGACTCTCTACTCTTGGATAAGGATCTAAGATATATGTCAAAGATTACTAGTTGACCACTTTTCTTTTGTTCTTTTTGTGGATAAGTATGTCTAGTTGATGACCATATAGTCATTAAGCATGTGTAGTAATTGAATTTACTATGTAACTCCTAGATTATGCATAAAATACTCCTATCTTTCTTTGTTGACACCATTTTTTATTACTCTAAAATGTAAAAGCATAACATTAAGAAATAAGAATATCTTTTATAAGAATTTGACGCTTAGACACAAGCCTGCACTTGACACCCATACCCGAGTCAACGTAATATACGTACTCTATGAATCAGTCAGTATATGTAGGTGAGTCACTATAAAAGTATTGAGGTTTTTTAGGGATTCATGTAACAAAGTGTATAAAGACTTAAGGAAACTATCATGAAATTTATGGATTAATATGAGATTTGATTGATGTATAGATGTAAAATTAGAATTAAGAAGCCATTTATGAACATATGAAAATATGTCTGTCTTTAATCACATTAAAGTGTCTAGTTGATATTCTCTTCTTTTCTTACACCATCCATCTTGTCTCCCTAGGGACCCTATCTTATGCTTTTGTTAGTCTACCATATGGAAATTCAGTATTGTGTTTTGTGCTCACTAAATTTTGCTGTTGGTTGTATATATCATCACTTCCCTATGCATTCTCAACTTGTTTGCATTGCATTGATACCCTACGAGCTTCGTTTTATCTTCTTTAAAATAGACATATTGGTTGTCTAATTTTAAAGAGTCATATTATGATAATATATTTTTCTGAAAGGATATATTTGAGCTTTAACATGGATACAGACTTTAAGGGCAATGCCAGTGGTAGATTTGGAAACACCAACCCTTTGTCTTGTTGGAGCTCCCAATGTGGGGAAGTCATCTTTGGTCCGCATACTTTCAACAGGAAAGCCTGAGGTATGCACACATAGACAATTGTTCTGGTATTTATATATTTATTGATTCTTTTTTTTTTTAAAAAATGTTCATAGAAGATAATGTGCTTCTCAGAGAAGTGTCTTTTCTGTAAACTCATAATATGCCCTCTTCTTACCTTGAGCATTAAATCCCAAGTCTGTGCTACTTCTAGTTGGGGACTCACCAAATCTAGTTGAGCACTTCTCATGTTTTCTATGGTTTAGCTATAGAATTCTTAAGAGTTGTAATACTGCTCAGTCCAATATCTGGAGCCTGGGCTGGCAAGCTTGGGCGGTCACTTCGTACAAATAAAAGTTGAAATTTCTATCCATGCCTAGTCCTTCCATTCCAATGCCTTCTGTTTTTGGTTTTTTTGGTGAAAAGTAAGTTTTTTGCTAGCCTAGAACAAAAGTAATCAATATCAACAGTAAATATGTGCTAGATTTATAATAATAAAAAACCTAGCTGATTGGAAAAAGTAAAGTTTTAGTGACTTCTAATCCTTACAAATTCTTCCAAGTCCTTGCAAAGCCTCATTAATTTTGTTCGAAGAAATTATAAATGGTGTTAGGTGACAGAGTTTATGGTTGGTTCTTTAATGTTATCTCATGAAAATAAGTAGCGGTGTTTTTATATACAGAGATTGTGACATATCAGTTAATATTATTTTGGCCAACTGTTGCTTACCCCTGATAGAAATCCTTGTATTGTGCTTCTCATGGGATGAGTTTTTCATTCCTACTAAATTGTAGCTAAATCATATGTACACTTTCTACCTTGCATTTATACTCATATTAGTGACTCGTGACTTCCATCCCAGAGGGTTAGAAAGTCTTTTTCAGAGAGAGTCACAGATTAAGTCAGGTAATTAAGTAGAGGATATCAATTGCAGCATGAAGATTAGGGAGCTATTTGAACTGAACAAACTGTTAGATGAGGTTTCTTTTAACTTTCATGTCAATTGCATTATGTTTTCTGATACTTTGGAGAAGTTATTTTTATTTATTTACTATGTATTTTAATTTTTTAATTTTAGGAAGAAAAAGAAAAAAGTGTCTATCGTTTCACTAACGGACCTGAGAAGTGAGCGTAGGAGTCGGTTTTCCTAAAAACTTGGTACCCGTACTTCAACATCAATGAAACTGGCCTGAGTGAAGATGTTGTGCACTATATGATATTTCCCACCAAGAAATCATTGTCGTACCTCAGACAAATTAATAAGTTGATGTGAACTAATAGTCTGATTCATCCTCTTTTCTGCTGAAAACACTGAACTGTAAAGCAAAATATTTGTGTTCGACAGAGCAAATTTTAAATTGTGTATGTGTTGGCACATAAATTTTAACTAAATTTATGACACGTATGGAGCATATGATAGGAAGGTTGCAGGTAATCACTTCCTAAAAAAAGATCAATATGATCCGTTGAAGTACATAAACAAAATGACGTTGTATCTCAACAATGACACGTGGAGCCTACGAAAGATGACACCTGTAGAGCCTACAGCAAGGACACCACACAGGATGAAATCCCAAAGATCAATCCGGTTAATCAAATATACGATTAACCAGATAGCGCTATTATTCAAAATTCAAATGGCTAATCAAATATACAATTGATTAGATAGCGTTATGATTTCAAAATGCAAAAGGCGCTATCATTCAATTTGAAATTCAAATTGAAGATGAAGCATTCCTATCACTTGATGGCCCTCCATAAATATGAGGATCATCACACAAGACTGGGATCGGAAAAAATCAAAGTGAAAAGATCAGAGAGAGAGAGAAATTGAGAGTGAAAGAAATCGTTACAAGAAAAAAGAAGAGAAGCTTAGAGAACTGTAGAGCCTGCGCTAATGGCGATGAATAGGTAAAGGGTTCCAAACCCAAAAGAATTGTATTTTGTATTCGAGGGTTCAAAACCCATAACTATTTCAATAAAATGTTTATTTTTCTTAAATTGTCTTTTGTTGTTTATTTTGTTCTTCATTAATCGGAGGTTTCATTTGTATAAAATGTGTAATTAACGATCTGAAATACAGATCGGAAATAAGAACCTGCTATTCAAATAATCAACACTGTTTAGTCCAAAAAACTAAACAGTGGACATTTGTAACATAAATTTTGAAATGTGTTGAAACACTTTATGTTTTAAAATTTGTGTCTACAGGATGACACCATTCTATTGTTTTGAGAATGGCTGTAATTGCACTTTGATTGGATCCTTATAACATTATGGGAGCTTCGTTTCTCTTTCAATATCTACTGGAAAAAAAAGGAATAACAAAGAAGCTGACTAATTTGAAGCTGTGCATCAGATATGACTAATAAATGTTGTGATTGATACACATTTGTTTTTTCTTGGTTCCAACTACCTGCAGCCATTTAGAAATATCCCTGCAAGAGCATTTATTATAAATTTGTCAGGGCTCTTAATTATAGGGTTAAGGATTGAAGTCCTTAGATGTTTTATTTGATTTTGCATGCATGTTCAACTACATACAAATGACTGTTGTTTTGCTGTCATAAATTGTTGTTAGTATTTTTTTTATTTTTATATGGGTTTTCCCTGCCTTAGATCTGCAACTACCCATTTACGACTCGTGGAATTCTAATGGGACATATGGCTTTCGGCTACCAGAATTTTCAGGTCAGTCATTTTCTATGAGGTGAATTTTTCTGGTATCATTCTTTTATGATTTGGTTTGCACTTTGTAAAACAATGCCCAATTAGTACATATTAATGTGTGTTTGGGAGGGGAAAGATTGGTTTGAACTCAGTAAATACAAAAGATTAAAAAATGATTTGGTTTACACTTGGATGATTGACTGCAGGTGACAGACACACCTGGCCTACTAAGGAGACATGATGGTAAGACACGTGATAATATGTTTTTCTTGTATTTGTATATACGTATGTAGCATGTCTCTACATTCTGCTTCACACTTGATGGTAATATACTTAATGGTATTTTTTTTCTCTTGTATTTGTAAATAAGTATGTGGCATAAAATGTCTCTTTGCATTTTAAAGTACATAGGATGAATTCATATGTAGCATTTGTTTTGCAGCTTAAATTTCTACTGAGAAATTTTATTTGGTGACTTGAAAGAACTAGCTTCATGTTGACATAATGGAACTTGCTAAAACAAGTTGTCTTCACAAGAAATAAAAATGAAAAAATATATATTGCAACATTGTAGGTGCATGGATTTGGATTTCTTATGTGGCAAGCCATCGTAAGGCATGAGCTAAACTGGATTTTCTCGGCCAGATTTGCTTTGTTGCACAACTCTGCTCTACCAGTTCCACTTGGCTAGATTTGCTCGGATAGCTCACTTTTGCTCCACTAGATCTAGTTGGCCAGATCCGCTCGCGCTGTGTAATTATTGAGTCATGATTGTTTTGAATAGCTTGATATATATTGTTGGGCCTATTTCCTAATAGCTTAGGCTTTTGGAAAAATTGGTAACTTAACATAGTATCAGAGTAGAGCTCTGATTGAAAGAGGTCTTGGGTTCAAGTCTCTCAATTGACATTTGGTATTCGGTCCCCGTTTGATTTCTTCTTCTTTGTTTGGTTGTCTGCTTCTCCTTCTGTTTGGTTCTTTGTTTGTTACTCTACGTGCAAGACGGGTTGCATGTGAGGGAGGCTGTTGAATAGCTTGATATACATTGTTGGGCCCATTTCTTAATAGCTTAGGCTTTTGGAAAAATTCATAACTTAACAGATTGGAACAGAAACCTGAATCTATCGTGCATGCCTTGGTTGAGAACAGGGCCAAGGAACCCTGGGGTTGGTGCCTCAGTCATAGGACACCCGAGTGACTCGTGATCTTGCATTGGATCACTAAAGGACTTGTGGATTGACGGTTAGAGTTGAGGGATCCTTGAAGTTGCTTGGCCTACTACCTTGGGAGTCGGGATGGCTCCACTTTGGCCAACTTTAGGCAAGAAGAGAGAGAGGCTTCCACAAGAAGACAAGACCAGATGTTGACCAAGGCATCTGACACTTCATAAGATGTAACACACCTATTCACTGAGCCACCTCAAAGAGTGTATCATGCCTACTCACACATACTCACTCTCTCTCTCTCTCTCTCTCTCTCTCTCCATTTTAAGGCTACCTCAACTTTCTCCCTCTCCACTTCTGGTGGCCTGACGCCATCTCAATGCCTACCATGATTCTTAGAGGGCACACGGTTTACCCACATTATCAACAATCATCAACAATTGTTTTTCAAGGTGACTTCGTAGTATCTTGAGAACAATGTTAACAAACTAAAAAAATGCAACTAGTTTCAAATGCATTCCTAATTGGATTGGGTTACTATAGCATAAAAAAAATACCAACAAGGAGTCAAGTTTGTTCTTGAGTTAAAAACTTTTTGGCCAACGTTTGGGTTGAATTTTGAATTCATGCTTCATCAGATATCATCGCCTACTAAGTTTTATTTGTGCTACTGGTACAAACGTTACTGATATGATAAAAGACATGTATAATGGAGTTGTGACAACAATTAGATCACCTGCAGGATAAAGTATTGAATTTTCAATCACTGAAAGTTGTATTTAAGGTTAACTTTGAGTCTGTATCTATTTTCTTGTCATGGATGAATTAATTAAATATATTCAAGATGATGTCTCATGGTATATGTTGTTCGCAAATGATATTTGCTCCAGTGGATGAAATTAATGAAGGAATTGATGATATGATAAAAGACATGTATAATGGAGTTGTGACAACAATTAGATCACCTGTAGGATAAAGTATTGAATTTCCAATCATTGTAAAGTTGTATTTAAGGTTGACTTTGACTCTGTATCTATTTTCTTGTCATGGATGAATTAATTAAACATATTCAAGATGATGTCTCATGGTATATGTTGTTCACAAATGATATTTACTCCAGTGGATGAAATTAATGAAGGAATTAACATTAAAATTAGAATACTGGAGAGAAGTAATAGAGTCAAAAGAGTTTTAAATTAGTAGAAATAAAGCTGAATATATGGCATGTAATTTTAGTGACATTAGAAGTAGAAATAATGGAGAAGTGAGGATTGAAAATAAGTAGATAACAAATAGTGAACATTTTTGTTATCTAGGATTGTTTGTTAAGGCACTAAAGTTTTTTAAATTTATTTTGTGACACAGTCGCACAACATTTCAAAGGTGTATATGAGTTGCTGGATAGGAAGGGAATTATCTCCTATTTATGAGTTCGTTGAACGGTGCCATTTTAAATCCTTATCAAGATTTTTGCCTAATCTGTTATAGCTCCATTCCTAATGATAATTTGGGTCTTCAAAATTGTACTGTAATTATGGACCACTGATAAAATGTCAGTGCCATAGTTGTTAGGTTGCATGTAAGTTACCGTTATAAATTGAGGCTGTGTTGGTTTTTTCACTTTTTGGTCTGCATATTTCTCTCTCTTTGCCATGATATCAATATAGCACTCTCTTTCTTGTTTGAATATACAGATGACAGGAACAATTTGGAAAAGTTAACGCTTGCTGTCCTCTCACATTTGCCAACTGCTGTACTATATGTTCATGACCTTTCTGGTGAATGTGGGACCTCAGCTTCTGATCAGGTATTGTTCGTGTGTGTAACTTTTGAGTGAGTCAATGTAACTCATTAAACATCACGTGGTGTGGTTTAAGTAATCCTTTGGATGGTTCACTCTTAGTGGGTTGACAATCATAGATAGGTGGGGGTTTGGATGAAGAATGGTATAAGCTAAGAAGCACGGATGTGGATATGGATACGGATGCGAATGCGGATATGGATATGGATATGGTTCACTCTTATTGCTGATACAGATGCGAATACGAGACATGGCGATTTCAAAAAAATGGGGACACGGCAATAAAATATGCTTTCATATATTTTTATTTGCTATCTAGATTAATATTACATCCACAAACAATCAATATTAATATAAACTAACTCTAATTCTATTTTTTTTTATATAAAAAAAATACTTTTAAATTAACACTTACAGTTTATATATTTTCTTGTGGATGATTCATTAAGTATTTAAATCTAAGAAAAAAATAAAAAAACATTCAGTATTCATCAAAAGCACTAAATAAAATAGAAAAAAAGACAACTTGGCATGTCCTTAGTGTGTTCCCGAAGTGTCTTCAGCGTGTCCTCTAAAAATAAATTAATTAAGGGGACACGCCATGTAGTGTGTCCTATACATGTCCCCGAAGTGTCCACGTGTCCCTGAAGTGTCCGTGTGTCTGACACGGATACGGCATTTGTTTTGAAGTGTTGGTGCTTCATAGGGTATAAGTGCTTTGCTTCATGCCAGGACTGTCCAAAATAATGTCTTGTTTAGGTTTCATTGTGTACACATCACCTGCAACCACATGCATGACACTAAGGCTGTGTTTGTATGATGGATTTGGATAGGGAAAGGAAAATGTGAGGGAAATGTAAATGAAATATAAGCTAAATTTTCTCTCCATTGCCCTTGCCTTTTCCTTTCCCTTCCAAATCTCTACCAAAATCCGCGATCAACCTAAAGGAAATGAAGGACAACACATGTAGATGTGAACATAAACATTTTGTTTTCTTTTCAGCACATTAGGCTATGCTTGGATTTTGTTTCATTTCATATTTTTCTTATATGTACATTGAATGCTTAATTTCTTATTTTTTCTACTCTTTAGAAAGAACACTAAGTAAAGGGAAAAGAATATTTGAATCACTTTGGATTGCTATAGATTTTGCATTTTAGAAAGAAAGTGATCATGTTTCAGAACTTACATTCCAAAATCTTGTTAAGAATATTTGGGTTTTTTTTGATAACTTTGTGCAAAACTCTTATGTTATGTCATTGCTGGGAAGATTGATGAAATGAAAACATGGAATTTTTAACAGGTTGAGGTGGGTACGGAAGCCTAATGATTCCAAGTTCTGTTTCGTATGTATAAAATTCTTAATGAAATAGTTAAAAGGATTGGTTGTCCTAATTTCATCTCTAATCATTTTCTTTAAGCTGGAAAATTCTCATTTAACTTGTCGCATTTTTTTTCCCCTTTCCCCGCATTATTTTTGGAAGTACAATTGATGGGTCTCTGATAATGGATGATGCAGTTTGTCATATACAAGGAAATAAGAGAGAGGTTCAGTAGTCATCTTTGGATTGATGTTGTTTCGAAGTGTGACTTGCTTCAAGAATCTCCTGTCATTTTCATCACAGAAGATAGCAATGCTGATCATCTTGAGCTGGCAAGGTATCGGAAAATGGGACCTGATGGAGCCATTCATGTGTCAGTAAAAAGTGAAGCAGGGCTCAATGAGGTTGCCATTCTATAACCCTTTTTTCTCTGAACTTGAATTTTATATTTGTTGTTATATGGTAAACGGAACCTTGCTTGCCTGCGTTTATCATGCATGGGATCTAACTGGCCATACTAATTTTAGTGTGTTCCATAATAACACATTTAAGGGAAAACAATTGTAGTGTACTATCACAACACAACAAATCTAAGGGAAAATGCTCAGCTGTCCTATCTTGTCAGGATCTGGAATGAGTCTGTAGAGGGAATACCAAGTTGGGTTGTTCATACTCCTCCAAATATGTGCCACCTGTTACATCATATATGTATGTGAAAAATTCTAACATATTATTCATTAATTATTCATTATCTAACATATTAGTCATTTTAATTATTCATTATTCATTATCTAACATATTATACCAGGTTGGGTTTTTCAAATGAATCACTAATTATTCATTATCTTACATATTAGTCATTTTAATTGTTCAATAAATCACTAATTATTCAGGGCCGTTTTGGTGCTATGAAACTCAAAAAAAATTAAATAAAAAATTCTCTTTTCGACCTATGAACTTCTAGGTGTATAAAATTCTTAAATCATGTATCTTTATTTAAATGACAAATAATATAAATATTAAAACATCAGGATATAGAATGCATTAATTTCAAAAATTTTAACAGAAACATAGGACAAAGGCTGAAAGAAAGAATAGATAAACGAAATATGAAGCAAATAATGGTTGTTTTATCAAATAAGAAACATAAACTCTGATGCACATCCAAAATAAATTAAAAAGTAAAAATAAATTTCTTTGTACTTTTAATAGTCCCTAGTGTAGGTAGTATTTGACCCGTGGTCAAACGGTCACTAGGGAGTGGAACCACGCATCACAGACACTGGGAGCAAAGAGAATGTTCGGGTGAGAGACAAAGCAGTCTATTAGAGAGAGAGAGAGACACGAACACTGTAAACACAGAATGGAGTGTGGAGTTTAGAGATGACCTCTCTAACCTTCTGCGCCAAAAAGTTCTTATGATGTATGGGATACTACCTCCTATTTATAGGAGGATCAGATGATCCATAACAAATTTTGTGGATATTTTGGAATACTATTAGCATATGCCTGCTTGTGTCTCAGTGTATCAATCTATTCGGATTTACCTTGATCCCGAGCAACTGTATAGGAGGCTTTATGGTGCAGTCTCTCTCTCTCTCTCAAATGGACCAGCCAAGGGCAGTGTCACCTGTAGGGTGACATACTACTGAGCGACACCTCCGTCTCTAGTCACCAAGCCACATGATCCCAAAGTGATGTGGCACTACCCTGAAGAGCTCAGCATACACCATAGTCCCTCCTCTGACTTGGGTATTGAGAGATTGGTGTGGGCAACCTACTGCTGCGGGTATGGAAGTCATGCGCGACATAGATTCCTTAATGGGATGAGCCCACTTTCCTGAGTAGATTACTTGGACACTCTTGTGGGGGTCCCGATGTATGTCATTGGTCTTGTTAGGATTAGTCTACCCATGTGATAAAGATGGGTCCCATTCAATTATTAGATTGGTTTATACATATATTTGGGTTAGAATAGTGGAGTCCAAAATCTATTAGGAATGTGTAAGATTTGGTTTACCTAATTGAATGGAACTAAGATTTTTATGAGTACACTATTATAAATAGTCATGTGGACTACAAGATTTCTTTGAGAGATATTGAGAGATTGAGGTGAGGGAAAAAATAGAGATGTAAGGGGTGAGAAAAAATACCGTGTGTGGGCACAGGGTGAGCAAGGGCTCAACTACCCTTGAGCATGGGGTTCAGATAGTGGTATGAGTTTTGAGTATTTTGGCTATTTCACATGTATTCTCTAGTTTATACATAGTGAAAACTCGTTCTCGCGTAGATGTAGGCAATTTGGGCTAAACTACATAAATCTATGTGATTCTTTTTTTTTTTGGTGTGTGTGTGTATGTG
Organism: Camellia lanceoleosa; assembly: GCA_025200525.1. Lineage (NCBI taxonomy): Eukaryota > Viridiplantae > Streptophyta > Magnoliopsida > Ericales > Theaceae > Camellia > Camellia lanceoleosa. The sequence goes on from CM045760.1 coordinate 54,584,165, forward strand.
CTTTCGTTTGTGTTGGTGAGATGTGAAATAAATCCCTATAGGTCTGACGTGTACAGGACACATCATGCAGCTCATGTGGAGTCAAGGATATCCACCCTCAGAATGGCTTATGCTTCATTTCTTGATGACATTCCTTGATGTTTTGATCACTAAAATAAATTTTGAATTTTCACTCCATGTTCATTGTTGTAAAATTTTCATGACCGATGGCTTCCCAATTCATCTAACATCTAATGTGGAACAATTGTTTATACTTTGCAGCTGAAGGATAGAGTGCATGAGCTGCTGGTTTTGCAGTCAGCGCTGATCAAAAGCGAAAAGAGCAACCAAGAAAACCAAGAAAATCAAGTTGTTCCTAAAAAATCGTTTGTTTAATGATGAAAATACCAACTTTTGGCTAAAAATTGTTACAGAAAGTGGCAAATTGTCATTGCAAACAGACTATCCAAGAACATGGCAACTTGGTTGAAACCCGGACGCAGGCTAATGAACTGGTTCAACCTCTGCTCGGTAATGCCAATACTTGCATGGTGGTTTGAGTTTTCCATGTGCAGCAGATTCGATGACAGGGCATTGAGGTAAGGTTTATACATATCTTAGCATGTCAGAAGTTTTGGTTTGTCTGGGGATCTTATTTTATTTTTAGCACAATTATACAGAAAGGGTGTCAGGTTATGCAGCATTTTAGTGGCCTTATTTCGGCATTGTGGAGAATTAAAAGAATGATTTATGATTATGTCAAATATTTAAACATTAAGAGTGCTTCAAGGTAAGTTGAAAATTTGTTTTTAACATCAATTATTCAGTGGAATTAACAACATTGCTGGTTGTGGTAGAATGTGAGTGTTATAGGCTGATTTTGCAGGAAATAATGCCATCTGATCTGTCTTCCCTCCTAAGTTTGATTGCCTGATTAGTTTGATTGCCTGATTAGGTTGATTGGAGTTATGAGTATAGAGGGATTGAGTGATGAGATAACTAGTGTGGTGGTATTAATTGGTTGAAATTAAATCTATGAAATTACGCAAAATTCTCATTATATAAAAGCGACTTTTACCCACTAATCAAGTTTGATTATTTATCAAAAATGAAATAAAATAAAATAAAAGCGACTTCTAAGTTTTTGTAAAGTAGAGGTGATAAAATCTTTTCGCCTCAAATCCCGTGGGATTGAATTAGCAATCCCACCACTCGTGGGAATGCTATTCCCACCCTTGGGCGTGTGATTCATGGATTCATAGTCCCAACGACTCTATCTCAAGTCAATTCTTTCCAACCAAACATAGTTTGTTATCAATTTATTTAGTTTTGATTCCTTGCATTTGTCATTTTTTAATCATGTTATTCTTAGATTGTGATCATTTGCTGTTGAATTTGGGTCTGACTTGGGTAAATCCATTGGTCAACTCAAAACTTGAATTATATGTATAAATATATAATATAAAAATATTAAATGTACTTGTGAAATGTTTGTCTTGGGTTTACACAAAATTGTCTAGACCTTTAAATTAACTTAAAGTCTATTATCTTATGTCTAATATACACGAGACCTAATCCCCTCTTTTAAATTAGCTTCAGCTCTGAGTTTGGATTATGTCATTTTGTGTATTGCAATAGTAGTTTATTTTGATAAAATATTTATTTGTTATGTTATTCCTGTAACTTATTTATTTTGATACTAAATAATTTTAATTGCGTCCAATTTTAAAAAATTAATCATCTTAGCGGAAAGAAGGAAAAAATAAAAAAATAATAAGAGCCCAAAATTGTGCACAATTGGGGCTAGTTTAAATTCAATTTATTAAGCTCGGGTCGGGTTAGATGTTAGATTTGGAGAATTTCTCAATCCAAGTAAACCTATTAAATCGAGTAATGTTAGGTTTCATTGCATAACATACAATAAAACACTACGAATTAAGTTTATGAAGGTTTTTTATGATGCCTATCATTATTGATTAAATAGCACCCTAGGTAGAGAGAAGCCTCAAGTTTTGGACCTTAGGGGAGTAATGTCTTTTGAAAATGTTTGGAGTTTATATGAGTTGCGCATATATATATATTTAATTTTTTTATTTTGGGAGTCTACAAGATTATTTGATATAATTTTTGCTTATAATTTATTAGGCATAGATAACTTATATAATTTTAAAAAGTTAATTATTTAAAAGTTGGAGACAGATACTTTTAACTGTTGTCTTTTTGTTATCAGTTTTTATCATACAATAAATTTTACCAAATACGTCTTTGAACATGTAGGCTCTGCTTGTTTTAGTTTTTGAAAGAATTTTGAGTTGCATTTTAAAAGATAAGTTGTTGAAAAGAGTTTTAAAAATTAAGAATTTGTTTTGTTATGAGTTTTGAAAATAATTTTGGCATATTTTGGGAAGTGGGTTAAAAGCCATTTTCTAACTTTTAACCCACTTCTTCTCTCACAAAAAAGAAAAAAAAAAAAAAAAAAAAAAAAAAGCTAAAAAGCTACAAAAAAAATAAAAAAGTCAACTTTTAACCATCTTCTTAAAACATCCTGATTTGTAGTTATTATTATTATTTTGCGTAGTTGAATAGATGTATGTGAGAGAGAATTTGATTGATTGATATGCGGAATGTGAAAGAATGAGAGAGGGGAGAGGAGAGAGAAAAAGTGATTGATTGATTTATTAATAATAATAAAAAAAAAGAGAAGAAAAGAAAAAAAATTTTGAATTTTTTAAAAAAAATTTGTTAACTAAATATATTTTTTAATTTTTTGATCTAAATATTAATTTAAAAACTAAATCAAGCCAAATGTTACTGTAGTTTTTTTTTTTTTTTTTTGGTCCATTGAAAAAGTAAATACAAAACAAACAAGCAAATTAAGAAGAAAAAAAAAAAAAAAATCTAAGAAATCCCAAAACGATGTCTAAGATAACACTATCCAATCATATCCGCCACTAGTTGACTTCAGATTTCTTTCGAAAAATCATCCATAACAACCAACACCTCATTTTGATTTGTCTCCATTTTTGTAAATCCATCAGCACTCTTGTTGCCGTAGTTTCTCTTTGCTTTTAGTTGGCACCTAACCTAAGCCCTTAGGTTGGAACACTTAACTACGGTCCATTCTTAACTTTAAAGTTTGTCCATTTTACTTAGTTGGTGTCTAACCTAAGTTCACAATACTTTGAGGGAGAGACTTTATTTTAGTTCACTATGTAGATTGGAGCGTATTGTTGAGTTCGTAAGACTTATTGTGAGTCTCGTTTTGATGATTCGAACCGTTCAATATATAGAACTCGTCGAGTACTTCATGCCTGTAAAAAATCACGTTGATCGGATATCAATAGTCCTTTAATCGAAATACATTTTTGTCAATGATAAATATGATTTGAAAAATAAATTATTAACAAAAATGTGTTCCGATCAATGGATTACCGATATCCAATCAACGTGATTTTTTGCAGACATGAAGTACTCAATAAGTTCTACACGTTAAATGATTCGAATTATCAAAATAGAATCCGTAATAAACCCTACGAGCCCAACAGTACGCTCCAGTCCACACACGGTGAACTGGGGGGAAGGCTTTCCCTTTGAATAAAAAGTGAATGAACAAAAACTTTTTTTTTTTCACAAATTCCCTTCTCCCCACAAATTTAAGATTCAAATCTATATATTATATAAATAAAATGAGATTTTTAGTGAGAATAATCAAGAGAGCTCTAAGCCGCCAATTTCATTTTCTTGATTTTTTCAATTTAAAAAATAATTAATAAAACACGCACTAACGCTTTCTTTCTTAAACAAAGAGTGCATTTTTTATTCCTAAATTCATTCCTTCATTACCATCAAACAAAGAAGTAGTTTTCCAATTAAGAAAAAATAATTAATAAATCATACTCTCAAAAATATCTTGTCATAAAATATTTTAAATTCTTCACCATAAAATATATAAAATAATTTATATAATTAAAATTTCATAAGTTTTTTGTTTTTCTTTTTCACCATGGCCATTATTATTCAACGTATATATCAAATCTCATTATTTTCATACACAGTAAATGTTAATAGGGTTTCTTTAAAATTCAAACTCTTAACTCAATTTTTTTAATATTTAATTTTTTTTAATAATGAAAATACTAAGTGTCATTATGTGTTGCATTTTAATTAGTTCATAATTAAATTCATAGAATTTTATGTTAAACCCTTATGCCACCATAATTACCATTTCAAATTACTTCCTTAATTTATGTTTTCCACTATTTGGTATAAACTAAATAAGTGCACATATTTGGTGACATCACCTCTTTATTTTTTTGCACATATTTTCAAGAAGTCAAAAAATATACTTATTTAGATCATCACAAACAACCCCCAAATTTATTTTCAAAATTGCTTCCCTAAGATTGCATTAATGCATGATTTTGATACATTTATACATACACATATAGAGAATAATTAATTCTTTAATTTCAAATTTAAACATTATTGATTCTTTAACATGGCTTGAGCTTCTCTCCAGTCCCCCATCGAACTGGAGAGGTGCTGTTAGGTCTTGTGGGTTCACTTTTAGACCCTATTTTGATAATCTAAACTATCATGTTTTAAGATTCACCGAGTACATCGTCCCTGTAAAAAAAAACAAGTCGATGAAATAACGACAATCATGTGTTTGTATCAGTTTTGTATAAAAAAAAATAAACAGTAAGAAAATAAACGTTTCATACAAAATTGATCTAAACACGTGATTTTCGTTATCTGATCGACTTGATTTTTTACAGAGATGATGTGCTTGATGATCTTAAAATGTGAACGGTTAGGATCATCAAAGTGGGGTCCAAAATTGGCCTATTGAATAATTAAGCTGATATTAGAATCTCCAAACTCGCTCATACCGGTCACGAATCAATAAATTATGATATAATTTATACATAATTTTTAAAATTGTTATTATCAATTATTTTTACGCTTACTTATCTTTCTATTTTTTTGGGTCGCATCACCTTTCTTTTATTTTTTTGCACATCTTTTTATAAAAAGTTAAAGTGTACTTATTTAGATCATCTTAAACAATTCCTAAAGCTAAAATATGACATATAATTTAGGGTGGTTTTATCTTAGATAATTTTTTTAATATATGAATATATATAACTATTTATTTCATAATGTTAACATAAATATATAATTTGTTACCTAAGTTCAAATTTTTTAATAGGTATGCGTAAAACATTTTCATATTTATTATTTAAAAATTAAAAAATACTTATAAATATTTATTTATCAATTTAATAAATAAATAGTTCAAATGATTCATAAGTTGGGAATAAATCAATACAATTTTTAATGATTAGGTGAATGTCACGTTAACATAAATATACAAATTATTTATGTGTAACTCCAATAAATATGAATAAAATTTAATTAATTATAAATCATTTTACTACATATTTTAGATAAATTTTATATTATTATTATTATTATTATTTAATTATAAAACTAATTTTTGATTATTTATTTATACTTGTGCATAGCACTACCAAGGTCATTTTTCCGGCTCTTAACACAAAGTAAAAATAAAACTAATTAAGATTTTAAACAGAGAAGTTATGTTTTTATTTATTTATTAATTTAGCAGTTTCAAAATACAAAAATTTCTAAAATTTATAGGTTATTGACACAACAAAATAAAAATGAAACTAATTAAGATTTTAAAAAGAAAAGTGATGCTATTTTTTTTATTAGTAGCTTCGGAATACAAAAATTGTTAAAATTTATAGGTTATTGACACAAAACAAAATTAAGAAAAAAAAAAGAGTGATCTTTGGAATTTTATTTTTTTTAAAAAAATTAAGTAGCTTCAAAATACAAAAATTGTTAAAAATTAATAATAGTAGACACAAAATAGAGTTAAAATTTGTATAATAAGATATCAAAAATGCTTATTTTTTAACTAAGTGACATTTAAATTCTAAAAAATTATAGTTGCCATTTAACTCGTATCTAATTTTTAACTTATAACACCTCAGTTCTTATTTTTGAGATCTTTTTTTACAAATTTTAAAAAATTATAGGTGACATTTCACTGTTATCCAATTTTTAAACTAATACGTTCTTCTGTTCTTCTATCATTAGAGTTATATTAGTTTTTTTTTCAAGTTTATCTTATTTTATTTTTGAATTTTTAAATTTCAACTTGTTTTTTTTTTTTTTTAAATCTTCATTTAATGTTTACTGAATTTCTCTCTACCTCATTTTTCTAGAATTTATTTAATTTTCTCTTTCTATATTCTTGTAGTTCATCCTCAAATATAAACTTGATTTTTTATCTTTCTCTTATATTTACAGAATCCATTCTCACTTTTGATTTTCAGTTGAATTTATTTTTTTTACAAAGATTTATCTAATTTTCTCTTTCTATATTATCTTCAAATTTAAACTTTTTTAAAAAAAAATTTCTCTTATATTTATAGAATTTTACTCTTACTATTCCTTTTCAATTGAGTTTATTCGATTGAGTGTATTTCAAAAAAATTAATTAGTCTTGCATATCTATATAAACATAGTGAAATCACTCAAATTTATTATTTAAATACCTATCTAAATTAATATCATAGTATTTAGTTAATTTTTAACATATTTAATATTATTTATCACATTTTGTTATTTGCCTGTGCATAGCACGGATTTTACACTAGTATGATACTAAAGAAACTTAATGTTGAATTTGGACAGCTTGAAGGAAATGTGAAAATGGACAAAAACTTAAAATTGCTAATTAGGAAACAAATTTAAATCCTTTTAGTTACTACAATCCTAAATCATGCAAACAAAGGTGTTTGTCTATACTTCCAATAGAGGACTATTGCAATTAATTGCATAAATGGAAGATTTCTATGCTCTGTTATCATGAGAATATGTTTTAGGAAACATTATTGATAAGTTTTATTTTGCTTTGAAGATTATTATCAAGTCTTATTGAGTTTTAATAGGGATAAGCAAGTGTTATTTTATATAAATTTTTTCTAAAAGGTTTAACTGTTTTACCTTTCTCATTGAAACATAAATAAAAAATTTATAAACAATGCTCTGTTTCCCCTGTTTTCTGTAGTATGTGAATAAATTTTCATCTGATAATTCTATTGAATATCAAAGGGAATCCTTCAGTTCTCTCTCTCTCTGTGCCACATATAGAAGTAAGTGTGTTTTCATCTTTTGCCTTCTAAACACAAAAATAAATAAATAAATAAATAAATTTGTTTGGCAAACGGTTCTCAATTTTTTTTTTCTTCTAAAAATTACTTCTTGTATTTGGATTAAGGAGATTTGAGAAGGAAAAAAGAACAAAAGAAAAAAGTGATCGAAGTATAAGCTTCCTTTCCGTTCTCTCTCTCTCTCTCTCGTTTTTCACAAATTCATAATTCAAAAACATATCTATAAAAGTATATTCTCATATGATAAAAGCGTGAAATTGATGGGGAGTAGTAATGGACCACTTCTAAGGAATTAAATTCTTGTTCCTTTTTGGAAAAAGCATTCTCAATTGAATTTCAATTTGCTCTGATTGTATTGCATACCACATATTTTATATGGCATATGTTCTGCAATTGCCAACAGGCTGACAATGACCAATGACTATTGATTGGCCTTGGGATCCAACGGTGTTGTGATTGATAGAGGGGAGACGGTGAGGTTCACGAATTTGTGTTGAGGAATTGAAAAATATGAAAAAGTATAATAATTGTGATTGGTGTAGTAGGGTATGACTACATAGCGTCTCAAGACTAACCAATAATTTTTCCTGTATATCACATTGTACCGCATTCTGCTATATGTGTTGAATATAATATAAATAATAAAATTAATCTTCTCTTTATCAGCTTCAGTTTTTAGTTAACAAATCAAATCTAACCACTGTCTAATAATTAAAATATATTTGTACTTATTTGTCCCGCTATAAAGAAAAATCTGGTCAAATGCGAAGGGTCGTATTGAAAACATAATATAAATAGAGATTTGCTATTAGCATTTATCTCTTTACTTTGATCCCCCCCCCCCCCCCAAAAAAATTTCTTTAAACCCCTACCCAACAAAATGAATCCCTCTCTTTTTTCTTTAAACCCCCATCTTAATATCAACTATACCCCCCTCATCTTTTTGACCCCCAACTTTTTTCTCTGTAATTTTCTTACCACTGGCAGTCCCACCCCTCCGGTGACGTCCCAACACCTCCCCCATCAGCAACCCCCTTCCTCTTCCTTTTTTTCCTCTCCATATCTGGTCCCTCTCTCTCTCTTCTTCTTCTTCTTCTTCTTCTTCCTTTCCACCACCATGCTGTTGCCATCACCGCCCATATTCTTCCTGAGATCTAGCTTTCTATTCTTCAAGGTAGCTATCACCATGTCTTTGATGCAAGCAGAAGGCAACCGATTTAGCCTTCCCTTGATGCATTTCATTGATATGATGTATAGATTCTTCTCTCCCATATTGTCCGCACAGTTCACCGTCACCACCATCGGAGGACCTAGCGACATCATGAATTTGTTCCCCCGCTGAACCACTGCGACCTAAAAATCCACATAGAAACCCAAAACAATAATAGTTCAATCGCCTTGGATCTAATGATCAATCTGTTTGGTTACTGAGAAAATATGAGAATCGAAACCCAAACCCAAACGTACCATTGCAACCTAATCTTGTCGCATTTTTCCATTGCAGACAAAGCATATATTTATATATATACATATAGAGAAATCAGATCTATTTTAGATCCGAAGAAAGAAGAAAAAGAATAAAGAAGATGAGAGAGACACGCAGTGGTGTCAAAATCGCCGGAGATGGAAAGAGAGGTCGCAGGCGGCAGTAGCAGTGGTGGTCGCCAGTGAAGATGGTGGTGAAAAGGTTGGTGGGGTAGGGTTTGGAAAATTAGAGTTAGGGTTATTAGGGTTAGAATGTTAGGGATGAGGGTAAAAATGTAACTTCATGTTTGGACAAAATTGGAATTAAAAAAAATAAAAGAAATGAGGGGTCCAAAAAAGAAAGGTAGGTGTTAATAGCAGTACTTTATAAATAATAAAATTGACTTTCTCTCTAACAACTTGAACTTTTAGATGAGCTAGTAGTCAATAATTTAATAATGTGGTTCTTTTATATTTTCCTATTTTTTATAATTAAAAAAAGTAAAACAGAGAAGGTAAAAAAATAAATGAGGCATTTAAAGTATCATATCTTATCTCGGTCTTTTTGTTTGGAATTTTTCATTTTTACTTTGGAGAGAAGTTGTTTGACATGTTCGGCTTAATTAGTGGATGCATGTTTCATATGCATAGTTTATTTAAAAGGGAATTGACCAGTAAATCTCATTTTGTAGACTTGTAATTCATAAGGTCCTAAATATTTTTTTTGTGATTGAGTGGCCCCTTAAATTATTTGTTAACTATTCTGCCATTGTTAGTACAGTTGGAGGACAGGTGGTGTGGTTATGTATGGGAAATGTGATTGGGTGTTTGTGCGTCACGTTGTTTGAAAAGCGCACTAGTAGCTTTTTAAAGTTTGGTTGTTTTTAACATGCATAATGTGGAACGTGAATTCTTTACTAATTGTTTTTCGGCGCATGACATGAAGACACGCAGTAATTCAATCAAATTGGGTCTGTCACGTTGGAGTGTCACATGTTACATTTAAGAAAAGTACACTACGGAGTTTTTAATTTTTTTAGAGTATTACAACATATCTGCCACGTTATCACATTTAAAAAAAGTATACTAGGGAGTTTTTATTTTTTTTAGTGTCACATCATACCTATTACGTTGTCATATTTGAAAAAAAATATACTAAGGATGAGTAAAAATTTTGGAGTGTTACATTATACTTGTCGCGTTGTCACATTTGGGAAAAGTATACTAAGGAATTTTTAATTTTTTTAGAGTGTCCCATCGTTGGAGTGTCACATTAATACCTGTCATATTGGAGTATCACACCATACCTCTCACACATTCAAAAAAAAAAAAAAAAACACTTCCTCAATTAACTAGTGAGGGTATATCTGTCTAACCAATACCCATCCATGTTTGAAAAAGGACTTACTAGTCACCTACTACACCTAATAAGGACTCCTCAAGGTAATTCCATTTCCACACACTTAAATAAATCAGTGTACATATTTTCTCAATACACATCCCTATTAATTTATTTATGGATTAATTTTCTCAATCCACACACTGCAAATTACAATTATATCTTTTACTCAATATTATTGTACACACACCATATACCCCTCATTTTCTTTCCACACTCTGTTTGAAAACTTGAAGACCAAACTCTGAACTTCCACCCACGTGAAGCCTTGAAGACCAAAGTCTAAAAATTTTCACAGTTTTGAGCCACCCACGTGAACCTTGAAGACCAGACATTGTCTGAAGTGAAAACCTCCATTAAAGACATCCATAGAAAGATGACCTCCATTAAACCAGCATTGAAAACCTCCAAAACAGTGTTGAAGGTAAGGAATCTTCCCATTTTGTTTTTATATTTATCATTTTGTTATTGCATTTTACCATTTTTAGATTTGTGTACACTCTATTGTCATGAAATCGTTGAGTTTTTCCATGTTGTTTATGGTTCGGGGATGTCGGCACTGGTTTGCCGAATTTGTACACCAAATTCGGAACTCAATAACCGAATAAAAGGTTATATTTCGACAAAATAGTGCCGAAAATAGATCAACTGTTCGACAGTTATATTCCGAATTTAGAAAATGTTTTCGGATATATAGTTTCGAAACTTTTCATTATTTTTGATATTTATCTTCCGAATGTAATAGACTTTTTTGGTTCTATAGTTTCGAAATGGTTTTGTTCTTTTGGCACTGAAGTTTCGAATGATTTTTTTTTGTTTTTTATTTTTTTGTGTTGTTGTTGTTGTTAGACCAAGTTACATAGGCCATCAAGAAAATGATATACTTGTACAATTTTTGTACATAATTCATACTGATAACATGAATGATTTGAGTGTCATTTGTGAAATTATAAGAATAATAGTAGATATTTTCATTGTAAATGATGTGATCATAAGAGGAATTAGAAATAGTTTTGAATTTGAAATTTATGTTTTTAATACATTTTTATTTTCTTTAGAAGCAGCCTTTGTGACAATGAACTTTTTTCATGCTAGCTTGTGAAATTTTCTTGCTTTTTCTAGTTATCCAAATTCTGATTAACAATTATAGATGTGAGATAATTTATATATAGGTATATTATATATACGAAAGATGTCTACTTTAGATGTTGACTTTAGTTTTTGGATAGAAGTTCTGAACAGATCATTGATTGTGTTTTACTGCTTGGTGGTATTTGATTCACTTTCATTTGCACGTGTTGAAACTTTTTTATGAATTGTATTATGAGTAATTTATAAAATATGATGAGTTTACTTTCAAGATTTATAATGGAGTTATGTGCTTCTGACTTCTAGTTTCTAAGTTCAATGAAGTAGTCAGACTAGAACACAAATTGATTCTTAATTTGATATAGTCAAACTGCTTCAAACCAAGTTGGTAAGATAAAAAAATTGTTAACTGAAATTCAACTAGGCTTAGTTTGGCTGCATATTAAATTCATGAACTTTGGTACCATATAATATATAGTTTTCTTTCTTCTTCTTCCTTTTGCTATTTTTCATGTCACTTATCCTCGATTATGGGGAAATCTTCTTCCCATACTTTTAAATTTATCACTTGTCATACATTTTTGAAGATCCAACAATAGCTATGTTAACTAGAATTTTATTAGCTATATATTAGTAATTTATATTGAAGCCATTTAAAGTAAACAGCCACCAAAATTTTGTGTTATTTTGGTTGATGACTACAATTTGACTATTTGATTGTATATTTGCTAGTGTTTTCACTATAAATGCTATATTGAATTGATGCAAACAATTTTTTGTATGCAGATGGATGCGAATCCCGGTCAACATCAGTCAGTAACAGCTTCGAATAGAAGACTCTGTGAATTAGAGAATGCTGAATGTGGACGTGGACGTGCTCTAGTGCGTGATGATGACACATACATTGCTATGGATAATGATCCTGTACATGATGCACCAGTTATGGATGATATTACTAAGGATGATGACCCTAATGGTGATGATACTGATATTGTTGATGAAGATATCCTTACTCAACCATTTCCGAGAGGGCCAACTGATCCATCAATCCTTAAAAGTTTTAAAAGTCATGTTACCGCAGTTATTTGGAATGGTGTTGTTGAAAGAAGGCCCTTGAAGTGTCATAATGACTCGTCTAAGATTTGTTCGTGGCCGCAGTGGGAACAAGGAAACAACGCTACATTTGTAAACATTGTGGAGATGTCAGGACTTGTACACTTAGCTCGTTGCACATATCGCTTTGTCAACAAAATTGTAGTGTCTAGTTTTGTTGAGAGATGGCAACCGGGGACAAACACGTTCCATTTGACTGTTGGAGAGATGACTATCACATTGGACGATGTCGCCACTATCCTAAGGCTTCCTATTGTAGGCAAATCTATTAGTGTGCGTAAGTTGTCTGAAAGGTAGGCCATTGCATTAGTAGTTAATACCTTGGAAATTGATGAGCAGGGGGTCAGACATGAGATGTCTAGTGCTAGAGGCAATTCAGTGCGGTTTGAGTGGTTGAGGGCACACTTTCATAATGTCACAGACACTGATTCAATGGAAACAACTGCATGTGCAGGTAGAGCATACTTGCTATTTTTGTTGGGTTATACACTTTTTAGTAACAAGACTGGTACTAGGGTCCCTATTATTTATTTGAGTTTGTTGTTTGATTTGATGATTGTATCTTCATATGCTTGGGATGCTGTTGCATTGGCATACTTATATGGATAGATGAGGTATGCTAGCAGGTCCTGCGTGAAACAAATAGCTGGTTACATGACACTCCTTGAGAGATAGATTTATGGGCACTTTTGTGGATTCCGACCATATTTGAATATGAATTACACTCGAGACATGCCACATGTTTACTGTTGGACTTCTCGAAGAGAGTCTGGTGAGGAGACACAATTGCAGGCTTTTCGAGAGGAGCTTGATAGGTTGGGTATACATGATGTAAGTTAAAAAGTCCTTCAAAATTTGAAACTCTATATCATACAAAATCTACAGTTGTCATATCTTACAGTTGTTATTGTTTGTAGGTTATTTGAGACCCGTACTAAATGCGGGGGCTTGAAATACCGCCCACTTCTTGTCATGTGATCAACCTCATCGAGATACCAGGTGTCGTCTGGTTGATTGTTCCCCCAATCTTCATCTGTGTGGGCCAGACATAAATCATCGTCTTCCCACCACATTCCGTTGGCATTCAAAAGGCACCTATCTGGCTCTGGTATGATTGTACTCGCGGCACTTTCAGCCCCTATGCTCACAGCATCTTCTGTCTTCGTGCCCACAGCACTTTTAATCCCTTCATGGGCTTTTGCTTTCCGGGCTCTCTCAGAATCCCAAATCTTTTCTTGTCCTACCTGCGTTAGCGCAGTTTGTTGTTTAGCTTTCCCTGCATTATGAGCGAAATTCTTCGTACCGGCGCTCTCCGGCAATGTACTCCGACTTTCGGCCCTTCCGGCCACCACTGATACCCTCGCCCCTGCCGAGCCCTGTTCTGGTTGGAACTTTTCCACCACATCCGGTTGATCATCCAGCCATCCAGTGGCCTCTGCCGATTCCTCATAATCAAACCAGTTGACTGCTGCGCCCCCTGATTCTTGATCATTGAAGAACTGTAGGTTGGCAAAGCCCTCTTCTACGGCCGTCAGATCACCTACCCCTTGCTCAAATTCGTCCCCCAGGATCACACACAGTTCTGCTCTCTCTGGCAATTCTATACTTGGCTCAGACTGGCTTGCTGATAAAATGTACTCACTCGGATCGTAGGCTTCCCCAGCAAAATTCCCAGACTGCTCAAACCTTGACTCAACCATTCCATCTTCCTCTGCAATCTCCCTTGCACCGTCTTCAACAGCCACCACCATTGGCTCAGATTGGGTTGTAGAGATGTCCAACATGCACAAAAAGTCAGTGCAGTCGGGAAGGAGCACCTCCGACTTAGGTAGATAAGAGGGAGTGATATAGATGCTAGGATCGTAAGACACGACCCCAGTCTGGATAAAGTTGACTCTTTTGAGAGGTGGAGCTTGGTTGTGTGTAGGGAGTGGGTTAGTTGTGACGTTGGGTCTTTCTGGTGGCAAAATCACCTGTTTGTCAACGAGATCTTGAATCTCATGACGCAACCTGAAACATTGGTCGGTGTCATGACCGTGTTGCTAGTGATATGCACAATATTAGACTGGGTTGTGAGTGGGGGGTAACGGATTTGGTAACGGCCTCGGCTCCAGGGGTTTTAGATGCCTTTTTCTGATTAAGACCCCTAGAGCTTTGGACAGGGGCATGTACAATGGGGTGAAGGTTCTTTAGCCTCTAGGTTGGTACTTGGTGGTCTGTGTATTACTTCCGGATGCACCGGAGAAGGGTGTGGCTGCCATGGGCCTTGGAAGGGGAGGGGGAATGGTGGCGACCATGCTAACCTCCGAAGTTCTTGTAGTTGCAGCGCCATTCGGGCCTGCATGGTTGTTGCGGTTAAAAGTTCTCTAGGGTTGCTCCCTGTCTTGGTCAATCAGACCCTGTTTCATCGCATCTTCAATTTGTACCCCCATCTCGTGCAGATCCGAAAAGGTGGGGAAGGGGAGCACAATCATCTTTTGCATCAGTTTTGGCTGGAGATTGCACACAATCATCTTGATCTGGTCCTTATCGGTGGGCCTTAAAGTCATCATCGAGGCTTTCGCTCTCCACCGGGTTACGAAATCCGAGAAACTCTTTTTGGGCTCCTGCCTTGTTGTTTCGAGATCACGAGTTGTGATCTCAATTTGGGTGTTGTAAGAGTATTGCGCAACAAAGGCCTCGGCCATTTCGTCCCAACTCCGCTTGACATCATTCTCCAACTTTGCATACCAGATAGCAGCCACACCCGACAGGGTTCGGCCGAATAGCGAAAGCTTCTGTGGTTTGGTTAGGCCCATTGGCCGCAGTATATCTGAAAATAGCCGAAGGTGGACCATGGGATCCCCAGATCCATCGAAGCGATCGATCTGTGGCATTTTGAATCTATCCGGAAATGTCACAGCCACATCGGTATATCCGTCATCGATATCCAGAATAGCCTTTACCCCCTGGGATTTTTTGAATAGCTTCTCGAGCTTGCTCAATTTCAGTGTTGTAGGGTCTACTTCGAACTCGAAAGGAAAGTCCGGGTGGTTGACGGGTATATGTACCTTGGACAGTTGAGGTGGAAGCGGGGGCGGAGTCGGCCCCGTTGGAAGGTTTGTGTCCTCCTGGATGTTCTGGACATTAGGCAAGGTGTTTTGGATGTTTGGCAGGACATTCTGGGTAGTTGGTGTCTACTCGGGTAGCGGGACCCCTGGTGGGGGAGGATTTGGATATAAGGCTGATGCTCCGGCTTGCTGCTGTAGCCGGGTGATTAGTTCTGCCTGTTGGGCCATGATTGTGGCCTGTTGTTTAGAGAACTTCGCTTGGCGGACAGCGTCCTCCTACATTTGCTTCATGCTCTCTTGAAGCTGGCGTATCATTTCTTCCATCCCGGCAATATTCTGCTGATCTTGCTGACTGACTGGTATGTGTATCTCTATGGCAGAAACTGAAACCTCAACCCGACTGTTCACTAAGGTAGGTCACTGCTCTGGTAACCTCTGCTCAGACACACTGCGCTTTCTCGACCTTCTTCTAACAGCTGGGGGTAGAGAATGGAACACTGGCTGTCCGTCAACCAGATCCTCAGATCGATTGAGCCGACGACCTCTTGTCTAAAGTGCTTGGGGAATATCTGCTGGGTTTAAAGCAATTGTGCTAAAATTGTCCTAGCAAAAAGATAAATAAAGTAATAAGGAAATAAACAACTAGATAAACGAACAGCATAACAGCTTAAAATAAATACACAACACACGGCTGGGCATAACAACACACGGTTGATAAGCTGAATACACACTGTCCTCAAACACTGATCATTATCCCTGAATCACTGTCCCCGAAAACTGAATTTGATACCCGCAGATAACTGATTCTCAAATACTGACTGATGTCCACAGGCCTGATGCCCAAACTCATAAACTGATACATGTATTCCTGTAGAGACGTACTCTAAAAGCACATAATAGATAAGTGAGAGCCAAAACACCCCTATGTTAGGGTAGGGTTTCCCTGTCCTATTTTGTCAGGAGCTAGGGTTTCACTACGCACGCAGCGGTTTCAAACAACCTAACATCGGGTAAGCAACCTGTCCTAGCTTGGGATGGTCACTATGGATTCCGAATATGCACTAGGTCGAATGGTCAAAAGGGTGCCCCGGTAAAACTGGGGTTTGTGTTCTACATCGGGCGAGCAGTAACCGATAAGCCTTATGGCACGCAGCCTCTGGCAAACCGCTCAGGAATAGCAAATGGCAAACACGGTGTCCTAGGCGCACCAATGCACATGCAATGTAAATAAACACATAAGTGTAATCAAAACAAGATATCATGAGTTCGAGTCAAGTTCTCTAAATCCCCAGCGGAGTCGCCAGAAACTGCAAACGTCCCCGAACGCCCCGGGAGAGATGACGTTCCCCGTTCCGTTCATTTTGGGCACACTACAGTTCAGGATTCTAATTGTCACGGTTCTTAATCTGAACCAAAGAGTCTAAATCCAGCAAATCGTTTTGAGAAAACAGATTTTTTTTGAAAGAAGTGCCAAACATAGACTGCTTTGCCAGATACAGAGTCGCCACCTAAATATTTTATTTTGGAAAATTTAGGAAACCCTGACTCGTTGCCTAAGGCCACGTGTCCGTCATCACCAAAGTTGGCTCGGCTCGGGAACTTGGGTACGATTGGGAAAGGTCACTTCGTGAGCACCCCCGCTCGCCCGATCAAAGATCGGCCTCTACTAACCATGATATCTAGTTTTGAAAACATTATGTGTTCTTATTCCGGTTATTAGCCTAGATTTACTATGTGATGCGCACAGCATACAAGTATAGACCAGGTCGCCTGAATTGGAACAAAATATTTCATGTTTATTTTTTTTGAAGGATGGTTTGCTACCCGCAAGTAGGCTTAAAATGCAGATTTTGCCACCCTCGAGTGGGCTTAGAAAATATGGTTTTGCCATTATCTAGTGGGCTTAAAACTCACAGTCGATGAATTGTTCCAATTCAAATAACCCAACCTCCACCCACAAGCATTCAAGCAGGTATATCACATAAGCAAATAGCCTCATGGTAAGCATGTTATCATGGCAGTCACTCACACACATGCAAGGATGCTAAAGCATAAAAACTTACCGAGTACTCCAAGCTAAAACAGAAACTACGTTAGAAATCATGCATGATCCTAACTATACAGAAATGCCTAATGCAACACATGCAATAATGCAACTATAGCAGGCTCGGCTATTCTAAACATGGCATATGGAATGCTACAACTAACAAGTATTCAACTTGGAATTGAAATACAATGCAGTGAATTATGATGCGCCGAGCCCGGTGCATGCAAAACAGATGAATGAATGCAAACATGCTATCATACTGTATGCTAATTGAAACATGGCCTAATCTAACCATCATAAGCTGGTAAATAAAAGGGAGAAAGACGTGGGGTAGGAAGAGATACATCACACACACGCACACTTATTACAACATTGCCCTCGCTCGGAAGGTCCAAATAAATAATATACAGTCCCAAATGAATAGTACAGTCCGAATGAATAGTTACAGTCCGAATAAATACAGAATCCTAATTAATTAACAAATTAAACTAGGAAAGCTGTAAACTAGCATGCAAGCTAGGGACTGCCTCGACTTCGCTCCGGATGATGAATGATGCATGTTCGGGTTGCTTGGCGCGGAAATCCATCGTGATGCCCCAATTAGCCTTTGTTTGCGATTAATACCGGAATGTTGTGGAAGGCTTTTGAAAGTTGTTGATTCTTGATTTGCTGCAACAGAGAGCAAGAAAGGGGCATGGCAATGTATTTTCACATATGTATGCTTGCCTCAATCCTCGTGCCACCAATCACGCATCCCGATGCATGATGGCCGAGGAGTCGAATTGCACGACTTAATATGAAATGAATGCACACATAAACACAACAAGGCCTAAACTCCATCATGGATAATTCGGAGTGTCGGCGACTGGGAATTGAGACATGTTCCGTCACTCGAAGTACGAAACGTCCCTCGTTTCCCATGCTTGGGCTAACTCCTATCCCAAACACAATGCAATATGCATGACATGCATGAATGCAACTAATATACAACCTAGCATACACAATGCTATGAAATGGCAAACACAATACACGATGTGACATGGCATGCATGATGCTCTAACATACAACCTAGCATACGCGATGCTATGAATTGAAATGGCATACACAATGCACGATGGACTTACACCAATATGAGTGGACCTCAGCCACACTCACATCAGTAGCCATAAGATGAAAATGAGATACTCGAGATGCGTGCACACATGTACGCAAACCGAGGACCGATCCTAAGGCACGAATGCCACTCTACCAAAGCGTGGCAAGGCATGGAATATGGCATACAAACACGCAAATTTCAGCGCTAAAATATGATGCTAAACAGCCCCAGAACATGGCAATATGGCACCCGATTCATGAGATGAACCTCGAAACGTAAAACTAGGCATACGCAATGACCTATAGCTATACAAAGCATGCATTTTTTGATCATGAAGCATGAAGACAGAGTCAAGGCAGTCCCAAAACATGAACTTTTCCAGTTTAAAGCATGGCCAAAAAGTGCTAGCAAGATGTACTAAAATAGCATGCGATTTTGACTATCAAACATGGATTACATGGCACGTATATGAAGCAAGTGAGAACTCATCAAACCAGCAAAAATCAGTGAACTAAACATGCCAAAATATGTCCAAATACACATGGAAAGGCAGCCAACATATGCACAAATGAGGGGCTCCTTTGGAAGGGCATATAAGGGGTTATTAAGCATATGCAAGATAGACATGAAGTATGACCTAAAAAACTCTGGAAATCAAATATGGTAGTCCCAAAACTCACCAAATTGACCCTGAAACTTGACTTCAAAGCATGCAAGATAGGATCTCTTTGGAAGGCCAAAATGACCACCAAACAAGTCAAGGTGAGAGGGGGTCACCCCCCTCTCTGATTTAGAGGCTCAAAACAGCATCAAAGCCACTTGAAATCCACTGGATTCCAGTGGCTAGAAGGTCAAACAAGGCATGCAACAAGGGCTAGGGTGTAAGGCCCAAAACAAGGGACAATCAAGCATTCAAGGAAGCATGTGACCTCAAATAAGAAAATACCCTTAATAAAACATGAATATGATGTCAAAAAAAGCCTTTTTCCAGTTTATAACAAGTCTAAAAAATGAACATAAATAGGGCTAATCTATCATGCAAAAATGGCCCTAAAAGAGAGAATAGAGACAAGGGACAGCAGCTGGCCCCAAATGGCAAAGAGCCCTTCAAAAAAGTTGAATAGAGGCTCAAAACAAGGCATTTCACAGTTTATGACCAAGTCCAAAACAGCTCACAAATAAGCCCAAAATATTATGCAAAAATAGGCCTAAAAGCGAGTTTAAACACAAAGGGTGCGGAGGAGACCTCAAACAGAGTAAGACCCTTGATCAAACATGGAGATGGGATCAAAATATGACTATTTATAGTTTGGGTCAGAGCCCAAAAATGCTTGCAAGTATGGCTTATAAATGAACCAAGAAAAGACTAGAAAAGGGGGGAAGAAGACTCACCCTTGTAGAGCAGAAACACAGCAGCTTTGGACCAAGAAATGGTGCTCCTAACCTCTGAAAAATAGCCTCAAGTTACTGAAATGGAGTGTGGAGGTGTTGTGCTATGGCTTGTAGTGTAAATGGTGCAAGACTTTTAGGGTTTTGAGGCTTGGAAGAGAGGGAGAGGGAGAGGGAGAGATGTAAGCAAGGCTCTCAACAAAATTTTGTAACCCTCTAAAATGGAGCTGGGGGGTCTGGTTTTATAGAGGGAGGAGTATAGGAAAGGGGGGAAAAATCAAATTCAAATTTCCTCCCCAAAAGACCCCCCATTGGATACAAGATCTGGGGGGAAAAGAAGGGTGCAGCTGTAAGGAACTAGGTGAGGGGGTCATGGTCGGCCAGGTTCAGAGGGTTCAGGTGACCGGCCAGCCACCTCCCCTGGCCGGCCGACCAGGGTCAAAAGATTCAATGAGATTTGTTGGCCGGCCACCCCCAAAAGGTGGCCTTCCATGTGTGCACAACACAGATATGTGGAGAAAAACCAGGGAATGTGACCCAAGAGAGAAAAAAACCAACTTTTTAGAGGGGTTCAAAAGAGTCAGGAACAATTTCTGGCCGGCCATGTCATATTGGTGGCCTCCCAGGTGTGTACAACACAAATATGTGGTTGAGGGTCAAAGAAAATGGCCCGGGAATGGTCAACACCAGTTTTCTAGCGAGAAAAACGGGCGACAGAGGGCGATGAAGGAATAAAGCTGGTCCTCAGAACAATTGCTGGCCTCCCACCCTTCTACGACCTTCATACCAATGAAAATAAGGTCCCTGCCAAAAATGGACCCAAACCGATGCAAAACGAAGGTTCGGGGGCCGAAATACGCAGCCCGGGGCCCCGAAAACAAGCTGGTAAGCACCGAAGGTGAGGTTTGACCACGAAGTTGGTCTCTCGAGCCACAGTGTCCCTCAAAAGGGAGCAAATAAGATGTGTGCAAAAAACCAGAGCAAACGAAGGTGGTTAAGCGGTCCCGAACCAAGGCACACGGTCGACGGCTCCGAAAACTGAAAATCGGGCTCCAAACAGAAAAAATGGCCTACGACCACGAAACGTAGCCTACGGCCACTGAGAGATGGTCTACGAGACCTCTCCCTCCCTTCGAGAAGAGAAAACGGAGAAAACGGGACCCGGTTCGCAAACCGAGGCAAGGCACAACAGATTCCGTAAGTCCGAAGGCAAGGCTCGCAGCCGTGACTCTGTAACCTCAGAACGAGCACGATATGCAACATCACCGAGCGCTCAGTTGGTGATGTCTGAGTCTTAAGGTCGGTCAAAGATGGGGTGTCTACAGTTGCCCCTCTTTGATAGAACTCGAAAGTCATAAGTGACGGGAGTGAATGTCAAAGCCCAGAGACGACCTATTTTTGACAAGGCCGAAGACTTAGATAAACATACAAGATAACAGAGAAATGTGCCCGCAGGCATGCCCGTAGGCAGGGGGCAAAATGCGATATGCACAAAGCCGGATGTAACTCAATGATCATGCAAATGCAGCAAGCTGTAAGGAAGCAAGTATTCACAAATAGAAGCAACAGTTTTAAGCAAGGATGCAAAGCAACAACTACATTTCATGCAGTTAAGAATGCGGAGAATTGTTTAACTCTCACCATGTCTCACATGGAGAAGATACGATACCTGCGCGATTTGTCTGGTCGCACCAGCCTCAAATGAACCGTACATACAATATCGTGCCTGTAAAAGGAAGAAACTCAACAAGCACAACATATTTAACAACATATGTTCAACGTGACATCGAATGCAGACAAACGTGGTGTCGATGGGTGAGTGCATCGCAATGCGAGAGGAAACGCGTGTGACAACACGAGTTTAAGCATGGAGGCATGATAATATCGAGGAAACGTGCATAACAATGCAAGTATACGCATGAGAATGCAAGTGATATACATAAGTGTAAACTAGAATGCACATTTGTCCCAAAACAACGAGCAAAGAAATGCGCATTTCGGCGAGGGCGACTCGATCGCGGCCTCCAATTCACCTCCCGGAGGGGTCACAACATGTTCAAAAAGGATACATCTCACTTTCGACGAGTAATGATGAGAAACGCATCGAAGGTTGGAATTGAAGTCCCAGTGGAGTGATTTCGCGGCGGAAAGTGCACTTCTCTTGTATTTTTTCAGGTCCCGGGGACTTCAGTCATCACCAAAATTTGCAGAGAGCTTGGAGGCCACCTTGGGGACACCACCGGCCATGTATGGTCCCAAGGAGAGGCTGCCGGCCAGGGGGGGAAGCAAGGAGATGGCCGGCCTGCCAGAAAAGGTGGCCGGCCGGCCACCTAGCCCAGATTCGGGGCATTTTTGACTTTTCACCCTCATTTCTTTAAATGTGCTTATCCAAAGCACTTTTCCTCACAAGTGCAGCTCTGAAATTGCTCTCTCCTCCTTCCCAAACCATTTTCCCTCTCAGATCTGCGCTCTATACGCGTTTTCCAACGCCCCACGCAAGTTGTTTTCGTGAAAACTTTCAGTTCTCTTCACTTTGAACCGATTAAATTTTGATTTCGGGGCTTCTTTTCTCATTTCCACCACTTGAGGTAAGTTTGTCTCAACATTTGGAAGATTTTCTCAGGAGTTGACTTTTGTTGACTTTTTCATTTCCCGAGGGTTGACTTTTGTTGACTTTTTCCAATTTTGGCTCATTTCACTCATTTTTGCTCCTTTTTGCAGATTTTTCGAGATGGCTAGTCATTTCCCTCATGGCGGTGGTCCTCCGGGCGCCGGGGGTGATCCGGATATTATGGCTCTGCCCCCAAGAGTTCGATCGTTTGATCCCGAGAGGTATCATCCTCAGGAGCACATCCTCCCGCGGGCGATTTTCTACCATTTCACTGATTTCGACGACCGAGCGCCTAGGGATCTGCTTTTGCGAGAGCCAGAGTCCCACCTCTCTCATGAGGCACAAGAGGTATTTACTTCACTTTTACATTTTTTGCAATGTATTCTGCATTTTCCATGTATTTCGTGCCTTTGCTATGTTTATCTGCCCACTCAAGCACACAGCTTGTTTTGAATGTTTAGTCCATAGCACCGTATTCCGTTTGCATCTTGAACACATAGTTCAACAATTCTAACTTTCTGAACACGCAGTCCGTATATTGATTGTGAACACACAGCACATACTTGTTGAGAATTGAACACACAGCCCAATACTTTGAGATGAACACACAGCCCAAACTGAAGGTGAACACGCAGCACACACTGATTGAGAGTTGAACACGCAGCCCGAACTTTGAGATGAACACACAGCCCATACTTATGTTGAACACACAACACACACTGATTGAGAGTTGAACACGCAGCCCAAACTTTGAGATAAACACACAGCCCACCGATTCTGAAATCTGGACACATAGCTCAAATACTTGATGTTGAACACACAATTCGAACTTTGAGATGAACACACAGCCCACTGATTCTGAAATCTGAACACACAGCTCAAATACTTGATGTTGAACACACAACTCGAACTTTGAGATGAACACACAACCCACTAGGGCTGGGCAACCAACCCACCCGCCCGCACAAACCGCCCGACCCTACCCTACCCGCAGTGCTTTGGGCGGTTTCGATGTAGGTAGGCGGGCGGGTGCGGGTCAAGAAATTCACAAAAGTTCGGGTTCGGGTCGAACCCGACCCGCCCGCAACCCGCAGTTTTTTTTTTTTTTTTTTAATTTAAGAAAAAATAACTAGTTATTATTATTATTTTTTTGCATTTTGGATAGATGGAGATAACTAGTTATTATTTTTATTTTTACATTTTGGATGAAAGTAAAATTTATTATATGGGTACTTATATACATTATCATGATCTAATGATATTTAAATTAGTGTTACTAGTTTGACTTTTATTTATATATATATATATATATAAAATCATTATATTCTATTAGTCTAGTAAACACAGTTAAATATGATATTTTGAATTGTCATTCTATTATCACATTAATGCATATTATTATGATCATGTGTACTATTTATTATGATCATGAATTGTATATCTTGTAATTTAATTTATAACTCTTCTAAAAAAAAAAAAGTTGTTTAGAAAGTAACAAAAAATGTCAAATTTGCTTAAGTTAAAAAAAAAAAAAAAAAATCTAAACCGCAAACCGAACCGCACCCGCCCGCACAAACCGCAAACCGCATCATGGCGGTTATGGTCCATTTTCTGACCGCATAAGTGCGGGTCGTCATTTTGACCCGACCATAAAATCGACCCGTGAGCAGCCCTACAACCCACTGATTCTGAAATCTGAACACACAGCTCAAATACTTGATGTTGAACACACAGCTCGAACTTTGAGATGAACACACAGCCCACTGATTCTGAAATCTGAACACACAGCTCAAATACTTGATGTTGAACACATAGCTCGAACTTTGAATTTTCTGAACACGCAGCTCAGATTCTGTATCTGATTCAATTTTGCACACAGCTCATACATTTCATTTGCACGCAGCTTGTTCATTTCATTTGCACACAGCTTATTCATTTCATTTGCACGCTGCTTATTCATCTCATTCTGAAACTGAATACATGTGCTCATCCTGAATGCAGTTGGACGTCAGATCTTGTGCAAGGATATGGCTCTACCGCGGCGAGAGAGTGGTATGCGGAGCTCCCGGAGGCTGTTCGGGATTTGGTAGACGTGGCAGGGTTTGGGCCCTTTTGTACCGGGATATCTCGCTGTCCTGCCAGTAGGACACTGATGGGTGCTTTGGTAGAGAGATGGTGGGACACCACCAACTCCTTCCATTTTTCTGCCACTGGGGACATGACCATGACCCCTTTCGACTTCGCCATACTGACGGGCCTTGATGTGGGAGGTTGGGCCATCCCTTACGACGAGGACATGGGCGAGTGGGAGGCCGCCTGGATATATTTATTGGGGGCTCGCCCGCCTGTTGACAGATCTTCAGGCAGAGTCCGATACACCTGGTTCTCTTCCCACTTTAGGAGGGCGGAGATGCAGCCTGAGACTCCCGAGGAGATGGCACAGTATACTCGCGGATTCCTGATATTCCTCTTTGGCACCACTTTGTTTGCCGATAGAGGGAACATTGTCGGGCTTTATCTGCTGAGCGCTCTAGTGGACCTATTACAGGTCAGCAGATATGACTGGGGTGGTGCCAGCCTGGCTACTTTATATTGCTATATGAGCGCGACCTCTTGCGGACGGGGGAACATGGTTGGCGGCTATTGGAGGGCCTGGGAGGTACTTTCTGCCCTCGTGGTTTACATTTCTACTTCTCATTATTTGTACATTGCACCCACAGCGCACTTTACATTCTGTACCATGCACTTTGCCCTCAGCATTTTGTATTTACATTCTGCACTCAATATTCTGTATTATGATGGTTATTGCTCTGTTTCTCACAGTTATGGGTCTACGCATACTTCCCGATACTAGCCCCAGAGCTTGAGGTGGAGGTGTCCCTCACGACCCCGTATTCACTTGTATTCGAGGGCAAGACTGCATTGAGACCCCGGAGTCTTTTCTCTCTACTGACGATTTTGACACAGTGCGGACGTCAGAGGTATTTTAGAACTCTTAGTTCTTCATGTTTCCAGTCTTTGATTTATCTTGCACATTTGCAATTTCTGATCAGTTTATGCATTGGTTATCCGCAGATCACCTGGCAGCCCTAGGCCCCTTTAGGCAGAGACCTCCGATTCCATTTTGCCGGAGCGTGGGGGGCCTCTCAGTATAGGGTCCTGTTTGAGGGGCTAGTTGGGAGGGTCTGGTTTTTGGGAGATCGCTTCTTACGTCAGGTATGGGGCTACCCTGAGCAGGACATTCCTTCAGTGCCTCCAGATGACATGCAGACCGCTGATAGGCTCTCTCCCCAAGATGTCATTGATGCTATGCAGGGTACCGATGCTTTCCTACATTTGGAGCAGGGGGAGTATGCGACCTACCGCCACACCTACTTGATGCCTCCACTGACGGGGGTCCGTACTCCGACAAGGAGATCTGCTGGTATGCCTTCATCGAGCAGGGCTCGGGCTGCAGGTGTCCCTTCCACCAGCAGGGTTGGTACATCTAGAGGTGGGGGTGGACTGGTTCCCCCGATTCCTCCGACTCATCATCATCCTGGATGGCCAGATATGCCGACTGAGTTGATGGGATAGCAATATGGGACCACTTCCCCGATTCCGATTCCGATTCCGATAGAGCCTCCGATGCTTGGCCACCGATATGTCAGAGACCCCGACTCGCCACCGGTGTGCTTTACAGCTTTGATTTATTACTCAGATACTTGGACGTTCAGTCCTTTACTGATATTCTTCCCTTTGCATCTGCAGCCTCCTGTTGAGTATATGGATGAGGTGCTTGAGATGGTAGCCTTACTTGAGGGCATGGTCCTGCGGAGAGAGGCGCAGTTGTCTATCACGGGTTTCCAGGTACCCTTTAGTTTTCTGGCATTTATCATACTTCTGATGACATGCTGATCTCAAACATTTTATTACATTGATAGGCTGCTTGTGTAGAGCACATCTGACATGCACCACACTTACGTTCTGTATCTGCGCGCACCCACTCTGCATAGTTTGCTTGCATCTGTATCTAATATACATGTTTTGGCTGATGTATTCAAACTGCATTCTTCATTTTCAGATGCCTCCGGTGTATGCTCAGTCACAGGCCGAGCCATCCAGGCCTTCCCGAGGAGTTGGGCCATCTAGGCCTTCCCGAGGAGCTGGGAGAGGGGAGTCGTCTCGCGGACGAGGTGGACGCAGGGCGTGCATCATAGAGAAGGAGCCCAGCGAGGAGGAGGAGGAGGCTGCAGATCCCCAGTTAGAGGCATCCGCTGGCAGAGAGGGTGGCTCCGATTCTGGCTCCGGTAGTGGAGATGAGGCTGAGGAGGGTTCCGAGGATGGCAGCCCCGACTCAGATGATGGTGATGATGGTGTGGAGTTCGTTTCGCAGAAGAGGACGAAGAGGGCCTCTTATTCCTGCTCTTGAGAGCATAGATGCGGCTGTTTCCTGCTTTATTTACCTTTTTACTAGTACTTATGGCACATTGCATATTGTTAGGCAGTTTTATTTTCTGTAAAACTTGTTCCGTTGTTGTAAAAAGAAAGCATGATGGAATGAAACAGCTTTTGAAAAAGTGTTGTATTTTATGTTCTCAGCATCGCATCGCATCATTTTGCACCAAAATGAGATTGAATGGATATCTGCATTGTGTATTTACCAAGTCAGGTAGTGAACCGACACAACAAACTAAACAACTTAACTTACCAAGACGATAACAGAATCTTAGCAAGTTTACAACGTGATAAGCAAAACACAACAAAGCTGATGACTCGATAAGTAAGACACAACAAAATTAAACAAAAAGTAACAACTCAAGGCATAAAACTTGACAGCTCGACAAAACTTAACAACTCGATAAGCAAGACAACAACTCGATAAGCAAGACTTAATAACAACTCTATAAACAAAGTGCATTTCGGACGATCTGGGTGACGGAACGCATCCGAAACTGAGGGAAATAGAGGCCTTTGACACTCCCGATGCATGGAAATGCTAGGAACTTCCTTCCAGAGGGTAAAACAGTACCAAAGACACACTTGGGAGCATGGCCGGCCACCTTTGGGAACTGGCCGGCCAGCTTTTTGCATTGGAGAGGAGAGGGGTGGCCGGCCTACCAGAAAAGGTGGCCGGCCGGCCACTTAGCCCAGCAACCACCAATTTTTTGACACGTGTCCCCTGAACAGTGTCTTATCCTATTTAAAAGCTCTAGCCTCGTGATTGATTCATTTCATCTCAGTTTTGCACCAAAATGGAGGCGTTTCTCGTTGAAAATCTCACAGCTTGGATTGCTTCTCTAGATGGCTTGGAAAAGTTGAACTTCCGGGGCTTCGGCTTGAATGCACTATTCACGCTGAGCCGTACTCCGCTGCACCTTCCCTTCCTTCATGCCGCGGCGAGGTTTTGGAACCCGATAACTCATGTTTTCAGCTTCGACGGGCAAGAGGTATGTCCAACTTTTGAAGATTTTCAAGTTTTGATGGAATCTGAACGTCCTGAAGAAATTTTGCCTCAGTTTAGCTTCGGTCGCGGCCAAGCTTTAGGGCGGATGTGTGGGCTCACCATGCATGATGCTCGGTCTCTGATCTGCAACGGGGAACTGGACATCCTTGGCTTGATTCATCGCTTTTCCGATGCCGGTGACCGCGGCAACCATCATTGGCAAGGTTTTCGACGACACGCCATTTTCTTGTGCATGCTATCTCACTTTTTACTTGCCCTAGGTTTCAGTGGATCTAGCATCTGTTTGATTGAAGTTACGCAAGGCTTGAAGGAAGGAAAGAGCTGCATCGCCATGACATTAGCCGAGACACTGATGGGCTTAGATGCTTTCTATCGCCGGGAGATGACCAGATTCGTGGGGAGCCCACTGCTGCTGCAGGTAATGTTTCCCACCCAATCTCACGTATATATCGCTCACATCACTCGGCCCTCGGGCTCGGTTTTTCTCACAAAACCCTTTTCTTACTTTTCTCTCATCGTACATCTCTCTATTTTTTTATTCTCTCATTTTTCATCCCTTCCTAGGTATGGTTGATGGATAAATTGCAAGTTGTGGACTCTTGCCCAGCCTATTCAGCTCGCGGCTACTTCTTTCGACAACGCCTAGTCGATGCCCCTGATGAGGAGTGGTGGTTTGACTGGATGTGCAATCTGTCTGCAGATCGTATTTCTTGGCGCTGTCCTTGGCTCAATCTCCCGGTGATGAGCTATAGCATGTCCTGGCAGACCGGGATCCAGTTGATTGGTCTGACTCACTGTGTGTTCTACTTTCCATTCTGGTTCCAACGCCAGTTCGGTCATGATCAAACTTGCCTGCTAGAGGGGATAGAGTATCCTGCCACATTCCCGGTTTGAGGTGCACAGCTTGCTCGATATGCAGCAGCATGGAGGACTAGAGAGCTCCTGGCCCCTGCTCCCACTTTCAATTACACTTTGTTAGACGAGTGCTTGGATTGGCTCAATAAAGAGGCACAGATTGGGCCCAGCTTGGCATCAGAGGCTTCGACCAGCTCTGGGAGGGGGCGCAGGGACACCTGACTTGACTATGTCCCGGATTTATTGCTTTATTAGTACTTTCAAGTTTTCTTTATGAATGTAATAAAAAACAACTTTAATTTGTATGCAAGAGCAGGAGAACTCTGTATTGAAATCAATGAAATTGAAGGTTGTGGGTACTGAAAATTTTCCGCTTTGGTCCAAAAATGGTCTTTAGTTGTAAAAAGATTAATTTGAACAAAGTCAACTTTTATTAAAATTTTTCAAAACCATTTTCGATAGCGATCAGAACTGGACACGCCTGAGATCTGTCACTGAGATGCACAACCCCGGACCCTAGTAACTGGAAAGTTGCCCCTAGTCTGAATAGCACTGCGGCACTGCACGGCAACGGAAAGTTGCCCCTAGTCTGAAAAGCACTGCATCGGAGATCACGATGAATGCTGATAGACAAAGATGACCGAGATGATCAAAATGAACAAAGTTGATCGGGGAAAATATTATGGCTGAACTCCAAGATGAAGTTGCCTACGTATCCCAAAGATGGGAATCAAGCCTTACGCAGTTCAGGGTCGGGTTCACTCGAGTATTTTCGCTCTCCTTTTACGCTCTAACTTTTGCTAAGGCCGCCCTTTGCGGGTTTTCAACCTTGCGAGCTCAGTTTTTATAATTTCGAATTTTTTGTGCTCTGAGTTTTGCCTAGGTCGCCCTTTCGGGTTTTCGGCCTAGCAAGCCTTTCAAGGGTAATATTTCTTCAACTTGTCCATGTTGATCGGTTGTGAGAACTCTAAGCCATCTAGATCCATCAGAACCACAGCTCCTCCTGACCAGATAGACTTAATGATGTAGGGGCCAGTCCAATTAGGTCTGAACTTGCCCCTTGGGTTGTGGATAAGAGCTCGGTTGTCCTTGAGTACCAAATCTCCTTCCTTTAAATTTCTGGACTTCACTTTCTTGTTGAAAGCCTGGGTAATTCTGCGTTGATAACCTTGAACATGGTACAGTGCTTTCAGTCTTCTCTCATCAAAGAGCATGAGTTCCTCAAACCTGCTCTGCTGCCAATCCGCTTCGGCTATTTGACACTCAGCCAATACTCGCAATGACGGAACCTCAATCTCGATAGGTAGAATGGCCTCCATCCCATAAACCAATGAATACGAAGTCGCCCCGATGAAGTTCGATTGAAGTCGGTAGCCCCAGCAAGCAAGCAGCTTATCTGGCCAATCCCGGTAGGTTTCCACCATCTTCTGCAGTATGTATTTGATGTTCTTGTTGGCGGCCTCAACCGCTCTGTTGGTTTGTGGCCGATAGGTAGATGACTTATGAAAAGCCACGTTGTATTTCTCCAACAAGTCAATCACTTCCTTCTTGAAGTGGGAACCGTTATCTGAAATTATCTCGTTTGGGACTCCGTAGCGACAGATGATGTTGTTTCTGATAAACTTTGCAACATGCGAAGCCTTCAACACCGCATAAGATTGGGCCTCGACCCACTTCGTGAAATAATCTATCGCGACTAGGATGAACTCATACCCATTCGACCCCTTCGGAGTGACAGCCCCGATCACATCAATTCCCCAGATTGAAAATGGCCATGGCGAAGTCATATTATACAGCTTCGACGGCGGAATGTTCATGCGATTTGCATGAATTTGACATTTGTGGCATCGCCGAACAAAACCGATACAATCCTCCTCCATGGTGGACCAGTAGTAACCTTGTCTGAGGATCTTCTGTGCTAGTATTACTCCATTCATGTGCGCGCCGTATTCCCCTCTATGGATGGCCTCCATTAGACGCTTTGATTCTTCGGCATCGACACACAGCTTATGCATTCCTAGATGACCTCTCTTATATAGCTTACCCCCACAGATGATGAACTGAATGACCATTCTTCTGATTGCTCTTTTATCCTTGGCATTTACCCTTGGCGGGTATGCTTCCTTCTCCAAGAAAATCCAAATGTCGTGGTACCAGGGGTTTTCGTCCTGAACCTCATCTATAGCAGCAATCGACTCGTAGGCTGGCGCGAATTTCTGGTCAATGATGACTGGACGCATCCGGACTCCGAACGAGATGTCTATCATGGAAGATAGAGTTGCCAAAGAATCTGTGAACCTGTTGTTCTCTCTTAGTAGATGAGCAAAGTTTAGCTTCTCAAACCGAGGAATTAACAAATCCAAGATCTAGTGATACATCATCATCTTTTCTTCTTTGACTTTCCAGTCTCCTTTTGCTTGAGACACAACAAGGTTCGAGTACCCGATGATGTCCAACCGTCTTGCCCCTAGTTCCAGGGCTGTTTCTAGATCGGCCATGCATGCCTCATATTCTGCTTCGTTGTTCGAGACTTTGAACCGGAGTTTGAAGGCTAGAGGGATACTGGACTTGTCGGGTGCTATCAGCAATACTCCTATCTCATACCCATATTGATTTGACGCTCCGTCAAAGTACATCGTCCAAGTTTCATCGTCGATGTGCAAAATGGCTTCATCTGGAAATAAGTACTCGACTGCTTCACCCCCTTCCACTGGATGGTCGGCTAAGAATTCTACTATTGCTCTTCCCTTGACTGACTTGCGTGTCACGTATTTCAGATCAAATTCGGAGAGCAACAGCAACCAACGAGCTAGCCTACCCGTAAGTGCTGGTTTCTCGAAAAGCTATTTGATGGGATCGAGTCGTGAAACCAACATTACGGAGTGAGCTAACAGATAGTGCCGCAGCGTCCTGGTAGCCCATACCAAAGCTAGGCAAGCTTTCTTCAACGGTGTATAGCGGGTCTCATATTCTAGCATCTTCTTGCTCAGATAGTAGATGGCTTTCTCCGCTTTGTCCTCTGCTTCTTGTGCGAGCATACAGCTCATTGTAGTCTTAGTCACTGAAAGGTACAATATCAACGGTTTCCCCGGCTCTGGCGGTGACAACACGGGTGGGTTCTGTAAGTATTCCTTGATCTGTTCAAAAGCGGCTTGGCATCGGCCATTCCATTGGAATTTCTTTCCTTTCTTCAAGAGACCAAAAAGTGGTTCACAAGTCAAGGTTAATTTTGAGATAAACCATCTTATGAATTGCACTTTATCTAGAAAGCCTCACACCTCCTTTTTAGTCCTTGGTGGGGGCATTTCTAGGATGGCCTTGATTTTGGAAGGGTCGACTTCGATACCTCTCTGTGTAATTAGAAACCCCAGCATTTTTCTCGTTGTAACACCGAATGTACATTTCTGAGGATTCAGCCACAATCAGAATTCTCTGATCCTTTGAAAGAACTTTTGCAAGGCGATGTAGTGGCCCTCTCTTTCTTTGGACTTGACAATCATGTCGTCCACATACACCTCAACCTCTTTGTGGATCATGTCGTGCAATATTGTGGTCGCGGCCCGTTGATAAGTAGCTCCAGCGTTCTTCAACCCAAACGGCATCACTCTGTAGCAGTATGTCCCCCATGGGGTGGTGAATGCAGTCTTTTCCCGGTCTTCTGGTGCCATCACTATCTGGTTGTATCCTGAGAAGCCATCCATGAAAGAAAGCAAAGCATGCCCTGCTGTGAAGTCCACTAATTTATCAATATGCGACAAAGGAAAGTCGTCCTTCGGACTGGCTCTGTTCAAATCCCTGAAATCTACGCATACCCAGATCCTGCCATCCTTCTTCGGCACTGGAATGATGTTGGCCAACCAAGTCGGATATTCGGATACCAGCAAGAAGCCTGCGTCGATTTGCTTGGTGACCTCTTCCTTAATCTTGAGAGCCCAATCCGGGCGGATCCTCCTGAGTTTCTATTTGACAGGTCGGGCCACGAGGTCAAGGGGGATCCGATGCTGTACAATCTCAGGATCGATCCCCGGCATGTCTTCGTAGGACCACGCGAAAACATCTTTGAAATCTTTTAATAAAGCGACTAAGCGCTCGCGTTCCTCCGAAGACAACGTGGGCCCGATCTAGACCAGCCGCGGGTCCTCCTCAGTACCAATATTCACGGTAGTGATTTCATCCATTAAGGGTTTGACAAACCTCTCTTGCTCTTGTTCAATTAAGCATTGCAAAACCGGAGGAATTTCTTCCTCGTCATTTTCATCAAAATTTTGAAAGTCTGAATTTATGCAACAAATCAAAGGCACAGAAAAGTACTCAGAAACCCCAGCTATTTGATTATCATTAAGCACATCCAAATCGTCCAATTCCTCGGTTACAACAGACTCAAATGAGAAAGAAAAAGACAACCTGGACATAACTGTGGCATCCGGGTTATTATCCCCAGGATTACTAGACTCAGACTCAGTCGAGCTGGAACCTGATTCCGACTCACAAGACTCGGTGGAATTAGATTCCGGCTCACTACTTGACCCGGTGCCACTGGACAAAAATCCCTCTTCGTATTGCCAAGTGAGAGAGGGTGCGATAGATGCATCCAAGATAGTTGCTGGTAGGCTCGCAGCCGTTTCATCCCTAATCATGGAAACCGAGAAGTTATCCCCCAAGCACTTATGGTCGATCGGAGGATCTGAAAGTAGATATGCCAGTGCTATTCCCATTTCAACTTCAGCACCCTCAGAGTCCACTGCCTTACACTGCTCAACCTCAGCTGATGAGTCTGTCTGCTCTTCGGCAACGTCATCCCCGGGTAATTGTAGGTCAAAGAAAATCTCGAAACCTGGCACGCGCTTCTTCTTCGCGTTCAGGCACGGCTCGGGGAAGCCACAGAAAGGAAAGTCCTCCTCCTCCCGGACGAAACGTCCGTTTAGGGTACCTTGAATAGACCGGTGCATTAAGTCAAAAGGCTTTCCCGCCTTCTTTGCTCTGGCTCTTCCAGCCACTTCTTTTCCCTTTCTTATCCAATCTTCTTTGGTAGGCAGATAACCTAATCCAAAGGTATGAGGATTGTGCGGCACTTCGGCCAATGCTGCGACGCCCTTCCGGCCGCTTCTTCCTAGTCTCATCTCGGGGATGTGTTGTAGTTTGTTCATGAGGTATACAGATTGAGCACTGACGTACACTCCCTCATTAACAGCCATGATATTCTGCACAACCCGAGCCTCAGCCAGAGTAAATCTTGATAAGAACACATCCTCCGTGCCGTGCTCGATTTCCAAGACTGGTGTAGACACTTCTGGCGGTGGAGGGATTGACGAATTCCCGAAAACAATAGCCATCCCTTTCCCGTGAGGGTACTTCAACATCTGATGCAAAGTGGAAGAGACTGCCTTCACTTGGTGCAGCCACGGACGCCCCAAGAGTAGATTAAAGGTTGCAGGAACGTCCAAGACATGGAATTCAATGTTGTGTTGTCCTGGACCAACCTGGGTCTGAATTTTGACAGTTCCCATCACCTCCCTATTGGTTATCATAGGCTCTGATCACTTGAGTAGTCGGCACGAAGTCCGCGGGCTTTAACTTGATTGCGTATGCTGTCCTTGACGGGCACACATTAATGGTGGATCCTGTGTCGATAAGAAACACTGGCACCCACTTGCCTCTACATTCCACAGAGATGTAGAGGGGTTTGTTATGATTTGCGCCCTCAGGTGGCAGTTCTTTGTCTGAAAAGGTTAATGTCGGGAAACCTCCTCCCAGAAAGACCAGTCCAACCAGCTGCTCTGGTGTGGTATCTATAGAGAGTTTAGCCTTGTCCATAGCAGATAGGACAGCCTGTCTGTGCACTCGTGACGCCATAAGCAGTCCCCCAGATGGAGATGTCTGCTTGTATCTTTCTTAATTGCTTCAGCACAGCTTTCTCTTCGATCTGCTTCTTTTTCTGTTTTTCAGCTTCTTTATCCTTCCCAGATGCTTCTAGCTGGTCTAAATGCGAGGGCTTGAAATACCACCCACTTCTTGTCATGTGATCAACCTCATCGAGATACCAGGTGTCGTCTAGCTGATTGTTCCCCCAATCTTCATCTGTGTGGGCCAGACATAAATCATCGTCTTCCCACCACATTTCGTTGGCATTCAAAAGGCACCTGTCTAGCTCTGGTACTCGCAGCACTTTCAGCCCCTATGCTCACAGCATCTTCTGTCTTCGTGCCCACAGCACTTTCAATCCCTTCATGGGCTTTTACTTTCCGGGCTCTCTCAAAATCCCAAATCTTTTCTTGTCCTACCTGCGTTAGCGCAGTTTGTTGTTTAGTTTTCCCTGCATTTTTAGCAAAATTCTTCGTACTGGCGCTCTCCGGCAATGTACTCCGACTTTCGGCCCTTCCGGCCACCACTGATATCCTCGCCCCTACCGGGCCCTGTTCTGGTTGGAAGTCTTCTACCACATCCGGTTGATCATCCAGCCATCCAGTGGCCTCTGCCGATTCTTCATAATCAAACCAGTTGACTGCTGCGCCCCCTGATTCTTGATCATTGAAGAACTGTAGGTTGGCAAAGCCCTCTTCTACGGCCGTCAAATCACCTACCCCTTGCTCAAATCCGTCCCCCCGGATCACACACAGTTCTGCTCTCTCTGGCAATTCTATACTTGGCTCAGACTGGCTTGCTGACAGAATGTACTCACTCAGATCGTAGGCTTCCCCAACAAAATTCCCAGACTGCTCAAACCTTGACTCAACCATTCCATCTTTCTCTGCAATCTCTTCTGTACCGTCTTCAACAGTCACCACCATTGGCTCAGATTGGGTTGTAGAGATGTCCAACATACACAAAAAGTCAGTGCAGTCGGGAAGGAACACCTTCGGCTTAGGTAGATAGGAGGGAGTGATATAGATGCTAGGATCGTAAGACATGACCCCAGTCTGGATAAAGTTGACTCTTTTGGGAGGTGGAGCTTGGTTATGTGTAGGGAGTGTGTTAGTTGTGACGTTAGGTCTTTCTGGTGGCAAAATCACCTGTTTGTCAATGAGATCTTGAATCTCGTGACGCAACCTGAAACATTGGTCGGTGTCATGACCGTGTTGCTGGTGATATGCACAATATTTGGCTAGGTTGTGAGTGGGGGGTAACGGATTTGGTAACAGCCTCGGCTCCAGGGGTTTTAGATGCCTTTTTCTGATTAAAACCCCTAGAGCTTTGGACAGGGGCATGTACAATGGGGTGAAGGTTCTTTGGTCTCTGGGTTGGTACTTGGTGGTCTATGTATTACTTCTGGATGCACCGGAGAAAGGTGTGGCTGCCATGGGCCTTGGAAGGGGAGGGGGAATGGTGGCAACCATGCTAACCTTCGAAGTTCTTGCAGTTGTAGCGCCATTCGGGCCTGCATGGTTGTTGCGGTTAAAAGTTCTCTAAGGTTGCTCCCTGTCTTGGTCAATCAGACCCTGTTTCATCGCATCTTCAATTTGTACCCCCATCTCATGCAGATCCGAAAAGGTGGGGAAGGGGAGCACAATCATCTTTTGCATCAGTTTTGGCTGGAGATTGCGCACAATCATCCTGATCTGGTCCTTATCGGTGGGCCTTAATGTCATCATCGAGGCTTTCGCCCTCCACCGGGTTACGAAATCCGAGAAACTCACTTTGGGCTCCTGCCTTGTTGTTTCGAGATCACGAGTTGTGATCTCAATTTAGGCGTTGTAAGAGTATTGTGCAACAAAGGCCTCGGCCATTTCGTCCCAACTCCGCTTGACATCATCCTCCAACTTTGCATACCAGATAGCGGCCACACCCGACAGGGTTCGGCCGAATAGCGAAAGCTTTTGTGGTCTGGTTAGGCCCATTGGCCGCAGTATATCTGAAAATAGCCGGAGGTGGACCATGGGATCCCCAGATCCATCGAAGCGATCGATCTGCGGCATTTTGAATCTATCCGGCAATGTCACAGCCACATCGGTATATCCGTCCTCGATATCCAGAATAGCCTTTACTCCCTGGAATTTTTTGAATAGCTTCTCGAGCTTGCTCAATTTCAGTGCTGTAGGGTCTACTTCGAACTCGAAGGGAGAGTCCAGGTGGTTGACGGGTGTATGTACCTTGGATAGTTGAGGTGGAAGCGGGGGCGGAGCCGGCCTCGTTGGAAGGTCTGTGTCCTCCTGGATGTTCTGGACATTAGGCATGGTGTTTTGGATGTTTGGCAGGATATTCTGGGTAGTTGGTGTTTGCTCGGGTAGCGGGACCCTTGGTGGAGAAGGATTTGGATGTGAGACTGATGCTCTGGCTTACTGCTGTAGCCGGGTGATTAGTTCCGCCTGTTGGGCCATGATTGTGGCCTGCTATTTAAAGAACTCCGCTTGGCGGACAACGTCCTCCTGCATTTGCTTCATGCTCTCTTGGAGCTGGCGCATCATTTCTTCCATCCCGGCAATATTCTACTGATCTTGCTGACTGATTGGTATGTGTATCTCTATGGCAGAAATTGAAACCTCAACCCGACTGTTCACTGTTAGGGTAGGCCACTGCTCTGGTAACCTCTGCTCAGACACATTGCGCTTTCTCGGCCTTCTTCTAACAACCGGGGGTAGAGAATGGAACACTGGCTGTCCGTCAGCCAGATCCTCAGATCGATTGAGCCGACGACTTCTTGTCCAAATCTGCTGGGTTTGAAGCAATTGTGCTAAAACTGTCCTAACAAAAAGATAAATAAAGCAATAAGGAAATAAACAACTAGATAAACGAACAGCATAACAGTTTAAAATAAATACATAACACACGGCTGGGCATAACAACACACGGTCGATAAGCTGAATACACACTGTCCTCAAACACTGATCATTATCCCTGAATCACTGTCCCCGAAAACTGAATCTGATACCCGCAGATAACTAATTCTCAAATACTGACTGATGTCCACAAGCTTGATGCCCAAACTCATAAACTGATACATGCATTCCTGTAGAGATGCACTCTAAAAGCACATAACAGATAAGTGAGAGCCAAAACACCCCTATGTTGGGGTAGGGTTTCCCTGTCCTATTTTGTCAGGAGCTAAGGTTTCACTACGCACGCAGCGGTTTCAAACAACCTAACATCGGGTAAGCAACCTGTCCTAGCTTGGGATGGTCACTATGGATTCCGAATATGCACTAGGTCGAATGGTCAAAAGGGTGCCCCGGTAAAACCGGGTTTGTGTTCCCATACTGGCAGAGCTCGTAATCGATAAGCCTTATGGCACACAGCCTCTGGCAAACCACTCAGGAATAGCAGATGGCAAACACGGTGTCCTAGGTGCACCAATGCACATGCAATGCAAAGAAACACATAAGTATAATCAAAACAAGATATCACGAGTTCGAGTCAAGTTCTCTAAATCCCCAGCGGAGTCGCCAGAAATTGCAGACGTCCCCGAACGCCCTGGGAGGGATGACGTCCCCCGTTCCGTTCATTTTGGGCACACTACAGTTCAGGACTCTAATTGTCACGGTTCTTAATCTGAACCAAAGAGTCCAAATCCAGCAATCGTTTTAAGAAAACAGATTTTTTTTTTTTTTTTGAAAGAAGTGCCAAACATGGACTGCTTTGCCAGATACAGAGTCACCACCTAAATATTTTATTTTGGAAAATTTAGGAAACCTTGACTCATTGCCTAAGGCCACGTGTCCGTCATCACCAAAGTTGCCTCGGCTCGGGAACTTGGGTACGATTGGGGAAGGTCACTTCGTGAGCACCCCCGCTCGCCCGATCAAAGATCGGCCTCTACTAACCATGATATCTAGTTTTGAAAACATTATGTGTTCTTATTCCGGTTATTAGCCTAGATTTACCATGTGATGCGCACAGCATACAAGTATAGACCAGGTTGCCTGAATTGGAACAAAACATTTTATGTTTGTTTTTTTGAAAGATGGTTTGCTACCTGCAAGTAGGCTTAAAATGCAGATTTTGCCACCCTCGAGTGGGCTTAGAAAACATGGTTTTGCTACTATCTAGTGGGCTTAAAACTCACAGTCGATGAATTGTTCCAATTCAAATAACCCAACCTCCACCCACAGGCATTCAAGCAGATATATCACATAAGCAAATAGCCTCATGGTAAGCATGCTATCATGGCAGTCACTCACACACATGCAAGGATGCTAAAGCATAAAAACTTACCGAGTACTCCAAGCTAAAACAGAAACTACGTTAGAAATCATGCATGATCCTAACTATACAGAAATGCCTAATGCAACACATGCAATAATACAACACATGCAATAATGCAACTATAGCAGGCTTGGCTATTCTAAACATGGCATATGGAATGCTACAACTAACAAGTATTCAACTTGGAATTGAAATACAATGCAGTGAATTATGATGCGCTGAGCTCGGTGCATGCAAAACAGATGAATGAATGCAAACATGCTATCATACTGTATGCTAATTGAAACATGGCCTAATCTAACCATCATAAGCTGGTAAATAAAAGGGAGAAAAACGTGGGGTTGGAAGACATACATCACATGCACGCACACTTATTACAACATTGCCCTCGTTCAGAGGGTCCAAATAAATAATATACAGTCCCAAATGAATAGTACAGTCCGAATGAATAGTTACAGTCCGAATAAATACAAAATCCTAATTAATTAACAAATTAAACTAGGAAAGCTGTAAACTAGCATGCAAGCTAGGGACTGCTTCGACTTCGCTCCGGATGATGAATGATGCATGTTCGGGTTGCTTGGCACGGAAATCCATCGCAATGCCCTAATTGGCCTCTGTTTGCGATTAATACCGGAATGATGTGGAAGGCTTTTGAAAGTTGTTGATTCTTGATTTGCTGCAACAGAGAGCAAGAAAGGGGCATGGCAATGTATTTTCACATATGTATGCTTGCCTCAATCCTCGTGACACCAATCACGCATCCCGATGCATGATGGCCGAGGAGTCGAATTGCACGACTTAATATGAAATAAATGCACACATAAACACAACAAGGCCTAAACTCCATCATGGATAATCCGGAGTGTCGGCGAATGGGAATTGAGACATGTTCCGTCACTCGAAGTACGAAACGTCCCTCGTTTCCCGTACTTGGGCTAACTCCTATCCCAAACACAATGCAATATGCATGACATGCATGAATGCAACTAATATACAACCTAGCATACACAATGCTATGAAATGGTATACACAATGCACGATGTGACATGGCATGCACGATGCTCTAACATACAACCTAGTATACGCGATGCTATGAATTGAAATGGCATACACAATGCACGATGGACTTACACCAATATGAGTGGACCTCAGCTACACTCACATCAGTAGCCATAAGATGAAAATGAGGAACTCGAGATGCGTGCACACATGCACGCAAACTGAGGACCGATCCTAAGGCACGAATGCTACTCTACCAAAGCATAGCAAGGCATGGAATATGGAATACAAACATGCGAATTTCAGCGCTAAAATATGATGCTAAACAGCCCTGGAACATGGTAATTTGGCACCTGATACATGAGATGAACCCCAAAACGCAAAACTAGGCATACGCAATGACCTATAGCTATACAAAGCATGCATTTTTTGATCATGAAGCATGAAGACAGAGTCAAGGCAGTCCCAAAACATGAACTTTTCCAGTTTAAAGCATGGCCAAAAAGTGCTAGCAAGATGGACTAAAATAGTATGCGATTTTGACTATCAAACATAGATTACATGGCACGTATATGAAGCAAGTGAGAAATCATCAAACCAGAAAAAATCAGTGAACTAAATATGCCAAAATATGCCCAAATACACATGGAAAGGCAGCCAACATATGCACAAATGAGGGGCTCATTTGGAAGGGCATACAAGGAGTTATTAAGCACATGCAAGATAGACATGAAGTATGACCTAAAAAACTCTGGAAATCAAATATGATAGTCCCAAAACTCACCAAATTGACCCTAAAACTTGACTTCAAAGCATGCAAGATAGGGTCTCTTTGGAAGGCCAAAATGACCACCAAACAAGTCAAGGTGAGAGGGGGTCACCCCCCCTCTGATTTAGAGGCTCAAAACAGCATCAAAGCCACTGGAAATCCACTGGATTCCAGTGGCTAGAAGGTCAAACAAGGCATGCAACAAGGGCTAGGGTGTAAGGCCCAAAACAAGGGACAATCAAGCATTCAAGGAAGCATGTGACCTCAAATAAGAAAATACCCTTAATAAAACATGAATATGATGTCAAAAAAAGCCTTTTTCCAGTTTATAACAAGTCTCAAAAATGAACATAAATAGGGCTAATCTATCATGCAAAAATGGCCCTAAAAGAGAGAATAGAGACAAGGGACAGCAGCTGGCCCCAAATGGCAAAGAGCCCTTCAACAAATTTAAAGAGGGGCTCAATTCATGGCACTATACAGTTTACATCAAATCTAAAAAATGAACACAAGTAGGGCTAAACTATCATGCAAGAAAAGGGCCTAAAAGAGGGATAAAGAAGCAAGTGGTAGCAAATGACCTCAAACAGAGGAGAGCCCTTCAACAAAGTTGAAGAGGAGATCAAAATAAGGCATTTCACAGTTTATGAACAAGTCCAAAACAGCTCACAAATAAGCTTAAAATGTTATGCAAAAATAGGCCTAAAAGAGAGTTTAAACACAAACGGTGAGGAGAAGACCTCAAACAGAGTAAGACCCTTGATCAAACATGGAGATGGGCTCAAAACATGACTATTTACAGTTTGGGTCGGAGCCCAAAAATGCTTGAAAGTATGGCTTATAAATGAACTAAGAAAAGACTAGAAAAGAGGGGAAGAAGACTCACCCTTGTAGAGCAGCAACACAGCAGCTTTTGGACCAAGAAATGGTGCTCCTAACCTCTGAAAAATAGCCTCAATTTTTTGGAATGGAGTGTGGAGGTGTTGTGCTATGGCTTGTAGTGTAAATGGTGCAAGACTTTTAGGGTTTTGAGGCTTGGAAGAGAAGGAAATGGAGAGATGTAAGCAAGGCTCTCAACAAAATTTTGTAACCCTCTAAAATGGAGCTGGGGGGTCTAGTTTTATAGAGAGAGGAGTGGAGGAAAAGGGGGGAAAATCAAATTCAAATTTCCCTCCGCAAAGACCCCCCATCGGATACAAGATTTGGGGGGAAAATGAGGGTGCAGCTGTAATGAACCAGATGAGGGGGTCATGGTGTAGACACCCCATTTTTGACCGACCTTAAGACTCAGACGTCACCGATTGAGCGCTCGGTAATGTTGCATACTGTGCTCGTTCAGAAGTCTCAGAGTCGCGCCAGGACTTATCCTCTTTCGTGCCTTGTCTCGGTTTGCGAACCAGACTCGGTTTTCTCTGTTTTCTTTCCTGAGGGAAGGGAGTGGTCCTGTAGACTATCTCTCGGCGGCCGTGAGCTACTTTTCGTGGCCGTAGGCCATTTTGCCCATTTCGGAGCGGTTCCGGTTTCTGGATCGTCGGCCGTGTGCCTCGGCTCGGACCGCCAACCATCTTCGAGTTCTCCGGTTTTTGGCGTGCACTTCTATTTTACGATTCAGGAACACTGGGCCTGATGCCCGCCATTGGTCGTATGCCACTTCGGTGCTATGGCCGGTTTTGGGACCCGAATCGCCGCAGTTTGGGCCCGAGCATTCATTTGCATCGATTTTCTCGATTTTTGGCAGAACCTCTGTTTGTCATTCCGAGGACACCGGAGTTGCAGATATCCACTTCGCCGTATGCCACTTCCGCACCAGACCCATTTTCGGATCCCGAATTGCTCGGTTTTGGCCCCGGCGTTCATTTCTCATTGGTTTTGTTCAAACTTGGCGGTACCTCTGTTTCAACACCGGGAAGATCATCGGGGTGGAAGGCCGCAATTATCCCAGATAACGGTTTCGCTCTCCGGAGCCCGTTTTTTCTCTTCCGCCAATGTTGAACCCCTTGGGGGTTTTTTCTTCCAAACAAAGTTACATATTTGTGATGAGGGAACATGGGAGGACCCTAAAAGCTACTGGTCGGCCAGAAACTGTGGGTTTCATTTTTGGGCCTCTCCTTCAAGCTCTATGTTGTGGTTCCTGCTTCAGTGTTGCCAAATTTCAACCTTGGATCCTTGTTCTACACACCTTGGAGGACACAAAAAGAAGGTGGTCGGCCAGAAATTATGCAGTTCATTTTTGAGGCTCTCCTTCAAGCTCTATGTTGTGACTTCTGCTTCAGAGTTGCCAGATTCCGACCCTGGGGCCTTATTCTACACACTCGGGAGGACACCTTGGCATGGTGGTCCGCCAAATATTGACTTCATTTTTGGGGGTGGCCGGGCCATGGTAGGTGGTCGACCAGTGGGGTGGCTGGTGGCCACCTCCTGAAAGTTACACTGCCGGCAGATTCTTGCTTTCCAAATTGCTCCAAATGTCACTGCTTTTCAAAATATCTCCCCCATCCGGGGGATATTTTGGGAGGGAAAGCTTGGGTGCTTTTCCCTCCCCTTTTACACCCCTTTCTTGTCTACTTAAAGGGCCCAACCCCTTCTTCTCTAGGGTTGGAAAAAATTGTCTCAAGAACACCTCTCCAAAAGCCTCCATTTCCATAGCTTAAAACTCAAAAAACTTCCAAGCTCCCTAGGCCATTCCTTCATCAACCCTTAGCTCCACCATCAACACTACCATTCCAGCAGCAAGGAAGTGTTCTCCAGGGGTTAAGAAGCAACAAATTCAGGTCAAGAAGCATCAACACTTGGATCTTCAAGGGTAAGTCTCCAAATCTCATCTTTGTAGCATAATTTTCCATCCTATTTTTACCCTATTTCCTTTTGTTTTTGGGGCTCCGACCCCTACTGGTTTTACTCTTATTTTGAGCCCCTCTACAACTTGGTAGAAGGGCTCAACTTCATTTGGTGTCTCCATGATACACTTCCTTCAATATCCATCTTGTATGTCACCAATTTGCATGCTAGTTTTATCCTATTTGCATTTGTTTTTGGGGCTCCTACCACTACTGGTTTTGTGCTTATTTTGAGCCCCTCTACAACATTGTAGAAGGGCTCAACCTCATTTGGCCATTCTATATACCACCTCTCTTGGAAATTCACTTTAGGCCCTAATTCTTGCATGCTTTGTTAGGCTTACTTGGATCCGGATTTCAGCCTTCATCAGGCTTAGAAATAGCCTTTTTTTTGTCTCTTTTTCATGTTATGTTGAGGGCCTTAAGCCATTTGGTGTATATTTTTGGTACTTCCTTTGAAATCCATCAAATTTACCGTATTCTTGCATGTTTTGTAGCCTCTTGTGCTTTTGGTTTTGGCCTTTGGTCAGAACTGAAATGGGTCTTATTTTGACCCCCTTTACATGTTTCATGAAGAAAAGTTTGCTGTTTGGTGCATGGTTTGGCAAGTCTCATGATATAGCCTATTTTGAGCCTATTTTGCATGGAATTTCTAGCATGTTTTTATTCTGATTTTGGGGTTTCCATAAACTGAATATGTGCATATTTTTGGCCCTTCTTTAAAGTTGTAGAACTGAGTTTTTGGGTTTGAGCATTGTAGATATCACTTGCTTTGTAATTCCTCTCTTTTACCGTATTTTTGCATGCTAATGTTGCCATATCTGTGCTATTAATTTGGCCATGTTTTGTACTGAAAAAATTCCATATTTGGGACTGCCTTGCTACTGATTTTTCTGTCATGAGTGGATTTTGTCTGTTTAGCATAGCCGTAGGCCATTTCGGGCACTTAGAATTGCATTTCGGGATGATTGCATGCTTCGGTTGTCATTTCGCATCATTTCGGGGCTGTTTTCCCCTTTATTTAGTGGCTGAAATTTGGTTTGCATGCTTGCATATCATTTCCCATGTCATTTTATGCCTTAATGCATTGCCTCGGTTTGCGTGCCCGTGGGCACGCACTTCGAGGCACTCCGTTTTCATTCATCGGCATCCCATGTGAGTGCGGCTGAGGCCCTCTCATGTTGGTATAAGCCCAATTTGCATTTTGCATGTCATTCCGCATTGCCTCGGTTTGTGTGCCCGTGTGCACGCATTTCAAGGCACTTCATTTTTATCCGATGGCAGCCTATGTGAGTGCAGCCGAGGCTCTCTCATGTTGGCGTAAGCCCATCACTGCATTCCACA
Source organism: Camellia lanceoleosa (assembly GCA_025200525.1). Classification (NCBI taxonomy): domain Eukaryota; kingdom Viridiplantae; phylum Streptophyta; class Magnoliopsida; order Ericales; family Theaceae; genus Camellia; species Camellia lanceoleosa. The sequence continues at coordinate 54,629,000 of CM045760.1, forward strand.
TGCTATTTTATGCACTCCTCGGTTTGCGTGTCCGCGGGCACGCATTTCGAGGCAGCTTTATTTTCATCCGACGGCAGCTTATGTGAGTGCAGCTGAGGTCCTCTCATGTTGGCGTAAGCCCAATTTGCATTCCGTATGCCATTTCATTCCATTTTGTCATCGCCTCGGTTTGTGTGCCTGTGTGCACGCATTTCGAGGCACTTCGATTTTATCCGATTTGCATTTTGTCATAGCCTCAGTTTGCGTGCCTGTGTGCATGCATTTCGAGGCACTTCGGTTTTATCCGATTTGCATTTTTATCATCGCCTCGGTTTGCGTGCCTGTGTGCACGCATTTTGAGGCACTTCGGTTGTATCCGATTTTCATTTCATCATCGCCTCGGTTTGCGTGCCTGTGTGCACGCATTTCGAGGCACTTCGGTTGTATATGATTTTCTCATTTTATCATCGCCTCGGTTTGCGTGCCTGTGGGCGCGCATTTTGAGGCACTTTGGTTGTATCTGATTTTCTCATTTTATCATTGCCTCGGTTTGCGTGCCTGTGGGCGCGCGTTTCGAGGCACTTCGGTTGTATCCGATTTCCATTTTGTCATCGCCTCGATTTGCGTGCCCGTGTGCACGCATTTCGAGGCACTCTTTTTATCCGCTTCGCATTTCATGCCATCACCTCGGTTTGCGTGCCCGCGCGCACGCTTTTCGAGGCGTTTCATTTTCATCTCATTTTCACAGCATCGTGCATACTAGGTTGTATCTTAGATTGCATTCATGCATTACCTCGGTTTGCGTGCCCGTGTGCACGCATTTCGAGGTTGCTCATTTTCACGACATTGTGCATGCTATATCACATATTAGTTGCATTTCATGCATATCATGCATATTGCACGGGAAACGAGGCACGTTTCGTACTCCGAGTGACGGAACGGGTCTCAATTCCCAAGTCACCACCACTCCGGATTACCCATGACGGAGTTAGGTTTTATCCGCATTCATCCCCATATTGAGTTGTGCAATCCGATTCCTCTGCCATCATGCATCGGTATGCGTGATTGGTGGCACGAGGATCGAGGCATGCATATATTCGTGAAAATACATTGCTATGCCTTTTTTCTGCTCTCTGTTGTAGCAAAATTAAGGATCAACAACTTTGCGGAGTCTGGCGCGCATTTCGAGAAATACTGCAAACAGAGGCTAATCAGGGCATTCCAGTGGATTTCCGCGCCAGCGACCCAATACATCATCATCTATCGAAGCGGCAGTCCCTGGCTTGCACGCCAGTTTTAATTCTTTTGTAATTAATTTGTTAATTAATTAGAATTTGTATTATTTCGGACTGTATATTCTTTTATTCGGGTCTGTATTATTATTCATTCGGACCCTCTGCGCGAGGGCATAATTGTAATATGGGTGTGTGAGTGCGATGTATGTCTTCCAATCCCCATTTCTTTCTCCCTTTTATTTACCCGCTTTGGATGGTTAGATATAGGGCATATTTCAATTAGCATACAGTATGACAGCATATTTGCATCATTCATCTGTTTTGCACGCACCGGGCTCGGCGCATTATACAAACTGCATCTGTATTTCAATTCCAAGTTGAGTACTTGATAGCTGTTGCATCTCATATGCCATACTTAGAATAGCCGAGCCTGCTATAGTTGCATTTCGCATGTGTTGCATTAGGCATTTCAGCATATTTAGGATCATGCATGATTTCTAATCAGTTTTTTTTTGTTTTGGCTTGGAGTACTCGGTAAGCGGTTACGCTTTAGCATCCTTGCATGCGTGTGAGTGTTGCCATGATTGCATGCTTACCATGAGGCTATGTGCTTATGTGATATAACTGCCTTGAATGCTTGTGGGTGGAGGTTGAGTTATCTGAATTGGAACAATTCATCGACTGTTTGTTTTAAGCCCACTAGATTGTGGCAAAATCTGCATTTTAAGCCTACCTGCGGGTAGCAAACCATCTTTCACAAACAAACATGAGATGTTTATTTCCAATTCAGACGGCCCAGTCTATACTTGTTTGCTGCGAGCATCACATAGTAATCTAGGCTAATAACCGGAATAAGAACTCACAAAGTTTTCAAAAACAGATATCATGGTTAGTAGAGGCCGGTCTTTGACCGGGCGAGAATGCTCACGATGTGACCTTCCCAATCGTACCAAGTTCCGAGCCAACTTTGGTGATGACGGACACGTGGCCTTTTGGCACCGAGTCGGGGTTTCCTAAATTTCCCATTTTAAAAATATTTAGGTGGCGACTCTGTTATCCGCAAAGCGATCCATGTTTGGCACTTCTTTCAAAAATCTATTTTTCTTCAAAACGATTTGCCGGATTTGGACTCTTTGGTTCGAGATTTAGAACCGCAACAAAATCGAGTCCGAAACGATGGCGAGGTCCCCATGAGCGTTATTCTGATTATGGCCGGCTAGGTTTAGAGGTTCAGTGGCTGCCGTCACCTCCTGGCCGGCCAGGGTCAAAAGGTTCAATGAGATTTGTTGGTCGGCCACCCCCAAAAGGTGGCCTCTCATGTGTGCACAACACAGATATGTGGAAAAAAACCAGGGAATGTAACCCAGGAGAGAGAAAAACTAACTTTTTAGAGAGGTTCAAAAGGGTCAGGAACAATTGCTAGCCGGCCATGTCATATTGGTGGCCTCCCAGGTGTGTACAACACAAATATGTGGTTGAGGGCCAAAGAAAGTGGCCCAGGAATGGTCAATACCAACTTTTTAGCGAGAAAAACGGGCGACAGAGGGCGATGAAGGAATAAAGCTGGTCCTCAGAAAAATTGCTGGGCTCCCACCCTTCTACGACCTTCATACCAATGAAAATAAGGTCCCTGTCAAAAATGGACCCAAACCGATGCAAAACGAAGGTTCGGGGGCCAAAACATGCAGCCTGGGGCCCCGAAAACAAGCTGTTAAGCACCAGAGGTGGCGTTTGACCACGAAGTTTGTCTCTCGAGTCACAGTGTCCCTCAAAAGGGAGAAAATAAGATGTGTGCAAAAAACCAGAGCAAACGGAGGTGGTTAAGCGGTCCCGAACCAAGGCACACAGCCGACGGCTCCGAAAATCTAGAATCGGGCTCCAAACGGGAAAAATGGCCTACGACCACGAAACGTAGCCTACGGCCACTGAGAGATGGTCTACGAGACCTCTCCCTCCCTTCAGGAAGAGAAAATAGAGAAAACGGAACCTAGTTCGCAAACCGAGGCAAGGCACAAAAGAGTTTGGAAGTCCGGAGGCAAGGCTCGCAGCCGTGACTCCGCAACCTCAGAACGAGCACGATATACAACATCACCGAGCGCTCAGTTGGTGACGTCTGAGTCTTAAGGTCGGTCAAAAATGGGGTGTCTACAATAGTTGAACCATATCACCCTGATAAAAGTTTTGAGACAATTTAACAGAGTACAGACAATCCCTAATTCACCACTTGGCCCTATGTGTGCTTCTCGAGGAGCAACAGCTCTACGCTATAATGCCATGTATGCATACATGGACATCATTTGGAAGGTATGGGACAACCATGTGTTATTTGATCGGAGGAGGAGTACACTGGTACGGCAACCTTGAGATTGTGTTCCTAGTTACGTGAATTGGTACCAAACCATTACCCATATGTATGTACAAAACCCGGTGCGTCGTTCTCAGGTGGACCTGAATATTCATCATTATCAGTATCCTAGCCAAGACGCACAAGTATCCTTTGTTTCATTTATATTACAAATTATTTATGTAAACTGTTATAGGTTTGTATATAATGTTATATTTGTTCTCCAAATGCAACGTATGTCACAGATATATCAGATTACTTATCTTTTCGTTGTGGCTAGCTATGAGAACAGTGTTCAATATCCAGATAAGCTTTACTACGCAATTGATGCAATCAAACAACTTCTTCAAGATCAGCACATTAGTGAAGCTGCGCCCAGCACATCCACTCAAGGTCGGTTTACACCCAGCTTTTCCATTGCACATCGTTTTGGAGCACATTACACTCGCCGGTTACGTAGTTGATAGTAGTTCATAATGTTAGCACAAGTAGTTTGTGATGGTGTTGGTGGATGTATAAGGACACCAATATTATTATTATCTTCAGATTATGTACTTTTTGGATTATGTACAAAGAGATATGTAGTTTGTGATGGTGTCGATGGATTGAACTATTATTTAATATTATTATTTCTTTTTACATGTTATTTAATCTTATTACTTTTTAACAGTAGTTGCACTTAGTTAATATTATTTTCATTACGTTTTGTGTTCAAACAATGTAAAAATAATATGACATCTATTCTATAAATTAGAATTCATATGATATTCTATTAAAAAAAATGACCATTACAAAACCCAATGGCAAAATGATATCCATCTTGTTACTCCACGCTAGTAAATCATAAAAACTAATATCTTAAACCTCTCATGACTGCTCTCTAATACATCAATCTATGTCAACTACATCAAATGTCTCTCGAGTAGCTACATTAGGTCCTATGTTGTCTTTGAATTTTTGAATGCGGCTAACATATGCATTCTCCCATTCTGATACATAAGGGTGATGGTGAACTCGCCAACGTACAGCAATGGGAGGAACTGGATGACCGGCCTCCAAAAATACATGCACGTACATCTAAAAAATTACATATCTTTACCAAATCCAGCAAATTTGCAATTACACAAATATTAAACAACCCTGTTAGGTTATTTTCATAACTTATACCTGCATAAAATGATTTCTATTGACAAATCCAATGGCAATCTCGCGACAATCAACTAGGGTTACTAGAGGTGATCTTAAAGGTAAGAAAGTGAGACACTGTTGCAATGACAAGTGGTACAAGACTACATTATAAAATGATGCAATAAGATGCCCCATGTCAGGTATAGTCATCCAACGATCAAAGCATGGGCTATCTTCAAAATATGAAAGGATGTGTGTTAGCTCCTCAACCCTCTCATGTGACCTATATAGTATGATGTATTCATCTCTGTGATTATTTAATTCAAGTAACAGATCACACCTAATTTACACCTAGTCATTCTCTCCAAGTCCAAGTAAACCCGTAATAGCTCTAAAACCACAATTCCGATCACCATCTACATCCTTCATCAACTTTATGAATGGTATTAACATAGACAAAAGTCACCAGCATATGTACTCGATAAACTTGTTCTTGTACGATATGTCTTTGTCTTCACGTTCCGCTTCTTTTCATGCACTTTCAAAGCTCTCTTTTTCTTTAACTGACTGGAAGCTAATGTGCTCTGGCTATCATGGCCATCGTTAACCAACTTAAATGCACACGGGTCATGACAACAAGATATATCAGTTTTCTTATGTTCTCGACATGGATTAGGTTTCACATCAGGCTCAATAAGAAAAGTGTTCGCTGGATTTGCAATTTCCCTCGACTTCTTTAACATATCCAATTGCGTGGAAATATTAGACTCATTGAACTGCTTCAAAATAGACACATTACCCCAAAACTCTCTGAATTGAGAAGGTTTGAATTGATGTTGCACAGTTGTCAAACTCTTTTCGAATGATGCTTTAACTTGAATGTGCAGTAACTCAAGTAGACAATGTATTATTTCAAATGAAATCTCAAATGTCATTTGACTTGAACCTAATTGCCTCTTCAATCTAGCATAAGCACTCTCAACCCTGTTCATATAGATGTAAACACAATAGTCAAGCATAATAATTAAAAATAACAATATGATTTATAAGAAATTAAAAACAAATATTCCCGATTGGTTGTAACATTGCCAAAATACATACACATGTCTGTATGTACTGCAATGAATTTTTCTTGATACGGATTCAACCAACTCACAGTAACATACTTGATTGCTTTCGAATAGTTACTGAAATCCTTATGTAGTATTGCAAGGTGGTCATTGTATTCCTCTTTAGTCGATGACAATACCAAATAGTTCCATGCAGTGCTAAACTTGTCGTATTTTATTTTATTTTATTTTTGTCTCAAACAGTTTCTTATATTTCGTCAATACATTCTTATTAATATGCCAATGACATAACAAATATCAAGCATTCGGAAAGGTGTTGTTCATGGCATTCATCAAACCAAGCTCTCTTTTTATGAGAATGACTTCAGGTAAAACACTGTCATCCATAAGATCACACAATGTTTGTAACACCCATGCATAATTACCAACCTGCTCAGTTTGCAAGTATGTGATAGCCACTGAGAATGTCATATGAGTTGATGTCACTCCCACAATTTCAAGAAGAGGAAGCCGATATCTATTCGTCTTATATGTGCAATCCATAATCAACACACGAGGGAATATACGAAGCAAATCCAAACTCACTGGATGTGCCCAAAACAAGTCCATGACAGTCATAGAGCCTTCCTCACATCGATGACGTTCAATGTACTTATGTTTCGCTAATTCACCCAGCAGTTGTTGCATCTAGGATTTACCAGCTTTCTGTAGAACCCTACATCGATGTCATACATTGTAAAGTGTCTTCATTGTGCTTATATTAGGGGCATCCCTCTGTTTGAGTGTAATGAGTATCTCTTTTGGTCTTACTAGGCTCTTTGACATATCTACTAACAACGACTTTTCATTAGCTGACAATCTCCTTGCATATGAATGTCTTTAGAGATGCTCCTCAGTTGGATGATTATGCAGTCCACAAACTATATTCAATGCCCATTTATCGTTTGTTTTCAACTTGTATGCCCTCAAATCAAATGGACATTCTCACTTCTTCATACCAGTTTGTCTCAAAAACTCTTTTGAGGCATCTTTTAACTTTTTACGTGATCTATAATTCCCACTCTGCTCAAAAGCAAGATAAATTCTTAGTCTCTAACAACTGTCACCATAGTCCGACGTCCTTATAATAATAACAAAGCCATTTGTCCTTCCAATATCACATACCCAAGTGAACAATTTATTTTTGTTGTTGAAAACCTATATATAATGTCATACAACTTTCATAAGAACAAACTGAACAAACTAACTAATAAAAATAATGAACTTACGAATTTCATGTTAAAGGTTACTTGTTTAGTTGTAAAAGGACTAGTACAATTTACCGTAATATTTGATTGAACCGATCGAACCTCAGTTTCTTTAGTGTATGCCATCTGAAAATTGGGGGGAAAAAATTTTCATTCGATTTTATAGAGCCGAAACTAATAATATTCGGCACTATAGGGCCGAAAATTAAAAAAATTCGGCACTACAAAGATGAAAATAATAAAAAAATTCGGCACTATATAGCTGACAAATTAATAATATTCGGCAATTGGAAATCGAAATAAATTGAAAATTTCATAATTTAAGTATCAAAATATAGAAAACAATTTGGCACTTTTATATCAAAATATACATGTTATTTCAGAAGTTGATTTCCGAATATATTCATAAAATTCAACACTGACTATTCGACTAAAAATCTAAAAAAACTAAAAAATTACCACACAATTTTACTAACCTTTTCATCATTGATTTTGCTATCACCGGATATATTTTTGCTTGAATTTGAACTTCCATAGGTTTGCAACTCTTCCATATCAAAATCAAGTAAAAATTGTGAAACTAATAATTAAACGATGTAAATAATCGATTATAAACCTAGAGATTAAAGCAATATGAGAGATGTTTTGAGAGTATTGGTTTTTGCAAGCAATGGAGGAGTATAGTGTGTAACAAGCAAAGTAACAATAATGAAAAAATTAGGATTTAATCTTTTTCATTCGAAAGGTATATACTAAGATTTTTTTGTTCCTAAAAGATGTTCACAGAGACTTTTTTTTTATCATATTATGGGTGTGGATGGATGTGTATTATAGTAATTTTTATTTAGGATATAATTGTCATTAAATTAATTTTTCATTAAGTGTGTGCCCTGAGGTAATCAGGTATGTGAAAATAGAATTTCCTGACTCCTCAATCAACTATTTAAAACATGGGACCAATAGTACAAAAGTTTCAAAAATAGTACAGAAGTTTCCAAAATAAGACTTTCCAATAAATTTTCCTTATTTAGAACATACAAGAAAAAGTAAAAGAAATTAGTTACATAATTTTGTACAATTGGAAAGACATACCACATAAGATATAAGTCAAACTTATTAGATAATTTTTCCATTTTGAGAGTTTGTTTCTTTGTATTAATTATTTGTTGTATTTTATTTTGATTATGATCCTAATTTATGAAGCTGCATTATATTATCATATATTAATAAAATAAAAAAATTCAAAATTCATAAACATTTTCACCACATGACATAGGATTTTATGTTTTCAAATTCTCTTGTCAATCTGTCTTAGGTCTCGTTTGGTAACATCACTTTTTAATTTAAAATTATTAAAAAAATCACAAAACTAACAACTTATATAAAAAAGTCAAAGATTTTCTTTTCTCTCTATTTTTTGTACATCTTTTCGTAAAAAATTAAAAAATATTCCAAATATATTAGTTTTTTTATCTTATATTTTAGTCAAAAAATTAAAAAATTACTAAAATAACCTCTTTCCAAATGTGGCCTTAATATATCTATAATCATTCAATAATTGGATGTATTATTTATTTATTTTAATTTGGGGATAGAGGGCCGTTAATGTTATTATCAGGCTGGATTGTTGAAAGTGTGTCAAGTAATGAGAATATGAATTTGCAGAGAATCTTGACCCTTAAATTGTTTGTGTGTGGGGTTTAGTACTAGTTAAGAATTGAAAGCACTTTTAGCTTTGATACTTTCCTAAGCCTCTGCCTTGGATTGGTTAACTGGCTTCATGTCCAAGTCATTTCTTTAACCAAACTTCTTAAGAACATGTTTTATTAGTCCCACGTGGGATTGAATTAATAATTTGATAGATCTTGTATAAATTATATTGAGTTTGGAATAATTTCATGAGATTGTTTGGGGTGTATTAATAAGTACATACTTTTTATTTTTTTTATTTTTTTTCCATCACATCATCTCTCTACTTTTCTGCACATGTTTTCATAAAAAGTTAAAAAGTGCACTTATTTAGATCATCCCAAATCACCCCAAAATTTCTTATATTAGAGGTGAAAATAACATTATACTGGCACTTCACAAAAATTGGTGTTTTGAAAAGTTGGTAAAAAGCTGATTTTTGATTTTTTTAGTCAAAAAAGCTAATTTTTTGAGTAGTGACTTGGATAAAAAAGTTAATTTTTTTTGCTAAAAAAGCTAAAAGTTAATTTTTTTCTAGCTTCCCAATTATTACGTAAATTCATAATTTCATCTAACTAACTAATAATACCAACTTATTGCACAAATAAATATAATTTATCTTATATCTCAAACTTGATATCACCATAATAATAATTTTTTCACTTAATCTTACCGTAATTATAATCTTATCCAATTTAGTCCCACAAGCAAATAGAGGCAAAGAACCAACCACTTCATTAACCAACTTCCTAAGAACCGAAAGCACTCACAATATGTGGTCTTCTCTATTTGTTTGGGATTGATTTTTTTGTTTTTGTTTTGTTTTGGTTTTTTTTTTTTTTTTTTCATTTTTAGTGAATTGTTTTTAAATTTTTTTAGATTCTACTCGATTAGACACAAAACATCAAAAAAAGCAAAAAATAATTATTTTTTTACTACTTTGTTTAAGTTATTTTTTTCTTTTTTTTAAAAAAATTTAATTCTTTTATATTAGCTAAACCGAAAAAGTAAAAAAATGTAACACAAAATAAAAAAACACACACTATAAAAATTTGGAAAAAAATGGACATTTTTTAGCTGAATATCAAACTAATTTTATAGATATATAACCACATTGTCAATCATAAAAGATATATAAATATTTATATTATATAGTTTTTCTTAGATGTATTCATTCTGTTTGGTTTTATTTTCCTAATTTATTTTATCAAAAAGATATTAATATAATGAAAATCAATAAATTATTATCATGAAATATATCATATTATATTACTAGATAGTTTTACTTTTTTTTTATAGATAAATTACAAATACAATTAATAAAATTTGTTTAAAATACGAATTGCTCTATGTGATTTAGGAAATTACATTTCGCGCCTTGAAATTTCTGATTTCATAACAATTGGCCCATTTTATTAGCAAATCATTAAATTAATTAACAGTTTTTAGTAATGTCATAAATATATTTCAATTAATAATTCAAATAATTTTATTATTGTATAGGAGAGTAGTTAGGAATTCATTTTTTTTAATTATGTTAAATAAAAAATTATGACAAAAAGATATTTGTAATTTTTTAAGTCACATAATACAATCTGTATTTTAAGTAAATCTCAAAAAATATATTTTAAATTTACCCTATTTTATTAATATATCATACTATAATGACATTAAATAATTACTAATAAAAATCAGGATAAATTATAAATACACCCTCGAGGTTTTTTTAAAATACGAATTACCTTATGTTATTCTAGAAATTATATCACGACTTTCGAAGTTTCTAATTTCATAACACATAGCCTCTTGTATTAATAAATTATCAAGTGAATTAACAGTTTTTAACGATGTGTGAAAATTATTTTAATTAATAATTTAAGTAATTTTATTATTGTATAGGAGAAGAGTTATAAATTTTATTTTTTCAATTAATTTTGTTAAATTTTTTTTTTCTGACGATGGGATATTTGTAATTTTTTAAATCACATGAAATAATTTACATTTTAAGTAAATCTCAATAGGTGTATTTGTAATTTATCCTAAAAATCAAATACAATATATTTTAAAAACAGAGCTGATAAATGTCCCTACTTTTCTATTTTGGACGGCCCACTTCTTTGGCTCCTCACTACCAAAATTGCTTCCCTCTCTATTTTTCTTTGGACCCCTATCATAATTCCAAATATACCTTTTGAACCCCACTTCTACACCTTCCACCTACAACTCCTTATTCCTTCCTCTTCTAGTCCACATCCCACTCTGACGACCCCCTACTCTGTCCACATCCCACTCTGACGACCCCCTACTCTTCTTTCCAATCTTCACTCTTACACTTCTAGGACCTCTCTCGCATTTCGGCAGGCATCCCAACCTCCTTTTTTTTTCGCCTTTACAACCACTCTCGCTACCATTCGGAACTAGTTCCGAACAAAAGGCATATGTTCGGTTGTGGAGCACCAAACAAATTCAACAAGTTCAACTTTGTCTAACCAAATGAAAGGAAATTATGACAACCACTTCCTTAATTAATTAAATTAATTGTGTGATTTGTAATGATCATGTGATTATGTGTTAATTATGAATTATGTGCCATTTGTGATATATATATATATATATTGTATTGTTATTGTGACAGATATGTTTAGATACGAATGAACTTGTCAGCTTCAATAATTTAAACAAGTTAAAAGTAAATAATTAGCTAGGAAATTAGAGCCTAATCCACATTTGTATAATTAAGTTTAGTCTAATTTAGTTAGATTATGATGAGACTTAAATTAATTTGGGTGAAGTTAATATAGTTTAATTTAAGTTAATAGTAGAAAATTTATTATCATCCTAAATTCTACTCATCAAATTGAACAAAGAAAGGGAACCTAGGAGAGAGACTTTGGGATGTAGAGAATAATCCAAAAAGTCAAAAAGTTACTCAAAAAGTTAAAAAGTTAACACTATTCACCAAAAGTCAACAATTACGGCTGCACAACTCCCAATTCAAATTTTCCTCTAAAAATTAATTTTTACAATTTTTTATTACACATTTTTTCATAAAAAGTCAAAAAGTTAACCCAAACATCCATATTTTCAACCTCACTTTTTTAGTCAAAAAAGACAAAAAGTGCACTTATTTAGTCTTCCCAAACAAGGCCTAAGTGTATTTTGTAGAGACAAGTAAGAGAGGCTCCTAGATAGAGTTCAAGAAGGAGAAAAGAAATGAGGAGGAAGAACATTAAAGCTAACCTCAATTCTTCACAATTCATTAACTTAAGGTAAGCCTTTCATTCAAATTTATTGAAATTGAAACTCTTACACTCATCATCTTCTAAGATATAAGGTTAATTATGATGAATTCATGGTTAAATTGGAGTTTTGTTGTTGTAATTGCAAGTTAGAACATACAAGCTAGTGCAGGAAAGAATTAAAGGAGTTTGTTCCCAAATTAGCAACATGCGTGGTATAAGTTCATGGAATTCTTGATCATACATTATAGTCTTGCATGAATTTTCAAAATTGAGGGGAAATTCTATGTGATTTGAGGATTTGAAACTCAAGCAAGTAAATTTTATGAATTTACATTTCAATTCAAGACTTGAAGCTTCTGCATGTAAACCTTAGTTTGATTTGAGGCCATGGTTTTTATTTGAAGATAGAAATTGTTAGTTCACCATGTTTTTGTGAGTTTTGGACCTTGAATTGCATGAAAATGAAGTTAGATTTTGAAGAAAGGAAGGTCCAAAACAAGAGCAGATTTTTGGATTGTTTTGAAGCGAAATCGCGTGCTTGAGGCCCCATCGTCACGAAAAAACAAGGCATAACAAACCGCACTTTCTTTGCATTAATTGCACGCGTGCAAAACGCAGGGGACGCATGTGTGGCCAATGCCCCCACCTGTGCGATTTTCAAGTTGGTCCCAATTTCGTTTTCGCTCAATTTTTCTATCTTTCGGGCCTCCGTTTGCATGGTTTTTAAGTGTTTTTCATGTACATTCACATCTCATGAATACGAATGAAATAAAAAGCAAAAAGTTATAACCGAACGGTTAAGTAAGGAATAGAAAACGAATAAGAAGCAAATGAACTAAATAGAATGATTGAATGATGAATGACGTGATTGTAATTAAGTTGTGCTTGAATTTGCTTGTTTAGGTCGGACGCCGCATCTTAAACACACAAGTCAGGGAGCCCACTGTGAATAACAATGTTGTAAAGTTATGTTCAAGTGTTAATTATTTTCTGAATGATATTGCTAAGTTATATATTTGAAATGATGTTGTTTATTGAATGAATGATTATCCCAATTTATGAACTGTATTCGTGGCATCCATAGCATACTGCTACTGTTTACTGCTACTGTTACAGAGATCTCTATCAATTTTAATTCTTGGAACTACTTTTTACTGTATTGATGGCCATCAAATGACTGTTCGATCTTTAAGACCTACGGTATTGTTCTGCTATTGGATGTACCACGTATGACCGATATGATTTCATTCAATGTATGAGATACTGCTTTGTGAATTGAATCACTACTAAAACTAATTGTTTTTAATGACTATGAGGACATCATTCATAACCCCTTTACACAATTGTTATTCACTAGGCTCTAACTCACTATTTAATATATGTATGTAGGTGATCAAGTACCGGATCGGTCTTAACGGTGTCGACCTGAACCCTGTTTTGTCAAGCCAACTATTGTGTCTCACCGCGAGGTTCCGAACCGACACATGTCAAGGCTCTTAGATGTTTCTACTTTGCCCACTTGTAGCTATGATTATATGTTATGAGGTTTTTGTTTCAGACTTTTGTTTTGATTGTTTTGTTATTGGGATTTAATTCCCTAAGTTATGGCATGTTTGTACATACACTTGGACATGGACTTATATGAATATCTGTATATACAAATTTGTTTATTCATTTAAGTCTTCACAGCTCTTTAGACATTATATTTTATTATTTACAAGCTTCCGTCGGCCCTTATTATTGTATTATTGTTATTACTGTTAAGCAGACCTTTAGTAATCATGGATTACTGGTCGGTTACAATGCTAAACCCTTAGGGATATGTTTGAGTCATGACAGAAATCGACCAAAATGTAAGGTAGAGAGAGCAATTGACAGGGAGAGAAAAAAAGAGTCACGTATGAAAGAAAGAAAAGATCCGGTTTCGGATATGGATTGCTGGTGAGAATTAAGATCGCAATGGTCGGGGTCATGGGGGCTGAGTCTCGTGACGGTGACGGTGGGAAATAGAAATGGTGGTTCTGGAGGCTGTCAGTAGAAGTGAAAGTAGTGGTGAGTTGGTCGTTGTTAGGAGTGGAAGTGATGGTGGGATTATGGTTAGGGTTAGACTTAGGGAGATAGGAATGGGAACAAAATTAGAATTTGATGTTAGGATAAAATTGTAATAAAAAAGAAAAAGAAAAAAAAGAGAACTGCTATTAGTAGCTACCTTATTTCTTTGGACCCTTTACTTCTTTGAATCCCCACCCAACTAAATGAGTCTCTTCTATTTTCTTTTTGAACCCCCACCTTAATTCCAATTATGCCCCATTTCTTTTGGACCCAACTTCTCTTTTGCTGACAGCCTTCACCACTAATACCCTCCACCTACTGGCTCCATCACTTTGCTACCACAACCTTAGGCACCATACTGCATCGATTCCATTTCCCGCAAGTGACCCCCTTCTCATCCTTCCCTCTCATTGCAAACCCTTTCCAGTAGAGATCGCGACGGCTAGGGTAAAGAAATAAAGAAAGACACCAGATCTGGAAGAAGAAGAAGAAGGAGAGTGAGAGAGATCAATTTCGAATCCTTCTCCATCATGGGATTCTTTTGCATGTTAAGGTACCTTCTCTCGTTGTAGATGGATTCTCAACAAGCACAATATTTGACTGATCCTTCACTCCAGCGACGCCAAGGAAGTTCTTCACATCCCTCTCCTTATTGTTGAACAACAACTTCTAAATCACAAACGCAACTCTCCTCTTCTGTCTCTATCATCTTGTTTAGTGGGTTGTTGAGAATGATTGTTGAGGTGTTAGGGTTGGGAAGGCGACGACGATGGCAGTGGAGTGATAAGTTGGGAAGAGAAGGAGAAAGAAGGAGGAATAGGGTGGACGGTGGTGTTGCAATGATGGCGGTGGTTGGGAGTGATAACGGTACTACAATGATGGTAGTGGTTTGACGACCAATGTTGGAAGTAACGCCAAAAGTAATGAAATTAAGGTTATGATTTTGAAAACTAGAGTTTGAGATGGGAGTATAAATAAAATTTTATCTTTAGACAAAATTAAAATAAAAAAAAAATGAAAGAGGGTGAGGGCCAAAAAAAATAAAATGAGTGCTAATAACACCTTCTAAAAAAAATAAAAGTTCTAAAGTAAAAAAATCAGAACATTTATCAACCCTCTCTAAAAACAGATAGGCCCTGTTTGTTTTGGGAGATAGAATGGAGGGGATTGATAGTGATGGGATTAATAGTGATGGGATTAATAGTGAGGGGATTGATAGTGAGGAGATTAATAATGAAGAATTGTTAAATTATTTTTTATATAAAATAATAAAACAAATAAAAAAATATAAAAAATTAAACATTATATTTAAAAAAATTCTCAATATATAAAAAATAATTTTTTTTAATCCCCTCACTATTTTCTAATACTATCTCTACCTCCTCCTTACCAATCTCCCTTCCAAGAGTATTAGTAATACCAAGGGACTAATAGTTCCAAGACTATCTCTCCAAACAAACAAGGGCATTAATAATACCTTAAGGTCATGTTTGATTCACAAGATTAATAGTGAAGTATTAATAATCCTATTAAATTAGTGTAGTATTCACTATCCAATTGGATTAATATCCATGGGATTAATAATCCCACCCCTACCCCATTACTAATAATCTTACAAATTTGTTGGATTAATTATCCATTGGATTAATAATCCTAAACCAAAATGTTAAAACAAACATAGGATAATTGGGCCCATGGATTAATAATCCCAATCCCATGTTCTAATCCACCTAATCAAACATGCCATAATATTACTAGTCTTAATATCCTTCTTATAGCTTAAAACAAACAGGGCATATTGATATGGGAAAATGTAATGAAGGGCTTAGCCGTTCGGATTACGCCAACTCCTCGTTCGCTCTCCCTTCCTTTCCCCCTACCGACATCGCCAACGCTCATTCCTTCCTTCCTAGAGAGAGAGAAACCAAAAACCAAAAACCAAAAACCAAAAAAAAAAAAAAAAAAAAAAACCTGCTTATAAATGAGGCACATCACAGCCCTCCTCTCTCCACTTTGTCTCTTTGCTCAGATCTGATTTCCCTCCCATTCTCTCCCTCTCTCTCTCTCTCTCTCTCTCTCTCTCTGATTCACATTCGAACAAGCTTCCTCTTTTCAAGGTGAGCCTCAGATCTTCTTCTCACTAATCTGTAATTGTCTCTGATCTGTTGACAATCTCTTTTGTATTCTCTGTTCCCTCACATTAGCCTCAGGTACTTCAATTTTTTTTTTCAATTTCAAGCTAGTGCTTATTAAAATGTTCTTTAATTCGCTTTGATCTGATTAGTTATTACATTGATCTCTGTTGAATTTCATTTTCTGGTTTTTCCTGAATCAGATCTCGTGCAATTTTGATGATTTATTGGCTTTTATACAATCATTTGCGAATTGGACTTCTTTTCTTTTCGAGTTTGACATCTTTGTATATCATATATCTCTGAAATTTTGATCTCTATATTTTCTTGGATATATGGACTGTCCGTTTTCTAATCCAATATATTAACAGTTGATCTCTATATTTTGTTTTGGTGGTCCTAACATGTGGTTTGATAAGAGTTCATTGTGTTCTTGGGACGTTGTGAAATCATGCCCATTTGTTATCGTCAATAGTTTTTTAAAGGGTGTCAATGACCATATTTTAATTCTTCTTCAGTTATTTGGTTAATACTACTATCATCTTTCATGTTCAATGCTAAATAAATTACTTTGGAATATGGTAAGTTGGGTTTTTCTTTTTAGAAGCAATTTTGACTAGTGAATAAAATGGCCTACTCGAAGGGAATAGCCTCGTAATTCTCTTGATGTTGTGTTTGGTCGAAGGATTTGGGGAAAGATTTGGAAAGAGAAAGAAAAAAAGTAGGTGAAATGTGAATAAAATATATTTATTTCACATAGTTTTACACACCGTTTCCCTTTTTTTTTCCAAATCACTTTCTAAATCCCCCAACCAAGTACAACATAAGAGAATCCAAGTTAGATTTAAAGTTTCCCCATCTATTCCACGAAACAATAAATATTTACGTACATGGGATGTATTTAGGATATAATTTGTTTATTTGGCTTGTTTTTTGGGCTTCGGAAGATTCAATCAGCAACACACAATACACATTTCCACTTTTACATTACAACACCCATAATACCATGAGAAGTTATTTGGTAGGTTTAGCACACCACATGGTCGTGCACTCGCCTTATTTTAGGGGGGATGTCACAAGACCACCTTGCTTGAGCAAGCACACCATGTGCCCTATAGATCGGACGTATGAGATAATTTCTCAAATCCCACACATTACTAGGTGCTATTTGATAAAATTGGAATAGAAAAAAGTATTGAAAATTGAATGTTGGATTTTTTAATATGAAAAGTTGTTGGTATGTACAAAAACCTAAGTCTTGAATTTAATCAAATTGTTTGGTATCCGGAAAATGATGTTTGAAATTTAATAATTATATATTTTTCTTTTTCTTTCACTTTTTATATTGTGGTGTTGGGTGGCAATGGTTGCGGTGTGATGGTGAATGGTCGTGATTGTGCTTTGGGTGGTCAAGGTGGTCAAGGTGGTGGTGGTGGTGGGCTGGTGAAGTGGACGCTAGTAATGGAGTGATAGTAGTGTCAGGTGATGGTGTTATAGCAACTGTTAGTGGTGGTGGCAACGATGATATTGGAGTGATGGTGATGACAATAATAATGGAGTGATGATGTTGGCGATGATATTGGAGTGGAGGTGGTTGTGCGGTTGTAAAGTAGGCATGGTGTTGGTGACATTGGTGGTGTGGGGGTGATGATGGTGTGAAGGTGGTGGTGGTAATGTTGTGGATAGTGGTACTTGAGTGGTGGTGTGGCGACAAAAATGATGTTGGGTAATGGTGGTTGCATGTTAACGGTAGCTGTTGGGGTGGTGGTTGTATGGTGATTGTGGTGATGTCAGGTTGAGGTGATTATGTGGTGGTGGTTGTAGTAACAGTGTTTTTTAAGGCGAAAAGCGAACCGAGGTGACAAGGTCACCTAACGCCTAAGCGCGAGGCGACGAGGCGAGGCGAGGGCTTCATTGAAGCGAGGCGACCAGAAATGATATTTTTTTAAAAATTAATGGTATAGACAGAAATAGACAGAAAAATTAAAGAACATATTTTGACAACATTAAATAACATAAAGAAATTAAATCTAACTAGATAATTATAGTCCAACAGCACATTTAAAAACTGAGTAACTAACATAAGAAAAAGCTCCATGTGAAAAAGAAAAAATAACCAAGTTTTGAAATTAATTCTATATGAAAATTAATTAAGATGTCTGATTCCCAAATTAAAATTCTATATAAAAACTGAGTAATTCAAATTAATTCAAGTTTTGAAATTAATTAAGATGTCTGATTCTCAAATTAAACTGTCCCATTGTCATTACTAAAATGCTAAGAACTAAATAGACTCATTTCATATAAGAATTAAACAAAATGTAAAAAATTCTATATGAAAACAAACAAATTAATTAAATTAAAATAAACAAATTAATTGAATTAATTGAATTAAAATAATTAATTGAATAACCAAGAATTAAAATAAACAGAAAATTAATTGAATTATTGAACACAGAAAAAAAAATAATTGAATTAATTGAAAACAAATTAATTTTAAAATAATTGAATTAATTTTAAAAATTAAATTTTGTGAATTAAAAATTAATTTTTGAGAATTAAAAATTAATTTAAAAAAAAAACGAGGTCGACTTCGAATAAAAGTCGATGGTCACAGTTGATCGACCCAGATGAAGAAGAAAGGAAGTCGAACAAAGAAGAGCAACAGACGATCGACGAACAGGTGATGAAGTCGAACAAGTCGAACCAGATGAAGAAGCACTCACCTTGATTCGATTCGACTTCGGCAGAGCAGACGCAGACGATCGACGAACGAGATGAAGAAGGAAGAAGACCAGAAGAAGAGCTCCGACTTCGGCAGCAGACGATCGACTTCGATCTAGGGTTTGGCTTCGCATCTTATTACTAATTAACTTTGTCGATGGCCCAGATGATTCGAACGAAGTCGAATCAAGGGCCCAGATGGCTCGAAATTAAATCAGCCAAATTACGATGAAGCGTCGCTTCTTGACGCCTCACGCTTCATCGCCTAAGCCTCGATTCAGGAGCTTCTACCTCGCCTTGCCATTTCGCCTCGCCTCAGGGAGCTTGAGGCGCTGAAGCCTCGCCTCGCTTCGCTTAGCGCTTAGGCGAGCGCTTAGGCTCGCCTCTGATAACACTGTGTAGTAATGATATTAGCGGTGAAGGTGGAGGGGTGGTGGTTGTGGTGGTGGCAACAGTGATGGTGGTGGTAATAAAGTGACAATGGTGGTGGTGATACACCTTAACGATGGCATAAGCACAAGCAGTAGAAAATTCAACATTCACTATTAAGCGAAAAGTTTGTATCTTAAAATTTTAGCCCGTATTTAAGAGGTGTACTAAAATTTTAAATGATATGAATTATGGCTATCAAATGGACTTAATTTATTTTGAGTTAATACATTCAGTTTTAAGTACTGAATTGGGTTATCAAACATCTCCTAACTACCTATTAAAAATATTTATACATATTAAGTTGCATGTGTAGCCCCCCTTAAATCAACCTTGTTCACAAGGTTGATGTGTTGATATTCCCCTACATCATCACAATGTGGACCATCCAAAAGAAACAATGTTTAGACTTTGCATCTATGACCAGGATGAAACTTTGTATCGCAATTGTATCAAAGGCCTGGTTCCATTCTTTGGCTCACGTGAAGCTTTTCAATGATTTTGACATCTGTTTATGTTGGACAACAGTTTCTTTTTGAGATGTTCTTGTACTCCAAAGATATAGCATGGCTTTTTTGTTTGTTACTACTTTTCGTAAAAACACAAAACAAACTTCAAAAGTGCATCAATTAGTCCCTAAATGAATGTCTGATCTTTCATTTATCGCATTTAATCTTAATGCTTGGTTGTTGTCACAGAAAATATTTTACAATTTAGTTGGCACTCATGGGGACTGCCGTTGACACTGCAAAGGTATTTTGCCCCCCTTTTCTCCCTTTTTCACATTAATGTCTAGTAAGTTCTTTGGAAAATTTGTTTCAACACAAGCTGACAGTATGTTATGCAACTAAATTATGAACATGTGCTTCAAACTTTGATCAAGACCTGAATATCAAAGCATATTGAGTAGTTTACTTCTGTCCTCGTCAAGGTTCTGAAAAGCGGTTGCGGTCGCCGTAACGGTGGCGGTGACGCGGTTGCGGGGTGTAAAGGCCGTAGTGCAACAGTTGCGGTAACCCAGAACCGTGAATTTTTTTTATTTTTCGCACAATTTGAAAAAAATTTATAGATACGCATATTTTTTTTCCATGATCATATTTATTGGGTTAAAAATAAATATTGATCAATGTTTGTAAATTTTAAAGTATGATCCAATATATTTAATTTTTTTAAATCACTATAAACTAAATTTTTTATATTTTATTTTAATAATTAATGACTTTATATTATACAAAAAATCAATCACTAATTATTATATATAAGATAAACAATGATAAAATTAAGAGAATAAATAAGAGCCTAAATATATATATACATATTTTAACTAAGCCAAATAGATAATGACCACACTTATTATTATTATTATTATTATTATTATTATTATTATTATTATTATTATTATTATTATTATTATCAAACAATATATAGATAGACACACACAAACAAAATGGTATAGTGATCGCAGTTGAATAGAATAGCATAGGTCTTACAGCTTCAACAAATCAATAACATGTTCTTCATCTTCCCTCTTCTCTCTCTCTATCTCTTGCTCCTCCATTTTCTCTCTTTATCTTCTCTCTTCTTTCTATCCCTCTTTCCTCATTTTCAGCCTTTTTTGGTGTGTTTTTTCGAAAGAAACAGTTTGGAACCGTTATGTAACGGTGCTTTACAGGCCGTTACGGATGTTACGGCACCGCTACGGCAGCCGCTACGGCCGACACACCTGTGAATCTCAATCACACTGCAAAAGCGGCCGTAACGGGTGGCGGTAACCGCCAAAACCGTTACGTAACGGTTGCGGCCACTTTTTAAAACCTTGGTCCTCGTCATAGAACATGAAGTGTGATGTTCCCAGTATTCTTGGCCACGGTCAATGAACCAGACTATATTAGCTCTACCAGCGTGTGTAATACTTTCGTGAAGTTGTTATAGAAGTTTTACTGCTGATCAAGCTGTAAGCTAACATTAGTGTTAATATTTCTCTATCTAAAAGGCAATAGAATATCACTGATCTTGGCCACCAAATTCATCTAGACAATCCCTCTACCCATGGATGCTTTTCTTACAAGTGATTCTAAACACTAATACACGTGTGTAGATGCACACACCATTTTTTTTCTTCTTTTTGTGGATAAGTGTGATCAGATTGCACACATATTTGATCCTGAGTTGGAATCTGACAAATATACCCGACTGCAGGAAGTAAATGGAAGCTCACTTAGTGAAAAGAAGCTTACAGTTGTTTTTGTATTGGGTGAGTGCATTGGTTTCTGTTACTAATCTTTAATTCTTCTACAACTAAGCATGGTTTATAGAATCTTTGCCTGAACAGTTGCTGCTATTCCTAATTGTTGAAGCTTAATCTGTACTACACCAGATTAGTTGACCTCCACAAGTTAACTTGTCCAGTTACTTCTATTCTTAATTGTCGAAGCTTAATCTGTAATACCTCATATTAATTGAAAACTCAAAAAATTGTTTATTCCATATATTTAAGTTATTTAGATGGCATGCAGCAGTTAATTTATTTTTTTATTTTTTTAATTTTTCAATTTTTTTTTGATTGAAAGCTTAAAAAATCTATGATAAGTATATAATTTGGATTGGAAGTAGAACTTTCTAGTGGTTTACTAACCTTTTGCCTTTTTTTGAGTAAGCTGTAAAGATAATCTGGCTAGGTTGTATTTGTTGTTTCCATGAACATTCGTAGTTGGAACTTCTACAAACTAGGAATGGCAACGGGGCGGGGTGGGGCCGGGGATCGCACTCCCCGTCCCTGATTCCCGATGGTGGAAATACCCTCGTCTCCGGCCCCGATCCCCGACGGGGAACCTGCCACCGCCCCTCCCCTGCCCCCGCCCCCAACGGAGATCGGGTTTCCCCGAGCCCAAAAAGTCCCCGGCCAAAAAAGAAATTTCAACTTCAGATCAGATATTCAATAACAAATTTAACAACAACATATTTAATATTCAACAACAAATTTAGTACTCATGAATAACAACAACAACAGATTTAACATATTATACATATTCAGCTCCAGATCTGAGGATCATCATTGGAAGTAGAACTTTCTAGTGGTTTATTAACCTTTTGCCTTTTTTGAGTAAGCTGTAAAGATAATCTGGCTAGGTTGTATTTGTTGTTTCCATGAACATTCGTAGTTGGAACTTCTACAAACTAGGAATGGCAACGGGGGCGGTGGCGGCCGGGATCGCCTCCCGTCTCGATCCTCGATGGTGGAAATACCCGGCCCGATCCCCGACGGGAACCGCCACCGCCTCCCGCCTCGCCTAACGGAGATCGGGTTTCCCCGAGCCCAAAAAGTCCCCGGCCAAAAAAGAAATTTCAACTTCAGATCAGATATTCAATAACAGATTTAACAACATATTTAATATTCAACAACAAATTTAATACTCATGAACAACAACAACAACAACAACAGATTTAACATATTATACATATTCAGCTCCAGATCTGAGGATCATCAACAACAAAACACCCAGATTCGTCTCTTCACTCCTAGCTTATATATTCGACAGATTCAAGAGTAGAAATGACGAAACCCTAGCATACACCAGATTCGTCTCTTCACTTCTCAACTTCGATCTTGGCACCGGTGACCAGAACTTCCAAATCTGAAGAACAAAATCAAAAACCAAAGAGAGAGAGAGAGAGAGAGAGAGAGAGAGAGAGAGTAACATGTGAGAGAGAGATGACATACCGTGAGAGAGAGAGGAGCTGCCACCAGTGAGAGAGAGAGGAGGAGCCGCCGCTGTTAGGGAGGAGTGATGCTGGTGAGAAAGAGAGGAGGAGATGTCGACACCAACGACGTGAGCACCGCAACATAGAGAGAGAGAGAGGGAGAGAGCCTGAGAGACGTCGTGAGCACCGCAGCACAGCATAGAGAGAGGGAGAGAGTCTGAGAGAGGGAGAGAGTCTGAGAGAAGAGAGGTGAGGGTGAGTGGAGAAGAGAGGTGACTGTGAGTCTCAAAAGTAACCTAAACATATATATATATATAACCTAAACATATATCTATATATATGCGGGATATATATTCGGGGATTATACGGGGATTACTTGGGCCGGGGCCAGGGCAACCTATTCCCGTCTCCGGCCCGAAAATCATCGGGATTTAATTTTTAATACCATCCCCGGCCTTATGGGGATAATTTTCGGGGAAAATCCGTTCTAATCGGGATCGGGGGATCGGGTTCCCATTGGGTCGGGTTTAAATTGCCATCCCTACTACAAACATGTAGTCAGAAAAAAAATGTTTAATTGTAATCAATGAGTATGTAGCATGGACACCTCTCCGGAGGTCATGTACAATTTTGATCCAAAAATGATGTGGTGGTTTTGTTTTTGAAAATTTGAGTCCAATTGAATGGGTCTGGGTCTTTTATTTTGACATTATGAAACCACAATGAGCCACATCATATGGGATAATTTTTGTTTGAATAGCGTTACTTTTTCTTCCCCCCTTTCTCCCTAGTGAGCCTTCTTGTTAGGGTGTTCTTTCCTTGTCTGTTTTCTTTTCTTGAGGATTTAGTGGTATTTTTGACTTCTGAGTTTATTTGCTGATTCTTTGCCCTCACCCTCAATAAATTGAACAGGTGGCCCAGGCAGTGGAAAGGGCACTCAATGTGCAAATATTGTAGAACACTTTGGGTACACCCATCTGAGTGCTGGTGATCTTCTCCGAGCAGAAATAAAATCCGGTTCTGAAAATGGGTAAGTCTCTTTAAAAGGATTACTTGGCTAGGGATGCTTAATGGCCATCCAAGCTTCTATCTTTAGTGTTATTTGCTTTTTCTCTTTTGGTTTACATTTCATGTCCCATTTGGTTTTTAATGTAAATACAGTGCAAATTGTTTCTACTTATTTTAATGTAAATAACTGACAATTCATGCTGAAGGTACTAGTATTAGTTCCTATTTGCAGGAAAGTTGCATTATTCATTTTGTAACAAATGGACCTTTGTTCAGGGCTTTAAATATCGTCCGCTACGTATCGTATTGGCCGTTACATGACGGGTTTTTGGCCTTCCGATACCGTTATTCATTGATATATCGGCAGATATTGTCCGTTACTCTCTGATATCGGCCGATATATGACTTTGTCACCAATGCTGTTACATATCCCGATACCGTTATTTAAAACCATGCCTTTGTTACAATATGTTCCTATAAGGCTTGTCCACTGATTACATGTGCCAATGGGTTAGTGTCTTTCTTTTTGGTTGACTTCTGACCAAGTACACAGCCCATATTGGACAAGTTATTTAATTCATTTTTGTTTGATCTACTGACCCAAATCTCATTCTTTCTTCTAGTGTTTGGGACTATTACTGTATTGGGTTGTAATAGTTAAATAAATTTTAGTTCTTTTATGCCACCACTTGATTCTTAAAACTCGGTTTTCTGACATTTTATAGGACCATGATTCAGAACATGATTAAGGAAGGAAAAATTGTACCTTCAGAGGTAACAATTAAGCTTCTTCAACGAGCAATGCAGGAAAATGCTAATGACAAATTTCTGATTGATGGCTTTCCTCGTAATGAGGAAAACCGTGCTGCATTTGAGTCTGTTGTAAGTCCCTAGTACAACATCTTATTCAAAATAGTTTCAAATTCAAACTTATGGACTGGGATAGCCAGTTAAGAATAGCCCGTCGATTGTTACTTACATCATTCAAAATTCTACTCCAGAATATGTTGCGCTGATTGCCATACTCTGATTTTATGCAGACCGGAATTGTGCCAGAATTTGTACTCTTTTTTGATTGCTCAGAAGAAGAGATGGAGAAGCGCCTTTTGGGTCGGAACCAGGTTAGACAAATAATTGATTCTTGCTCAAAGGTTTCTTATGTTATTTCTGTTTCTTTTACCATTTTAGTTTTAATCTTCTTTCCTGGAAAATTGAAGGGAAGAGAAGATGATAACATTGATACAATAAGGAAGCGGTTTAATGTTTACATGGAATCTAGTCTCCCCGTGATTCAGTATTATGACTCTAAGGGGAAGGTCAGAAAGGTAATATTTTTTTTAAAAAATAAATAAATTACCGCTAATGATTTTTTTGTGGTCCTTTCAGAAAGGGAATTGCCTTTTATTGAAATCACTGATTTTGCTTCCATTGTCAGATTGATGCAGTAAAGCCTGTTGAAGAGGTTTTTGAAGCTGTGAAAGCAGTTTTCATCCCATCGCATGAGAAGGTAAAGCACCATTGTAACATTCCATGGAGTTTTAATCAGTTTAGAGCCCGTTGGTTTCTATGGAGAATAAAATCTGGGCAAGGGGTGCCTCAATGCAATAGGATAAGGCGTTTATTTTCCTGATAATAGATAGCTACATATGCTTCTATAAATTAATTTTGGAGTTAAATGCTTAATGTTGTGTATTCAGCAACGGAGTATTAGTAAATTGTTTTTGCATTTTTTAGAACTAGTCTTATATTATCGATCGTGCTTTGGCATTGTCGTTATGGGCTTATAACAAGAAAACATGCTTTAGTCAGTGTCCTCCACCACTGTTAACATGGTGAAAAATAAAGGATATGAAGGATTATCAACTGCAGCCAATAATTGGGACTTGAAGTAATTCAAAACTGTTAAGAGGATGAATTTAGTAGAATTCGACAATGAACTTATGTTATGTTTGGGAGATTAGGAAATTTAAAATAACCTGCAACACTTCTAGATTTAAGGTAGTTAGATTGATATTGAAGTAATTCAAAGTAAACTATTATTAATGCATTTTACAATTTCATGATCTTTTTAAATATTTGCACCAGAAATGGAAAAGAGCGGCTTGGCCCAACCGTAAAAATATGAGGTTTTAGGGACTTAATAGGCACTATGAGTGGTATCGGTGAACAACAATCTTGCTGGTTTTGTGATCTTTTGCAATCCAGGGTTGATTAATTGACGATGTGTTGAATAGGGGTTAATATACAGATATGGTTTTGTGGTCTTAGAGGCTAAAAATGCGTAAAAATAAAAAGAATTAAAACAACTAGGCATCACATCTAGATTTTCGAAGGCATCATACATGGGGCTAGAATTGCATCACATAATTCACATGTGAGCTTCAAAAGCTTCGTCAAGTTCTCTAAAACTCATCCACAGTTTTTGCAAACATTAGAGAGCTCCTACTCCAATTAGGATTTTTACTTTCTACTTAGAAACTAAAGACTCTTCCACTTCAGAAACCTGTCTAAACCTAAATAAGAACCATACACAAACTCTTTTACGTGATTTAAACCATATGATGACTCTTGAGTACAACCAGTGTCTTGAAATATTTCAAATTACCAAAATGCCCCTACCCTACAAAACACTAGAAACGTATGGGAAACTGATCCAGATTAACATCTTCCTTGAAAGAAAGCATGCCAAATTCAAATATTTCCACTGATTTAAATTTAATTTTCATTGAGCTTCTTATAGTTTGCATTATATTATTGCTCCAACAAGGACTTCATTTCTTTCTTGTATATCAGGAAATGACTAGATATTTCTTTGTAGGCATGCCATGATTGTTAACTGCAACAATTATGTCAGGAATAAATTCTTGTAGATTCATGCTCAAATTACACTAAATCTTATACAACATGCTTGTTGGTGTGTTTTGCAGACTGCCTAGTTGTTGCAACTCTACCCAAGATATTGAACCAGATCTAATTTGAGGTAAACAAATTGATCAATACCTCTGTGAATTAGGTTAATTGTTGTTGGAAACTCTGATTGTTTGGAAGTAATTTCTCTTGCACTTGTGAGGATTATTATTATTGAAATTTTGAACAGAAGTACTAGCTTTTCTTGATTTCATTCAAAATACATATGTTTCAGTTACATTTCCAAACATTTTACTATAGCTGTGAAACTTCACTGGCTAGTGGCAACAAACAAATACTTGATTTCAACAGTTGTTTATGGAATGATTAAGATTTTAAAATACTTTTATCAAAATTGCTCCAATGGCAGTTTGAAGACCCTCTTGGATTATTTGTAAACCATAATTCAAAAAAAGTTTCATCATTTTTAATATTTAGAAATTCCTTAGAGGCTGTACTGTTATGGATTATGAAGGGCCCTTTTATTTTCAAGATTTTCCTTTTGTTGTATTTATAAATCTTCATTGCTTCCAACCTAATTTCTTTCTTTCTTTCTTTCTTTCCTCCACCCCCCCCCCCCCCCCCCCCCCCCCCTCAGGTGGTTATATTTTTTTGGCTGCATATTATTGTACAACATGCACCATTTGTGGTCTCATGTTGTTACACCATAGATGAAGTTTATTATCACTATTATTATTGTTGTTAAACGAAAGGTTATAGTCCATGTGTTGAGGTATTTTCCTCTTTAAATCTTGTTATTGCAATTACATTTTTAATAAGATGACAATAATTGAAATTAGTAGTTATATAACGCGCTGTGTGTGTGTGTGTGTGTGGCTCTGTGTGGCTGTGTGGCTGTGAGGATATGAGTTAAATAATGCCAGGTGCACAAAACTTCCAAACTTAGAGATCTCTGTAGTTTGTGTTGGCACACATCAACATTCCAATGCAAGCATCTGAAAGAGAATTTGTAAAATTTCTATTTTACGAGTTGAAGGTTTATATTCTTGGAGGATGTGCGAGATTTTTTGTTTTAAATTTGTCTTATTTTAATGTACATGCATCATTGGATTATACTTTGAGATTTTCGTATCTCAAAATTTTTACACGCATCAATAATTGCCAAGAGTGTTTTAAAATACGAGGACCGAAAAATTTTAATATACTACCATCTGTGTGATCTAATTTTCATCCCTAAGCAGATCTTGATATAAAAATTTGCTTCTTCAATCCCTCATAATGCAGAAGGATCAACACATCTATGATATTCTTGCCATCATGCGATACATAATTTCTCCGTAACCCAAATTATAAATTACATGAAATGCAAGGGTGTTAAGTGCAATTAACCCTAATGCTAACGGACAAATATTTGAGGGGCTATAAAACCAATTTCACAAGAATAGCATTGCCAGCTGAGACCTTTTTACCCTAGCTATGTCACAAATACAAAAGGTCAATCTCTTGGAAACAAGGGTGGAAGAAGCAAGTTCCTAGCATTTTTACAGTATGTACCTATTGAACAAGATTGTATATCTACAAGGTATAAAAGGCCCAAGAGGACAGAGAAAGAGTTTGACTACTCTCCTTTTTGAGTATAGAGTGGATGGTCTAGTTGGAGCTTTTAAATTGTGTCACATGGACACTATCTATAAATTATAAGTTTTAAATTTGTCTATCCACTTACAAACCTAATATTGAATAGACAAAATCTAAACCATCAATTCACAAAGAGAAAATTACGAAGGCACTAGCATCTCTCTCTCCCTCTCTCACACAACATACATCTACAACACTTCAGCTAGAATAATAAAAAAAGTATTACCTTGCCAAGGAAAAAAGATGAAGCAATTAACAGGAAAAGGCCAAAAACTAAAGAAAAATTTAAACAAATATAATGCCATTCTCCTTAATGGTATCAATAACAATTCCAAGTTTCCCTTCAATTCTCTCATTCTTCTTTGGCTCATAAGCCATTGCAAATACATCGGCTTCCTTCGATCGCTCAGCAATCAGCTTCCCTACAACTCTGCAGGCATTGACATCAGTGAGCGAAGGCAATGTATTCCTGAGATCCTTGGCATTTGTCGTTGCAACTGATATCACTTTGCTGGTTCCCCGATGCATCACTTTGGCATGGATGAATCGCTTTGAAAAGAAAACGTTTAGTAGAAATGGTCTCATATACATATCTGTCCTCTGTTTCCATGATTTCCGGTTAGGTCTTTTTGCAGCTTGACCTCGAGACCTTCGTGTCCAAGCTGCTTGAACAATAAATTCCTGCAGCATAACATTTTTCTTACTCGATTGAATTGAAACTATCTTGACTGAAACAAACATCGATTGACAAACCATTCGTGATTGAAAGTTTGGTTCGCTATGTTGAGACCACGAGTCTGCTTAAAAATTGATGCCTAATTATTCAGAAAATGGGTGTAAGCACAAAATTGAACAATCTAGTGTATGTTAACTGTGACACGCAACACGACACGATACAGACATGCCGACATGTAAGTTTTTAAAAAATGCAAAACAAGCTTGGGACATGTTAAAATTATATATTTTTGCAAGTTTATTATATGTTACATATAAGAATAATTTATTCAAAGATAATGAATTATATATTTCATAATAATTACATTTAAAAAGTTATATATTTCATAATTTGAACATTAAAATATCATTCATGTAATAATTACATACGGAAGAATGCAAAATAATTATAGAATATTGTAATATACAAGTTTCAAAACATATTAAGAGTGCATAAGTTGTGTACTGAAGAATGCATAATATTGTTATTATGAAGAACATTATCACATAAGACGTGTTCGGAGGGTTCAAGAAGTGTTGCCTAAATGTCTGTAAAGTGTCGACTAAGTGTCCGATATTATGAATTCCATTTTTTAATCAAGACATGGTGAAGAAATGTCGGGCACAACACATTTCCTCTACTGAAGTGTCTGTGCTTCTTAGAGTTGACAACAAGAACGAGGGATTGGACAAGGAACACAGTCAAAGTAATTTTCAGGAAGAGTACTGGCTTCTAATTGCCGTTAGAATATAGCAATTTGATTGAACATCATGCGCAAACCATCTACGCAATTTTGTTGGAGATTTTCATAAATGTGGTAGATGATATCTTAAAAATGGTGGCTGCTCCTTGCTCGCGGCAAGAATTTAAGAGGGAAAAAGTAGGAATCTTGTGCAATTTAAATGGAAATCATGTATATGGTCAATTAAAAAAGTTGTATGAAAAACAAGACCTCACCTGTAGTGGCCCAACTGAAATGAAATTCGAGTGTAACTTCAAAGAAGCAAACATTTTGCCAAGGCAAAAGCACAATTTGAACGCAAAAGGGAAGCTCAAGTGTAACTTCAAGTATATACTTCTTTAAAACCTAAAACAAGGCTATTTTTAAGTTTTTACGAAGAAGAAACACACAGAATTATTGATTGTTTCATACAGAAAATTGAATGAAATGATTTTAATGTAACTGGTAAAAGAAAGCCAACATAAATAAATTATTGATTAGAGAATGCAGACCTCAAAGGGAAACATTCTTATAAGCTCTTCCTCCAAAAAAAAAATGATTTTTCCCACTATGTCAATAAATTTGAGATGTTAATATTTTCTAGGTTTGACTATTTATCTTCAAGAGGCTCAATTTTGAATGCACATGCAACCCTACAAATATCCAGGTTTGATCATTCAACTATGTTTTCACTTATTGGCTTTTGGTGAAAAAGAAAAGGAATATATGCGGAAAAAAGTTTATGACCCATCGAAGAATGAGGCAAAGGTCATGAAACAGATCGTTCTTAGAATCCTACATTACTAGTTTAGAAGATAGACTGCATGCGATTTGTCTCATTCCAAACATCAAAGAGAGAATGGTTTTACTTCAATGCATTAAGCATTACAACTAAATCTGATCTAAAACATGGTTCCATAAAAGCATCAAACATTTAATATCATATTTATTTTATCTTTGGATGTGCCTTAATTGAATTAAATACAAGTTCTATTCAAAACCAGTCAAACTCATCACGTCTGCTTGAACGAGTTAATGATTCATAACCAATTCATTCTGGTTTCCAACAAGCACAATTTCGAATTCAAATAAGATAGGCAAGTGCTAGATTCAGAACATTTCAATAATTCTCAAACACAACTCTTATCAGTCCCTCAATCTGCACCAAATGTACCAAAACACATAAATAGTACCGAGATACTGCTGCCGCTTATAAATTTTTTTATAGAGAAAATTACAATTCAGTGGTGTTTTCACAAAATAATTACAAATTCATGGAAAAGTTTAAGAGTTTAATTATTAATGTTCATAAAGTTTACCACTGATCTGAAATTATTTTTAAAAACCCACACTGAATTGTAATTGTTCCTTTTTTATATTTATCTCACTATTCTGCTGTGACTGGTAATGCCAAACTTAGATCAATATCACAATGTGTAAATATTAATGATTAAGATTGGTTAAACAAACTAGTGCCATATTATACAATAGAATCATTATATTTAAATATGAACCCATTATTGAAAATATTTTTGCAATCCAATGTCTGTCAACAACAATTCAATTACAGTCAGATGACTTAGATACAGATAAGAAACACTTTATAATATTGAATTCCCATATTGGGTTTGTATAATCTATTTTGAATTACATTTTAGGTTCCGTTCCAAATGAAGTATTGTGGTTTCTATTACACACTGATTCAGACCATTTACATATTATTCCAGAATCGCATATACATACATAATTTCTAACAACATTGCAAAGTCATAGAAATGGGTTTTCCAGATAAATACTGATTTATCAAACCTAGTAAAGGAAGAATGATAAAGAGAGAGAATGAGGAAATGGGTAGTTTTTTTCCATACCTTGTTGAGTTTGGGATTTGAAGGGTTTGAGAGTGAATTGATGGATAAATTGAGCTGAGGAAGAGAAGAAGACCATGAAATCGAAGTGGGTTTGGCTTGCCGATTTCCGAACAAGTCAGAAGAGAGTTGAAATAGGGATGGTGGTGGTGAAGATATGCAGGCTGCCATCTCTGTTCTTGTGATGAGTTAAGAGAGAGAGAGAGAGAGCTAAATGGTTTTGCCATACGAGTGTGCAATCAAGATTCCTTCCTTGCATTTTCTACCTACAAGTCTATTGGGCTTCCTGTAGGTTCAATTTTGATAATTTGAATCGTTCATATTTTAATATTTATTTAGTATATTATACTTATAAAAAATTAAGTTATAAAAAATTAAGTTGATCAGATATCAGAAAGTATGTGTTCAGAAAACTGTTTATTAAATTCTTTAAAATAATAATTTTTAGTTTGAGTTTTTCGAACATATACTTTTTGATATCCAATCAATTTGATTTTTTACAGATATGATATACTGAACAAATTTAAAATATCGACAGTTTGAATTATCAAAATTAAACTTAAAAATGGACCTAATAGACTTATAAATAAGAAATATATGGAAGAAATACAAGAAGCGAATGCAATGAAAGAATCCTGATTCACTTGTGTGATACATCTCATAAGATTTTTTTTGTCCCCCCTAAACTTTTTATGCGCTAATAAATTGTTTGGGAACGATAGATATTTTTGGTGAAACACCCTATCTAATTTTGGATGGCAGGAGAGATATAATATATATTTTTTTATTAATTAAAGTCACTTGATGACATTTTTCTATGATTATATATAAAAAAAAAAATTTAAAATTTTTCTATAATCATATTAAAAAAATTTTAAAATTTTTTTATGAAAATTAAAATTTTTATATCAGACGAAATTTTTGTATGTCGATTTTTTTCTTTGAAAATATTGAGAGACTCCAATTATTATGAAAATATTATATGTCATTTATTTTATAAAATCTTAATATCAAGGATTTTAAAAAAAATTTCTTATTTTTTAAACTTTTTATGAAAAGACATGCAAAAAAAAGTATAGAAAAACAATTGACAATTTATAGTAATTTTTTTGGACTAAAAATCTCTTTTCCCAAATAAAGCCTAAGATTGTTTAAGCTTGATTTTAAATTTAATAATCTTTAAAAGTGTGTTTAAATATTACTTATTTACATTTTATACCAACTTTAGTCAAGTTGTTGAATTTTACTAGTGTATATAATTGAGTTGAACGGACTAATAATTGTTTAAACTTGATTTTAAAATGTATTTAATTTTGAAATATTTATATAATGTGTCAAATTCAAATAAATTTTTAACAAATTGAATATAATTTGATTTGTTTTACAATCCTTATTAGAGTTGTTTTTTTTTTTTTTTTTTTCTTTTGGTGCTCAGTAATGGGGGTGTTTGGTGTGGATTATAGAGGTGATTATAACTTATTTTAATTTGAGAATCTGTGCTAGACTGTTCGATACAGCTTTTGCTTACAATTTTTTAGACAGAAATAGCTTAATTAAGCTGAGAAAAATTGATTATTTAGAAGATGGGAATGGGTGTTTTTGATTTTTGCTTTCTGATTATCAACTTTTATCTTATAATAAGCTGTAAAAAGAGGGACGAAGAAGAATAAGAAATTGGAGTAGATGGGGATCCATACATAGAGAGATTGTAATTAGAGAAATTTAGGCAAAACTTCTCCATTGAATCCTTATTTGGTGAAAAGAATAGCTAAATTTATTTTACTTCATAAATTTTCTAAGGAGAAAATACATAATTGAGTAAGAGCAAAATAAAATATTTTCATTTTTTGTGTGTGGATAATATTGTCCGAATAACATGTTACTGTGAATGAGAGTAATATGTTACAGTCAAATAGAGTAACATGTTACTGTGAGATAGAGTAATATGTTACTGTCAAACAGAGTAACATGTTACAATTATTGTTCACATCAATTTCGACGGTAATAAATTTTTTTTTTTAAAGTTTCATAATCAAGATGGATCTTATTTGATAAATTTTTATGAGAGAATTCTAAAAATATTAAGGCCTCGTTTGGGAACAGGCTAATTTAGTAACTTTTTGGCTAATTGGCTAAAAAGGTTGGTAAGAAAAACCTGTATGTTTGGGCCAACTTTTTGGCTAATTACGAAACGACGTGCAAAAAGTAGAGAGAAAAGGGAATCTTTGACTTTTTGGTATGAGTTGTTGGCTTTTTGGCTAAAAAGGTAACTTTTTGGCTAATTGGCTATTTTAGCCTCTTGCCAAACGAGGCCTAATTTTATTAAAAACTGACATCTAAATTGAAAGTTACATTATTTTAAAGTTTGATATTTCGATAATAATGATATGTGTTGAATTTTTAAATTTTTTTTTTTATACTTATTCTTAATGTATTAAAATTTTATTGTGAGAAAATTTTGATCAAATCTCAAATTGTGGTTATGCAAGAGGGGAAAGAAAAAAATAAGATAAGATTTGAGAAGGATGGAATTTCGCCAACACGGGCAGAGAGAGTGAAGACGATGGTAGATTTGATGCACAAAATTAGGTCCTTTAATTTCAAATTTAAAAAAAAAAATTGAACCAAGGACCTTAAACATTAAAATCAATTGTAATGTCCTTCTCTAAGGATAATTTTTTTTAGGGACACCAAATTTCTAAAAAAACAACTGACACAATATGAGTAAACAATCTTTTTAATTGTGGGAATATAATGTGTATGGCTAAAATGATTTTGTGATTTGTTTTAGATCCTTAAACTTACATCATGTTTGGCTTGTTTTGGTAAATTGGTTAAAAATTGATTTTTAAAGTTTTTTTTTTTTTTTTTTGAAAAAACGTGTAAAAAAATAAAAAAATAATATGACTTAACATAAGTTAAAAGTCAAAAATTAACTTTTAGTCACGTTTCTAAAACACCCCAAGAGACTAGGTAAGTAAACATGTGGAGCGCAATATTTAGTCTTCGTTTGGCATGAAGAAGTTTGAGACTTTTTAGCTAAAATAATTACAAAAGACAAAATAAGTTAAAAAGTCAATAAGACAAAATGTCACATTTAAATCATAATCATTTTTTTTTCCCCAATATTCAAAAAGTTCAAAAAGCTTATTCCAAACGAGATTTTTTAGTTTCAAGCTAAAATAACCAAAAGGCTAAAAAGTCAAAAAACCAACTCACATCCCAAACAAAACTTCTTGTTGTTTGACTGGTGATGCATTGTTTTGGAAAGTTAGCTAAAAGTCACTTTTTGGCTTTCAATCTATTTTAAATTACATTACTTCTCTACTTTTTTATACGTTTTTTTTTTAAAAAAAAAATTTAATTTTTAACCAACTCCCTAAAATAACTCTAAATCAGTCTCAATCTAACTAGGCATATAATCATTCATAATAGAGGTGCTTTCACTCTAATTTTGGACTAATTCAACCCCCCCAAAAAAAAAAAAAAAAAAAATGATATTGAATTCCTAATCCCTGCATTGGGACAAAATAACATGCACATTTTCAAAATCTATGGACTACAAAATCCTGCATTTGATTGTTTTCCTGGTTTTGGGCATTCCATACATTTTTATATGTTTTGAATGAACTATTTTATATATATAAAAATGAAGAATATCATGACTTAAATCTTAAGTATAGAATTGTGAGCTATCCACAAATATTTTATCACACTAATTGGAAAAAGGGTTATCAATAGTCAATGTTGTAGAATAACATGAACTAGGTTATTCCTAATTTTGCGTTATCAAAGTCAATTTTGTACTTCGAACAATGCTCGGCACTCTGTCAAGTGAACCCTCATCCTCTACCCTACCCTCCCTTGACTTGTATTAATCAGAATTTTACTCCATTAAAAATTGAAGAAAAAGTTGTTAAATTGGCCTATTTCTTATGAGAAATTGGAGGAAGAAACAACATTTTTTCCAGGAAATTCCCAACAAAAAATACACACTAATGCTTCTTACATGCACATGATCATGAAGTCCCAGTTTCTCAGATTGATAGTGATGAATAAATTACCTAGGTAGTTCTTGTAATTTGATTTTTATGTTAGTTTAATCCTTTAAATTTTAATAGTATTAACTTTTTTTTTTTTTGGGTTACATTTTCAATTTGATCTAATCGAAGTGGGTTTGGCTTGCCGATTTCCGAACAAGCCAGAAGAGAGTAGAAACAGGGATGGTAGTGGTGAAGATATGCAGGTTGCCATCTCTGTTCTTGTGATGAGAGAGAGAGAGAGAGAGAGAGAGAGATTTTTTTAAATTTT
Source organism: Camellia lanceoleosa (assembly GCA_025200525.1). NCBI lineage: Eukaryota > Viridiplantae > Streptophyta > Magnoliopsida > Ericales > Theaceae > Camellia > Camellia lanceoleosa. The sequence goes on from CM045760.1 coordinate 54,665,099, forward strand.
TTTCATAAAAAAATATGTAAAAAAATAAAGAAAATAATAGACAATTTATAATATTTTTTTGACCAAAAATCTCTCTTCCCAAACATGGCCTAAGATTGTTTGAGCTTGATTTTAAATTTAATAAATTTTAAAGTGTGTCTAAACATTACTCATTTACTTTTCTAATATACGAATTTTAATTAAGTCGAACTTAAGTATTTTCAATTTTAATATATATGAGTCGAGCTTAATAATAAATTGTGTAAGCTTGATTTTAAAATGTATTTAATTTTGACATATTTATATAACAAGTTGAATAGGAATCGTACTTGAACAATTTGATTAGTTTTATAATTCTTATTGGAGTTGTCTTTGTTGCTTAAGAATGAGTGACCGCACCATGAAAGAAGGGACAAAGAAGAACAAGAAACCACAGTAGATCGGGACAGGCATTGTGATGGTGGTTGCATAAGAGGGAAAAGAGAGAATGAGATGATGGGATTGTCGACAACACGGGGGGAGAGACAGAAGACAATCATAGATTTTGATGTTCTATTTTTTTTCTCGGCCACTCATCATCGTTGAAGCACACTAGTGTCAACATTTGTTAGGGTAAAATGGCCCACAACTTTAACTCATGCATAAATTAGGGGGTGGTTCTAAATGCACCCCATCTTTTTGGTTGGACACCTCAACTTTCAATTTTTTTTAATACCATTTTATTTTTCAATTAAATTATTAAAATATTCAAATCTTAACTCTAACTACGGCATCCCCTCTCTAGCTCCGGTAGCCCTCCTAGCATTGGCAAGCATTTCCTAGCCCTCTTTCCCTCCTCGTCGTCGTCACCTCTCTCCCAACTCTCACTGGCCCACCCGATGAGAGTTCTAGTGACAAGTGGGTAAGGTGGGAATTAAATGAGGTGTTCAGCAGAAGAAGAAAAAAATTACAAATTTCACTTGGGGTGTACGAAGGAATGAGATGTCCAACCAAATTATTCAGGTACATTTAGCGCTACTCCAAATTAGGTCCTTTCATTTTAGATTTCAAAACCATTGAACCAAAAACCTTAGACATTAAAATCAATAGTAACATCCTTCTCCAATGATAATTTTTTTTAGGGATACCAAATTTCTAAAAAACAACTGACACAATTTGAGTAACATAGTCCTTTTAATTGTGGGCTTAGAATTAATGTGTATGACTAAAATTATTTTGTAATTTATTCTAGATCCTTCAATTTACACCATGTTTATTTGAAAAAATTAGAAAGAGATTAGACTAATAAACATGTGGAGCCCAACATTTGTATTCTTGTTTGACTAGTTCTGCATACTAGTGGCTAACCCATGAAAAATTATTTGTTGGTCTAGGTGTCACATGGCCATATTTTGATTAATTATAAATTATCATATTCTCTTATATTTTTCAATCACTCAATATAAAATTATGAATCTCACTCCTATCAATCACAACACAATTGAAAAATCACATAGTCATATCGAGTACCACCAAATAATTTCTTGTAAGCCATGCAATATGGGCTAGACATATTCAATCCATTGATTAAATCACTCTCAACCGTCGGCTTATAATCTCATTCAATAGACACTTTGGTCATGTTTGATTCAAAAGACTAATAGTGAAGTATTAATAATCTTATTAATACTAATAATTCAGGTCATGCTTGATTCAAAAGACTAATAGTGTAGTATTCACTATCCAATTGGATTAATATCCATTGGATTAATAATCCCACCCCAACCCCATTACTAATAATCCTACAAATTTGTTGGATTAATTATCCATTGGATTAATAATCCTAAACCAAAATGTTAAAACAAACATGGGATAATTGGGCCCACAGATTAATAATCCCAATCTCATACTCTAATCCACCCAATCAAACACAATGAATAATTTATTCTATTAATTCAATTGGATAGTGAATACTACACTAATTTAATAGAATTATTAATACCTCACTATTAAGCTTGTGAATCAAACATGGCCTTTGACCCTAATTTTGGACTAATTCAAAAAAATAAAAATAAAAAATGAAATGGAAGTCCTAATCCCTGCATGGGGACAAAATAACATGAACATTTTCAAAATCCGTAGACTAGAAAATCCTACATTTGATTGTTTTCCTGATTTTCGACATACCATACATTTTTATATGTTTTGAATGAACTAATATATATATATATATATATATATGTATAAATTAAGAATATTATGATTCAAATCTTAAGTATAGAATTGTGAGCTGTCCACATATATTTTAGGATAAATTACAAATACATCTCCTAAGGTATATTTAAAATATAGATTGCCTCCTGTGATTTGAAAAATTACAAATATCCCATTGTTAGAATTTTTTATTTAACAGAATTAACTAAAAAAATAAAATTCATAATTACTCTTTATACAATAATAAAATTATCTAAATTATTAATTGAAACATATTTCTAACATCGTTAAAAACTGTTAATTGACTTGATAATTTATTAATAGAATGGACTATTTGTTATGAAATTAAAAATCTCAGGGATAGAATGTAATTTCCAGAACCACAGGGGCGATTCGTATTTTAATCAAACCTTATAAAGTGTATTTGTAATTTATCATATATTTTATCACACTAATTGAAAAAGGGGGTGCAAAGATCTTCTGTCCCCAAATAATCATGTCCTCCTGTCTCAATTCACTCACAACCATTAGATATGTCTTGAAATTTTTACATCTTAGGATTCTTATATGTGAGTGAATTGGAATAAAGGGACAAAATTATTTAGGGACAGAATATCCTTGCACAAAAAAAGATTATCAATAGTCAATGTTGTAGAATAACATGAACTAGGTTGTTTCTAATTCTAGGTTATCAATAGTCAATGTTGTAGAATAACATGAACTAGGTTGTTTCTAATTTTAGGTTATCAATAGTCAATGTTGTTGTTTCTAATTTTAGGTTATCAATAGTCAATGTTGTAGAATAACATGAACTCGGTTGTTTCAAATTCTAGGTTATCAATAGTCAATGTTGTAGAATAACATGAACTTAGGTTATCAATAGTCAATGTTGTAGAAATACGTTATTTTCTGCATGACCAACAATGCTCGGCAGTCTGTCAAGTGAGTCCCCTTCTCCCACCCTATGGAAATCCGAGGCCAGGGGGTCATTCCTTGACTTGTATTAATCAGAATTTTATTTCATTAAAAATTGAAGAAAAAGTTGTTAAAAACGATGATTTTTTTCAAGTAATCCCCCCCCCCCCCCCCCCCCCCCCCAACCAAAAAAAAAAAAAATACACACTAATCCATCTTACATGCACATGATCATGCAGTCCCAGTTTCCCAGATTGATATCGATGAATAAATTACCTAGGTAGTTCTTGTAATTGATTTTTATGTTAGTTTAATCCTTTTAATTTTATTAGTATTATTTTTTTTTAATTTTTAATTTTTTTTTTTACATTTTCAATTTAATCTAATTGATAGTCTCTTTTAGAAATTGAATTGAAATTAAGGGGTAAAATAATTTATTCGCTCTCTTTAAATTAATTAAGAGGCTAACATCTAATTTAAAATAATTCATCCCATTTTGAATAAATAATTTTTCGTTGATTTTTACCTAATTTCTTAACTAATTTTATCAATTGTACTAAATTGACACGTAAAAAATTATAAGGCAAAATTAATTAAAACAATTGAAACTAGGCAAATTACAGGAATTATGAGTATAATTTGTTCATGATATTGTATTGTTATTTGACTTGCATAAATTTAGAGAGATTGACCAATAAGTCTTATATTTTTAACTTGTAATCTATATAGTCTTATATTTTTTATTATAATCTATTTAGTCTTTTTAGATGTGTAATAATTCATTTGCTCACCATATTAGAGTGTTACATTTGAAAAAAGTAACTAATTTTTTTTAATATCACATCATATCTGCCACGTTAGAGTATCACATTTGAAAAAAGTATATTAAATAATTTTTAATTTTTTTAGAGTATCACATCATACCCGCCACGTTAGAGTGTCACATGTCATGTTTGGAAAAAGTACACTAAGCAATTTTTAATTTTTTTTAGTGTCACATCATATCCGTCACATTGTCACGTTTGATAAAAGTACACTAAGAAATTTTTATTTTTTTTAAGTGTGACATTATACCTGCCACATTGTCACATTTGGAAAAAATACACTAAGCAATTTTTATTTTTTTATTTTTTTTGAGTAAGTTTTGGAGTGTCACATCATACTCGTCACGTTGTTATATTTAGGAAAAGTACACTAAGGAGTTTTATCATACCTGTCATGTTAGAGTGTTACATGTCAAGTTTGAAAAAAGTACACTAAAGAGTTTTTAATTTTTTTAGAGTGTCACATCATACTAGCCACGCTGTCACGTTTGAGAAAAATACACGAAGGAGTTTTATTTTTTTTGAAATGTCACGTCGTACACGACACGTTGTCACATTTGTGAAAAATATATAAAGGAATTTTTATTTTTTTTTTGAGTAAAAGTTTTGGAGTGTCATATCATATCTGCCACGTTGTCACATTTAGAAAAAGTACACTAAGGAATTTTTAATTTTTTTTAGAGTGTCACATCGTTGAAGTGTTACATTAATGCCTGTCACATTGAAATATCATATCATACCTATCATATTAATAAAATGATATAGTTGTCTATCAAAACACTATCAAAATCAAAAATAGGATCACACGGAAAAAATCTCTCTGTTAATAGGACTTAACAGATCAATAAAAAAAATTTAAAACTAATTGAAATACTAATTTGTAGGATAGGATTGTAGTTGAATGTTGATAATTAATCTTTAGGAATAACTCATATTGGGTTTCTTTCTTAACAATTTGGTGGAATTATTAGAAAATTTCCTGTTAAAATAATATAAATCTACAAAAAGCGCACTTTCCTTCTCTAGAGGCTAACATAGTTTGTAAGTAAACCACCAAAATAAGCCTAACATACTTAGATTTTGAAGTACATTAAAAGGTCTTTTGCTTATTAAACCTCACATACCTACTTTTGCTTGCAAGTTATTGTTTAAGATGAAGTACAGTAAAAAGCATTTTTGCTTTAGGCGGAGCTTGTGTCTAGTCTGTAATACGAATTAGATCATATTTTTAGGTTTTATGAGTCTATCACGGAATCCATATCGATAATCTGAACCGTTCAATATATAGGGCTTGTCGAGTACTTCATCTCTGCAAAAAATTATATTGATCGAATATCGATAGTCATTTGATCAGAACATATTTCTTTCAACATTTAGTATGATTTAAAAACAATTGTTAACAAAAATGTGATCTGATCAAGTAGCAATCGCTATCCGATCAATGTGAATTTTTACAGAGATGAAGTACTTGATAAATCTTACATATTCAACGGTTTAAATTATCGATATGAGTTTCATGATAAATTCAAAAAACTCAACAGTACGATCCAGTTCAAAACTGTATTGGAGATGAGGCTTACCCTTTCGGTTTTATTTACATCACACACAAATTTTACTTTTGCTTGCAAGTTATTGTTTAAGAATGCAAGCATTAAAAGCCTTGAAAGTTGGCCATAGTCTTTCCATTCTTCTAAAAACAAACACATGGACCCATTTAGAGGGTACCATGGGATATGGGTTGCTTCAACCAAATTATGAAGTTAATCAATTGAGTGGATAACCATCCACCATTTTTAAATGGTTCATTATTTTTATTATATATATATAGGTGAATTATACCGTTAGTCTATGTACCATTTTCTGTTAAAATTTTCAACAATTTTGACAGTAGGACTACATTGAAATATTAATAAATATGTAAAATTAAAATTGATGCAATTGAAACTATAGAAATCAAAATAATTTTTTTCTTCTAAACTATAGGAAGTAACAGGACAATTTATGTCTAGTGAGACGGACTTGGGGTGCTGTTGTGCCCCTTTGTGAGAGTTTGTTCCGAATGTTTTTCGATAATCTAAACCGTTTATATTGTGAAGTTCATAAAAAATATTGCTTACGTAAAAAATCAAGTTAATTGGATATTCATAACTCCATGATTAGGACTTAATTATTTATAAAAATTTATGAAAGTTATGTTAACCGTTAAGTTTTATAAAAACAAATGTGCTTTGATTATAGGGTTACAGATATCTAATCAACTTGATTTTTTGTATGGATGATCTACTCGACGAATTCTACAATATGAACGATTCAGATTATCGAAAGAGGCTCGGGACGACACTCCATAAGAGAGCACAACAGCTTGCTCTAATACCTCAAATTACGATCATTACACCATATAGTTTATGTCTAGTGATACTAGTCAAACATAGTGGTAATATAAGATTTTAGTAGTCCCCTCCTAATAGAAAGACATTTTAAGCTTAAGATATGAAATGTAATCCAAAAAAATTGATAATCTAAAAATCCCATTCCTATTCGATCTTCATTCTTTTATTTCTATTTTCTCATTTTTGTGAGCTCATAGCCTTATTCCCCCAACATTTCATGCCTATTAGTCTTCTTTTTGGCCATGCTAATGTTCCATCAAACTAAATAAATAACAAGAAATGAGAAAATGATATTTCATTTACCACTCACACTTTACATTTAGGTATACACCTATTTATAGTTAATACAAGAGAGTTTGTTAGGAGTTTGTTATAACAAATTCTAACTGACTTAACAAACTCTAAACTAACAGATACTAACTGAACCTAAACTAACCACCACTACTATAACACTGATATTTATCTCTCTGTGCAGCTATATGTGATACACTAAGCTGTGGCTTCAATAACTGCTGTTGTGGCTTCAACTGCTGAGACTGATGTAATGCCTTCTACCGTTGTCAGAATTGCATACTCATTTGCCTATTCTCGTTGTCAGATATTCTCAGATCAATTGCCGAATATCAGCTTATTCTGTTGCTGCATATTCTGCATACTCTGTGGCTGTATAATACTCATACTCTGTTTCTTATCAGTCCCCCTCAAGATGATGGGGCTAGGAAGCACTAGAAGCTTGGACTTAAGATAAAGAAACCGAGAAGGAGAAAGGGGCTTTGTAAAGATATCAGCAATCTGATCATCAATAGCAATATAAGCCAGCGAAATTTGTTTAGAGACCACTCTTTTCTGAATGAAATGATAGTCCACCTCTATGTGTTTAGACTTAGAATGGAACACGGGATTAGAGACTAAGGCCATAGTAGAAACATTGTCACACCATAACACAAGCACAGTAGAAGCAGGAACATATAACTCTTTGAGTAATTGTTGCAGCCAACAAATTTTTGCTATAGTGTGAGCCATAGATCTATATTCAGCTTTTGTGGAAGATCTTGACACAGTGGGTTGCTTTTTAGAGGACCAACAGATAAGATTGGAGCCAAGATATATACAAAAACCAAAAGTAGAGCGTCTGTCAGTGCAATCCCCGGTCCAATTGGAATCAGTAAAGGCATGAAGATCATAAGACCCTTTTCTGAAAGTAAGACCATGAAAAATAGTGCCTTGAATATATCTGAGCAGGCGTTTAACTAGAGCAAAGTAAGCATTAGTTGGGGCTTGCATATGCTGACATGCTTGATTGACAGCAAAGGCAATGTCAGGGCGTGTGATGGTTAAGTATTGTAAAGCACCAATGATGCTTCTATAAAAGGAAGGCTGTGCATAAGGAAGCACATCAGTGGAGGAAGGAACAACAGAAGACTTTGGAGCAATAGGTGTGGAGCAGGGTTTACAATGAATCATACCAGCTTTATGGAGCAGCTCTTGAGCATATTTGTGCTGAGATAAAAAAATAACCAGTGGAAAGAGCTTCAATAGAGATGCCTAAAAAATATGAGACATCACCTAGTTCCATCATGGCAAAGGCCACATGCATCTGAGCAAGTAATGCTTGAATCAAACTAGGATCACTTCCAGTTAGCAGAATGTCATCTACATAGATGAGCAAAATAGTGATACTAGTAGAGGTCTTTTTTACAAAGATAGAAGGATCAAAATAACTATGACAGAAGCCTTGAGTAAGTAAGAAAGATGAGAAGGTGGAGTACCAAGCTCGAGGAGCTTGCTTGAGGCCATATAAAGCTTTGTGCAATTTGCACACATGATGAGGAAATGTGGAATCAACAAAACCCTGAGGTTGTGACATATATACCTCTTCATCCAACTTACCATGTAAGAAAGCATTGGAGATGTCCAACTGCTTGAGAGGCCACTGATTTTGAAGTGCAAGACACAAGAGAATCCTAATAGTAGGTTGCTTTGCAACAGGGCTAAAGGTTTCATCATAATCGATTCCTTCTTGTTGCAAGTATCCCTTCGCAACTAAGCGAGCCTTGTAATGAGCAATGGTACCATCTGAATTTTTTTTAATACGAAAAACCCATTTGTAGCCAATAGCAAATTTGGTAGAAGAAGGAGGAACAAGGGTCCAAGTTCCTTGGTTATGGAGAGCTTGAAACATCTCATTCATAGCATTAAGCTAGAGAGGAGAAGTTAAAGCTTGAGAAGCATTCTGAGGCTCAGTACAAGTAAGATCTACAGGAGGAGTGTGAGTAAGATGACAAGAAGGGGCTGCAAGGTGCTGAGAAAGAGAAGAAGCTTTAGATCGCGTAGTCATAGGGTGAGTATTACAAGAAGTAGAATGAGAAAGAAGAGGTGGAAGGTGAATAGAAATGGATTCAATAGGAATAGAAGAGGAAATAGGAACAGCAGCAGAAGCATCAGGAATAACAAGAGTAGGTATTGTAGGCATAACGGTAGCAGGTGCTGTAGAGACTGCAGGAAGAACAGCAGCAGGTGCTGTAGGAACAGAACTGATAGAAGGAGCAGAAAATGATGAGGAAGGAACAGAAGAGAGAGGTTTGGTAGAGGTGGTAGACTAAGAAGAAGACCATAAAAATAATGTAAGATTAGGTAGAGTAGGAGGAGCAGGTGTATGAGTAGCAAATGAGAAGCAAGACTCATTGAACAAGACATGTCTAGACAAAAATATTTTTCTAGTAGAGGGATCCAAACACCTGTATCCTTTAGTGGAAGGATGGTAACCTAAGAAAACACAAGGGGAAGATCTTGGTTGAAGTTTATGATCAATATAAGGGCAAAGCCATGGAAAACATTGGCAACCAAAGACTTTGAAAAATTCATAATCTGGAAGAGCATGAAAGAGTAATTGAAAAGGAGATTTATGACGAAGAGACAAACTAGGCATCCTGTGTATAAGAAACACAGCCGTAGTTAGAGCTTCAAACCAGTAGGTAAGAGGCATGCTAGAGTGATACATTAGTGCAATAGCTGTCTCAACAATGTGTTGATGTTTTCTCTCCGCAATGCCATTTTGTTCCGGAGTATAAGGACAAGTGAGATGATGGAGAATACCATTTTCAGCAAGATATCTATCCATTTGATGATTAACGAACTCAGTTCCATTATCAGTTCGAAGAATTTTCAAGCATGTATCAAATTGTTTTTCCACATAAGCTTTAAACAAAAGAAAGGTGGAAAAAACTTCACTCTTAACATAAAAAGGATAGATCCAAGTAAATCTTGTGAAATCATCAACAAACAAAAGATAGTATTTATAACCATTGAGAGAAGCATTAAATGGTCCCCAAACATCACTATGCACAAGAGAAAATGGCTTATTAACAGTAGAAGTAGACAACTTGAAAGGCAACCTATGTATCTTAGCAACACTACAAGAAGTGCAAGCTAATGAATTACAATCTTTATTTGATAGAGGTGCAGGTAAAGTATTGAAGAAGATGATGAAATTTTAGTGCGGAAGGATGACCAAGTCTTTGATGCCAGGTAGACATAGAGACTTGAGATTTTGCTTGAGCAACATAGGCTTGAGGAATCATGGAAGAGGATGAATCAGCAAAATGGTAGAGTCCATGAATATTAGGTCCTTTATGCAGAACCTTGTTCGTATGCTTGTCCTAAACCACAAAGGAGTTAGAATCAAATGTAACTGAACAATTATTATCCTTGGTGAGCTGATGAACAGACAAGAGATTAGAAGAAATGTTAGGCACATGAAGAAGATTATTGAGAGAAAAAGAATACTAAGAAGTAGGGAGTAATCCCTTACCAATGTGTTGAATGGGAACAGTCTGACCATTACCAACAGTGACTTGGTCTGAGCCTTGGTAAGGTTGATAGAGTTGAAGATTAGCCAAATCATTGGTGATATGATTTGTTGCAGCAGATTCTATGTACCATGGAGTGGATGAATCAGATGGAGCAAGAGACTGATTAGAAGAAGACTGATTTGCAGTGACAGAGCAAGCATGAAGTGGAAAAGACTGAGAATTAGATGGAGAAGAAGCCTGAGGAGGCTGATAGGTGGAATCCATACGAAACCAACAATCAAAAGCACTATGATTATGACCTCTACAGATTTGACAACTATCATGTCTGTTATCATATCTCCCTGACTGTCCTCCATATTGACCTCCTCTGCGATACCGTCCATGTCCTCTGTATCTTCCTCCTCTATTACCACGAAATTGATATCTACCTTTATGGCCAGATGAATATCCTTTAGTAGATGAAGGATACGAAGTAGATCCAGATGCAGAGTCAGTAGTGACAGCACAGGCCATTGGTAAATCACTAATAAGCACATGTTTAGTTTTATTTTCTACATGGATTTCTTCAGAACACAGCAGTGAACTCAAGTCTGCCATAGTAATTGCCTCTGCTCTGGCACGAATAGTAGTTTTCAAAGCTGCATATTCATCTGGTAATCCATTGAGTGTTAACAGAACCAAATCTTCATCTTTAACCGTGGCTGATACAAGACTTAGTTGATCTGCAATATTGCGAATTTGAGTCAAATATTCCTCCATTGAGAGGCCTTTCTTGGTGACTGATTGAAGTTTATTCTTCAATTGATGTATGTGAGATCGAGAGAGTGAGATAAATCTCTTCTCTAAAGCACTCCAGACTTGAGCACAGTGTTGGCAATGAAGAACTGTGGAGAACACAGAGGAGGAGAGAGTTGCAGTAATGCAACTTAACAAATGTGCATCAATGAGCTTCCATCTTGCAAACTCTGGATTTTCAATTCTGTTTCCAGATGGATCAAGAATCTGTGGAGCTGGACATGGAATCACTCAAGTTACAAAATCAAACAATTCGGTGGCTCTAAGCACATTCTGAAGCTGATGTTTCCAGATAAGAAAATTGGAAGAATCAAGTTTCACTGTTACTAGAGATTGAAAATTGTAAATCAGTAGACTAAGATTTGGTGGTAGAGAAGATGATGAAACTGCCATGACTGAATCTTGCTCGTGAGAGCTATTTGGCTCTGATACCATAACAAGAAATGAGAAAATGATATTTCATTTACCACTCACACTTTACATTTAGGTATACACCTATTTATAGTTAATACAAGAGAGTTTGTTAGGAGTTTGTTATAACAAATTCTAACTGACTTAACAAACTCTAAACTAACAGATACTAACTGAACCTAGACTAACCACCACTACTGCAACACTGATATTTATCTCTCTGTGCAGCTATATGTGATACATTAAGCTGTGGCTTCAATAACTGCTGTTGTGGCTTCAATTGCTGAGACTGATGTAATGCCTTCGGCCAGAAGGGTGCATTGCATTCCGAATGCTAATGTTTATTCTCTTGTCAGATATTCTGCAAGATACTTAGTCGCAAATAGTCAGCCGAATATTCCGCCTATTCTGTTGCTACATATTCTGCATACTCTGTGGCTGTATAATACTCATACTCTGTTTCTTATCAATAAAATAAAGAACAAATTATATCCATATTTTTTGTCTTGTATTATTTTGATTCTTATAATTTTAATTAACTCAATTTTAATCCTTAATTTTAGAATATGTCTCAATTTGATCCAATTGATAATACCATTTAGGATTTTTGAAGGGAAATAATTATTGAATTAGTCGAGATTAATTCACTGAATTAAACAAGTTTATAATTTTTTCTATAAAAACATAATACATGTTCATATGCGTATTTTTTTTTATGAAAAAAGCAATTGTATTCAATTGGATCAAATTGAGATAAAATTATAAATGCAAGCTCAAAATTAATTAAGATTATAGGAATTAAAATGACACGAACTAAAATATATAAATTATTGGTGTAATTTGCCCATAAATCAATGTTTGAGACTTCACTTCTGTATTATCATTATTATTTTTTTTTATCAGCAAAAAAAAGACTTTATTGATGAAACACATACAAAATATGCTAAAATACATCAATAAAGAGGAGCTTTGAGCTATATCAAGCACCAACCTCCCAGTTGGTGAGAGACCAACAAAGAGAGCAAACAAAACAGAGCACCGGCAAGGAAAGACCAACTTAGACAACCACAAACCAGAGCAACATCAGCAGAAACCAGTGCCTTGAACTACACTGCCTTGAACTCCAACCTTCAGTCATTCTACACTGCCTTGAACTACACTTCATTGTTTAGCTATACATGACAACATGTAATAATTAAGAACTGATAATAAAAAATAATAATAAAAAAAAGATAATAGTTAAGACTCAACCTTTGTATAGTTAAATTTTACCTTCAACTAAAAGCTTGAAATTCTTCAACCTACAAATAAACAACATTGATAATAAAGAATACAACCCAGTCTATATAAGACTAATCATATCTCTACATATCCAAAGGTGTTCCGAGAGAGACAGAGATAGAAAGAGCGCAAGATTTTGTCCATCATCATAACTATGGAAAATTACCAAGAGTTCATACCCAAATTTTTTGATTCTACACTCATCACTACAATAAGCAGCTACACAGTCTTCTTCGTGATTGTTTTCTTTGCCATTCGTTTCTTTTTCAAGCGGTTTCGTGGTGAAAAACACCTTTCTATCTTCACTTTTAACCCTAACCCTATAAACAAGGAAACCCTTTACTGCGCAGTGTGCCTTCATGACCTAATTGGCGGTGAGAGGTACCGAAAACTGCCCCAATGCAACCACTGCTTCCACGTCGATTGCATCGATGAATGGTTTAAATTACAATCTCATCCAACGTGCCCGATTTGCAGAAGCCAAGTCCATCATCATCATCTTCCTCAGCACCAACAACACACTAGTATTTTATCTTGTTTTCTTTCATTTTCTCATAGTACCCTCACAAAAATGAGTAATCTTCTTAATGATGACCATGAGATAGCCACACCTTTGTCTGAGAACTTTAGGTATATTTTCTAGAATTATTTTATTTATTTGTTGCTTTCCTCCTTGCAATGATGTATTGTATCCATTTCTTAACTTCCAATTAGTATATGTATGTATATGCCTTCAAATTTTTCTTTCTTTTTTTCCCCTATTTTTTTATTATTTATTTTCTTGACTCTGGTGCACAAGATAATTATGAAGTTGAAAATCAGAAAACATTTGTTTTCAAATAATATTTTGATGCTTTTTGATAATTTCTCTCTCTTTTGTAATGTTTTTTGAATCATTAATTAAATATTGATTTGTTTTTATTGATCAAAAAAGAAAAAAAAAAATGTTGGTTGTTAATTTGTGTGGTATAGTGTGGTGATTGGCAAGGAAAGTCAAGTTGGTGAATTACCAATTTAGAGGAGGCCAATTAAAGTGGGTTGGTGAGCTCACGTGAAGAATATAAAGTTGTTGGGAAGAAGAAGATTGTAGATAAAACTAGTTGCCACATTTGGGAGAGGAATTACAACCTTAGAGTAGAGTCTTTTGGAAATAATCTGAAATTTAATTAAGTTATTTAGAATAATGTGTTCTGTTTAAATTTGTAGTCTAGGGTCAAGTGTCTATTTGTTCTTAGGAGTGAGCTGTTAGTTTTCCAAAGTTTATGGTTAATTGGAGAGCTAATTAGTGATTAATCTAAATTAGTCCGTGAATTTATGAAAGTGTGGGGTGGTTGTCCAACCCTTTGAATAGAGTGTTTAGAAAACTAGACCGGACCGACCGGTTGAATCGGTGACCGGACATAATTTCCGTCTGGGTGAACGTCTAAAACCGTTTGATCTCAAAAATTGACCTTATTTGTCAAAACCGGGAAACTCACCGGTTGAACCAGTCAAACTGGTATCAGGTCATTATAATCTACTGAGTTTGAAGAAATCTTGAAAAATTGAAAATTATTCCAAAACTATGTTGCGGGGGGGGATGCATAAGAAATAAGCACTCTAACTACCAAGCTATCAATACAATTGTTGAGGATGTAATAAATATATTTACTATATATTCAATATTATCTTAATTATTTTTACTAAAAATCAATGTACAAAAAATGTAAAATAAATTCTAAGAAATAATTTTTTTTGTAATTGTTTATTATTTATTATTTTTGTAATTTTAATATATATTTTTTATATTTATAAATTTTAATATATTTATGACATAATTATAATATCACGGTTCAATTCCGGTTTACCAACGATTGAACTAATGACCCATTCACCGGTCATTTTTCTAATTCGCTCACTAGTCTGATTTTCAAAACATTGCCCTATATGTCTGGTTAATAAGTTATGTAATGACGAATAATATGAATGAATCTTGAGTAAATTACACGGATACCCTTGAGATTTAAAAAAAAAAAATAGTCTTACATTGATCTTTTTTAAAGTTTTAATTTATATTATACAGTCTAATTTTTATCAATAATTTGTTAGCCAAATGGATAAAAAAATAATATTGTCATCTCTTTTATATTGAAATATATATTTATCTTATCATTGTGTATTCACACTATTTATATTAATTTTAATTCATTTAACTTTATTGAAAATAATTATATTAAAATTATAAAATTTATTATATTTTTTCCAAAACTCATGAGAGGTCAGTGCACTTTACCCATGAATTATCAATTGGTGAAATATAAATTGTTCAAGCATTAGCCAAAAGCCCCAATGTTGAAAGAAAGGGAATTGTTTTAGATGTTCTTTATGGGAAAGATTGTGGTACACGCCCCGTAAAAGATGTGTGGTATAATTTCATACTTTTTGAATCATAACAAAAAAAAAAGTCGTAACTAAGTATTTTAAAATAATGTTATAATTAAAGAAGAAAATTGATCATAACTAAAAAAAATGACGTAACAAATGATGTATATGGTATGAAATGTGTATAACAAAATTCTCCATTCTTTATTGTTTTGTACAAATTGTATAGTTTCAATCCACAAAACATTATAAAGAATTAAAAAAAAAAAAAATAGCATATAATTCAAGGATACGTGATTCAACAATATGCCTATCTCCAGAAAGAGAGATCAAAATCACTATGCACAATCGGAAACTTAACTCAATCGCTTAACATTGCTATTACACTCTCACGTAAAAAAAACCTTAGCCTAATGACCTCAACCATCTATATCCAGCCAAAAAAGGCTCACAATAAATTGAATGTACAGTTAAAAAAAATGTAAGATATCGATCACAACATTGATGTTCACGGATTAATCCATAACTTAGCACTTGTTTGGCATAATGGATTGGGGTAGGTTGGAATTAAGATAGTCACAAAAAAAAATAAAATAGGCTTTTTAGCTCAATAAGATAAAATATCACATCAAAATCATAATTATTTTATTTTTTCTCTTATAAAAGTTTAAAAAGTCAAAAAGTTTATCTCAAACAAGATTTTTTAGCCCCAAGCCACAATGGCCAAAAAACCAACCCACATCTCAAACGAAGTCTTAATTGTTGGATGATCATTGCACAGAAGTTCATTATTTGGTGATCATTTTAATAAATAAGAAATGTGTCAACATTTAATAACAATTCATAATTAAGACATATGATACACCTTTTAAACATAATATATCACCAAATTAGTCACGTTACATAACTGTCATCATAGAAACAAAACCCATTAGCAAAAAATACAAAAATTAGGGGTTGTTTGGTTTTTGTGTTGGACTAAATAATCACAAAAGAACAAAAAAAAGTCAAAAAATCACAAAAAGTCAAAAATCACAAAAAGACAAAAAAAAAATCCACAATTCCATAGCTAAAAAGTTAAAAAAGTCAATCAAAAATATCAAATAAACAAAAAAGTTTCAGGCTAAAAAAGTCAAAAAATTAACTAAAAAAATCATTGCTAAACAAAAGGTATATATAAATCTGATGCATTTTGTATTGCGTGAGGATTATATTCAGAATAAATGTGAGCTAAACATTAATTTTTTTATATAATATTTTATGAGCAAAAATATACAGAATTTTGTATATATACAAAATATACAAAATTGTCCATCACATCAGACTTAGGTAGAGACTAGTGGCTTGAATATTTGCATGTAGTGTTTTGACAATTTTTGTTGCTCCATTTTTTCTCTATCGACTAGCAGGATGACTTTGCATTTTCTTTGCACATTCTTCCTATATATGCAGTTGTGTGATTTCTTTCCCTACCAATGACTTTGCTCCCCTAGGTGCTTTCTCTTGCATCTTGATAAGGCACTTGGAAGATTGGTAAAAAGTCAATTTTTTAGTTTTTTAGTTAAAAAAGTCAACTTTTTTTACGCAAAACAATCCAACTTTTTATCAAAAGAGTTATCAAAAAAGTCAAAAAAATCAAAAAGTCAATTTTTTACCAACTTTTCAAAACACCACTTAACTCTCCCTTGGTGTTTTCTTTTGAGATGTTTTCTTTTTATAGTGTAAATTTTTATTTTGTTGGATAAATTTCTTTGTAAGTGTTTGCCTTTTCTACCTTAATGGAAATTTCTATTGATAAAAAAGAAAGAAAGAAAAAAAAGTGTGTTTAGGTGAGCATGGTTTGAATTAGTTCAATTTAAAAATAGGGATTTTTATTGATAAATCCCATTTAGGCGTGTTTTAACCCAAGAAGTCCATGAAGGAAATTTATATTCCACTTAGTCCTATGTATTTATAGTTTTATTTCATAAAGTCTTTTTTCTTATTTTACACTATTTGTTTAGACTATTATGCCCTTATATTTAATATTGTTATATATTACACAGGAAAAAATAAACACTATAATTATGTTTTTGTAGTTCCCCACGTTGGTTGTCATGCAGTTTCAATGTCGTTGTGAATTGATGTGCTCTGTGATTCTTGATTGTGTTAGGATTTTTCTTATGTTTGAAGAAGACAAATAGTGTGCTCTGTTTATTTACATTGTTACGAAGTTAAACATTGATCAGAGAAGAGAACGAGTAGTGCTCTGTTTGAAGAAGACGAATATTGTGCTCTGTTTGATTACATTGGCTTAAGGTAGTATGTAATGGATGCATGTTATTTGTGATTGGATTTATATGAAGGGTTGTATGCTCTGTTTTTTGCTTCCAATTTCATTTTCTAGAATTGATGGACATGCAAGTTTTTTTTGGTTGTATGGGGTTGTGGATTATGGCTGGTTATGTAGTTGAGTTATGGCTCTGTTTTTTTTAATGTGGTGAATATTCACATCGCATTAAAAATGTGAATGTACATGAATGATTGTGATCTGTTTCTTGCTTTCAACATTCTTATCTAAATTAAATTTTGGTAGGTTGTATGAGGATATGAGTTTTTCCTAGTCATGTATATTGTGAGGCATGCATGCGTGTGATGTGAATATTCACATTCTTATTACCACTGACAGTGTCAAAGTAGTTAACATGAATATTTATATTACTGTAACCATTCACATTACTAAATCATTTATGTAAATATTCAGATTTGTATTACGAATTGTCATTGTGAGTGTTTTTTGCTAGCAAAATGGGATGTTGTTGTGTATATTATGATGCATGCATGGGCGCGGTGTGAATATTGGCATGTCTGTTACTATTTACAACATGAAAACATATGACGTGAATATTCACATCATTTGCAATATGCTATTTGATGTGAATATTCACATTCTTGTTACCACTGACAACGTCAAAGTAGTTAACATGAATATTTATATCATTGTAACGATTCACTACCAAATCATTTGATGTGAATATTCAGATTTGTATTACGAATTGTCATTGTGAGCATTTTCTAATAGCAAAACAGGATGTTGTTGTGTATATTATAATGTATGCATGGGCGCGGTGTGAATGTTGACATGCCTGTTACCATTTACAACATAAAAACATATGATGTGAATATTCACATCATCTGTAACTATTAACATCATCAAATTATTTGCTGCGAATATTCACTTATGTGTTAAAAAATATGATATTCACACCAATCACATTATATTACAACACCAATAACTCTATAAATATTTACATCATATTCTATTGATGTTAGAAGTTGAATATCTACATTATATTCATAATGTAAATATTGACATTAAAGTAGATATTTACATCAATGTCAATATTTACACCATATTCACTCATATTTGATCACCCTTTAAATATTGTACAGATTATGTATAATGAAATACACATTGAACCAAAAAAGAGTTGACAACCATCCAAGATTCGGGACTCTAATTGCTTTATAACCATCAACATGCAATAATACCAACAACTCTGTAAATATTTATATCATATTCCATTGATGTTAGAAGTTGAATATCTACATTATGTTCATAATGTGAATATTGACATTGAAGTAGATATTTACATCAATGTCAATATTTACACCATATTCACATCATATTCGATCACCCTTTAAATATTATACAGATTATGTATAATGGAATATATATTAAACCAAAAGAGAGTTGACAACCATCCAAGATTAGGGGCTCTAATTAGTTTATAACTATCAACACGCAACAATACCAACAATTCTGTAAATATTTACATCATATTCCATAGATGTTAGAAGTTGAATATTTACATTATATTCATAATGTGAATATTAACATTGAAGCAGATATTTACATCAATGTCAATATTTACACCATATTCACATCATATTCGATCACCCTTTAAATATTTTACAGATTATGTATAATGGAATATACATTGAACCAAAAGCGAGTTAATAACCATCCAAAATTAAGAGCTCTAAATGATTTATAACCATCAACACGTAACAATACCAACAACTCTGTAAATATCTACATCATATTTCATTGATGTTAAAAGTTGAATATCTACATTATATTCATAATGTGAATATTAATATTGAAGTAAATATTTACATCAATGTCAATATTTACACCATATTCACATCATATTTGATCACCCTTTAAATAGTGTACAGTTGCCAATATGATGTTTACATCATATTCCATCATATTTCAATTTTTGAAAAAATTTGGGATTCTATGGACATCAATAATTAGCAATACCAACATTGATAGAGGAAAAAAAAATAGAGTTCATTACCAAATCACAACAACAAACAACATTAATAACAAAGGAATGTAAATTATACATTTGTTTGTTAATGTTATTCATATTCAACAAAAAATCAACATCATCAACATGGACAGAGAGTGAAAGTAGGGAGTTCATTACAAAATGAAATCTAAAAATAACAATAATAACAGGGGCAATGCAAATATATACATTTGTGAATAGATTATATTATTATTGTTTGAAAAACAGAGGGTGGAAGGATGGTTCTTATCTTTGGTTCTCATTGTGGGTGGGATATGTAAATCGACG
The DNA here is from genome assembly GCA_025200525.1 of Camellia lanceoleosa. Classification (NCBI taxonomy): domain Eukaryota; kingdom Viridiplantae; phylum Streptophyta; class Magnoliopsida; order Ericales; family Theaceae; genus Camellia; species Camellia lanceoleosa. The sequence goes on from CM045760.1 coordinate 54,684,688, forward strand.
GCCGGTAAGAACCAAGGAAAAACGAACCCCAATCTTTTCGATGTAAACCTTCATAGTGGTGCATTGATATGAAATAGTAGTGGCCGATGATGGTTGGCGGTGGTGGACGACGGTGGTGAGGCGATGTGAAATCTAGGGTTACGGTTTGGGAATTTTTTGGTGCCAATTGTGAGTTTTTTTGGGAGAATGAATGTGTTGTGGAGTGAAGAGATGGAATATGAACAGTTGGGTTTTCAGAATGGAGTATGCACAGGAGAAATGGAAGGAGGATATTTTGGTCTTAATATATTGAATGAGACCTAATGGAATAATAAAAAATGATTTGAGTTTTATGGTATAAGGCCCCGTTTGTTTTGGGAGATAGAATAGAGGGGATTGATAGTGAGGGGATTGATAGTGAGGGGATTGTTAGTGAGAGGATTGATAGTGAGGGGATTAGTAGTGAGGAATTGTTAAATTATTTTTATATAAAATAATAAAACAAATAAAAAAAATATAAAAAATTAAAAATTATATTTTAAATTTTTTTTCCAATATATAAAAAATAAAAAAAATAAAAAAATTTCTAATCTCCTCACTATTTTTCTAATACCATCTCTACCTCCTCCTTACCAATCCCCTCTCCAAGAGTATTAGTAATACCAAGGGACTAATAGTCCCAAGGCCTTCTCCCAAAACAAACAAGGCTATTGCTAATACCTTGGTATTAGCAATCCCAATACCCTCTCTTTCACCCAAAACAAACGGGGCCTAAAAGTCTTAAAAATGAGATTTATGAATAAAGCTCCCTTAAAAATAAATTAGAATTAAATAATTATTTATAATTCCATGATATTTGGGATCAAATTAAACTATGAATTTTTTTAATTATTATTCTTAAAATTAGAGCAATATTATACATAATTCCAATTCTTTCCTCATTTACTCATTCCTAAACAAAAAGCAATGAGATTCACATTAATAGAGGATTAGATTTTTTTTTTTTTTTTTTTTTTTTTTGAACGTAAAAAAAAGGGCTCTGTGGTGTCGTCATAGACCCATTGGGCCCTAGCTCCGGGGTAACCGGTTGCCAGCTAAGAATTAACCCCCACCAAGTGGGGGATCCACCATCAGGGCACCAATGGAAGGAACCCCACGCCGCCACACAGGCCAGGGACCGAGGGGAGTAAAGACAGGGCTCACAGGGAGTGATCACAACCTGCCCCTCCCAGGAATCGACCCTAGTTCCCCTGGGAGAGAATGGGGCACATCTTCCACCAGGCCACCAACCCTGGTGGTTAATAGGGGATTAGATTGGTCCATTTTAGAGTAAATTAGCCGCTGAATTAGTCTCACGATTTTAGAAAACTGAAACCGTAACCTAATTATTAAAACTATGGAACTAGCCCAAAATTGAACTACAAAAATCAGTTTAGTTTGTTTCTATGATTTTAACGTTTTTATATAATAATATTATATATATATATATATATATATATGTAAAGTAAATAAACTAACAACAATTTATCTGGTTAAGTCGATTAGAGTGTGTCAAGTTTACAATCAAGATTAATATTAAATTTTTTTTAGGACGGAGATTAAAATGTTGCAATTGTGTTACAAACCCCCACTTGGTAATGACTCCCACCACCCCCACATTCATGTGGAGGTGAAAGAGAGGATGACAAAAAAAAAAAAAAATAAAAAAAATCAACATTCATTGGGGGGTGGTGGGGGTCACCCCCAGTGGGGTCTCACTCGTTTTTAAAAATGTTATGAGTAACTCTTATATTTCTATTTTTACATATGAAAATATTAAATATAATAAATAAATATATTATGACTTAGTTTGTAACTGTAACTAAAGCTAAAGCTCTAAAACTGAAAATCAAACCGATTTGAACCATGAATAAAAATCAAATCAAAATTGATGATTTGGATCAATTTATCGATCAAAAATGATAGAAACCTCTTTTTTTTCTTGACCTCCATAATCTCTACAGACACATGTCAATAAGTGATAGGAAGAAAAAAAAAAAAAAAAAAAAAAGCAAAAGGTTGACTAATCCCCATACATTAGGGGTGATAGGAATCAAGAAAAAATTGGATCTCAACCTTTTTTCTTTATCAATTACATTTACTTTTTAAGACACTCCTAATAAATATACATGAATCCATTTACTTGTGTCTAAAAATATAAAATAAAATTATGTGTAACATTTTATAAATTAGAAATACTTGATTTAAAATATAAATCACGTGGTTCTAAAAATTAGAAATACTCACTTGTCAATATTTTTTATTTAAAAAAATTAATAAAAAAAAGGGCAAATTACAAACACCCCCTCGAGATTTGGTGAAAATACAGATTTCCCCTGAGGTTTGAAAAATTATAAATTGCCCCCTGAGAGTCAAATTTTCATAACAAATTAGGAAAAATAAGGGAGAATCTGTATGAAAATAAAAATCTCAGAAGGTAATTTGTTATGAAAATATAAACCTCAGGGGTGGGATGTAATTTTTCAAACCTCAGGGGGGAATCTGTATTTTTACCAAACCTCGAGGGGGTGTTTGTAATTTGCCCAAAAATAAAATATTAACTACTTTCCTATACAATAATAGAATTATAAAAATTATTAATTAAAATATATATTTGATATCATTAAAAATTATTAACTGACTTAATAGTTAATTAATAAAAAAAATTATTTGTTACATGATTAGACATTCGAAGGAGTAAAATGTAATTTTTTTAAATTATAAAAGATAATTCGTATGCTAAGTAAGTAAGTATCAGCGAGTGTATTTATAATTGTTTTTTTTTATGGCAAGACTATTTATCTCGTATGTGGAAAGTTTTAGAATGTGATTGCATAATAGAGATTGAATTCATGTTGGATGGATCAATGAATGAAATAAATTTATTATTGATTGATACTTCTAAATAAAATTATGAGAAAAAAGAAAAGATCTGAAATTAATTCCAATGATCACCGGTCCATCACCAGAAATAGCATAACACCACCAACCACCATTCACACAAAAAAACTCAAAATAAATTCTTCCATTGGGTAAATACAACCATCAAATAAAAATTTATTTCATGAATTTTTATTTGAAGATTCATTTAGAAAATAAATTTTATATATGGTGTAAATTCAAAATCGATAAGATATGAACTATATCCAGAATAAATAGGATCTTACTAACAAGTATTCTTAAGATACAAGGAACAAACAAAAATATTAAAATATATGAGACACTATTCACTAAATTTAACATACTATTTTTTTTTATTAAATTCAATACAACATTTAATATTTCTACCTATTTTTTAATGGATAAATTTTATCCCATTTATGTTTGATCATTTTTTCACTTTAGCCCTTAAAGTTTTTTATTTTTATTTATTTTTTACTTTGACCCTTCATGTTTCTCTAATTTACTTCTCAAGCTAACTTTTGTTCAAAATTAAACAGAAAATATCACGTTAATTGTCACATAACAAAAAAATATTTTATTATATATAATTCGCACTTCTAATACAAACTCAAATCCTAATATAATTAAATATTTTTTATATTATGTGACTGTTAACGTGATATTTTCTGTTTAGTTTAAACAAAAATTAGCTTTAGGAATAAATTGAGAAAAAATTGAAATATGAAAGGCAAAAGTGGCAAAAAAAAAAAAAAAAAACTTTAAGAATCAAAATGAGAAAATAACCAAATATAAATCAGACAAAGTGTAATTTATCAAATTTCAATTTATTTTTTGCCTCAATCTCAAAATTAAAAAGGGAAAGTTATCAATAAATCCTAAATGTTGAAATTGTGCTCAATTTGGTCCCAATGTTTGTTCTTATCATCTATTTGGTCCTTTGTATTGTTAAATGACATAAATACCATTAGCTATTTAGTGTTAAACGCGTGAGCAGATGTATGGGTTAGTTTGGGTGACAGTGTGGTTTTTGTCACGTGACACAACCCAATGTTGTTGTGAGGTTGAAATTCCATTGCCATGTGGCACTTTGAGGGTATTTGTTGGGTGCCACAACATTGAAAAGTACACTAAGGCTTTTTATAATAACCCTCATCACTATTTACCGATTAACTATCGAATACTGCTAAACTGAGACTGATTATGATAAGTAATGGAACTGATTGAAATACTGAACTAACCGACTGAAATCTGAAACTGATTGATTGACTATATCTGTTTAAATGCATTTTTATCTGTTTGACTGTTTGATTATATATCCATATTTTTATGTTAAACTGCAAATTGAAGGCCTTATCGGCGGCCGAATCTAGAATTGATTAGTGATATGTGTTAATCATAATCTATGTGAATTTTTGGTGTAATTATCTGAAAATTTATTTAGTATGATTAAATTAGATTAAAATAAGTTGAATAGCATTGTTGGCCTAATTTACCAAATTGCCATCCTAGTGGCCACTATCCCAAACACATTTGAGCCTCCTTACACTTAAGCAAAACATTTTCATTAGCTCATTTCATGTTCCCCACCGAAATAGAGAGAGAGAGAGAGAGAGAGAGAGAGAGAGAGAATTTAGGGGAAAGCTTGGTTCTATCTTGATTTTGCTTAGAAACTTGAAGAAATTGAAGAGTAGGTTGCAAATTGAGCTTGTGTATCTTACATTGAAGACCTAAGGTAGATCATTGACCTTCTTCATTGTGTATTTGAGTTTATTCTTGCATGATTAATGGGTCTTTAGTGAGCTAAGGCTTGAATTGGTCTTGTAGTGTTAGATTAAAGCTTGTATCATGCATGCATGTTTACATTGTTGAGTTTTGAGTTGTTTTTCATGGCAAAAGGTTACATGCATGCTCATATTTATGTTTAAGTCCATGATTTCATCTTATTTTGAAAAGAATGAGCTCATTAGAGCATGTATTGAAGCTTTGAATTGATTTAAAGTCTTGCATGTCACATTTGAATATTGTTCATGAAATTTGGTTTGAAGATGAGTTTAATTAAACCACCTCTGGGCTTTGATTTCTCAAATTGAGCTTTGTGTCAAGTCATTTTATGAGTTTACAAGAGTTTTTCAAAAAATTGGCCCAAGAGGGTCGAAAATTTTGCATCAAAACTTGATATTGAACTTGGAGCTCAAATCTGGATTTTTCCAGATTTTGGTCTTCCGCTCGAGCGGGGGAAGTGGCGCTCGAGCGGGGAATTCGTGTATCCAGTACTTTGCACTGTTTTGACGTCCGCTCGAGCTGGGTAATTGACGCTCGAGCGGGACCTTGTGCCTTATGCTCGAGCGGCTATCGAGCGCCCAATCGAACGTGATTTTTGAGCATCCAAAGACTTTTGATCAAAAGATGTCCGCCGAAAGGAAGTGACGCCGGCGGGAATCTTTGTCTGCATGTCCGCTCGAGCAGAGTAACTTACGCTTGAGCGGGACCCTTGTTTTCTGAAAATTCTGAAAATGTTTTCTGAGTGCATCTTTACATCCTCTTTCCATCCTAGGCATTCCTAGGGCATATTTAAGGCATCTTATTGAGGATATAGATGTAGAACACGTCGAGGCAATTAGGGATTAAGTTATTATCTTTTCTAACTGTGTGGCTTAGTGCGTGTTCATTTTGTAAACTGTGTAGGGTTGGCTTTCCGAGGAGACGCTCTAGCTTACTGTAGCCCAGAACTCTATGAGTAACAATTGTATAAAGATATGTTCAACTGCGAATGTTTCTGACTGTATAACTGAACTGTTTTCTGAACTAATACTGTTAATTTAATGAATGTATGTCCTATATTTTGAACTGTATTGTGGCATCCTTAGCAACTCATTTCTTATTCTTGTTACAGAGATCTCTGTCGGTTCCTTCTTTGGAACCACTATCATTCTTGATTGATGGCCATCATTTACTGTTCGGTCTTTTAGACCTACTGTTCACTGTACTGTTATGCTAATGGATGTACCACATATGATTGTTTACTGTACTGAACAACTGAAATACTGAATGAAACAACTATTTTCAATACTGAAGGACATTAATTCTAAACCCCTTTACGCATTATGTTATTCACTGGGCTTTAGCTCATTGCTCATATATATATGTAGGTGTACAAGCACCAGACCGTGGCTAGAAGCGTCGGGGTAACTCCAGTTTTGTCAAGCCAACCACTGTGCCTCACTGCGAGGTTTCGAGCCTGCCAAGCTATGGCTTAGGGGTGTTTTTACTTCCCCCATCTGTCTCCGTACCTGTCTTGTAATCTGTATAGACTGTTACTCTACTGTTTAATGGGGATTTGGTCCCTGTTCTGAATGACTGTAAATATTGTGCATACTGTTCTGTACTGTGTATATATCTATGTGTGTATGAAAAATCTTTTTGCATACAGACTGTCACAGTTCATTGGACATTGTTTATTTACTGTATTGGCTTCCGCCATGCCCTCAGATTGCTATATCTTGTCTTCTTCATAGCAGCCTTCGTAATTGATTCTTGGTGACATCGGCTGACATAGCTAAACCCATAGGGGCGGGTTTGGGTCGTGACACTTTTTGTGCTTTCTTACATTTGGAGGGGTACAATATACATGCCACACATACTATGATTCGACCCGTTAGGTAAAGCGCAGCCGTAATAAATTCTTAACCTAAACCTGTATTTTGTTGTGGATTAGGCATGTTTTGGAAACCCTAATGTCCGTCGATTCCATTTGTTTTATTCTAAAAATGTGGGAGATCTGTGATATTTATTGAGGTACGATCGTGAATCATGATCTATCGTACTTGTTTTGGTGTGTGTCGGCATATTGGTGACTTTGTTACATTGCGACATTTGAAGGTATTTTGAGTAGGGTACATGAGAGAATTTGAAGGAGGCGTTCTGATTTCTCAGCCAAAGGTGGAACGATGTCTGGAAAAGGTGCGTGGCACCAATTTTGTTGTTGTTTTCCTGTTCGATATGATCCATGTATGGTTGGAACATTATGTAGTTGTGGTTTGGTGATATTTGTATGTTGTTCTGTAGTAGATGTTGTTTGATTGGAAAACGTCGAAGTCATAGAGTGTGTGGGGTTGTGTATTGTGTGTTGCGTTGGTGTGTGTGTGTGTAGTATTGTAGGGTGTAGGTGTCAGATACTTGAAACATAGTGATAGGTGTGGATGTTTATATTGAATTAAAAAATGTTGGGTTATGATATGGGCTGTGAGTTTGGCGTTGGTATGTAGTCTGACACGTTGTGACTTGCCCCTTGTTTAAATGAGATACGCATCAGAGGAGGGGTTGTGATGTTGTGCAAGTGGTGTTGGTTTTTTGTGTTAATTGTGGGTTTTTTTGGTGAGATGGTATTGTCATGGAGTGTGTTGGGCTTTTACGTGTTGTTGAATGCAGGTAGTGAACATGTTAGAATGGGTTTTTAGCGACTGAACATGTTCGGTATGTGGGTGGTTTGACTGACTGAGTTGATATATTTTTGTTTTGTTTGGTTTTGTCAATGGTGTTATAATGTGTAGTTCAGTATGTACAAGTGTTGTGGCGTTAAATGAGGAAAGGGGCAATGTGATACGCGTAGGTGTGATTGGGTTAGGGGTGAAATTAGTGTGAATAAGTGTTTAAGGGAATTAGTGGGTTTGTGACACATGTTTGTGCAATATTAGACACGTTGTTTGTGTTATGGCACACTTATGCGAAACCTTTGACACGTTGTTGCTGTCATGTTTTATGTTTTTTGTTGTGGATTGTCGGTTAGTTATAGTTGACATGGAGTTAGATGTTTGTGATTAACTTGTTGCAGATGTGTGTGTTGTGCGTCTATTTAGATTTTGAAATTTTTATGGTATGTGCATACATTGGGTCGATGTTGGCAATCTGCAATGTGTTAGTTGATGGTACTGAATTAATATGTTTTCTGTGCAATTGCAGATGGTGACAATAATAGAAGTCCACGGACGCATTCATGTGAACGGAAACGTGTTGAAGGTGCATGTGGTTCAAAACCGAATAGACTGGGTGTTAACATATAAGGCTGCATATTGTTTAAGCAATCGAAAGTGAACCACCAGCTAGCTGGTCAACAAGTTAATAAGCTTGCTGCTAGGCCGTCACGCACTGTGTCACGACCCGCTCTCCGTACCCAAGGGTTAAGCATCGTGATGGCCAGTAATTGGAGTTACCTCCGGCCAATTCTTGAACAAATAAATAAACGTGAGCGGAAGTAATATTTAAATGAGGATACCAAAATAATCATTGGAGCTTCTACTTTCATTACAAAATTTATTGATCAAAAAGGCTGATATTTACATATAAAAATGTATCATAAAAGTGCTGTGTGTGCCTATTCCACAGTCCCGCGTCTAAGACTTTCCAAAAGCTATTTCTGAATTGTATTATTCCCTGAAAATTGGTAAACAACTATAAGCACATGGCAGAGTGAGAAATATTATACCAAGAGTATAAGGGACACGAAATAACCATGGATCGTTAGTTAGGCCAAAACATTTACATAAACAAATCATATAAGTAGCAGAAACTGAAATATAGATATAAAAATATAACCATAACCACGGTACAGAACAGAACAGAGGTCATAGAAGTGACAATTAGAACAGAGGTACAGATTCAAGAGGTGGCTCGTACGGATTCTAGAGGTGGCTTCCATAATAGTATAGCACTTAGCTTCGCACAACATTTTGGTCCGCACAGAACAGAGGTACAGATTCAAGAGGTGGCTCGTACGGATTCTAGAGGTGGCTCCCACAACAGTGTAGCACTTAGTTCCGCACAGCATTTTGATCCGCACAGAACAAAGGTCAATGGATTAGAGGACCACAAAGTAACCAAACAGAGGCCAATGGTTATTTAAGTCCCCCAAGGCATGGGACTCCCATGGTGGTACTTACAAAACATAATTGTATATAAGGTCATAGCCAAATATTCTTTAAAATATAAACAAATATACCCATGGGTTTCCTTTTAAGCAAATAAGGTTCAGAATTAAAATCACGTAACTGAAATCTTTATAAAACATAACTTTTATTAATATACTAATAAAACATAACTTGTGTAAAATAGATTTTGGTAAGTCAAAACATACGTAAAATACATTTTGGTGACTCAAGGTATAATATAACTTACCTTAACTTTAATACCTCACCCTTTCTTTCCATTATCAAAGACCCTTTCAACTTCCACTATTCTTTTCCTTTCTTTCCTTTCTTTCCTCCATTTCTTTTCTCTTTTTCTCTTTTCTTTTCTTCTTTCTTTTCCTTTTCTTCTTTCTTTTCCTTCCCCCTCCAGTGAACGTCTCCTCCTTTTATAGGGAGGAGAGACGAGTACGTGGCCTCCACGTGGCTCAGACGTCGCTTTCGCTCAGATTTAATTCATAATTATATAGATTTATTCTTATCCTTAATAGATATTTAAGATAATTACCCTTTTGACCTAGTATTTTAATATAATTATATAAATAAATTAATTTCTAATTAAATTACACTTTATTATATATCAATAGAAAATTAATTATTTGTTTTAGTACCACACCCATTATTATTATTATTATTATTATTATTATTATTATTATTATTTATATTTTGACCCCCAAACTTTTAATAATTATATTATTTTACAAAATTACACATAATAATATATAATAAATTATATATTTTCTTAACTGAGATTAAATAATATTAGTATAAATTCTACAGAATAATTAAAAATTTGGGTTGTTACGCACTGCACCCATAAGGATTAACTTCCGTTCCAACATTGCGGGCATCGTGAAGCTTCTAACATCTTCTTTGAGGGTTGGTCACTTTGAACTGCTGAAGAAGACTCCATTTTGGATCATGATTGAGGCTATCCGAATTAACAAACTGAATCATAATGAATTCAGGAAGTTTGACGAGGCGATTTTGAAAATAATACAAACGTACGACGCACATTGTGATGCATTCAACATTGGTGGAAATTTTGTGAAGCTATGTAGGAGTGATATTAGACTTTTGTTTGGGATTCAGTGTGGTACTAGGCATATTGATCTCTCCCCTTGTCAAAGGCCGACATCGGATTTCATTCAGCGGAGAAGTCATAACACCGTACGAATAACATCGAAGCTCGTGAAGACATTGTTCGAAGAAGCTGTGGGTGGGCGAAGAAGGGTAGACGAGGAGGACGCAGCGAAGTTGTTGACACTTTATATGTGTCGGAAATTGTTTTTTGCTAATTCTGGAGAGATGATAAGCTGGGCATTTGTGGGATACATTGATAACCTGAAGACCTTACACGCATACGATTGGACTGGTGCAATATTGTAAATGTTGATGGGTTCAATCAAAGTTTTCCATCATATGCCGGAAAAGGTCACTGGGTGTGTTGTCGCATTACTGGTATGTATTTTGGTTTATTTTGCAAATGTATTAATTGTTCTACGCGTACATGTGCTGTTATGGTAATGGCCGATTTTAAAGAATTTTGTGTTTGGAACGCAATATTGGATTTATGAACATTCAACACTGGTGAAACCCGAAACGAAGAATATGTTCCCAAGATTTATGAGATGGGACATTGGTGCCTTAGTTACCATGATGCGGGGTTTGGATTTCTCAGCACCTGGCAAATTCCAAGTATATGACCTATGTAGTGATGTACAGTGTTTGTTCACAATTGTTATTAGATGAGGGTGTTTGAATGTTCGTGATGTTTGTGTTGTGTTGTGTTGTGTTTTTGTGATGGACAGGTACGAATTAACAGGTTAAGGTCTTTGGAGTACGAACGTGACATTTTGGCTACAAACAAGCATGAAATTGGCCGTTGTGATGAGAGAGCAACAGATGTGGTTGGTATTTGTGCCGATGAGATGGTACGTGTGGCGTATCCGACTGGGGATGGCATGTGAGTGAAATCAAATGACGTGCACAGCACGGTATATAATGCAGGGAGTGACGTGGCAGGTTTTACCGAATTGGAGAAGGCGTTGAAGTCGATGGCAGACATGGAAGTACGGAACAAAACAAACGAAGGGACAATAGCAAAGTTAGAGGTTGAAGTAGTTAGTTTGAAGAGTAAAATGGAAATGCAAGCCGTGAACATTGTCGGTGGGTTTGGGTGTGTCATGCAGGTTAAGGATGATAAGATACAAAAACTTGAAAATGAGAACAAGGAACTATGCCAAACAATATCAATGTTGGAGGACCAGTTGGCTGACCACCAAGTGCACACTGTTACGCAAGCTTATCAAAAAAACGACTTTGGGAATGTTGGTGTGAACCATTGCCAAGGTGGAAGTGGGTTCGATGTGACGGTGGTGCACGATGTAATGCCTATATGAGTTGGTGTAAATTCGGGTGTTTGTGGTCAAAATGTAACTGTGTACACAATGTCTGATTCTAGTCCAGCACCACAACGAAGTCTGGGTGATGTCAGTCTATCGACCCCTAAAGTGGAAGTGTTTTCGTCTGTAGAGGAAGGAGTAAGAAATTCGTTTGTGCGCAACATTAAGAACAAAGTTAGGAAAGAATTAAGGTTGAAAGATTATGACTACTAGTTAGGTTGTGATCACAAAAAGAAAACAGATACACACATGGACAAGGGTGGGAAGGTAGACAAAGGTAATGTAAATGACACTGTTATAGATGTGGACATAGTTAGTGTGACTGCCAATAAATGGTCTGGGTTCGAGTTGAACAACCAGTTTGGGGTATGAAAACTGATGACGTTTGAAGAGAAAGAGAAAATAACAAAGGCTTACAAACGAAATAGCGACGGGTATGTGCGGGTAGATATGAAATTTCCCCCTCCAATAAGCGTAACGTGTTTTGTTGAGATGATGTGTTTGTTTTATGTATAGGGCTGTCATGTGGGCTAGTGTTGACAACGGTGTGTCGGTGTATTTTATTGACGTCAAGAGTCTTGTACGTAGAGATAGTATCCGTGGCAATGTGAGTTACGTTATTACTTTAGTGTCATATGTGTTGTGTTGTTTTCCATAGAATTGTAAATGTGTGTTGTCGTACGTAGTTGTTATGGTTGACTTCCGTAATTAATGTGTCAGTGTCTTACTATAGGTAATTAATGCGTATGCTGAGATACTATTGATAGAGCAGGTACATGTCTATGCGGGTGGTGCTTTAGTGGACAAATCGTACTTCTTCAGCAGTATTTGCATGGTGAGAAGTACTGTGTAATTGTTATATGATAACCGATGCATGGATATCTTCTGATAAAGACTATTTGTTTTGTAGAACGTTATCAAAACTGGCAGCACAAAAACCATGGAAAGTTATATGCTGAAGAATTTTGCATCGTCTAAGGATTGTCGGTACATTCATTTTCCCATATGTAACCAAGCACACTAGACTCTCGTGGTGTACGACGCAAATGATGGAAGTTGGAAATATTTTAATCCGATGAGGTAATGTTCGACCAGCAGATTAGATATGCATTACAATGAAGCGCTTATCCTGGTAAAAAACACGTGTAATTGTTGTTTTAATAAGGTTATAGACGTATTATGAGTTTGAAATTAATTTGGGTGGTTGTTTTGTGTGTGACAAAAGGAACGTGTCTCAATTGTAATGAAGTGTTCGTTATGAGCGGATGGAATAGATGAGGTTAACATCGCTGAGACTTTCAACCACCCCCTCGAGTCTCTTGAAGACTGCCCCCAACAGAGAGCCGACTCGTAAGAAACCCGGTGTTGAAACTAGTACGTTGTCCATTGTCTTTGAAAGTGATTATGCAATGTAATTGACAAATTGTTGGTTGGGTTTTCCCAACACAAGCTGGATTGTGCGGTTATTGTTTGCATGGTGATGCGGCAGTACGTGTACCATGTTGATGTGGGACGTTCATTATAAGGTAACAACGACATCATGTTGAAAGCAAACATGGTTAAGGGATTTGTGAACGACACGATCAGAGGTCTGAAATATTTGATCTGAATTTTTTTTTTTTTAGGCACATATGAAAACAATATTGTACAGTTATATAGTTTTGATCAGTAAGGTGGTATATGCATGGTTTTTTTCTTTTTTGAACGTATATGAACAAACTGAATTTGGTAGTAAATATGATGTGGGCTTACGTTAAATGTGTTGTTTTTTTGCGATTTGTGATTCTTGCATGGACACTATGTTTATATAAGCTTGGTATTAAAAATGGTAATTGTGAATGAAATTTACATGTTATTGTCTGATGATGTTGTACAACAGTGGTTTTTTCTGGTGGACAATAATATGAGTGGGTATGTTGAACAAGCACCAGTGTGTGTGGCAAACAATTATGTGGGTTGGTGTTGTTCCACGAAGGTGGTGGTTGTGTAAATGTTTATGCTAGGGTATAGGTGGACAATGTTGTGTGTTGTATATGCTATTTCACGAAATATGACGAACGTGCATTGAGTAAGTTTAAAGCTAGTTGTGGTTCAGGTTGTAACTATTGACATAATAGAAACCGTACACTATGGTGAATGTGTGTCGTGTTGCAGGTGTAACAATGTTGTTAACATACTATGTTCTGAAGATGTGCATTGAATGGGACTACATTTGTGTGCAATGCCATTCATGTAACGAATTCAACGCCTACTTGTAGTTGCTAAAAATTGTGGAAGATTACCGTACATACCAATGTTTGCCTAATATTTTGAAAAATGTAAAACATAACAGCGGTAGAAATAGTTTGGTAAACTATTAGGTTTGGGGTTGTGTGTCACCCAAATTATTTGGTTGACTTACATAATAGAAACCGTGTGATAATGCAAAAAATAATAGTACGGTATGTTTGGTGTTTTGGCACACACTTATTTAAAGAAATAAAGTAAACCATAGTGACAAACTTTAGAACGAAAACATTAGACATATAGTCGCATGCAATGACGGCTAAATTGGTTCTTTACATGTCTTTCTATTGTGGTTCCCCATGCATTGACAACGTCCGCAACGAATTTGCTGCACTTCTTCTCTCCGTGACAGAATTCATTTTTTCTTTGGCCTCCCCGGTGGTCATTTCACAACTAGTGGGTGTATGATGAAATCTTCAGTGTTGAACAGTGGTTTCTCAACAGTTGGTATTGGAGTTATACTTGAAGCGTATGTGGAACGATATTTGAACACATGGTAATATGGTTCAACCAAGTCATACAAATCTCGTCCGCTGTTACGGATTGTAACCATCATGTGTGCACATGGAAACCGTTTAATCTGCCACTGAAAACATGAATATGTTCGCCTACCAACATCCACAAGTACTGATGGGTATGAATGAACCTCACACACATCCTCATTTGATTGGCTTACAAGCTACGCCCTGCCTTTGTTGTATGCTTTTACCAACCAGGACTCCATTTTGGCGTAAAGAACTCCAGGCCACACGGCTGCCTTACGTCGGCGTTTTGACATTTGATCCATAATTTTCGTTCTAATACTGTCAACCATCTGTGTGATTGGGAGGTAGCATGCCTCACAGATCCATGAGTTGAATGACTTAGCAGCATTGGAACACATCTCGCCATATTGGTCACTTCTAAAAACACAAAGATGAAATGTAAAAATAGATTCAGGTAATTATGAACAAAAAAATGCATTAAGTCGGGCATCATATGAAATTAATTTAGTTCACTATATTCGTGATTGGGTGCGTACCGGAAGTAGGCGTTTGCCCAATGTAACGGGAGTAAATCTTTCAGAAAAACCGTTGCCACTTGCCGGTCCGATGTCTTAAACCTTTCTAAACTAGAATTGAATGTTCTTACGGTTGGTGCGTAAGCGCATTCACAAAATTTGCTTAGCAAGCCGACACGGTGCATCTTGTTGGTGTATCGCAGCTTGTCTTGCAAGTTTTGTTCCAAATGTTACAAGTAGAACACGTGGTGGGCAGATGGGAATGTGGTTGGAATAGATTCGAGTATACCTGTGTGTCGGTCTGAAATGAATGTGATCGTCCTGTCTGTTTTGACCACATTAGCGAGGTGTTCCAAAAACCAAGCCCAATTAGTTGTGTTCTCCTAGTCGACAATTGCAATTGCCAATAGAAATAAGCCTGTGTGCAAAATTGATAGTGGGTTTAGTAAATAGATAGGACGTAAACACCATTGAGTTAAAAAATGCAACAAATTATGCAATTAACAATGTGTGTGTGTTATGAATGAGCATAATCTTGATTGTCATCCTTTGCGGTAGCAGCTAACAAGTTGCCTTTCAATTTTCCCTTCAAGAAGGTATCGTCCAGGAATAGTAAAGGACAACAATGATTGAAACCATCGATGTATGCTTTGAATGATATAAATATCGTACAAACCAGTGATTTTGGTCATCATAGTCAATGTTAATGTAATTGCCCGAATTGTTTTCCATAATAGAATTACTATACCACCGTAATTGATTGAATAAAATGGAATGTGCATCGAACATCTCGCCCCTTTGCTTTTTCAACGCTCAACCATGCTACTCGGTAGCTTATCTCTAATCCATAATCTTTCTTCACGTCATAAACAACATTGGACGGTCATGTGAGCGGTTTGTCACTATAGACCACTCGAAACTCCGCTCTGCACGCGAGGGCACGAATCGTAATTCTAGCTACTACAGTTCAAACTCATGTCACGGTTCTGAATGTAATCTCACAAAGTGCAATGTAAGACTGATAAATCACCAAAGAGTCCAAATCCGGCAAATCGTTTTGAAAAATCAATTTTAATCAAAAAGCGCCAAACATGAACTGCTTTGCCAGATTTTAGAGTCGCCACCTAAATATTTTGTTTTGGGAAATTTAGGAAACCCTGACTCGTACCTAAGGCCACGTGTCCGTCATCACCAAAGTTGCCTCGGCTTGGGAACTTGGGTACGAGAGGGGAAGGTCCTGAAATGAGCACCCCTGCTCGCCCGATCAAAGGATCGGCCTCTACTAACATGATATGTTATTTTTGAATGTTCTTATTCCGGTTATTAATCTAAAATTACTATGTGATGCGCACAACATACAAGTATAGGCTAAATCACTCGATTTGGAACAAAACATCTCATGTTTGTTTTTCGAAAAGTGGTTTGAAGTGTTACCCTCAAGTAGGCTAAGACGCAGATTTGCCACCCTCAAGTGAGTTTAGAAAACATGATTTGCCACTCTCAAGTGGGCTTAAAATGCACATTTCGATGAATTGTTCCAATTTAAGCAATAAAGTCTTCATCCACAGGCATTCATACTGTTAAACACTTAAGCAGTTAGCCTCATGGCAAGCATGCTATCATGGCAGTCACTTACACACATGTAAGGATGCTAAAGCGTAAAACATTACCTAGTACTCCGAGCCAAAGAAAGAAGCTAATTAGAAATCATGCATGAATCCTAACTATGCTAGATACCTAATGCAACACATACAAAATACAACTAAAATAGGCTCGGCTATCTAGAATGGCATATGAATGCAACATTTGATAACATGCTTTGAAACACGTATTCAATAAAGTATATTGAAATACAATGCAATTTGAATGATGCATCGAGCCCGGTGCACGCAATACGAATGAATGATGCTCACATGCAAAGCATAAGTATGCTAATTGAAATATGCTCTAAACTAACCATCGAAAGTTGATAAGTAAAAGGAAGAAAGAAATGGGATTAGAAGATATGCATCACACACACGCACACTTATTTCAAAATTCGCCCTCTCGATGGAGGGTTCGAATAATAAGCTAAGCTACACTAAGCTAAGCTAATTATTACAAGCCGAAACTAATTAACTAATTCTAGCTAATTAAGTATTACAATTCAAATTGAAACAAATAGCTATGCTAAGCTAATTAGAATATTACAAAACAAATCAAATGACTAATTTACACGAACTAATCATAAGTAAAGAAATGGCCTTGCGGGCAAGGAAGTGATGCATGCTCGGTCGGTTTCGCTCGAAAATCCACTACCGTGCCTCTAATGCCTCTATTTGGACACTTCTATATCTCTAAAAATTGTGCCAACTTTCAAAATGCTTCTAATCCAGCTGAGGAATATGCTGAGGGGTAGTCGGCCAAGAGGGATGGCCATCGGCCAGAGTTTATGGCTATCGGCCAATTTTGATAGCCGATCGGCAGACTTGGTGGCCGGTCGGCAGCTCTGATGGCCGGTCGACCACTGTTTTCTACAATTTCTCATTTTTTGCTGCAATGGAGCACTAATAGAGACATGGCAGTGTATTTGCAAGGTATGTGTGCACAACCACCCTCCCTATCATTTCTTAAGCTCAAGGGAGTGCGGTACTCGACCCTCGGGCCATCAATCACGCATCTTAATGCATAATGGCCAAAGAAGCCAAGTTTGCACAATTCAATGTCAATGAATGCACAAATGACACAATGAACCTCCACCTTATCATACATGATCAAAGGTGTCAGTGACCTAAGGAATGAGGCACGTTTCATCACTTTGAGTATGAAACGTCCCTCATTCCTCGTGTTTGGATTAACATCCAATCCCAAACACAATGCAATGCAACACCCATGCAAACAACATGCAAATCTTGACATGTTAAGACTCATGTACAACATACTAGAACACTTAAACACTAACCATTAGTGAAGGATACAACACTAGGAACATGTAACACAATACTCAATGGACTAAACCACCACCAAATAGACCTCATGCATGCCAAAACAGTGGCCAAAAAGATCTGAAATGATAGTAATAAAAGCAATAAAATGCATGCTCATGCATTGGCCCATCAACTAGGCATAAGAGCACAACTCTCAAACACAATCAAAGAGGGATATGCATAAGAATATGGCAATACTATATGCTCTGAAATCAAGTGTTAAATGATGCCAAATCATGCAAATAGCCCAAGCAATGCATGCTAGTGGACTCAAAACACAAAGCTAGTGAGCAAGATTGAACTAAGGCTATACAAAGCAAGGCATGCACGACCAAAACAACTTAAAACAGAGCTAAGGCATGTCAAAACATGAGCAAAAGCTTGCTAGAGTGGAGCTGAAAGCATGTTAAAACCATGGTCCAAAGCATGATGCATGTTAAGGCTATAGGAAGGATTGTATTACAAGTACATGAAGCATGCAACAAGTGATCAAACCAACCCAAAACAGAGGTATAACATGTTAGAAAAGTCACAAAAACATGCTAAGATGGAGCCTCAAGGAGATAGAAAAACATGCTAACTTGATGAGCCAATACCATATGCAAACAAGGTACAAAAGGGGGGGACCACCCCCATCTATTTGGAGCCTCAAAACACACTTTCCACCACTGAAATTCCTTTGGAATTTAGTGGTGAAGAGGCCAAACAAAGGTAATCCAAAGGCCTAAAAGAGATGGCTCAAAACAAGGCCAAGTAAGGCACAAAAGGGGGTAGACCACCCCCAACACCAAAGAGGTTTTTTACAGTTGAAAGTTAAGCCAAAAGAAGCATGCAAAGGTGGCTAAGTACTTAAGCAAAACAAGGCTAAAAGGAGGTAACATTTGAAGAACCAAAGCCAAGCAGCAACTTATGAGCCAAAGAAACAAACTTTGAGAGTTAAAACAAGGTCCTCTAGCACCTTAGCAACAAAGCAATGGTGCTTTAGTAGGTGTTGTAGTGCAAAAGTGAAGAAAAAACACACTTTAAGGCACAAACTCACACAAATATAGAGAGAGATGAAGGAATATAGAGAGAGAGTGATATGTATATCTCTAGGAAAATTTTCAGAACCTCTGGAAAGGGAGAGGGGCTCCCCTCTTATAGAAATCCAAGTCTTAAGCTTGTTGAACAAGCTAGAGGCTTGGTTCAATCCCTCCATACATGTATGGAGGATGAGTTCTATGTTTACCAGCTGTCACAGCCGGCAAAGAAATATCTGCAAAGGAAAATAAAAAGGTCTCGGCCAAAAAGTATGGCCGACCGGCCAATAAAGGTGTCGACCGACCATCAGAGGTGTCGACAGGCCACCACTTATGGCCGATGGAAAGAAGGAATGGCTAATAGGCATGAGGCCTGGCCGATGGGTTGTAGAGCTGGCCAACAAGCCACCCTCTTCCTTCAGAAACAAAACTACAAGTTCTTGGTCCACAACCAAGTACAAAATAGACAAGTTGAGAGGTTCTAAGGTAAGGCGCGTAACCGAGACCTTCAGGAACTCAAAACAAACACGAGCATAGATGATCATCGAGTGTTCAAACGATGACGTCTAAGTCTTAAGGACAGTAAAAAATGGGGTGTCTACAGTCACGTACTTGTTCAGAGATAACATCGGACACTAAATCAGACCCAGCCCTCAGGTTTTTTGGTGTTCGAATGGCAACACCA
Source organism: Camellia lanceoleosa (assembly GCA_025200525.1). Taxonomy (NCBI): domain Eukaryota; kingdom Viridiplantae; phylum Streptophyta; class Magnoliopsida; order Ericales; family Theaceae; genus Camellia; species Camellia lanceoleosa. Next base: position 54,703,931 of record CM045760.1, read on the forward strand.
CAACTGTGCTCTGTATTCCACTTACGAATGTAAAAGAACTCATCAGCATACATGACTCGTGCGTGTATAGACCATATGCATTCTTTTGATTCCCTTATCGTGCACACAGTTGTAATCCAAATGGAGTCATTCTTTAGATACTTGAACCGGAATCCATATTCAACTGTATACTTACGAAGAACATTACGAAATTCAACAGCTTCGCCCTCAAAGCTTTGATCCACATGTGTGATGTCATTAGCCCATGGAGCAGACATGAAAACTTTGTCAACATGAGGACAAAATTTGGAGAGTAAATCATCTTGTTCATCATCATTGTCCGATTCGTGTCCTTCCTCCGGCAAACTGAATGTAACATCACATAGTTTTTTATTTGCGTTGCCAATACGTTTTGAACTTTGTGTGACTCGAGTTTCAATGATGATGTCAATATGTCCTAAACGGAAAGACCGTGCAAGGGATTTCATGTTTTCCATATCGATATCATTTTGTAATTTGAAACTGTTGTATCCCGGAATCTTGAAAAAGAAACACACATCAGTGTGTGTGAGACCATCAAAATTTTGACGAACACAAGTAACCAAATCATTGAATCAAAATGGCAATTGCAACTTGATGGCAGTGTTCACATTGTGATATCAACACACCAACATAACATGAGCGTCCATCCCTACAATATGCAAACAATGTAACAAATAGTTTTAGATTACCATAAGTGCAACGCAACACACTATAACATACAAATATCTGTCAACACCCCCTTCAACCCTTGTACCCTACGCAAAACCCATCCATGTGTATCTCACACACAAAATACTTGCCACTGTGTTGCAAACATATTGATGGGAAAAATCGTATAAAGTTACACAGGACCACAAACTAGAACAACCAAAACAACAATGAACGACACCAATGTGTCATCATGGCAACAACTTATACAATTGAAAACTGTTAACAATATTGAATACGAATTTGCCTAACCCCATACGAATGGGGACCAACGATTATAATATGAACATTGTATGGCACACCATGCAAGTAAAATAGATACACGACACACACGAAAACAACCGAAACAAACAATACATTCAGAACACTAGAACTACTGTCGGCGGAATTTCGAATCACCGTCTGTCCACAAACACACCAATCACCATAGCACACCGTCACATCAGCTAGAAAAACCCTAACATAATGAAAGAAACATATTGTACTTCCATATGGATAACCAAACGCACCAAAAATGAGCCATGAGAAAACAAAGGGTATAAATGACCAGTAAATATTACCAAACAAGAAAAATAGGATCAAACAGGAATATATTCTCCCATTGATAGGACCAATCAAAACAACAAACACAACGTTGGGAGCAAATGGTGCAATTGTTTGTAGGATGAGATTTATTGGTAAATATCCCAATTAAAAAATGCTCAATAGAGATATTCTTTACCAATCGTGAAATAATTATGGTATATGAATTAGGACAAATACGGAAGTGTGTCTCTAAGGCAAATATTATGAGTACTTAAAAAAAAAATGTCTTGAAAATAGGTAAAAGTGTTTAAAAATATATTTATTTTAATATAAATATATTGAATTTAATAAAAAAAAATTCTCATTTTTTTTTAAAATTTTTTTTATTTCTTTTTCTTGTGTCCTAGGGACACTTGTTAGTAAGATCTTATAATTATTTAGACCTATAACCATAATGATGTAACGAAGGAGTTAAATTTTAGAGATTAGATTATCTCAAGTTGGTCATTCAACTTGAGAGTGTTAATTTTATTGGACTCATTTCGGGGCCGAGCTCAGTAATATAACTTGTTCACTTTTTAAGACTTATTGAGTAGAATGTTCATGAAAAAAAATTAAAATAATCAGATATCAATAGCTATATGTTTGAATTACATTTGTATTAAAAATGAATAATTACTCTTGAAATTATAATTATTGTTCATTTTTTTTAAACAAATATGATTTAAATATATAATTATTAATATCTGATCATATGAATTTTTTGTATAAATATTATGTTAAATGAGTACTAAAATGTAAATATTCAAATTACTGTGCTCGGTGTAGACAAGCCCGCAGGGGGACCTCGCTACAGCTCGGACTTGATTTTGTGTCACGGTTCTTAATCTTGAACCAAAGAGTCCAAATCCGGCAAATCGTTTTGAGAAAACAGATTTTTTTTGAAAGAAGTGCCAAACATGGAATTTTTTGCGGAATCTGAGTCGCCACCTAAATATTTTATTTTTGGGAAATTTAGGAAACCCTGACTCGTTTGCCTAAGGCCACGTGTTCGTCATCACCAAAGTTGCCTCGGCTCGGGAACTTGGGTACGATTGGGGAAGGTCACTTCGTGAGCACCCCTACTCGCCCGATCAAAGATCGGCCTCTACTAACCATGATATCTATTTTTGAAAACATTGTGTGTTCTTATTCCGGTTATTAGCCTAGATTTACTATGTGACGCGCACAACATACAAGTATAGACCGGGTCGCCTGAATTGGAACAAAACATTTCATGTTTGTTTGTTTGAAAATGGTTTGATAGTGCTACCCGCAGGTAGGCTAAGACGTGGATTTGCCACCCTCGGGTGGGCTTAGAAAAGATGGTTTTGCCACTATCTAGTGGGCTTAAAACAAACAGTCGATGATTTGTTCCAATCTAAACAACCCAACCTTCACCCACAGGCATTCAAGCAGTTTATATCACATAAGCAGTTAGCCTCATGGTAAGCATGCTATTCATGGCAGTCACTCACACGTGTGCAAGGATGCTAAAGCATAAAAACTCACCGAGTACTCCAAGCCAAAACAGAAACCGATTAGAAATCTATGTATGATCCTAAATATACAGAAATGCCTAATGCAACACATGCAAAATGCAACTATAGCAGGCTCGGCTATTCTAAACATGGCATATGGAATGCTACAGCTAACATGTATTCAACTTAGAATTGAAATACGAATGCAGTTAGTATGATGCGCCGAGCCCGGTGCATGCAAGACAGATGAATGAATGCAAACATGCTATCATACTGTATGCTAATTGAAACATGCCCTAATCTAACCATCATAAGCAGGTAAATAAAAGGGAAGAAAGACGTGGGGTTGGAAGACATACATCACACTCACGCACACTTATTACAATTATGCCCTCGCACAGAGGGTCCGAATAAATAGTACAGTCCAAATAATACAGTCCAAATATGTACAAATCCCTAATTAATTTACAAATTAACTAAGAAAAATAATAAACTGGCATACAAGCCAGGGACTGTCTTGACTCTTCTCCAGATGATGAATGATGCATGTCCGGGTTGCCTTCGCGCGGAAATCCACTGTGATGCCCCAATTAGCCTCTGTTTTGTAATTTTTTTGGAAAGCGCGCCAAGCCCCGGAAGACTGCTGATTCTTGATTTGCTACAACAGAGAGCAAGAAAGGGGCATAGCAATGTATTTTCACAAATGTATGCATGCCTCGATCCTCGTGCCACCAATCACACATCTCGATGCATGATGGCCGAGGAATCGAATTGCACAATTCAATATAGAATGAATGTACATGAAAACTCAACTAAAACCCAACTCCATCATGGATAATCCAGAGTGTCGGTGACTGGGGAATTGAGACACGTTCCGTCACTCGGAGTACGAAACGCACCTCGTTTCCCGTGCTCGGGCTAACTCATATCCCGAACACAATGCAATATGCATGACATGCATGAAATGTAACTAAGATACAACCTAACATGCAACATGCTATGAAATGGCATACACGATGCACGAGGTAACATGGCATACACAATGCGCTAACATACAACCTAGCATACGCAATGCTATGGAATGAAATAGCATACACAATGCATAATGGGCTTACACCAACACAAGTGGACCTCGGCCACACTCACATAGGAGGCCATCAGATGAAAATGAGACACTTGAGATGTGTGCACGTGTGCACGCAAACCGAGGACCGACCCTAAGGCACCGAAATGCCACTCTAACAAGATATGGCAAGACATGGAATATGACACACTATCATGAAAATTTCAGTAGCAAAATGAGACGCAAAACAGCCCCGAAACATGGCAAAATGGTACCCGATGCATGGAACGAGTCCCGAAACATGAAATTAGGCATACGGAATGACCTATAGCTATGCAATGCATGCATTATTTGAACATGAAGTGTAAATACAGAAGCAAGGAAGCCCTAAAAAAAGCATATTTACAATTTAAAGCAAGGCCAAACAGTGGGCACAAATAGGGCTAAACTAGCATACAAAAATGGCCCCGAAAGCAAGATAATGAAGCAACTAACAGATTCTGGCCCTAAACAGAGAAGGGCCCTTCTACAATGTTGAAGATGGGCCAAAAATATGATGTTTTACAGTTTATGTCAAGCCACAAAAACAGACACAAGTATGGAAAAATTCCTATGCAAGAAATGGACCAAAATGGAGACAAAAAAGCAACTGATACATGCTCGCCTCAAACAGATGAAGGTCCTCAAAAAAGTTGAATAGGAACCTAAAACATGACTTTTTACAGTTTATGATCAGACCCAAAACAGTATACAAGTATGCTCAAAATGCTATGCAAAATAAGACCTAAAAAGAAGTTACAACACAAAGTATACAAAAGATGCTCCAAAAAGTAATAGACCCTTAATGAAACATGAAGAGGGGGTCAAAATAAGACCCTTTTCAGTTCGGACCAAAGTCCAAAAACAGAAGCACAATAGGCTAACAAATCATGCAAAAATGGGACCAAAAGATGGATATCAAAGAAAGTGGCACATGGAGGATTCAAACAGTGATGAGTCCTTCTACAATGTTGAAGAAGGGCTCAAAATAAGCCTATTTACAGTTTATATCATGCTTCAAAAAAGATTATACACAGGCCTAAAATGCTACACAAGAAATAGGCATACAAGAGGGATAATAAAGCAAGTGCAAAATGGGGGCCTCAAACAGTGAGAGGCCCTTAAGAAAACATGAAATAGAGCTCAAAAGAATGCTATTTTCAGTTATGGCCGGAGCTCAAATATACAAGCAAGAGGGGCTAAGAAATGATGCAAGAATAGGACCAAAAAGAGGAGAGAAGGACTTACCCTTGAAGACTCAACTTTGACAGCCTCTTGGTCCAAAATGTAGCACTCCTAGCCTTTGAAAACCAACTCCAACTGCTGGAATGGAAGATGGAAGGGTGGGGCTATGGGTTGGTAAAGAACCAAGGTTTTTTTTTAAGGCTTAGAGTAGAGAGAGAGAGAGATTTAATGTGAGAGCTCCAAACCAAAATGTTCTAACTCCCAAAACACAGCTGGGGGGTCTGTTATATAGACACAAGAGGGTGGAAAAGAGGGGGAAAAATGGGGGGAAAATGAAATTCAAATTTCCTCTCAAAATTAGCCTAAAAGGGAGATAAAGGGGCAAGTGATAGTAGGAGATCTCAAACCGAAGAGAGCCCTCAACAAAGTTGAAGAGGGGCTCAAAATAAGACACTTTTTAGTTTATGACAAGCCACGAAAATAAATACAAGTAGGCCTAAACTATCATGCAAGAAAATGCCTAAAAGAGGGGTAAAGAAGCAAGTGGCAGTAGGAGATCTCAAATAGCAAAAGGTCCTTAATCAAACATGAAAAGGACCTCAAAATATGACTATCTCAAGTTCGGGTCGGAGTCTAAAAATGCAGAATGAAAGTTCGGAAGTCAAAACACGCAGTTCGGGGCCCCGAAAGTGGGTTGTTAGGCACCGGAAGTGGTGTCCGACCACGAAGTTGGTCTCTCAGACCATAGTGTCCCTCAAAAGGGAGGAAATAAGATGTGTGCCAAAAACCGGAGCAAACGGAGGTGGTTAAGCGGTCCCGAACCGAGGCACACTGCCGTTGGCTCCAAAAAATCGAAAACCGGGCTCCATACGAGAAAAATGGCCTACGACCACGAAACGTAGCCTACGGCCACTGAGAGATGATCTACGAGACCTCTCCCTCCCTTCAGGAAGAGAAAAAAGAGAAAACGGAGCCTGGTTCGCAAACTGAGGCAAAGCACAAAAGAGTCTGGAAGTCCGAAGGCAAGGCTCGCAGCCGGGATTCCGCAACCTCAAAACGAGCACAATATGCAACATCACCAAGCACTCAATCGGTGACGTCTGAGTCTTAAGGTCGGTCAAAAATGGGGTATCTACAGTTGCCCCTCTTTGACAGAACTCGAAAGTCATAAAAATGACGGGAGTGAATGTCAAAGCACAGAGACAACCTATTTTTGACAAGGCCGAAGACTTAGACAAAGCAGACAAGATATAGATAAATAAATGGTTGTGCCCGCAGGCTACCTACGTATCCCTTTGCAAGGAATCAAACCAGCGTAGTTCAGGGACAGGATGCAAAAATGATATGCAGGAAGATTTTGATAATTGGACTTATACGCTACGCGAAGCCAGTTTGAAAATTGGACTTACACGCTACGCGAAGCCGGTTTGAAGATTGGACTTATACACTACGCGAAGCCGGTTTGAAGATTGGACTTATACGCTATGCGAAGTCAGTTTGAAAATTGGACTTATACGCTACGCGAAGCCGGACATCACTCATGATCATGCAAAGAGAGCTGTAATGAAGCAATTATGCAAAATAAATGCAACATTTTAAGCGAATGCTAGGCAAGCAAGTAAACTTGAGCCAAACTACGTCTCGTGCAGAAAGGATGTAAGAAAATTACTGCAATTCTCACTGCGAATACAGTGTGCATGTGTGATAGATACACAAAGCGAATGTGTGATAGATACACAAAGTGAAGCGAGTGTGATGGATATACTATATGAAGCGAAGTGTGATGGATACACTAGGTGGGTGTGTGATAGATACACAAAGCGAACATGTGATAGATACATAAAGTAGGCATAGTGTGATAGATACAAAGCGATTGTGTGTGATTGATACACAAAGTAGGCATAGTGTGATAGATACAAAGCAAGTGTGTGTGATTGATACACAAAGTAGGCATAGTGTGATAGATACAAAGCAAGTGTGTGATAGATACACTATATAAACAAAGTGTGATTGATACACTAAATGAATGAAGTGAGCAAAGTGTGATGGATACACAAAAGGCAAACACAAAGTGTGATAGATGCACAATAGGTGAACACGAAGTGTGATCGATGCACTAAGTGAACAAGTGTGATAGATACACTAAAGGTAAACACGAAGTGTGATAGATGCACTTAGTGAACAAGTATGATTGATATACTGAAGGTGAACACGAAGTGTGATAAATGCACTTAGTGAACAAGTATGATTGATATACTAAATGTGAACACGAAGTGTGATAGATGCACTATGTGAACAGAGTGTGATTGATACACTAAAAGTGAACACAAAGTGTGATAGATGCACTATGTGAACAGAGTGTGATTGATATACTAAATATGAACACGAAGTGTGATAGATGCACTTAGTGAACAAGTATGATGGATATACTAAAGGTGAACACGAAGTGTGATAGATGCACTTAGTGAGCAAGTATGATAGATATACTGAATGTGAACACGAAGTGTGATAGATGCACTTAGTGAGCAAGTATGATAGATATACTGAATGTGAACACGAAGTGTGATAGATGCACTTAGTGAGCAAGTATGATGGATATACTGAATGTGAACACGAAGTGTGATAGATGCACTTAGTGAGCAAGTATGATAGATATACTGAATGTGAACACGAAGTGTGATAGATGCACTTAGTGAGCAAGTATGATTGATATACTGAATCAATGAAGTGTGATTGATATACTGAAAGTGTGATACAGAAAACGAGAATGTATGTGATAGATACACAAAAGTGAATATGTGCGTGATAGATACACAAAATGAGAATGTGTGTAATAGATACACAAAATGAATGAAGTGTGATTGATACACTAAGTGAAGAGAGTGATTGATACACTAAATAAATGAGAGTGTAATTGATACACTAAGTGAATGAAGTGTGATTGATACACTAAGGCAAATGAAGTGTGTTAGATACACTGAGTGAAGCAAATAAAGTGTGATTGATACACTAAGGCGAATGAAGTGTGTTAGATACACTGAGTGAATAATCTTAAACGGAACTTCTTTGAATAAACCGTACATACAATATCGTGCATGACTGAGAAAGAAACTCGATAGGTACAATGCATTACAATGCATGATGCTTAAGGAAAGCAATAAATGGACAAAGCGGCGCCCTAGAAAGCAACTCATGAGGTAAGTGGCGGTAAACCGCTCTACTCTGATGGGGATCTCCCCTCGTGCTCTTCGAACACTTTACCTTCAACTCATAGTACAAAGGCTCTGGAATGCTGACAATGGTTCTACACGTAGAATACTTTGGATGCTGCCTTTCTTCCTGATCATATTCACAACTTTTCCTATTCTCCAACGGGGTGACAGACTAGGTTGGTTCAGTATCTAGAATTGAGGTGCATACACGCTATCTCAACCTATGGGGCTTCCATACGGATTTCAAGCCGAGGGCACGCCTCTGGGTATTTAAACCAGACTTTAGTCTCGGAAATCCCGAACCTTTGCGTTCTAGGCAACAGCCATTCGAACTCTAGTTTCCTTCGTCGCAGTTGGTCTCCTAGGAACTCATTGCAAACGCAGTCAATATGCATCTGGCAGGGGCTGGTATTCAGAGAGAGCATTTCTGATTGCCATTCTAGCTTGAGGCAGACTTGATCTTGAGCTTGAGGTAGAGGCACACTCATACTTCGGAGCATTGACAAGACCTGACAAGGTGTATACGGAATGCGATCTCGGAGCTTACTGAAGTTGAAACAAACTCAGATGCTCGACATTTTCCTTTTTTGCTTTTGCTTTGTAGTCCGGAACCATTATAGCTTCAGATAGGTCTTGGTTTCACTGTTCTCATATGACCTGGGTTGAACCCTGCGGTTTTATGAAAGAACAAATACTGTTTTGAACAAATGTGGAGAACGGCACGGCACTCGGAGCACAAAATGATTTTATTTTCGAAATTGAGAGATGAGTTTTCGACCAGGTATTGAGCCAACGACTGAACACAGCAAAACGACTCAACAAGGAAATAAAAGGCACACAACCTAGACACATCGAGTAACACTCGAAACGACCCAAAATAAAATCGAGATAAAACAAAAAGACACGACACTCAAACGTGCACAGGGAGCCTGTTTCACCGGGTAGTGTTTCCTACGCTTTCTCATTTGTGGTTCTCACATCACTCGGCCCTCAAGCTCTGTTTTTCTTAAAAAGCCCTTTTCTCACTTTTTCTCTCATCGCACATCTCTCTATTCTTCAATCTCTCATTTTTCATCCCTCCCCTGGGTGGTTGATAGATAAACAGCAAGTTGTGGGCTCGTGCCCCTAACATTCTGCTAGATTCTTATTCTTCTGCACGCAGTTAGTGAGTTTCTCCTACAGAGGGGCTGTGCTACAACTGGGTGTGTAGCAAATCTGTAGCTGACATCGATTGATGATGCTCTGCTTGGAGTTCGGACGTGATCAGATCTGTCCAGATGATGGAGTGGAATATCTTGCCCCATTCCAGTTCATGCTTCGCACTTGGCTTGATACCTCGTTGCTCGGAGGGTGAGAGAGCTTTCAGCCATTTTGCTGTTAGCTTCAGTTGTGCCATTTTCTGGCAGGTAGAGTGCCCTTCTTGGCAAGTATTTTGACAAAAGGGAAAAGACTGAACTCCTGACTCGACTGCACCTCTAGTTCATCATTTTGACCATGTTTTGTTTTTTTTTTTGTTTTTTTCTTTGCTTTCTACTAAAACAATTTTGACCCACATGAGAGTTAGATTAACATGCTTGTTCAATTTTTGATTTGAAATCATGCAAGTCAGGCTATGAGCACTGGGTCCAAGAAATGGTCCAGTTTTAGAAAAATGGAATAACTTTCGAGAGAATTAGTCAATCTCAGTAAAAATTCTCAAAAACTGTTTTTGCAAACGGCCACTGCTCAACGAGCAGGGAACCTACTCTTGAGATGCACAACCTCAGATCCAAAGGAAAACTGCCCCGTGCTTGAAGAGAGCTGTATGGCAACGGAAAGTTGCCCCTTGTTTGAACGGCACTGCGGTGCGTCGAATGGCAACGGAAAGTTGCCCCTTGTTTGCATGGCATCGCAGCGCATTGTAGTCAGTCCTCAGAGTAACGAACACAACCAAATCCTCAGATACAGAGAAGACAAAGATGATCAGAACCATCGCATGGACACAATCAAATTTGAAGTGTTTTACGGCTGGACTTTAGAATGAAGTTGCCTACGTATCCCAAAGATGGGAATCAAGCCTTACGTAGTTCGGGGTTAAGGTACACTCGGGTATTTAACCTCTCCTTTTATGCTCTAACTTTAGCCAAGGCGCCTGTTGCAGGTTTTCAACCTTGCGAGCAGTGTTCTTCTTTTCTTTTCATTCTTTTCTTTTCATTTTCATTTCTTTTCTTCTTTTCTTTTTTTCTTTTCCTCTTTTTTTGTTTTCTTTTTTTTTTCTTCTTTTTTTTTTTTACTATCTTTTTCTTGCCCTAACTTTTGCCTGGGTCGCCATTCCGGGTTTTCGGCCCAGCGAGCCTCTCAAAGGGTAAAAGTGTAACAAGTCCATGCTAAATAGTTTTAGGGTTTTGAAGCCATCCGTATCCAGGAGAGTGGCTGTTATATTGATTTGCAGAAAGATCCATCTTCGGTTCTTTGAGCACATCAGACATTTTTTTTTTTTTTGCCCCTAGTTCGAAGGGTACTTCTAGTCTAGCTTTGTAAGCTTCTTCTGATGAGGTCTGACCTTCTTGATCTAACTTTGGTGCCTCTTGTTCGAGGGCTGCTTCAAATCTGGCCACACAGGCCTTACATTGTGGTCAACCGTTGAACATTCTGAATGCGAGTTCAAGGTTTGAAAGCAAGGAGTCGAGTCTCAAGGCTGAGAGCGATCCTAGGCTGTACAATCTCAAGAGCGATTCCACACAGGTCTTCACAAGACGGCGCAAAACATTTTTTTGAAAGTTTTTAAGAAAGCGACTAATCGCTTGCGCGGAAGACAATGTGGGACCAATCTGGATCAAGCCAGGATCTTTCTCAGTGCTCACACTAACAAGCATGTTTTCATTCATTAAGGGCTTAGCACGCCTCTCTTCCTCTCAGTTGATCAAATTTTTGTAAATCCCGAGGAATTCCTTCCTCTTCGTTTTTACCGCAGTGTTCAAAAAAGTTTTGAAAAACTTAGGTTAATACAATGACTTCAAGGCATAGAAAAGTAGGCGAAAAAGCACTGCCATTTCATTCAAACTTCTGGCACAGCTGGTACAAGACAGAAGTGAGCACAAGAATGTGAAAATCACTGTTGTTCATTCAAATCTGTTGGCATTACTGGCTCCCTAGCAGAAACAGACTCAAAACAAAACGAAAAGGCGAACACAAAACAAAATGGTGATGCCCAAGGTAACACCCGCCCCCAGAATCACCCGACTCCCATACAACAAGACTGACTCGATACAACAAGACAGACCCAAAACAAAAGAGACTGACTCAAACAAAAAGACAGACTTAAAAACAAAACAACAAGACTGACCCAATACCCAAGTCAGAAAGCATTCGCAAATGCTCAAAAGAGTGCATGCCATCCACCATATCTGGAGTAAACTGAGCGCTGCTCGCAGGTGGTTCATCCTCCGATCACATAACAACACAAGTCCAGAGTACCCGGGGGATATCAGACCCTTTTGTAGCTATGGTTCCAAGACTACTTAGCAAAAGAGAAAACAGACAGCACCTCAGCCAGATTTCACAATAACCCATATGAGCCGAGCTGAATAACTGTGCCCTGCTGCATTATGCTCAGAACTGATACCCTCAGTAAATCAATCCCAAAATTTCAACTGGTGCCCGAACTTCGATGCCCAAACTTGCAAACTGATACATGCATTCCTGTAGAGACGCACTCTAAAAGCACATAACAAGCAAGTGAGAGCCAAAACACCCCTATGTTGGGGTAGGGTTTCCTTGTCCTATTTTGTCAGGAGCTAGGGTTTCACTACGCACACAGCGATTTCAAACAACCTATAAACGGGTAAGCAACCTGTCCTAGTTTGGAATGGTCACTATGGTTCCGAATATGCACTAGGTCGAATGGTCGAAGAGGGTGCCCCGGTAAAACCGGTGTTTGTGTTCCCATACTGGCAGAGCCCGCAACCGGTCAGCCTTATGGACATGCCTTGACAAGACAAGCCTCCGGCAAACCGCTCAGGAATAACAGATGGCAAACACAGTGTCCTAAGCGCACCAATGCAAATGCAATACAAAGAAACACACAAGTGTAGTCAAAACCAGATATCATGAGTTCGAGTCAAGTTCTCTAAGTCCCCAGCAGAGTCGCCAGAAACTGTAGACAAGCCCGTGAGGGGACCTCGCTACAACTCAGACTCGATTTTGTGTCACGGTTCTTAATCTTGAACCAAAGAGTCCAAATCCGGCAAATCGTTTTGAGAAAACAGTTTTTTTTTTAAAGAAGTGCCAAACATGGACTGCTTTGCCAGATACAGAGTCGCCACCTAAATATTTTATTTTTGGGAAATTTAGGAAACCCTGACTCGTTTGCCTAAGGCCACGTGTCCGTCATCACCAAAGTTGCCTCGGCTCGGGAACTTGGGTACGATTGGGGAAGGTCACTTCGTGAGCACCCCCACTCGCCCGATCAAAGATCGGCCTCTACTAACCATGATATTTGTTTTTGAAAACATTGTGTGTTCTTATTCCGGTTATTAGCCTAGATTTACTATGTGACGCGCACAGCATACAAGTATAGACTGGGTCGCCTGAGTTGGAACAAAACATTTCATGTTTGTTTGTTTGAAAATGGTTTGATGGTGTTACCCGCAGGTAGGCTAAGACGTGGATTTGCCACCCTCGGGGGGGTTTAGAAAAGATGGTTTTGCCACTATCTAGTGGGCTTAAAACAAACAGTCGATGATTTGTTCCAATCTAAACAACCCAACCTTCACCCACAGGCATTTAAGCAGTTTATATCACATAAGCAGTTAGCCTCATGGTAAGCATACTATTCATGGCAGTCACTCACACGTGTGCAACGATGCTAAAGCATAAAAACTCACCGAGTACTCCAAGCCAAAACAGAAACCGATTAGAAATCCATGCATGATCCTAAATATACAGAAATGCCTAATGCAACACATGCAAAATGCAACTATAGCAGGCTCGGCTATTCTAAACATGACGTATGGAATGCTACAGCTAACATGTATTCAACTTAGAATTGAAATACGAATGCAGTTAGTATGATGCGTCGAGCCGGGTGCATGCAAGACAGATGAATGAATACAAACATGCTATCATACTGTATGCTAATTGAAACATGCCCTAATCTAACCATCATAAGCAGGTAAATAAAAGGGAAGAAAGACGTGGGGTTGGAAGACATATATCACACTCAAGCACACTTATTACAATTATGCCCTCGCACAGAGGGTCCGAATAAATAGTACAGTCCAAATATGTACAAATCCCTAATTAATTTACAAATTAACTAAGAAAAATAATAAACTGGCATGCAAGTCAGGGATTGTCTTGACTCTTCTCCAGATGATGAATGATGCATGTCCAGGTTGCCTTCGCGCGGAAATCCACTGTGATGCCCCAATTAGCCTCTGTTTTGCAATGTTTTTTTGGAAAGCGCGCCAAGCCCCAGAAGATTGCTGATTCTTGATTTGCTGCAACAGAGAGCAGGAAAGAGGCATAGCAATGTATTTTCACAAATGTATGCATGTCTCGATCCTCGTGCCACCAATCACGCATCTCGATGCATGATGGCCGAGGAATCGAATTGCACAATTCAATATAGAATGAATGTACATGAAAACTCAACTAAAACCTAACTCCATCATGGATAATCCGGAATTGCCGGATCGGGAATTGAGACACGTTCATCACCGAGTACGAAACGCACCTCGTTTCCCGTGCTCAGGCTAACTCCTATCCCGAACACAATGCAATATGCATGACATGCATGAAATGTAACTAAGATACAACCTAACATGCAACATGCTATGAAATGGCATACACAATGCACGAGGTAACATGGCATACACAATGCGTTAACATACAACCTAGCATACGCAATGCTATGGAATGAAATAGCATACACAATGCATAATGGGCTTACACCAACACAAGTGGACCTCGACCACACTCACATAGGAGGCCATCAGATGAAAATGAGACACTCGAGATATGTGCACGCGTGCACGCAAATCGAGGACCGACCCTAAGGCACCGAAATGCCACTCTAACAAGATATGGCAAGACATGGAATACGGCACACTATCATGCAAATTTCAATAGCAAAATGAGATGCAAAACAGCCCCAAAACATGGGAAAATGGTACCCGATGCATGGAATGAGTCCCGAAACATGAAATTATGCATACGGAATGACCTATAGCTATGCAATGCATGCATTATTTGAACATGAAGTGTAAATACAAAAGCAAGGCAGCCCAAAAACAAGCATATTTACAGTTTAAAGCAAAGCCAAACAGTGGGCACAAATAGGGCTAAACTAGCATACAAAAATGGCCCCGAAAGCAAGATAATGAAGCAACTAACAGATTCTGGCCCTAAACAGAGAAGGACCCTTCTACAATGTTGAATATGGGCCAAAAATATGATATTTTACAGTTTATGTCAAGCCACAAAAATAGACACAAGTATGGAAAAATTCCTATGCAAGAAATGGACCAAAATGGAGACAAAAAAGCAACTGATACATGCTGGCCTAAAAAAGATGAAGGTCCTTCAAAAAATTTGAATAGGGACCTAAAACATGACTTTTTAAAGTTTATGATCAGACCCAAAACAGTATACAAGTATGCTCAAAATGCTATGCAAAATAAGGCCTAAAAAGAAGTTACAACACAAAGTATACAAAATATGCTCCAAACAGTAATGGACCCTTAATGAAACATGAAGAGGGGGTCAAAATAAGACCCTTTTCAGTTCGGACCAAAGTCCAAAAACAGAAGCACAATAGGCTAACAAATCATGCAAAAATGGGACCAAAAGATGGATATCAAAGAAAGTGGCACATGGAGGATTCAAACAGTGATGAGCCCTTCTACAATGTTGAATAAAGGCTCAAAATAAGCCTATTTACAGTTTATATCATACTCCAAAACAGATTATACACAGGCCTAAAATGCTACACAAGAAATAGGCATACAAGAGGGATAATGAAGCAAGTACAAAATGGGGGCCTCAAACAGTGAGAGGCCCTTAAGGAAAAATGAAATAGAGCTCAAAATAATGCTATTTTCAGTTATGGATGGAGCTCAAATATACAAGAAAAAGGGGCTAAGAAATGATGCAAGAATAGGACCAAAAAGAGGAGAGAAGGACTTACCCTTGAAGACTCAACTTTGACAGCCTCTTGGTCCGAAATGTAGCACTCTTGGCTTCTGAAAAACCAACTCCAACTGTTGGAATGGAAGATGGAAGGGTGGGGCTATGGGTTGGTGAAGAACCAATGATTTTTTTTAAGGCTTAGAGTAGAGAGAGAGAGAGAGATTTAATGTGAGAGCTCCAAACCAAAATGTTCTAACCCCTAAAATACAGTTGGGGGGTCTGTTATATAGACACAAGAGAGTGGAAAAGAGGGGGTAAAATGGGGGGGAAATGAAATTCAAATTTCCCCCCAAAATTGGCCTAAAAGGGAGATATAGGGGCAAGTGATAGTAGGAAATCTCAAACCAAAGAGAGCCCTTCAACAAAATTGAAGAGGGGCTCAAAATAAGACACTTTTTAGTTTATGACAAGCCATGAAAATAAATACAAGTAGGCCTAAACTATCATGCAAGAAAAGGCCTAAAAGAGGGGTAAAGAAGCAAGTGGAAGTAGGAGATCTCAAACAGCAAAAGGTCTTTAATAAAACATAAAAAGGACCTCAAAATATGACTATCTCAAGTTTGGGTCGGAGCCCAAAAATGTAGAATGAAGGTTCGGGAGCCAAAACACGCAGTTCGGGGCCCCGAAAGTGGGCTGTTAGGCACCGGAAGTGGTGTCCGACCACGAAGTTGGTCTCTCGGACCACAGTGTCCCTTAAAAGGAAGGAAATAAGGTGTGTGCCAAAAACCAGAGCAAACGGAGGTGGTTAAGCAGTCCCGAATCGAGGCACACGGCCGTCGGCTCCGAAAAACCGGAAATCGGGCTCCAAACGGGAAAAATGGCCTACGACCACGAAACGTAGCCTATGGCCACTGAGAGATGATCTACGAGACCTCTCCCTCCCTTCGGGAAGAGAAAATAGAGAAAACGGAGCCTGATTTGCAAACCGAGGCAAAGCACAAAAGTGTCTGGAAGTCCGAAGGCAAGGCTCGCAGCTGGGACTCCGCAACCTCAGAACGAGCACAATATGCAACATCACCAAGCGCTCAATCAGTGACGTGTGAGTCTTAAGGTCGGTCAAAAATGAGGTGTCTACACTCGGCCTAAGCCTAAATGCATTCTTAAGTTGAGACAGTCAATTCTCAACTTCAGCGAAACCAAACCTACATTGTATATTGTTAAATATGTGACAAATAAAAAGTTAATATTTGTCATGCTACAACATTATGAGTTAAATTTACAAAGCATTTTAGACATCTATATTTTTCAAAATACTAGTATAAATTACACTGACCTCCCTAGAGGTTTGAAAAAAATACGTTAAATTTTACATTTTTTATATAATTATATTGAGTTTCCTCAAAATTTTAATTCATATAACACTTATCATGATGTTATATATTTTACGCGATAATATATATTTTATATTATTTATTTATATTTTCAAATTATTTGTATTAATTTTGATGTATTTAATTTTTTTAAAAAGGTATTAACATAATTTTTATCAAAATTGTAAGACTCACTCTATTTTTTCTAAATAGTAATACTATAAATTCATATTCATCTACTTAGAAATAAAAATTAATAATTTATATTTATTTTACTCATAAATTATATATTTCATTAATTTAATTTCTATCATACATATTCTTTTGGATAAAATCAAAGACTCTAATTCCGAAAAGGGCTGGCTTCCCTCCACTTCGATCACGAACTGGAGGGTACTATTGGGCCCCGTGAGGGCCACCAAGGATCATGTTTCGATAATTTGAATTATTCAATGTGTAGAATTCGTCGAGTACTATATGCCTGTAAAAAAATCACGTTAATCGGATATTGATAGTTACGTGTTCAAATCAGTTTTGTATAAAAAAATAAAATAAATAGTGAAAAAATAAAAGGTTGACAGAAATCTGATCCGATGAGATAATTATAGATATCTGATCAATTTGATATTTTACAAAAATATAATACTCGATGAGTTCTACACATTGAACAGTTCAGATTATCGAAACGGATCTGTAATAGACCTTTATGGGTCCAACAACACTCTCCAATCCGATCACGGACTAGAGGGAAGCCTAACCTTCTGAAAACCAGACTTTTCCTATTGATGCGGTGTTAGATAAGGACATGGTTTAGGTGAATTTAAGAGAAATGTTTGAGAGCGGGAGAGAGCTCACTACTACAAAAATAGTTAAAGATCACACTTTGAGAAAAAAAAAAATCTCACTTTTATTGGAAGTGTGATAAAAAAAATTAGATTGATATTTTTATCACACTTAATTTGATTGAGTGTGATAATATTTATTTTTTATGTCACTTTTCAATTAAGTGTGATTATATATATATATTTTTAATCACACCTTCTAATTAAAGTGTGATTATATATACACTACTACTTTTTAATCACACTTTTTAAATAAGTGTGATTATAAATATATTTTTTAATCACACATTCTAATTAAAGTGTGATTATATATATATTTTTTAATCACACTTTAATTAGAAAGTGTGATTATATATACATTACTACTTTTTAATCACACTTTTTAAATAAGTGTGATTATAAGTATAATTTTTAATCACACATTCTAATTAAAGTGTGATTATATATACACTACTACTTTTTAATCACACTTTTTAAATAAGTGTGATTATAAGTATATTTTTTAATCACATTCTAATTAAAGTGTGATTATATATATATATATATATTTTAATCACACTTTAATTAGAAAGTGTGATTATATATACGCTACTACTTTTTAATCACACTTTTTAAATAAGTGTGATTATAAATATATTTTTTAATCACACATTGTAATTAAAGTGTGATTATATATATACATTACTACTTTTTAATCACACTTTTTAATTGAGTGTGATTATAAATATATTTTTTAATCACATTGTAATTAAAGTGTGATTATATATACATTACTACTTTTTAATCACACTTTTTAATTGAGTGTGATTATATGTATATTTTTTAATCACACATTCTAATTAAAGTGTGATTATATATACATTACTACTTTTTAATCACACTTTTTAAATAAATGTGATTATATATATTTTTTAATCACACATTCTAATTAAAGTTTGATTATATATACATTACTACTTTTTAATTACACTCCCTAAATAGGTATGATTGTATAAAATATTCCAATTTGATTTTTATATAAAATATACAATTCTCAAATTTGCGCCTCTATTCTACACCCATGAATGATAGAGGACGACTCTTTCCATCCCCAACAAGGTTGAATTTCACAAACACACAGGTCTCTTCTCCTCACTACAACAAAACTGGGTTTTCACGGATTTACATTAACGACATACAGTAAATGCAACTCGTGGTAAATAAAAATATCTCACTTTTAATGAAAGTGTGATTAAAAAAAAAGGGCAAATTACACTAACGGTCTCTATAGTTTGGGACTTGTGTCACTTTAGTCATCGACTTTTCAATTTAGACACATTTGACCCTGAATATTAAATCTTGTTCCAAATAATGACAATTGAAGATACCATTGTTTAATTTCAAGGGCAAAATCATCAATTTAATAAAATATAAACTAATTTGACAAAAATAAATGTTAAAAAAATATTTTAATTTTTTTAAAATTTTTTTTATCCACCAATGATAAAATTATGTAAATTGATAAAAATTAATAAAAATTACATGATTAATTTTTAAAAATTAATTTTACATGATCATTATCCAAACAAATAAAAAAAATTAATTTGGTAAAAAAAAAAATAAATGTCTAAAAGATTTATCAATTTTACATAATTTTATTTTTAGTTGGTAGAAATAATTTTTAAAAATTCAAAAATATTTGTTTGACATTTATTTTTCTCAAATTAGTTTATATTTTATCAAATTGATGATTTTACCCTTGAAAAATCTAATGATATTTTCAATTGTCCTTATTTGGAACAAAATTCAAAATTCAGGGTCAAATGTGTCACAATTGAAAAGTTAGAAACCAAACTATAGGGACTATTAGTGTAATTCACCCTAAAAAAAATTAGATTGATATTTTGATCACACTTGATTTGATCGAGTGTGATAATATTTATTTTTTATGTCACTTTTCAATTAAGTGTGATTATATTTATTTTTATATCACTTTTTAATTAAATGTCATTATATATAATATTTATTTTTAATTATACTTTTTAAATAAGTGTGATTATATATATTTTAATCACACTTTTTAAATCAGTGTGATTATATATGTTTTTTAATCACACTCCTTAAATAAGTGTGATCGTATCGATTTCATTTTATTTTAATCACACTTTTTAAATAAGTGTGATTATATATGTATTTTAATCATAGGTGTGATTGAATAAAATATTTCTATTTCATTTTTATATAAAATCTGATTCCAAGTTGGCACCTATTCTGTACCATCATTGAGAGCAAATGACTCTTGACTTTCCCAACATCAGAACCTCTTCTCCTTGCTGAAACTAAGCCGTTCATTTTCTTTATCATAGCTTCGAACCACCATTGAAGTTACTCACTCAAACCACCATTGAAGTTTGTCTTTCAAATCAAAAATCTCTTGAAATTCCTGGTGAGTCCTCTGGTTTTTATGCCCCTTTTGTGTGTATTTCTGTTGGTATAGTAGAATCACAAATTTTGCAGAGTTTTCTTCTCTGTCTGTGTATTTATCCTCTTGTAACCATAAGTAAGAAATAACATGCACGATAAGATGTATGATCCTAGAATGAGATGAAGAGAAGACAAGGACAAGGGTTATAGATTGGCTTCTCCAGATCAAACAATTACAGAACCATAATAGAAATCATGATTTCACCTGAAGTGTCCACACTCCTTTAAGACCTCGAAAATCAGGTATCCTACAAGATATTGATATTCCTACATCTGTAAATACAACTAGGTGCTTACTTTGCAAGTACAGAAGAAGAATTTCAAAACGGTTAAATAATAATTAATCTAGAAGAGATGTTTTTGAAGATGTAAGAGACGATGTGATTAATTAGTTTTAGATTTTAGAAGTCCTTAACCTTCTGTATCATCAGCGCAAGCTTTTTAATCTGCCATTCAACAGTAAAACAAATGATATCAGAGAGCTGAGACAAGATCACAGAACCTCATGTCAATGAAAATATTAAAGAAAGGTGACTAGTGATAGTTAATAATTCTTACTGATTTTCAGAATTTCTCAGTATAATATATGCAGTGTGTACCCTTCATCCTGCATATGTATGGATATGTATTTGATAAGTTTAACAGAGGGTGGAGGAGTCTACATGATTTGGTTATTCTTACTGATTTTTTCTTTTTCTTTTTCTTTTTCTTTTTCTTTTTGGTAACTGATAAGTTTATCTTTCTCTTTGCTCTCTTATTTACTCTCCAGATTTGTTTCTCTTTGATCTTTTATTTACTAATATATATATGCATTTTATTTTGGTTGATATGGATATGGATTTAGATTTATAGATGTGTCTTGAATTTTGGATTTGCCGTCAAGGTGTTGCTTATTTGGTAGGTTATGCCTTATTTTGAAAGTTCTTGGGAATTAGTTGTTTAAAGTCTCCCCCTAGTAACGTGCTATAATTATTTAGTTTTAGAAGCTCTCTGTCATGTCACTTACACTTAGATGTACACTTCAAACAACAATTTTAACATCTGCACTAAAGATGCTCTTAGTCTAAGGACCTACTAATACAAATAGAATTAATGAAAGTTAGAATTACTCAACGGGCACGAAAATATTGTTACATTATGTAAGCATATTGGCTAAGTTCTAGATGTATTCCAAACTTGCACTATCATTAGGAAACAAAATCAAAATGCCACAGGCAAAAAAAACTGGGTTATGAACTATCATACAATAATTTGCTGATGATAACCAGATATAATTTTATGTTCTTATGATAATAGATAATACATGAAAGGTAAGCTTTTTTGGCAATTCCTATCTTTGTTTCAGCTCGTTTCTGCATAATCTACTATAGTTCCTATATAAAATAGTGGACTGGGGAGAGGCAGGCTTTATGGATCTTTTAGCTAATTAAAATCCACCGTTCTGTTGAGTGCCTAAATTCACTAGTCATATATATATATATATATATATTTTTGGTTTTAAATTTATGGAAGTTTGAAAGGGACTTTTGAAGGTTTTGATTCCAATCTTTAAGCAAGGAGCTAGACTAAAATTTGCAATTTTAGTTTTGTAAAATTTCAGTAAAACCTCACCAACTGATGTGGCTATAAATTGTAATTTTCTTCAAAGCTAGTAAGGGAACTATAAGGTTGGTAAGTAAACCCCTTTGCTTCTTGTCCTAAAATCAAGCAACACACTTGTACTTCTTCTTTTCTTATGGCAACTGGCTTGACAAAACAGCCTGAGAAGATATTCTGTCCTTCTCCTCTGGTTACATTTTCAACTCCTTCATTCCTCTCTATTTTCCATCCTTGTATCAAAAAAAGGATTGATCTTATTAATGCCTTAATGTTCTGTTCAAATGGGTCCATCACTATTAGCTTGTTTTATTCATCTTGCTAAATCCCTACCCAGAATATTATAATTTTTGATCTAACAGAAAATTGGTATATAGTTATTGAACAATACAGTACTTATATATTATTAGGATCAAAACATGGTTATAAAAGGAGCATTAGAAGAGCATTATGAGGTTGGTGAAACTTAATGAAACCCGCCCAATTTAAATAGAGAAAACAAGCTGACCTTGACAAGATTTAAAGGAACAACAATAAAACACTCTAATCAATTTGAATTTTTTTATTGAATTGAATCTAGTTCTTAGCTCTTTTTATTTTATTTTATATTATATATATTTGTTTTCCCCATTTTGTTTCTGTTAATCTATGTGAATATTCGATGCCATTTGATTTCAATGGAAAGTACATCCTTCACTCTCTATATAGTTGTGTTTATTTCATGTATATTTAGTATCATCCTTTTAACTATTCAGCACATCTTTATCAAAGATTTGAAAGGGCTTTGAAAGAGAGCATTTTTTCAAATGTAAGAATCCAAAAATTTCAACATTTTACACTGTAGTTTTGCCTTACTAGCATATTCAACTTTAAAATAATAATAATAATAATAATTGGACTGTCAATAAGATGTTGGCATTTTTACTTGTAGTGCATAGTTAATGTTGGCCCCATTACTTGATATACTAGTTTGTCCTGTTGCTCATGCATATTTTGCCCAATAATGCATATTTTGTCTTGTTGCTCATGCATAGTTTGTCCTGTTGATATACTAGTTTCTCTTCTCCAGTTCCCTTGACCTGTTATTAAAGGTCTATAATGTCTCATAGCCTAATACATTGTGCATTGTAAAAACTCAACCACAATTTTTACACACTGCTGCTGCTGCTCTCTAGAAAAATGTTGTAGCTGCTAACCCAGGCACCTTCTAACCTCAGCAGTTACACCCAGTAAACAAACCACACTAATCTAAGACCCTTCACCTCAAGAATCGCAAAGACTGATTCAAATTGATCACAAAATCATGAACTGAACAGCATCACTAGTGGCACCATATTCCAAAATTTTCTCTCCTTCATCTTGAGCTTCACCCTATCCCACCATTGTTTAGACTTTATGGAATTATTTTGGAATTGTTTAGACTTTATGGAATTATTATTTTTTCTTTTTTTGACTTTGCAATTATTGCATTAATTTTAGTAGATTAGTATGAACCTTACACTATCAACTTCATAATTTTAGACTTATAGAATAGGGAGGGACCAATCTGTTCACCTTAAACTGATCCAGGTCAAAGACATGCAAATCATTGAAATACCTGCACATGGAAACCTTCAAATATTACATGTTGCAGCAAACCAAAAATCTAAATACAATCACACCAATAGAGTTTAACTATTTGATTCCATGACAAGTAAATAAACCACTATAAACAAGGTTCGGATCTGGACTAGAGTTGAATTATTTGATTCCATGAAAAGTAAATGAACCACTATAAACAAGGTTCAGATCTGGTTCAGTTTTCATTATTTAGGCCTCATTGAGCTACAGAAAATTCTAATGCAAAATTGTTGAAATTATGTAAATTTTCCTGTGTACAATCAAACCAGCAAGATTATCAATTTCATCTGTTCAGTTTCAATCTTTAGTTTATTTAAGTATTATGGGTCACAAATAATCAATTTTTTTACATGAAAAAAAGAAAAGAAAAAAAGAATCAATTGTTTTTAATTAAGTACTTAATGTCTTTCCTGAAATAAGTAGTAGAGAACTTATTTGAAAGAATAAGAAAGTGGAGAGGAAGTCTCCTTCCTCAAAACACCTATATTTAGTGACTACTATTTCTGATATGTATCATCTAATCAACTCCATAATGGAGTTGAGACCATCTCCCTAGACGAAGTTTTTGATTTGAAGATGGGCTTAGCAGATATCTTACCCTGCTCAATCCTGAATCATTGCCCAAGAATGTGTTGATCCAACTTGCTGAACCCTCTAAAATGTCAAGAATTAGTATCTTGCTCAACAAAAATAAACTAGCACTGATTTGGAATAGGCAAACTTTCTAGCTCAACATTTGAATGTGCTTGTTTAAGTAAAAACATATCTCATGCAATCATCAAGACCTTAAACAAGTACAAGCCAGAACCACTTCAAGGTAAAATATATATAAATTTTGAAAAAAGAAAACATAAAATTATACCACACAAAAGTACCCAAAATAAATAATGGGATTAAACCCCTTGTATATGTTTAGGACAAAACATACAATATTCAACAACCCATACACAATTAACAAAGGAAAAAGAGTTCATAATAATGGAATCCTAAAATTGTTTGATGACGACTGAAACAACAACCTCACTTCTCTGAGAGTGTCATAGAAACTACCAAAAACAATAATCTTGTGCTTGTATAAAGCCTGGAGATAAATTATTTGTTATAAGATCTTGTATTTTATTTATTTGTTGCAAGTTTGCTTGAGGCATTTAATGTTCTATCAAAGAAATTGTGCCTTCTCAATGACATTCCTTTGATGTTATCAACTGTATAGCCTCTAGTTTATTATTTTATATTCTAATTTCTTTGTTGGTATAGGTATTCAAAAATACATTTAAAATGGACAAATCTTGGATGTTCAAGGATAGAAGATCAAAAGACTATGAGAATAGAGTTGAACAATTTCTTAATTTTGCTATGATTCGTGCAAGTGATCTTCAATCCATACGTCGTCCTTGTAGAGTCTGTGGGAACTTGAGAAGCCAACCTATTCGAGAGATTAGAAATTATCTCTTTTTCAATGGTGTTGACCAAAGTTATACCACATGAATATGGCATGGAGAAGCAGTCACTAGTGGGACATCACCATGTTTAAATGAACAAGATTTTTCCCAACAACAATTTGACCCGTCTCCCACAGACAATGTAGCTGAAACAATAGAAATGCTTCAAGATGCATATGATCATTGCACGACTGATCCTGAAGTGTTTAAGAAATTACTTGAAGATGTCGAAAAACCATTGTATCCGGGTTGCACAAAGTTTACCAAGTTATCTGTATTGTTTAAACTGTATAACTTCAAAACTACGAATAACCTATCTCACACTGAGTTTTCAGACCTACTGACGTTGTTGGGTGATATGCTGCCATTGAACAATGAAATACCATCATCCATGTATAAGGCTGGGAAGACGTTTGCTACATTGGGAATGGGATATGAGAAAATACATGCATGTCCATATGATTGCATACTCTATAGAAAGGAGTACAAAGATACAACTTCATGTCCTACATGTGGTACATCCAGATGGGAATTGAAGAAGAATTCCACTGAAATAAGAAAGGATGTGCCTGCAAAAGTTTTATGGTATTTTCCACCTATCCTAAGGTTTCGAAGGATGTTCCAATAAGCAAAAATAGCGAAGGATTTGACATGGCATGCTCACCAAAGAGATTATGATGGCACAATGTGTCACCTAGCGGATTCTTCATCATGGAAGTTAGTAGACCACAAGTGGCCAGATTTCGCTGTAGAGCCAAGAAACCTTCGATTAGCTATTTCTGCAGATGGAATAAATCCACACAGTTCCCTTAACAGTAGGTATAGTTGTTGGCCAGTTATAATGATTACCTACAATCTTCCACCATGGTTATGTATGAAGAGGAAATTTATGATGTTATCATTGTTAATATCAGGTCCACAACAACCTAATAATGACATTGATGTTTACTTGGCACCACTAATTGATGATTTGAAAATGTTGTGGGAGGTAGGTGTTAAAGCTTATGACGCTTATAAAGAAGAACACTTCAGGCTAAAGGCTATATTGTTGTGGACAATTAACGACTTTCCAGCATTAGGTAATTTGAGCGGTTGTATTGTAAAGGGATATTATGCATGTCCAATTTGCAGTGAAGGAACATGTTCTCACAGATTAAAATATGGTAAGAAGAACATATATGTTGGCCACAGAAAATTTCTTCCACGCTATCATCTATATTGGAGGCAAAAAAAGGCTTTTAATGGTGAGCAAGAGTTTGGATTAGCCCCAATACCATTAACTGGGGAGGAGATATTAAATAAGGTTGAAGGGCTTGTAACCATATGGGGAAAAAAAAAAAAAAAAAGCATTACATGTTGGTGGTACAAAATGTTGGAAGAAGAAATCATTATTCTTTGATCTTGAATATTGGAAGTACTTACATGTTCAACATAATTTGGATGTTATGCATATTGAGAAGAATATGTGTGAGAATCTCATTGGTACGTTACTTAATATTCCAGGAAAAACAAAGGATGGAATTAATTCTCGCATTGATCTTGTAGAAATGGGTTTGCGTGAAGAATTGGCACCACAAATTGGGGAGAAGCGAACATACTTGCCTCCAGCACGTTACACATTGTCTAAGGAGGAGAAAAGAAGAGTATGTACAACATTATTGGAATTGAAGGTTCCAGAAGGATACTCTTCAAATTTGGGAAGTCGTGTATCAATGCAAGATTTGAAACTTTATGGTTTAAAATCACATGATTGTCATGTATTGATGCAACAGTTACTACCTGTGGCAATACGATCTGTGTTACCTAAGCATGCGAGACATGCCATTATCAGGTTATGTTTCTTTTTTAATGCTATTTGTAGCAAAGTAGTGGATGTGGGAAAATTAGATGAGATTCAAAAAGAGCTTGTGGTCACATTGTGTTTGCTTGAAAAGTACTTGCCACCTTCGTTCTTTGATATCATGGTGCATTTGACAGTGCATCTTGTTAGAGAAGTTCGACTTTGTGGACCAGTTCACTTTAGATGGATGTACCAATTTGAGAGGTTCATGAAGATCTTAAAGGATTATGTTCGTAATTGTAATTGTCCTGAAGGTTGCATTGCTGAAAGTTACATTGTAGAAGAAGCTGTTAAGTTTTGTGTAGAGTACTTATCTGGAGTGGATGCAATCGGGATTCCTTCTAATAGGAACATGATAGTTGATGATGATATAGAAATTGGAAGGCCTTTATCAAGTGGTTGTGTTGTTACTGTTAATCGTAATGAATGGGAGCAAGCACATCGTTATGTGTTAGAAAATACAAGTGACATTCAACCATACATTGAGTAAGAATATTTCATGTACATTTTTGTATAATTGTATTCTCACAAGTTAGAGATTTATCTCATAATATATTGCTTTATTGATGATTTGATAGGGAGCATATGGCTTGGTTGAAGCTAAAATATCATCGTCAATCACAAAGTCAAAAATGGCTACAAATTGAGCATAATAAAACATTTATGTATTGGCTTCGTGAAAAGGTATTGGGGTAATTCAACATTTATCTTTTTCTAATAGCAAATATTATTAAGAAAAAGTTACCTAACTATTCAACTATATACAGGTCTCAAAGGAATTAAGTGGCCAAAATAATATCTCAAATAACCTGAAGTGGATAGCACGAGGACCTCGATTGGATGTTATAAAATTCCCTGGCTATATTATCAATGGTTGCCGTTATCACACAAAAGATCGGGATAACTCACGAGTTAGCCAAAACAGTGGTGTTAGTTTAGCGGCAACAACAATGCATGTGACAGGTTACAAGGATAAGAACCCAGTGTTTACTGATATGAGTTACTATGGAGTTATTATTGAGATATGGCAACTTTTTACTAATTCCTTTGTATATACTTTTTGAACATTTAACTTTCATTTATGAAATATATGACGTTATTCCATTCAATATATGGTTGTGATTCGAAATATAGTATATAGTGTGTATTACATTCTCCAAATACATATAACATGTGATCTTATCTGATTATTAATCACGTGTTTTATTAGATATTAATCACAATTAAAATCTGTGATCTAAATATTTATTATCACAGGTTTTATTAGTTATTAATCACACTTAAAAGATGTGATCTAAATGTTATTAATCACACTTAAAATATATGATCTAAATATTATCAATCACACTTAAAAGGTGTGATCTAAATATTTTTAATCACGTTTAAAATGTGTGCTCTAAATGTTATCAACCACACTTAAAAGGTGTGATCTAAATGTTTTTAATCACACTGATCTAAATGTTATCAATCACACTTAAAATGTGTGATCTAAATCTTATCAATCACACTTAAAATGTGTAATTAAAAATGACCCCTTTTAATCACACTCCTAAAGATCACACTTTAATAAAACTAAAAAGGTGTGATTAAATAACAAATATCACACAAAAAAAAATATAATCTTTATATATTTTTGTAATAGTGGCTCTAACAGCTTTAATTTAGGTGTGAGTTTTATTTAATGTAATATTTTGATTTTTTATTTTGATTTTTATTTTTTAATTTTTAATTTTTTACATTACTAAAACACAATTAGAGCTTTTTAGTTTGAAGGGGGTGAATCACTGCTAGTCTGCTGGTGAATTTAGGGTTGTTTTAAGAAGATGGTTAAAAGTGATTTTTTGGCTTTTAATTAAGTTTTTGATTTTTTTAAACAAATAATTTGGGAAGTTGGTAAAAAGTGACTTTTGGCTTTTTCGATTAATATTTGTTTATGATGTCAAATCATAATCAAATGACTAAATTACCCCTATTTAGTTTAAAATATTACAACTTCACCCATGTAGCATATTTTGACTCATGAGGCGTAAAATTATAATTTCACCCTTGTCTAAAAACCACCTTTCCAAATGAAAAAAAATACAAAAAGCCAATTTTTAATTTTTACTACAAACTAAAAAAAGTGACTAAAAGCCAACTTCTCAAAATAGCCCTTAATGACTCTTGGCTTCCCACTTGCTGCATTGAGTTGACTTTTCTGGTCTTTGAGGCGGCTTCACCTTCACTTCATGTTCCTTTGGAAGTGATTGGATTAATAATTTGTGGCCTCTTTATTTATGTTATGTTTGTTTATCGAGGGATGATATGGAATTGCTAATTTGATAAGATTGTCAATCGGTTATTATGATGGTATTAGCATATTCATAGAAGATGTGAGACTATGGTTAGGTTTGGCATTTTTTAAAAAGATTAAAAAATTAAAAAGTTATTATTATATTTAAGTCACATTATTTTATTTAAGTCACATTACTTTTTTATCATATCACTTAAAATTCAACTCATATTTTATAAAAAGTTAAAAAGTTAAAAATTATACTTATTTAAATCATCTCAAACAGTCCCTATTAGTCCACTCTCATAATTTAATGACTAAAAGATCATTTTATCTCTTATTTTATATAATTAACGAAATCATTTTTATGTGATATGAATTTTTACATAATTTGTACATTTAGGCTTATTTTTGGAAGATGGTAAAAATCAATTTTTTTGCTTTTAACCAAAATTTTTAGATTTTTCATAAAGTGACTTAGAAAGTTAGTAAAAAACTGCTTTTTTGATTTTGTAGATAATATTTTTTTAAATTGTCATGTCATTGTGTAGAACTATAAAATTACCAAAATGCCATATTGCAATATATAATCCTAAACAACAATGAGAACGCCAGATCAAATTAGGACTTTAATCTCAACTAATTTCAGCCGCAAACGCACGCGTCTCGCGTTTGGTTGAGAACGCCAGACGCTGTGTTTTTCTTTCTTCCCAAAATAGGACTTTAATCTCAACTAATTAATATTGGATTCATTCGGGAAGTAGGTTGATTTTTTGGTCTTTTTTTTTACTATTTTAGTCTAGGGTTAAAAAATTTCGATTATGAAGGGCTTTTGACTTTTTTAACTTTTTAATGTAATGATTATGGGTTGGATGTAATGTTTTGTTTTATTGAGCTAAAAAGCATATTTTGTTTTTTTGTGACTATTTTAACCAAAAAATCCAAAACTAAACTTTCCAAATGAGCTCATTATCTGTAACGCCCTCAAAATTAAACCCATTAAACATAAAACAAGGCATGCATTATTAAAAGAAAACATTATATTATTTAAATCATCAGAGTATTATGAAATAAAACATCAAAATAAGTGCCCTACGGGCTTACATCTTGCCAAGCCAACACTTGGACACAATTTCATGAGTTCTAACTCAAAACAAATAAAGCCCTAGGCTTGAATGTTTACATAAATCAAATAAAATAACTAAAAACAATTAAAACAAGTCTTCAAGTCCAAATCCTCACAAGCTAAGTCTTTGGAGGTAGTGAACCACCTGAACCTGAAAATAAAGTTCCCATATAGGGTGAGCCACAGCCCAGTAGAGAAATACTAAACCAAGCATAAGAATTAACTAAAGCAGTAGTACCCGATACATGGTTAACACAAGATAATCAATCTACAATTTATTGACACGAATGCCTACATTGTCTATGACACCTTTTACTTTCCATTTACACAGACATGGCTCAGAACCTGGCCAAACAACTCAACGAGGATAACAAATCAGGTTAAACCTTTCTTATAACATAATAAACACACACGCTGGTGTTATATCAATCTCAATCAACTTCACTTCCATACTTTCCAACTGATACACATGGTGGTGATGTATCATATCAACAACAAATAGAAATATTTCTATTATCAATAAGCACACACATATGTCATGCTACTGGAGTCCATCCCCTATCTCCTCCCAACAAGTCCGGTTTAGAGGTCCATCCCCTATCTTCCCCTAAACCGTGGAGTTCATCCCCTATCTCCTCCAAAACCAAATGCATATGCAACATAATCAATACTTGACATACACAACACATAATCAATACACGAATACTCTGTATTAATTCAACAGTCAGATAAATGACTCAATTTCAGTTATACCTAAACCGCATGCAAGGTCTACAACAATCAATAGCTATCCTTCACCGATAGCCCAAAACAATTATTTCTAAGCAAGAAATAACTATAACAATAATGTAATTTCGATATTCACAAAGGTAAGTATTTAAACTACCAAATACATCATTAAACCATTAACTTTCCCAGTCTCATGAATTTAATCCACTATTACAATCTTCCCTTAAATTAATTATATAAATTAATCTATGACAAAACGCTAAGGTTTCTCCCAAAATTACCAAAACTATCCCCACATATCAAAATACCACTACTTAGGATTAAAACGTATAAATGGAGTAGGAAATCCCTACCTCGAAGCAAAGAACCCAAAAGAAGAAGACGAAGATGATAGCCCAAATTCCAAAGTGCTCCAAATTCAAGTTTGTTCAGATTAAATGAAAGCCCTTACTCTCCTCTATCTTTTTTGTAAAGCAACTAGGGTAAAAACACACCCTAACTAGATCAATCCTAGGAGAGAAGGTGTTTAGAGAAGAAGAGAACTCGGAATTAGGGTTTGGGATCAAAAGAGGGTGAAAAACTGCTTAAAAATCCCGCTGCTGTGTTTATATCTTTCGAGGCTCGCTCGGCGAGACACAGTCGCCGAGCGACAGAGACACAAAAGCCCGACCTCGCTCGAGCGAAGAGAAGCTCGCTCGAGCCAAAGACAAACCAGCTCGCTCGAGCGAAGGAAAGCTCGCTCGAGCCAAGATACACTGCTCTTAGGTCTAGGTACTGGACGCAACGCTCGCTCGAGCCAAGAAAGGCCCGCTCGAGCGAAGAACCAAAGATAAAGACCTCGCTCGAGCGAAGAGAAGCTCGCTCGAGCGACCAAGCCAAAAACTGAACATCACCACTTGGTTTCTAAACCCAGCCAACCTGTAATCAACCTGTCCAACCAATCCCATAACTCACAACTGAAGAAATAAAGGACAACATCAACAACAATATGGCAACGGAATCCACGGAACATAAGTCCGGATACAATAATCAAATGGGAAAAGACCGGGGTCGCTATATTATCATACTAGTGTATAAACAAACACACTTTATTTTGTATTTTTAAATTAATATCACTATACTAATAATCTTTTTCCTCAATCTTATCATACTCATAATCTCATCTAATTTTATCCGTCAAACCAATGAGGCCTTAATGCCAAACATATCTAGAGAATAAAAATGAAAAAAAAAAAAAAGAAGAAGGAATAATTGGGAAATAAATCCCCAGAAGAAATCATTTTCCAAAAAACAAAAATGAAGGTATGGCTTGATTTTCATAATCTGTTTTCAAATTTTCTTTAAAAAAAATTAAAAATTAATTTGATAAAAAAACTTATTATTTATATATAATTTTATTTTTTTGAAAGGATAAAAATAATGTTTAAAATATAAAAAAAAAAACCTTTTTGACGTTTATTTTTATCAACTAATTTCTATTTTTTTTAAAAAAATTACGATTTTTTTTTTCCATAAAATCAAACCAAATATGAATGAACTTTTTTATTTCTATTTTGAAAAAAAAATTATTTAATAGTAGTAAAGTATTGCTCCATATCATTTATATTGAGACAAATGTTTTATTATCCCATAAAATATATATATATATATATATTGAGACCCATTATTTTAGAATTTCACGTTTTAAAGTATGCTTTTTGTGTGTAGTGTTTTCGTGTTTCTGAGCCTAGAGCTCCAATTATCAATAGGAGGTGGATCCCTTCTAATTGAGATTTTGAATTGGAGGCTCTGTTTGGGCGCGTAGGACTCACAATGGGTCTATTTTGATAATTTAAATAATTTATTTTGTTTGACACTTTGTGTATTTTATTTACAAAAAAATTGAGTCAATCTAATAAATGTAATTTGTTCAAATTTTTACTAAAAAAAAAACAACGATTGTATTTTTAAAAATAAACTATACATTATTTTAGTGATGAATGCAATAAATTAAACAAATTATAGTTATCGGATCGATCAAATTTTTTATATGAATAAAATATATGAAGTACCTAACAACATGAATGATTCAGATTATCAAAATAAACCCGTAATAGGTCTCACAAGCCCAAACAATACCCTTCCATATAAAATTTGGACTCTTACTTATCAATAATCCACGTGATCTATATATATATATATTTCAAATTTTTGCTTCATCCCCAAGTTATTATAAAAAAAAATAAATAATGATTAATATATTTTTTGGTTTAACAAATCTTTGAAAGTTGAAAAAATCTTAACCATGCCAAACATTTTATGACTTTTTCAGATTAATAATAAAAAAGTTTTTGCCAAACAGGAATTCAGTATGTCACCAATATTTGTTTATTTATTGTTTCAACTGCTCTGTGAAACTATCAAATATTAGTTGAACACATGGATTGGGATTGAAGTGTCAATGGTCCCGTGGTATCTTATCACGCCTTCTTGGAATCGGCTTATAAATCAGTTTATTAGTTTATTAATTTATTTAAATCATGTTACTTTCTTTTTAAAATTTATTATTATTATTTATTTTATATATTTTTTCATAATAAATTAAAAAGTCAAATTATAAATCACTTCTCAAATGATTCTTTATATATGTTTTACTAGGTGCTACCCGGTCCAATTCACTTGCTTTTAAGTGGTTTTATAAGTAGACAGATATGGAATTTTTTAAAAATCTGTTTATGTTTGGATGGATGACGGATGACGGATGACGGATAAGAGGTCACCTAATCTAACCCAAATGATGTTATATTTTTTTATGCTTTTACATCAAAAAAATACACTTTATTTAATAATAATAATAATATATTTATGTAATATGAAATTTTGGACTTTAAAAAATGAAGAATAAAAAAATTTGAACTCAAACAAGGCTTAAAATAGTAATAATAATAATAATATATTTATGTAATATGAAATTTTGGACTTTAAAAAATGAAGAATAAAAAAATTTGAACTCAAACAAGGCTTAAAATAGTAAAAATGTATTTTAAAATAGTTCCCAAAAATTATTAAATAGTAATCCCCAAACCACCAAACTGATCTACATTTACTTGCACGGTCCACTCAATTCCATCCGCTAATTAAGTTGACGGATGTGGATTGATTTTTTTCAATTCACCTAAGTTCGGACGGATGACGAATGGAAGGCCACCTGACCCAACTTGATCCACAAGTATACCTATATTTCACGATAGAGGAAAATGATAATAATAAGGGCTAATACTTGATTGAAAATTGACTATTTTATTTGATTTTTTACAAAAAAATATTTAGAAAAGTAGATACAGTAATGTGACAATTTATAGTAATTTTTTGACTTTTTACCTAAAATCTTAAGCAATCCCGCTGCAGACCCCCAGTGGGGGTCACGCCCCCAGTGACGTGGCGCGCCCCCACTGGCTGAAACTTCAAAAAAAAAAAACTATTTTTTTTGGCCCAATCACGGACTGCCAC
This sequence comes from Camellia lanceoleosa, assembly GCA_025200525.1. Lineage (NCBI taxonomy): Eukaryota > Viridiplantae > Streptophyta > Magnoliopsida > Ericales > Theaceae > Camellia > Camellia lanceoleosa. The sequence continues at coordinate 54,738,103 of CM045760.1, forward strand.
CTCACTGAGAATCGACCCCCAGTGGGGGTCCGAAGCAATTTTCAATCTTAAGTCCCCAAACGATTATATAAATTTGAGATCCCAGACTTATTCACCCAAATTTGTTTTGGTGGGTAGTTGTGTGGTGGAAGTTAAATCACTACAACATATAAGAGTTTTAGAGACTATTTTTTTTTTTTTTTTTGGTCTTTAAAGGAAGAAATTTTTGTTGCAAAAATTATTTAGAGACTAATTTTAGTTGCCGCAAAGACATTCGTTAAAAGGTTGTCCCGAAAAATTTTAAAAAATGAGATTTTAGGGACAATTTTTAAAATGTTGCTAATAAATGCACTTTTAAAGACAAAATAACTTGATCCCAAAAGAGTTTATTTTTGAGATAAAACTTTTAGTCCCAAAAGGTTAGTAATTCATCATTAAATGTCTAATTTTTTCACTAAAAATAAAATAATAACACTTTTGACGATAAAAATATTTTTCCTTAAAAGGCAATTTTGTTATTAAATTTTTGTCTCTAAAATCTTAATTTCCTGTAGTGAATTTGTGTAGTACGAGATCTATATATAGAATAAATCTGACCCACAAGATAATAATTTTGAATAATTTTTAGATAGTTAAGTCTGAATTCGTAATATTGTTAAAAAAATAAATTATCATATTTTTTACAATAAAATATATATTTTATATTGTTTATTTTTATGTCTTCATGTTATTTATATTAATTTTTCTTTTAACTTTATTAAAAGGATTGCTATAATTATATTAAAATTATAAATTTTATTTTATGTTGTATAAATTTCAAAGAGGTCAGTATAACTAACCCTTATATCAACAACCCCATTTAAAGAGAGCGAACATGGTGGAGATAGTCGAAGATCATGTCCCATATTTATCTTATTTTCTCCACTAGTTGCATGCTTCAAAGCACGCGACTAATCTGTTCATAGTTTCCACAAAATGATGTTTGGGGTAATTTAAATAAGTATATTTTTTAATTTTTTATTAAAAATATATGAAAAAATAGAGAGATGATGTGATTTAAAAAAGGTAAAAAAATAAATAAAATATATTTTTTTAATTCATGCCAAACAAGCTCTAGATATACATCTCTAATTAATTAACAAAATCTCGTAGTAGACACTCTTTGTCTGTCACTAATCTAATTAAGTAATTTCTATTATCACAATATTAATTTTTTTTATTAATTGATAATAACGTCAAGTCGTATCTAAATTGGGCTTCTAATTATCCTTAGAAGTTAGCATTTCCTAGCAATTGTTTGCCATTTTGATGGCATCTATCTATATATTATATAGAAAGAAAAAAAAAAAAAAAAAAAAAAGGATTTCTAACTTATAAGTCTTGTGGGAGTTCTGAATTTTCAATCTAAATTTCATAATTTTTTGATTTTTAAAAATTAAAAAAAAAATCTTCTATTGGTTAGCTCTTATTCAAGCAAAAAATAAAATAAAATAAATAAAAATTAATATCCCTTGATTTATGATTTTTAATTAGAAATTACATCAAACCTAAAAAAAAGATGAAAAGTATATTAATCCAAATTCCCAATCTAAATTTCATAATTTTTTGATTTTTAAAAATTAAAAAAATATTTTATTGGCTAGCTCTTATTCAAACAAAAATAAAAATAAAAAATTAATATCCTCGGATTTATGATTTTCAAATGGAAAGTATACCAAATCTAAAAAATGAAAAATATACTAATTCATTTTAAAATTTAAATTTGAGGATCACTGAATATGGAAAACAATCTATTAATTTAAATTTTAAATTGGCACAATATAAATTTAAAATTATCATGATCTATACCATGATTTAGAAGATTTAAATACAAATTTAAAATTATTATAATTAGCTCATAATTTTTGTATTTAGGAACAATAAGAGTAACGTTGAGATTATTTATATATTTTACAAAAAAAATGCTTTTAAGAAGAGATATTATGAGAGGTTCAAAAACCTCATACAAAATCTATAGACTATCATAATCGCAAAACGTTGTCATCTTATTAAAATTTAAAGTTGCAATTTTTTTTCCCCTGATTTTGTATAATTTTTGTTAATATTTGTGACAATATGATTAGTTTATAAATTAATTTTATATTCTTTAAATGAAAATTTAAATTTAGATTCTTCCTTAAATTATGTTATCAGAATAAGATCAATATTTATTCATTAATTTGTGGATCTTTTATTAAATTATAAAATAAAATTTTAAATTTAAATTCTTTTTTAAATTATGTTACTACAATTAAAATGAAATCAATATTCACATGTATCATAATATTATTGGTCTAAACATAATATGTTATTAAATACACGTATTCAAATTACTAATCACTATTAAAAGTTTGTATTTTTATTTTATTTTTTGTCATTTTTTGTTTTAAATTTTATAAAAAAATTTATATTCTTCTAAACTATAAGGACTTAAATAATAACTTTTAAAATTTTTTTTTTTTAACAAATAGAAAAATATTAAGAAAATGAATGAGGTTTTTAACAATTGCCAAACATAATGGATTCTATTATTTTATTTTTTATTATCTCAATTGTCAATTAAACAAATTAAAATAAAAAAAAATATTTTTTTTTTTGGCTTAAATAGTTAAGAAGTGACTTTTGCTAAAATCAAATAAAAATAAACATTTTTTTCCCCTATTAGAAGTCATAGTTGGTAAAACTTACTTTTATTTTATATAATTAAAAAAAATAAAAAGAAAATGAGAGTTATTTGTGATAATTTATTGTTCCACTAATGCTACAGACTCACACTTTTTACCCATAATGATGTGGCAAGGGAGTTGGACCTCATGTCATTGAGTGTATAACAAATCAAGAGTTGACACATATGATATCACATTATTGTGGATACAATTGTGGGTCTCAAACATTTTCTTATTGTTCATCTAGACTTTTTTAGCATTTGCGAAATATGGTGGATCCTGTTATTTTTTTTAATCTCAGTTGTCAATTAAACAAACTAAAATAAAAAATAAGAAAATTTTGGCTCAAATTGCTAAAAAGTGACTTTTGCTACAACAAATAGAAATAAATGTTATTTGTCTAATAAAACTGATGGTTTATGAAATATCTTTTTTTTATTTATTTTTAAATGAGGGTTATAGGTGATAATTTATTGATTATCTATAATTACTTTCAGATCAAATGAGAATATCATTCTAAATTTTTTGGTTACCTTTTATTATATAGGTACTTTTTATTTTGTAAGAAATTTAATTTTATTATATTTAAATATTTTATTGTAATTTTTAAATTAAAAATAATTTTTGAAAAATTACATTTAAATTATTTTATGCCATTATAAAAAATAATTTTTTTAATATCAACTTATTCGATCATCCCTTTCTAAAAGGTGTATTTACTTTTGTTCATTAATATTAAAATTTTAATCAATCTTATTTATTTTTAATTAGCAAATAATTTTATATGTTTATATATACTATTTTGTTTCAATTGCTCAGGTTATTTGATATCTTAGTCTAAGTCCATTCAAATTTATTCAAAATTTTGAATTTTACATAAATTCTCACCAAATTAAAAATTATGTTGCACAATCTTTAAAAATTTACAGGCTTGATACGAGTTGTTTAGGTTCACCTTATGGATGACAATTTGAAACTGACTCGACGGGGACTCTGTAAGGCCCCGGTGTCCCACATCAGGAATGGAGGGGGAGTTCCTGGGCTATAAAAGTAAAGACCGGGACCCTTATACAGCATCGAGGCCTTTTCCCAAGTGGTGAAATCCCTATTAGAACTCCGCGGTTAAGCGTGCTTAGCCTGGAGTAGTTCTAGGATGGGTGACCCCCTGGGAAGGACAAATCCGTGCGGGCATGGCCCAAAGCGGACAATATCGATGACGTGTGAAGGGTCGGGGCGTTACAAACTCGACCCCTCGACCCCAATTGGAATGGTTTTTTTCTGAAAAATACTCCCGATGAACCAAGGATGATATTCAAAAATAAATCCCCGACCATTTTTGAGCCAAGAACAGTGATACAATCCACAGCCCCGGACCCGACCCCGTACCCGGTTTCCTCAATATGAAATTACCATTGTACCTCTGTTTATATATATATATATATATGAAAATGATCGAGAGCTCGAAACATAGTGGCTCGAAACGGCTCGAAACTATGCAAAGGAGCTCTGCACTCTCATATCTCTCTCTCGCTGTCATCCCTCTCATCCCGATCGCCACAGAGAGGAGCTCGGTGATGGTGGCGGCGAGCTCGACAGCCCAAATCACGGTGATGCCTCGCCGATGATCGCACCACTCTCCGCGATCGCCTCGGCCTCCGCCTCATACAGTTGATGCCCCCTCCCGCCCGGCCCTTCTCCCTTCCCTTCTTCTTCTTCTTCTCCATTCTCCTCCTCTTCTTCTTTTTCTTCCCTGTTCTTCGTTTCTGATTGAACAAAAACATAGGAAAAAAAAAAAAAATAGACACCAAAACGACGTCGTTTTGGTGTCGAGCCAAATTCGAGCCAAGGAATTTCGAGCTACGTAGCGGGATCGATATATATATATATATATGTTTCTCTCTCTCTCTCTCTCTCTCTCTCTCTCTCTCAGGGGACACCGAAACACACACACACATCGTACTCTCTCTGCTCACATTACACGGCTGTTGCTGCCGTCGCTTGGTCGCTCCTCTTTCACCGCCGACGTCTACCTTCTCCAGACTCTCTCAACGGTTTGACATCATCTCTTACGGAAGATTGCCTCTCTTACGGCTGTTGCTCTTGCTTCTACTCCCTCACCACTAATTTTCAAAGAGTACTCTCTCTCTCGCTTCTCCTCACCGTTGATCGTTGCCCGAAAACTAGTTGGGTCAACTCGTGCTTCGCTGGTCGATCTAAGGTTTTCGATACAGGGTTTACATACATGCTGGCATTAGTCAAAAAAAAAAAGAAAAGAACTTGACATTGATTGAGGCTTCTTTTTCTTCTCCTTCTTCTTCTTTCATTTTTTTTTCTTGGTTAAGTATACATGCTAGTCATTAGAGGATTTTGTTTTGTTTTGTGTTTTTGGATATATTTTGACAGTGTTGTATCAGTTTGTGGCTTGGATGTTTCAGATGAATCTACATTTGTACTTATGTTTCAATGTTTCGGATTGTATGGAATTCATACTTACGTAACTGTGATTGTTGTTTTCTTTTCTCAACTACTCTTTTTCTTTTTCTTTTTTTTCATTTCTGTTATCTCTATTTATTTAATTGAATTTGTTTCTGAATTAGACAAGTTTGTTACTTATCAAGCCCAAATGTTTATTAGGAAATATGTTTATTTTGTTCATCATTGTTTGTTTGATTGATTTTGTTCAAATTGCCACCCCTTGTGGATTGGGATGTGGCTGTTATATCTTGTTAGGATGCCAGATCTGTCTTGGGATTTTTCGGGATTGAGGAAACCTGCGGGGGCATTGATGGTTTCCCGCTAGGGATCAGGGGCAGGGATGGAGAATTTAGCACCTTCGGGATCGGAAACGGAGAGTGTAATCCCTGGCCCCTCCCCGTCCCGTTGCCATTTCTAATTCAACTCGCCCAAATTTGCAACTTTAGTAAGGGAATGGAAAGTTACATTATTAAAATTGTTACAAATTAAAAATTGATACATAAATTTGATAAAATTGTAAAATTTCAATTGTAAATTTTAATATTTTTTATTTTCATAATATAAATACAAAAATCTAACTATTTATATTATTTTATATAAATATATTTTAATAATTTTTTCACACCCTATGCATAGCATGAGTTTCCACTAATATACATGATTCCAATTAGTAAAGCTCTTTCAAATGGCTTCTCATAAAAGACCCAGATACAAGTTTATCATTAGATCTCTCTCCTCATAAATAATAATTTTAAAAAAAAATTGTAGACAGCAATCACTAAAAGAAGTTGGAAAGATCACTCACAAATCACTTCAACAACTTTAATAATTAAAAAAAACTATATAAAAGCTAATAGTTAGACTTGTTTTGGAAAGTAGAAAAATAATTAATTTATTAATTTATTATATTTTTTTAAAAAGTAAATAAAAAAATAAATAAATTATGTGATTTAAGAGTATCTCTACTGTTAATAGGTATTTTATCTATCTAAATATCTATTTATACTATTATTAAGTGAGGCCGAAATTAATTTAGTGAAACTTTCTTCTCCTCATGCCACGTGACAATTATATATATATTAAAATAAAAAAATTATTATACACAATATAAATAAGTTTTGAACTTAAGACATTATGTTTCATTTAAAACATATTTATCACTTTAGTAATATACATATTATGATATTAAATTCTTTATTATTAGTTCCCTAAATTGTACACATATCGTGTGTGCCACCCGCTAGTTACTATAAAATATACATTTTACTTTTGCTATGAACTGTTTATTTTTTTACTCTAACCATACGTTTTACTTTAACTATTTATTAAAATATTATTAATTTTATAGAATGTCACATCAGTAATAAAAATGGAGAGAAACAATCCTAATAATTAAATACATTTTACTTAACCTTTGAAGGCTAGTTACATGTACCTAGTGAATGTGAATTGAGTTAAAATGCATAATTATATCTCTAGTGCATTAGAGTTGAAAAAAATGAGTTATACTAAACATTTTAACTAATAAATATTAAATGCCTAATGGGTTAGAAATACTCTAAATAAGTGAATAAATTAACAAGTTGACTTTTTTATTTAGAAATTTTATTTAATATAATAATATATAATTTAAATTTATTTCACACATAAACCTTATAATATACTTATTCAATTTTTTCCACATAAATTTTGTATTTTGAGCAATAATGGGGACCGAATTTCTGATTCCCAGACTTACTACTAATTTAAGGAATTCGCTTGTTACCTATCGAGTTTTAGCTTGTGAGTCTATTGTGAATTTTATTTTGATAATTTAATTTTATGATTTTTAAGATTTTGTGTGTAAATCATCATGCAAAATATTAGATTGATTCAATAATTATAACTTATGATCTAATTTTCTTTGAGTTTTTTTTAAATGAATGAAAAGCATAATATTAAAAAGATATAAATAAATAATTTGCTAAAATTATTGAAATAATTTGTCCTTTTTATGAATAATCTACATACAATAATTTGAAAATTAATAAATCAAATAATCAAAAAGAGAATTACAAATAAATGAGTTTCTCACAAAATATTTATAAATTCATGAAAAAATTTATAAATTTAATTATTAAAACTAATAAAATTTACCGTTAACTTTAGCCTTCGTTTGGGATCTGTTGACTTTTTGACTTTTTGATTATTTAGTGTGGAACTAAAAAGTCTCGTTTGAGATAGAATTTTTGATTTTTTTGATTTTTGTAAAAGAAAAATTGAAATGATTAGGGTTTGGATGCAATGTTTTGTTTTATTAAGTTAAAAAGTCTATTTTATTTTTTGCAACTATTTTAGCCCAAACCCTATGACCTCGTTTGGAAACAGACTTTTTTTAGTAACCTTTTGAATTTTTTGGCTAAAATATGATGTAAAAAAACTAAGGCTCTGTTTAGTTATGTTTTGAAATTACATTTCTACCTTATCACTCCCGCTTCACGTTTGGATACTACTTTCAAAATAGAATTCCACCATATAATTCAAACTACAATTTGAAAACTCATTTGGCAGCTTTGTGATTCATTTCTTCACTTTCAACGTCAGCCTTCTTCCTCTTCCTTTCTGAAAAGCTTCCATGTCCATCGTCTCTGAAAAGGTTCACGTGAACTAATGTACTCATCTTTCTTTCTCTGTATCAAATATCACTCTGTATCAAATATCAAGACTAAAGATTTGTCACGGGTAGTATTCACAGAGAGCTCACACCATTTTATAAATCATGAATCCTGTGAACCCGCTCCCTACTCATACTATCTCCCACAAATCAAGTCACTTATAATTTATGCGTTGTGGAAGATTCCTTCTACGAGCAGCCAAACAACGATGAGTGCGAGGTCAAATAACTCACAAATTTATTTCACATATTTTCTTATAGGTCACTGATTTGAAAAAATCATCCCTAATTTGATTCCCAATTGTTTTTTTGTCTCAAGTCAAATTTATCAAACCTATTGTCGAATCAGACGATGCATATTCAGTCACTGTACGCACTCTATTACCAGTGATAATTATTCAACTCCCACTAATCTGGTAAGTATATCTTTCAATCATCTGTGATGTGCAAATGATTTTTGAGAAGTCCAAATGAGTTCTAAAATGATTTCTAAGAAGTCCAAACCAGTATAGAGATAGTTTGAGATAGTTTTCGATCTGTCTGAACTCTTTGCACCTTTTGTCTCCTTTGTAACTGAGCCGGTCGTGCCCCAGGTTATCCGGTCGGTCGTGCCCCGGGTCATCCGACCGGTCGACCTGCCTCTGCTCTCCTGCTGCTTGTTTCTTCTTCTGCTTATTTCTTTTGCTTATTTCTTATTGTGGCCTTCTTCTACTGCTTATTTGTGGTTATTTTTTTAGTATGTAAATACAGACAATGTTACGTGATTTTTATTTTGCAAATCATCTACCTTTCCTACAGTTGAAATAAACATTGATGTTATCCATTTTTATTTTCTCTTTGTTACCTTTCAAATCATCTGCTTCTCGTAACATTATTTAACAAGTTGAAGTAAACATTAATCTTATGTGGTTTTATTTTTTTTATTTGTGTTTCTTTATTTTTTTCTATCCACTCCAGAGTAGTTTGCTTTGTCATGATGTTGTTGCTGTGGTTCACGTTGTACAGGGTTAGAGGTTTCGCCACATTTGGGTCTCGCTCTTTTTGTTCTCGACATGATGACTGCAAAAGTTAAGAAAAATGTATGCAAAAGTTAAGAAAAATGTATGAAAAATGTATAGTAAAATGTATGATGTTGGTGTGAAGTTAAGAAAAATGTATGATGTTAGTGCGAAAAAAGGAACAAATAGGCAACATATAGCGAAACTGGATGCAGAGGGCGAACTGGTGGCTAAATCGGATGATCGACGGGATGATCGGCCGATTGTTTGTGGTGGCTGTTCTTCGCCTGCAATTCACCTCCCTACAACTCAGCTCTCAAGCTATCAAGAATATGAACTGTGCTTCAAACTAACCTATTCTTTCTTCCTTCACATAGATATGTATACTGAATGTAGTCAATATTATAGTGTGATGAGGCTGCTTAAGGTGTTGGAATGAGATGGTGAAGATGGGGTGTTGGAATGAGATGGTGAAGATGGCGTATTGGAATGAGATGGTGAAGATGGCGTATTGGAATGAGATGGTGAAGATGGTGCAGACTCAGATCTTATATAGAGACTAAGGTTCAGAAGGTCGAGAATGTTTTTTTTTTTTTTTTTTTTTTTTTTTTTTTTCTTATTTACTTTTCATTTCTTACTGATTTTTTATTTTATTTTTTTTATTTTCCTTACTTATTTTTAATTGCATCCGTATACTGACCATGTGTGCAGGTTTTTGGCATCGTCTTTCTTTTCCTTTATTCCACAGTGATGAACAGATATGCAAGATAGGAGGGGTAGGTGTATTGGATAAGTGAAATTACAATATTAGCCTTTTCATTTTGTTCTTGCATAACAACTTGCCATTCAAATCAAGAGGGGGCGAATTGGTTATTTCATACACAAATATCACTCCCCCCCCTCCAATTATATGACCTTCACTTCACGGCTGGGTGACATTCAAAGTACAATAATGCATGCACAAAAAGAAACGAGTTTTTTTTATTAAATTAATAAAATGTAATAAATGAAAAAATAATGAAAATGTTTGGTAACATTTACGTTTTGATTTGTATTTAAAAATATTAAACACACTGATTTATGTTAATTGTTATCAATATGTATTCTCTAAAGTTGTTGACTTCAACAAAATTTGTGAAAAAAATAAAAAAAGTTTTGTACAAAATGTTTGCACTGCCCTAAAAAATGAATTCACAGAAAAATTAATTGACACAAAATAATTGACATAGAAGTTATTTAAAAAAAAAAATTATTTGACAAAAAAATTATTCAAAAAAATTACTTAAAAACAATTAATTGAAAAAAAAATTATTTTTAATTCGAGTATTTTAAAAATAGTTTGGTTATGATTGTTGATAAAAAATATAGATATCGATATATGAGTTGTGTGTTTGATTATCAATTAAAGGTTGAATTAAATTTTGAAAATTATTTTGAAAACTCATCACCAAACAAATTTTCTACAGTCAAATCATAATTGCACAACTCACAAACTCAAAATATAACTCATACTCTCAAATCATATTTACAAAACTCTACCAAACGCAACCTAATATGTTTGGAATTACTTTTTAATTTTTTACAAAAAAATATACAAAAAGTAAAGAGAAAATGAAATCTTTAACTTTTTAATATTAATTATTAATTTTTTAATTTTTTTAATGATTTTTTAAATTTTAAATTAAAAAGTGATTATATCAAACGAGGCTTATATGCCAAACGAAGTCTTAATTTTTTATGTTTTTTTGAAACTTCTACTGAATTACGATTTTTCCGAATATAATAAGATTGGTGATGAGTGTATGGTCCCAAACTAAACCGCCTAGTCAGCTAAGTTATTGGACCCCACATGAGCAATTTCTTGGAAAGAAAACCATAATATCCCTTTTTCCTTGACCAATAAGGCTGCGCCTTCTGGCTTCACATGCGGATGTATGTTTGAAATGTAGTCAACATGGAAGAGAAGAAAAAGCAAATCCTAAGGCTTCTTTTGGTTAGCTTTCAAAATATAATTTCACATTTATTTTTGAGTGTGATATTTATTTAATATTTTTAAAAATTAATTTTATATTTATTTTTTAAAACTCTTTTTAAAGCGTGAAAATTTAGAATAGAATTCAAACTTAATTTAAAACTTTTTTCAAAACTCATAACTAAACAAAATTTTCACATCTAAATCATAATTTTAAAATTCACAAACTCAAAATACAATTCTATTATCAAATCATAATTCTAAAACTCTACCAAACACTAACTAATTTTTTTTTTTTAGAGATTGAAATATAAAATTATTTTTTAAAAATTGTAAAAGTATTATTAAAAGTTTGGATAAAATACGTTTTGTCTTTTTAAAGCTTAATATATATATTTTTTATTTAAACTCTGAGGTCATGTTTGATTCACAAGATTAATAGTGAAGTATTAATAATCTTATTAAATTAGTGTGGTATTCATTATTCAATTAGATTAATATCCATTGGATTAATAATCTTACCCCTACCCCATTACTAATAATCCTACAAATTTGTTAGATTAATTATCCATTTGATTAATAATCATAAACTAAAATGTTAAAACAAATATAGGATAATTGAGCCCACGAATTAATAATCTCAATCCTATGTTCTAATCCACCCAATCAAACATGCCTTTAAAGTTTTAATAGTATTATACAAATCGAGTGATTTGTTCACACATCTTACCTTCTGTAGTGGAGTTCAATACTTTTGAAAAATCTGCTACTTTGAAACATGGATGATCACGAGACGGGTTTGTAACTCTTTATTTCTGTTCTGTATTATATTGAGAGCATGACAAATCAGGTTGGTAGCGAGAACAAGGAAGGAGTGGGACGGGAGCTGGCTGATTTTAATAAAAAACTATAAATAATATAATATATTATGAATAATATTAAAAAGATGTAAGTTAAGAAATAAATAAGTAAAAATAAATATTAAGTATAATATTTTAGTTTTTAATTTTGTCATATTAAAAAATTAAGTGATATATTACATATATATATATATATAAATATATTTAGTAAATATAAATGAAGCGGGATAGGTTAGAACATGATAGAAAAAGCAAAACCCGTTCCTACTTTGAAGCAATCAACAAATTTATGAGATAACATATCTTACTTATAATTTTTTTTGCAACGTGATTACTTTATAACACCACATAAATATTGCCATGTGATGGTACGAGACTACTGGGTGGTGTTTTGAAAAGTTAGTAAAAAATTAACTTTTGACTTTTTAAACTAAAAAAAATTAGCTTTCTAAGTAGTGACTTGAGTAAAAAAATTAATTTTTTTGACTAAAAAAGTTAAAAATTGACTTTTTACTAACTTTCTAAACTGAGCAAATAACTATCCTATAATATAATTACATAACAGTGGGAAGTTAGGGACCCAATTTTTTTGTCCGTAAATTTACCCAAAAGTTGATTATTTGAGCCAAATTCAACCATTGTTGGATGGAATTCACACGTTTATACTTGGGTATCCGCCATGCGGTTTATGCAAGTAAAATTATAAATTAATTTATGAATAGTAAATTGACAAAAAATTAAATCACAGTTTGAATGATTTGAGAAGATTTTAATTTGTTAATCGATTAAAGAATATTATTAAATAATTATCAAATATTTGAATAATACATAATATTAATTTACATAATTTTTTTTTTATATATAACATAAACTAAATTTACATGGTAATATTTTTCATATATAAACTACTAATTTGTAACAAATTTCTTATCTTAAATCTCTTTCACACTCATTTTTAATTCGATATTTCATTAGAGGTTAAAAAAAAAAATGTAATAGCTATATCTTAGTGGAGTGATTTCGAAGACGAATTATAAGTTTTAAAATTTAATCCATATTTAGCGAATAGATCACTACGAGCGGTATTTTATATAATCTTACAATCAATACTAGCCCCACATTAACTTTTTTGAGCAAATTTTTGGACAAAAATTATGAAATACTAGAATAACTAATATTATAATGGCACTTACGTGTAGGTCATAATAATAGGTGAATTTATTATCCAATATATCCTATGAGAATTAATGACGTTTTTCATCAAATGTTATTATAAAACGTCACTAATTGTTAATTTTCAGTAATAATTTAAAATATTATCACAAAAAATGTCACTAATTATAAATTTTAAGAACAATCTAAAAAATTATTACAAAAAATGTTACTAATTTTCATCTTTCAGCAATAATTTAAAAAATTCATTATAGAAAAATATTACTAATTATAAGTTTTAATAACAATTTATAAAAATTATTGACAAAAAAAATTATTAATTGTCAATTTTTAACGACGTATGTGAAAACGAAAAATTATTTTAAATAATAATTTTATTAAAATTTATTTTTAATAAAAATTAAATCTAACTATTAAAATCTTTGATAATTTACCGTATAATAAAAATGGCAAACAAATTCTTATTTCAAGGAACGGAGAAAAATAGCCTTGATTAGGCCACCTACCACCGCCTTCCAACTAATACTCGACTATTTCAAGTTGCCAGGCTAGTACAAGTCCAAGTCCAAGGTCTTCATGTTAGAGAGACACACACACGCGCGCACAAACATATAGAGAGAGAGAGAGAGAGAGAGAGAGAGACAGAGAGAGAGAGAGAGAGAGTTCATCATCAAAGTCATTCCCAAGTCCACCACCACCGCCACAACAACAATGGAAGAAAATCACCATTGTTATTACATACCCAAATTCACCAACTTCACAATCACCACCACCATCATCACAACCACCACAATTATCATCATCTTCTCCACCATCTTCTTCATTCTCCGGCGATTCCTCGGTGGCCGCCGCCACCGCCTTCGAGCCTTCACTTTCAAACCTAACGCTAAAAACAAAGAAACCCTTTACTGTGCAGTGTGCCTACACAATGTCGCCGGCGGCGAGAGGTGCCGGAAACTGCCCAAATGCAACCACTGCTTCCACGTGGACTGCATTGACCCGTGGTTCGAAACCCGGTCCACTTGCCCACTTTGTAGAACCATAGTTCATCATCTTCCTACCAAGAAACAAAAACAGAAAACTGTTTTCTCTTGGTTTCTTTGGTTTTCCCACCTTATTCTCAGGAAAATTGGGAATCTTGTTGTGGATGGGATTACCAAGGCCTTTTTGGAACATAGTTGAGGTACTATTACTGGATTCCTTCACTAATTTATTTGTTGGGTGAAATTGTAATGGTGGTTCTTATAATTTGTTTATGGATAGTTTTTATAATTTTAATTGTATTAATTCTTTTATATTTAGTCTAATTTTAATGTTCTGATCATGTCAAATGAATGGCAAATCTTCAATTATTTTGAGCAGTTTGAATGGACAATTTATTTCTTGATTTCACTTCAATTAATCTAAATTTTAAAAGCGTAATATTAAAATTGAACGTTGGATTTGAAATGAATTTTTAAAAAAATTCATGTGTTTGGAAAGATATTATAAAAAATTTATTTATTTTAACTAAAAAAAATTGGTATGACATTTTATTTTTTTAAAAGATGACAATTGGCTTGAGTGGATTTTTAAATAAATGTTTTAGTGACATATTGGATGACATTTTAAATTTGGTAATCAAATTTTAATAATTTTGGAATTGCTAATATTACTTAGATCATACTCGTTGACTAGTGCTCTTAACTTTCAGGCCTTGTTTGGGAAGACTAAATAAGTGTACTTTTTGTCTTTTTGGACAAAAAAATTGAGGTTAAAAATATGGATGTTTGGGTTAACTTTTTGACTTTTTATGAAAAAATGTGTAATAAAAAATTGTGAAAATTGATTTTTAGAAGAAAATTTGAATTGAGAGTTGTGCAGTCGTAATTGTTGACTTTTGGTAAATAGTATTAACTTTTTAACTTTTTGAGTAACTTTTTGACTTTTTGAATTATTTGGGAGTACCCAAACTTGGCCTCAGTGTTGTTGAAAATTGTTTAAGAGCTTTAAAAGAGTAAGCTCTAATAATTCTAAATATGTTGTAGTTTTAATTGATTTGATGTTTAAAATGACACATTCTTCTAAATTAATGAGCTCTAATGACATAGAAAGTTAAAAAAAAAAAAAAAAAACACAAGATACAAACATCACTATCACAGTGGGACTCACACCCCATTAGAGCTCCAAAATATTTTTGTTTGATGTTTTGCTCTATGTTTTTTTGTTTTATTTTTTTTCTCTACATTACTAACTCATTAGAACTGATTTAGTATTCTCTTCTTAGTGGTATATATCACATTGCAGTATTGTTGTATTGCAGCGCATAGTAAGATGTTTTAAAGCTTTAAAAGGAAGACCTCTAAAGTAGCATTAATTTGTCTCTCTTCTTCTTCTTCTTCTTTTTTTTTTTTTTTTTTTTTTTTTTTTTTTTTTTTTTATCGTTTTTAAGGAGTGCCAGCTCAGTAAGCAGCTCTACGCTCTCTATCAAAGTCCCAGCGCATAATAGTAACCTACAATAGTCCCAGCCCATAATACTTGGTTCCTTTTGTTGCATTATCACATAAATCATTCACATGCATTTATTTGGATAGTGACATAAAACAATAGGTCGAGTCCAATATTTGGACGAGTCTACGTGTAACTTCACATGTAAAATTGGTCCATTGTGGCGACTAGTATGTACCTTTGTAAATGATTCAATCATTCATTTTATGTAACAAGTTAAAAAGAATAAATATATAAAAAATTATGAATTGATCTATTTTTAAAAATATGAGGCCGTATAAATAAAAATAATCTAATAATATAACAATTGATGTTATTTGAATAGTTTAGATCATTAAAATAAGTTTAATTTAGTCTGATAATAGGTCAACTTCACCTAGTTAAAATATTCAATTTTAGCACATGCAAATCCATATTTTATTTGGATTAGGGGATGATGTCTCAGTTCATAGAGTTCATCATAGGTCCATTCAATAATTTAAAGATTTTATTTTATAAAGTTGTTACGGTATATTATTCATGAATTTTTAATTTGATCATCTGATCAATTTACAGCATTTGTCACTATAAAAATAAATAATAACTGTTTCAAAAAAAAAAAAAAAGAAGACCATTCATATACATGTATATATTGGTTAAAAACCGCAATAGTATAAAAATGAATAAATTAACTATTTTTCATTATAAGTATCGGATAATCATAACTTGATCAATTTAAACATTTGTTCTTACAAAAATGAACCACACATGCTTTTTTGAAAATAGAGTATTCGATTTTCTAGCAAAAAACCTAATAAGTTGAATAAATTATGATTATTGGATTATTTTTTTCTTTTTTTAGTGAATGATAGACGTGAAGAGTTTTATAAAATAAGTGATTTGGATTATCAAAACAGGACCGGTAATGATCTCTATGAGTTCGGACATCACCCTACAATCCAGATCTGGACTGGAAGAAAGCTCAATCCAAAATGATACTAGTATAAAAATGAATAAATTACTTACATAGTCCTTGTAGTTTATTTTTTTCAATCAATTGGTCCTTATAATCTTAATTATATCAAATTTATCATTGACTTTTTTTATATTGTATCAATTTAGACCAATTAATAACACCTCTTTAGATGATGAATTGAAATTATTGTCAAAATAATTTATTCAATCTCTTCAAAATAATTGAAGGGTTGACACCCAATTTAAAATAATTAATTCTCTCCCAAATACATTATTTTACTGTTTATTTTTATCAAATTTATTAACGAATGTTATTAATTAGATAAAATTGATGCAATTTAAAAAAATTAAAAGATAAAGTTGAACAATTGAAATTACAAACACCTAACTGTCAAAAGATAAAAAATTATAAGAGCCATTGGTATTATTTAAAAAAAATAAAAATAAAATAAATAATATTACTTAAAAAAAATCATTAATTAGTGGGTTCCTCGGGTAGGGACTATAATACTGATGGAAGCTCCATTTCGACAAAATGTTCTGGTTTTATTTTAATTTGGGAGTATATGTTAGATTATTTGGTGCAATTTTGTTTATAGTTTAAGAGACAGAAATAATTTAAATAAGCTGAATAGAGAAGCTAATTATCTGAAAACTCCGAAGGAATGTTTTTGATTTTTACTTTTTATTATTAACTTTTAACTTACAATAAACTGCACCAAATAAATCTAGAAGCAGAATTGTGGGATACCTACAGAGGCCTTACAATCATCCTCGACTAGTGATTGCTTTGAGTTGAAATCGAATTCGATTATGAATTAGCATTGAAATTGATCCAAGAAGGAGCTCCCACAAAATTATAGAAGACTTCATGGTTTTAATGCAGAGATGTGGAAGTTTATATCAAGCGTATTTTCTAAGGAAAGGTAACAAATGGGTAAATTTCTGGGCAAATATGGGAAACATTGGTGGTGATGGAAGACCGATTTGAAGGAATATTTATAATGTTTATTATAAATTGATGTGACATGCCATGGTAAAATTTTAAAATGTGAAATAAGATTTAGTTTGTTAATATGTTAAATGTGGCATTAATTTTTAAAGAAAGTTTGTGAGAAATATTATTATTATTATTTTGTTGTGTAATGCTACCTAATAAATTATATGAAATTTTGTTATATTGCTTACTTGTAGGTGTTTTGCTTTCAATGTACCCAAAAATAAATAAATAAATAAATAATGACCTTAGCAAAAACAGTTAAAGGTGAAATAAATGTAAATGAAAACTAAATACAAAATTGACATGAATATTGTCTAGTCATCTTCTCATTTTTTTTTTTTTTTTACTAATTAAATTTGGGTCATAAAATATTTAAAATTTAGATTAAAGTTTCAAAACAATTGAAGCATAAGACACAATTGGAGTCCTTACAAAGGCATGAAAGTGGGCCAAATTTGGCATGCAGGCCTATCACTTGGGCCTGGATTAGTAGTTCGGCCTGGCGATGGCTTAATTTCAAAATCGACTGATCGCCCTGATCATCTAAAATTGATTGAAATTTTTTAGTTTTTGGTTGGTACAATATGTTTTAATTTTGAAAAAATTTACAATGATACGGACTGAACTTATTGAATAATTATCTTTTATTACTTTCTATATTCTATTTTTTTTTTTACTATTAGAAGATAAATTAAAAGGGTACATGCATCCTACTACTAAATGTATAATAAAGTTAAAAAATTTCGTTATATCAATTACAAAATACGTAACCTTATCATGAATTAGTGTAACAAAATTCTAAAATTTTGAGACTTGATTACAACATTTTTTGTCATGTCTATTGCATTACATACATACAAGTTCTTATATTTCTCATTTGGTTTCAATAATTCATACTAATTTGGTTACCTAAAAATAATTAATTAATTTCTTTTATTCTTATTTATAGATAATCACTTCAAATGTTATACAAACTAAACTAAAATATCTCTATATGCTAATCTAACAACTAATCACTACCTTTCGCTTAAAAAAAAAAAAAAAAAACCATTATTCAAATTAACGGTCAACTAACGAAAATGGACAATTTGCAAATGAAAAGTAAACCTCAAGGGAGGTCAATGTAATTTCAAAAAAAGTAGGAGAGGTTGGTTTAATTGTCATAAACCTTAGGGGATGTGACTATAATTTACCCTTAATTCTACAATATAATATACTATATGTCCCGTTATGATTTTTTTGATATTTAGTTTTAGTCAATTGTGGTATTTGCTCTGGACACCAAATTATCAAAATAATAATAATAAATAAATAAATTGTGGTGTATCAATCCGGCAATTAGTGCCCCGTATTCTGCTTTATTGTTTGAGGTCTTAAACCTTAATCGGATTGACTGTTCTATTATTTGTCCATCTAGTGAGACCAGCACCACTCCTGCCCCGCTCATTGTCAGTTTGAACTGCCATCAACAAAGAGGCAGAAGGACTCGCTAATGTAGATGTCGCAAGGCTTTGATTTCTCTTGATCTTTCTTTTGTCCTACTGGCGTTGAGTTTTGTGGTGCCATCTGCATTTTTTCTAGTTTTTCTGCGCACCCTAGGTCGAGGTTTATTGGTTTGGGCTTCAGGCTTGCGCTCGGTGTGAACTTAGCAACAAAATTGGCCAGAATCTGATCTTTGATCGCTGTCATTGGTCTGTATTCTATGTCATATTGACCCAGAACCATAGCCTATCGTGCTATTCTACCTGTCAAGTCCCCATGTTGTACCAGGGACTTCAGGGAATGCTCTGTGAGCACCACCATCTTGTGAGCTTGAAAGTAATGGTTCAGTTTCTTTGATGCCATTACCAGGGCGAATGCCATTTTTTCAAGAGGTGGATACCTTGTTTCTACACTTGCCAGGGTCTTGCTTACGTAATACACCATCTTTTGCTCTCATTCTTCTTCTCGGATGACCACGGCATTGATGACGGGGTCCGAGACTACCAAATATAGGAATAGATTTTCTCTCGGAATTGGATTTGACAATATCAGTGGGGTTATCAAATACTTCTTTAAGTCAGCCAGGGCAACTTAGCATTCATCTGTCCATAGAAAGTCTGTGGCGTTTTTCAACAGCTGGAAGAATGGCTTGTACTTGTTCGAACTCCGGTTGATGAATCTGTTCAGTACAACTGCCTTGCTGGTCAAAACTTGGACTTTTTTTTACTGTTGCTAGGCTCTTCAAATCAAGGATGGCCTTAATCTGCTTGGGGCTTGCTTCGATTCCTCTCATAGTCACCAGATACCCAAGGAATTTACCAGATCCCACTTTGAATGTGCATTTTGAGGCATTCAAACGAAGCCGATATGCCTCGAGGATATCAAAAACGTTCTTCAGGTCAGCTAGATAATCTGAAGGTTTCTTTCTCTTTACGATCATGTCATTGATGTAGACTTCCACAGCCTTCTTGATTAGATATTTAAACATCTTTGTTACTAGTCTCTGGTATATTGTCCCTGCATTCTTTAGTTCAAAAGGTTGATACTCTATAGCAGTAGAGTCCCTTTAGAGTAATGAATGCTATTTTCTTTTCATCTAGAGCGTACATGGTTATTTGATGGTTGCCTCGGTATGCATCAAGGAAACACATTCTTCTATGGCTAGATGTGGTATCCACAAGTTGATATATCTTTGGCAAAAGGAAGCAGTCATTTGGGTAAGCCTTATTCAAGCTTGTGAAGTCCACACAAACCCTCCACTTGCCATTCTTTGTTTTTACTACCACTGTGTTGGACAGCTACGTCAGGTAGTTTACTTCTCGAATTGCGAGTAGTTTACTTCTCAAAATTCCTGGGCCTCTAGCAGCCTCTTTACTTCCTCTTCAGCTGCTTGTACCTAGACCAAGGTTGGTCATCTGGCTCTCTGGACCACAGGTTTGGCCGTCCTATACATGTTGAGCTTGTGGCAGGTGACTTCGGGGCTGATCCCCGATATCTCATAGGGTGTCCAAGCGAACACCTCTATGTTCTCTCTTAAGAAAGTTTGCAATTTTCTTTCTTCTTCCTCAGCCAAGCCTAACCTGAGGAGAAAGAATCATTCTTTGTCCCCTTCCTGTACCAGAACCTTTTTCAAGGGTCTTGGCTTTTGCCGGCGAGCTCTTTGCTGACATCATCTAAGACTTTTTGGTCTTTGTCTTCTAACTCTATTGTCTCTACTTCTGTAACGGCGCAAGTGTACTTTATTGCTGCTATGGAGCAATTCTTTGCCTGCACTTGGTCTCCTCTTTACCTCCTCAATCCCGAACTCTGTTAGGAACCATAGTAGTTAGTATAGTGTTAAGGGAACATCCCTCATAGCGTACAACCAAGGTCTTCCCAAAATAACGTTGTATGGGAAGGGGGTACCTATCACGATAAACTCTGTAGTTACCATCTTGGTTCTTGCTTGAACCTCCAGGTTCGTGGTTTTTAGTGGCCCTATAGGGATTCTATTAAATCCGACCATGGGGCTGTCAGATTGTTCCAAATCGTCCTTGTGAAGACCAAGCTCCTTATAGCATCTAATATATATGATGTCACAGAAGCTGCCTTGATCCACTAGTATTCGCCTTATTTGGCATTCTCCAATCTTAAGAGTCACTACAAGAGCATCGTTGTACGGATGCTATACCATATCTAGGTTTTCTTCAGTGAATGAGATCATCGGCCCCCACTGTCCTTCTATGCGGGGCTTTTTCTGCTGAACTTGGTAGACATGCTGCAGATGCTTACCCGCTGCGTCTCACCTCGGATCTCATTATCGTTGACCTTCGTGTAGATCGTGTTAAGAACCTGTGGTCCATTCGCTTGTGGGGGCAGGGTAGAGGTGCTACTCCAGGTGCCTAGGCCAACTTCGCTTGATCTTCTTGTGTTTTCGCTTCGTTGATCAGGTCCCTCAGGTGTCATTGTCTGACCAAATCCTCCAAGTGCTATTTTAGGGCCTTGTAGCCCTGAGTCATGTGCCCACTCTTATCATGGTAGGCGAAACTCTTCCCAGAGTTTTTGCCTATATATTCCCCGGGGTCTTCTGCGGTACCCTAAAGTAGGGCTAATTTGTAATCCTTTCTAAGACCTTATAAATGGGAATCTTGAAAACTATGCTTACGACCTGCATAGCCTTCAATCTTGGTTCTGACTTGTCGGCACCGTTATTTCCTCGGCTATGCTTTGGCGAGCCATTTATCTTCTCCTACTTTGCTACTCCTGTCTTCTTTGCTTTCCTATCCTCTTCCACCCTTGCGTATTTCTCAATCCTTGCCATGAGATCTTCCATGTTCTTTGGGAGGGTCTTTGTAAGTAGGGGTGGTCACGAGTCGGTTGCGGCCACGGAACCTCTAATCCGACATTTATTTGCCGGATTGACGGGTTGAAGAAAATCAATCCGCATCCGTCCGCCAATCCGGCGGATACGGATTGAGCGAATTGGCTGATGGATGCGAATCGGTTTGGCGGTTTAAAATTTTATAAATTTTCTGATTCCATTATGCATTAAAAAGTGAACCACTTGGAAAACTAATTTTGAATCTCAAGTTTGGAAATGGCCACTGATGACAGTGCTTACCAAATGTTTGGCAAATTTGAAATGTAAGGAACTATGCAATTACTAGGTAGTAGAAAATGCAACTTTCCATACATACATACGTCCATATATTCATATATTAACATATATATAAGCAAAATGAAATATAGAAATCAAAAGCAGTAATTCCAGTGGTATTGAGCTATAATTATCAATTATGCACATTTTTCTAAAGATAAAATGCAGAAATATTACATTTAAGAAACAAAATTCACCATAGCAATTGAAAGCAACTCCATTAAGCAATTTTTTCTCTTTGTGAAAAATCATTAAGACAAAATTTAACTGGTCAAAAGTTCAGAAAAGATGTACCTTTGAAAGTAGCTCATCCGGCAAGGACCGATGTATAAGTGTTGGATCAACAAATGTTTACTGCTTGCACTCCCAAAAGGAAGGACTGGTCTTACATGAACTCCATAAAGATCTGGGATTTAAAAGTAAATAAACATAAAAGATAATGAAAATTGAAAACTATTTACTTTCTCAAAGAATAACTAAGCCTATAACAAAGAAAATCCTCATTGCATCAGCTAAATAAGAACATTAAAAAGAGGGCCTGATATAGAAAGTTTACCAAGCCATGGCATTTGTGTTACAAAGAACTGTACAGTCCTCAGCTATGAAGCTGCTTCAAGCTCCGCTGGAATTTTCAAAGCAAAATCTGAAAGGACCATAAACATTGATTCAATATGAATTAAATTAATAGATACCATAAAAAAAAAAAAAAACCCTATAGAATTGAATGAATTTGACTTTAGGAAATTAAAAAAAATCCATATCAAATTACTGTAAATATTGATTATTTGGTCAATACCTAGATGGTAAAATCCAAAGAATCAATCGAATTTGTAGAAATAATAAAATCGTAATTTCGATAAATATTTGCATTGAAACAGAGATGTATGTGAGGGGAATTAGGGTAATTGTAGGAACTCAAAAACCTACCTGAAGTCAAAAGGGTATCACGATGGTGGTTCTTCCTCAGAGAAGAACTGGCACGAATCTTTGTTTCTCGAACATTTTCTTGAGAAAATTAGATAAATAGAAACACAAGGTAGGAAAATAAAAACCAAATTAATCAAGCCCATTGCAGAACACAGAACACAGGTTGAGAAGAAAAGAAGAGAAGAAGAGAAGAGAAGAGAAGAGGTAAAGATAAGAGAACAGAAGAGAAGAGAACAATACCTTCCAATCGAGGCTTTGATCGTTGCTCACTGCTATTGTTGCCGATTGTCGCTCGTCGCCACTGTCGCCGATCTCCGAACGTCGCTTGTTGCTGTTCAAGTAAGAGAGAGACAGAGAGTTGAGAGAAAAAGAGAGAGAGTCGAATGAAGAACCTAGGCAACAAAAACGTGAAATGAAAAATGAGGGCAAGACAGAGGGGGAAAATGGGAAAATATGAGGACGGGTGGATCGGGTACAAGAATAAAAGTGGTGGCTAATCCGCCACCCGACTCGAATCTATAAAACTGAAAATTTTAGGCCTGCATTCGTCCGCCACCTGTCACGTATTCACCCAAAGCACGTCAGGTCGGGTAGGGCAGATTTGGCGGGTCGGGCCATCCGCTGCCCAGCCCTATTTGTAAGGGATTGCCGAAGTGGGCAATCATCTTCCAAGCCATTCTTAAAAAACACGACCGTAAGTTCCTGGTTACAAGTCAGGGATCCGACTTGGCATAAGCCCTAAGACTTTCACCATCATTTATCTTTAAAGCCAATAAGGAATCTACCCTTAATGGTTGTAACTTGTTTGTAACAAACCTGGCTACTAATATCTCGGCCAAGCCTTTCCTTCGACAATTTGTGAAACCATGTCTGACACTATTCCTTCAAATATCGATGGGAACATCTTGCATAGTAACTGTTCATTCCCACTCCACCGAGCCATCACATTCAAATATAAACCAATATGGAAGTTTGGGTTAGACTTACCATCATAGATGTGGAATCTCAGTATGTTGAATCTTTTCGGTGCCTCGAATACGTCCAATTCCATTGAGAACGGTCTCTTCAGCTGGGCGCGGGATGTGATCTCGACATCCTGCCGCTTCCTCTGCAGATAATCTAGCAGGTCTTCTTTCGACCGACCAGGAGCTCGACTATCGGTCGACTTCAACCTCTTCGGCGCGATGCTTCCTGTTTTGGGATGTGTTCTTTTGGACCTTTCTGCATCTGCCATGTCATTGAAACAGAGGCCCTTCCCGTTGTCCTGCCGAGATCCCCTGACCTGGGTTCCTCTAGTCCTCGAGGTTTTTTAGGACTCCTCCTGATGAAATTTTGTCAGTCTGGCATTCTGGGATTGCCTTTGTGTGTTCCTAGGTCTCTTCTTGTGTTGGGGGACTGTTGGCATTGTAATCAGTCATTCCTTCTGGGCATTGGTGTTTCCCGCTGGAGTCGGTATCTCTGACAAGGGCAGTGCCAGTTGCATCACCTTGTTTTGTATCATAAAGTTCACTACAGTCTACAAATCCGTTTGTTTGTTCGCTAAGTGCTTCAGTTCGTCATCTCTCCTTAAGCATCTTTCTCTCCATACTTGGCAGTTGCTTTCATTGTAGTATTCTTCTCCGTTTCCCATTCTCGGGCCATTACGCCCCTTTGCAACGTTGTTGGCGTTAGGGTTCACTTTCTGTACTTTGTCATCATCATTTCTTATCCTGTCGTTAGGATTCACGTACTCCTCTTCCTCATTGTGCATATCATCTCCGACTCTTACTTCTTGTCCGGCGTTGGCCATCTATTCTTACTAAGTTCCCACAGACGACACCAAATTGTGGGTGGTGATTTCCGATCTCATAACCAAATAGGGAGCTTAGCTGGAGAGCACGCGGTAGAATAGATTAAACCAAGCACTAGCCAACAAGAAAACAAAAATACTGCGGTGGCTTGTCCACTCGGGAATACTCCGACGATCAAGTCAGTCACTTATCTCTCAAATATATCAACTCAAGTAATTAGTGCACAAGTAAAAGTATACCTTAGACCTATGGGAGTGCCTTACTCTTATAGCCAACAGTGCTTTTGTCCCTTAGAAGTCTTATGTAGTAGGACTTAAGCACAATACTTATTTCGGACTTTTAGTTAGATATGGATGAATTCCTCAAAAACCCCATCCTTACTCGAACTAAGCGCATCATTTATCTAGCACTTTTGTCCTTTATCCAAATATCTCGGATTTTGATATTAATGCACAAGATCTTAGCAATACCACAATCATATCAGCAATCTTGTTTGTCCACGTGGCACCTCGGCCATGTGGCATGATCCTAAAAATATATCCCCACATTATGGATTGATCTATTCTTAAAAATATGAGGTCGTATAAATAAAATTAATCTAATAGTATAACAATTGATATTAGATGAATGATTTAGATCATCAAAATAAGTCCAATTTAGTCCGATAATAGGTTTAACTTCACTGTGAAGTTGAGATATCCAACTTTAGCAAATCTAGACTTTATTTGGATTGTGGGGGTGATGTCTCAGTTCATAGAGTTCATCATGGGTCCATTCCAATAATTTAAAGACTTTATTTTATAAAGTTGTTACTGTATATTATTCAGAAAAAAAAATTTAATTTGATCCCTTGATCAATTTATAACACTTGTCTCCATAAAAATAAATAACTAGTTTTATTTATTTATTTATTTATATTTATTAAAAAAAATAGAACATTCATTTTTTTTTTATTTTTTATTTTTTAAAGGTGAAAAACACAGTAGTATAAAAATGAATAAATTAGCTATTTTTCGCAACATGTCGTTCATTTATAAGTATTCGATAATCATAACCTGATCAATTTATAAGTATTGGATAATCATAATTTGATCAATTTATAGCATTTGTTCCTAAAAAAATGAACGACAAATGCCTTTTTGAAAATAGACTATTCATTCTTTTTGGTAAAAAAAACTCGATAAATTGAATAGATTATGATTATTGGATTAACTTTTCTTTTTTTGGTGAATGATATACACGAAGAGTCTTATAAAATAAATAATTTAAATTATTAAAACAAGACCAGTAGTGATCGCCACAGGCCCAGATATCATCCTCCAGTCCAGATCTGGACGGGAAGGAAGCCCAATCCAAAATGATAGTTTAAAAATGAATAAATTACTTACATAGTCCTTGTAGTTTATTTTTTTTAATCAATTGGTCCTTATAATCTTAATTATATCAAATTTATCATTGACTTTTTTATATTGTGTCAATTTAGACCAATTTTTAATGTTGAATTGAAATAATTGTCAAAATAATTTATTCAATCTCTTCAAAATAATTGAAGTGTTGATGCCCAATTTAAAATGATTAATTCTCTCTTGAATACATTATTTTACCATTATTTTTATCAAATTTATCATCGAATGTTATTAATTAGATAAACTTGATGTAATTTAAAAAATTAAAAGATAAAATTGAAACAATTGAAATTACAAACATCAAACTGTCAAAAGATAAAAATTATAAGAGCCATTGCTATAATTTTCTTTTAAAAAATTAAAAGTACTATTACTTTAAAAAAATCATAAAGTGGTGGGTTCCTCCTGTAGGTACTATCAAATTAAATACTGATGGAAGCTATAGGGTGGGTTCCTCCTGTAGGTACTATCAAATTAAATACTGATGGAAGCTCTAGGGCACACAATGGACCAACAAGGTTTTGGCCAATTATTTCACCATGGGAGAGCAGGATACTTGACAAAATGTTCTACTTTTATTTTAATTTGGGAATCTATATTAGATTGTTTGGTACAATTTTTGTTTACAGTTTAACAGACATAAATAATTTAAATAAGCTAAATAAAGAAGCTAATTATCTGAAAACTCGGAAGGGATGCTTTTGGTTTCTATTTTTTTTGTTTTTTTTCTTATCGACTTTTAACTTACAATAAACTGTACGAAAAAAATCTGGAAGTAGAGTTGTGGGATATCTAGTGATTGCTATGTGTTGAAATTGAATTCGATTCTGAATTAGCATTGAAATTGATCCAAGAAGGAGCTCCACAAAATTGTAGAAGACTTCAAGGTTTTAATGCAGAGATGTGGAAGTTTATATATCAAACATATTTTCCAAGGGAGGGTAACAAATGTGTAAATTTCTTGTCAAATATGGGAATGGATCGAATTGAGCCATTGGTGGTGATGAAAGATCAATTTGAAGGAATATTTATAATGTTTATTATAAATTGATGTGAGATGTAATGATAAAATTTTAAAATGCAAAATAAGATTTAATTTATTAATATGTTAGATATCAGCATTAATTTTTGAAGAAAGTTTGTAAGAAATATTATTATTATTTTTTGTATAATGCTACTCTGATAAGTTATATGAATTTTTGTTATATTGCTTGCTTGTCAGTGTTTTACTTTCAATGTACCAAAAAAAAAAAAAAAAAAAAAAAAAAGACCTTAGCAAAAACAATTAAAGGCAAAAGAAATGTAAATGAAAACTAAATACAAAATTGACATGAATATTGTCTAGTCATCTTCTCATTTTTTAATAATGTTTTTTTTTGTTTGGGGGCTATGTTTACTAATTAAATTTGGGTCATGAAATATTTAAAATTTAGATTAAACATTTAAAATTTAGATTAAAGTTAAAAAACAATTGAAGCATAAGACACAATTGGAGTCTTTACAAAGGCGTGAAAGTGGTCCAAATTTGGAATGCAGGCCTATCACTTGGGCCTGGACTAGTTCAGCCTGGCGATGGCTTAAGCTTAGCCCAATTGTAAAATCCACTAATGGCCCTGATCATCTAAAATTGATTGAAATTTTAGTTTTTGGTCGATGTTCATAATGTTTTCTAATTTTGAAAAAATTTACATTGATATGGACTGAACTCCCCCCCCCTTTCTATTAGGAGATAAATTATAAGGGTAATGCTATGGTGTGCACCCCTAAAAGGGTGCATACCATATGCACCCTATCACTAAGGGCATATTTATTTGGATGAACTAGATAATGGAGGATCGTAATCCATTGAATTGTTAATCCTAGGATACATTGTCTCCGAACTATTTTGTTGGACTGAATTTGTATTCTTTGTTTGTTTAGTTATATGCTTAGATGTCTTGATTGGATTATTCTATTAAATCCTCTGTTTGTTTATGATATTATGGAGAAGGATAAATACTCAAACAACTATTTTGCCCTTTTGAATTATTTACTAAATAATAGGAATATTAAATTTGAATTATAAATTTTATTTAATTTTTTATTAGAACTTTTAAAAAATTAAATATATAGAATATTAATAAAAATTACATAAATTTATTTTAATTTGTAGTTGAGATTTTTAAATTTTATTTTACTTTACTAAGTATAATCAATACCATATGATTATTAAAATAAATAATTTAATAAAGTGTATATAATTTAATAAATAAAATTTATTAAGTATAAATAATTTATTATGTATAATTTAATAAATAATTTATTAAATATATTTTATTTTTAAAAATATATTAAATAGTAAAGGTTCAAAAATGTAATTTCACTACCTAATCTCATAGGATGCGTTATACTATGGATTGTGCATCCCCCCACCCCACCCCACCCCACCCCACCCACAAATGGCATAGAACAATCCCATAGATTTAGGATTCATAATCCGGTACAAAAATTTTGAATCAAACAACGAATTATTAGTTCGGATGGATTATTAGTCTTATTCCATGCTTGAATCCTTCCAAACAAATACCATGTAAATGTATAATAAAGTCAATAAATTTTGTAACATCAATTACAAAATGTGTAATCTTGTTATGAAGCGTAAAAAAAGTTTAAAATTTTGTGGCTTGATTATGATATTTTTTGTTATATCAATTTATGATAAGATTAAACATTTTGTTGTTAATATTACAAAATTTAGTGTCTTGATAATACATTTACTGGTTATTCTAACCCTAGAGCTCCAATTATCAATAATCCAAGTAATCAATATGAAATAATTTTTCTTCAAATTTTCACTTCATCCAAGTTGGTTATAACCGAAAAAAAAAAAGAAAAGATTAATATACTCTTGGAAAAATCCTATGGTATGCATCACTTTAAAAGTACGTGCATACTATATGTATTCTATTAAATTAACGTAATTTTATTATAAATTTTTATAACATCAATCATAAAATGTGTAATCTTATTATAAATTAGTGTAACAAAATATTCATAATTTTGTAGTTAATAAAATTTGTGATTTGATTATGATATTTTTTATTATATTAATTTGTGATGAGATTATGTATTTTATAATTAATATTATCAAAATTTTTGATAAAATTATATAAATTTATGATAGAGTTGTGCACTCCTAAGGAGTGCACACGACTTTTCCATAATTTTGGGTTGACAAATGTTTGAAAGTTGGCTTTTGCCTTTTGAGTGAGAATGCAATGTTTGGTAACCAAACAAACAACGAAAAAAGAAAAAAGCATGTGACGTTTTTGCTTTGGGTTATTTTGTGGGGGTAGGTTAAAAGTTATTTTTTTTTTTTTTGAAAAAATATGTAAAAAAATAGATAGTTAACGTGATCTAAAAAGGTCAAAAAAAAAAGTCAAAGTACATTAATCGTGCTAAACAGTTTGACTTTTTCAGCGGTAGGATTAACAAAAAAGAGTCTTTGCTATAATTAGGACGGTGTAAAATATTATCCAATTAAAATTGCATCGATTTGTATCAATTTATACTGTTCTATTTGCTAAATTTATAATTTGTCTTCGAAACCACTTCGCTCTAGTATAGTTAATACATATATTGTATTTTTTTTTTTGAACTTTTGATTGGATATTAAAGTAAAATGAGTGTGAGAAAAATTTAAGATGTGAAATTTTTTACAAAATAGTAGTTATTGTTATTGTTGGGTAATCTTCACTGTATTTAAAAGATATTAATTCTGTTGTGTACAAAATAACAATTAGAATTAAAGAAATAAAGAAAAGGAGAGAATATGTTTGATTACAAAAATCAAACTCGAAATAAAAATAAATAAATAAATAACAGATTTTATTTTGTTACAAAAACAAAATTAAAATCTGATTAAATAAACAAATTTAAAAACAGAATAAAATTAAACAACTTACTTGGTTAATTTCTTTGAATTACTTTTCTGATAAAGTCCAGTGTTTAACACTGTGTCCTTAAGACAGATTCGTCCTCTCCACGGTGCTTTCAGAATTTGGACGTCTATCTCCCAGGATGAAATGATCTTACCACAAACAATAGCAGCACTACAAATTGTTTGCCTTACGAACACACTAAGTGTTTACACTCTTTCTTTCAGAAATAAAATGCAGCAAGATGAAGAATAGAATTAGCAGAAGTGAAATACGAAATTTCTGAATAAATTACATCAAATGAGGGTGGTCCTATTTATAGATGTGAAGGTGACTCTTGGTTTTGAATTGAACAGGTATGATACCTGTTGGTTTTGTATTTGAATCTGTTTATAATTCAAACAGATAGCAAAAAACGGGAAGGGCCTTGTTTGGGTGTGCGTTAATACCAAACTAGTTTATTTCGGGAAGGGCCCTGTTTGGATGAACATTAAATCCAAACCGCGTGTGTGGTGATTTTTGGGTCCAATGGGTCTAGCCCATTTTGCCCATAACCTCTCCCTCTAAAACACTTGGGTACCCCTTGGGGCACACCCCAAGTACCAAACCCATGCCTTATAAACCCTTTCAAAACCTCTCACCAAATCAATGTGGGACAAGCCTTATTCAAACCTTTAAGGAATTTCCACCAAAACACCATTTCCATGGAGCATACTTTGGCTTCAATTTCCCATTCACTCGGTAATGGTTTTGAGCAACCAAATATACCACGTGAATCACAACGCGGCAAAGAACGCGTTACCACTTTGACCCGTGTAAATCGATACACAGGGCCCACCTAAAAATTAGACCAAACTTAGGAAAAAATTCTGGTTTTACCCAGAATTTTATAACCATTTCCAACAATCCCCCACATGAATGGAATTTAATGACAATGGAAATGCAACAATATGCAGACTTAACGAAAGAGTATAAGTCGAAAATATCTTGCATCAGGATAGGTAGTTATCGGCCTTGAATCTTCCCTGGTGATAACCTATCGGACTTACTGGCTAACCAATGGATGCGATGCCTTGAATTATTCAGCCGTTTGTGTAAGCCAAGACAATAGATTTCACACAAAATATCTTCTAACACATCGTGGTTCTCACTGTTGTGTTCATTTTGGCCTTGAACGCTCCTGGTTTTCATGAGTGTTTTTAGAGAATGTAGCCTCTTTCATTCTCATAGAACCGGCCCCAGTGCAACACTCATATAGATGATTCTTATTGTGAGTATCTTCTTATACTCGTCTTGATTTTATGCCTTAATCAAGATATAAGTAATCATTAAAAGCAAAGCTTATCCTTATGCCCCTGCAGACAACATATGTTGCAGATATCACTCTCACCATAAGAATGGGTAAGGAATTTAAATCCCTTGGTGATTTCTGGTGAGCCATACATAACTTAGTTGTCCATTTGAACTTAGTTCTTGGGATCTCCAGTCATATAAGTAGGGTTACCATTATGACGACTCTTATGTAATAGGCTTTAATCTCATTCCCTTCGATGAACTATACACTAGCTCTTTTGTCAAACCTTTTGTTAACGGATCCGCAATATTCTCTTTAGATTTTATATAATCTATTGAGATTATTCCGTTTGACAATAATTGCCTTACGGTATTATGTCGACGACGAATATGTCGTGACTTACCGTTATACATGTGATTCTGTGCCCTGCCTATTGCAGATTGACTATCACAATGAATGCAAATAGCTGGCACATGTTTTGGCCACATTGGAATGTCTTCTAAGAAGTGACGAAGGCATTCTGCTTCTTCACCTGCTTTGTCTAAAGCAATGAACTCGGATTCCATTGTGGATCGTGCGATGCAAGTTTGTTTCGTGGATTTCCAAGAAACAGCAGCGCCTCCTAGAGTAAAGACATATCCACTAGTAGATTTTGAATCTTTAGTATCCGATATCCAATTGGCATCACAATAACCCTTAAGTACTGCTGGATATCGAGTAAAATTCAAACCATGATCACGGGTGAATCTTAGATATTTAAGAACCCAAATGATCGCTTTCCAATGGTCTTCTCCGGGATTACTAGTGTACCTACTCAATTTACTGATAGCATAAGCTATATCAGGACGAGTACAATTCATTAGGTACATTAGGCTTCCAATGATTTGGGAGTATTTTAATTGAGACACTGCATCACCTTTATTTTTCGATAAATAAAGACTGATGTCTACAGGTGTTCTAGCTAAATTCAAATCATCCTTGATAAATTTATCAAGAATTTTCTTAATATAATGAGATTGAGATAATGCATATTTGTCAGATGTTTTAGTTATTTTCATTCCTAATATAACATCTACGACCCTCATATCTTTCATATCAAATCTTTTGTTAAGCATTTGCTTAGTTGATTTGATCATGTTTTGACTGCTTCCAATGATAAGCATGTCATCCACATAAAGACAAGCTATGACATATCCTTGGTCAGTGTTTTTAACATAGACACATTTGTCACATTCGTTTATCTTAAACCCATTAGTAAGCATTGCATGATCAAATTTTTCATGCCATTGCTTAGGTGCTTGTTTTAATCCATAAAGGGATTTTACAAGTCGACAAACTTTCTTTTCTTGCCCTGATACTACAAACCCTTCGGGTTGTTCCATATAGATCTCTTCATTTAGATCACCGTTTAAGAAAGCTGTTTTAATATCCATTTGATGTATTTCTAATTTAAACAACGCTGCTATAACAATAAGTATGCAATTGGATGTTATTTTTGTCACAGGGGAATATGTGTCAAAATAATCCAGACCTTCCTTTTGTCTGTAACCTTTAACTACAAGTCTTGCTTTATACTTGTTAATTGAACCATCTGCTTTCATTTTTCTCTTGAATATCCATTTATATCCAAGAGGTTTAGAACCTGGTGGAAGATCCACAAATTCCCAAGTATGATTTTGCATAATGGATTCAATTTCATTATTAACAGCCTCTTTCCACAAAGGTGCTTCAGGACCTGTCATTGCTACCTTAAAGCTTTGAGGTTCATTTTCTAATAGGTATGTCAGAAAATCTGGACCAAAGGATTTTGATGTTCTCGCTCTCTTACTTCTTCTTGGTTCATCATCAGTTAAATCTTGTTGGTTGAAACCATTACTAGTCTCTTGTGTTTGATTGTCATTAGTTTCTTGACTTTGTGTACAATCATAAGTTCTTTTCTGTGAACTTAATTCCTGTCCTTTCTTGTAAGGAAAGACATGTTTAAAAAACACTGCATTCCTTGACTCTATAATAGTGTTTACATTTATATCAGGTATTTCTGATTTATAAGTCAGAAACCGATATGCACTATTATTCTGAGCATAACCAATAAACACACAATCTACTGTTTTTGGTCCAATCTTAGTCTTTTTAGGAACAGGAACTTCAACTTTTGCCAAACACTCCCACATCTTCAAGTATTTGTAGGAAGGTGGTCGACCTTTCCATAATTCATAAGGAATGCTTTTGGTTTTGTTGTGGGGTATTCTATTAAGAACATAATTAGCTGACAATATTGCTTCCCCCCACAAGTTTTGTGGTAAGCCTGAACTTAGTAACATGGCATTCATCATTTCTTTTAGAGTTCTATTCTTCTTTTCAGCAATTCTATTTTGCTGTGGAGAATAAGGGGCTGTAGTTTGGTGAATAATGCCATGTTGTGCACAAAATTCATTTAATGGTGCATCATATTCACCACCCCTATCACTTCTAACCATTTTAATGGTTTTACCAAGTTGATTTTCAACTTCTGTTTTGTAAAATTTAAACATTTCTAAGGCTTCATCTTTACTTTTAAGTAAATAAACATAACAATATCTTGTGCAATCATCGATAAATGTTATGAAATACTTTTTGCCTCCTCTAGTTTGAATAAATTTTAGATCACATACATCAGTATGAATTAATTCTAGAGGTTCAGTTTTCCTTTCAACTGATTTAAATGGAGCCTTAGTTAGTTTTGCTTCTACACAAACTTCACATTTATGATTAGGATTAATTTCAAACTTTGGTATATAATCCAAACCAATTAATCTCATAAAGCATCATAATTTACATGACCTAATCTACCATGCCATAAATTCGACTCAAGAATATAAGCAAAAGATGTGTTATTCTCATTCATAGCAACTTTTGGTACAACTGTCATTACATTAAGTTTAAAGAGACCATCACTCATGTATCCCTTACTAACATACATATCATTCTTTGTTAATACAAACTTATCAGACTCAAAAACAAGCCTAAAACCATTTTTACTTAACAAAGAACCAGAAACTAAATTCTTCCGGATGTCAGGTACATGTAGTACGTTGTTGAGGGTTAGTTCTTTTCCTGATGTCATCTTCAAGATCACTTTTCCTTGTCCAGCCACAGTAGAAGTAGAAGAATTTCTTAGAAAAAGTTGTTCACCATTTGCAGTCTCATTGTAGATAGTGAACATCTTCTTGTCCGCACATATGTGACGAGTTGCACCAGTGTCAACCCACCATTCTTTGGGATTTCCAACCAAGTTAGCCTCAGACACCACAGCAGAGAGGTTGATGTCATTCACTCCGTCAGAGATGTAATCCAATTCTGTTACATTGGCTTGATTGGTGGTCTTCTTGCTTGTACTTCCATGATCCTTCTTAGGGCGGCGGCAGTCAGAAGCTCGATGTCCAGTCTTGGCACAGTTATAGCATTTTTCTTTGAACTTCTTGTTGCCATTGTTGTTGCCTTGTTTAGGACCATCTCCAGTAAACTTCCTCTTTTTGTTATGTGGTTTTTGAACTTGTTCAACCACATTAGCCTTGGACTCAATGGGATTTTTCCCATTTCTCTTTTCAGCCTTTCGGTTATCTTCCTCAATTCTTAATCTTACAATTAACTCATCCATAGTCATCTCTTTGCGTTTATGTTTTAAATAATTTTTGAAATCTTTCCAAGCCGGTGGTAACTTTTCCACCAAAGCAGCGACTTGGAAAGATTCGCTAAGAGTCATACCTTTTGAATGAATATCATGCAAAATTATCTGAAAACTTTAAACTTAAGATATTACCGTTTGGGAGTCTACCATAACAAAATCCAGAAATTTACCGACGACAAATTTCTTCGTGCCGGCATCTTCTGTTTTGTATTTTTTCTCCAAAGAATCCCATAATTCTTTTGCTGACTTCAGAGGACTGTATATATTATACAGCATGTTGTCAAGGCCATTGAGGATGTAGTTTCTGCACAGGAAATCTGAATGTTTCCAAGTATCTACAGCGGCAACAACTTACCGATCACTTTCACCTTCTTTAAGTGCTGGAGCCTCTTCATGGAAAGCAAAGGCCAAATTAAGAGTTGTAAGATAGAACGGATCTTCTGCCGCCATCTCTTAAACTTCGATGCAGATTAAATTTTTCGGTTTTTCTCCATGATTGATTGGTACATGAACATGGTTACGAATAGGGACCCGATGTTGGTGTAACAATAGGAGTACCCTTGCCGAGATCTGATTTAGTTGTAGTAGCCATAATCTCTGATTACAAAAATCAGAAAAAATTAAAACACAAATTAATTTTCTAGTTACTAAAACTAGAAAATAAATTATAACACAAAATAATTTTATTTTCCTTGTTACTAAAACAGGAAAAATAAAATACCAAAATAATTTTCTGTAATACCAAATAATATTCTGAAATTGTTAATGACACCAGTATTGTACTACTAGTTGTCAAAGAAAAGAGACAGTATATTACTACAATCTGTCAAATAGCATAAATCACTATTTGTTTTTCCAACCAGAATATTACTTTAAAAAACAGAAAATTAAATACAATGAAGATACCAAAAAGGAATCTGTCTTAAGATTGTTATTGTTGGGCAATCTTCACTGTATTTAAAAGATATTAATTCTATTGTGTACAAAATAACAATTAGAATTAAAGAAATAAAGAAAAGGAGAGAATATGTTTGATTACAAAAATCAAACTCGAAATATAAATAAATAAATAAATAAATAACATATTTTATTTTGTTACAAAAACAAAATTAAAATCTGATTAAATAAATAAATTTAAAAATAGAATAAAATTAAACAACTTACTTGGTTAATTTCTTTGAATTACTTTTTTGGTCAAGTCCAGTGTTTAACACTGTGTCCTTAAGACAGATTCGTTCTCTCCACGGTGCTTTCAGAATTTAGACGTCTATCTCCCAGGATGAAATGATCTTACCACAAACAATAACAGCACTACAAATTGTTTGCCTTACGAACACACTAAGTGTTTACACTCTTTCTTTCAGAAATAAAATGCAGCAAGATGAAGAATAGAATTAGCAGAAGTGAAATACGAAATTTCTGAATAAATTACATCAAATTGTTTGCCTTACGAACACACTAAGTGTTTACACTCTTTCTTTCAGAAATAAAATGCAGCAAGATGAAGAATAGAATTAGCAGAAGTGAAATAACATCAAATGAGGGTGAGATTAGTACCCAACCCAACCTCACACCACGCACCTGCGCCCAAGCCCAGGCCCAGTCGACCGACCAGACGGACGGCGGCGACGGCACACGGGCGTGTGTGGTGATTTTTGGGTCCAATGGGTCTAGCCCATTTTGCCCATAATCTCTCCCTCTAAAACACTTGGGTATCCATTGGGGCACACCCCAAGTACCAAACCCATGCCTTATAAACCTTTTCAAAACCTCCCACCAAATCAATGTGGGACAAGCCTTATTCAAACCTTTAAGGAATTTCCACCAAAACAGCATTTCCATGGAGTATACTTTGGCTTCAATTTCCCATTCACTCGGTAATGGTTTTGAGCAACCAAATATACCACGTGAATCACAACGCGGCAAAGAACGCGTTACCACTTTGACCTGTGTAAATCGATACACGGGGCTCACCTAAAAATTAGACCAAACTTAGGAAAAAATTCTGGTTTTACCCAGAATTTTATAACCATTTCCAACAGTTATATATAAAAAATATTATATAACAACTAGTTTGTGTTATATTTATAAAAAATATTAATGCAAATTAGTGTTATATATTATGCAAATGCTTGATAATTGTTTAAGAATATTCTTTAATCAACTAGCAAAATGAAACTGTCCCAAACTGAGAACACTGCGATTTGGTTATTTTTCAATCTGTCGCTCGCCATACGGTTTCTCTTTGAAGCTCAAACTGCACTTCACCGCACCGCACCGCGCATATCCCTAATTACATATAGGGTAAATTAAACCAACCTTAGGCTAGATTTGGAGAAAATGTAGTAATTCTCATAAATTTGACATAATTATATTCAGTTTTCTTAAAATTTTAATTTAGGTAAATTACAGTCACCTCCTCTGAGATTTCTAACAATTACATTGGCTTCCCAAGTTCTTCTGAAATTACACTGACCTCCTGTGTGACTAACGTGTATTCTATAATAACCTATTGTTATGACAAAAGTAATGATGAACCAAATTTAAAAAATTATTACATACATATAAGAGAAGTTCTTTGGTACTTTTTAATCAATACTTGACATTATACAGTTAAATTGTCTTCAAAAA
Organism: Camellia lanceoleosa; assembly: GCA_025200525.1. Lineage (NCBI taxonomy): Eukaryota > Viridiplantae > Streptophyta > Magnoliopsida > Ericales > Theaceae > Camellia > Camellia lanceoleosa. The sequence goes on from CM045760.1 coordinate 54,775,609, forward strand.
AATAAGTTAAAATTGATAAGTCTCACTATCTAAATTAATAAAAATCAAATTGAGACACCACATATATTTATTTAAATAGTATTAACTAATTCATTTATAAATACTCATGGTTTGACTATAAATATATATAGGGTAATGCAATGTGTGTGTTGATCACCACAAAAGTGATGATTAAGCAAATTAAAAAATAAATTACATAAATATAAAAGAAGTTGTTTGGTAGCTTTTAATCAATATTTGATATCATACAGTTCAATTGTCTTCAAAAAAATATGATAAAATTTATGAGTCTTACCATTTAAATTAATAAAAATTAAATTGAGACACCACATGTATTTATTTCAATAGTATTAAATAATTTATTTCTAAATACTGACATGGTTTAACTATATGTATAATTTATTACATTACATACATACAAGTTCTTTCTTATGTTTCTCAATTGACTTCAATAATTCATACTAATTTGCTTACCTAAAAATAATTATTTAATTTCTTTTATTCTTATTAACGGATAATTACTTCAAATGTTATATAAACCAAACTGAAGTATCTCTATGTGCTAATTTAATAATTAATTACTAACTTCTGCTATAAAAAAAAAAACCGTTAGTCAAACTAACGGTTAACTAACGGAAATGGATAATCTGCAAATGAAAAGTAAATCTCAAGGGAGGTTAATGTAATTTCAAAACAAGTAAGGGAGGCCGGTTTAATTGTCAGAAACCTCAAGGGAGGTGATTGTAATTTACCCTTAATTCTATAATATAGTATACCATATGTCCTGTTATAATTTTTGTGATACTAGTTATTTCACGCTGCGTTCGTGGGTTGGTTACGCTTCAATATAAATATTTTTGAAATTGTCTTTGGTTTATGAATTTAAAAAGTGAAATGTAGTTATATTTTATACTTAATTCGTCTATATTTTGTTTTTCTCATTGCAAATTTTTTCTCAAATTAATAGAAATATGAACATATGTGTCATATCAAATGTAAATATATTTTTGCATTTGCATTACAAAAAAATAAAAATAAATAAAATTTCATAACCATATTTAATATCTAAAAAAAAAAATATAGAAACATTTCCTTTATATAACCTATTTCTCTTAAAAGTAGGTAACCGCCTCCCTGCCCTCTTTTTCTCAAATACAAAATAAGGCTTCTAATTTCTATTGATTTTAGAGTTGATTTTGTGTTAAAATTATGTGGTTTTAAATGTGTACTCTCAAATATTATTGGGAATTGTTTATGCAAATAAGTTTGTTAAGAATTATATTATTCTTTGAGCTATTTATTAGATTTGGATTTGTGCTCCGTTTGTTGAGTAGTTTAGTTTCCTTGAGCTATTTATTTATTTATTTTTTATTAGTGGCATACTAATTTTGTGTGGTTAGAATGGGTTGTGATTTTTTATGCTCTTAGGTCATGTTTGTTTGGGCGGACTGGATTAACATTCCCATGACTAATAGTCTTAGGACTACGAATCCGTTGGATTATGTATCATATTTTAACTAATAGTCAAGTTTAAAATAATTAGTTCGTACTTCAATTGTTTAACCAAACATCGGATTTATAATTTTATTGGACTATTAGTCCAATCCCAAGCTCATGTCCACCCAAACAAACATGGCCTTAATGTTGTAGATTATGTGAAAAAACTTTTCGAGGTTGTGATTGATAGTTGCGCATGTTAATTTTCTTGCTCAGTCACTAATTACAACATAATTATGATGAATCCAATGAAATTCAACTCATTCATTTTATGCACACCTTGTATTCAGGTGAGTTACATCATATGCTGATTCAATTTCTAATAATCCCATCTACTTTAATAGGAAAAAGTTAGGGATCATGAAAATTTTATCCTGAAAATGAACATGAAAAATTTATGATTTTTGGATTACCTTGATTAGTGTGTGGTGCTTTATTCTAAGTGTAATCCAAGGATCACAAAACTTTCATGATTATTTTCATAAAAAAAATTTCAGCAAACTAATCTTTATTGGCCACACATACATGACTCCGCAGAAGTCTAAATCATCAAAATCACAAGAGCAATCTTTCTCAACAACGAAACCATTATTTGATACAAAAGTCAAAAACACAATGCTTTAGATGGAGACTGGGAAATTCAAAATTCAAAGTCCACACCATTATTTCAAACTTCTTCCAGAACATGTATAGTGAGTAATCACAACAGGCCCAGCTAGAAATAAAATAAATAATATCATATAAAACAAGATAGAAAATTTTTAGGTGAGGGACCACTTTCTTTAAGAGTCTAATGTAGTAACCTCCATGTCAAACAACTCCAACTCCAACTCCAACACAAGTATAAATTAGTTTGAGATTTTGATCAGATTCAAGGGTATCTTCTTCTTTGTCTTTGCACTTCTACTTCATTCATCCAATTAGAGAGCCACAATAGACCTTTGTAACCATAATATGTTGCTGCAATCAGAGCCAACACAAGGGTAACAAATAGAAGCAGCCTCTACATGGCAGCAGTAAATTTCTGTTCAGAATAGTAGTAGATGTTAGGCAAATAAAGTAACATAGTCAAAAGCTTACTTTTGCTCTTTAACAAAGAATAGCACAAAACCTGAAGTCTTGAAATTTGCTTCGCTTCTTTTGCCTGTTCACGTCTTTTTCTTCGTTTTGGTACATAATTTTCAGCATCTACCTCCTTATCCTTGGAATAAAAAAGAAAAAGAAAAAAAAGTGCAACATGAAGAAAATAGATTTTAGCTAGGTGAATTCATTCACCAATAGATTTTCCCCCTTTTTTATGATTGACCATGCCTTTCGCTGCCTTGTTTTTTTCTCTTCCAAATCATGATCTTAGTTTCTATCAGAATCTTTAACTCTAAAGTTTCTTTCTTGTTGTTGCCTTTTTCTTTCACCCAAATTCATGACTCTAATAGAGTATTTTGGATTTCTGAGATTTCAATGAATAAATTGTGATGGAATTGTTAGGATCATGGACATCCAGAATAATAAATAATAAACAATCACACACACAAGGAGACATAAATATTTATGTGGTTTGGCCCAATGCCTACGTCCACGGACAGAAACGAGAAATTTACTAAAATAGAGCAAATACAAAATAGAGGAGAAGAATGACTCTCACTCAACTCATAGCTCTTTATCTCTCAAATTTCTGATGCTATTCACCTTCTCCCTCCCGTCTCTATTTATACACAAAGAGAGAGAGAGAGAGAGAGAGAGAGAGAGAGAGAGAGAAGGACACAAACCCACCAAAATTTCTACCTTCTTTAATGGTTAATGGTGAGAGTTAACAATGGCAAGAACGTGGAGAGAAGGGAGAGATACCCAGCTCAGACCTCATTCTCTTGAAGTGGAAGTCTTCCTACGCCATTTTTGCGTGCATGCATATAGGTTGGATCTAACAATTCTCCCCCTTCATACCCACATACAAGACTGGCTTCTCACTTGAAGTCCATCCCGACAATGTCTCTGCAAATTTTGAGTTTGTCTCTCGAGACCACCTTTGTAAGCATGTCAGTTGGATTCTTATTTGTATGGATCTTAATAAGTTCCAATAACTATTTTTCCATCACTTCGCGTATCCAATGATACTGAACATTAATGTGCTTTGTGCGAGAATGGTACATAGAATTCTTGCTCAGGTCTATGGCACTCTGGCTATCACAATATACCGTGAACTTTTCTTGCTTTAATCCTAGTTCTTGGAGAAACCGCTTCAACCACAACATCTCTTTCCCAGCTTCCGTTGTGGCAATATATTCTACCTCGGTTGTGGATAAAGCAACACACTTCTACAGCTTGGACTTCAAAGACACAGCTCCTCATGCGAAAGTGAACAGAAATCTTGATGTAGATCTTCTACTATCAAGATCTCCTGTCATATCTGAATCCGTATCGCCTTCCAAGACTAGTTTAGCATCTCTAACGCACAAACACATTTTAGATATATCCTTAAGGTACCTTAGAATCTACTTGACTGCTTCCCAATACTCTTTCCCTGGATTGGAAAGGAATCTGCTTACTACTCCAACAGCATGAGCAATATTTGGTCGGGTTGACACCATTGCATACATTAAACTCCCTACGACAGATAAGTAGAAAATAGCCTCTATCTCTTCTCTTTCTTTTATAGAGGAGGGACAAGAACTCTTGCTTAACTTGAAATGATTAGCCAGCGGAGTACTGACTAGCTTTGGTATCTTTCATGTTGAACTTCTCAATTACCTGTTCAACTTACTTCTCTTATGACAGCCACAAGTTCTTGGCTTTCCTGTCACGCATAATTTTCATGCCCAAAATTTGCTGTGCAGGGCCTAGGTCCTTCATGTCAAAGGACTGTGATAACTCTTTTTTCAGTGATCTGATTGTTGTGGCATCCTGTCCAACGATTAGTATGTCATCAACACAGAGTAGGAGTATGATGAAGTTTCCATTGGGAAATTTCCTAACATGTACACATTGATCTGCAGTAGTTCTTTTGTGCTCACGACCAACCATGAATGAGTCAAACCTCTTGTGCCACTGTCTCGGCGCTTGTTTGAGGCCATAGAGACTCTTCTTCAATCTGCAGACTAAGTTTTCTTTCCCTTTGACTTCAAAACCTTCTGGCTGCTCTATGTAAATTTCTTCCTTTAGATCACCACGGAGAAATGTTGTCTTCACATCCATTTGTTCAAGTTCCAAATTCAAACTGGCCGCTAGTCCCAAAACTACTTAAATGGATGTCATTTTCACAACTGGTGAGAAGATTTCATCAAAATCAATACATTTCTTCTACCAAAAACCTTTGACAACCAATCGGGCCTTATACTTGACTAGCTTCCCGCTGTCATCTTTTTTCAACTTGAACACCCATTTGTTCTGCAATGCTTTTCGACCCTGGCGAAGTTTTACTAAATCATAAGTTTGGTTTTTCTGCAAGGATTGCATCTTCTCTTGCATAGCTTGCTGCCAGCTACTCTTCTCCTTATGATTTTGAGCCTCTTGAAAACTTTCTAGCTCCTCCTTATCAGTAAGCAAAATATACTCAGAAGTAAGGTATTTTGACGACGTCTTAGACTCTCTCGTTGATCTTCATAACTGTGGACCAACAGTCTCTAGCAGAGGGGGTTGTGGCTCCCTCTGCTTAGCACCCTCTTATTCTGGAACTTATTCTTCTGGAAATCTATCCTACAACTCTACATCATTAGCTGCATGCTGTAGTAGCTCTTCTTCAGTAATGATATGTGTGATGGTGCAGGATTCTGAATAATTTTTGAAACATTATCAACTTTGGGTTTGGCTGGTTGCCCAAAGTCTTCTAAGGTTTGGCTTTCTTGAAATACCACATCTCGGCTTCGAATGACCTTTTTGTTTTTTGGATCCCGTAATCTCCATAGCCAATAAAGATGCATAGAGTGGATTTATCATCTAGTTTCTGTCTGTGCTCCTTGGATACATGTGCAAATGCTTTGCACCCAAACACTCTCAAGTGAGAGTAAAAAATCTCCCTTCTAGACCATACTTCTTTTGGAATCTGAAAATTCAGTGGAACAGATGGCGATCTATTGATCAAATAGCAAGCAACACGATCAACTTCTCTAAAAAATAGCTTTGGCAGCTTCGCCATTTTAAGCATACATCTGACCTTCTTCACAATGGTTCGGTTCATTCTTTCGGTTACACCATTGTGTTGTGGGGTTCCAAGAACAGTCTTCTTTTGCTGAATGTCACAAGTAGCATAGTAGGCTTCAAACTCCTTTGACGTATACTCGCATTCATTGTCTGTTCAGAGACACTTAAGCTTCTTTCTGTTCTCCCTTTCCACCATAGCATGGAATGTCTGAAAATGCTGGAACATCTCAGCTTTGGTTTTTAGGACATAAACCCATACCTTTCGTGATGCATCATCAATAAACGTCAGGAAGTATTTTTGCCACCCAAAGATTCTACTTCTATAAGACCGCATACATCAGAGTATACTCTGCTCAACAACTTTGATTGTCTTTTGGATGATGAGTGGAAATCAACTTTACAATGCTTCCCAATTAAGCAGCTGTCATAAGGATTCAATTTCGCATCTTTGGGAAAGGGAATAAGAGACTTCTTTGCTAGAATCTACAACCCTTTCTCACTCATGTGACCTAGCCTTTTGTGCCACAAATTTGGTGATGTCTCATCTTCTGCTACATTCAGGCTATCTAAATGCACCTCCACATGAGTTTTGTACAATGTGCCACTTGCTTGTCCTTTGGCTACCACCAGAGATCCCTTTTTCAACTTCCATATGCCTTTGCCGAAATAGTTCTCATAGCCTTCGATCTAAGGTTATCCTTGAGATAAGATTCAGGCGTAAATCGGGAACATGCTTGACATCTTTCAACACCATCGTGCACCAAACTTTGGTTTGGGTGCGAACATCACTGATTCCCACAATCTTTGAAAAACTGGAGCTACCCATCTTTACTATACCAAAATCTCTAACTTGGTATGTACTGAAAAACTCATTCCGGGGATGTAGCATGGTAGGAAGCTGCTGTATCTACCACTCACTCGGTGTCGTTGTCTGACATATGGAGGCATTCTTCTTCTTCAACAGAGAATAATGCAATATCCTTTAAGACAGTAACTGTAATGTTCCCATCTTCGGTCTTTGGTTGTTTATTGCCTTGTTTTTGTTCTCCCTTTAAGTATTAACAATATTTCTTTATGTGACCCTCCTGGCCACAATGGTAACAATTGAACCTTGGCCGGCTCGTACTTTCTCTGGATTTCCCTCTATCTTGAGATCTTTTTTTGCTGCGTCCTTTACTTTCGCTTCTTCCCCTACCTCTGTTTCTACTTTTATTTTCTGTGACGAGGGCATATGACTGATCTTCATCCATATCTTTCTTCTTTGCCTCTTCACTGAATAGAGTATCTATAACCATGCTTATGGTCAGTTTTTTTTCTGGTGCAGAGTTGCTGAGGAACACCACCAATATCTCCCAACTGTCTGGCAAAGAACTGAGTAGCGAAAGGGCTTGCATCTCATTATCTAACTTCATTTTGATAGTTGCTAGTTGGTTGACCAGATTTTGAAACTCACTAGTGTGTATAGCAACAGAGATACTACCTTTCAGCTTCAAATTTACAAGTCTTCTCATTAGGAGGGCTTTGTTCTGAGCAGTCTTTGACTGGTACATGCCTTCTAACTTTGTCTAGAGAGCATAGGCATCTGTCTCTTGGGTGACATGGTGGAAGACACTGTGATCGATCCGTTGTCTGATCTGGCCAATGGTTTTTCGATTCTTCTACTTCCAGTCTTCATCGTTTTCTGTTGTTGGTTTAACTCCATTAAGCTCAATGGGGTCAAACAAATCTTGGCAATACAAGACATCCTCCATTTTGGGCTTCCAGATTACATAGTTAGAAGTAGTCAACTTTATCATGGATCCCAAAGTCGACGTTGATTCTTTCATCAACACTTGTCTCTATAGAAAATGATCTCTGTCTGAAAATTAGGCTTCACTATTGAGTCTGGATTAGTCAAATTAGCTGAAAAAACACTTCAGATTGCTAAAATAAAGATTGCAAATGTTTGAAATTTGATTTGCAAAATCTGATCGTACGGATATGTTTGGAATATTCCAAATTGTTAGAAAGCACATCATAAAAAACGGACTCAGAATGGCTCAGATCAAGCCAAAACAGGTTGAACGGTTTAGATTGGCAGAATTTGGTGCGGCTGAGATGCACGGGAAAATTTCTCTGGTTCGGCTGGCGTCATAATGACGTCAGCGTTGGTGGCGTGGCTTGACTGGCGAGTAGCTTCGTTAGCGGCTCTGTCAGCAGTTTGGCCCCGGCTCGGTTTGGATGACGTCAGCATATAACGGTGTGACGTCAGCAATCAGCGATATGATGACGTCACTTCGGTCACCTTCTCTGGTGTAATGATGTCAGTGTCTGGTGTGAGCGCGTACTTGTGCGTGAGATCACGCCTCTTCTTCCTTTGGAGGCTTGTGCAGCACGTGTGCGAGTGGATGCGCGTGAAAACGGCGTCACAGAGTGCGTGGGGCGCGTGAGGGCTCGTCCGGCTTCCTTTTCCGACACGATTTTCACCCCTGTTCTCGTCTCATCGAGGGCTTTCATGTGGTATGATCAAAAGTGGATTTGGACCACTTTGAATTTTGGGCAAATTTTGAAAAACACACTCTTTTTGTCGAAAAACATTCAACTAACTTTGATACCACTTTGTTAGGATTATGGACATCCAGAATAATAAACAATAAACAATCACACACGCAAGGAGAGACAAATATTTACGTGATTTAGCCCAATGTCTATGTCTACGGACAGAAATGAGAAATTTATTAAAACAGTGGAAATACAAAACAGAGGAGGAGAATGACTTTCACTCAACTCATAGCCCTCTATCTCTCAAATTTCTAATACCACTCACCCTCTCCCTCCTGTCTTTATTTATTCACAAAGAGAGAGAGAGAGAGAGAGAGAGAGAGAGAGAGAGACAAACCCACCAAAATTTCTACCTTCTTTAATGGTTAATGGTAAGAGTTAACAATAGCAAGAATGCGAAGAGAAGGGAGAGATTCCTAGCTCAAACCTCCTTCTCTTGAGGTGGAAGTCTTCCTACGCCATCTTTGTATGTATGCATGCATGTAGGTTGGATCTAATAGGAATATCAAATTTTTCTTCTTATAATTTTACTAATTTGTTTTCAATCTTCTTGTCCTCATAGTTGTTATCAGACCAAGCATCAGTAAACCTTCCAAGATGTGGACTTTGGAAAAATAAAACTGTCTTATTGGCTATAAAAAATTCATAACTTGGAAATTTCCCCGTAGACACCCAATTTTTGACCGTCCTCAAGACTTGGACGTCACCGTTTGAACACCCGGTGATCATCCATGTTTGTGTTCGTTTGGAGTTCCCGGAAGTCTCATTTCTGTACCGTAACAACCCTCGAACCGATTCTGGAATTAATTCTTGATTATTCTTGAATTAACCATTGATTACCGTTAACTGAGACTGAACCTGATTGATAATTGAATTGATTGAAATCTTGGAATCGACCGATCGAAATCAAACCGAATCGATTGACCGAATCGCTTAAATGCATATTTCCATCATTGGCGTTTATCGATCTGCTCATGCTCGATAATTTAAAGCGCTAATTGAAGGCCTTATCGGCGAATCAAATTGACCGATGTTTTATGATCATTAAAATTAATGTGAATTTATGGTATATTTAATTGGAAATTGATTTGGCATGATTAAATTAGATTAAAATAAGTTAAATCAAAGAGTTGCCTTATTTACGGAATTGCCATCAAAGTGGGGCCTTTGTTTATTATATGTTGGGTCTTATTACATGCAACCAAAACATTTCTATCAGCCATTTTGTGAAGTGAGAACCGACTAGAGAGAGAGAGATGAGAGAATTGTGAAATCAACTAGGAAATTGGCTTGTATACTTGAAGAAATTGAAGGGTAATTGCTTAATTGAGCTTCTAATCTTGTGAATGAAGACCTAAGGTAGTGTAATTACCCCTTTGTTTGTGAATTAAACTTGTTCTTGCATGGTTTATGTCAAGTTTTGTGGATTAAGCCATGAAATAGCTTCACATGTTGAAAACATAACATAATTCATGCATGCATGGCCATTTTGGTTCATTTTGAAGTTGAATTCATGGTAAATTGTACATGCATGCTCATATGGTTATTAAAGTCCATGTTTTCATCTTGTTTTCCAACTATTGAGCTCATTAGAGCATCACATTAGAGTTTAAATTGGTTTGAATGCATGCATGTCATGTTCGAATGTTGTTCATGCATGTTCATGTAAATTGGTTTGAAATTGAGTTTAATTGAAACACCCTTGGGCCTTGATTTCTTAAATTGAGCTTTAAAACGTGTTATTCTACGTGTTTGAAAGAGTTTTCCAGAAAATGGGCCCAAGAGGATCGAGTTGGGAGCATCAAACTTGAGTTTTGAACTTAGAACACAAACCTGGATTTTCCAGATTTTTGATGTCCGCTCGAGCGGGGGAAGTGTCGCTCGAGCGGGGAAATCATGCTCCTAGCATTTTCTTCGGCTTGTTTTACAGTACGCTCGAGCGGAGAAATCGAGCATCCAGCATCTTGCACTGTTCATCAGTCCGCTCGAGCAGAGGAATGTGCACTCGAGCGGAGGATTGTGTGTCACGCTCGAGCGGGGAAGTTGACGCTCGAGCGGGGACCTTTGTTTGCTTGTCCGCTGAAATCGGGGAAACTCCGAAAGGCAGAGGCCCCTGTTCACCGAAAATTTCAAATCGTTGCGGCGCATCTTTGCATCCTCATCCCATCCTAGGCATTCTTAGGCCTAGTTTAAGGCATCTTAATGAGGATTTAGACATAGAACCACACCGAGGAAATTTAGGGATTTAATTATCATCCTTTCGACTGTGAACTTAGTGTGTGTTCTATTTGTTAACTGTTTAGGGTTGGCTCTCGGGGACGCGCTCTAGCTGCTATTAGCCCAATCTCTGTGAGTAACAATTGTGTAAAGATATGTTCAAAACGGTTATTTTTTGAATACTGAACTGAACTGTTTATTGAACTGCTATTGTTTACTGAATGAATGTATGTCCTGTATTCTGAATTGTATTGTGGCATCCTTAGCATACTGTTTACTGTTACAGAGCTCTGTCGGTTCGTTCGTGGAACCATACTGTTTATTGATTGATGGCCATCATTACTGTTGGGTCTGTTAAGGCCTGGTCCTTTTGGACCTACTGTTTATAGGCTAATGGATGTACCACATATATGGTGATTGGTCAAATCTTGAAATACTGTTTAATGAACTGATTTCATTACTGTAAGGACATTCATTCATAACCCCTTTACGCATTATGTTATTCACTGGGCTTTAGCTCACTGTTTATATATATATATAGGTTCTCAGCAACCAGACTGGAGCTAGGAGCGTGGGTTGGTCCCCAGTTTTGTCAAGCCAGCCTATGTACCTCACTGTGAGGTTCCGAGTTGCCATGTTATGGCTTGGGGTGTTTTTATTGTCCCCACCTGTCTCCTCACTGTTTTGTGCTATTGTATAGATGGTCTACTGTTTTACTGTACCGTTATCGAGGGGTTAGGTCCCCGTACTGAACGTTTGTATATGTTTGTATGGACTGTACTGTACTGAACTCTTTGAATGCATGAAAAATGTTTTTGGCATACAGATTGTCACAGCTCAATGGACACTAGTTGTTTACTGTATTGGCTTCCGCCAGGCCCTGTACTTTGTTTAATTGTACTACTGTTCAGCAGGCCTTCGGTAATCTCGGATTACTGGCCAGTTACGGTGCTAAACCCATAGGGTCGGGTTTGGGTCGTGACACGCGCCTTGCCTCAGGATCTCCGAACTCGACCGTTTTGTGTCTGGTTTTGCACCAAACACTTGTGTTTTGCCTTGGAGGGGCAGAGAATGCCTTGTGAGGCATCCCCACACATCATCGGCCATGGCTAGAGGCCACTGGCAGTTGTTTGTGTCCACCGACAATGTATATTGCCGGCCGGCACTCTTTTTGGCCGACCGGCCATCAATTTTGTCAAAATGACAATTTTGGCTAGCCGACTACTGTTCATCTACTTTTTGTAGATATTTTATGCCAGCTGTGATAGCTGGCACCCACCCTATTCCCCTCTATACACGTGTATGGGGGGATTTCCCTCTTGAATGGCTTGTTTTGTAAGCCTTACAAGAGGGAATTGCCTATATAGGAGAGCTTCTTCTCTTTGGCCAAGGGTTAGACTCTTGTTAGACATTTTAGACAGCTTTTGTAAAGCTTGAGTTCTAGGGTTAGGGTTAGATATATATTCTATCTCTATAAGTGTGTGTTTGGTCCTACTTTTGCTCACAAACACACACCAACACACCATCTCTTGGACTTGAGACCCTTGGAGGGTTGTTTTAGTGTTTTGGAGCTGGATTTAAGCCAAGGAAGGTTGTTGGAGCATTGCTTGTGAAGGTGGTTTTCAAGGGTAAGAAACTTCCCTTTTATTCCCCATTTTTGCATTGCTTTTCTACCTATCTTAGAACTGTTTTTGTGCTTAGTGTATAACATAAAAAAGTTCTATTTTTAAGCCCTCTTGATTGTTTGTTAAGGGTGTTTTGTGGTTTGGAGGAGTTTGGCTCCTCTTAAGCCTTGTAAGGCTCCTTTTTGTGCTATTTTGTGCAAGTTTCAGGACTTTGGTGTTTGGGCCACTTCACCACTGAAATCTTGAGGGATTTCAGTGGTGAAGATGGTGCCTTGAAGTCTCAAGAAGGGGAGGGCCACCCCCTCTCCTTGTTGTCCTTGAAAAGGACCATTCTTGACCTCTTAAGGGAGCATCTAGCTTAGGCTTTTGTTGATCATGTCTTGGCTGTTTTTCATGCTTATATTGTCATAATGTAACATGATTTTAAGTTGGTTTTGGTAAACCATGCATGCTTAGCATACCTACCATGTAATGCCTTGTTATTGCCTTAATATGCCTTAGGTTGTTAGCTTTTGTTCTAGCATGTTTTAGGTTTAGCCTTGTGAAGGTTTTGTGCTTATTTTACCATGTTTAAGGTCTGTCCATAATTGTTTGAGTCGATCTTGGCATGCATTATGTAGCTCCTTTGTATTATGACTTGTATGCTTCAAGTAGGTGAATGTGTAGCATGCATTGCTTGCATTAATTTAGTGGTTTGGAACCACTTAGCATGTCATTTTAGTCCCTTTGGTGTGCTTGTATGCTTGCCTTGGACACCTCTTTGATGCTTCAAAAGCTTGTGTTGTATGCTCCATGTTTTAGCCATTATGCATGCTATTGAATTTGAGCCATTTAGATGCCATCTAAGGGTCCCCTTTGCATATTCAAGGACTGCCTTGAACTTGTTTTAAGCCTTCTTGGCCTTGTGAGGCTTGGTTGGCTTAGCCATGGTTTAAGCCTCCTTGACTTGCTTCAAGAATTTGGACTATTTGCATGCTAATGTTTGCTTCATTTGAGTTGGTTTGGCACCACATTCTAGCATGATTTTCAGAGCTTATGTTGCATGCTAATTGTCTATGATAGCCTCTTTTAAGTGTGCTTGAAAGTTGCTTGTTTAATGCTTAAGGTTTGGACCATAATATGTGCACATGTGCATGTGTGTTTAGCCTTCATTTTTGGGCATTTTGGCCACTGTTTTAGGCCCATTTAGAGCTGCCTAAATCATGTTTAAGTCCATCTTTTCATTAGTTTGCATTGCCTCATGTTTGCTTGTATGCTTGCATAAGTGTCTTGCCATGCCATGTTGCATCCTTAGCTTGCATGCCTAGGTTGCATTGCATCTTGCATACATGCCTTGTTCCTTGATTTGGTGATAGGAATTGAGTCTTGATTTGTTTGTTTGGTTTGCATTTCATTTGACATGAAAGTGCATGCTTGATTCTTTGGGCCATCATGTATGGAAATGCGTGATTGATGGTCCGAGAATCGAGGCACATGCCCCTTTGAGTCACAAACATGATAAAGGGCATGATTGGTGCATACATTGCTTGAATTGTATTGCCATGCAAGTTCGCCTCTCTGCCGTGAGTTGCGTGTTCTGCAGCATTCTTTGTCCGTGATGATTCGATTCCGGCCGAGACATCATCAGCCGATGGATGCATATTGTGCCGATGACCACTATTCACTGCCGGTGGCTATTCTACTCAGCCTGTGGTGATCCCCAGTATTTGAAGAAGCATCTCTGAGATTTTGGCAGTCTGCAGAAGGGCATAGCAGGGAAAACAGAGGTAGTTTATGCATGGTAGCGCAATTCCGGGCAAGACCCGAGCATGCGTTGCATCAGGCTCTCCTCCCGAGGCGGTTTACTGTTTTTCCTAGTCTAGTTAGTTGTTAATTAATTAGGCAATTTGTCATTATTAATTAGCTTGCGTAGTTAATTAACTTGTATTATTCTTTTGGTCCTTCCGGGCGAAGGCGAATCTGTAATAAGTATGAGTGGTGTGTATGTCTTCCAACCTCCACTTCTTTCTCCCTTTTATTTACCTGCTTATGATGGTAGATTAGGGCATATTTAAATTAGCATAACAATATGATAGCATGCGTGCATCCATGCATTTGTCTTGCATGCACCGGGCTCGGTACATCATACAAACTGCATTGTTTTTTCAATTCCAAATTGAATACGTGATAGTTGTAGCATTTCACATGCCACTTTAGGATTTGCCGAGCCCATCCTAATCACATCCTGTATGTGTTGCATTAGCCACTTAACATGAACTAGGACATGCATGTTCGCTAACCAGTTTATTGTTTTGGCACGGAGTACGATGTAAGTATTTACGCTTTAGCATATCGCATGCTTGTGAATGTTGCCATAACAGCATGATTACCATGAGGCTAGCTGCTTATGTGATATAACTGCTTGATTGCCTGTGGGTGAAGGTTGGATTGTTTGAGTTGAAAAAATTCGTTGAAATCCGTGTTTTAGCTTACTTGCGAGTAGCAAATTCCAAAGCATTTTCAAAACAAACGGATATGCAATGGTTGTTTCCAAATTAGACAATCTAGTCTATACTTGTTTGCTGTGTGCATAACATAGTAATTCTAGGCTAATAGACGGAACAAGAACACATAACGTTTTCAAAATCGGATATCATGACTAGTAGAGGCCGGTCTTCGGACCGGGCGAAAGGGGGTGCTCATAGCTGACCTTCCCCGATCGTACCCAAGCTCCCGAGCCAAGACAACTTTGGTAATGACGGACACGTGGCCTTTGGCACTGAGTCAGGGTTTCCTAAATTTCCCAAAATAAAATATTTAGGTGGCGACTCAGTATCTGGCAAAGCAGTCCATGTTTGGCACTTCTTTTTTCAAAAATCTGTTTTCTCAAACGATTTGCCAGAGTTGGACTCTTTGGTTCAGATTAAGAACCGTAACGAACTAAGGGAGTCCGAACTGTAGCTAGGTCCCCCGCGGACGTGTTGCATTCCCCCCTTCTTTATGATTCCTGTCAAAGTCTTTGTTTATTGAGACATATTGGCAAACACATGGTGTGCAGGGGTAGGGGTGAAAACAAAGAGGTGACAAACATGTGGGCAGGGGTAAAAAACAGTGTGGGTAAATATTGTTCAACCCACTTGTAAATAGTAGGCATGAAATTACAGATGTAATTACCAGGATTTGCAATGGCGGGAGCGAAGCTTTGGATGCCCAATTTTGACAGCATCATAGCAGCCACAACACCGACAGTGATGGCAAGAACCGGATAACACCAACTCCATCCACAAGATATGCATATATATATATATATGCTGTTCGAAGGGGTAACATTTGTTTCTTCTCCATTGTCTGCGTGGCTAATCTGAATTCCACGTGACTAACCCAAATTCTGCAACCAAATTTGGCAGGGAAGAGCTTTGGGAAATATGCAAAGAGCAGATCACCATTTTGGGAAATTTCTACAAGGAGCTTTGGAACTTGTTTGTTTCTACCGTCTTGTATGTGGCTAAGTTGAAGGCCATGTAGCGAAGAAGCCCTAGAGTTACACCACTCTTACCTTCTTTTTATATATGTTATAGATTTAGTTATAGTCAATTGTGGTATTTGCTATGGACACCAAATTATCAAAATAATAATAATAAAATAAATAAATAAATAAATTGTGGTGTTTGTTATAGTGTAGGTTATAACTTAATTATGACCTATTAAGGTTGTTATTTTAGTTATGATGGAAGAGGACTTTGGTGACTTGATTATGATTAGTAGGTTATGATTTAGTCATGACTTGTTAAGGTTGTTATTTTAGTTATGATCGAAGCAGACTTTGGTTATGACTCAACTTTTTAAGCCCGCTGATTAATTAACCAATCACTTTTATGTGTTATTTCTCTCTTTCATATCTTTTCTAATTATTAATTAGTCATCTTACTTACACATCATTGAATCTAGAAAATAGATTTAGAAAGTAGATTTATATATCATTTTTCTTTTTATTATGACCAAAGAGGTCATTGGTTATACTTCAAGTATAGTGTTTGGCTATGACCTTGTTTCTTTTTAGTTATGACTAAAAATTATTTAGCTGACATTTATGATATCATTATTATAAATTATCATAATTTACATATGATATATAGAATTTTTTTTTTTATTTATAGATAACCTGAAAATAATAAATTGTGACTTAAAAATGGGTCAAGCCAAAGCGCTTTCTCCCTCTTTTCCTTTCTCCCTCTTCAATTTGAAAAGATCAATAACAAATCACTTTAACAACTTTATATATAGGGCCATTTTGGAAAGTTAAAAAAAAAAGGAAGTCAATCTATTAGTTTATTAACTTATTTGAATCATATTATTTTTCTACTTCTTCTTTTTCTTTTTTTTTTTTTGAAAAAGTCAAAAAAACTAACAAACTAACTTTTTTTCTACTTTCCAAACAAGCCATAATAAATTACATTCATCTCCATTTAGCTTAAAAAATATATATATAATAAATCTTACATTTTTAATGTGACTTTATTAATTTCCCTTTGATTTGTTATAATTATATTATATATGTGTGTGTGTGTGTGTGTTGAAACATTTTTATAATTTATCTAAATGTATATTTTAATTGTACGAATTAATAGAGAGGTGTGTCTTTTGGATTTAAATTATGGGGTGTAACCATTTGATTTAAACCAAAAGACATGACTTTTGAATCTAAAGGATGTCCCTTTTGAATCTAAAGGACACGATCTTTGGTCTAAGGAATGCAAACACATGCCTATATAAGGTGGAATGGGTTGGCAATTGGAGATACGAAATCCATAGAAAATCTATGGAATTTCTCTTAAGAATTCATATTGTTATTTTCCTCTTTACTTGGTGGATTAGAAAAATCCAAAGGTATTCGAGATCTAATTTCGTTCATGCATAACGCAGTCAGACATCAGTTTTTAGACTAGGTTTCATTGTATCATGGAGGCAAATTCGTAGGTTACCCGATGAACACCATATTCGACAGAATTGGTAGGGGCGAACATTGTCTTAAGGAAATCGACGCTGTAGCGCGCCTTGAAACAATCTTAATTATTTTCTATTTTATCTACGTTCATCACATTTACCAATTTTGCACCAATAATATATATATATATATATATTAGCGTAAAAGAAATATATATTTTAAAAACAATAATGCTACGCTTCAGGAAGGGGACTCAGGAAAACTTTCAGGAAAAGGTGGGTCCCACCTGGTAAGGGAATAAAAAAAGGAAAAAAAATGAAAGAACCTGGTAAGGAAATTGTTAGTTTAAGAAATAAAAAAAAGTTCTAAGTCTCATGTTTCAACTCTTTCACCACTCTAGCTCACGTTTCAACTCTCTCACCACTCTCTCGCTCAGCTCTCACCCGCAAGCTTGCTGCTGTCGGTCACTGTCGCCGGCGTCTTCGTAACTGCTGAGATTTCCGTTTGATTTCTCTGTTACTCTCAGATTTTTGCTGCGATTTCAGTCTCTAATCCCACCATTCTTGCAAGAACACCGAAGGTAAGATTTGCAACCAAAATCTGAGTGTTTGTAGTTGTTTTACCAAGCTTGATTTTGTATCCTACCTTCTTTGTGCGATTTTGGGATTATTTTTTTCAAACCCTAGAATTTTGAATTTTGGGGCTTTTGAAAATTTTTGTTGTCTCTGAATCGTTCAATGAAAGAGATGTTGTGGATTGCATAGGTTATATAACTCAATTTTCGTTTTAATTTCTGTTATCTCTAAATTTGAATCTTTCAATAAGATTTTGTGGATTTACTTTGTTTCATGTATGAAAGCCTAGAAATTGCATAGGTTAAATTTTGGGGGTTTTTGTTCAATTTTGAAAATTTTTGATGCCTTATACCACCAATGTATATATTTCAAGGCACAAATTATTATTTTTAAATAGTCTCAGTTTAGTTATTGGTTGTTTATTTATTTTTGTTTAAGAACTAAATTAATTCCTGTTTATTTATTGCCTTTTTATTTATTTTTGTTGAAGAACTTTTTAATTTGTTATATATATATATATTGTAGAGATATGGATGAAGAAATATCAAGTGGTTCTTCAAGTGAGGGCATTAATGAAATTAATATTGAGAATGAAATGGAAGAAACAGAAAATGTAGAAGTCGAAACTGAAAATGTAGAAGTTGAAACTGAGGATCCTAAGGTGGGAATGATGTTTAAGTCAAGTGATGAAATTTATGAATATTATGCAACATATGGGAAGAAAAATGGTTTTGCGGTGTCTAAGAAATGGTGTAAAAAGGGAGGCGATGGGGAGAAAAAATATATAACTCTTGGTTGTACTCGTGCTGGGAAGGCAATAATCAAAACAAGCAATCCAGTTAAATTACGGCCACAAACAAGAACGGGATGCAAAGCTTGCATTAATGCAATTCTACAACCCGATGGAATGTGGCTATTGCGATCCTTAGTACTTGAGCATAACCATAAAATGAGTCCAACCAAATCTCGTTTTTTCAAGCAAAATAGGATACTTGAGCCACATGTGAAGAGGAGACTTGAATTAAATGATAGAGCAAGGATTAGGATGAACAAAAATTTCACTTCACTTGTGTTGGAAGCTGGAGGGCATGAGAAGTTGTCATATTTAGAGAAAGATTGTAGGAATCATATAGACAAAGTTCATCATTTATGACTTGAGGAAGGAGATGCCACCGCAATGTATAATTATTTTGTGAAAATGCAAGGTGATAATTCAGACTTTTTTTATGTCATGGATTTGGATGGAAATGGTCGATTACAAAATGTATTTTGAGCCGATGCGAGGAGTAGAGCAGCATTTAAAGAGTTTGGGGATGTGGTCACATTTGACACAACATACTTGGTAAATAAATATGATATGCCATTTGCCCCATTTGTTGGTGTGAACCATCATGGACAGTCAACATTGTTGGGTTGTGGACTCATTTCACATGAAGACACAGAGACATTTACATGGCTATTTCAGTCTTGACTTGCATGCATGTCTGGATGCCCTCCCAATGCTATTATTACAGATCAAGACAAAGCCATGAAAAAAGCCACAGAGATTGTTTTCCCTAATGCGCGTCATCGATGGTGTTTGTGGCATATTATGAAAAAATTGCTTGAAAAATTGAGAGGATACAAGGAATATGAAGCAATAAAATTTGGCATTCAGAATGCAGTTTATGATTCATTAACTACAGAAGAATTTGAAGAAAATTGGGGTAAGTTCATTGAGGAGTATCAACTTCATAGCAATGATTGGTTACTTAGCTTGTATGAGGAAAGACATCGATGGGTACCTGCATTTGTCAAAGACATTTTTTGGGCAGGAATGTCAACCACACAGTGTAGTGAAAGCATGCACGCATTCTTTGATGGGTACATTAACTCGAAAACCACTTTGAAACAATTTGTGGAGCAATATGAAAATGCTATGGCAAAGAAGGTTGAAAACGAAAATGGTGAAGAATTCAATTCTCTCAACTCATACATCCCATGCATAACTCAATATCCATTTGAAAAGCAATTTCAAAAAGCTTACACAATTGCAAAATTCAAAGAGTTCCAACAGGAGGTTGTAGGAAAGATTTATTGCAATTTGTCTCTGTGTTCAGAAGATCTTAATTTTTCTGTGTATGAAGTAAGTGAAGATGTTCCCTTTGGAGAAAGCCTTAGACTTGCAACTTTCACAGTATATTTGAAAGAGGACAGCTCTGAAACAAATTGTAGTTGTCGGTTGTTTGAGTTTAGGGGAATAGTGTGTAGGCATCAAATTACAGTGCTCATGAAAAAAAGGATTCATCAAATAGTAGACAAGTATATTTTAAGAAGATGGAACAAAAATGTGAAAAGATGTCACACTAAAGTGCATATCAGTTATGACAACTCTTCTATTAAGCCTGAAGCACGTCGCTATGATAAAATGTTCAATATCTTCAATGAGGTGGCTGATTTGGCAACTAGTTGTGACAATAAGTGTGATAAGGTGGTTGAACAGTTACGTGAACTAAAAGGGGAGTTGAAAGAAGAAGTTGACGTTGTTAGTGGAAGTAACAAGTTTGGTTCTATGAGTACTCAGAATGCTTCAAGCTCATATGGGGATGGTGTCTTAAATTCAAAGGAGAGCACAACCATACTTGATCCAATCGTTGTCCGTCAAAAAGGGAGGCCACCATGTAAAAAGAAACAGTCTATGCTTGAAAAAACTATTAAAAAGAAGCAAAGAGTGAAGACCAAGACAAAGACAAAGACCACTAGCACCAGCAGCCAAGGAAATATAGAGGTGTGAAAAATATCTCATGCATGAATTTACCATTAACTGATAAGTTATTATTTTGTTAACTTTCAAGTTTTATATTTTGTAGCAATCTGAATTTAGTGCGCCTTCACATATGGGATTTGTTGATTTTGGTACACAAGAGAGTATTAAAATCAATGTAAGAAACTTGTTGGATTTATTGATTTCTTTTATAGCTAG
Organism: Camellia lanceoleosa; assembly: GCA_025200525.1. Classification (NCBI taxonomy): domain Eukaryota; kingdom Viridiplantae; phylum Streptophyta; class Magnoliopsida; order Ericales; family Theaceae; genus Camellia; species Camellia lanceoleosa. Next base: position 54,796,084 of record CM045760.1, read on the forward strand.
ATTTTGTTAGTTTATTGTTGGATTTATAATTCTATGGGTGCTTGTTATATTGCAGGAATCTGAAATGTTGGCTCCAAGTTTCGGGCAACAAAACATGCTCCAAGGACACTTGTCATCCCAAGTACATAATATTCCATTTTGTATTTTATTAACGTGGCTTAAACAAAAATTTAATATTTATGTCATTTATTTTATTTTATTTTTTTGGTAGGGACATCATCATCCATCTCAATCTTGGACGTTGGGCAATTCAAGTTTCACGAAAATGTTGAATGATATGGCGCAGTCACAATCTGAAAATCCCGAACGAGACAAAGATGAAAGAAGTTGAAGATGTCAACAATGACAATGTTTATTGGACCTATATTAATTTATTTTTAATTTACCATTGACAATATTTGTATGACTTCTAAGCAAGCCGATGTTGAAGCATTGCCATTTTGTGTAGGCTTATGTTGTTGAGTTATTGAAGCATTGTCATTTTGGTATAAGCTTATGTTGAAGTATTGTCATTTTGATGTAGGTTTATGTTATTGAACTATTATATATTGGCAATATATAAATTCTTTTTGTTATTCCTTGGATTATATTCTTTGTGAGTTTTCACTAAAAGGAATTCACTTGAATTGCTACCCTACAATATTTGTTGTTGATATAATAGGGAGGTTCCAGCCAACATTTTCTTCTTTTCCTTTACTTTTCTTTTTTCCTTTTCTTTTTATTTTTTATTATTTTATATTTTTTTTATTTTCCTGGGTGGGACCCACCCTATTTGTTGTTGATATAATAGGAAGGTTCACCCAACAACTTCTTCCATCTTCTTCCATTAGTAGCCAACGACTTCTTTCATATTTTTCCTTTTTTTATTCCCTTACCAGGTGGGACCCACCTTTTCCTGAAAGTTTTCCTGAGTCCCTTTCCTGAAACGTAGCATTATTGTTTTTAAAAAAAGAGATTACTTATTATTTAGCTTAAAGAGATTAAATGTAATATAGGTGATATGAAGATAAAAAAAACATAAAAGAAGATAAAATATATATTTTTGTGTAAAAAAATGACATATTTTGTTCATTTATATGGCTAACAAATATTTGATTAAAAAGGAGTTGAGTAATTTTTTTATTTTGATTTTTTTAATGGTGGACTGCCACAAACAAAGAAACAAAAGAAGCGCATCAACAGTCCAAGAAACACAAATCACTAGCTATGCAGAGCCAGCAACCACTAAAGTAACCAAATGGAGAATATGGACTCGTTTGGGTTTTTGTTTGTTTGTTTGTTTTTGTAGTTAATTTGATGGTTGTAAGTGAAAAAATAAAGCGATTATTATTAAGTGCTGCTATTAACACTTACCTTCCTTCTTTGGACCCATGACTTTTAATTTTTTTAATTTTAGTTTTGTCCAAACATGAAATTACATTTTTATCCTCATTCCTAACATTCTAACATTAATTTCCCAAACTCTAACCCTAACCCTAATTTCCGAAACCCTAACCCACCAACCTTTTCACCACCATCTTCATCGGCAACCATCATTGCCACTGCCGCCGACAACCTCTCTTTCCATCTCCAATGATTTCACCACTCCTAATTTTTTGCAATGCCATTGTTGGAGCAATTCTGACCCTCGATTTGTGTATGAGAATCTAAATTGCTTCCTAATTCCTTCAGTGGAGGCACAAAGAGTTGCTTTGTGGAAGAAGAAGAAGAAGAACAAGAAGAAGAGAGAAACCAAATAAGAAAAAAAAAAAGAAAAAAAAAGAAGAGGAAGGGGGTCGTGGTGGTCGGAGGTTGTGGAAGGGTGGTCACCGGTGAGGGAGGTGTTGGGAGGTTGTTGGAGAGGTTGGACTGCCGGTGGTAGGAAAATTATAGAAAAAAATTAGGAATAAAAAAGATGAGGGGTATAATTAGTATTAAGGTGGGGGTTCAAAGAGAAAAAGGAGAGAATTTATTTTCCTGGATGGGGGTTCAAAGAAATTTTGGTTGGGTGGGTGGATGGGGGAGAGGGGGGGAAATAAAGAGATAAGTGCTAATAGCAACTCTCTTATTATTTGAATGTGATATTTTATTTTATTAATTATTTTAACTTATATTCTCAAACACCTCAGAAGTTAGCACACGATGTTGTTAGTGTATTTTAAGTAAATTTATAAAATTGGGAACTAAATATTGAACCCTCCTAAGCTCTCCCCATATACCAATGAGGGTACTATTGGCAACATGAGGATTGGGCCTTAGTTCATGAGCCAACTACCCCAACAACAAAAGGTTGCAGAGGCCCAAGTTGTTTGAACTTTTAGGCCCCGTTTGTTTTGGGAGATAGAATGGAGGGGATTGATAGTGAGATAGAATGGAGGGGATTGATAGTGAGGGGATTGATAGTGAGGGGATTAATAATGAAGAATTGTTAAATTATTTTTATATAAAATAATAAAACAAATAAAAAAATATAAAAAATTAAACATTATATTTAAATTTTTTTTTCCAATATATAAAAAATAAAAAAAATAAAAAAATTTCTAATCCCCTTTCTATTTTTCTAATACCATCTCTACCTCCTCCTTACCAATCCCCCCTGCAAGGGTATTAGCAATACCAATGGACTAATAGTCCCAAGGCTTTCTCTGCAAACAAACAAGGGCATTAGTAATACCTTGGTATTACTAATCCCAATACCCTCCCTATAGCCCAAAACAAACGGGGCCTTAAGGTTCTATCAATTGTTTGGAAGGTAATACTTTGTGGCTTCTTACTTCAAGCTAGAGATAGGTTTGAATTGGCACCTTCAAGTTTTAGTCATAGCCCATGGACCTGGTCCAATGGGCTATAGCCATAATCTAGTAGGCTTCAACTCCATTATATCTTTCCCTTTCTTACTGTTGTGGTTCATCAAACTTTTATTTATTTATTTTTATCGTGAAAGTTGTTAAATTAGTTTAAGAAGAAAGTTGAATCCCGACCTCTGTTTTACAAAACACATAAGTTCTACTTCCATGTTATTAGGCCACTAGGCATGTAGAACAATTTGAACTACGGAAATAAAACTTTGGTATTTAAAATTGAAGGACCACAATAATATGATAGGTGTCACATTAATAAACAAAAAAATATTTAATTTATTTAATTTATATACCATTGCTCATTTGATGATTCTATAGGCACAGTATGAACAACGCTTGTATATACATCATGCAGAATAATCAATATTTTGTGGGAGCAATAATATATCCCTTCGGGGCTCAGGAGCACCTTTCTGTTAAATTTATTTATTGATTTATTTTTTATTTTTTCTTGCATAATGGGACAACCCTCTCTCTTTGCTCTCGTTCTATTATTAGACTAAAAAATTGCTTATTGCCTTATTGATTTATGATTTTTTTTTTTTTTTTTTAACATAAAACTTATTTAAAAACTGGACAAGAATAATGTAACAATACCGTTATTGTTTATTTATATAACACTACTTTTGATTTATTTAAATCATTTTATCTCTCTACTATTTTACACAACTTATGAGTCATATTCAAAACAACCCTAATTGCCGTGTCCTATGTTGAACAGGAGAAAGGCAAGCAAGCAATCGATGGAGAATAAAGAGGAAGCGGATATTGATCCAAGCATCTGCTAGTCGGGCCACCCGGCACTTGGGCTTACATTCACAAATAATATATAGAATGATATAATATATTGTGATTTTTTTATTCGAAAACAAAATATCGATTGTTATGATCATAATTAACAAATATATTGCTAACATTATTCTTTAACAATTTTTTTTTTATTATAAAAGTTAGAGTGATTTAACATTTCATTATTTTTTAATACTAGTTTTTTTTTTTTTTGAGAACATACTACTTGGTAATTACTTGTTATGCGTGAGACACAAAGACTAATGCCTCGTTTGTTTGACAAATACGGTTTGATTGAGTGAGTAGATTATTAGTATGGTGATATTAAGTTGAAGGTGCTTGTTTATAACTAGTGTGATAGTATTAATTGGTTGGGGTTAAATCTATCAAATTATATAAAAACCCACGTTATATAAAGTAGACTTTACTTCTTTTTTGTGAAAAGATGACAAAATTATCTTTCATCTTCAACCCAAAGGGATTGGATTAACAATCCCAACTCTCCACTGGGTTTGTTAATCCCACCCTTAGAGGGGATTGTTAGTATTATTGGACTAACAATCCCATAGCATTTTAATACAACCAAACATGGCCCCACGGATTGATAGTCAAATCCCATGTATTCGGGAATCAGTCGGCATAAAGCTGGGGGCACCCTCATACAAAAAAATTATAAAAAAAAAAAAGGATAAACTATTAATACATATTTTGAAATTTGTTTAAAATATAAATTATCTCTATGATTCAAAAAATTATATCTCGCCCCTTGAAATTTTTAATTTCATAATAAATAGCTTTTTTAATCAATAAATTATCAAGTCAATTAATAGTTTTTAATGATGTTAGAAATATATTTTAATTAATAATTCAAGTAATTTTATTAAGAAAAATTGGTCTAAGATTCCTGCCCAACTTTGGATAGGAGAAGAGGTTCATAATAATATTTTTTAATATCTAAGGTCTTTCAACCTTATTTTAGGTTGTAAAATACCTAATCTACCCTCCTTTATAAGATATGATATTTTGGATTTTGGGAAAATGAAGATTTTATAGCTATTTTGTAGGAGATTTTGTGGGGATTCCGTAGGTGTTGCAGTGGACTTGACAATGGAGATTTTGTGGGTGTTGCAGTGGACTTGACGATGGAAATTGCTACCATCGTGTAGACGCTGCTGTGGTGCTGATTGTTTTTTATTTGATTTCTAGTGAAGTTGAATAAGGTATATTTTGATGGAGATTCCATATGGATTTCAATTTTTGATTTGATTTGTATATAAAGATTCCGATTTCATATTAGTTTTTCAAGTGTATTTTGAATTAGGTTTTGTTTTCAGTTTTAATCAATTTGAGAGATAGGCCAGCTCAGTGGAGTTGTCTTTTCTTGGAGTTAATTTTTCGTTCTTTGTTATTGATCAATTTTGGAGAGAGGCCAAATCAATGGAGTTGGATTTTTGGAGTTTATTTTTCGTTCTCTATTTTTGATCAATTTCATAAAGAGTCCAGCTCAGTGGAGTTGATTTTGATTTTTGGAGTTCATTTTTCGTTCTTTGTTTTTCATCAAGATGCTTATCAATTATAAGTTTTGTTCTCTATTTTTTCATCAACATGCTTTATCATGCTTATCATTTTTTGTTTTCTAATTTTCATTCTCTGTTTTTTTTGGACTTTTTTTGTAGTCCATAGAAAATTGTAAGTCTATTATTATAATCAAATGAAAATCACAGAGAAAATTATAATTTTATAAGGATATGTTATTATAAGTTTGTAATCTAGATAAAATCACAGAGAAAATTATAAGTTTGTAATCCAGTGAAAATCATAGAGAAAATTATAATTTTATATGGATATGTTATTATAAGTTTGTAATCTAGATAAAATCACAGAGAAAATTATAAGTTTGTAATCCAGTGAAAATCACAGAGAAAACTATAATTTCATATGGATATGTTATTATAAGTTTGTTATTTTTTATTTTTTATTTTTTTCAATTGAAAGTTTTGTGAGGAAAACAGATATTCTCTGTGATTTTCTTTGTGTTTGTGTGGAATAGTTAGCATTTTGTATTTTGATGTGAATGTGTTTTTGTTTTTGTGATCTTGAAAATGAATAAAAGCTCATAAAATTCTCTGGACTTTTATTTGTAATCTAGAGAAAATCATAATTTTATTTGGACATGTTATTATAAGTTAGTTGTTTTTTACTTATAATGTCATCTGAATTAGGTATATGGGTTGGGGAATTAATTGAATGTTTTGTGAGTAAATTTGATTTTCTCTGTGATTTTTACTGTATTTTGTAGAATAGTTAGGATAGATGATGCTATGATTTTACCTTCATTGAGTAAGAGACCAATTGAGAAGTCGAAGAAGAACAGAGTTGCTTCTACTGGAGAGTTTAAAAGGGTGATGAAGTATAGTCGATGTGGAAGTATTGGTCGCTATAATAAGAGGACATGCAATAAACCTTTAGCAAAAGTTCAGGATATCCATCCGTTTTGATTGTTTACATTACATTTTATTGATTGAATGATACATTTGAGGATGTTAGAGGAATTTATGTTGCATTTTTTGATGTGGGTTACAGAGAGAAATTTGTATGCGTATGGATCATGTTACAAGATAATGTGTCTTTTTTGCATTGTGTTTTGTAAGTTTCTCTGTACTTTTTCTAAATTTTCTCTGTAATTTCTAGATCAATGCAAAACATACTTTGGGCAGTGTGTCTATAATATCAGTCAAATTCATTCAAAGAAATTTCCCAATACTTACTTTGTGCATTGTGTCTTTTGAATTGGATTGTGTGAATTACTTTGTGCATTGTTTTGTACCAATACAATGTACTACAAATTACATAATCAAATAGGCCCCCTCTTTGTATCATACCAGATAAATTTCTTTGTTACTAGAACTTTCTCTGGGAAATTCTAGTAACTTCAAACCGGAAAAATTCTTTACAAATATAATTTTCTCTATGTACATTGTGTTGATAATCACCACTTAGCATGCATTATTAACAAGACATAAAGAGAATTGGTAACCATTGATAGCAACGAAATTTTAAAGTTTATATTAGTCAAAAAATATATATATATACACATATATTAACCAACATCCACTACAGAAAAAGTTAGGTATTGCAACGTTTCTTTTATGACGTTTTCATAGATTAATTAAATACAACATTTTCAAAACGTTGTCTTTGAACTCAGTAAAACGGCATCATTTGGGTCAATTTGTTGACACCGTTCAAAACTCCATCTTTTTCAAAACGTCTCTCACTCTCACTCTTCCAAAACTTAGAAACGTCTCACTTAGAAACCCTTGATTTGAAGCTCTCACCTTCACTCTCAATTTCAAACAAACTGACTCTCTCTCTCTAGCTTGATTTCAAACACTTTCTCTTGCTCGATTTCAGATCTGTTGATGATTTGAAGGCCACCACTTAGGTTCTTGTAAATTTTGAAGACCACCAAATTTGCGCTTCTCTTTTGAATTTGGTTATATTCTCTTTCGATTTTGTGAGTTTTGATTTTGGTCCTATGGTCAATCTAGATTTTGAAGCTCATTTAGGATTTAAAATTTTTTTTTTTCTTTGTTGAAGAATGTTTACATTGGAACTAATATCTTGCATGTCTATTCTGCTGCCCTATTTTTATTAGATTGGGCATCTCAATCGGTCACTTCTTTTTTGTCTTGCCAAACTACTCGAACTCAGATCTGTAAGTTTTTATTATATATGCATTTGTTTTGTACAAACTTAGATCTTTGATTTTTCAAATCTATTTGATATATATATATATATATTCATGTATGCATATATATATATATATATGTGTGTGTGTTCTCTCTGATATTGAGTTCATTGTTTTGGTTTGTCAGTTTGTAGGCCCTTTCTTTGATAGAAATCTATATATGTGCGTGTGTATAAATCTATATCATAATATGAAAAATGACAACTAAGAGATAGAAAAGAAAATTGTATATATTTTATAATAGAAACTTAATGTATCACATCTGTAAGGGCAATAATATCAATAAGAAGTATAAAATATGGAATTTAGGATTTGGTGGATTAAATCTCCCAAATAATAAGATTTATTGCCGAGATACAAAAATATGCATAAAACTAATTACGATACAAGACTTTAAAAATGTATTTACTGTTAAATTCCCTTTAAAAGAAAAAAAGAAGAGCATATTGCTAATACATTAGAGAAGTTGTTCTTTAACTCCCATGAAGAAGGTTTTGATTGGATGAATGTTTTCCAATAAGATAAGACTATCCTTATCTCTTTTTTCTTTTTGTAGCTATATATATATATATATATATTTGGTGGTGGCAAAATAAGGCAAACTCATAGTCAGTAGCACACTTGGTTGAAATTGAAGAATAGTTAAGTTATTGTTAAAGAACATTCTTTTAGTAGGATTTAGGAGCTTAGTAGGTGAATGCAACTAATCATTTTTTAACTGTAGGGCTTGAATCATCTCATGGAATGTGGATTGCTGTGGCGTTTAGAGTGAGAACAGGATTTGGTGTTATGTGTACTCAAGAAATGTATCATATGCTTATTTCAGTCACTCAGTTGGAGTGTAGTAATTTTTTTTCATATATCAACAGAACATGATTAGTTCAAAAGCAATTGTATGCTTGTGCTGGCTTTAACATTTACAATGGAGGGATTGGGTTACGAGTTAGATTCTTATTAGTGTTGATCTAAACATATGATGGCCTAATTTTGCCTTTTTTTCCCCGATGCATTTGTCCAAAACATGGATGCTGCTCGTTATCGATTTATGGAGACATATTACATGTAGTTGGGATCAAGACCAATAAGCTTTTGATTTTGTAATGGGAACCTGTGTCTTTTTCATTTTTGTTAGGTATGGGCCTTAATAAAATGAGTAAAGATTCTCTGTAGTGCTAATTTGTAGTGCAATATGTAGTTCTTTTATTGTGAGCCTACCATGTCAAGAGTGAATCAAACGGAGGGCTAAGTGGACTAAGACTTGGATTCACAAAATGAACTGATTCCTTTAAATGAACTCTTCACACTCTCTTCCTTGGATTCTCTACTTGTGGTCTGGTATTTTGTATCTACAATGAAAATGATCTTCACAAACATATACATAGACTAAACTATTGGAATTTGGGCATGGGAGTTAAATTTTGAATAAATTTGCCAAATTAATTGGTTTTAAATTTTGTTGACTAAACTATTGGAATTTCGTGATGTTAATGCTTGCAAATTAATTTGTGTTCTAAATTTTGTTGTGTAACTGTTAAAATTAAAGCGTGCCATGATGATAGAATTTATGGAAAATATTAGTAAAAGGAAGAGTAGTGCTGTATGATCTGAATGATTTCTCTTAATTTTTCATCCGACACCACATGGCATTCCTATTAAGTACTTGCCATTGTAATGTGCTATCAACTACAATCATGGAATTTTTTGCTTTATGATAAATCAGGATACTCTAGTTGTTCTGAAGAATCTTCATTAGAGATGCCTAGTTATCTTTGATGCAGCTTTATATCATAATATATTAAGAGCATTGTAGAAACTTTTAGTTTCTTCAATAATATGCTTCCATGCTTCTTGTTAGGTTTTTGTTCTTGGTAATCCCGTTTGACAAAACTTCTGTGTTGTAATTTTATTCGTTTTTTTTATTTCAGTGAGGCTATGAGTTTTTAGATTCGAATCTAACCCGAATTATGCCTTTACAGAGAAGTTTGTGATCCTAATCCTATCTTCTTTGCCACTTCGCTGATTATGTAGGGGATTGAAGGACAGTGCCCAGGCAGGGTCGAGGGGCAGCGCCCTCAAAGCAAAAAGCAAAATTGTAGTCGAAGTTATTTTTCGGCTTAAACGACCATTCCTGTGCTCGAGCGAAGATCGTAACCTTTCAAAACTTCCACTTGCCTACAAAAGTATTGGGGGTTGTATTTTTCCGCTCGAGTGTAGACCCTGTTCTGAAACACGCGTTTTAGTCAGTCTGCTAGGGCGGCTGTTCTTGCGCTTGAGCGGAGATCGCAGATTTGTTTTCATAAATATGTGGTTTTATTAGATTTTAGGGTTACGGCTTCCAGATCTTCTTCTTGGGTATTAAGATTTTTATTTGGAGATTTTTTGCTTGTTTTCTTTGATATCTGTGAGAGTTTAATCATGAATTGAGTGGATTATATCAAAGGGTTTGTTTAATTTGTTTTATTCACAAAAGACAGATTTGTTCTTTGGTGGATTCTGTGGAATTTGGGCCTGAAGCTTTGGTGGATTCCGGAGTGGCTCATCGTTGTGGATTCGACATCGGCATTGTGGATTCAACATTGGGCAAGACAATTCTGAGGTAAAGATGGGGCTGGAAGAAGCATATAGGGGTCGATTGATTCGGATATGGATTCGCTAGGTAATTGAGAGTGCACTTGTGTAATTCTTTTGTGTCTTTTTAGTGAATTGTTTTGTGGCTTTGGCCTATGATTTTTTTATCACATTTGGAGGCGCTCTAATTGTGGTTTTTCTACGTTAAAATCGTTGTGTCGATTTGTCTTGATTATTTGATTGGGATTGTTATTTACTGCTTAAAATTGATACATAATCACAAATCAATATCTCCGAGATTTTTAGTTTTTTCACTTCTAATATGTTTGATAGTTCTGATTTAGATTGCACCACTGGGATGCGAAAATCATGATAGTTGTTAATTTATCAAGTAATTATCCATGCATGCATAAATATAGCCTTAGACCCCATCCAAGATTCTTTATTAGAGATATTATTTTCTAAATAACTTAAAATCTAGAAAAGCAAACCCATTTCAAAAAAAATGTTAGAAGATCAAAGATCAAATTCTCAACCATAGGAAAGAGTTCGAGTTCGGATGATATCTAAACTTTTCGTCTTTTTTCTTTTTTTTTGCCTACTCTTCCTTTTTCTCTTTTTTTCTTCTTTTTCTTTCCGCTTATTATCTTTTTTTACTTTTTACTTTTCTCCACTTGGATCCTTGCTACACATGGCTTGACTAAATAAGAGATTCCTGATTCCCTCATTTCGATTTGAGATATTCTGAGAAAAGAGAACTCAAGAATCTTCAATCTCATCATCACTTTTGCCGTGACATGACAAATCACAAAATAATAATAGGTGGCAAAAAAAAAACCAGGAGCATCTAGACCAATAACCAGCAAAAGTTCCTCAATGTTGGGTATACCCTTCCTACCTGTCCTCAATTTTTTCACCTTTTTTTTTTCTTTTTTTTTTTTTAAGCTTTCAAGCTTGCTCATTTTAATTTTCCACTCCGAACTCAAAGAGGCAGATAGTTCAATTTATTAAACGAAAGTATTTGAATTTTTGGGTTCCACACTTTTCGCATTTCTTTCTTTTTCACCTTCTCCATGCCAGGTTTTCGGTTCCTAGTCATCTTTGATGAAACTCTTCTTGGATTGTCCCATTTGGACAGTTCAAGAGTACAAGCCTATGTTGTAATTAGTAGTTCTACCACTTAAATGTAGTCCATCTCATAGAGATTTCGTGTAGTAGCTCCTCATGTTCTCCGAGTGTATACTAGACAAGGTGTAGTAGTACACCCAGTCTATGTTGTGTACTTAGAGAACCATGGAGAGATGCTGCCGAAATTTCGTTAGAGATGGATAGAGCGGTATGAGCTACTTTTTACAATATAGACTGTGCATTCCTGAATGGTGTCATGTCACATGCATTATAAGATACTTAATTGAGGTTAAGATTAATTAAAATGAAATGATAATTTTGAACGTTGTTGATTTGGCAGTGACATTTGTAGTGTAAGACAAAGTCAAATGGATAAAAGTTGGATAAATCAACATAGGTTGCACCTGAAATATATAGAAGGGGTTAAGCAATTTGTTAAACTTGCATGCCAAAATAATCCTTTATCAAATGAAGTCACTTGCCCACGGAAACGGTGTTGGAATGTCAAACTAGTAAAGAAAGACCTTTTGGCGGAACATTTAATGGTTAATGGGTTTCTTCCAAGCTACACCAGATGGATTTTTCACGGGAAAGATTTATCAACATCTGTGCCATTAAATAAGAATATTAGTGATTCGAATGATGGCGGTGAAGTGAATAAAATGATATATGAGGGATTCGGACTTCCTCCACCAAGCTTGGTTTATCTTGCTAGTAATGATACAAGAAGTTCCAATATCGAACTAGGCTCGGATAAGAAAATCGAAAGATTTTTCAGTTTATTGAAGGAGGCTGAAAGAGAGTTGTATCCAGAGTGTCACAAGTTTTCAACGCTCTAATTTGTTGTTCTTGGTTATTGTGTAGAGTAGTGATATTTCATCGTTTTCGTTTTCATCGTCATCATTGTTTGCTAGATCAACGATCTCAGTAGGGGAAACCTTGGTACAATGGATTGAGATGGGCCTTAATTTCGAATTTGGAGTAGCCATCTTCATAGTTGAGTGAGTCCCAAATGGTATTGATTGAAATTGATGATGATAATAATGATGATGATGACGATGATGACTACGTTGATGATGGGTCTTTCTCGGATCTCGGGTAGCAGAGCATTCAAATTCAATGCTATAAGTTTGAATTATGGAAGAGGAGAGTGAAGATTGAAAATGCAGGTTTTAGGTTTTGGGCTGATTTATTAGCCTCTTCATTTCCTTTCTTTCTTTCCTCTGTTTTATTCCAACAACTTAGAAAAAGAAAAAATAAATAAAGATATAAGAAACAGAGGAAATCAAATTAAAATTCAACTTTCCTAATATACAATCTTTGACTACGAGAATCTTTTTTCTGTTTTGTCTATTCATAGTATATATCTAGCTAAATATCACTTAACAAGATAAATATATATATATATATAGGCTTTTTTGGTAATATAGGTACAATTTCTAATTTCCTTTTAATATGTGTATCATTTGTATATGTATGCATGTAAATATAGGTACAGTTTCTCATTCCTAAATCACTACTTTGACACAAATCCTTTACTATGTTGTAGTATTCTGGTCAGTGCTTTTTTGGATAAATTGCATGTCTAATCTAATCTAATCGATTATGGTTGATTATTTCAGGCATCTAAGCTCCGCGAGAAGTTCGATGCCAACAAACACGTGGATCTAAGAGTACATATGTTTTGTATAGTAAAAATATCATGATATGTGCAATTAATTTGGTTCATTGACGAGTTGAGTACTTTTATGCACTTTTTCCCATCTCCGTATAATATTTTATGATGTATTGATTACAATATATTAGCTTGATGCATGGTTTGTAATGCCCCAACCCTTCACATGTCATCGATATTGTGCGCTTTGGGTCACGCTCGCATGGATTTGTTCTTTCCAGTGGGTCACCCATCCTAGAACTACTCCAGTCTAAGCATATTTAACTCGTGAGTTTTGTTAGGGATTTCACCACCCAGAAAAAGGCCTCGATGCTATATAAGGGTTTAGGTTTTTACTTTTATAGCCTAGGAACTCCCCTTTTATTTCTACTGTGGGACACCGGGACCTTACAATCCACCCCCTTAGGGCTACACGTCCCCATGTAGTAGCGTGCTAGGTTGCATGCCCGCCCACATGCACCGAGAGCCGCCAGGGGCCCACACTCGGTACTTTGGAGAGTCGGCTCTGATACCATTTGTAACGTTCTAACCCTTCACATGTCATCGATATTGTCCGCTTTAGGCTATGCTCTCACGGGTTTGTTCTTTGCAGTGAGTCACCCATCCTAGAATTACTCCAGCCGAAGCATGCTTAATTGGGGAGTACTGTTAGGGATTTCACCACCCAGGAAAAGGCCTCGATGCTATATAAAGGTCTAAATTTTTACTTTTATAACCCAGGAACTCCCTCTTCATTCTCGATGTGGGACACTGGGACCTTACATGGTTGGTGCATGAAAATGTAAATTTGAGCCATTTGTGTTCGTAGTTAAATTCTGAAGCTACCTTCTTTAGTTAAATTGTTTGGCTTATGCTATATTTCAGAATCAGGAGGAGAGGAAAAAAAATTAAATTAAATTCTTTGGCTTATGCTATATTTCAGGATCAGGAGAAGGGCAAAAAAAAAAAAAAAAAGGTGAAAAATGTCACTAAATGACATCATTATGATGTCACACGTTAGTTTGTGACGAAAATTGAAGTGGACTTAGCCAGAGAAAATCTACAAAGCAACATAGGTTAATGTGGTTAAAGAAAATTAAACATACCAAAAAAAATTAAGCCATGACCAAAGGAGGAACAACAAGCTTATGTTTTTAACATCTTGTTGTGTTTTGGGTAACATGGATATTTTGACAACTTTAACATTTGTTGGAATGGACTACACAATGGACCCATAGGATTTATTATATGTGATTGTAGACACCCAATTTTTTGACCGCCCTTAAAACTTGGGCATCTCAGTTTGAACACTTGATGAAATAATACGTTGTACAACTACTCAATTTCTTTAACAAAAAGCTTCAGTTTTGAACTTCAAAACCAAACCTTATACCCCATTTTGACCAATATTATTTTAGACCTGAAAATCCTCTTTTCAAAATATTTTTCCCAATGCTTCTACGATGTTCCGAGACTCCCATTTCGATTAAAATATTGCACTTTTTAGTAAACCGAGTAAGGACAAAGTGGAAATAAATGGAAAGGAGGTGAACTCTTTGAGAAATATTTAAAAACATCTTATTTATAGGTTTGTAATTGAAGGAAATAGGAGGGGATGGAAGAAAACTAGTTTAGGAAAAGGTTGAGCATCAAACCGTTAAGAAAGAAATAAGTATCTTTCACTAAACTAGGCATATCTCTTTCTAAACTTATAATTAATATGTGAGGCCACCACCATTGGAAATTAGACTTCTGGGGCTTCAATTTAGACTCAAGAATCACCTAAAACCAAGATCGGATGAGGGAGACATGCCCGTTTAAAGTCGGGCTTGAAAGCAGTTTTTTAAACTAGCAGGCCACTTTTTGTGGCTGACAGTACAAGTCATTGACCGGCCAACTAGGTGTCCCAACAGGTAGATATTTATAGCTAGTTGTCCCCCCCTATGTGCATGTCTTGCACCAGCTATCTTTATACAGATATTTTTGACAGAAGAAGTTGTTTTTCTATTAATACAAGCCCACCCCTCTTGATTTTAGGTTAAAAAATTTTGCTAAGACCCAAAGCTTGCCAAACACTCTCACTCTCTATCTTGCAATATACATACATTATACATACACTCCCTAAACCAATATTTTGAGTCTTCTTGCTGAGATTATTGAGCTAAAATTTCAGCCATTGAGAGTGAATACCTTGTGGTTTATGAACAAAAGAGTAACTCTTCTTCAAGAGGTATAACTTTTGCCATCTTTATATTACTTTTTCCTCCTCTTTTCTTGCCATTTTTACACTGTATTTGGACTATTTTTGTGGGCTGAAACTTGTGATTTAAAAGCTTCCAAGGGTGGAGGGGTTAACTACCTTTCCTTGAACCTTATTCTAAGCTTATATCCTTGTGTTTCCCATTTATTTCTCAACTTTTAGCTACTGATTTTCAGAGTTTTCAAAGGCTAAAACATGTGATTTTAAGGTCCAAAAAGTGGAGGGGTTAGCCATCATTCCTTAGGCTTGCTTACTAGTTTTGTTCCCTTCTTATTTTTGCTTACTTTGTCTAGCTTTCCAAGATAATTTTCAGCATTGTTTTGTTAAGTTTTGGGGCTGTTTTAGTGTGTTTACTTAGTTTATACTTTGCCTATTATGCTTGTATTGTTGTAAGTCTTCATAGGTTTGGTGGTTTAGGCCTTAGACACCAATCTATTTAAGTTGATAGCTTTTATTTCATAGTTTTCATACATATACTTACACTTGTAATAATCATCTCTGCAACCTCCTTGCTTTCTTAGTTTTCTTTGTTTAAGAGTTATTTCAAACAATTGATTGTTGTTTAAGGCACGAGAAATAAATCTTCCATGCTTAATGGTTTAATCTCTTCAGAGGTTCATTACCATGGCATTACATCTCTCTCATGCTAAGGACAACTTCTTGTTTGACACTTCTCTTCACTAGTGAACGTAATTATCACTTTTGGACAAAATGAATAAAGAATGTCAAGGTAATATAAAAGAGGCTAATAAAAATGGAATAAAAGTAATAAAAAGATAATAAAATTGAGTCAGGTTCAATCAAACGTTATATTGAACCCATTGAGTATTGAATCATTACATACTCTTTAGTGATGTTAATGAGTCAAGAATCAATGTCTACCATTTCCCTTGAGGTAACTTCATGATAGAGAGGAGGTTTTGTTGGTCTTTTATTTCTCTTCATTGAGCCTTTATCCTATTAGTTCATAGATCATCACGCAATAACCTTGCGACAATTGATGGTTTGTGAATCGAGTCTACTCCTCCCTTCATCAGTTTCATAATAAGGAGAGGCAGAAAGGATAAACATCTCCTGGAAATACTCTATTTTTGCTTTGTTTCAATTCTGTAGTAATAGGGGAGTACCCAAAAACAGTGGTCAGTCGGCCACCACTCCATCCGGTCGACCACCCTATTTTGTGTAAGTATGTCATTTTCATGGTAGAACAGAGTAGATGCCAACGAAAAAATAGAATAATTTTTTGACTGCAAATAGAATGGATTCTGGTAGCAAAACAGAGGGTTTTTTTGGAGAATGTTCTCATTTATGCGTGTGCAACTCTTCGCTCCTCATAGCCCTTTAAATTAATGCTTTAATAGTAGTGTGTTGTAATTAATTAACTAGACTCATTCGAATTTGTAATAATTGGTTAATTATTTAGCTCCATTTATTTGGTGTTGTAATAATTAGTTTAGTTTCGGACATTCAGACCCTTTTGTATGAGGCAAACTTGTAATATTGTGTATGTTTTCTAACCCCCATTCTTTCTCTCTTTTACTTATGATGGTTGCATTCATGTTTTGGTTTCATATCATTACTATGAGTATCGTATTCATTTTTGCATGCACTGGGTTCGGTTCATCATTCTAACCATATTGTCATTTCTTACTTACTTGAATATGTGCGCTAATCGCATGCTTTGAGTTAAGCCATGTGCCATGTTAATAGACTGAACCTTGTAGTTGCATTTGTATGTATTGCATTAGTCACTTGCACGGTAGAGCATGCATTTTTCTAATGGTCTCAATTCTTTTGGCTTGCCTTGGTTGAGTACTAGGTGAGTATTTCTTACTTTAGCATATTGCATGTGTGTTTGTGTTGCCATATCAAGCATGTTTACCATGAGGCTAAGTGCTCACTTGATATACCTCTTGAATGCCTGTGGATGAAGGTTTTTTCACTTAAGTTCGGATGATTTGATTAATGTAAATGTGAGCTTACTTTTTTAAGTAGCACATATTCAAAACTCTTTTCAAACAAACATGAAATCGAAACATTTCAAAGTGGGCAAATTAGTCTACACTTGTGTACATTACATAGTAAGATAGCATAATAATTAGAACAAGAGCGTATGCTATATATAAGAATCACATCATGATTAATAGAGACCGATCTTTGATCAGGTAAGTAGGGTGCTCAATTCATGACCTTTCCCTCTCATACCTAAGTTCTCGAGCCGAGACACTTTGGTTATGAAGGACAAGTGACCTTTGGCATGAGTCATGGGTTTCCAAAATTTCTCACAAATATTTAGGTAGCAACTCTGAAATCTGGTAATGCAATCCATTTTTGGCATCTCTGATGATAAATGGATTTTCAAAAAGATTTGCTAGATTTGGACTAATTTGTGTTCTCTCTATTTCATATTGCACTTGTGAAACTAGATTCAGAACCATGAGAGTTCGAACTATAGGGCTATCGTATCCAAGAAGGCTAAATCCCTCATTGGAGGCCACGAAAAGCAAGCTACAATGATTTATATTGGATATAAAATAGTCAAAGTCTAAGCATGTTAGATTGGACATTTTGAATTTCTAATACTATACTTGAGTTAAGGCCCTGTTTTGATCCAAGGCTAAGCATGTTGTCTAGTCTCATATATATATATATAGAGAGAGAGAGAGAGAGCGAGAGAGAGTAGAGTCTGGTGAGACTTGAAACATGGTAGTCCTAGCCTAGGGTGGTTTAGTATTCTTGTTTCCTTTTTTGATTGGGAATAGGGAAAAATTAGAAAATAGAAAGAAGAAAAGAAAAAATTTCCATAAATAATAGGGTTAGAATTTCTTCTAGTCCAAGAATTCTCTTCTATTAGGTCACTTCATGTAGGCCTAAGGTTGGCTATGGGATATTTTTAGGGGTTCGGTCTTTGTTTCCATCGTAGTTGTAATTCTCCATTTGAGATCGAAAATTGAAAAAAAAAAAAAAAAACTATTGGAAGCACACAACTAGAAAAAAAAACTCAAAGAAGCAACATAAATTAATGTGGTTAGATAAAATTAAACATGCTAGAGAAAATGAAACATGTCAGAGAAAATTACACACGCGAGAGTATTAAGTGGTTTTTAACAAAATAAATCAAACATGGCAGAGAAAATTAAACATGCCAAAGAAAAGTAATTTGGCCAGAGAAAATTATACATGCCAAAGAAAATTACACACACACGAGAATACCAAGTGTTTTTTAACCAAATAAATCAATCTAGCCACAAAAAATTTCCATTCCTAGAGAAATTTTCAATAATTGAGAAAATTAAACATACAAGTACACAACTAGTTAGAGAAAATCTACAAAGCAACATATATTAATGTGGTCAGAGAATATTAAACATGCTAGAGAAAATTAAACCACGACCAAAGCCACGACCATTTGGTGTATTGAACCATTGTCTATGGAAACATTTTGTAGACTAAGAACTGAAAGGTATGGTTCAATACAGAGCATGATACACGCACTCCTTTTGGGATCCTAGACGCATGAAGTAAGATGAGATAACTAGAGATGTAACCATGATGGTCAATGGCTTATTTTAAGTGGTTTCTAACTAAATAAATCAATCTAGCCACAAAAAATCTCAGAGAAATTGTCAATAACTGAAAAAATTAAACATTCGAGTACACAACTAGTTAGAGAAAATCAACAAGCAACATAAATTAAACATACCAGAGAAAATTACACAATATCGAAATTGAATGAATTAAACTTGAATCAAATTTAAAGGAAAAAGAGGTTGTTGTATATTAAAAAATGTAAGGGAGTAGAGAAATTTAAAAATAACTGAGAAATTTTCAATAAAAAATCAATTCTACAAGAGATAAAATCAATTCCACAGTAAATTTCCACCAAATAAACATGCCAGAGAAAATGAATTCCACAGTAAATTCCAACAAATAAATAAATGTAGCCATAGAAAATACAGAGAAATTTTCAATAACTGAGAAAATTACTCATAGAAGTACAAAATAGCCAGAGAAAATCAAAGTAGCCATAAAAACGTAAATAAATGGAGAGAATAAATATGTCAGGAAAAACTCAAAGAAGAAAATCAAGCAAGCCACAGAAAATTCAAATGCCAGAGAAATTTATAGACACAAGCACACAACAAGCTTCAAGAATAAGTTCAAAACGCAGAGAAATTTCATTTTTCAAATTTACATGGCTTTTATTATGAAATTGAAACCCTAATTAATGGAAGGCTATTATAAAATGCAATTAATTGTGTTTCTAGAGAAAAACTAATTGATTTGTAGAAAAACTTACCAAAGTGAGGATAAAACTCTAATTACGAACCGATTTGCCCTGATGAAGATACACTGTGATGAAGATGAGCTGAGATGATGATGAACAGTGAAAATGAGTCAGAGAAATTTGTAAGGAAAGAATCACAAAGATTTTCATGGAAGATGATGAAACTGTAAGACTAAATTAATTATTTAGTCATTATGTTGACCCACATGATATGGTAATATGAATTAGAGATTTGGTAGGATTATGATTCCATATTTTTTTGCTACAATTAATTGGTAAATAAAGAATAGTGTTTTCCAAGTATCCTACCTTGATGGGAAAGTGGAATCATTGTTGAATAAGGAAATTGATCATCTCTCTACCTATAAAAGAGCATTCAGACTACCTATCAAATTATTCTGAATTCAATGTATTCTAAAGAGGGTCAAGAGAGAGAAACCCTTTTCCACTAATATTATTATTAGGTTTATGTTCAATCAATTTTCGGTCATTTGAAGGTTTTGCATAATTGATCCTCGTATGTTATTTATTTTCTGCATTATGTTATTATTTGTGAAACTCATGACAATTCACGATTTTGGATTATGAAGGTTGTTATATGCATAACACCATAAACTTATTTACAGAAACCCTAATGTTGATCGTGAAGATGATTGTGAAACCCTAATGTCATTGTTCTCTTAATTGTGGATATCAGTTGTGGAACTTTAGTCGTCGGAATCTAGTTCACTTTTCTTGATTGATTGTGAAGGGTATTTTGGTCCAAAAAATGAATGAAAAGCGCCCGTATTTTGGTTCAAGGACCTAAGGCATCATCTATATTTTTTAATGTCCTTTATCCTTTAAATTTCTATTATTAGGGACCATAAAAAAAATTTCCCATTTTATTATTTTATAAGAGAGCAGTTATGAATTTTATTTTTTTAGTTAATTCTATTAAATGAAAAATTCTAATAAGTGGGTATTTGTAATATTTCAAAGCATAGAAGACAATTTGTATTTTAAATAAATCTCAAAAGATATATATTTATAATTTATCAAAAAAAAAAAAAAGCAAGTATTTTTAATTGTAGAGTCTTGTTGACACTCATAAAAGTGGGTAGTTGAGAAATGTTCAATCATATAATACTTTGATAATCAATTTACCCTTAACAAATTTGGTTGATGTCATTGGGTTAAAAATTTTAAATACCAAAACTGCTCTTATCCCTTTAACCTAATTTAAAATATATTATATTAATTTTTCTTAATAAAAATTGAATCAATAATCTTCTAACACTACGCCAAAACAGGGCATTAACGGCGGTTTTTTTAACGGCGGTAACGAAAACCGCTGTTAAAGGTACTATTAACGGCGGTAACGAAAACCGCCGTTAATACCGCCGTTAACGGGGGTTTTGTTACCGCCGTTAAAAAAACCGCCACTAAAAGTGTCTTTAACGACGATAATGAAACCCACTTTTAACGGTGGTAACGAAACCGCCGTTAATGCCCACTTTTAACGGCGGTAACAAAACCGCCGCTAATGCCCAACCATTACCGCCGTTAATGACGGCGGTCTTTGTCGGCGGAGCTTCGGCGAAACTCCGACGTGCTCCGGCGAAACTCCGGCGAGTTCCGGCGAAACCATTTACAATAAAATAAAAGTAATGTTTAAATATTTATTTAGGGAATATATTTCATGAAGAGTGGCTGTGGTAGAGTGGGTGGTGTGGGTGGATGAGAGGTCTTGGGTTCAAAACTTGGGGAGTGCAACAAGAAAGAATTATTTTTTGAAAATTTTGAACCTATTTACGGCGGTAAAAAACCGCCGTTTTTGGTCCTATATTACCACTGTTTTTGGTTGACTTTTAACGACGGTAATTTGCCTTTTTACGACGGTTTCACTTTTTCCAATACGCGCATAAACAATGATATGAAACGCCGATTATCTACCGCCGTTAAAGGCTTTAACGGCGGTTTTACAGCCTTTAACGGCGGTAAAAAACCGCCGCTAAAGCCCAATTTTGGCGTAGTGTAATCATGTTATACTACATAACCTTTCATTTAAAGGTGGTTTAAACATCATAATACTAGATGACACCTGTATAACCCACCACTACCATAACCAGAAAGTAACACAACTCTGCTTTCATCAATAACATAATCGCCACCTCGATAAACCGGCCATTGTGAATCAATATGTGAGATCCAAATCCCGCATCAGGCCACCACCCCTCTCCTTTTCCCCATTTGTTCTCCTCCAAAGCTCACATTTGTAACTGCTCATCACCATCTATATGAAAAGTAGTGGTAATGAACAACTTTGAATTTGTTAGTCTAAAAAGGGATGCACTACCTGTTAAAGGTTGTAACTTATAATAAGTTCATATTTGAAAGTATCTGTGATGGTTGTTTTTGTTTGGTTTTGATAAGTGTTCACTGTTTTTGAAATTTTGATTATTGGTTTTCCAACTAAAGGAATTAGGATTCTGTTTCACTTTTTCTTTTCAATCAAATTCTTGAAAGAAATATACGATGTTGTCAATGAAAGTTACAACCTAGAAATTATGAAATTTTCCAACTAAGGTTTGATTACTTTTTTTATTTACATATTTTTTTGAAGTTTGTAGTTGGTGAATCATGTGCTCTTTATTTTTTAATTTAATCATAAAATTATACTCTTAGTTATGGTTGGGATTATGGTGGTAGGTAGTTGTGGATTCTTTGTACAACAATGAAGACAAAATTAAAGCATTAATGAGACGGGGTTCTCCAAATTTGTGGAGGCCGTTGTGCGTGGGTTATGATGGATTTCTTTATTTAGGGAGACATGTTCAAATGGATTTTCTTATAGGTTCAAGTGGGTTTATTGATTTGGGGAAAAGATGTTCAAATAGTTTGTTGAGTTTTGGCAGTGAGATTGGAAGTAGGATTGGATTTAAGGGATGGTAAAAAGTGGTGATTGAAGGTAGAGATGGTGGATGTGGATTTTTTAGGCTCCTTCTAGTGAAAATTTAACATTAATAGAGAGGTGATGTACTCAAATAAGAGGTAATGTGATCCAAATCAGATTAAAAGATGTGCTAAAGTAGCACATGCCAAACAACCCTCAAAACAAGGGTAAGTAATTATACCATCGGATCAAATGTTGCTGACAAGGGGTGTCATTGTGATTTCGAACAATTAAGGGGCTATCAGTGTGATTTCAGAAGTATGGAAGGAGTGTCAGTGTAATCTACCCGATCAGCTGATGTTTTCTTGGCGTAATGTTATGCTTAACATTGGGCGTCTGGCTATTTTCATATCTCTTCCAAGTAACTCTTCTAATTCATGTCTGGCTATTCTCATACATCTTCCAAGTAACTCTTCTAATTCAGGTTATCATCATCCATGAATTTTCTAAATAATTAGGACAAATTAGTTGACCTAGCGGTCTATGTAGTTGTCTTTTGGGATGATAAAAAAGTCAAAAGTTTAGGTTTGAGTCGATGGAGTGACTGCGCCATTTTCATTGTAATCTAACTTATTAATAATCCCTCTAACATCCTATCATATGGCAAAAAATAAAATAAAATAAATAATTTTCTATACAATTAGTTTTATTTTGTTAAAGAAAAATAAAATAAAACTTCCTGTTATTTGGGGAACTTAAGAAATGAAGTGTCACTTTCTAACTCATTTATAAGGTAGCGTTTGGTAATGCTTATGTTTTTTATTTATGTTTACGTTTTTTTGTTTATGTTTTCAAAAATTTTATAAACTAATTTTTGTTTACTTTTTGAAAAACATAAATTACAAATGCGTTTGGTTTAAATGTTTGAAATTTTTTAAAAACATAACCTAAAAAGCATGTTTGGTAAGGCCTAAAATATTTATATTTATTTTTTATTATTTATGACAATGGGATCATACACATTATAATAAGCATCCATAATAACCATATTGATATAATACCAATCATAGATAAATTTAATAACCATATTAATAATGTTCATAACAACTAACCTACAAACCATAATAATAATATCTCATTTCTTCCACAAACCATAAAAAACATCTTCCACAAACCATAAAATATCTCATTTATTTATTTATTTATTTTTTAAAAAATGGAAGCTCTCAGTGAAACAAAGAGTGAACGAGAAGAGAGAGAGTGAGCTGAGGTCAATTTAGTTGGGAAATTTGCAACAGATCTATAGATTTTCAACAAATTTGTTGTTTAGAAAAAAAAAAAAAGACACCACGGAAGCTCTTGGTGAAACACAGAGAAGAGAGAGAAGATAGGGGAGAGAGAGAGAGAGACTAACCTGGAACTTCTGGATCTTTGAACAGCAAAGTAAAGGGAGAAGATGATGTAAAAGATAACGTTTTATATTATCATTGTACTAGGAAAATTGAAAACTTGCTCCTATGCAGATTCGAATCATGGTCTGTGTTATGCACACTCCCAAATTACTATAGCTCCGCATTTTTGGCTTCTGTTTTGTGTTTAAAAACCAACGTAAACTCATTTTTTAGATTTATAATTTTTTATAAAATTTACAAAATGAGACCAATTATTTATAAACCAAAAAATTTACTAAACAAGTTTTTATGATAGTTTTTAAAATTTTTGTAAATATAAATTGAAAACTAAAAACAATATGTTTACTGATAAAAGTATTGAGGAATACTCTCAACCAACTCAGCTTAAGCCACAACACTCCCAACTCAAGCCACAAGAGAAGCCATCACAAACAAAATATCTTCATCAGCTCACGCATGTGCAAGATATTAAAGGTAGTCATGATAGATACGGTTATGAGAGTAAAGTGAGTTAGTTAGGTTGATTGTAACAAACTCAGTGAGACTTCATTCAGTATAAATATCTGTAAGACTTCATTGTATTCTAATAAGAAAGATATTGTTTAATTTCTGTTATGGTATTAGAGCCTTTCTTCTCCAACGAGTAAAGGTCCTTCAATGGCACATGTTCAAGTACATCTTTATTCATCTTACCATCAAATTTGAATCTTCTTCTGTCAAATTTTAATTCTCTCATCACAGTCAAGTTAGATTCTACTAGTTTTCTTATCTAGAAAAATCAAATCCAAAATGTTCTTCATGCTACTAATTTTCTTGGATTTTTTACTGGATCAATCTTATCTCTAGATCCAGAAGTGCTTGATTCTTCAGGAAAATCTATTCCAAATCCCGACTTTGAGAATTGAAAGATCATTGATGCTCACTTGCTTAGCTTTGTCACTGCTACTCTTTCTCCACCTGTGTTTTCATCTATTCTTCATCTTCAACATTGTTCACAGGTTTATACTGCCTTAGAAAAGAGATATACATCTTTATCTCGATCTCATATCCGTTAATTAAAGAACAAGTTGCAGTCTGTGTCCAAAAGACGTTTATTAATGGAAGAGTATCTCTCACAGATCAAAACCATAACTAATCAACTCAGGTTTGCCTCTTCTATCATTAATGACGAAGATCTAGTTCTTTTAACCTTGAATGGTTTACCAAATGAGTATGATGCTTTAAAAACAACAATTTGTGCTAGAGTTGAGCCAATTACTATGGAAGAGTTGAGTTCTCTTCTATGTTCAGAGTCCTTTCACATGGAAAATAGGACAAAATCTTCTCTCAACATTAACTTCATTGTTGCCTACTCTGTAACTAGAAATATTGAGTCTAATTCTTCAGGATCTAGAGGCTCAAATTATAGGGGTCACAACTCTTTTCGTGGCAGAGGAGGCAGATACAGAGGCAATAGGTTCTCAATGAGAGGTGCTAAAGGCAGACAAGGACATGAACAATTCACTCAATGAAATTACTCTTCTATCTTTTGTCAAATCTGTGGAGGTCACAGTCACATTGCCCTTGGCTGTTGGTTCAGAATAGATCCAAATTATTCATCCTTCAACTCTTCATCCTCCTTTGGCATATCACAGTCCACAACTTATTCTACAGTTCAATCTCTAACTCCTTCATGTAGTCCAGTATCTCCTTCATTGGTTCTTCTCCACCATGGTATGTAGATTTTGCAGCAACCAGTCACATTACCAATGATCTAGGCAATTTTCATCTCTATCAGCCCTATCAAGGGACTGATCAAGTTACAGTTGGCAATGGCCAGACATTGCCTATTCAACATGTTGGTAAGGGTATTTTACCAATTCTACAATCTTTTGTGCACCTTCAAGATATGCTTCATGTGCCACAAATTTTATCTAATCTCACTACAAAAAAAAATCACTTTTAGCGACTAAAATATTGGTCACCAATTGTCTTTTTTTTGGTTGCCAATGACATTCTGCGACCAAAAATTTTGGTCGCTACGTTTGTTGCCAAAACCTTGTTGGGAAAGGTTTTGGAGGGTTTTGCCGACCAAAAAACCTTTGGTCACCAAAAAGCAAGTCTTTAGTGACCAAAATTTTGGTCGCCAGTAGTCAATTATATTTCTTTAAAATTATACATTTACTGACCAATGTTTTAGTCGCCAATAGTCAAGGAATAGCCGACCAACACCTTTAGTCCCCAAAAGCTTCAAGTGCGAAAAAAAAAAAATTTGTTGTAGAACAATTTGATCCGCTCTTGCGGAGATTTGATCTGCTCTTGCGGAGATTCTAACCGCCAACCTCCCGCACCATAAACCCTATGCACCACACTCTTCCCACTACGCCTCTATAACACCACATGATTGTATATGTGACATATATTCTTTATATAGTACATACACCCATGTTAATATAAAAGTATATGTATAAACATAATTATTTTATTACATAATTTATGTAAAATAAACTATTTAGTAACAAAATAAAAATAAAAAATTAACTTTTAGCGACCAAAATAATTTTAGTCGCTAAAAATGACCACTTTTGGCGACTAAATTTTTTTTTTTTTTTTTTTGATCTCTAATTGTAAACTTTTGGCTACTAAAATTTTGTTAGTCACAAAAATGCTTTACTTTTGGCTACTAATTTTTTTTTTAGTCGGTAAAACCCATATAATCAGCAACCAATCTTATTTTTAGTTGTCAATTGTAGACTTTTGGCTACTAAATCTTTTTAGTTACCAAAAAGCTTTACTTTGGGCTACTAAAAAATTTTTAGTCACTAAAATCCATATAATCAGCGACCAAACTTATTTTCAGTCACCAATTCTAGACTTTTGGCTACTAAAATTGTTTAGTCGCCAAAAAGCTTTGCTTTTGGCTACTAATGCTATTTTGGTTGCTGAAAGCTACACTCTCAGTGGCCAAATGTTTTTTAGTCGGAAAATTTGGTCACCGAATGTGCCTTTTCTTGTAGTATCTATTATTTGTGCATAAGTTGGCTCAAGATAATAATTGTTTAGTGATTTTTGATGCTAACTCTTTTCTCATTCAGGACAATCTTATGAAACAGGTGCTCCATAGTGGTCCTAATATTCATGGCTTATATCAGTTTACTTCTTCATCTACTACTCTTTGCTTACAAGCTTACTACACTTCTTCTAAGTCTAAGGTGTCTTTGGAAACTTGGCATCAAAGATTAGGCCATCCATCATCCTTAAAGTTTGATCACATAGCTAAACATTTGCTTGTTAGTTTTTCAAATAAATGTGATGTTTGTTCTTGTACTCCTTGCAATGTTGCTAAGATCCGCAAACTTCCTTTTAAGCTTTCTACATCAACTGTCTCTCAACCTTTTTCTCTTGTGCACAGTGATGTATGGGGACCATTTCATGCTTCCAAGAATGGCTATCAATATTACCTTTTGTTTGTAGATGACTTCACTAGATTTATATAGATTTATCATTTATTTGCTGAAAGTGAAGTTTACTCTACATTTGTTCATTTCAAGACTTATGTTGAGAATCAATTCAATCTCTCACTCAAAATTTTTCGCACAGATAATGGTATTGAGTTTGTAAATCATAAAATGCATGATTATCTTGCCTCTCATGGTGTCATTCACTAACTTAGTTGTCCATATCCTCCTGAACAGAATGGCATTACAGAAAGAAAACATCAACATATCACTCAAACTGCTATTGCTTTGTTGTCTCAATCTTCTATCTCTCTTGAGTATTGGTTTGAGGCCATGGCTACTTTTGTGTTTCTCATTAATAGGATGCCAAGTTTATCTCTAGGTCATTCCTCTACTTATCAATTATTGTTTAAGTCCATTCCTGATTAAACTTTTCTCAAAGTCTTTGGTTGCCAATGTTTCTCTTGGCTCAGGCCTTACAATTCCAATAAACTTTAACCAAGGTCCACTCCTTATGTCTTTTTGGGATATCATCCTTCCACTAAGGGCTACGGATGCTCGGATCCCATTATTGGCAAATTTTTCCTCTTTAGACATGTCTTGTTCAATGAGAGTTGTTTTCCTTTTGCTCACACCACTATAGTCCCTGCTACTTTACCTATAATTTCTTCTTTTTTTTGGTTATCTGTCCCTTTTACTGCTCAGTCTGCTGCTCCTCATCTTTTTCCTGCTCCTTAATGCAGACCTGCTGTGTCCTAGACTACTATTGCTCGTATAGCTCTTCAACCTACTCTTGCTCCATTCCCATTTGCTATAATCCCATCTCCTGCACAGCCTCCTGCTGCTTTACCTTGTGCAGCTTCTCCTGCTGCTGGTCAGTCTAATTTAGCTCTATCTTCTGCTATATTACCATCTCTTGCTCCAACCCCTGCGGTTGCCTCTATCCCCATTCACCCTATCTATATTGATCTTCTTTTTTCTTCCCAATCTATTTATAATGTTCATCCTATGATCACCAGATCCAAAACTACAAATCTTTTTACTCACACTTTTGATCTTTCCCAAACAGAACCTGCCACCACTAAGCTAGCTTTTCACTCTCCTACTTGGTTTCAGGCTATGTCTAAAGAAATTCAGGCTCTCTATCCTCAAGGCACCTGGTCTTTGGTTCCCCTTCCTTCTCAAAAGCTCTCCATTGGCTGTAAATGGGTTTTTTGAATAAAAAAGAACTCAGATGGCTCTATTGCTCACTATAAAGCTAAACTTGTTGCCAAGGGCTATCATAAACAAGAAGGTATTGACTACCATGAAACCTTTAGTCTAGTGGCCAAACAACCTACCATTCGTGTGCTTTTGTGCCTAGCTTTACATCAACATTGGTCTATCAAGCAGTTGGATATCTCCAATGCTTTCTTACATGGTACTTTGGAAGATGAGGTGTATATGGATCAACCCCATGGTTTTATAGATCCTCAGTACCCTTCTCATGTTTGTAAACTCAACAAGGCTTTTTATGGCCTCAAGAAAGCCCTTAGGGCATAGTATTCTACATTCTCTAAGTTCTTGCTTAGGCAGGGGTTCCTTCTTAGTCATTCAAATTCCTCTTTGTTTGTCAAGACTACCTCTACCTCTATCACTATCATCCTTGTATATGTTGATGATATCTTGCTAACTCGGAGTGATTCTATTCTCATCAATGCTCTTCTTGTTCAAATGCATGAGGTCTTTTCCATGAAGGAACAGGGTTTTGTCTCCTATTTCTTAGACATTTTAGTTCAATCCCATTCTCTTGGCTTTTTCCTTTCCTAACAAAAGTGTGCTGGTGAACTGTTGCTCAAAGAAGGCATGATGGATTGCAAGCCTAGCTCAACTCCTATGGCTCTCAAACCCCGCTTGGTACTGTTGATGATTTGCCATTCTCTTAACCTTTTCTTTATCGCAGCCTAGTTGATGGTTTATAGTACTTACCTATAACCAGGCCTGGCATAGCTTTAGCTATCAAGCCTGTCAGCATATGTATGCTTCCTCTGTTGGCCATTTTGCTGTGGTCAAAAGGATTCTTCAGTATGTTAAGGGCACTTTACCTCAAGGTCTCTCTTTCACACCTGGTCCTTTTTTTCTTCATGCCTATATTGACTTTAATTGGGTAGGCGACTGTGTGGATCGCAGATCTACATCAAGCTTTTGTGTGTTTGTTGGTCCCAATCTTATTTCCTGGTCTGCTAAAAAGTAGGCTACAGTCTCTAAGTCCTCTACTGAGGTTGAATATAGATACATGACTCATATTGCTGTTGAGTTATGTTAACTTCAACAGCTGCTCAAAGAGTTGTCCATCTCTTGTTCTTCTCCACTTGTTCTTTGATGTGATAATGTGTCTACTATGGCTTCGGCTTCAAATCCAGTCTTTTATGCCCGTTCTAAGCATATCGAAATCGATTGCCATTTTATTCGTGAAAGGATTGTTTCTAAACAGATTTCTCTTTTTTATGTTCCTACGGCTGATCAAGTTGCTGACATTTTTACTAAGCCATTGTCTTCTTCTTGGTTTCACTATTCTAAGGACAAACTAATGGTGCTTCCTAGCCCCATTGGTTTGAGGGGGAATGATAAGAGAATTGAGGAATACTCTCAACTATCTCAGCTTAAGCCACAATACTCCTAGGTCAAGCCACAAGAGAAGCCATCACAAACAAAATATCTTCCTCAACTCACGCATGTGCAAGATATTAAAGGCAGTTATGATAGATACGATTACGAGAGTAGAGTGAGTTAGTTAGGTTGATTGTAACAAACTCAATGAGTCTTCATTGAGTATAAATATCTGTAAGACTTCATTGTATTCTAATAAGAAAGATATTCTTCAATTTCTGTTAGTTACCAAACAAGCCCATTGTTTCGTTGATTTCCAAACAATGAATATAATGTTCTTATTATCATTACAGAAAATACTATACAAATTAATAACTTTTAAGGTAAATCATATTTGTAATATTTACATTTTACTTCTTGTGTCATTTTAGTTTTCATAATTTCAATTAGCTTGATTTTAACTTTTAATTTTAGATTTTTTGTCAATTTAGTCCAATTGATAAAACCGATTATGATTTTTGAAGAAAATAATAGTCAATGAGTTGGTCAAGGTTAATTCACTGAATTGAATAAATTTATAATTTTGTCTATAAAAACATAACGCATGCATCTTATGTGCTTATTTTCTATTAAAACAAGTACTAACAGTTGTAATTAATTAAACCAATTGAAACAAAATTATAAATTCAAAATTAAAATCGAACCAATTGAAATTACATGTTTCAAAAGAACACAAAAATTCAAATATAGGTACCATCAATATAATTTGTCCTGAATTTTATGAACTTTTCTCAGTTACTATGTTGCAGGTAGTAATGAAAGTAGGTATTGACCAAGTTTCGTAGAAGCATCAATTGCTAGTGAAGAATTGTAGCAAATTGCAAAGATTTTAATTTTTTTTTTCAATTATAGAACTGATTTTGTGCCTTCTGAAGTCTAATGTCACTTATTTTTCTCTAAAATAATAATTCGGTTGACCCACATAAAGGGCATGAATACAAGCATGATATTTATATATGGTCAATAATGTTGCTATCTTAGCTAACTGCCACAAAATTTAGGACAGAATCAAATTTTGGTTATATTCACTATCAAAACTGACTTGGTTGATAGGGATTGTAGAATTAAATAACTTTTAAAAAATGAAGCATGTGACAGAATCAAATTTTGGTTATATTCACAATCAAAACTGACTTGGTTGATAGGGATTGTAGAATTAAATAACTTCAAAAAAAAATGAAGCATGTGACAGAAGTTGAAAAATTAAAAAATAAAACAATTTTAAGGATAATTTTGGAATTAGAAAAATATGACAGAGCTTCACCTGTTGGTTCACATCAAATAAGTGTTATAACTATATATATTAACTCACCCACCAAACCCAACCCCCACCCCCCCCCCCCCCCCCCCCCCCCCAAAAAAAAAAAAAAAAAATATAACTCTATATATTAATATAAATAAGTATGCCTATATATATATACACAATAAGGTAAATTACAAACACACCTCCTGAGATTTACTTAAATTGTAAATTATCTCATGTGGTTCTAGAAATTACATTACGTCCCCAAAGATTTCTAATTTCATGACAAATATGTCATTTTATTAATAAATCATCAAGTTAATTAATAGTTTTTAATAATATTAAATTTTTATTTCAATTAATAATTCAAATAATTTTATTATTGTATAGGTGAACAGTTAGAAATTTTATTTTTTCAATTAATTCTATTAAATAAAAAATTTTGACAAGGAGATATTTGTAATTTTTCAAACCACAGGAGTAATTTGTATTTTAAACAAATCTCAAGAGGTATATTTGTAATTTATCCTATATAATATGACCCGCTTATAATTTTATATTTATATTTTTGGACAGTTTGGTAAATGAGCAAAATGTATTAAATTTGAAAAGTATTTAGCATTTATATACTAGAAGATGTGAAGTTTTACGCTAGGTGTAGCATTTTTTAAAAAAAGTCAAAAAATCACTATTCTATTTATGTCGCATCATCTTATTTAAGTCAAATTACCTCCCTACCACATCACTTCAAACTCAATCAATATTTCATAAAAAGTAAAAAAATATACTTATTTAGAGTATTCCAAACAATCTCTTAAAATTACCGAATTTATTCACAGATGCCAAAATAGAGGGTTGACAATGAAAAATAAATAAATTGCTAAAATAATAATTTGCCTACTCATGTCGGCTCCTTTCTCCAGCCCATCAACCGTTACAAACCCATTTTACCTTCCCTCCCAACTCTTTTTCGCTCCTCTCTTCTGCCTACCCTAACCACCCCAGCGATCCCTCTGTTTTCTTTGCCACGCTTGCAACATATCTGTCCTAATTTATCATCTAATGTAAAAGATCACATTCGATAATTTTATTCAATTTTTAAAATTTTTTTTTTGTATTTAATGCTTGTAAGGTATGATCAATTCAAAGTCAAAGAGTGATGTTAAAGCATCAGCATCAGTCTAGTTATAATAGTTTTAGGGCTATATTGGCAAGATAAGGTCCAAAATTACTCCTGCATCTATTTGATTACTTCAAAATTGAATTTGACATTGATATAATGGCCCTGTTTGGTAGAGCTGTGGGAAGCTGCTTATAGCTTATGCCCAAACAAATTTATACTATAACTTTCACTTGTTCGATTTCCACTTATTCTCAAAGATATCCAAATTTCAAATTTCATAATAGTGGTTTTTTCACAAAGTTTATAAGTTATAAGCATAAGCTAACCCAAACATATCAAAACAACTTAAATTAAGCTGAAAGCTGAAATTAAGCCCTGACAAACAGGGCCAATATATCACTTGGTGTAATGATGCCATATTCATAAATTATATAATATTTTATTATTTATTCTAGAGAGTGGCAAGAGAAAGGAAGCCAATTGACAGAATATCGCAGGACAATCGGCCGCTGTACCAAATCTTCAAACTCATCAAATCTTGCTTTATTTTCCTAGGGTTCAGCAGATCATATGCAAAATGATCCAGCAGATCATTTTCCTTAGAAAAAAAAAAATGAGTAAAAATAAATACTTTATAAAATTAAATTTTAAAATAAAAAGTTTGATATAGTGTGTACTTAAAAAAAAAAAAACATATTAACTAAAATATAAAAGTAACTTTTTAATCATAATTTGAGTCAAAATTTGTCTACTTTGATCCGGATACACCTGTACATAGCTATCTATTTGGGAAGTCACTTCCCAAATTTTTTCTCATTTTTTCCACTAAAAGACAAAAGTTTTACAAAATCAAAAAAAACACATCCAAACAAAATATCACATCCAACCCCATAATCATTTCATTTTTTCTCTCACAAACATCACATCCAACTACATAAAAACCCAACTATCTTCCCAAACACTAAAAATTTTTTATCTCATAAAAACTTACATTTCCTAAAATCTATATAAAAACTCACTTCCCAAACACCCACTATATTGTCCACTTTTAGAAGAGATAAAAGCATAAAGTGGGCCAAAGTTACACTTAGGTTATATATATCAGAAATATTATAAATTCAGGTTTAACTATTCAAAAATTATTTAAAATTATTATTTTGTGATTCAAATGTATTTTATACATAAATTTCACATTATACAAATTTAATCGCAACCACACAATGCTCATTTGGAGTAAATTCGAAAAACTTAAAGTGAGATTCATAACATTTTTTCAAATATATAGAAGTTATTAGGCCTCGTTTGGGAACATATTTTTTAAGTAATATTTTGAGTTTTTAGCTAAAATATGATGTAAAAAAAACTAGTATGTTTGAAATGGTTTTCTAATTTTTTATGAAAAGATGTGCAAAAAGTAGAGAGAAAATAGAATCTTTGATTTTTTAGTATAAGTTGTTAGTTTTTTGATTTTTTTGGTAATTTTTTTGACTTTTTAGCTAAAAAAATCACTTGCCAAACGAGGCCTAATTGTTATCTGCATTAACACTAAAAAAAATAATAAATATAATTATACTTTCTTTAAACTTCATAAAAGTCAATACAATTTTCCCTGAGTTAATTTAGGAACAATTACAAAAAAATTTAAGATTTGATCCTTATAACAAAATAAACTTTTAATCTTTAATGTTGTCAATTTAAATCTTAATATTATGATTTATTTTCAATCTAAATTAGTTGCCTTGCTCAAAAAAAAAAAAAACAAAAAACTATTTGCCTATTTTCGTTAACTAAAACCAACGAAAAAATATTATTTTATTTATTAAACTGAATGTAATTATATATAAAATATTTAAAATATCAATTTTCAATGAGTTTAAAAGTCTCTAAAATACAATTTTTGATCAATTTTACTTAACGAAAATAGACAAATAGTTCAGATTGAAAATAAATCAAAAGTTCAGGGTTTAAATTGATAAAATTAAAAATTTATGATTTATTTTGTTATAAGGGTCAAACCTAGAAGGTTTTTATTTTTTTATTTTTTATCACTAATACTACATATCAAGAAATTTTATCTATTATTATCTAAAAATATTAATATATGATATAGATTCATTTTTATACATAAATCGCATAATACATGTAATTTTTTAGCAGTAATTGAGACACAATTTCTCTGCTCCCAGATACTGCTAATTTGTGAAATCCATTTGTGACCATGTAGTTTTAGCTTGTTGCTCGTTACGAGCATTATTTCGATAATTATAACTCATGATTTAATTTGTTTAAAAAAATAAATAAGTTTTGACAACAAATATAATAATATAATATTAGAAATAGGCTGTTCATTTTTTATTTTATTTTTTTTAAAAACTAATATAATTGAAACAATTTGATTTTTTTATGAATAATCACTACAACATATAAGAGTATTTGGTCTCTAAAAATAAAAATTTTGTTACAAAAGACATTTATGGACCAATATCTATCGTCATAAAGATAGTCGTTAAAAGATCGTCTCGAAAAGTAATAAACAAGACTTTTAGAGACAATTTTGAAAATGTCACTAATAAATAGATTTTTAGAGACAAAATAATTTGGTCACAAGATAATTTATTTTTTGAGACAAAAAATTTGGTCCCAAAAGGATAATAATTCATCACTGATGTCTAATTTTTGTTACTAAAAATATAATAATGACATTTTTCACAACAAAAATATTTAGTCCTTAAAAAATAATTTTGTTCCTAAATTTTAGTCTCCAAAACCTTAATTTTTTGTAGTGAATCCTTCACAACAGCTTTAAAATTAAGACTCCATTTAAAAATTGATTATTTTAATTAATTTTTATTTTTTTACGAAAAACGTAAATGATAATCTAATTAAGTATACTTTTTGACTTTTTATAAAAAGATATACAGAAAAGTAGAGAGATAATATGACCCAAATAAGTGCACTTATTTAATTTATGCGAAATAGTGCCTAATATGACAATTCATAATAAATGTTTAATTTTTTAACTAAAATCAAACTCCTCAAACATATCATAACAAATCAAATAATCAGGATAGAGAGGCCTCATTTGGGAAGTGGCTATTTTTTAGATTTTTTGGCTATTTTGTTATTTTAGTAGGTTATTTTAGTTTGTGTGTTTGAGAAGATGGATGAAAATATTTTGATATGGTTGTATTGGAGAGAGTGTTTGATATGATGTTTTATTATGAAATTACCAAACTGCCCCCAGATCAGCAAAATGTACCAGCCGTTGCTCTGTGCTCGGGTAAGGCATCACGTGACGTACGGCCTGAGAATCAGTCCATGTGTTGCCCATGTTCAATTTCTAATTGAAATTCTAACTTTAATTTTAAATAAAAATAAATAATATTTTAACCCATTGTTATTTAATTAATATTTTAACCCATTGTTATTTAATTAAAAAAAAATACTGTGACTTTTAATTGAAAAAAATAAAAATCAGACCCGGTAACAAAAAAATGAAGAGGATTATTATTTATTTTACACATATGTATCCTAATTTTTAACATGTACAAATAACAAAAAAAAATATATGTAAAATTTATACACAATTAATTACCTATATGAATACACCTTCAGTCATTTATTAAACCTGACTCATTAATATAATTTATAATTCTTTTGAAATTTATAATTTATTAATAATCATCAGTTTATAATGAATTATATTAATGTGAAAAATACTTAATTTTTTTTCCAATTATTTAGTTGTCCATTCATTTGCTTTCGTAAAATAAAATTCGGAATTAACTTTTTTCCCAAATAAATTTTCTGTCCATTACATTTGTTTTAATATTTTTTTCCCAAAAATTTGTTCCAAATTTTTGTTTTGAATTATTTTTCATTTCAAACTATTTTGGTTGATATATTTTTTTGGGAGCACATTTTTTCCCCCATTTCTAATTGAATTTTTTTCCTTTAACTATTTTGTTTTGATTTTTTTTTCAAGTAATTTTGTTCCAACTGTATGCTTCCCTTATCATAAATAATAATTATTAAATTGAAATATACTTTTTGGCTTCACCGCGAACTCTTTTCTTTACTTCATGTTTACAAAAAAATTGATAACAAGTTGTCAAAATAGTAATCACAAATTAAATACTCTGTTCTATGTTTTTCTACAAATAAAAAAAACTCAGCCTTCAAAATTATTCAATTTCTCAGAAATTGAATAAATTACCAATAAAAATTTTGATTTTAACATTTGAAAAAAAAAATGCAATTCTTCGTTATACAAATTTGATTGGGACTCAAATGTCAAAGGCATCCAATAGGTCCAAATTTGAATGAAACTAAAGGACGCTCTAATTAATTAAAATTCATAAGTACATTACAAACATTGAACATACTGCAGTTGGAATAATATGCATTACAAATTGGAACATAAGTCTAAGGGCTTGCTATGTGGGTCACATTCCATAACATAAATAAAACAACGAAATAGCAAATTCACAATAGTCCCAAACTGCGTATGTAAAACAAATGGTCGCGTATGCGAACACGAACTCTTGCCATATCGACATCTGTATCCCCAACCATGAGCCCATCATCGAGATTTTGTCCGCCGGCGTGAACGTCGGGCATGTCCTCCGGTGCTGATGAAACAAAATAATGTGGAATGTTGTCCAAGGCAGCTATCTCGTGTCTACGAATGAAATTGTGTAAGGCCATTGATGCACCGACCAATGGCACTTGCACTGTCGCGAAATCATAGTCCGGCATGTTATGCAGGAACTTCCACCGAGATTTCCACACTCCAAAGGTCCTTTCCACTACACTCCTTAGTGAAGCATGCGCTTCGTTAAACATTTCTCTCGGGTTATCGGGTTGTCCATGTTCCCGAAATTGTGCTTGATGATACCGAGACCCTTTGAATGGTGCGAGGTACCCCTTCTTGTTTGGATATCCCGCATCGACAAGGTAATATTTACCTATAGTTCAATTAAATAAAATTAGAAAAGGCTTTTTTTACACGTGACATAAAAGTTTGCTATTATTGATTTTCAAATATGTTACCTTCTTGTGGGTGCGGAAACGGTGCACGCTCGTTTTCAATGACTTTCTTAAAGATGCGATTGTCATGCATACTTCCATCCCAGCCGCAAGAAATAAAAATAAAGCACATGTCAAAGTCGCATACAGCTAGTATATTTTGGGTTTGATAACCTTTTCGGCCATAGTATGTGCCCGCATCACGGGCAGGCAACACAGCTTCTACGTAAGTTCCATCCAACGCACCTATACAATTCTGCCATAATAGAACACATCATAACTACTTAATTGCACACCACATTGTACACAAGTGTTCTTAACGACAATTACAGCATACTCACCTTGAACGGTATGTATTTGCCTCTTGACCGCAATTTGGGATGCCTACTTGTTTGAGGTGTTGTTGGCTTGCAATGTTGTTCAGTGAATACCTTCATTGCATCCAACACTGCATGAAAATGTCGAGAAACCGTTTCTCCCGAGTGTTGAAACCGCTCTTGAATGCTTCGGTTTTGGTAGCCGGCCAAGGTATGTATGAACATGGCAACACTTTCTTCAATGTGTAATCCATGAGGTCTTTTAGGTACCCGTAAACCAAAATCTCGTCGTAATGTATGACATAACGCGTTAAACACATACAGAGGCATATGCAAATTTTCTTCACCCCTACCCAAGTGTCCATCAAATAATTCTTGAATCTATGCACGACCGGTTAAAATTGAAGTTTGACATGGGATCTTGTCCATGTACTTTACATAATATTCCATTGCATGTCGCGCTGCTTTAACGATTACATCATTCTGTTCGTCTTCTTCTGCTTCTACTTCCTGGAGTATGTACTCATCATTATTTTGATACAGATTGCTACATTCACCGTTCCACATATCGAAAGTGATCAATCCTACAATGCACACAACACAGTATTAATTACGTTGACCATGTAGTCTTATCCTTCATTACAGTAATGCAGAAAATAAAAACAAATGGCAACACTTATGCATACATCAACATTTTTGTACAAACCACATAAAGAAGAATGCAGTCAATGAAAGTGAACAACTCAAGATATGAACATGCGTATATAGTCAACACAAACCACGCTTCGATCAAGCAATACTGCATCAAGTGTTCGACATGAGGTCCACATCCATTCACCCAAAAACATCAATATTAACTACTAGTACTAATAAGCGAAGCTAGCAAAAAGCAAAAAAAGCAAGACACAAAACAACACAAGTCATGTCCAGAAACACCGACAATGGCTGCCATTTTTCCCAAAAAAAACAACCCACAGTTATCACAGTCCTTTGGCGGCCTTCAATGCCGCAAGCCAACCCACCACATTACCATCATCCGGTATGCACATTAGTATCTCACGGTAATCGGCTTCTCCAAAGCAATGCAAGCAAAGTGGAAAAGAGGCGTACTAAGAAAGTCAGGTATAGCCATAATCCTCTGCATGCATGCCTCTATGCCATACTTCTGAGAGGCTCCAGTTCCATGCCTGATCGTAAGGTGCTTCTGTGAACGAACTGCGTCGGAGAGATGGTTGAAACTGTCTGCAAGCGCAGATGCCCCAGTGGACGGCTTCTTAGACTTTCCACTTGAACTAGCCCACTTTTTGCGCTTTGACCCTTGCTCCGTCTCATCTACCTGGACAATGGGGGAGGGTGGTGGTGAGTCGCTAACTGGCTGATATGGCGCAGTAAATGGCTGCAACCCAGGTGAGTCAGCAGAATCGGAGTCACCATCCGCAATGTCCACAACTTGCTCGCCGGGCGTCCAATGATGTTTCCCAGTCGCGGTAGCACTTGTGAAAACTTCCCACATCAAATCTTCATGTTCCAATGGCTTGGTCTTGAATTTGTACGCTAGCTTGTTAGTCTGCAAATGAGAAGCACAATAATTAGAAACCCAAATTGAAGTTGTAAAGTAACAAACAAGCGAATTAATGCCGAATATGAATTAAACAATACAGTACACGTATATATATATTCCATTACATACCGTTTTCAAATTTTCCCACCATTCCTCCGACGCGGTGAACAACCCATTGACTGTCGAACCCAATCCCGATTACACCTCTTGGTGTCCATCAATTTATTCCAAGCTCGCCACTTTTTTCGCACCAAGGTACTTGTTCTTGAACTGCTTCACGTCATGACGTCTCCCTGTGCGCTTAGCAAATTGCACTGCAATTTCCTTATACCCAGCAACACTGATAGTTGTACCTAGCCTACGTCCGGATAAAATTTGCTCCCGCACACACTCTAAGAAAATTTCAGTTGAAACACTGTCCCAAGTTGCGTTATGTGTAAGGTCTATGTAATCGTAAGCTCAAGATGAGCAAATCGCCCAACACCAAGCTGTTTGGACGGTGTTCTCGGGGAGGAGCGTGTTGCCGCCATTGAACTAATTACGGTACAAGGTAGTGCATACATTTGACATAAATAAATTAGAAACGGAACATAAATAGTAAATTCCCGCATAAAATATGATATGCAAGTAAACTTGACTGAAGAAGAAAAGTAGAAGATAACTAGTAATAGGAGGTTACAGTTACAGTAGTCTAGTTTTGTCACTTCAGTTACTAGGGAAACAAGCATCCAACGTACATACATATTAAATACATTACAACATTTTACATGCGCAATAATAATATGACAACCGTTATGCACAACACAGAAATAATCGTTTTCATGACACGTAATGTGTTAAAGATTTGCATGATGTCAGCCCGTAACTGCATGACTTCGGTTGGGGATGAGTCATGGTCGGGGCTCGGTATCCTTGAATCATCACACCAACCAATCCAGTTTACACATTACTGATGAGCAACAAACATAACTGTGGTTAGCTAAGAAAGTTCAATTTTGCCAATCAATGGAGATTCAAATAACATATTTTACACAACTCACCACAGGCCGATGACAAACGTAATATGCACGACCAGGATTTTTGTGGGATCTGGAAATCTTAACAACACAATGGCCATAGCCGCAAGCACACATTCGTCGTGGCCATGTTGACGTGCTAGTGGACATTGACGATGCCATCCGCTGTTTCTTACTAACAAATCTTTACTGAAAGTAGTGATATTCAAAATTTAGTGAAAGTAGTGATATTAATTTGCTTTTCCAAATCCTCAGTGCATTTGTAGTAATCATAGAACTTTTCTGATGTAATTCTATCCCATTATCATACTTGTCAAACACATAAACAGAGTCATTAGGGCCTATAAGTCCCACTGTAAATGTGTAAAACCAAGTCTATGACACCACCTATAACCACTGTAAATGTCTATAAGCCCCACTGTAAATGTCTATAACCAGGTATATGCTGTAAATCTGTTGATGCAAATCCCTCCAAATATATGACACCAACAAACCAGTTCAAAAACTTTTCAGAACCATTACGCAGCAGACTAAACTGCAGAAATTTTACACTTTTACACGTATGTTATGGTTCTAAATATGTTATTCTACCCTTACTTCAGATTAATTAAGATTAATTGAAGAACATGAATTGAATTTTTTATTCTACCCTTACGGCAGATGTATTCAGATTAATTAAAGAACATGACAGAAAATGTTAACCTGAAGAACATGAGAAAAATTGAAGAACTGCGCATATGTTATTCTACCCTGAAACCAGTATTAGTTACGATGAATTGAAGAAAATGACAGCAATTTTTTATTCTACCCGTCAATCAGATATATTCAGAGTAATCGAAGAACATGACAGAAAATTTGGTTGAAGAACATGAGAAAAATTGAAGAACTGAGAATTACATATATATTGTCTTCACAGAAAATAACATTGATCACGGGAGTCAAATGACATAAATTTCTTATTCTACCATTAAGTGAGAGTTTTTCTGATTACGGAAATGAAGATGCACAAACATGGATGGCCATTAAGTTTGTATTAATGACACAAATTTCTTATTCTTACGGAAATGAAGAAATTTCTTATTCTTATTCGACATTACCATTAAGACAAATGACAGAAATTTCATATTCTACCATTAAGTTTCTCATATATGATGCACAAACAGAAATGGGGCAAACACAGTGGATTACGGAAATGAAGAGGGAGTACATCATTCGAGTGGGAAAAATGACCAAAAAAAATGAGAAAAAAAGGAATTAGTGAAAGATAATTATGAAACAAACAAATCTTTTTCAAAAAAAAAAAGGAAAAAGAAAATCCAAATCCAAACCTAATGCTTTTTCAAATATCATTCGGATTGTGAATCATTCAAAATTTTAGCTCAACAGAATGGTATTCGGTTGTTACGAGCCATTTCACTAAGGCGAAAAAAAAAAAATTTGTCGTAATGTTTGCGATTTAGGGAACAGGACGGATCATGAGCAGATCGGCGTAAATAGGCACCGAAAATCGTCACTATGGGCGAAAACAGAGGAAGATCGTGTAGATCGGAATGGAAAAATTCTGAAACCGAATGGACAGAGGTAAGGAACACATGGATAATCGGTGGCTTGTGATTTACCTGTGGATGTTCTTCGTCTGTCGTGTTTCAGAGAAGGCAGAGTTCATGGGATCTGGTCTGCTTGAGACAGATCGCCGCTAACCGGTGCCGCTAAATGTGTGAGAGACGGAAGGAAAGAGATGAGAATAGGGCAACTTTTTGTTTGAGCTGTGTATGACCCATACGAAAACAAAATAGTCCAAGGGCAAAATAGTAATTCCGAGCTGCGTTGGACACCTAGCTGTACCAACACGGCACTGTATACGCTTTTTGGATTTTTTTCAAAACCAGGCTATTATAGCCTAAACCCGCGTTTGCCAAACACCGCCTGAATTAGGTTTCATGAAAAAAGAAAAATAAATAAAGAAAAATTTTATGAAACGTTTAGCAATAATCTAGTGTGATAGGTAATAACACAA
The DNA here is from genome assembly GCA_025200525.1 of Camellia lanceoleosa. Classification (NCBI taxonomy): domain Eukaryota; kingdom Viridiplantae; phylum Streptophyta; class Magnoliopsida; order Ericales; family Theaceae; genus Camellia; species Camellia lanceoleosa. The sequence continues at coordinate 54,838,040 of CM045760.1, forward strand.
AAAAAAAAAAAAAAAAAAAAAGTGACTTACCTTAATGTAAGTTTTAAAATCTTAATTTGTAAATAGTATAAATTTGCTCTATTAGTGTACTTGATTATATATATAACATATAATAAAATATTGCAGAAATCTTCATAAAAGGTCAAAGTAAAAAATAAATAAATCTAAAAGGTCAAAGTGAAAAATGAGTGAAGCTTTCAGATGATAAGGTGTAATTTACCCTATAAATAAATATATATTTTACAAGTGGGTTAAAGAAAAAACTTGATTAAGCCTTTTACCTCCAACTAAAACTCGACTATTTCAAGCTGCCAAAGAAGTACTAGTCCAAGGTCTTCAGGTTTTAAAGACACACACATAGAAAGAAAAAGAGAGAGAGAGAGAGAGAGAGAGAGAGAGAGAGAGTCATCAAAGTCATTCCCAAGTCCACCACCACAACAATGGAAGAAAATCACCATTGTTATTACATACCCAAATTCACCACCTTTACCATCACCACCACCACCACCACCACAATTATCATCATCTTCTCCACCATCTTCTTCATTCTCCGGCGATTCCTTGGCGGCCGCAGCCACCGCCTTCGAGCCTTCACCTTCAAGCCTAACCCTAAAAACGAAGAAACCCTTTACTGTGCAGTGTGTCTACACAATGTCGCCGGCGGCGAGAGGTGCCGGAAACTGCCCAAATGCAACCATTGCTTCCACGTGGACTGCATTGACCCGTGGTTCGAAAACCGGTCCACTTGCCCGCTTTGCAGAACCATAGTTCATCATCTTCCTACCAAGAAACAAAAACAGAAATCTGTTTTCTATTGGTTTCTTTGGTTTTCCAACCATCTTCTCAGGAAAATTGGGAATCTTATTGTTGATGGGATTACCAAGGCCTTTTTGGAAGATAGTTGAGGTACTTTTCCTAGATTCCTTCATTTTTTTTTAACCGTAATGATACATAAACTCTATGGAGCAGCTCTAACATGGTAAGGTAAAAAAATACAAATAAATAAATAAAAATAAAAAGGGGCTAAAACATCAAATTAATGTGTGTGCCCCACCCATTAGAGCTCTACAAAAACTCTTGTTTTAGAACTTCCAAATATTTTTATATTTTTTAATTTGTTCAGAGAATTATTATGGTGATCCTTATAATTTGTTTTTGGTGTTAATTGAGTTTTTATAATTTTCATTGTATTTTTTTTTTCTATTTACTTTAGTCTAATTTTAATGTTATATTTGAAAGGAAATTCATCATTTCAAAATGAATGATAAGTCTTCAATTATTTTGAGTAAAATGAACTATTTTGGTTTTTTTTTAATTTGTCTCTCAAAACTAGTTTTGGAAAAAAAAATTCACAAGAAATGGGTTTTTCTCCGGTCCATACAAACTGGACTGAACCGTATTGTTAGATTTGGGGTTACCGTAGGTCCTGTTTTGATGATTTAAATAATTTAATATGTAAAGTTCATCGAATATTTTATCTCTGGAAAAAATAAGTTGATCAGATATTGATAACCTCTTAATCGGAACACATATCCGATCAATTTCTAATCAACGTGATTTTTTTGCAGGGATGAAAATTCAATGAGCTTTACACATTGAATTATTCGAATCATCGAAATAGGATCCATGACGGTCTCCTAGACTCAATAGTATGGTTCAATCCGCTTTGTGTGGATTGGAGAGAAGCCTATCTCATTCCAAAAAGATGTTTGGTTGAAATTTTTTTAGAAAATATTCTAAAATTATTTTTTTCTCTACTACACATCAATTAGTCTCTTTTTTTTTTCTCTCATCTTTCCTTCTCAATTACTTTTTCTCTTATACTCATCTATTTAATTACAAAAAAAATATCAAATCATTCAAAATTTCAAAATTCAAAACAATTTTCAAAATATACAACGATTTTTTTTTAAATTTTTTTTTAAACTCTTCAAAAAATTATTTTTAAAATAATATCTTCAAATACAAATCAAACAAGTCCTTTATCTCTTGATTTTAGTTCAATTAATCCAAAATTTAAAGGGTGTTATTAAAATTGGACGTGGGTTTAGAATGGACTTTTTAAATTTTAAAAAAAATTATGTGTTTGAAAGGTTGTTAAATAAGATTATTTTTGTGAGTGGAGAAGACTAATACTGACATTTCACTTTTTTAAAAGAAGGCAATTGGCTTGGTGGATTTTTAACCCTTTTTTTTTTAAATCATTTTTTTTTTTTTGGGTTTGGGGGGTGGGTGGGGTGGGTGGGTTTAGTGTAGTATGCAAGACTCCTACTAAATTGAAATAATGTGAAAAAAAAAAAATTTAAAAAATACAATTAGAACTATAAACTAGAGTATAATTTCCTTTCTGTTTCAACCTCTAATTACTCATGTTATAATATTCAATACAAGCAAAAATCAAGCAGAAAAAAAGTTACGATATTACTAATATAGTTGGGGAAAAAAATAGAACAGTGGACAATTAAACGAAATGTCTACATAGATCAAATAATTATATATTGTATACTATTAAATGAAGTATGAGTGGTGCCAATTAGACCCATTAAATTATGATCTGCAAAAACATGACTGGGTCATGGACATATCTCTAATAACACATATTTTTGGTCATGCTATTTGCAGTAAAGGAGTATGGGTTAAATCATATATGTAGAGACCAGTTTGACCCACTTGTAATTCTATTTATTTATGATGGCTAATATAGAATTGCGACTTTATATATATATGTGGCTAAGGTGCACACTCCAATCCTAACTTCCATCTCATATTTTCCCATCGGTGTGTGAGAGCACAACAATAGTAGGATTTTGAAACGAAAGACAATAACTACTAAGAAATCTATCGTTTAGATTGACATCAAATACATAACTATTATTATTTTCTTCTATTGATTTGACTTGACATTTTGGGATATAGATTTCTTTTGAAATCCCACAAGTGGTATCAGAGTTTCTTGTCAAATCATTGAAGAAAATATAGGGCGGTGTTTGGAGTAGCTTTAGAAACATGATTCCAAAACTGTTTTCAATGCTTTGTTTAGTTAAAGTTTTTAAAAATTAATTCCAATATAACATTCTAAAACTTATTTCTGTTTCTGTTTGGAGAAGTGAGTTTTTTTTTAATTTTGAATTTTGAAAAGCCTGACTTGGGTCTACTCGGTCATCCTTCTGAACGTTCGAGTGGTTGACCGGAACAGTGTTTTTTTTTTTTGGTGCAATTGGCACCTGTTATTTGGGAAAAAAATGGGAATTTTGTTTTTGATTTTTGTAACAAAAATAATATATATATATATATATATATTTATATCTTAAATAAAAAATATTTAAAAAAATAATTCCAACCAAATATACAATCAAAAGTTATTTTAAAGTAGTAATTGAATATTTATTTTGAAAAAAAAAATATTTTGTTTGTAATATTTTCAATTAAAAAAATTTATGTTATTTTTTTTAATAATTATTTTTTTGAATTGAATTTTAAAAAGAGTTTGGTTATGAGTTTTGAACAGAATTTTCAATAGAGTTTTGAGTTGTGTGTTTGGTTATGAGTTATAATTTTTTGAATTAAATTTTGAAAACTTTTTTCAAAACTTATAACCAAATAAATTTTCTTATTTCACATGTCACATCAAACATTCAAAACTCAATTCAACACTTAACTCAAAACTTAATTCAAAACTCATTATCACACAAATTTTCTACACTCAAATCATAATTTCAAAACTCACAAACTCAAAATACAATTCTATTATCAAATCATATTTCTAAAACTCTACTAAATGCTACCTAAAATTTATTTTCTTTAATTCATGAAATAAGTTATTATATGACCTTGATGAAAACATGGTGAAATAGGGTAATTCAATTTTTTGTTAAGAGTTTTGCTTTCATTTTATTTTAATATTTTTGTTCGTGCTTTTGCTGTAATGTGCGTAATAAATTAAAACCATAACAGTCTATACAAAGTTTTATACAATAGATGGGAGACTATTATTTATTATTATTATTATTTTTTTTTACAGCATGGATTTAAATTCTCTTTGTTATTGATTATAAATTTAAAAAATAAAATAAAATACTAGAGAGAACATATGGTTATAAAAAAATCCAATGCTGTCACACACGTACAAAATACCTTTTGAGTCTATGGTGTTGGGTTTTTAAGGCCAACGCATCTGAACTACCATAAATCAAATACACAATAATGAACACAAGATTTATATGGTTTGGCCTCAATGCCTACGTCCACAAAGAGAACTGGAGATTTCTACTAAAACAAATAGAGATTACACAGAAGAGAAGACACTCTCACTCACCTCACACACTCTCTACTGCCTTATACTCTCTGGTTTTTCTCTCACTCACACAGATTGTGTTATTCCTTGTATATACTTTGTAAGCTAACTCAATCAATATATATAGAGAGTTTGGAGATACAGTTCATACCTCACCCATGTGAAGGTAAGACGTTCCACTTCCCTTATGATAACTTGTCTCCTTAGCTCCTCCATTGTCAAAGTTGGTGGCTTTTTTCAGTGGAGAGACCTCATCCTCTATGTAATTTTTATTTGTTTTAGTGAAAATCTTCAGTTCTCTCTGTGGATGTAGGCATTAAAGCCGTACCACGTAAATCTTGTGTTCGTTATTGTGTGTTTGATTTTTGGTAGTTCAAGTGGGCTAACCTTAAAAATCCAACAATTGATATCAGAGCTTAGGTTGAGCAAATGAGGCAAAATAGAGGCTCTGTTACTTTATTTTTTTGAAATTACCAGAAATCAAGTTGCTCAAAATTTACTTTTGAGCATACCGGGAGGAAGGTCACGACAAAAGGAGTCTAGACCTAGAAAGAATAGGCAAAAAAAAGGTTGAGGTGTCTCATACGTGCCAGTCAAAGCTACACAGCTAGAGATTGAAGGTGACTCTTTTTTAGCCAATCCATATACTTTAATTATTTATTTGGGAAAACAAAAAAATCACAAGCGTAAGTTTGGCTCAATGGTTAAGTCTTGTGGTCTTAACTCCTTGGTTTGGAGTTCAAGTCCAACATTGGAAGATTTATATGTTTAAGTCTTGTGGTCTTAACTCCTTGGTTTGGAGTTCAAGTCCAACATTGGAAGATTTATATGTTTTTGGTATTTTCCACGTTAGCAAAGGAATGCTATGTTAGTAGAAAGTTTCAAAAATCGCATACTAGCCCCTGGAAGTTTGGTAAATTGCAATTTGGTTTCTAAAATTTTCAAAAAATTACAATTTGGTCACTGAATTTTTGAAAATTTTCATTTTGACCCCTGTAGTTTGTGAAATTACAATTTGGCCCTAAGTGTTTGGAAATTTTGCAATTTAGCCCTTGGTTTTTGGCTTATTTTCAGTTTGGCCCCTAAAGAGGAAGAAAGCTTATTCCTAGCTAAATCGATAGTTTTGGTCGCAACTGCGATGTCAGAATAGTCAAATTCTGAACGATTTTTTGAGGAGATCAAAATGGCAAGAAAATCTGCAAGTTCCATGATAAAACCTTTCAATAGAAATAATGATTTTACCCTGTGGTAGCAAATGGTGAAAAACATTCTAACACGGAGGGGCTTGGTAAAAGCTCTCAACAAAAAGTCTAACAAACTGGCAAACATGAAGGATGACAAGTAGGTAGAGTTGAGAGAGCTGTGAAACAGCATGATCTAGTTATATCTCGGGAACAACACATTCTAAGAAGTCATCAATGAAGAAGATCTGGCAGAGCTATGGGCAAAGTTGGAAATGAGGTACAAGTGAAAGTCCTTGACAAATCAATTGTCTTTGAAGAAATAGTTGTACGCACTTTAAATGACAGAAGGAGCAAACCTTACAAAACATTTGGATGAGTTCAACAAGCTCACAATGGAGTTGGAGCCTATCAGGGTGAAGATCGAGGAGAAATATAAGGCTATTATCTTGTTGGTCTCCTTACCTTCATCATATGAGTATCTCAAGACTACTCTTATGTACGAGAAGGATACTCTTGGACTAGATAAGGTGGTTGCTACGCTTATTTCTCATATGGTGATGAAGAGAAAAGAAAATAACAAGCACCTAAAGAAAATGCCATGGTTGCATCAGAAGATGATCAGGGCAAAGACAATTTCAATGATAGACGGGGTAGAACCAAATCAAGAGGGCATTCACAATCAAGGCCAATCTACAAAAGAAAGTGTTGTTGTTGTGATAAGGAGGATCACCTCATCAAAGACTGTGCAAAGCTTAAGGAGGATAAGGCAAACAAGGAACATGCGAGCTTATCAAATGTCACAACTGCAGTGAATGCTAAGGATGAGTATGCATTCACAGTTTCGTCGAATATGATGAAACCTGATTGGATTTTAGATTCAAGGAATACATACTATAAATACATGGATAATAGACATTTTTCCACCTACCAAGAGAATGATGGAGGTATTGTTCGGGTGGCTAACAACACTATGAGTAAAATTGTTGGCATGAGAATAGTATGGCTTCGAATGGAAGATGGAAAAATTTTCACGTTGGCTGGAGTTTAACACATGCCAAGGTTGAAGAAGAATCTAATTTCCTTAAGTATGCTAGATTTGAGGGGTTGTAACTTTTTATGTAGTAAAGGAAATCTCAAAGTTATCCATAGAGATATGATGATGTTGCATGAACAACTAGAGGGAAATCTGTACAAACTTGTAGAAAAGGTTGTGACAGAAGGAGCTACTATCACTTACTAGGCAAGAAGTACAAGACGTGCATAAAAAAGACATAGGGCTTGCCAAAGTGTATAGGAATGCATGGAGGCAGTCTGAAGTTGCACATAACACAGCCATTATGACCAATTCTGGAGAAAGCTCAGAGCAAAGAGACTACGATGACAAAGCACGTCCCACTGAAGAAAAGAGTTTCTTTCGCTCCTGTATTAGAGACACATTATGATCTCTCCAAGAGTACATGGAAGGAAGAGATGCAATCACAACGAGTAACAAAGTAAGCTTTGCATGGCACCCTAGTGAGGACGTGTAAGGCACTCTAAACAACGGGTGTGGGCATCCAATTAGGAGGTATTAGTGTGGATCACCTTACATGGGTTGAGGGGATGATTTGTAGAATATCACCCCATATGAGGGGTGATATGTCTTTCAACCGAAAGAAGCCACCAACTTTGACAATGAAGGAGCTAGGGAGACAAGCTATCATAGGGAAGGTGGAAAGTCATACCTTCACATGGGTGAGGTATGGGTTGTGTCTCCAAACTTTGTTTTGCCTATTCTTTCTAGGTCTGGATTCCTCTCGTCAAGACTTTTCTTCCGGTATGCTCAAAAGTGAATTTCGAGCAACTTGATTTCTAGCAATTTTGGAAAAATAGAGCAACCGAGCCTCTATGTTGCCTCATTTTCTAAACTTGAGCATTGATACCAATTGTTGGGTTTTTATGGCCAACCCACCTAAACTACTAGAAATCAAACACACAATAATGGACACAAGATTTACGTGGTTTGGCCTCAATGCCTACATCCACAGAGAGAACTAGATATTTTCACTAAAACAAATAGAGATTACATAGAAGAGGAGACATTCTTACTCAACTCACATACTCTCTACTGTCTTACACTTCTTCTTTTTTTTACATGGTTTGGCCTCAACGCCTATGTCCATGGAGAGAACCGGGGATTTTAACTAAAACAAATAGAGGTTATACAATGGAGGAGACACTCTCACTCAACTCACACACTCTCCACTGCTTTACACTCTCTGGTTTTTCTCTCACTCACATAAATTTTTTTCTTCCTTGTATATATCTTGTAAGCTAACTCAATCAATATATATAAAGAGTTTGGAGACATAGCCCATACCTCACCCATGTGAAGGTATGACTTTCTACCTCCCCTATGATGGCTTGTCTCCCTAGCTCCTCTATTGTTAAAGTTGGTGACTTCTTTCGGTGGAGAGACATATCATCCCTCACATGGGGTGATATTCTATACATGGCTCTACTTTGATTGTGTTCGTTGCATGTATAAATATTTTTCTTTTTGTGATGTTATCAATATTGATACTTTTATGGTCATGTTTGGAATACATATTTCACCAAAGAATCAATAAAGTTGGATTATTTTGGGGCATAAAGTTTTTTTTTTCTTTTTTTTGCAATATATATCTAAAACTTAGGATAATTGAATTGACATACTACCCAAGTGGTCTTTGTAATGTAAATTTTCTTGAGTTTGAGATAAAAAATAATAATAAAAATAATAAAAAATAAATAAAATAAAATAAAATAATAATTTATTGAATTGCATATGGTTACGTTTAGATCCATGTGAGTATTAATCGGCCCAAAAGAAGGTTATTATTTTGGTCGGATATAGATAGTATAAGGTAAATAACATGAGTGATATAATTATGGGATTAATCTATGCATTCAATAGTCAGCCCAAAGGAAGACTTATTGGTTGGCCAGACCTATTTTTACATTATTCATATTAATTAGCCTTATTGGGAGAAGACCACTTGCATGTTATAATACTTGTCCAAAGACTTGATTGTAATGATGCGTTAGGTTTCTCATGAGGGCCCATTATTACATATTTAATTTTTGTTATTAAATTTAATGCCGCATAGTCTAATTAGTTGCCCTTCGATTAGAGTAATTTTTTTTTTGCATGATAATAATTATGGCTTTATTTTTATCAATGCATTAGGATAGATGTGACAGTTATTAATTGTGAGATTTCTTTTGTTTTGTATATAGTGAATACATTTTCTATATTTTCAAGTTTAAATAGTATTCCAATTCTTAGTGGTTCTAACTTTAAAAAGTGGAAAAAGCATGTTACCATTGTTCTTAGGTGTATAGATTTAGATTGTGCGCTTCATGTTAATGAGCCTTCTGTACTTACTGATAAAAGTTCAGTTGATGAAAAAGCTGCATATGAAAAGTGGGAACATTCAAATCGCATGAGTCTTATGATAATAAAGCATTCTATCTCTGACACAATTCGAGGTGCAATGCTTAAGGAACATAATGTCAAGAAATTTCTAAGCCAAATTGCAGACCGATTTGTTGTACCAAAAAAGGTGAAGGCAAGTACGCTTCTTAGCAAACTTGTCACCATGCGGTATAATGGCAAAGGAAATATAAGGGAGTACATTATGGAGATGTCAAACCTTGTTACCAAAATGAGAGCTCTAAGTTAGAATTTTCTGATGAAATTCTTGTGCATCTCATTCTAATTTTACTTCCTACACAATTTTGGTCCCATTAAAATTAATTATAATACTCAAAAGGAAAAGTGGACTCTTAATGAGCTCATTGCTCAGTGTGTGCAAGAGGAAAAAAGGCTAAAACAAGAAAAGACAGAAAGTGCTCACTTGGCAACTTTTCCTTATGGCGATTTGGGCACTAAGAAAAGAAAAAGAGATGCTAAAGGTCAGGGAACTGTAGTTGCTGGGACTTCACAGGAAAAGGTGTAACAGAAACATGATAAGGTTCTTTCTTATTTTTTCTACAAGAAGGCTGTTGGTCATGTGAAAAAGGATTGTCCCAATTACCATTAGTGGCTCGCAAAGAAAGGTGATAATTTTAGTTTTGTTTGTTCTGTTTAGCTGAAGTACCACCCCACACTTGGTGGATAGATACGGGAGCTACTATTCATATTAGTGTTACTATGCAGGGTTGCCTGAGGACCCGATCGCCTAGTGATGCTGAATGGTTTATTTACATGGGAGATGGCAATAAAGCATGCGTTTAGGCAATTAGAGTCTTTAGATTAAAATTAGAATATGGTTTTTATTTGGATTTAGATGGGACTGTTTATGTACCATCATTTAGATAGAATTTGATTTTTGTTTCTTGTTTGGACAAATTGGGTTATACTTGTTCATTTGGAAAAGAAAATTTTGGTCTATTTCAAAATTGAAATTTTATTGGTACATGTTCTTTGATTGATAATCTATATAGGTTAGACTTAAATGTTTCTCACTTAAAGTTTAATGAAACTTTGCATGCAATAAATAATGGTACAAAGCGAAGATTAATTAATGAGAGTTCTTCTATGTTATGGCGCAAGCACTTGGGCCAAATCTCTCGATAAAGAATTGAAAGGCTTGTGTCAAGTGGAGTTCTTGGTCCTCTTAATTTACAGATTTTAAAATTTGTACGGAATTTATAAAGGGGAATCTAACAAACATAAGGAAGTTAGGTGCCAACAGGAGTTCAAGTGTCTTAGAAGTGATTCATACCGATATTTGTGGTCCATTCTCTACGACTTCTTGGAATGGTCAACAGTATTTTATCACTTTCATAGATAATTATTCTCATTATGGGTATCTATACTTACTACATGAAAAATCACAAGCATTGGATGTATTTAAGGCATATAAAGTTGAGGTTGAGAATCAACTTGATAAGAAAATTAAAGCCGTTAGATCTGATCGTGGTGGTGAATACTGTGGCAGATTTGACGGATCAGGTGAACAACGTCCACGGCCATTTGTGAGATACTTACAGGAATGTGGCATCATTCCTTAATACACCATGCTAGGGACATCGTGTCAAAATGATGTATCTAAGAGGCGAAATCGGACCTTAAAAGATATGGTTAGAAGTATGATAAATCATTCTTCTTTGCCAGAATCTCTTTGGGAAGAAGCCTTAAAGATTGCAGTTTACATTCTTAATCGAGTACCTCGTAAGGTAGTAGTTAAAACCCCATATGAGTTATGGACTAAAAAGAGCCCTAGTATTAGGCATTTTTATGTCTGGGATTATCTAGCTAAAGCTAGGCCTTATAGGCCAAATGAAAAAAAATTGGACTCAAAAAATATTGGTGCTACTTTATTGGATACTCAGAACGGTCAAGGGGCTTTAAGTTTTATTGCCTTTCCACTAATGCAATTATTGAGACGGATAATGCCAAATTTATTAAGGATGTGGAAAGTAGTGGGAGTTCACAACCTAGGAATATTTTACTTGAAGAGGAAAGTTGTAACAATCCCGACCCATGATTAATGTTAATCCATGATTTCACATGTTTAATAAGTTATTTAGATCAAATTTTGAATTAATTACACGTGTGTTGTATTATTTGTGTCTATATCTGTTTATCGTAGGAAAGATCTGTTCATGTTTTTATTTCAATTTGTGAATTAAGGGCTTTATCGGCATCCGATTCAGAAATTAACTCGAATTATGTGTTAATTAGAATTTTTAAAATTTTATGGTAGGTTTAATTGAAATTTGACTATGAATGATTAAATTAGAGTAATTAATGCTCAATCAAGCCTAATTAAAGAATTTTTTAATCCAAGACTATATAAGGTCCATTCACACCACTTGAGCCACTTTTTTTCCTCAACATCTTTGAGACTCCTAGAGGAAAAACGTGAGAGGATGAGAGGCTAAGAACTTGAGATCAACTTAAGGTAGAGAAGGCCATTGCTAGGAGATTTGGTGAATCACTCAAGATTTTGACTAATTGAAGCTCAATTGGGTAGCCTAGGTAATGGGTCGTTGAACACACTAAAAATAAACACTAAACTACACCAAATTCTTTTAGAATAATGGCAAGTCCAGGTATCGATCCACAGGGACAATTGTGAAATTAAACTAATTTAATTGATAAATTCCTAAATTAATTTTGATGAAAAGAATGATTGATCATAACCTAATTTAATAACGAATAAATTAAACTAAATAATTAAATTATCAATTATGACTGAAAGTGAATTTACTGAATTGGGGGAAAACCTAGGGCGAAGAGTCCACCACTAGTCACGTAAATAGCGTTTTCAAATTGAAAAACAGTTATGTTATGGTTCGAACGGAATAATGCTTCGTAACTACAAGTTCAAAGCATTTAACAAGAAAATCATCACGTTCAATATACGAGCACGAACCATCTCAAATAGTATAAATCATTCACTCTAAACTAAGGTAGTGATACGACTCATCTCTGATAGTATGATTCGTCTCATACCTTGAATGTGAAAGAATAGAAAACTCTTGTATGGAAAACATTCAACAATCACAGAAAACCAAATATTTGAAGAAATAATGGAAAATATATATATGAAACTTCTAAAACACCATACAAGTGTTCAAACCTTTATATAATTGAAAATCCAAAAAGAAAAACCTATTACATGGCTAGGGTTTCATCAAAACCCTAGAAAAGGAGACTAGCCACTCATGGAGGAGTGGAATGAGGTAGATGAAGAAGAAGCCACCATGTGAGATATGCTTGAAGCTTCAAATTTTTTTCTTTCCCAAACCCTAGCCTCTCTCTTTTGCAAAAACAAGTTCAGAACCCTATTCCAGCCTTTTCCTTGCCTTTTTATACTTCTGATCTCTTCCAAACAAGTTTAAAACGTCAGGCACATTTTCCCAAAAAAAGTCAACGCATGTGCGGGCAAAGGTAACACACGTGCAGGAAAGTCAACTCTCTTCAAATTCTGTCTTTTTGCCCATTTTATGCTCCGACTATGTACAATCTAATTGACATTCAACACACATAAAGTATACAGTTTGACCAGCAAGTGAAGTTAATATATTCTAATTAACGGCCTCAATGATGTACAATTCGGCCTTAATCACATCCCCCAACTTACAACTTGCTAGTCCTCAAGTAAGTAATAAAAAGAAAAGAAAATCAAACAAAATCTAGCTAGTTCCTTTTTTGTGGGAAAACGGTTGCATTTAGCATATGCAACAAGCCTTTAAACCACAAAGTTACCCCAAGTGGACGAGTAAAGTCTCGTGAGGGTTTCCAGAAATGATGCCCACAAACATTTACATATTCATGTGTACCCAACAATTAACCACACTACTCCACCTAACAATCAACTTATGTGCCACTACAGTGTGATATTAAAACATAATGAGTCATTAAAGGCACAGTGGACAAGCATGAAGGAACCTATTGAGTCAAAACCACAATTCAGTTAATACAAAAGTAAAGTCCCCTATACTTGCGCATACTAGTAGACAAATCATCAGTACCCTTGGTGTAAAGTGCAATCTCCATATTAGTTAACTGGCCACTATAATAGTTCAGTGTATCTCATAATAACACCCAATATATATAGAAAAACTAACCTGTTGCAGCCAAAATTCTCAATTATTATTATTATTATTATTATTATTATTATTATTATTATTATTATTTTAAGATGACTGTGCAATGCCCTGATCCATTAAACTTTCTAATCAACCCATGTAGCAAGTATTGGGCTAATGGCTCCCAAGCCAGATAGTTTTAGGTCACTAGGTGTAGAGACACCCTTACGGGCTTAATAACTCGAGTTGAAAAGGCTACGAATCTGAACAAGTCATTCTCCGTATTTTTTCCTTAACTGTGCAATGTCTAAGTTCCTTAAGCTTTCTAATTAACCCATGTAGCAAGTATTGGGCCAATGACTACCAAATCAGACGATTTTAGGGCACTAGGTGTAAAGACACCCCTACGGGCTTAATAACTCGAGTTAAAAAGGCTACGAACCCAAACAAGTCAAGTGTTTTTTTTTTAAGAGAATCTTGGCTCCTCATTTATTCTTTTTTGCAACCCTAGCTATTATCAATGATGTACACCAGAGATTATAATAAAGAGGTCGCCGCTATGAGAGTGTGTTCATGTGAATTAAGACATACTTATGATAAGTGTACTAATACCACAAGCACAAACGACTCCCTTAGTGCAAACATCACATGCAAGTATTTACCCAATAAATTCTTTTCATACAAGTCTACTATGCTCCCCAATTAACATATACAAATATCATCACCCTACTAGCAACAAGTCACATCAAGTGAAGTAATGCAATCAAGTGAAACAGGTATAAATATGAATGATTGAGCCAAATACGAATGCACCAAAGAAAATACAACCCTCATTCCCTAACTTGAATATGACATTGTCCTGAATGGAAAAGTAAAGAGAAATGAGAGAAAATTACCAGAGATTGTAGGTGTACATCTAGGTAGGCGTATAGTAACACGCACACACACTTCACTTTTTTTTTTTTTTTTTTTTGAGAAGAGAAAATAATTGAAAAAATAAAAATAAAAATAAAAGAGATAAAGCACTATACAGTGGATACTACGGAGAATCTGGTGGCGGTGGTGGCGGGAAATGTTGGGCAAACAAGGCTTGCATCAAAGATTGCGTCTCAAAGGCTTCATCCTAAACCCGTTGCTGGATGTCGAGCTGGCAGGCATGTAGCTGGTCAAAGGTTGCCTGAGAATAGTCCCGATAGGCCTGAAAATCCATGCGCAACTCCATGAGACTCTGGTGGTGATCACGAAGAGTACTGTGAACCTGATCCATAGGGTGCTGACGCTGTAAGTACTCCTCGCAAGTCATGTAGAGTGGGTTCCCTTGGGGAGGCATAAGGGGAACATGATGAGGTGGGTGGTCGTGTACGGGGTCCTGGGCCTCATCAACTAGGGCACCAACCTGCTACGGGATGTGGGATATGCTATGCTGCCATTCCCGCTAGCCGAAAGTCGGATACGCTCTATCAATCTCCTCATTCTCAGCAATGGGGAGGCCGTTCAGCTCAAACACAAGTGTTAACAAATTGGCAAAAGGCAGTGGCCAAGTCAGGTTCTGCATAGGTTCAGGCTGAACTGGCTCTCGTAGAAATTTCCATAAGTGCATCCAGATGATATGCTCAAGCGGGACCTGATAGCCATGCTAAAAACCGTGTAAAACCCGAACGAACTCCAAACGGCGTTCAGCTCGATGCCCAAGTGGAAAGACATTCTTATGGACCACAGAATCAATGAATAGCAAGCGGCTAGGCGGCTTGCTCCGCCGCAAGCATGTGAAACTGGGGTCATCGTGGGCTCCCGGGAAATGGTGCTGGATGAGGCTATGTATGGATTGTCGATCCTCAACTTCCAGGAAGGGCTGATATTCTGGCATGACGAAAAACCCCAACGCGTTAGCAATCATGGATTCGGTGATGTTGACGAGATGGCCATCAATGGTGGACAGCAGCCCAGGCTTGGTGAGTGACTCACGTAGGTTCTAGTAGAAGAGTCGTATCACACAGGGATAAGTGGGCGCTGTCACAGTGCAAATGCCCAACTGTTGCTAGAGTTGGAGCTGCTCAATGGCCCAAGAAGTGGCCAGGTCATGCCGAAAATATGGAATGTTGAACTGCGGGAGCTTGTGAAAAGGGCGTGAAGCCCACTCCGGCCGTGGCAAGTCATCGGTGGTGGTGGCGAAGATGGTGGTGACGGTGGCGGTAGTGGCGCCAAAGAGGTGGAACCTCTGACCTTTTTGGAGGCCCGAGCAGAAGCAAATAGACACCAAAAGCAAATAGACACAAACTCGTGGAACCAATCATGAGAATAAAGTAAAATATGAAAGCACAAGTTTGCCCACCAATAAACCACATGCAATTCTTAGTGTAAATATATATAAACTAAAAGAAATAAACTAAATACTGACTAAATAATTAAAGACTAAATAACAAATGACTAAAAAAAAATTAAACCAATAGAACTAAACTATTTAAACAACCTAAACTATCAAGTAGAAAATGAATGAAGAAAATAAAATAACAAAAACTAAAATAAAATAAACTATAAAATAAACTAAACTAAATAATAAAACAAACTAAACTAAACTCTCTTTATTTATTTATTTTTATTTATTTTATTTTATTTTGTTCTAAGTTAGTAAAAGAGAAGAGAATAAAATAAAATAAAATTTAGAAAATAAAAGAAAATAAAAATAAAAACTAAACTACTTAACAATTAAATGAACAATTACATCATAAAAATAAAAATAAAATCACTAACTAAACAAGTAAAATAAAAAAAACAAAAAAAAAAACAACAATCCACTAACTAATGAAACTAACGAGAATCACTACTAAACAATTTAAACTAAACAAATATAGTAAATAAATAAATAAAAAACTAAATTATGATTAGTATTAGTACCATTGTTACTGAGTGTTTTTTTTTAATTTTATATATATATATATATTTTTTGAACCGCACATGCGCCGGAGTTGGCCTCACGTGCGGTGATCGTCTTCCTTGACCGCAAATTTTTTTCTTTTTTTAGGATGAACACTTGATCAACAATACACAAAAACAAAATGAAAAACTCCACAAATTGACTCCTACATCCACAAATCTACACATAAAAGAAAAAAAATTACCTTGAAAAAGTGAAGAAAGAGAGAAAAAGAAAGGAGATTCGCCCGAAAAAAATGGTGGTTGCTGAAGATTCGTCGGATGGAGAGTGAAGTGATGCCAGCGGTGAGATGATGGTGGTGAGGAAGAAAAAAGAAGAAGAAAATGGAAGAACAAGAAGAAGAACAAGAAAAAGATGGTGGGTTTGTGGGGTTGAGAGAGAAAGAGAGAGATGATGATGATGATGATGAGAGGTAGAGAGAGAGGGAAATCTGAGAGTCATTGGGAGAGAGAGGGTTAGTTGTTGATAAGTTTTTTTTTTTTTTTTTTTTTTTACGAAAATAGAAAAAAAATAAAATAAATAAAATATGATTTTTTTTTTTCAAAAGCGCCAAGACGTCTTGGAGTCTGACACGTCTTGACGCGGTAGTACACCGCACATACTTTTAAGCGATTAAGCAAAACCAAATTCACAAATTTCCGCGTGCGAGGTCAAAACGTCGTGTGGCGATTTTGCTCTTTCGATTTTTTTTTTTTTTTGGATCGTCGCTCTGCACGTGCGGGGGTCAAGCCGCACATGCGGCTTGGTTGATGCACGGACCCTCCGCACCTGCTTTTAAAGCAGTGTGCAACTTTTGATTTTGGAATTTCTCCGCACGTGCGGGATTTTTTTTTTTTTTTTTAATACACAAAGAAAATAAACTATGAAAGCATGCTTTTTGACAAAGAGGTTAAATACAAAGCTTGCCACAAACCTCAAAGCACAAGCTAGGAATAGTTTAATAGGACTAGGGCCACAAAACAATAAGCACCCTAGAACTAGCTTGAATACAACTGGAACCACAAAGCTATAAACATTCCAGAGGGAACTTAAATAAGACAAAAACCACAAAGTTCTAAGCATTTTGAATGTGGTTGAATACTTGATTTCCCATAAACCACAAAGCAGAAATCAAGGTTTTACCCAGGCTAGAGAGGGTCCCTTCCACCCGCACGCATGCAATGACCTTTTTCTGCTACATTGCAACATCATAGTTTAACAAAAATAAGAAGCACTCGCAAGCGTACATGCTTCAAGAAAATGGAAAACTGACTCCCACCACCTAACAAAAGGCACCAAAGTTATGGCATAAAGTTGCCACTTCAGAATCCCCTAGGTAATAAAACCCAGTGTAGTTTATAGCCTTCGAGCTACTGACCAGAAACAACAATTAACAAATACAAAATTTTTTATTTTTTTATTTATTTTTTGTATAACTATATATAAATATATATATATATATATATATCTATATTTACAAAAGATTAAAGAAAATAAAATAAAAACCAAGTACAACCAAAGTATACTTAACCATTTCTACCTTCAATTGACATCCGAAATAAATATAGCATTTTAGAAAATATCGGAATGCCTACTAAAGATATAATCTTCACGGAAAAACCACGGGTACTACTTTTCTCCCTGACTGTGTTTGTAACTTTCCCTATTCTCTAACAAGGTGACAGGCTAGGTTGATTCAGTATCCAGAATTGGGGCGCATAAAGCTACCTCAACCTATAGGGCTGCCATACAGAGTTCATGCTGGGTTAGTTTTGAAGCAATCTCCACACCCCTGGGTATTTAAACCAGACTCCTGTCTCGAAAATTTCAAACCTTTGTGTTCTAGGCTTTGCCATTCGAACTCTAGTTTCCACTGTCTCAGTTGGTCTTCTATAAACTCACTACAAACACAGTTAGGTGGCTATACCAGACCGCCAGATGCCGTTCGGGCACGGCTAACACTAAAGGAATTATACCTTTAGAGGATTTAAAGTCTCCTAGACGCAAATAAAGCACAACAAGAACAAAGAAAAATAGAATAGAATAGAAAGGAAAGAAAGGAGAACAAGAAATCAATCTATCAATCATAGTAAAAAGGGTCCATCAATGCAATGGACTCAATCATTTCCCCATTCCCAATCCCCTCTATATATGGTTTCAATCTTTGGCCATTCATTTTGAAAGTGTGGCCATTCTTTGGATCTTGCACCTCAACGGCTCCATGAATAAATGCCTCAACAACCACAAAGGGATCATCCCATCTTGATCTTAACTTACCCGGAAAGAGTCCCAATTTTGAATTAAAAAGCCACACTTTTTGGCCAGGTTCAAAGGATTTTCTATTAATGTGCTTGTCATGGAATTCTTTAGTCCGAGCTTTAAAAACTCTTGAACTCTCATATGCGTCATTCCGGATTTCCTCCAACTCATTGAGTTGCAATTTCCAATTGAGCCTAGCCGCGGCCATATCGAAGTTAAACTTCTTTATGGCTCACAATGCTCGGTGCTCAAGTTCAATCGGGAGATGGCAAGTTTTACCAAACACCGCTCTATATGGTGACATCCCTATGGGTGTCTTATAAGCAGTGCGGTAAGCCCATAATGTATTAATTAACTGTTGTGACCAATCTTTCCTATCTGGTCTCACCGTTTTCTCTATTATGTGTTTTACCTCCCTATTTGAGACTTCTACTTGGCCACTAGTTTGAGGGTGGTATAGAGCGCCAACTTTATGAGTGATAGAGTATTTCTTGACTACCGACTCAAAGAACCGGTTACAAAAATGCGTACCCTGATCACTTATTATGGCTCTAAGAAACCCAAAACGACTAAAGATGTTTTCATGCAACAATTTGATTACAACTCTATGATCATTTGTTCGGGTAGCTATCGCTTCCACCCACTTAGACACATAATCTACTACCAAGAAAATATATTCAAACTCGAACGACGACGGGAAAGGTCCCATAAAATCAATCCCTCAAACATCAAATATTTCTACCACAAGAATAGGGGACATTGGCATCATGTCACGTTGAGACATCGAACCCATTTGTTGACAACGCAAACAAGTTCTACAAAATTGATGGGCATCTTTAAAAATTGTGGGCCAATAAAACCCGCTCTGTAAAATCTTGGCAGCTGTTTTATGCCCATTAAAATGACCGCTACATGCAGAAGAATGACAAAATGTAAGAATGCTATGCACCTTACTCTCTGGCACACAACGTCAAATCACTTGGTCGGAGCAATATTTAAACAACTCCGGATCCTCCCAAAAATAATACTTGACCTGCGAAAAGAATCGGTCTTTGTCTTGTTTAGACTAATTCTGCGGAATTTGTCCAATGGCCAAGTAATTCACAATATGTGCAAACCACGGAGGGCTCGCTCATGACAGCTCAAAGAGCTGTTCGCCCGGAAACGAATCATGCAAATAAGAGGGTCACTAGTATTCTCAACAAGGATTCGGGAGAGGTGATCTGCCACAACATTCTCAAATCCCTTCTTATCTCGGATCTCTAGGTCAAATTCCTGGAGCAACAAAATCCATCTAATTAACCTAGGTTTGGTCTCTTTCTTTGATAGTAAATACCGCAAAACGGCATGATCAGTGAAGACTATGACCTTGGAACCTAGGAGATAAGACCGGAATTTGTCTAAGGTAAAGACCACAATTAGTAACTCTTTCTCGGTGGTAGTGTAATTCAATTGTGCATCCGAGAGAGTGCGGCTAGCATACTATATAACAAATGGTGCCTTATTGACCCTTTGGCCCAACACAGCCCCGACAGCATAATTGGAGGCATCACACATGATTTCAAAGGGAAGCGACCAATCTGGTGATTTCATGATTGGGGTGGTGGTCAAGGCCATTCTCAGTGTTTCAAATACCTTTAAGTATGCCTCATCAAAGATAAAAACACGTCCTTAACCAATAAACTACACAAAGGACGTGATATCTTACTAAAGTCTTTGATGTACCTACGGTAAAAACCTGCATGCCCTAAGAAAGACCTAATTTGACGCACGGAATTGGGTGGAGGAAGGCCTGCAATAAGGTCAACCTTAGCCTTGTCTACCTCTATACCTCGAGGGGACACAATGTGTCCCAACACTATACCCTCACGAACCATAAAATGGCTATTTTCCTAACTCAAGATTAAGTTTGCCTCAGTACATCGTTCTAACACTTTAGTCAAGTTCCTAAGGCATTCCTCAAAAGACGGTCCAAACACCGAAAAGTCATCCATAAAATAGGAAAGAGCAACCCGCCGTACTCGCCCGGAAGGAAAAGGAAAGACCATAGGGATCGTCAAAAAAGAAATGGGGCACAGCGGACACTTTTACAAAAAAGTCATAAGAGAGGCATAAGGTAGAAAGGCCAGAGAAAGCCTAATCCCGAGCTGTATGAGGCAGAAATAGGGCCCGGAGATAGAGAGAGAGTTTTGGCCGTAAAAAAAGGAAAAAACAATCCGAAAGAACCAGAGTTAGCCGATTGTCATACTCAATTAGAGATAGGACTCTATTCACCAACGGTAGATAGGAACCGAACTGTCTCAGCGAGACATAGATAGTTAGATGCGCCAGATCGTAATTGCGCATATTCGCACCAGATAGTTAGTCGTCTCCACCCAAGATCTATAATACTAATCCCGGAAAGAATGAAATGGGTAGGGCACTCTCGAGATTCATATTGATCATTCGGTTTCCTTGAAGAAAGATAGCCTTTCGTCAAGTAGGTAAAGTAAGGCATACGAACCCGATTCATGGCATAGATAGTCGTTGGTTGGGAGAAAAGTAGATGTCGGAATTGGTTCAAATGTGAAGAGCTTCGTATCGAGGGCCTACGATCCAAATCAAAAGCATCACGCTAGCTGGCCCTTGGGTGCAGACAGAAATCCACACGTAGATAGTTGCGAATACCAGTACTTATCTCCTTATGCTTGTTTGACTTTCGGGTAAACAGTTTCCACTGCTTATGTTTACTTCCAAATTTGCACTACTCAGCGCCCCTTTTTCTCAGACCTGTAAGAATTTCTCCACCATATCGGAGAAAATGGCCATCATACACCGTTGAAAGGTTGTCGGTGCATTACATAGCCCGAAGGGCATGCGCCTGTAAGCAAAAGTGCCAAAAGGGCATGTGAATGTGGTCTTTTCCTGGTTAGCGGGGTACATCGGGACTTGATTATACCCCAAGTAGCCATCAAGAAAACAATAAAACCCTGCCCCACTAACCACTCTAGGATTTGGTCATTGAAAGGTAAGGGAAAATGATCCTTTCTAGTCTCGGAATTTAGTCTCCTATAATCAATGCACATTCGCCACCCAATAGTGGTTCGTGCAGGGACTAACTCTCCTCTCTCATTCTCAACAACGGTGATGCCCGATTTCTTGGGCACCACTTGTGTGGGACTCACCCACTTGCTGTCTAAGATGGGTTATCTAATACCAGCATCCAACAATTTCAATACCTCATTTTTCACCACCTCTTTCATATTAGGATTTAGTCTCCGTTGCATTTCGCGAGAAGGTTTGGTGTCCTCCTCTAGGTGCATATAATGCATGCACACGGAGGGATCTATCCCGTTCAAATCAGCCACTGACCACCCTATAGCACTCCGATGTGCCACAAGAACACTCATTAACTGACTCTCCTGCTCTGCAGTCAAGTCAGATGCAATGATGGCTGGTAAAGTCTCCTGGGGCCCTAAAAATGCATACTTGAGTGTAGCCGGGAGTGGCTTCAACTCAAGTGTAGGTGGTGTGACCAAAGATGGTATGGTAGGCTCTCTCGACAGAGGAGGAAGTGACTCAAATTGGGCTTTCCATGGAGGAAAATCCGGTGTAGAAGAAGCATTAGGCAGGACATTCACCTCCTCAACTGACCCATCAATATCAAAATTTTCAAACCCAAAATGAGCTAGACAAGCCTCTAAAGGGTCCTCTACAAGAATAGAGGGCAAAACTTCCTCCATAACCTCATCCACAACATCCACAAATAAGCACTCCTCCCTCTCATGAGATTGTTTGGATGCTTGAAAAACATTAAGTTTCACTTGCATGTTACCAAATGAAACTTTCATAACCCCGGTTCGACAATTAATGCATGCATTGGCCGTAGCCAAGAAAGGTCGACCTAAGATTACTGGGATTTGTTTCCTAGAACTGGCTACCGGTTCCATATCTAAAACCAAAAAGTCGACAGGAAAATAAAACATATCGATCTTCACTAGCACATCCTCAATCATGCCACGTGGCACTTTGAGGGACCGGTCAGCCAACTGAAGAGTGACAATAGTGGGCTTCAACTCGCCAAGCCCAAATTCCTCGTACATAGAGTACGGCAACAAATTGACACTAGCCCCTAAATCTAACAAGGCCCAATCAATGAAATGGTCCCCTATAATGCATGCAATGGTTGGGGCACCCGGGTCCTTAAGCTTAGGAGGTGTGTCATTCAACAAGATGGAGCTTACTTGCTCTGTGAATAGGACCTTTTAGGACACGTGTGTTCTAGATTTACGCTTTTGCGTACAAGGATCCTTCAGAAATTTGGCATAGGAGGGCACTTGCTTAATCGCCTCCAATAGGGGGAGGTTGATTTTTACCTGTTTAAAGACCTCCATGATTGCTTCCATAGATGTCGTCTTCTTATTACAAGGGGACGGTGTATCAAGGCATTGGGGAAAGGGTGCCTTAGGCACATATGGTGCCTTGGGCTCATGTAAAGTGTTAAGGACTAAGTCATCCCTCTTAAGTGTTCCCCCATCACCCTTGCTCTCATTGGGTGTACCACCGTGGTCACCCTTTTTAGCTCTAGTTGCATCAGACGCAACTGACTGGGCTCTAACTCCCTCCCACTTCTCAAACTAATCACTGCTTGCACCTGCTCATGGTGCTTTCCATTTCCACTCGAACTCTCTGCCCCGTTGTAACAAGCCCGCGGGGGGACCACGCTGCAGCTCGGACTCGATTTTGTGTCACGGTTCTTAATCTTGAACCAAATAGTCCAAATCCGGCAAATCGTTTTGAGAAAATAGATTTTTTTTTGAAAGAAGTGCCAAACATGGACTGCTTTTCCAGATACAGAGTCGCCACCTAAATATTTTATTTTTGGGAAATTTAGGAAACCCTGACTCGTTTGCCTAAGGCCACGTGTCCGTCATCACCAAAGTTGCCTCGGCTCGGGAACTTGGATACGATTAGGGAAGGTCACTTCGTGAGCACCCCCGCTCGCCCGATCAAAGATCGGCCCCTACTAACTATGATATCTATTTTTGAAAACATTGTGTGTTCTTATTCCGGTTATTAGCCTAGGTTACTATGTGATGCGCACAACATACAAGTATAGACTGAGTCGTCTGAATTGGAACAAAACACTTTATGTTTGTTTGTGAAAATGGTTTGCTACTCGCAAGTAGGCTTAAAATGCGAATTTTGCCACCCTCGGGTGGGCTTAGAAAACATGATTTTGCCACTGTCTAGTGGGCTTAAAACAAACAATTGATGAATTGTTCCAATCCAAATAACCCAACCTCCACCCACAAGCATCCAAGCAGGTATATCACATAAGCAGTTAGCCTCATGGTAAGCATGCTATCATGGCAGTCACTCACACGCATGCAAGGATGCTAAAGCATAAAAACTCACCGAGTACTCCCAGCCAAAACAGAAACTACATTAGAAATCATGCATGATCCTAAGTATACAGAAACGCCTAATGCAACACATGCAAAAATGCAAACTATAGCAGGCTCGGCTATTCTAAACATGGCATATGGAATGCTACAGCTAACATGTATTCAACTTGGAATTAAAATACAAATGCAGTTAGTATGATGCGCCGAGCCCAGTGCATGCAAAACATATGAATGCATGCAAACATGCTATCATATTGTATGCTAATTGAAATTTGCCCTAATCTAACTATCATAAGTAGGTAAATAAAAGAGAAGAATGACGTGGGGTTGGAAGACATACATCACACTCACGCACACTTATTACAATTATGCCCTCGCACAGAGGGTCCAAATAAATATACAATCCCGAATAAAAAAATAGTACAGTCCAAATAATACAGTCCAAATATGTACAAATTCCTAATTAATTAACAAATTAACTAAGAAAATAATAAACTGGCATGCAGGCCAGGGACTGCCTTGATTTCGCTCCGGATGATGAATGACGCATGTCCCTGTTGCCTTGTGCAGAAATCCACTGCGATGTCCCAATTAGCCTCTGTTTTGCAATGGTTTTTTGGAAAGAGCGCCATGCCTCGGAAGACTACTGATTCTTGATTTTGCTGCAATAGAGAGCAGGAAAGGGGCATAGCAATGTATTTTCACAAATGTATGCATGCCTCGATTCTCGTGCCACCAATCACGCATCTCGATGCATGATGGCCGAAGAGTCGAATTGCACAACTCGATATGGAATGAATGCACATGAAAACTTAACAAAGCCTAACTCCATCATGGGTAATCCGGAGTGTCGGTGACTGGGGAATTGAGACACGTTCCGTCACTCGGAGAACGAAACGCCCCTCGTTTCTCGTGCTCGGGCTAACTCCTATCCCAAGCACAATGCAATATGCATGACATGCATGAATGCAAACTAAGATACAACCTAACATGTACAATGTTATGAAATGGCATACACGATGCACGAGGTAACATAGCATACACAATGCACTAATATACAACCTAGCATACACAATGCTATGAAATGGAATGGCATACACAATGCATAATGGACTTACACCAACATGAGTGGACCTCAGCCACACTCACATAGGAGGCCATTAGATAAAAATGAGACACTCAAGATGCGTGCACACGTGCATGCAAATCAAGGACCGAACCTACGGCACGGAATGCCACTATAACAAGACATGGCAAGACATGGAATATGACATACTATCATGCAAATTTTAGAGGCAAAATGAGATACAAAACAGCCCCGAAACATGGCAAAATGGTAACCGATGCATGGAACGAGTCCCGAAACATGAAATTAGGCATACGGAATGACCTATAGCTATGCAATGCATTCATAATTTGAACATGAAGTGTAAAGACAGAAGCAAGGAAGCCCCAAAAAAAGCACATTTACAGTTTTAAGCAAGGCCAAACAATGGGCACAAATGGGGTTAAACTAGCATACAAAAATGGCCCCGAAAGCGAGATAATGAAGCAACTAACAAATGCTGGCCCCAAACAGAGAAGGGCCCTTCTACAATGTTGAAGAGGGGCCCAAAATATGATGTTTTAAAGTTTATGATAAACCACAAAAACAAACACAATTATGGAAAAATTCTCATGCAAGAAAAGGGCCAAAATGGAGACAAAGAAGCAACTGTTGCATGATGGCCTCAAACAGATGAAGGTCATTCAACAAAGTTGAAGAGGGACCTAAAACATGGATTTTTACAGTTTATGATCAGACCCAAAACAATATACAAGTATGCTCAAAATACTATGCAAAATGAGGCCTAAAAGAGAGCTATAACACAAAGTATATAAAGGGTGCCTCAAACAGTAGAAGACCCTTAATGAAACATGAAGAGGGAGTCAAAATAGGACCATTTTAAGTTCGGACCAGAGTCCAAAAATAGAATCACAAGGGGCTAACAAATCATGCAAAAATGGGGCCAAAAGTGGGATACAATGGAAAGTGACACATGGAGGCCCCAAACAGTGATGAGCCCTTCAAAAATGTTGAAGAAGGGCTCAAAATAAGCAACTTTACAGTTTACAACGGAGCTCAAAACAGTTTATACATAGGCCAAAAATACTACACAAGAAATAGGCATACAAAAGAGATAATGAAGTAAGTGCAAAAAGGAAGCCTCAAACAGTGAGAGGCCCCTAATGAAACATGAAAAATAGCTCAAAACAAGCCTATCTCCAGTTAGGGTCGGAGCCCAAATATGCAAGCATAAGGAGCTAAAATATAGACCAAGAAAAGAGCAAAAAGAGGGAAAATGAGACTCACCCTTGAAGACTAGTCTTTCATCAACTCTTGGTCCAAAAATCTGAGCTTTCAACCTCTTCAAAAGAGTCCCAAAGTGCTGGAATGGAGGATAGAGGTCTTGTGCTATGAGTTGGTGTGTAAAAATGGTGTAAGAATCAAAGGGTTTTGATGGTTAGAATGTAGAGAGAGAGAGATTTAATGTAAGAGCTCCACCCCAAAATGTTCTAACCCTTAAAACACAGCTGGGGGGGTTTGTTATATAGACACAAGAGGGTGGAAAAGAGGGGGAAAAATGGGGGGGAAATGGGGGGGAAAACAATTCAAGTTTCCCCCCAAAAGGGCCAAACCCTCGGACATAGGTGAAGTGCAAAACAAAATACATGGCTAGAATGGACTTGGGACAAGGATCATGGCCGGCTAGTTTAAATGGGCAAAAAAGATCGTTCACCAGAAAAAGGTGGCCGGCCGGCTACTTTTTCTGGGTTTTCTGGCCGGCCAACTACATTCAGGACAAAAAAAAGTGCTCTTCCGGAAAGAAAAGCGGCCGGTGGGTGATTGGGAAGTCCAAATGTGGCCGTTCAAGTGTCCAAATTGAAGCCCCGGAAGTTATCTTTCCAATGGCGCAAACTTTGCATCAAAATTCCTCCTGTGGAAAAGGTTATGCCCATTTCCGTGAAGCCGCGCAGATTCGGTCCCAACCGGAGTGATGCCCTACTTCAATCAACCATATCTCCCCTATCTGGAATTGTATTTAGGAGATTCTTGAGTGAAAAATGAAGCCCCGTAAGTCTTATTTCCAACGGTGGTGGCCTCATAGCTTGATTCCAAGTATGCGAATGAATAGGCCTGATTCGGCGAGGGTTGTCCGATTCTCTCTTAACGATTCATGCCCATTTTCTCCCCCAACTGGATTTCTTCCTTCTTCTTCTCTTTTCTTCAACCTCAAGCCCCTAAGTAAGGTGTTTTGAAATATTTTTCAAAGATTTCATATCTCTTTCATTCATTCCCACTTTGTCCGTGCTCGGTTTATTAAAAAGCGCAACATTTGACAAAATATGAGCCTCGGAACATCGTAAAAACTTTATTTTCAAAATGTTTTGAAAGAGAGGGTTTTAAGATCTAAAATCTTTTGATCAAGATTGTTTTGGTCCAAAAGGGGTATGAAGTTGAGGTTTGACTCTCTTTTTGCCAAAGAAATTGAACCTTTGCCCTGCACATCTTTTATTACCGAGCAAACCATCAGTCGCGTCCAAGTCTTATGGACGGT
The DNA here is from genome assembly GCA_025200525.1 of Camellia lanceoleosa. Lineage (NCBI taxonomy): Eukaryota > Viridiplantae > Streptophyta > Magnoliopsida > Ericales > Theaceae > Camellia > Camellia lanceoleosa. The sequence goes on from CM045760.1 coordinate 54,865,240, forward strand.
CAAAAATGGGATGTCTACAGTTGCCCCTCTTTGACAGAACTCGGAAGTTAAGAAGTGACGGGAGTGAATGTCAAAGCCTAGAGACGACCCATTTTTGACAAGGCCAAAGACTTGGACAAACAAACAAAATAAAGATAAATAAATGGTTGTGCCCGCAGGCTGCCTACGTATCCCCTTGCAAGGAATCAAACCAGCGTAGTTCAGGGGCAGGATGCAAAATGATATGCAGGAAGATTTTGATAATTGGACTTACACGCTACGCGAAGCCGGTTTTGAAAATTGGACTTATACGCTACGCGAAGCCGGTTTGAAGATTGGACTTATACGCTACGCGAAGCCGGTTTGGAAATTGGACTTACACGCTACGCGAAGCCGGTTTGAAAATTGAGGATTCATGCAATGCACTGTAATGTAGTGGCTAAAATGCAATGTAATAGCTAAGAGGTAAAGGTACCTTACAAGGGTAATTGGCAATGACTTACCTCATGCTGCTGGGGATCTCTCGCTTCTTTTTGATTGAACCGCAGGTACTACTTTTCTTCCTGACTATGGTCACAGCTTTCCCTATTCTCCAACAGGGTGACAGACTAGGTTGGGTCAGTATCTAGAATTGAGGTGCATACAGATGCTATCTCAATCTATGGAGCTGCCATACAGATTTCAAGCCGAGGATATACCCCTGGGTATTTAAACCAGACTTTAGTCCCAGAAATCCCGAACCTTTGCGTTCTAGGCATGAGCCATTCGAACTCTAGTTTCCACCGTCTCAGTTGGTCTCCTAGGAACTCGCCGCAAACACAGGCAGGTGGCTATACCAGACCACCAGAAGTCGTTCGGGCACGACAAACACCAAAGGAATTGCACCTTTAGAGGATTTAAGGTCTCCTAGACCGGAAAGTGCACAAGACGATGCGAATAAATGCAAGTGCGATGTAAAACAACACGAATGACGATGCAGGATTTAAGGTCTCCTTAGACCGGAGGATTTAAGGTCTCCTTAGACCGGAGGATTGCACAAGATAGCGCGATAAAATGCATGCACAATGCAAGTAATAGCCATGGCGCAAGATAGCGCGATGCAATGCACTAACAAGTACAGGTGAGATGCGCAAGATAGCGCGATAAAATGCATGCACAATGCAAGTAATGTGCACAAAATAGTGCGATGCGCAAAATAGCGCGAGTGAAATATAATGCACTAACAAGTGCAGGTGGGACGCGCAAGATAGCGCGAATGATACAATGCACAAAATAGTGCGATACGCTAAACAGTGCAGTTGATTTGAAATGCACAAGGTAGTGCGATGTGATATGCAAAGAACAGGACAGTGCGATTGAGTTGCGCAAAATAGCGCGATGAATGCAATGCACAAGATAGTGCGATTGAGGTGCGTAAAATAGCGCGAATGTAAACTGCACAAAATAGTGCGATTGTGGTGCGCAAAATAACGCGAATGATAAACTGCACAGAACAGTGCGATGCGCAAAATAGCGCGAATGTAAACTGCACAAAACAGTGCGATGGGCTAAACAGCGCGAGTGATTTGAAATGCACAAGACAGTGCGATACACTAAACAGCGCGATACGCTAAACAGCGTGAGTGATTTGAAATGCACAAGATAGTGCGAGTGAGATACAACCACAAGATGCACAAGAAAGTGCAAGTGAGATACAAAGTGTAAGTGCACAAGATAGTGCGAGTGAGATAAAATGCACAGGAAAGTGCGATAAAATGCATACATAATGCAAGTATGGAAGCACATTCTATGCAATATTTAAAGCAAGCATATTCTATGCATGAAACAAGCAAAGCATATTCTATGCGGAATCGAAAGCAAGCATATTCTATGCATGAATCACAACGATGCGCGGCACGCATGCAACGACAGTGTATAAGAAAGTTCATATTCTGTGCAATAGAGGAGCATCAAATATGTACTCTGGTGCCTCTGATTTTCCTCTTAGAGGACTTTGCAACACACTCAGCTAAAAAAAAAAGGGCACACCCTATTCATATTGGCGAGAGATAACATCTGCATGTGAAACCCTCGGGTACTGCTTGGACTGCCATTCTGACTTGAAGCAGGCTTACACTAGGGGTTGAGATACACTATACTCCAGAGAAACAGCAAGGCCTGAGAAGGTGCACCTGGAATGCAGTCTTGGATTTTGCTAAAGTTGAAACATGCTAAGATGCTCTAAATTTTCCATCTTTTCTTTTGCTTTGCAGTTCGGAGCCTAAATAGCTTCAGATAGGTTCTTGCTTTACTATTCTGACATGACCTGGGTTGAACCCTGCGGCTTTATGAAAGAACCAATTCTGTTTTGCACAAATGTGGAGAATGGCACAGCACTCTGAGCACAGGATGATTTTTCTTTTGAAAATGAGAAAAGGATTCTCAACCTGGTATTGAGCCTACAACTGACCACAGCCAAAATGTCTCAACACAAAAAAAACAAAAGGTAAACGACCTAAACACAACGAGACACACTCGGGACGACTCAAAGTAGGAATCGAGACAAACAAAACAAAAGACACGACACAGATGTATCTGAGGAGCTGTTTCACCGGGTATTGTTTCCCACCCTTTCTTATTTGTGTCTCTCACATCGCTCGGCACTCAATCTCTTGTTTTCTGAAAAAGCCCTTTTCTCACTTTTTCTCTCATCGCACATCTCTCTATTCTTCAATCTCTCATTTTTCAATCCCTCCCCTGGGTGGTTGATGGATAAATAGGAAGTTGCGGGCTCTTGCCCTTAGCATGCTGCTAGATTCTCTTTCTTCCGCTCACAGCTAGTGAATTCCTCCCATAGAAGGGTTGCGCTACAACTGGGTGTGTAGCAAATCTGCAGCTAGCATCGGTTTTGCTGGGGAGTTTGGACGTGATAAGATCTGTCCAGATGATGGCGTGGAATATCTTGCCCCATTCCAGCTCGTGCTTCGCACTTCGCTTGATACCTCGTTGCTTGGAGGGTGAGAGAGCTTTCAGCCCTTTGTTGTTAGCTTCAGTTGTGCCCTTTTCTGGCAAGTAGAGTGCCCTTTCTAGCAAGTGCGTTGATAAAGGGGAAAAGACAGTGAACTTGACTCAACTGTGCCCCTAGTTCATCATTTTGACCATTTTTTATTTTTAAGCTTTTGCTAAAGTAATTTTGACCGACATGAGAGTTAGATTAACATGCTTGTTCAATTTTTGATTTGAAATCATGCAAGTCAGGCTATGAGCACTGAAAATTTTTCTTTTTTGGGTCCAAGAAATGGTCCAATTTTAGAAAAAATGGGATAATTTTCGAGAGAATTAGTCAACCTCAGTAAAAATTCTCAAAAACTATTTTTGCAAACGGCCACTTGCTCAACGAGCATGAAACCTACTCCTGAGATGCACAACCTCGGATCCAAAGGAAAACTGCCCCGTGCATGAAGAGAGCTGCATGGCAACGGAAAGTTGCCCCTTGTTTGAACGGCACTGCGGCGCATTGAATGGCAACGGAAAGTTGCCCCTTGTTTGAATGGCACCACAGCACATTGAATAGCAACGAAAAGTTTCCCCTTGTTTGAATGGCACCGCAGCGCATTGTGGGCAATGGAAAGTTGCCCCTTGTCTGAATGGCACCGCAGCGCATTGTAGTCAGTCCTCAGACAACCAAATCCTCAGATACAGAGAAGACAAAGATGACTAGAACCATCGCATGGACACAATCGAATTTGAATTGTTTTACGGCTGGACTTCAGAATGAAGTTGCCTATATATCCCAAAGATGGGAATCAAGCCTTACGTAGTTCGGGGTTAAGGTACACTCGGGTATTTAACCTCTCCTTTTTATGCTCTAACTTTTGCCAAGGCGCCTGTTGCGGGTTTTCGACCTTGCGAGCTTCTGTTTTTCTTTTCTTTTCAATTCTTTTCTTCTTTTTTTTCTTTTCTTCTTTTTTCTTTTTTGCTTTTTGTATTTATCTTTTCTTGCTCTAACTTTTGCCTGGGTCGCCCTTCCGGGTTTTCAGCCCAGCGAGCCTCTCAAAGGGTAAAAGTGTAGCTTGGTCCATGCCAAATGGTTGTAGGGTTTTGAAGTCATCCGTATCCAGGAGAGTGGCTGTTGATTTGCAAGAGGACTCATCTTCGGCTCTTCGAGCACATCTGACATTTTTGCCCCTAGTTCGAAGGGCACTTCTGTTCTAGCTTTGCAAGCTTCTTCTAATCTTCTGATCTTCTTGATCCGACTTTCCTGGCCTCTTGTTCGAGGGCTGCTTCAAATCTGGCCACACAGGCCCAACATTGTAGTTGACCGTTGAACATTCTGAATCCCAGTTCAAGGTTTGAAAGCAAAAGGGGGTCGAGTCTCGAGGCCGAGAGCGATCCTAAGCTGCGCAATCTCAAGAGCGATTCCACACATGTCTTTGCAGGACCGCGCAAAACAATTTTTAAAAGTTTTTAAGAAAGCGACAAATCGCTCGCGCTGAGGACAGTGTATAACCAATCTGGATCAAAGCCAGGATCCTTCCCAGTACTCACACTAACAAGCATGATTTCGTTCATTAAGGGCTTAGCACGCCTCCCTTTCTCTCAGTTGATCAAATTTTTGCAAAACCCGAGGAATTCCTTCCTCTTCGTTTTCATCGCAGTGTTCAAAAGGTTTTGAAAAACTCAGGTCATTATAATGGCTTCAAGGCACAGAAAAGACAGAGTTCTTAGTCAAATACTGCTATCTCATTCAGAACTTCTAGCATAATTGGCACAAGGCAGAAGCAAACGCGAGAGCGTAGAAATCACTGCTGTTTCATTCAAAAACTGCTAGCACAACTGGCTCCTTGGCAGAAACAGACTCAAAACAAAACGAAAAGACAAACACAAAACAAGATAGCGATGTCCGAGGTAACACCCCCAGAATCACCCGACTCTTAATAAAATAGGATTGACTCGATACAACAAGACAGACTCAACAGGATTGACTCGATACAACAAGACAGACTCAACAGGATTGACTCGATACAACAAGACTGACTCGATAGGACTGACTCGATACAACAAGACAGACTCAACAAGACTGACTCGATACAACAAGACAGACTCAACAGGTTTGACTCGATACAACAAGACAGACTCAATACCCAAGTCGAAAAGTACAAAAACCGGCATTCACAAATGCTCAAAACAGTGCGTGCCATACGCCACATCTGGAGTAAATTGAGTGCCGTCTGCAGGTGGTTCATCCCCTGATCACATAACAACACGGGTCCAGAGTACCCGAGGGATATCAGACCCTTCTGAAGCTATGGTTCTAAGACTACTTAGCAAAAGCGAAAACATACAGCATCTCAGCCTGATTTCACCAAAACCAAAATGAGCAAAGTTGAATGACTGTGCCCCCTCCATACAGAATTCTGCCACAAGTTCTGCCTGCAAACTGATACCCTCAAGTAAAATTGATTCCCAAAACACTGATGCCCTCAGGCCTGATACCCAGACTTGCAAACTGATACATGCATTCCTGTAGAGACGCACTCTAAAGCACATAACAAGAAAGTGAGAGCCAAAACACCCCTGTGTTGGGGTAGGGTTTTCCTGTCCTATTTTGTCAGGAGCTAGGGTTTCACTGCGCATGCAGCGGTTTCAAACAACCTATATCGGGTAAGCAACCTGTCCTAGTTTGGAATGTTCACTATGGATTTCGATATGCACTAGGTCGAATGGTCAAAAAGGGTGCCCCGGTAAAACCAGGGTTTGTGTTCCCATACTGGCAGAGCCCACAACCGGTCAGCCTTATGGTCATGCCTTGACAAGACAAGCCTCCGGCAAACCGTTCAGGAATAGCAGATGGCAAACACGGTGTCCTAGGTGTACCGATGCAAATGCAATGCAAAGAAACACACAAGTGTAGTCAAAACCAGATATCATGAGTTCGAGTCAAGTTCTCTAAATCCCCAGCGGAGTCGCCAGAAATTGTAACAAGCCCGCGGGGAGACCTCGCTACAGCTCGGACTCGATTTTGTGTCACGGTTCTTAATCTTGAACCAAAGAGTCCAAATCCGACAAATCGTTTTGAGAAAACAAATTTTTTTTTGAAAGAAGTGCCAAACATGGACTGCTTTGCCAGATACAAAGTCGCCACCTAAATATTTTATTTTTGGGAAATTTAGGAAACCCTGACTCGTTTGCCTAAGGCCACGTGTCTGTCATCACCAAAGTTGCCTCGGCTCGGGAACTTGGGTACGATTGGGGAAGGTCACTTCGTGAGCACCCCCGCTTGCCCGATCAAAGATCGGCCTCTACTAACGATGATATCTATTTTTGAAAACATTGTGTGTTCTTATTCCGGTTATTAGCCTAGGTTACTATGTGATGCGCACAGCATACAAGTATAGACTGAGTCGTCTGAATTGGAACAAAACACTTTATGTTTGTTTGTGAAAATGGTTTGCTACTCGCAAGTAGGCTTAAAATGCGGATTTTGCCACCCTCGGGTGGGCTTAGAAAACATGATTTTGCCACTGTCTAGTGGGCTTAAAACAAACATTTGATGAATTGTTCCAATCCAAATAACCCAACCTCCACCCATAGGCATCCAAGCAGGTATATCACATAAGCAGTTAGCCTCATGGTAAGCATGCTATCATGGCAGTCACTCACACGCATGCAAGGATGCTAAAGCATAAAAACTCACCGAGTACTCTCAACCAAAACAGAAACTACATTAGAAATCATGCATGATCCTAAGTATACAGAAACGCCTAATGCAACACATGCAAAAATGCAAATTATAGCAGGCTCGGCTATTCTAAACATGGCATATGGAATGCTACAGTTAACATGTATTCAACTTGGAATTGAAATACAAATGCAGTTAGTATGATGCGCTGAGCCCGGTGCATGCAAAACAGATGAATGAATGCAAACATGCTATCATACTGTATGCTAATTGAAATATGCCCTAATCTAACCATCATAAGCAGGTAAATAAAACGGAAGAAAGACGTGGGGTTTGAAGACATACATCACACTCACGCACACTTATTACAATTATGCCCTCGCGCAAAGGGTCCGAATAAATATACAGTCCCGAATAAAAGAATAGTACAGTCCAAATATGTACAAATTCCTAATTCATTAACAAATTAACTAAGAAAACAATAAACTGGCATGCAGGCTAGGGACTGCCTTGATTCCGCTCCGGATGATGAATGATGCATGTCCGGGTTGCCTTGTGCAAAAATCCACTGCGATGCCCCAATTAGCCTATGTTTTGCAATGGTTTTTTGGAAAGCACGCCAAGCCTCGGAAGACTGCTGATTCTTGATTTTGCTGCAATAGAGAGCAGGAAAGGGGCATAGCAATGTATTTTCACAAATGTATGCACGCTTCGATCCTCGTGCCACCAATCACGCATCTCGATACATGATGGCCGAAGAGTCAAATTGCACAACTCGATATGGAATGAATGCACGCAGCGGTCACTATGGATTTCGATATGCACTAGGTCGAATGGTCAAAAAGGGTGCCCCGGTAAAATCGGGGTTTGTGTTTCCATACTGGCATAGCCTACAACCGGTCAGCCTTATGGTCATACCTTGACAAGACAAGCCTCCGGCAAACCGTTCAAGAATAGTAGATGGCAAACACGGTATCCTAGGCGCACCGATGCAAATGCAATGCAAAGAAACACACAAGTGTAGTCAAAACCAGATATCATGAGTTCGAGTCAAGTTCTCTAAATCCCCAGCAGAGTCGCCAGAAACTGTAACAAGCCCGCGGGAGGACCTCGCTACAGCTTGGACTCGATTTTGTGTCACGGTTCTTAATCTTGAACCGAAGAGTCCAAATCCGACAAATCGTTTTGAGAAAATAGATTTTTTTTTTAAAGAAGTGCCAAACATGGACTGCTTTGCCAGATACAGAGTCGCCACCTAAATATTTTATTTTTGGGAAATTTAGGAAACCCTGACTCGTTTGCCTAAGGCCACGTGTCCGTCATCACCAAAGTTGCCTCGGCTCGGGAACTTGGGTACGATTGGGGAAGGTCACTTCGTGAGCACCCCCGCTCGCCCGATCAAAGATCGGCCCCTACTAACCATGATATCTATTTTTGAAAACAATGTGTGTTCTTATTCCGGTTATTAGCCTAGGTTACTATGTGATGCGCACAGCATACAAGTATAGGAAGTATGCGAATTGGAACAAAACACTTTATGTTTGTTTGTGAAAATGGTTTGCTACTCGCAAGTAGGCTTAAAATGCAGATTTTGCCACCCTCGGGTGGGCTTAGAAAACATGATTTTGCCACTGTCTAGTGGACTTAAAACAAACATTTGATGAATTGTTCCAATCCAAATAACCCAACCTCCATCCACAGGCATCCAAGCAGGTATATCACATAAGCAGTTAGCCTCATGGTAAACATGCTATCATGGCAGTCACTCACACGCATGCAAGGATGCTAAAGCATAAAAACTCACCGAGCACTCCCAGCCAAAACAGAAACTACATTAGAAATCATGTATGATCCTAAGTATACAGAAACGCCTAATACAACACATGCAAAAATGCAAACTATAGCAGGCTCGGCTATTCTAAACATGGCATATGGAATGCTACAGTTAACATGTATTCAACTTGGAATTGAAATACAAATGCAGTTAGTATGATGCGAGCTTGCAGATGCATGTCTGAGATGAATGAATGCAAACATGCTATCATACTGTATGCTAATTGAAATATGCCCTAATCTAACCATCATAAGCAGGTAAATAAAAGGGAAGAAAGACGTGGGGTTGGAAGACATACATCACACTCACGCACACTTATTACAATTATGCCCTCACGCAGAGGGTCCGAATAAATATACAGTCCCGAATAAAAGAATAGTACAGTCCAAATAATATAGTCCAAATATGTACAAATTCTTAATTAATTAACAAATTAACTAAGAAAACAATAAACTCGCATGTAGGCCTGGGACTGCATTGATTCCGCTCCGGATGATGAATGATGCATGTCCGGGTTGCCTTGTGCAGAAATCTATTGCGATGTCCCAATTAGCCTCTGTTTTGCAATGGTTTTTTGGAAAGCGCGCCAAGCCTCGGAAGATTGCTGATTCTTGATTTTGCTACAACAGAGAGCAGAAAAGGGGCATAGCAATGTATTTTCACAAATGTATGCATGCCTCGATCCTCGTGCCACCAATCACGCATCTCGATGCATGATGGCCGAAGAGTCGAATTGCACAACTCGATATGGAATGAATGCACATGAAAACTTAACAAAACCTAACTCCATCATGGGTAATCCGGAGTGTCGGTGACTGGGGAATTGAGATACGTTCCGTCACTCGAAGGACGAAACGCCCCTCGTTTCCCGTGCTCGGGCTAACTCCTATCCCAAGCACAATGCAATATGCATGACATGCATGAATGCAAACTAAGATACAACCTAACATGCACAATGTTATGAAATGGCGTACACGATGCACGAGGTACAACCTAGCATACACAATGCTATGAAATGGAATGGCATACATAATGCATAATAGACTTACACCAACATGAGTGGACCTCAGCCACACTCACATAGGAGGCCATTAGATGAAAATGAGACACTTGAGATACGTGCACACGTGTACGCAAATCGAGGACCGAACCTACGGTACGAAATGCCACTCTAACAAGACATGGCAAGACATGGAATATGACATACTATCATGCAAATTTCAGAGGCAAAATGAGATGTAAAACAGCCCCGAAACATGGTAAAATGGTACCTGATGCATGGAACGAGTCCCGAAACATGAATTTTGGCGCATGAAATGGCCTATAGCTATGCAATGCATGCAATATTTGAACATGAAGTGTAAATACAGAAGCAAGGCAGCCCCCAAAAAAGCACATTTACAGTTTTAAGCAAGGCCAAACAGTGGGCACAAATGGGGTTAAACTAGCATATAAAAATGGCTCCGAAAGCGAGATAATGAAGCAACTAACAAATGATGGCCCCAAAAAGAGAAGGGCCCTTCTATAATGTTGAAGAGGGGCCCAAAATATGATGTTTTAAAGTTTATGATAAACCACAAAAACAAACACAAGTATGGCAAAATTCTCATGCAAGAAAGGGGCCAAAATGGAGACAAAGAAGCAACGAATGCATGCTGACCTCAAACAGATGAAGGTCCTTCAAAAAATTTGAAGAGGGACCTAAAAAATGGATTTTTAAAGTTTATGATCAGACCCAAAACAATATACAAGTATGCTCAAAATACTATGCAAAATGAGGCCTAAAAGAGAGCTATAACACAAAGTATATAAAGGGTGCCTCAAACAGTAGAATACCCTTAATGAAACATGAAGAGGGGGTCAAAATAGGACCCTTTTCAGTTCAGACCAGAGTCCAAAAATAGAATCACAAGGGGCTAACAAATCATGCAAAAATGGGGCCAAAAGTGGGATACAATGGCAAGTGACACATGGAGGCCCCAAACAGTGATGATCCCTTCAAAAATTTTGAAGAAGGGCTCAAAATAAGCAACTTTACAGTTTACAATGGAGCTCAAAATAGTTTATACATAGGCCAAAAATACTACACAAGAAATAGGCATACAAAAGAGATAATGAAGTAAGTGCAAAAAGGAAGTCTCAAACAGTGAGAGGTCCTTAATGAAACATAAAAAATAGCTTAAAAAAAGCCTATCTCCAGTTAGGGTTGGAGCCCAAATATGCAAGCATAAGGAGCTAAAATATAGACCAAGAAAAGAGCAAAAAGAGGAAAAATGAGACTCACCCTTGAAGACTAGTCTTTCATCAACTCTTGGTCCAAAAATCTGAGCTTTCAACCTCTTCAAAAGAGTCCCAAAGTTCTGGAATGGAGGATGGAGGTCTTGTGCTATGAGTTGGTGTGTAAAAATGGTGTAAGAATCAAAGGGTTTTGATGGTTAGAATGTAGAGAGAGAGATTTAATGTGAGAGCTCCACCCCAAAATGTTCTAACCCTTCAAACACAGCTGGGGGGTCTGTTATATAGACACAAGAGGGTGGAAAAGAGGGGGGAAAATGGGGGAGCAATTCAAGTTTCCCCCCAAAAGGGCCAAACCCTCGGACATGGGTGAAGTGCAAAACAAAATACATGGCTAGAATGGACTTGGGACAAGGATCATGGCCGGCTAGTTTAAATGGGCAAAAAATATCATCCACCAGAAAATGGTGGCCGGCCGGCTACTTTTTTTGGGTTTTCTGGCCGGCCAGCTACATTCAGGACAAAAAAAAGTGGGCTTCCGAAAAGAAAAGTGGTTGGTGGGTGATTGGGAAGTCCAAATGTGGCCGTTCAACTGTCCAAATTGAAGCCCCGGAAGTTATCTTTCCAATGGCGCAAACCTTGCATCAAAATTCCTCCTGTGGAAAAGGTTATGCCTATTTCTGTGAAGCCGCGCAGATTCGGTCCCAACCGGAGTGATGCCCTACTTCAATCAACCATATCTCCCCTATTTGGAATTGGATTTAGGAGATTCTTGAGTGAAAAATGAAGCCCCAGAAGTCTTATTTCCAACGGTGGTGGCCTCATAGCTTGATTCCAAGTATGCGAATGAATAGGCCCGATTCGGCGAGGGCTGTCCGATTCTCTCTTAACGATTCATGCCCATTTTCTCCCCCAATTGGATTTCTTCCTTCTTCTCCTCTTTTCTTCAACTTAAAGCCCCTAAGTAAGGTGTTTTGAAATATTTTTCAAAGATTTCATATCTCTTTCATTCATTCCCACTTTGTCCTTGCTCGGTTTACCAAAAAGCGCAACATTTGACAAAATACGTGCCTCGGAACATCGTAAAAACTTTATTTTCAAAATGTTTTGAAAGAGAGGGTTTTAAGATCTAAAATCTTTTGATCAAGATTTTTTTGGTCCAAAAGGGGTATGAAGTTGAGGTTTGACTCTCTTTTTGCCAAAGAAATTGAACCTTTTCCCTGCACATCTTTCATCACCGACCAAACCATCAGTCGCGTCCAAGTCTTATGGACGGTCAAAAATGGGGTGTCTATACCCGTATTGTCCCTTAGGGTTGGCCATAGTTTGACTTGGTAATTTTCCCTCCTCTCTTCGATTCATGTTGTTAGCCATTTGACCCAATTGGGCCTCTAGCTTGGCAATAGAGTGAGTGTGGGAGTGGACTACCGGTGGTAACCCCTTAAGTTCTGAGAGAACTTCCAACACCTGAGTCTCAAAGGCAGAGTTGCCCTGAGGAATAAGCCGGGGTTGTGGTTACCGGTATGGTCGTGGGGGTCGATAAGGTTGCGGTGGTCGGTAGGATGATTGGTTGGCAAAATTATTGAAATTCTGCCTTAGTGGTGGAGGATTGTAAGAAGTGCCTTATGAAGGGGGTCTCCACGAAAAATTAGGGTGATTTCTCAATCTTGGATTGTATGTGTTGGAGTATGGGTCATTACTCAAGTCAGAGAATCCTTGAGCCGCATTCATATGCTCTTGGACTAACTCCGGAAATTGTGATGCCGTAGGGCACTCACTCAAGTCATGAGCAAGACTCACACAAATAACACATGCCCCGTGAAATTGAGGCTGATCTTGCTGGATAGGGGCATGTCCCGCAGCTAATAATTGGTCCATTTTGTGGAACGGTGCCTCTACTTGTTGGGCTAACTCTAGGTTTTGCCCGACCTCATAAATGCCCCCTCTTTTCGGGGCTCCAACTACTGGTTGCCGGACTTGCCGGGCTGCGGAGGCATGGTGAAGGGAATTGTCACTTAGGTTCTCAAACAATTGCCATACCACGGCATCATTTTTAGACATGAATGTCCCACCACAGGATGAGTCTACCATTTGGCGGTGCGGCTCAGTTAAGCCATAATAAAATGTTTGAACAAGTTGCCAATCAGGTACTTGGTAGTGGGGACACTGTTGGAAAAGGACTCGAAGTCTTTCCCACGTCTCATGGAATTGCTCACCATTCATTTGATCAAAGTTTGTGATGGCTCGCCTAAGTTGGTTGGTTTTACCTATGGGAAAGTACTTCTCCCAGAACCATTGCTGTAATTGGTCCCAAGTTGTGATTGAATTAACAGGTAAAGAATTTAGCCAGTGTTTGGCTTTATCCTTTAATGTGAATGGAAACAATCGCAACATTAAGGTCTCATTTGTGAAATTCTGGATCCTCACTGTCGAGCAAATTTTCAGAAATTCATTCAAATGCTTATAAGGATCATCATGAGTTAGTCCATGGAATGATGGGAGCATTTGTATGGTGCTGGAGTTAATCTCATAATGAGCAGTAGTAGTGTTGGGTAATTGGATGTATGATGGTGATGTATATGCAGTGGGTGTGAAATTATCCTTAAGGGTCCGGTTAGGCACATTCGGGACATCAGGATCTACCATCTCTAATGACGCAATGTATGAATATGAATACTCAAGCCTAGGAACACGGGCAGAGGCCCTAAGTCTCCTAAGAGTCCTTTCTAGTTCAAGGTCCAAACTCCACAATTCAGGGCGACAAGAACGGCGCCCGTGCATACACTACCCATACACACAAAAAGTTCGACTTTGTGCACTAAGTTACGAAAGCAAAATGCCAAAGGAGAAATACTCACAGTGGTTCAATGAAAACGTTTTACTTGTCTTGCGGATGCTTGACGAGCAGACGTTGTCTCCAACCTGTATTTAAGCTTTGACTTTCGTTTTAGCACTTTGGTGCTTTGCTTGCGAGTGTTTGCTTCTGTTTACACACTTTAGTGCTATTGTTTTTTTTTTTTTTTTATATATATTTTTAAATCTCGACTGCGCACCGCTTGCACTTCGGTGATAGCTCCAATTTCAAACGCTCTGCACACTTAGCAACACAAAAGCATAAAATTCTAAACTAAAAATTAAAATAAGAATATAACTTTAAATTAACTGATTTCGCCAGAAGTCCCCAGCAATGGCGCCAAAATTTGATGGGTCGTTGAACACACCAAAAATAAGCACTAAACTACACCAAATTCTTTTAGAATAATGGCAAGTCTAGGTATCGATCCATATGGACAATTGTGAAATTAAACTAATTTAATTGATAAATTCCTAAATTAATTTTGATGAAAAGAATGATTAATCATAACCTAATTTAATAACGAATAAATTAAACTAAATAATTAAATTATCAATTATGACTGAAAGTGAATTTATTGAATTGGGGGAAAACCTAGGGCGAAGAGTCCACCACTAGTCACGTAAATAGGGTTTTCAAATTGAAAAAAAAATTATGTTATGGTTCGAATGGAATAATGCTTCGTAACTACAAGTTCAAAGCATTTAACAAGAAAATCATCACATTCAATGTACAAGCACGAACCATCTCAAGTAGTATAAATCATTCACTCTAAACTAAGGTAGTGATACGACTCATCTCTGATAGTATGATTCGTTTCATACCTTGAATGTGAAAGAATAAAAAACTCTTGTATGGAAAACATTCAACAATCACAGAAAACCAATTATTTGAAGAAATAATTGAAAATATATATATATATATATGAAACTTTTAAAACACCATACAAGTGTTCAAACCTGTATATAATTGAAAATCCAAAAAGAAAAACCTATTACATGGCTAGGGTTTCATTAAAATCCTAAAAAAGGAGACTAGCTACTCATGAAGGAGTGGAAAGAGGTAGATGGAGAAGAAGCCACCATGGGAGACATGCTTGAAGTTTCAAGTTTTTTTCTCCCAAACCCTAGCCTCTCTCTTTTGCAAAAACAAGTTCAGAACCCTATTCCAGCATTTTCCTTGCCTTTTTATGCTTCTGATCTCTTCCAAACAAGTTTAAAACGTTGGGCACATTTTCCCAAAAAAAGTCAACGCACGTGCGAGCAAAGGTAACGCACGTGCGGGAAAGTCAACTCTCTCCAAATTCTGTCTTTTTGCCCATGTTATGCTCCGACTATGTACAACCTGATTGACATTCAACACACATAAAGTATACAATTTGACCTGTAAGTAAAGTTAATAGATTCTAATTAATGGCCTCAATGATGTACAATTCGGCCTTAATCAGAGCTCAACCTTGCAAATTTGGGATTGAGTCATTTAGCAAATGAATACAAGTGAAATAGGTGCATTCATATGGGAATTGAGCTAAAATTGAAGAAAGCTAAGTCATTCCATACATTCATGCATGTTTCATAGCATTCTAAAGTTTATTTCAAGTAAATTCTCCATGCATGTCATGTTCTCAACTTAATTATGAAACTTCATCATGCTTTCTCTCAATTTGTCTCAATTGATCATGTTTTGGAAGCTTTGAAGTCAAGAAAGTGCTTGCATGTAAGTCCATGTGTTGTTTTTATAAGTCTAAAGTTTGATTTTACTCAATTGACTTACTCTTAGGCCTTGATTTTGTGAAATGATCTTTAAGTCTTAATGTTTTCAAAATTTAAACTTGTTTTCTCAAGTTTTGGGGCCAAGAGTTGTGTTTTGATGGGTTAGATTTGAGTTTTGAGCAAGGTAGAGCAATCTGGAAATTGCAGAATTTTGCTCTCCGCTTGAGCGTGAGATTATGCGCTCGAGCGACCACCTTTGTCCTTGCATCTACGCTCGAGTGACTAGAAGTTTGCTCGAGCATGAAATGCATGCTCTCAGAAGTTTCATGTTTTTGCAAACCGCTCGAGCGGCGAGAGTTGCGCTCAAACGGGGGCATGAGTCTCACGCTCGAGCGATCATCGAGCGTTCGTGGAGCGTAAAAATCGCTTAACCAGAACTTTTTCAAAGCTTGTAGAACGCTTGAGCGAAGGCAGTTGCACTCGAGCGTGCCCTCACATTTTGTATGTCTGCTCGAGCGAAAAAAGCTACGCTCGAGCAGGGACCCTGTTTTCAGAAAATTCGATCAAGTGTTTTGAAATGCATTTTTGCATCCTCATTCTATCCTAGGCATTCCTAGGCTAAGTTTAAGGCATAATAATGAGGGTAACGTGTAGAAACACACTATAAATAGAACGTAATGAATTAGATATATTCCAACGTGTGTTTCAAATGTGTTTTCGTTATGTATTATGTAGGTCTCGTGCCGTAAACCATTTGATTAGTTTTCTCTGTCTGTCTGCACCTAGAGCCAACTATGAGTAATAACTTAGTAAAGTTAAGTTCAACTTTATTTATTTTTTGTATAATGAATTAAGATCTGTTTTCTGAAATGATAGGTTATGTACAATGAATGATTGTCCAATTTCTAATAATGTATTCGTGGCATCCTTAGCATCATGTAATATCTGGTAGCTGTTACCCGGTATCGAAGGTTCCATCATGGAACTTAATATTTCTGCAATCTGTTACCCGTACCGGAGGCTCCATCATGGGACTTAGCATGTTTATTCTCTGTTACCTGGATCTAGAGGTTCCTCTATGTAATTGGTTATTTGTAACCGCCATATGTTCTGCATCTGATCTGTTAGCGCTAATGGATGTACCACATATGATTAAGCATGAACTCTAATGTGTGTATATGATTTGGACAAGATTATGAAGATGGATTTACTTCTGTTTCTGAAATATATATGAATCTGTTTTCTGAAGCTAATATGGGACATCATTCATTAAACTCCTTTACTCTATTATTATTCACTGGGCTTTCGCTCACTATTTATATGATGTATGTAGGTGACCAGGCACGTAACTAGGCTCAGAGTTGAGGACCTGGCGTCTCAGTTTTTGTTAGCCAACTTTTGTGCCTCGCGAGAAGATTTCGGATTAAGTCAAGTTTAGTGGCTGTTTGTGAATGTACTAGACTTTGTTTCTTTTAATCTTCAGGCAAGATTTCTAATAATATGTTCATGGAGTGATGTATAATTACTGTATCTTTTGACGTCACTCGTAAGTTTATAAAAGTTTTTTATTATTATTATCTGTCCCATGTATGTCTTCACGGCTCAATGGACTACGTATATTTTGCATATTTGGTTCTGTAGCCCCTAACTATATGTTATTCTATTAAGAGGCCTTTGGTAATGTAAGGATTACTGGCCGGTTACGACGCTAAACCTATAGGGACGGGTTTGGGTTGTGACAAAAGTATTGACATTCCTATGGTAAATATTGAAAATAATGAAACGGTGACACCTGCCATTGTACAGGATGCTGATGCAAGTTACCAAAATATTCCTGAGTTGCCTCCTATTAATACAGATGAACCTCAACAATCTCAATTGGAAGTGCATATAAGGAGATCAAACAACAAGAAAAGATTAGCGATTCTAGATGATTATATCATTTATCTCCACGAACATGAGTTTGATATAAGATTGGAAGATGATCCAACTTCTTTTAGTCAAGCCAAACAAAGTGTTCACTTCTTAACATATAAAACCAATTGGTTGTAAATGGGTCTCTAAGACCAAATAGGACTCTTAAGGCAATGTCGAAAGATATAAAACACGTCTTGTCACTAAAGGCTTTACTAAAAAGGAAGGCATTGATTATAAAGAGACTTCCTCTCCGGTTTTATTGAAAGACTCTTTTAAGATTATTATTGCACTTGTGGCTCATTATGATCTAAAGTTTCACCAAATTGATATAAAGACTGCGTTTCTTAACGTTGAAGAAACCATATATATGGTGCAACCACAGGGTTTTGAGACTAAGGGATTAGAACATTTAGTTTGCAAACTAAAGAAATCCATCTATGGTTTAAAGTAGACATCTCGTCAATGGTGTTGAAAGTTTGACCAAGTGATTTCCTCTTTTGGTTTTAAGGAAAACCCTGTGGATCAATGTGTCTATCATAAGATCTGTGGGAGTAAATTTATTTTTCTAGTGCTATATGTTGATGACATCTTATTGGCAAGTGATGACATAGGTTTATTGCATGAAACTAAGAGATTTCTTTCAAAGAATTTTAAGATGAAAGATCTTGGTGATGTATCTTTTGTGATAGGCATACAGATTCATCATGATAGATCACATGGTATAATTGGCTTATCACAAAAGACATATGTCGAAAGGGTGCTCAGTAGGTTTGGAATGCAAAATTATGCACTAAGTGATGCACCCATTACAAAGGGTGATAAATTGAGTTTGCTCCAATGACCAAAGAATAATATGGAAGAGAAACAAATAGAGGACATCCCTTATGCTTCAATAATAGGAAGCCTCATGTATGCTCAAGTTTGTACGCATCCCAATATTGCGTACATAGTTGGAATGCTCGGTAGATATTTAAGCAATCTAGGAATGGATCACTGGAAAGCAGTGAAAAGCAGTGAAAAGGACGGTATCTACAAAGAACAAAAGATTATATGTTCACATACAGAAGGTCCAATCACTTGGAGATGATTAGATATTCAGACTTTGATTTTGCTAGTTGCCTTGATAGTAGAAGATCCACTTCTGATTATGTTTTCATGTTAGCTGGAGGAGCTGTGTCATGAAAAAGTGTCAAACAGACACTTATAGCTTTATCTACCATGGAAATTGAATTTATTTCTTGCTATGAGGTATCCAATCATTCAATATGGATGCAGCATTTTATCTCGGGACTTTAAGTTGTGAATTGTATTGGGAAGTCACTAAATATTTATTGTGATAATAAAGCCGTCGAACTTTATTCCAAGAATGACAAGAGTTCGTCAATATCAAATCATATTGACATAAAATTTCTTGTTGTGAATGAAAGAGTTCAGTGTTATCATGTGTCAATTGAGTACATTAGCACAGACCTCATGATTGCGGATCCGCTTACTAAGGGCTTACTACCTAAAGCGTTCAAGGAGCATGTAGCTCGTATGGAAGTGGTTAGTTCTAGTGATATGTTGTGTTAGTAGGAGTCTATCTTACTCTTTCTTTAGTTAATTGACACTTTCAGTGATCATTTTTGGTTTATTTTTGAATGATTCTGAAACAAAGATATTTTTTTCTATTGTGGTTAAACATAAAGTTGGGGGAAAAAAAATTAATACATGAACTCTTTTGAGTTATAAAGTTGGACCAGTTGGAAATAGATATGATAAAGGATCATTTTAAATAAAGTTTCCATGCTACACATCCATACTTAATCTATGTCACTGATGACATTGGTATTTGTGACCATGGATAGGTCTTGCTGTGATAAATGTGACAAAGGCTGTTATGATCCTATATTGATGTTTTTTAGTGGACTAGATTATTTAGAGATGACACTCATAAATTTTAACAGTAAAAAGTTTGACCAGTTTAGGCCTACTCATAAATATCAAGTTGACCTATGTGGCCCAAGTGGGAGATTGTAAGGAATTTTCTATATGTGGACCTACATAGATCAAATAATTATACATTGTATACTATTAAATAAAGAATGAATGGTGTCAGTTAGACCCATTAAATTATGATCCATATAGAAAAATGACTGGATCATGGACATATCTCTAATAGCACATATTTTTAGTCATGCCATATGCACTAAAGGAGCATGGGCTAAACCATATGTGTAGAGACCAGTTTAGGCCTACTTGTAATTCCATTTATTTATGATGGGCCAATATGGAATTGGAGCTTTATAAATATGTGGTTAAGGTCCCCACTCCAACCCTGGCTTCTATCTCATATTTCCCCATCAGTGTGTGAGAGCAAAACAAGAGTAGTGTTTTAGAGCGGAAGACAATAACCACTAAGAAATCTACCACTTAGATTACTTCCATCAATGGCGTCAGGTACGCAATTATTATTGTTTTCTTTTATTGATTTGACTTGAGATTTTGGGATTTAAATTTCTTTTGAAATCCCACAGGCCCTACAGACTCATACAACGCCCTGTAGTCCAAAATCTGGATTGGAAGGCATTCTTCCTAATTTTTTGTAGGAGTTAAATATACGAAATGCCCTACAAAATAAATAGTTCAGATTATCGAAATGAGCCGAAATAGTGCCCCCAATTTAAAATCTGAATTGGTGGTGATCTTCCTCCTTAAATAAGTGTGTTAGTGACATATTGGATGGTAATTTAAATTTGGTAATCAAATTTTAGTAATTTTTTAAATTATTAATGTTACTATCGTATTCGTTGACTAGTGTTGTTTTATTTCACACATAATAATAACCTATAATGATTCTGCTTAAGTTCAGATCCTCTGCAAACCTTTCTTAAAGTGTCTCAAAACAAAGTCATTTTGGGGCAAATTTTTTTTTTTTTTTATAAAAAAAAGATAAATTATAAATACATCTCCTTAGGTTTGATTAAAATATAAATCACCCACTGTGGTTCTGGGAATTACATTCCACCCAATGAGATTTCTAATTTCATAACAAATCTTCCATTTTGTTAATAAATCATCAAATCAATTAATAATTTTTAATGATGTTATAAATATATTTCAATTAATAATTTAGGTAATTTTATTATTGTATAGGAGAGTAATTATGAATTTCTTTTTTTAGTTAATTCTGTTAAATACATTTTTTTAACAATGAGGTATTTGTAATTTTTCAAACTACAGGGGGCATTTGTATTTTAAACAAACCTCAGAGGGTGTATTTGTAATTTACCCCTAAAAAAAAAAAAAATACAATAAGCAACAGTAGATAACCCTTCATTGTCTTCTCTATTCTGGTTTAAAGAGATAGATTCTCGTCTTCTTCCTTCTAGATTTATCTCTCAGCTTTTCTTTCAATTTCACACATACATCTTATTGATAATCTGATTTAGATTCACACATACAATGTTCAAAAATTTATCTAATGTAATTCACAGAGTGGTCATATAAGGATTTGAAAATATATATATATATATATATTTTATAATTTTTGTAGTTGAAGATGATGATGCAAATCCCTATCCTTCTGTGTGTTTGTAATTGCAATATCTTGTACAATCTTGTAGATCTTATCATAAATTCCAACTTTTATGAAATAATTGCTCTTCATCCTTCTTCTTCTTCTTTACCAACTATAAAGCAATCACACTTCTATGATTAAATCCACTTCTCTCTCTAACTTTTAAGCCCACAAAGCAAACTCACATTAAACCTACTTTTTAATTGTAGCCACCATATAAAGCAAACACCACTTTTTCTCTCTCAATTAAATCCACTTCTATGATTTCAAAATTTTTTTTTGGTATAATCATTTGTATATTTGTTTTTTTTTTTTTTTTTTTTATAAATATATATATTCTTTCTATATTTTGTCTAGATCTAGAAGGAAAAGAAAGAAAGAAGCATGGCCGGCCCTGGGCTAAGGCCATTGAGGCCTGTGCCTAGGGCCCAAAAAATTATGCCCAAAAAAAGGCCCTCAAATTCATTATCTTATACTATATCAAAATTTTAAAATGGCCCAAATTTGTTTAACTAATTTAGGTCATATTAAAATGCCTCAAAAGTTTTATTTGGCCCAATTGATAAAAGGCTTAGTTAAAAAATATTTATAAGTGTTAATTGTTAGCTCAATTAAAAAAATAAAATATAAAATATATGTATATATCTGTGGGGCCTATTTTTCTTTCTTCTCTTTTTATAGCCCAATTATGTATTTTTTAGTAGTTTTTAAATATTTTATGCAATTTTATTTATTTATTTTTTAGATACATCTAATTTATATACACTAAAAAAAATTTAAAAAAAAAGTTACCAAATACAAAAAATATAAAAAAAAATACGAATTGCAAACTCAAATAATTATTTTTCAAAATTCTAAACCAAACAGAGTGATTTTTATTTTTAATTTTATTTTTATAAATATCTAAAAGGTCCTGAAAAATTATTTCGTCTTAAGCCCCTAAAAGCTCACGCCCGGCCCTAAAAGAAAGGAAGAGGAAAAAGAAAATGAAGGAGGAGAGGTGTGGCTAGGGAGGATCACGGGAAGAGGAGAACGATTGGGGAGGGAGGCGTTGCAGCTGGTACGGGAGGTGGCCAATGATGGGATTTTTGTTTTGGTTATATTTCATCTATTGTTATTGCTGCTTGTTTTGTTTTGTTTTTATAATTTTATATTTTGTCTCAACGATGTCATTTTGAAACGTTATAAGAAAAAGCTTGCAACAAAAACTTGCAAAGGATTTGGACTGCTTTGCTTCCTTTTGTTGCATTAGGACACAAATCATTCACAAGCATTTATTTGGATAGTGACATAACACAATAGGGGCTAGTACAATATTTGGATGAGTCCACATTTGTTAACGGGACTAATTATATTACAAGACTAATTATATTTATATTAATGATTTGAAATATTTATTTTATATGATAAATTAAGAAAAGTAAATATTTAAAAAATTTAGTTGATCAAATATAAATAATGATAGAGTTAAATTACCATATATATATATATATTAAAAATAATATTTTTTTTATGTTTAGGTGACATATTAGAAGGGCCTACTTTTTTTTTTCTTTTTTTTTTTTCTAAGAGAGTCATATCAGCTTTTATTTTCTTAATTACATATAAAGTTTTACATAAATTCAAACCTAATTTAAATTAGGGAGACTTATTTATAAGTCTTATTTCGGACACTTATGTTATATTAAGTCCTAAGAAATTTCTTATAGAATTTTAAGTCCTATTTAGATATGAATGTATTCCACAAGATCCTATGAGTTGTAAATAAATGATATTAATATACTATTATACACTATAATGGCAAAACCTTATATAAGAAATTGAATGCTACCATAGAAAGTAACATTTTCACATTCAATTAAAAAAATAAAAAACTTAGTAAGTTTGCGAAACGTAACGTGACACGTTACGTTACGTTTATGTTAGTGTCACGTTACGTTTATGTAGGTGTCATGTCACATTACGTTTATGTAATGTCCCATCTGATATGGTCACGTTACGTTACGTTTATGTAGGTGTCACGTTACGTTTCGCAAACTTAATATATGATAACATTTAATTTCCTATATATGGCTTTACCATTATTTATGATATTAACAACTAATATTGAGAGTAAATGTGTTAACAAACTTCACACAGGACTTATGGGAACATAAGTTTTTTAGTAGGATCATATGTAGCATAAGTCTCCCTAATAGAACTTATAAATAATTTTCTCTTTAAATTACACTAACTTTACTTATTTTATATGGATTCTATTTGACATATATTTTTTTTTCCATAT
The DNA here is from genome assembly GCA_025200525.1 of Camellia lanceoleosa. Taxonomy (NCBI): domain Eukaryota; kingdom Viridiplantae; phylum Streptophyta; class Magnoliopsida; order Ericales; family Theaceae; genus Camellia; species Camellia lanceoleosa. The sequence goes on from CM045760.1 coordinate 54,888,275, forward strand.
ATACTCTCGACAAACCTCTAAAATTTGGATTTACTATTTGAATTACTTTTTCAATTGTTGAACTATAAGTTCTTTTATGTTTTGACATTATATTATAGATGATTAATCACTTCACACATTGAGATGTATCTACCATTTTGATGTTTTCATTATTTTTTCTTTTTAAGTTTAAATGTTGTTATGTGATTCTTTCTTGATGAGTCATTATTGAATTTTTTTTATATAGTTGATATTTTAATTTAATTAAGAGTGTTTATTTTATAATCTTATAAGTTAATATATATCATATAAAATCATTATATGATAATCCAACTATAACATATTTATATTTAATTTTTTTTTAATAAATTTTATATAATTTCTATTTCTAAATATTTTTATTTCCCAACTGAATATAAAAGAAAATTAAATAGTTAGAACTCCTTTTAATTTTATGTTACTAATTTTTCTTCTAATTTAACTATTATTTTTAATATCAAAATGAGTATTTATTTTACTATTTTATAATTTAATATATATCATATAAAATTATTATATGATAATTACACTTTTATAATATGATAGAACTAAAATTATTAAATACACAAATAATTAAACTAAAATTAATATATATAAGTATTCAAGTAATAATTTTGTAGAACGATAGTGTCAATATTATCAAAATAAATAATTAAAATCATACTTACATAATTAATTTATGTATTTTCTTCTTAATTATATTTAATCTTGTAAATAAATTTTGTGTAGTTCTATTTCTACATATTTTTATTTTTTAATAAATATAAAATAAAATAATTGGAATCACTTTTAGTTTTGTATTACTAATTCTCTTTCTAATTAAATTATTATTTTTAATATCAAAATGATTGTTTATTTTACTATCTTATAATTTAATGTATATATCATATAAAATCATTATAAGATAATTATACTTTTATAGCACAATAGAACTAAAATGATCAAAATAAATAAATAATTTAACTAAATTTATTATATATAAGTATTCAAGTAACATTTTTATAGAACGATAGACTAAGATTATTAAAATAAATAATTTAAATTATAAAATATTGTCATATAAAAGTATTATAATAGATCATAATCAAACACTACTTGAAATATAATTAAGGACTCGATACACCACTTTAGACATAACCAAAAATATAAGAAATTAGTAAAGACCTTTTCGATTAATAATCAAAATAATACATCATGAGTTATAACTAAGTCAATTGTTTTTTTTTTTTTTAACTTTGAAATAAATTTCTTTTATGAGCCTTTCACATAGGACTACATACACATTGACAAAAATTTTTATCAGTCATTAGCAAATTTGTTTATATTTGACTTTCAATTGTTAAATTTTTCTATACAAAGTATTAAAATTCAAAATCAATTTTTCATTTTAAAAATAAATTTCCGTGCATCGTACGGTCAACTACTAATGTGTGTGTACATATATATTATAATAAATGAATGGTCTATTTTTAAAAATATGAGACTGTATAGATAAAAGTTGATATAATAGTATGACAATTGATATTTTGCATGGATAAATTTTTAGTTGATTGCATAAGATAAATGATTTAGATCAAAAATAAGTCCAATTTAGTTTGATAATAGGTCAACATCATCGTGAAGTTGAAATTTTCAACTTTAACAAATCTAGACTTTATTTGGATTAGGGGATGATGTCACAGTTCATAAAGTTCATAACAGTCCCATTTCAGTAATTTATTTTGTAAAGTTGTTAGTGTATATCATTCACAAAAGAAATTCATTTCGATCCCCCTAATCAATTTATAGCATTTGTCTCGATAAAAATGAATAAGTACTTTTTTTAAATATACCATTTATTTTTTTAGTAAAAAATGCAATAGTATAAAAATGAATAAATTAACTATTTTTCGCGACATGTCATTGATTTATAAGTATTGGATAGTCATAATCTATAAAAATGAATAAATTTATAACATTTGTTCATAAAAAAATGAACAACAAATGCTTTTTTGAAAATAGATTATTCATTGTTTTTGGTGAAAAATGTGATAAATTGAATAGATTATAACTATTGGATTTTTTTTTGTCTTTTTTTGGTGAATGATATTATGAAGAGTCTTACAAAATATATAGTTTGGATTATTGAAACAGAACTGGTAGTGATCCTCACAGGCTCGGACATTACCCTCTAGTCCAGATCTGGACGAGAAGAAAGCCCAACCCAAAATGATAGTATAAAAATGAATAAAGTACTTACGTAGTCCTTCCAGTTTTTTTATTTTTTTTTAAATTTTTTTTTTATTTTAATCAATTGGTCCTTATAATCTTTATTATATCAAATTTGTGATTGACTTTTTCATATTGTGTCAATTTAGTCTAATTACTAATACCTCTTTAGATATTGAATTGAAATTATGAGTAAAATAATTTATTCAATCTTTTCAAAATGATTGAAGGGTTACGTCCAATTTAAAACGATTAATTCTCTTTTGAATACAGCATCTTACCTTACCTTTTATTTTTATCAAATTTATTAATGAATGTTATTAATCAGATAAAATTGATGTAATTTAAAAAATTTAAAAAAAAAATTAATACAATTGAAATTACAAACACCAACTATCACAAGATAAAAATTACAGGTACCATTGGTATAATTTTTTTAGAAAAATTTAAAAATAATATAACTTCGAAAAAAATTCCTTTTAGTGGGTCCTCGTGTAGGTGCTATCAAATACTGATGGAAGCTCTAAGGGACATCATGGACCAACAAGGTTTTTGGCGAATTATTTCGCTATGGGAGTGCATGTGGATGATGGATATTTGACAAAATGTTCTGGTTTTATTTGAATTTTGGCAGTCTATGTTAAATCGTATAGTACAGTTTTTATGTATAGTTTATGAGACATAAATAATTTATATAAGTTAAAAGAAGCTAATCATCTAGAAATTGGAAAGGAATGCTTTAGGTTTTTACTTTTTAACTGTCAACTTTTAACTTACAATGGCCTCGTTTAGGAAGTTGGTTATTTTAATAAACAATTTTAATAAGTTAAAATATTTGTGTTTGGAAAGTTGGTTGGATTTTTTATAATTAGATGTGATGTTTGTAAGAAAAAAAAATGAAATGATTATAGATTTGATGTGATTTTTTGTATTTTAACTTATTTTTCTTTTTGTAGATTTTAACCCAAAAAGTTTAAAAAATCTTTTGCCAAATGCCCCCAATAAACTGTATCAAACAAACCTAAAAGTAGAGCTGTGGGATATCTACAAAGGCCTTACAGTCATTCTCAACTAACGATTGCTATGAGTTGAAATCGAATTCGATTATGAACGATTGCTATGAGTTGAAATTGAGTCTGATTATGAATTAGCATCGAAATTGATCTAAGAAGGAGCTCCCACAAAATTGTAGAAGACTTCAAGGTTTTAATGTGGAAGTTTACATCAAACATATTTTCTAAGGAAAGGTAACAAATGTGTAAATTTCTTGGCAAATATGGGAATGGATCCAATTGAGCCATTGGTGGTGATGGAAGATCGACTTGAAGGAATATTTATAATGTTTATTATATAAATAGATGTGACATGTAATGATAAAATTTTAAAATGTGAAATAAGATGTCACATTAATTTTTAAAGAAAATTTGTGAGAAATATTATTATTATTATTATTGTTTGTATAATGCTACTCTGATAAGTAATATGAATTTTTGTCATATTGCTTGCTTGTCAGTGTTTCACTTTCAATGTACCCCCCCAAAAAAATGACCTTAGCAAAAACGATTGAAGGCAAAGGAAATGTAAAAGAAAACTAAATACAAAAATGACATGAACATTGTCTAGTCATCTTCTCATTTTGCAATAATGTTTCATTTTTTGGCCTATGTTTATTAATTAAATTTGGGTGATGAAATATTTAAAATGTAGATTAAACATTTAAATTTAGATTAAAGTTACAAAACAATTGAAGCATAAGACACAATTGGAATCTTTACAAAGGCATGGAAGTGGGCCAAATTTGGCATGCAGCCCTATCACATGGGCCTGGATAAGTTCAGGCTGACGATGGCTTCACCTTAGCCCAATTGTAAAATCGACGAATGGCACTGATCATCTAAAATTGATTGAAATTTTAGTTAGGAGAACTGTCTCAAAAAAATCAATTAGAAAAATGGTGCAACAATGTTCTCTTGACTTTTTAGTGTATCAAAAAGTCTTATTCACTTTTAATTGTTACTACAGTGTTTTATTTTATTTTTTTAAATTTTGTTAGTGACATTTCATAAAAAAGAGTCACTAATTATTAATTTTTAATAACAGTTAAAAAATTCATTATAAAAAAATATTATTAATTGTCATTTTTTAACAATAGATTTAGAATATCGTCACAAAAAAACGTTATAAACATTTGTGGGACTTTTTGATTCATGCAAACACTTGTGGGGCTTAAAGATGCACAAGTCCTTATTATAAGACCTATGAGAAGGCCTCGTTTGGCAATTGATTTTTTAGTTAAAAAGTCACTAAAAAATCAACAGTTTATATCAAAAAGTCAAATATTTTCTTTTTTTCTTTACTTTTTGCACATATTTTCATAAAAAATTAAAAAGTCATTCCAAACATACTAATTTTTTTTACATCATATTTTAGCTAAAAAATCAAAAAATTAATAAAAAAATCCATTCCCAAACGAAGCCTAAACCCTTTTAGTTTTTGGTTGGTATTTCATAAGGTACGATATGTTTTAATTTTAAAAAATTTTACATTGATACGAACTGAACTGATTGAATAATTATCTTCTAATACTTTTTATATCCTTTTTTTTTTTTTTTTTTTTTTTCAAGTATTAGAAGATAAATTGCAATAAAGGTAAGTACGAGGGATATTTATAGAGCATTTCCATCTATCTCTTTTTATTTATTCTAAAAGTTTTCTAAAATCGAAGTTTCTTGTGAATCCATCATTTATACTAAATCAAAAAATTGACAAAATCAAATAGTAATATGTAATCGGTTTTAGTTTTTAGAAAGTTTGATTTGGTACTATGTTTTCACTCATTACCGATTCAATTGTACCGTTTATACCATGCGAGAGGTCCTATTTGAATGGAAAATTATAGCGACACTAAATGTTTTATCAATATTTTTATTAAGCCTCTGTTTGAGAAGTTGGTTGGTTTTTTGATTTTTTAACTTTTTTGGCTACATGAGCCTGGGCTCAAAAACCTGATTTGGGAATGATTTTTTGACTTTTTGATTTTTTGGTAAAGTGTCTTCCTACGAATTTACCAAAGTGCTCCTGATAAGATTTGTACCTGTAATAAAAAAGGAATTTGACATCCACGTCAGCTCCGAACAGTCCGAACTTCTTGTTGTTTATTTTTATTTTTTTTGTTATTTTTGGTTTGAATTTGGCGTTTTTTGCTAACTTTTTTTTTTTTTGGGGGGGGGGTTTTGATTTGGCCTATTTTGTTTTTATTTTTATTTGGTGTTTTATTTTATTTTGGTAAAATATTTATTTTGTGTTTGGATTTGGCGTATTTTGTTTAAATTTTATTATTTTTTATTTTGGCATATTTTGGTAAAATATTTATTTTTTTATTTTGGGTTTGTATTTGGCGTATTTTTCTTAACTTTTTTTTTTAAAAAAATGTATGTTTTTGTTTATTTTATTTTTTTATACTTTAATTAGTTCTTGTTCTTTAATTTACGTTTTTTGTCTAATTTTAATTTAATTTTAATTTTAATTTTATTTTAAGTATTAAAATAATGTAAATAATCTAAATAATTTAATAAGCAAAAATTTAAAATAAATATTCAAAAAATTTAAATCGTAAAAATTTAAATAATTTAAATTTTCAAAAAATTATTTTGTGAAGTTTCAGTTTTTATGTTTTTTTTTTTTTTTTAATGTTTTTGAATGAGGCGTATTTTTGTCCTTATTTTTTTTTTTAATTTAAATTTTTTTATTTTTACACATTAATTTTTTTTATGTGTTTTATTTATTTGGGAAGGGCATGGCAACTGCTAATTTTAAGTTTTTTTTGAAGTTTAAGTTTTATATTTATTTTCAGTTTTTTTTATTTATTTTATTGTTCTGTGTATTTTAAATAATTTAATTTTAATGTAATTGTAAATAATTATTTTTATTTTTATTTTAAAAACAATTTTAATTTTAATTTTACTTTAATTTTATTTTAAATATTAAAATAATGTAAATAATCTAAAAAATTTGATAAGTAAAAAATTAAAATAAATATCCAAAAAATTTAAATCGTTAAAAATTAAATATTCAAAAAGTTATTTTCACAAAAAAATTTAAATAATTTAAATATTCAAACAATTTAAATAATTTAAAATGTTAATATTTTAAATTTAAAAACAACTCTACACTCAAATCGTAACCAAACACATAAAATAAAACTCACGTAATAAATTATTTTTAAAACTCATAACCAAACACATAACTTGAAACTCCATACTACTTTCACAACTCTATACTCAAATCGTAACCAAACACATAAAATAAAACTCACGTAATAAATTATTTTTAAAACTCATAACCAAACATATAACTTGAAACTCCATACTACTTTCACAACTCTACACTCAAATCATAACCAAATACATAACAAAAAATTTAAAATTATTTTTATAAAATAGAGTTTGAATTTATTTTTATAAAATATTTTAACAAAAAACAAATAAATGTTTTTAATTTTTTTTATCAACTTTCTTTGTTTTTCTGGAAAAATGTGTTTTTTGGATTTTTATTTTTTTTTTTTATTTTGTGCGCTGCAGCATGCCCCTCTTTGATGAGGGGTAGTTTTGTAAATTGAGCTTAGCGTTGGAACTTGCCCAGCAATATTCTTACTTTTGTCCTTTAGTGGCTATATGAGCCTCTTTTGTCATTTAGTGGCTCTTTGAGCCTTTGAGCCCTTCCCAAACAGCACCTAAATGTGTCGTATGGGTGTGAGACTCGCATCGTATGAGCTCCATGTGGATCCTACACTCATGTGAGATATTTAATAAAAATATTGATAAAATATGTGAGGCCCCTAGCATTACTCTATTTGGATACTATTGTTGCGGTGCTCTTCAACCTTCCCCTCCAAAAAAAGAAAAAAAAGAAAAGAAAAGCGATTTTATATTGGAGAATTTATTAGAATATTCTCTTTTAAATATTCATATCTCAATTAGTTTATAAGATATTCTCATATTCTAATAAGTTCTATTATTTTGGACATTTGATTCACCAAATCATAATTTTCATATTTAAGACATTTTACGGACAATTTTCTCCTTATAAATATTTTTTTTGAATCCTTAATAACTTGGTGATATGAACATTCACATTAAATGAATTTGACAATGTAAATATTCACGTTGACAATGTGAATGAATATTTATAGTGTCAATGTAAATATAAATTTGCATTTCATCCTATTATTATTATGGGATATTTTGATAACTATTATTATCTATAAAACTTGTTAGAATATAAGAAAATAATTTAAATTATATAAAATATAAACAAGTAAAAAGAGATTTATAAATAAATGCCCCTCATATATTATGGGTTAGTTAAATCCTCATACAAATAGGTTTTTTTGTTTTTGTTTTGGGACACATAGTTTATTCGTTGTTGATAGCCAAATACGAACTTGACCCTAAGATATTTGTTACTTTGTCCAAATTTCAATTTAAAAAATTGAAGTCTTTTATTGTATTTTAATTAAAGGAGAATTACAAAGAAGTAGATAGAACTTTAAATATGAATAATACTATATATACCAATTAGTGTATTAATTAATGTATCAATTGATGATATTGTATAATTTAAGAGATTTTTAGTATTTATAATTTGTATGATGAGTGGGGTCAATAATAATGTTATAATTAGTGTTGGTACACTAATTACTACACTAATTTATGTATATAGCACCACTGTTAAATACTTGTAAAAACATAGATGTGCGGGAGAAACTATTTACACAATAAATTTCTCATCACACTTGAAACCTTTTTTTTTTTTTTTTGGATCAGGAAAGAAATATTTCATCACACTTGCAACCAAAATTGCAATGTTTGTATATTATGCAAAAAGTCTTCTACAAATGTGTATAATAAAAAAAAATTATTCTGTGTAAATAAAATCACCCTGAATGTGCAAGTCTAGTCTATGTTTTAATGAAAATAAAGTCACAATCTTCACTTCCACCACAGCACAAGACCACTTAGATCTCCGTATTTCATGATTTTTTTTTCCTTGAATTTCCTCTAATTAAAAGGAAAAAATAATATAGTTTGTATATTTAGTATTAATTGATTTGTATATTTATTTTGTGATAGTTATTCAATTCTTAAACAACTTTAGGGATGATTTTGCTAAGGCCTATGAGTTTTCACTAATATATAAGTTTCATTGAAGGGAAAGATTTGTTCACATAATTTTTTATTCTATTTTATTTTTTTATTAATAAATTAAAATTTATTAAAGAATTATGTACTACAAAATCTTTGGTTTTCATCAAATCAAGTAATTCAACTTTTACATTTGTTAGAAGACACATACTTCAACCAGGAAAACGACTTACAATTATAATACATAACTTCAACAATGATTTGAGAATAATATTAATTATTTTGCAACTCATATATATGGGTAAATTACAAATACATTTAGTGGGACTTGTTTAAAATATCAATTGCCTCTAGTGATTTTGAAAATTACAAATATCTCATTGTTAATTTTTTTTTATTTAACAGAATTAACAAAACAAAAAATAATTTTAAACTACTGTCCTATATAACAATAAAATTATTAAATTTGTTAATTGAATATATTTATAATTATATTAAAAACTATTAATTGATTTAATAATTTATTAATAAAATGAGTTATTTGTTATGCAACTAAAAAATTGAAGGGATGCTATGTAATTTTCAGAACAAAACTAAACAATTCATATTTCAAGTAAATCTCAAAAAATATATTTATAATTTACATATATGAATTTATAATGAATACGTATGTGTATATACTTGTATATATAATTGCTTTTTTATTTTTATTTTTTTATTCCATCATTGTCTATGCGTGGACACGAACATCATTTTACCGTTTTTCCCTTTCTCTTTTGACTAATCTTTATTTTTTTGTATGCTTAAGTCTCGTTTGTCAAATATATACTTTAGTTAAAATGTCAAAATATTATTATAAGTTGTCATTTTATTATATCTATTTTTCTGCATATCTTTTTTATAAAAATTTAAAAAATTATTAAAATAACATATTTCTAAACGAGACCTTAGCCCATATTCCCTTTTTGTAGTGTTTTTTTTTCCCCCCATGATATTAGAATTTTATAAGGTAAAAGATATGTAACATTTTTATTATAATTGAGATCCTTCAATATTTTTATAAAAAAGTTTCTAGCTCTTCACTGAGAAATTACATATTTTATAGAAAAATTTCAACTCTTTAAAGAGAAATTTCACAGAGAAATTTTAGTTTTTCACAAAGAAATTTATCTCTGACGAATTGAAATTTTTGTTATAATATTATTGAGGGACCTTAACTAATAAGAAAAATGAGGACTTACCTAATATGTGGACTTATTGTCCAATAGGTCCTATTATAATAAATAATGATTTTCATTAAACACTAATTAATGATGTTTTTATCAAATACTATTAAAAAATGTCACTAATTGTTAATTTTCAATAATAATTTGAAAATTATCACAAAAAATGTCATTAATTATAAATTTTAGTGACAATTTAAAAAAAATTTTACAAAAAAATCATTAATTTTTAATTTTTAGTGATAATTTGAAAAATTCGTTAGAGAAAAACGTCACTAATTATAAATTTTAGTGACAATTTATAAAAACCGTGTCAACAAAAAGTCATTAATTGTCAATTTTTAACAAAATATAAAAAAATTATCACAAAAATTATTTTTAGCGACAATTTTACTATTGACTTATTTTCTGTAATACTTTATAGGAATTAAGTCAAATTATTAGAACCTATTGGTAGTTCACCCTAAGAAAAAAATATATTAAACCTCTCCTACCGCCAAAAGTTGGAAATGATGTTTTACTAATTTTTCCATTTTTATATTGATTGTGAATTCCATGAACTTTTATATTCTATTTTTAGCCATTTCATTTTCATTTTTCCCTTTACCTTCTCTTTCTTTTTTTCCTTTATTCTATATCTTTTCTCTTTAATTTCATATCCCTAGTACCCTTATCAATCCAAGTGGTACTCGCTCATGTTGATTAAATATTTTTCTTTGGTGAATTTTTCTTTCTGATTTGAGTTTTCTTCAATTTGTTATCATTCCCTGATTTTGAACAAGATTGCCAATACTTGACAATCCCCACCAAAAACTCAAAATTTCAAAATTTCACCCTAGCAATTGTTATTTTCATTAAATCAACCACACTCTAATGAAAAATTAATTATGACAAATTATTCTTATGAACTTTTATTTTGACTTGAAAATGCTAATTTTGACTCAGAAGTTTCAATTTTTTTGTCAAGAAAATGTGATTTTTGCCGAACACACCAATTTTGAGTAAAAGGTTTAGAGTTTTTGAAGGAGAAATGGACCAAAGTTTTAGAATGTGACAAATAATGATATTGCCTCAAACATTTTCTGTTTGGTTAAGCTTCCAAATTTTGTTTTTAATTTTTTTTTGTCAAAAGCTAGTTTGGTGAAAAAAAATGGAAAAAATTAAATAAATCAAAAGCTCACTATTTTCATTTGTTTTAACTTTTTTTGGGGAAGAAAATAATTTTAGAAAATTCAAAAATAAAATTTTTAATTTTTAATTTTGTCAAACTAATTTGTAATTTTTTGATAAATTTTCAGAAATAGATTTTGAAAATTCAACTAAACAACCTTATTTTTTCCAATCTAAAAAAACACCTTAATTTTTTTAAAAATATTTTTTATGGGAACAAAAAAATTTTGATTTGAAAACTATTTCTTCAATGTAGAAAACTAAATCCAATGACCAAAGTCCCTTTTTTTTTGTTGGGGAAATACAGACAACTGTTTTTGAAATTTTTTTCATGAAAATTCTCTAAAATAACCTACTTTTTAAGAGTTGGAATTTTGATTTTTTTGGCTTTTTAACTTTTTTTTCTTTGTGAGAGGTAAAGTGGGTTAAAAGCTGGAAAGTGATTTTTAACCTCCTTTCCAAAATAAGCCTATTTTCAAAACCACCAACAATATCTCTTGCTCTATCAATTCTTCGATCGAAATCACAATCAACAGAAACCACCAACTCCGGTGACCACAAGCTTTCAATCTTGCTCTTTTGGCTCGGCAAGGCTGGAGATTATTGAAATTCCCCCACTCTTACTATGCCCGTATAATGAAAGGAATTTACTTTCCCCACTCAAACTTTATGCAAGTTGCTTGGGGCAGGCGTGCTTCTTGGGTCTGGGCTAGTTTGCTTCAAGGCCGGACTTTGCTTCAGCAAGGATTGAGGAGTCAAGTGTATAGTGGTGCTACAACCCGCTTCTGGGATGACAAATGGATTCCATCTTTGCCTCACTTTAAGGTCATCTCTCCCAGACCAGTGGATACAAATGTGGATTTAGTGGCTGATGTTATTGATGAGGTCTCAAAGACATGGAAAATTGATTTCTTATGGAACCTAATCACTGAACCTGAAGTCCAAGCTATTGTCTCCATACCCATTTCCCTGGCCCCGAAAGATGATTCCCAAATCTGGCACTTGGAGTCAAACGGCATATAGTCGGTCAAATCAGGGTATCACTATTCTCTTGATCAGCATCTTAAAGCCCTCAACAAACCCTCATCCTCCTTTCAAGCCCCTAACAATTTCTGGAATCTTATTTAGGCTTTGAAGGTACTCCCCAAGCTTCAGCACTTTTGGTGGAGGGTGTGCAACAATGCCTTGGCTACCAAAGCAAACCTGTGGAAGCGCCATTGTACCCCATCTCCCTTATGTCCTCTTTGCCAGAAGGCCCCCGAAACTGTTGAGCATTTATTGTTCGGATGTGAGTGGGTTGCTCCAGTCTGGTTTGGGAGTAACCTGAATTATAGAGTTGATTGGAAGGACATTCACTCTGCCTTGAGGTGGTCCAGTGAGCTTATGCTTCAGTTCAAGCATGGGGAAGACAGTGATTTATTTTTTAGTAAAATTGTGTGGATTGGTTGGTTCATCTGGAAGACTCGAAATGATTTCGTATTTAATCACCAAATGGTGGAGCCCTCCTCAACTTTACATCGAGCTCAAGTGGTTGAGCTGGAATTTTCTGAAGCTTGCTTGCAAACAACCCATAGTGGGAGTAGTCCATTAGGAATGCAAAGGCCTTCTCATAGTTGGTACCATCCCCCCCCCCCCCCCCCGCGGAGTCTTTAAAATTAATTGTGATGGTGTAACTACAATAGAACATTCCAATCTTGCTGCTGTGACTGTTGTTCTTCAGGACTCACCAGGGAGACTGCTCAATGGCTTGGCAAAGAGAGTCCATGTGTCTTCCCCTCTCCAAGGAGAAGCTCTAGCGTGTCGGTTGGCTTGCCTCCTTGCCATAGCTTGCAATCTATTTGAAGTGGAAATTGAAGGGGATAATCAAAGGGTCATCTTGCTCAGTGTCTCAGAATCGGTTCCTCTATGAGAGTGTGAGGCTGTTATTCGCGATATCAGATGCATGACTTCACAAGGCAGGTTCAAACTTTCTTGGTGACCCAGATCAGCCAATTCCGTGGCCCACTGGGTGGCAAAAGCCTTTCTTCGGAATCTGCTGCCCATCGACTGGGTTTCCAACCCTCCACTTGACCTTGCTAATCTCTGTGGGGTTTCTGCACTCTTTCCTTGATGTCTGTTTCCTTATTTTCACAAGTTTTAAAAAAAAAAAAAAAAAACAAACAAACATTGGTAATTACCTAGTTCATTCTCTTATGTGGCAATTGTCAAACTTGTCACAAACCTCTATAGCTCTGCAATCCCTGTGGCAATAACCATCACAATCGATAGTGACAGTCAAAGGCGGCATTGTCACCGACTAAACTATCCTAAAAAATTAACCAAATTTTAAAATTCCACCAAAAAAAAAAAAGAGGCTTTAATTGTTTTTAGTAGAATTTTCAAAATTTCATCCATTTTAAAATAAAATAAAATAAAAAAATTCAGTGTCGTTTAGCTTAGAATCACTTGGAGCATACGGGAAAACAAAATTGCAAGTAATAAAAAATTATTTAATGGATGAAAATGAGAAATTTTATAATCTCCATCCATGCACTAATATCATTTTAAATCAATTCAATTCGAATTGATATTTTTCCATCACAATTAATGTGAAAGACATCTACAAGAATGAGTCTTGGACAGTTTTTGGTGAAAATGTTTGGAAAAACAAAATTGATTAAATTATGAAAAAACATTCACCAAAAAAAAAAACTAGGGCCAAAACTTATGCTTTCATTGAGTTTTGTTTGCAAAGCCAATATAAAGAATGAAATGACATACTTTAAATTAAATTCAAAAATATCTTGTTTTTGCGTTTATTTTTTGTCAAATTAATTTATTTTTTCTTTAAAAAAATTAGAAACAAATTCTGAAAACTCGTGACAGAATTATTAGGTAAGACTTAAGAGAATATGGAGGAAGAAAATTCATTTTAGGAGTGCAAATTGCATTATACTATATTGTAATATAGGACTGGGTTTCATGAGTTGGTCTGCAAATTGAAACTCCTCTCCAAATAAATAAATATATAAAAGAAAATGACATAAAAATTTACTCTTTAGATTCACTTTTTAGACTTTAGAGATATATAAAATAAATGATTAGTTGATAATTAAAAATACTTAAGAGAGAGAGAATTATCTTAGATATTCTAATAGGCCGTCACATTAAGGCCTCGTTTGGGAACCCTCTGTTTTAGTCAAAAAGTCAAAAAGTTACTAAATTAGCTAAAAAGCCAACAACCTATACCAAAAAATCAAAGATTCTTTTTTCTTTCTACTTTTTGCACATTTTTTCGTAAAAAGCCAAAATGTCATCCCAAACATACTAGTTTTTTTTAACTTATATTTTAGCCAAATAATCAAAAAATTACTAAATTAATCTGTTCCTAAACGGGGCCTAAGTAAGTTTAACTTTTGAGTTAAAATAACACTACTCATAAATAAAGGAAGGAATCACTGCTGTGATTTTCATTTGGGCTTATTACGTAATTACAAAAAAAAAAAAAAAAAAAAAAAAAAAAAAAATGAAAAAATATTAAAAGTTAAAATGTTTGAAATAAAATTATTTTTAATATGATTCATATCACGTGCATTAAATCTATGTTTGGCATTATTTTTTTAAAATTATTTTAGTCACAAAAGACAAAATAGACTAAAAAGTTAAAAAAATAAAATATTATATCCAAATCATAATTATTTTATTTTTTTCTTACAAAAGTTAAAAAAGTTAGATAACTTATCCAAAACAAAATTTTTAACCTCAAACTAAAATAATTAAAAAATTACAAAGTTAACTAGACTTATTTACTTATAGGTTCTAACTAATAAATTTAACACTATAAAAATAAAAGATTGATAAATTTATCACTATAAATTTATTTATAAAAACAAAGAGACTGATAAATTTATCACTATAAATTTATTCATAAAAATAAAAGACTGATAAATTTATCTTTATCACTTAATAAATTTATCAATAAAACTTAATAGGTAATAAGTCTCAAAAGTAGGACCTATCGTTAATTTACCCCTAAATTTTAAGTATGCAACATGCATTTGAATTTTGAACACTAAAACACTTTTGTTTAGTCCTGACAAACAAGAAGAGTTGACATTTTCAACTGGGGATCGCACCGTAGCTTAAGGGAAAAGTTTGGGGATCTCACTGTAGCTTAAGGCAAAAGTAAGGACTTGTTTGAGGAGTTTTTTTTTTTTTTTTAATTTTAATATTCCAAAAAAAAAAGAATTTTTGGAGAATTGACTCACTTTTTAAATTATTTAAGAAACTAACCTATTTTTTGAAATTGCATGCAATTTTGAAATTGAAATTGTATTTACAACATGCAATTTCACCTTGAAATCACATGTTAAAAATATAATTTCAAAAAGTAAAGTCTATGTTATCATAAATTACATTTTTAACATGCGATTAAAACGTGAAATTGCATGTTAAAAATATAATTTCAATTTAAAATTACAATTTCAACATACGATTTTAAAAAGTAAATTAGTTTCTCAAATAATTTGAAAATTGGGTTAATTCTCTAAAAAAAAAAATTTTAGAATATTTTTTTAAAAAAACTCCGTATTTGGGAATATATTATTTTAATATATATTTTTTAACTTTTTATAAAAAAATATGTAGAAAAATAAAAAGAGTAATGTGATGATTTATAATATTTTTTTAACTTTTTCACTACCATTTGATAAATCTTTTATATAAAAAATTTAATTAATTAGGTCATATTTTATTTGAAAATATTGGACAAATATAATTTTGTAACATTCTATTCGTGAAAGATAAATATAACGTGCTTTTATATGATTTTTAATATCTGATCAATCTTATTTTTTGGATTACTAATTTTTAATAAAGTTTTATAAAATAAATAATTTAAGGGCAAATTACAAACACCCCCTCGAGGTTTGATAAAAATACAGATTCCCCCCTGAGGTTTGAGAAATTACAAATTGCCCCCTGAGAGTCAAATTTTCATAACAAATTAGGGAAAATTAGGGGGGAATCTGTATGAAAATAAAAACTTCAGGGGGCAATTTGTTATGGAAATATAAACCTCAGGGGGTGGGATGTAATTTCTCAAACCTCAGGGGAGAATCTGTATTTTCACCAAACCTCGAGGGGGTGTTTGTAATTTACCCATAATTTAAATTATAAAAATGACCCAAATGAGCCCCCACTGAAATGAGCAGGGCCCATAAGGCATCCCATTCCCTCAAGTAAATACTTCTCCTTTAAGTTTACTACATCATCATAGCATACATCTATATAAAGCCTTAAGGTAAAGCCAACAATACAATTATTTGGAAGAAGTCCAAAATCCTTTCACATTCTAGAGATAGAGAGTACTCTTTTATTACAATTTTTTTGTGAAATCTACTCACCACATCAATGGAAAATCAACTTGAGGAGCTCATACCCAAATTTGCCAATTCCATTATCACCAAAGCAAACAACAACAAAATATTCACTACCATCCTCTTCTTCTCCCTCTACACCATTTACAACCATTTTCGTCGCCGCTGTCACCACCACCACCTTCCTGTCTTCACATTCAAACCCAATCCTCTCAACAATGACACCCCTGACTGTGCAGTGTGCCTCTACGACTTCACCGCCGGCGACACGTTCCGGAAGCTTCCAAAATGCAACCATTGTTTCCATGTTGATTGCATTGATGCGTGGTTTAAGTCCCACTCAACATGTCCACTTTGCAGAACACAAGTTCTTCATCTTCCTTCTCGGCATCGACATGGAGGAGTTGTTTTGTCTCATTTTCTTTCGTTTTCTTGGAATTTTCTCGGGAAAATGGAGAATTATGTTAATGATGAGCTCACCGCGGCTTTTGTTGAAAATTTGAGGCACTTTTCCTAGTTTAATTAAATCGTATCTTTGTTATGAGCCTAGCTTTATTGCTTATTCTTATTTTGTAATTTTGTATTGTAAAAACAATTGGCATTCATTTTTGTCTTTGAATTGCAACACAAAAATATTTGTATACGTGATTTGCTTAATTTTTATCTGACATATATTAAATAACTATTAAGGTTAAAATCAAGAGTGATTTCAAAAGAGAATAATTTTTGTAAATGAATTAGTAATTCATTTATGAAATTCTTTCTCACGACTTTTCACTTATAGACCTCCATGAACCAAAAAAGTTATGAACTTAAATATAAGTATTACTTTTCATCTAAAATTCTTGACAAATTTTCATAATTCCTAAATTTTCTATTAACTAATTGAGTTAATTACCGTAAAACTGTGCTCTCATAAATATTACCGCAAATTTGCCCAGAATTGAAAAATATGGTGTAGATTTAATGAGTGTTTTATATAGGATTCATGTAGAAAGTAAATCAAAAATTTGCCCAGAATTGAATAAAATTAAAAATATATTTAAAAATTTTGAATTTATAATATTACTGAATTAAATAATCAATTTGTTGTTTTTTTACTTCAACTAAAAGTCCAGGAGTTTGTTTGTTGACCTCAGCTAGCAGTCTTAAAGTTAGTTTGTTGAGCTCATCAATCAAGTTGGTAGAGAGAGAGAGAGAGAGAGAGAGAGAGAGAGAGAGAGAGAGAGAGAGAGAGTACTTTTGTGTAAAGAACGTTAGTTGTCGTACTGTATTACAACGACTCCAGTTCTCTTTTATTTCTTATTCTTCATTTTCTATAAATATATATTTGATTATTACCATTTAAAAAACATATATATTTGATTTGAATTTTAAAATCTTTCCAATATTAAATCCGGACAGATGCGCGGACTGAACACATCCAATTGGGATAATGGAGTCATCCTAAGTCTCATTCTGATGATTTATTTCATTAATTTTGTAAGACTTTATTATAGATTATTCAGAAAAAAAAAAACAAATTGAATTAAATAACCGGAAACATATATAATTTCCTAATGTAATTGATTTCAAAAAAATAAATTGTCCGTTTTGAGATGAATAATTTCTATTTATTTTTTTAATGTATATGTGATTTGATCATTGATTACTCATATTTGATTAATCTAATATTTTACATGCATATTTTTCTTAATTTGTCATATGAGATGAATGATTCGATCATTATATTTAATCAATCTAATTTTTTGCATGCATATTTTTCTTAATTTGTCATATGAGATGAATGGTTCAAATCATTGTTATGAGTATAGATTAGTCACACAATACATCAACTTTACCCATAAAGTTAATGAGATCTTCAACTTTAATAAATCCAATCTCTGATAAATCCATGGGCCTAAGACCATCTTCAACGGAGAACCAAATCCAGCATCAAATTCAAAATTTGATGAAAAATTCACTTTTCACAGCTCCAATCGTTGCGCCAAACTCATATCAAACTGAGGATTCACCAAACAAAACATCAAACTGATACCGGGAGACAGATTTTACCAAATCACTGTTACTGACCGTTGAAAGTGGTACACCGGTTGCCCGGGTGGTTGCCCGACCGGTTGACCAATCGGTCAACCGGTTCTCTTTGAAATACATGGGTTCAAACGGGTCAAAAACAGTTCAAACCGTTTAAAAAAAAAAAAAAAAAAAAAATTTGCCTAGGTGGTCGACCGGCCGGTTGATCACCCGGTTGACCACCCAGAAGTTCAAAAAGTTCAAAATAAAAGGTTCAAACCGGTAAAAAAAAAAAAAATTGCTCTTTACCGGTTGACCGGCCGGTCAACCAACCGGTTGTCCGGCGCAAATTTGATGAAACAGATTTGATGCTGAACCGTTGGAGCGCGACGTATCAAATTAAGGAAATAGCCTGTTTTTTACTCAGATTTGGTGAAATATTTGCTACACCGTTGGAGATGCTCTAAATAGATGTGTCAAATTCATAAGTACACCAGAGAGAATCCAATTCCTAATGACGCTATTAGTTGGTTTGAATGAAAAATATTTTTCTTATTTTTTAGCATTTTGTATAACAGAAAAGGAAATTTGACGAAAAATATTTGTGTAATTAACCAAAAACAAGCATAATTGAATGCAAATTTTTTTTTTTTCCTTTTACTTTTAAAATGTGAAAAATATTCTTGAAACTAAAACACTAGTTAAAGAATGAAACGCAAAAGTAATAAATTTCACAATTTCAACCAATGAACTACTAATTAGTACACCACATGAATTTGTCAAGGTCCATACTATAAAATTGTTCTTTATTTATGGAGGCCTTTGATTAGCAGATATAACAGCACACAATAATAGAGAAGACATTGGAGCAATTAATGTAAAACAGAGGACACATTCCTCGTGACATGAAATAATGAAGTTGGCTTTATTTATGTACAACCTAACGTTCTTCGTGACAATAAACTGGACACAGAGATTGAATGGAAGGTAAGGTGGATTGGAATTGCTCTCGTTAGACTTTTAACCACAAGCATTTATGTATGACCCACTCTCTAACCTTTGAAATTTAATTTATTCTTTGATAGTCACATTTGTTGGATGTGCCTCAAATTTTTAGAGATGCACCTCTAAAAGTATATATAGGTACTATTGTTATGTATTTTTATAATAAATATTATGTATTTTTGTGGTAGAGTTACAATAATATATGGTTCAGAAATTAAGTTGTACATTTTGTGATAATATTACATATTTATTCAAACATTTTTTAATTACAAAAATATTTAATATTGTCACAAAATACATAATTTTATTTTTAAACCATAAATATTGTTGTAACTCTACCAAAAAATTTATGTAATATTTATTACAAAAATGTATAATATATACCACAAAATATGTATCAAGACGTATATGGTACATACCCTTTCATAAAATTTATATTCTAATTTTTAAGATACCTCAAATTTGGGTTATGTTTTTTCTCCTTAAACACCTCAATTCCACCGTCGGGCCACTTCTTCACCGCAGCCTCCCCCACTCTCCTAGGGGCCGTCGCCCTATTATTATTATTATTATTCTCATTCCTTCTTCTCATGAGCCCCTCTCTTCCCCTCTTCTTCCTATACTCCATTTCTTTCTTCTTCTTCTTTTTCTTCTTCTTCTACCCTAAATTCTAAAATTGAAAACTCTAGATTTACGCTGTGTTTGGTTGAGGGATTTGAGAAGGGATTTGAAAAAGAAAAGAGAAAAGATAGATGAAATGATAGTAAAATATACCTACATTTCACTTAGTTTCACATATATTTTCTCTTTTCATTTCCAAATTCCTCCCAAAATTCTTTAACCAAACACAGCATTAGGATTCGTGACAGGAAAGATTGAGGAAGGAGGTTCACGATGAGGGAAAGAGGTTGGGTTGGGGGTTTGTTGTAGGGGAAAGGGGTCACCATAGAGCAAAGAAGAAGAAAAAGATGAAAAAAGAGAGAAAGTGTCAATGACAGAGAGTAGAGGAGGTGGCAGTGGCAAATACGAGCTTGGGAAGTGCTAGCTAGAGCTAAGGAGGGCTAGTCGGAGGATGGCTAGAGTTAGGGTTAAGGTTTGGCCATTTTGGTAATTTGATTGGGGATAAATGGTATTAATTAATTAATTGTTTTTTTTTTTTTTAATAAAGTGTCCAACAAAATTTTTTAGGTACATTTAGGGACTCCCAATTTTTAGTTATAGTCTCTTGACACGTATGGAAGTAATCATCTATGGGAATAACTTTAATATTGAGATTTTGGAAGCTACAACTCAAATTTATGCGATGATCTTTGAATAAGATAATTATGAAACTCTAACTAATGTACTGTAGCTGGTTTAATTTGTTAACTATAATTCATGAACCCAATTACCATTGGGAACATATTGTAGTGTGTAAGTCTCTTTAACGAGTAAAATACGAGTCAAGTTAAAATAAGTCAATTTGTTTCATAGTCCTAATTGGTCACACTCAAAAATGATAAATGCATATGATACGATCTGAAAAGAAATATATATTGTAGCACAACCCTTACATAGAAAGGGAAAAAAAAATATATGAAAAATGAAAAGTTCGGTACAGATATTAAAGTTTTGGAATGAAATAATAAAACAGGCTTAAAGCCATGTTTAAGAGTGGCTTCCCAAACAAAGAGGCTTAAAGCCATCTTTAACGAAGGATTTTATTTATTTATTTATTTTGGTGACTAAATTGGAATCATATCATCATCAAAGAGGCTTAAAGCCATGTTTAAGAGTGGCTTCCCAAACAAGGCCAATGTCAAACATCTTCTGGCCACACTCATGGAGGTTCCATCCTTCTAAGGCATGCACTATCCCAGCTACACGTGAAGCACTCATCACCCTTCTTGGCAACCAATTCTGTTTTCATATATATGTATATATATATATATATATCATTATTATACATAAAACTAAAAATTAAAATTTTCACATAAAACATTTATTAGAACAAAATACATTTTATTTAGCTTAAATTTAACGTTTAAACGGCTGTACTTTCACATATTAAGGTGTTTGTTTAAAACTTTTGAGTTTTTCAACTATTTGTTTTTTTTTGGAATGGGCTTGTCTTCATCCCACATTGTGGATTAGATTGTAGTTTTCGGGTCTATAAGATCTATCAAGGTTCCATTTTAATTAGTTAATTTATTTATTTCAATGGTATGTGCATGTAGATCATTCATTAAAAAAAAAAAAAAAAAAAAAAAAAATTAGATTGATTCGATAATCTTGCCCATATAATTTCATCATATTGGTCATCTCATTATAATTATCATATTAATTTGATTTAAATTTTTTGTTGGTAATATATACAAAGAGACATAGAAAATGAACGAATTAAATCATTAAAATTAGACCTAAGAAGGATCCATAAATTTGGACAGCACAGTCCAATCTAAATTTAGATAGAAGAGAATCGTTTTCTTCATTTTTAGGCTCAAAAAAGTTCTTTACACTCAAAGAATCAACTTTTTTATACTGGGTTTAAAATATTTTTTTAAGTTGCAAAACAGACCTTTTTTTTTTTTTTTTAAATATTTTACCAAATACACTAGTTTCAAAGTATATCTTCATTTTTAGGCCATAATGTTGTTGAAAAGTGTCTCTTTGGGTTCGTTTGGGATGTGAGTTGACTTTTTGGCTTTTTGGCATTTTGACCTTTTTAGCTTAGAGTTAAAAAGTCGCGTTTAAGATATGCTTTTTAGCTTTTTTTTGACTTTTGTAAGAAAAAAAATGAAATAATTATGGTTTGAATGTGGCATTGTCTTATTAATTTTTTAGTCTATTTTTTTTTTTTAAAGACTAAAATAACCAAAAAAGTCAAATTTTTTGACATGCCAAACGAATGCTTTGTTTGATATACAATAGGAGAGTAGTTAATAACCGGATGTGTGATAATGAGTAAAGCGACTAACCTCACAAGAGTCCAAGTTTTGAAGAGAAATAGGAGCCATCATTGATGGAGAGTGGTGGTACAAGCAGTCACTGCGCACTCTCTTCGGGGGAAATTGTGAGTAAGGAATGAAAATTGTTCCTTTTGATGCCTTCCTTTGTTCTTCTTCACTTAATCCATCTCCCACTAACCATATCTACATCGATTTACCATCTTCCTCATTTCAAACATATATACATATCCAAAATTGACCTAATTTCAGCTAGGTTATGTTTAAATTTTGAATTTATAAAAAGAAAAAAAAAATTTAGAAAGTAAACTTTTTCTCTCAATTTTTTCTTTGTCCTTTTATTATTATTATTATTATTATTATTATTATTATTATAAACCAATCCCCCCAAATAGTGAAATGATTTATCTGCCAAATTTGGCGTCGTCCGAATTATCCGAATTTGTGCCAGTTAGATGACCTTTCAGATGACCGGCTTCACCCTCGTCCACCGCAGTCATCACTCTATCATCTAAATGACTGGTTAGTTAACCTACTAGACGACTGACACGACAAAATTTAGACAATTCAGCCGATACCAAATTCGGTGAATGTAACACTGTTATCCCAAATATATATAGTCCACAGATCCTACATATTTCAGCTAATTAATTACTGAGTCAAACCTTGGAGATTAACTTACAAAAAAATAAAGAGAGTGAGGAACGAAACATAACCATTAGAGATTCAAACCCTCGTACAACTTTTTATATGAAAAAAATGAAGGAAAAAGAAACCCGTCTTCCCATTCCACCCCCCTCTACACAATCAATAAGCTAGTAGGCTATAATTTAAAATATATATATATATATATATTTGAAAATCATATCTAAAATTGATTGAATCATTAGGCCATTTAATCTGTTGTCTACACACGAAAAAACAAATATAAAACAAACTTTTTATTAAGGTTGAAGATTCAAATATTTTTAAAGATTTATAAGATAAGGTTTCATCATTCGGGGAAAAAAAAAAAAACAAAAAAACCATAAACCTTGTGCAATTAAAATTTTGCATATGAAATATTGCATATTTCTATGTTCTAACTTGTTACAATAAAAAGTAAGTTACATATATTTGTGAAAGATACCAATAAATAGAAACAGATCCTATTAAAGGCCAATTCCAGAAAAAATAAATTATAAAAAATTACCTTCTCAGCATAACTCTCTGAGACAACCACATTGTTTCCAAATTCAGTTGCCAGCTTAAG
This sequence comes from Camellia lanceoleosa, assembly GCA_025200525.1. Taxonomy (NCBI): domain Eukaryota; kingdom Viridiplantae; phylum Streptophyta; class Magnoliopsida; order Ericales; family Theaceae; genus Camellia; species Camellia lanceoleosa. The sequence goes on from CM045760.1 coordinate 54,911,609, forward strand.
CTTCTCATATTCAGTTTTGTAAATGGTAGATACCTGTCACAAAATTGAAGACCTTTGTATGATAATTAAAAATAATAATAAAATAAAATAAAACATGGTTCATCTTTTTGTGGTTGGTTCATTTCATCATAAGATATATATATATATATATATTTTCCTTTCAATAATACTATTGCCATTGATGCAAAATAATTGGTAGCTACACCTCAAAATAGGTAGCCCACTAGCAGTACAAGCCCCATCCCATTAAGCAGTAAAAGTTTTATTCACCCAACAGGCCCATCTGAATGTTGTTCTATGTTTGGGTTGTAGGATCATACAATCAATGCACACAATTTGAATTTGATCTCAAATCATTTAAAATCTGTTTGAGTTTGGCTAGTTTACTGAACAAATGAGTAGAATCAAATCTTTTATGCTTGATAAGCTACAAAGACAAATTTGAGTAGAATTTACCAAAAATATCCTATTCGACTTGAAAAACTATTGCATTCTAGAAAGACATCTAGTGGCACTTGGGGCTGTAAACGAGTTGAACCGAACCAAACTTTTGTATATTTAGACTTATTTATTAAGATTTTAACGAGTTCGAACTCAAATTCGAACTCGAACTCGAACTGAATGAAAGTATAACGAATCGAGATCCATTGGCATTGTTATGTGGTACTTTCCATTAATCACAAATACATATGCCTTTTGTTGTCTCCTAACTATCCAACTTAAATGTAATGAATCTATTTCACTCTCAAACTAGTCACAATAGAGAAAGGTACCACGTGACATCTGTTCTCTCAATTTTAAAAAATTTAACTACTTTGTGGCCTTTTTCTTTGGCAAATGACTTTTAAGGAGATTTACGTATAGGTTCTAATATGTGGACTTATTGTTTAATAAATTTTGTCATAATTAATAGAGTTTTTCATCAAAAACTATTAAAAAAGTCACTAATTATTAATTTTCAGCGACAATTTAAAAAATTTGTTACAAAAACATTACTAATTATAAGTTTTAGTGACAGTTTAAAAAAATGGTCACAAAAATCACTATTTTTTTGCTTTTAGCGATAGTTTAAAAAATTCGTCATAGAAAAACGTCATTAATTATAAATTTTAGTGACAATTTATAAAAATAGTGAAAAAAAAATCACTAATTGTCAATTTTTAGCTATATATGCACAAAAAAAAAAAAAAAAAAATCAACATAAAAATTATTTTTAGTGACGATTTTAGTGAAACTAACTTTCAATAGGATTTAATTGTTAAGACCTATTGATAATTCATCGTAACTTATAAGCCAACCTTAAGCTAGCTTCTTAGGCCAATAAAACTAAAAAGCAATGATATTATCTTTAAAAATGCAAATGAAGGCCATGATGACGATGACAACAAAAAAAAGTCGTGCTAAAAAAAGTGTTGCCAAACAAAGCCTTATTGATGATGGAGGTGAGATGGGTGGCTTAGAGCATCTCCAACGGTGACTCAGATTTTTCACCAAATTTGAGCCAAAAAAGACCAATTTCACCAAATTTGATACTACTCACTCCAACGGTGCACCAAATTCAGTATTTGTGCTTCGGGACAACCGGGTGGTCGACCGGCCGGTCGACCGGTTAGGAGGAATTTTTTTTTTTCCAAATTGTTTGCACCTTTTGTTGAACTGTCTGAACCTTTTCCAGGACAACCGGTTGGTCAACCGGCCGGTCGACCGGTTAGGAGGATTTTTTTTTTTTTTTTTCAAATTGTTTTGAACCTTTTTCTGAACTGTCTGAACCTTTTCCAGGACAACCGGTTGGTCGACTGGTCGGGCAACCGGTTGGTCGACCGGGTACTCCCTCCAACGGTCCGTAACAGTGTTTTGATGAATTCAGTATTTCGTCCTCAATCTGATAAAACATTTGATGAAATCTCAATCTGATATCACTTTTGGTGAACCGTTGGAACTGTGAACAGTACCCTTTTCATCAGAATTTAAATTTGATATCAGTTTTGATGAACCATTGGAGATGGTCTTACCTGGATCTCTCTTTGGCATAAAGCAGAGACAATAGAATAAGCAACTTTGGATAAACAGCCTCTAAGGAGGACTTGTGTTGTTTCTTTTGGAATGCCATTCAGCACAATAGGTACTACTAGGCTACTTCCATCAACTACCTTCACATTGAGCTGAGGGTAGCTCTGTATATAAACCTCCCCATTATTGTTAAGTTCTTCACCCTACAAAAATAATTTACACAATTTATTTCCTCAACTTTAGACTTCTAAACTTTTAAAGAGTAGAGTAGTTTGATCCAAATATCAATTTGATTTCTATCGTTTTAATTTAAATAATTTAGTCTTTATACTTTAAGTTCGGTTTCAATTTGATGTTTCTGTTAAAACTATTGAGTGAAAAGTTTAATTGATCAATTTTTAAAAGTATATTTATTTATTTGAATACCAAAAAAAAAAAGGTTCCATTTTTACTCATAAAGGACAAAAAAATAAAAATAAATAAATAAATAAAAACATAGATTGGTCACATTATGGTTGAAAAATATCAAGAGAGAAAAGCACAAACTTGCCTGGTTCAAAAGACCTAGACTTAACACATTAATGCCTCTTGCCTCTGCTTCTAATATAGCGTCTTCAATCAAGCCACTGATGGCTTCTCTTTGCCGTTTAAACAAGTACTGCACCAACATATCAACACACACACACACACACACAAAAGGATGAAGAAGAAGTATACAAAACCCAAAAATCAACAAGAAGCCTATAACTAAGGTGGGGTTTGGAATTTTTTTTATTTATTTTTGCTATTAAAATGGTTGTTACAAGCACTGACGCATTTAAAAAATGCTAAAAAAAAAATTGTTATTGGGAAAACGTCCTCCAAATACTTACAAAGTGGCCTTTTAAACAAGCAAGAAATTTTTTTTTTTGGTTTGTGATAGAGAAAAAGTGGCTATATTAAGCCATTGTTAAATTAAAAAAGGCACTCTTTTTTTTATTATTTATTTTTAAATTATTCAAAATTTTATTTTTCTAGTTTGTCGTGGATAGAAGAATATGAAAAGTTTAAAATAAAAAAAAAAATTCAAAATAAGCAAAATAAGCACACACACACAAAAAAAAAGTCCACTATTTTTTGCTTATTTTTGTTTTTTTTGTTTTTTTGTGGATGATTTTTAATTTTTTTAAATATTTCAGTTTGTCTCATCAAGTTGAATTTAGAAGCCTAAATATTTTTGAAATTAAAAAAAAAATCACTGAAGAAAATAAGTAATAATAATAAAAAAAACCTACCAAATAAGCAAACCCCAAACGGATAGAAATAAGCACTTTTTTTGCTTTTTTTGACTTGTTCACAAAATCATTTGAGAAGATAGAAATTAGCAGCTTTTTTGTTTTTTTTTTTTCAAAATTATTTTAATATGGTATCACATTACTTGCAAAATTGTAAATTGACCATATTACCCTCATGCAATATTGTGTTTTTTTTGGGCTTATTTACACACATGAGGGTATTTTAGTAATTTGCTTGGCTTATTTTCAACTATCGAAATGCTTTTTTTTTTTTTTTTTTTGTTCAAATAAGTTGGCTTTTGACTTTTTGAAAATAAGCCAAAAGAAAACTTTTTCTTTCTTTCCTAAATGGACCTAAATCTGCATGACTTAAATATCTCAATAGATTCAATGCGCAAGACCCCGACTACATTTGAGTGCGAAAAGATTGTTTCCGTGATAATGCCAAATTCACATTGAAACAGTTTTACTATGGCCACAACTTGTCTCTAGTCTCTTTTTGTAGACTGTTTTTATGATTTAAACCTATAACACCAAATTCACATTGAAACAGTTTTACTATGGCCACAACTTATTTCTAGTCCCTTTTTGTAGACTGTGCTGTATTGTTTGGATTTGTAAGATTTATCATGAGTCTTATTTTGATAATTTAAACATTCATTTTTAGGATTACAACGTGTATACCATCTATAAAAAAAAATTAGGTCAATCCAATAAACGTAATCATGTTAGTTCATGACATTTATTTGCAAAAAAATGATGACAAATATTATTTAAAAATATACCATCTATTTTTTGAAAAACAAATGTAATATACTAACGTGAGTATAGTTATTAGATTAACTTAATTTTTTTCATGAATGATCTCCATGTTGTGATCTAAAATATAAATAGTTTAAATTATCAAGACATGGTACAAACAGTGCCTTTAATTTACTGTTATGCCAAGTCCAAATCCCACCAAATTCTTTTGAATTAACACCTAATAAATATGACCAATTGGGACTAACTTAATGAAACAAAATTATTGCACTTCACTGAAAGATATAGTCTTGCCATGCTACCCCTTTCCTAAGCTACAACCTTCCATGTACCCGAAATAAATTTAAAAATAAATAAATAAATAACCAAAAATATGTTGGATTATTGGCTCAGAACAAATATATATATATATATATATCCTCTTACTTGTACGTTGTATCTTGGAATAGCCCATGACTGTAGCTTGAGTTTCCCAAAGGTATTTCTCTCAACAATGAAGGTTGAGCCATAGATGCAAGTGATGATCATGGACCAACATGTAACAGGCCACATGAGCCACAGGTACCATTGTGACATTTGAGGCTTGGAGGCCAAGGAAGCAAACCCTATGTGAAGATGATAGATGGAGTTTGGGGTTGTTAGATGTGTTAGGTGCACTACATTGGGTGAGTCTTCTTCTCTTTTCAGTGATATTTCATGTAGTGAATCTGTGGACATGTCCATGGTGCCATATATGTAATCGTATATCGGCATGAAAAGTGAGTAGTTTGTCCGAAATTGAGTGTGATGCAGAGAATGAAATCTGTAATTACAAAAAAATAAATTATTCAATTGAAGATGTGTTTTTAATATATAAGAGCTTTAAGTATTAACCTTTTTTTTTTTTTAATTTTTGAAAGTGAAAATAATCTTGCAAAAAAAAGAAGAAGAGAAAATCAATCCCTGCTGTCATATGAGTTGTCATTAAAAGGCTGTACTGACCAACAGGGGGTTGGTTCAGTGGTAAGACTTTCGAATCCCTCGCTCAAGGCTTGGGTTCGAGTCTCCATAGCCCCTTGTTGGGGTTAAACATACTCCTTAGCGCCTGGAGCACGCGGGGGGCCTAAGCTTCGGCCCCGACGTAGGTGCGGTGGGGTTCCCTGCAGATATGCTGTAGGTGCTAAGGGGCAATACTCCCTGGCGGATATGTTGGAGTAGCCTATCTGCATATCCATTTTATGAATCAAAAAAAAAATTAAAAGGCTGTACTGACAAGTAAATCAAAAAACGAATTTTTAGTTACAAAATTTTGTAAATGCACTTTTAAATATAAAATAATTTTGTGTCAATTTTTTTTTTCTAGACAAAACTTTGGTTACAAAAGAATAGTAATTTATCACAAAATGTTTAATTTCATAATTAAAAATGTAACAATTACAATTTTGACAACTAAAATATTTATTCCTTAAATTTTTGTTTGTCATAATCGAGGGTATTTTTAGAACAAAAAATTACACATACCCCCCCCCCCCCCCCCCAAAAAAAGGCTAATTAGGTAGTCTTAGAATATGCATTTTCTTTTGAAAATTTCAATTATGTCAACTTGTAACCGGTTGATTTTTTATTTTTCATTTCAACACAAATTTAATATTTTGAGGAAAAAAATTGACGCAATTGAAATATTAGTGACTAAAATGACAAAAAACATATTTGGAAAAATTACCAAAAAAAAAATCTTAGGGTTTGACCATGTAACAAAATACACTTAAATTTTAATTTTATCAATTGAAATTTAAAATTTTTAATTTGTTTTCAATTTAAATCATATTTTTATTTTCTTTAAGTAAAACTAACAAAAATAAATTTTAAAAAAAAATAGTTATTAAAATTAATGAAAAAGAATATTTTAAACATTTTTTTTTTATATTTATATTGAATTGAATGACTAAAATATCTCAGTTTCATTGTATAAATAGTCCTGAATAAAATATTGAAGCCAATTATATTTGTGATATAATATTGAATAAAAAATAGTTGCCAAAATTAATTTAAGAAGAACAGCATGGACTAACAAGTGTAAAAGGAATGGGAGACTTACGAGGGGGTATACATGAGGTACTTGAGAGGTGGGAAAATGGAGAAAATCCACTTGGGAATGAACTCGAAGTTGCAGTGTCCCATGTTGTTCATCAGATCAATGTAGGTGATATAACCAAAGAGACCGACCAACGAGGCTGATCCAACAAGCATTGTGGTGACCATTGGTATTGCAAACAGCACAAAATATGCTATATGCTCCGCAAATGGATGAATTACAGCTGCCCACATTAATTAATTTAAATAAAAAATAATAATAAAATTGTTTCCCATAGTTTAGAGTAATTAAACATTCTTCTTTATAGGTCCAGTTTGTCTGTCATATTAGATTTGGTGGAATTATGATGGGCTTAAGAAGAAAAAGTTTAAGTGTACATAGAAACAAACATAGAATAGATATAGATCTTTTATAAGGGGTGAGACTTATATGATGTTGAATTTATGTGTGGAAGCCATCTTTTGTAAGATATTTATGTCTATTTTATGTTTGGTCCTTTGTATGGATGCTCATGGACCTAATCAATTCGCCAAAACTGACCAACTCGATCTAATTTACCTGCTTTTAACCAGTTTTGATAGTATGGATGGACGGATGCAGGTAAATATTTTTCAAATTCGTCTATATTCGGACGCATGATGGATGAGAGGTACCTGACCCAATCTAACCGCCAATCCCCCTTAAGAAAATAATGTTGTATTTTTTACTTTGTATTTTAACAAAAATATATTATATTTAGTGTGGGGATATAATTTTTGAATGGCAACACATGGCTGAAGTGGCACTGAAGTGTCAGCCGAGGTGCCACGTGTCCTGGTCATGACGCCGAGGTAATCTCGGCTAGGCTAAGGTTATCTACGAAGATACCGGAATCCGGGATAAACGGATAAGGGACAAGAGTCCAAGATTGGGAGAGGACTTCAGTTTGGATAAAGATAAGACTCTTACAGAGTTTATCTTAATCTAACTGGAAGTCCAGGATTAGCATTGAGACAGAATCCATTAGAGCTAAGCTTCTATTGGGATTAGGTCAGTGTTGGCTATAAAAGAGAGGCATCATCATGAATCAAAGGTGCGCTTTTTGTATTCTGAATAGTGAGTTAAGCACTTTTGCTATCTTTGAGAGATAACTGACTTGATCGTCAGAGTATCCCCGGGTGGACGAACCACCGCCGGAATCTCTTTTTTCTGTGACAGGTTGTTCAAGCTTAATCTATTCTGCCAGTGTTCTCCAGCTGAGTACTAGTTTGGCAGTGTGGTTAGAAATCGACTCACACAATTTGACGCCGTCTGTGGGAAGGAAAGAAGAATAGATGGCCAATAACGGATAGAAAGAGAAGGTTGGGGACGACATTTCTACTGGGAGTGGGAAACATATTGACCTTGACGTCGAAGTAGACAACTGCAATAAAGAGACTCGTGATAAGAATCACGGAGAAAAGGACGTTGGCCAGGAGAGCGACGTATCAAAGAAATCAGACCGAAGCGGGTATTATAACGAAGACGACCTCCAGGTATGAAAAGAAAGATGCCTGCGGAGGGACGACGAGATGAAGGAAATGGCAAACAAATTGGTAGACCTGCAAATGATCGTCAACTTCATGATGCAGAACAATGTCATGCAGCCACCATTCCTATTACAAGATATGCCGATTCCAGCGGCCAAAAAAGATGCCCGAAAAGATAGGTAGAAAACAGTCACTACAGTTTCCTAGCACACTAGGATCGAGAAACACTCTCACCGACCTTCAAGGGAAGTTGGGCGAGGAGAGTCAAGAAGGGGAGATTCTCGGAGGAGGCATCACACCAAGGAAGCTGACCCCAAAGAATATTGGCATGTTCAAGGGCAAGAGCTATGTTTCGACGCAACTAATGGAGAAAGGTCCAAAAGGACTCATAATCATACTGGAAGTAGCGCACCAAAAAAGCTGAAATCCGCCGATAGCCGAGTTCCTAGACGGACCAAGGAGGATCTGAGGGATTGCCTACAGAGGAAGCAACAAGGTGCCAAGGTAACTTCTCCGGTCAAGCCAAGAACACCGTTCTTAGTAGAATTGGACAAATTCGAAGCCTCGAAGAGGTTTAGCATGCCGAGATTCCAGATATACGACGGTAAGCCGGACCCCAACTTTCACGTCGGTTTGTACCTGAACTTGATGGCATTATACACTGGGAACGAGTTGTTGCTTTGCAAGGTGTTCCCCTCGTTCTTCGGGGAAATTACATCAGACTGGTTTCACAAGTTGTCGAAAGGAATTGTGAAAACCTAGGAAGGCCTGGCTGAGATGTCTGTGGCCAAGTTCGTGACAAACAAGTTACAACCATTGAGGGTGGACACCCTGATGGCCCTGAAAATCGGTGAGGACAAAAACCTTAGGGCCTATGTCAAAAGGTATTATGAGGTATTCAACCGAATACCAGATGCAACCAAGAGGTGACGGTTGTGTCGTTTAAGAACGGCCTGAAAGATGACTGCCTGCTTCGAAAATCACTGGCAAAGACAATGCTGAAAAGCATGGAGAAGCTTATGGCCAGGATAGAAAAGTATGCCAGGGTCGAGGAGGACACGCCGGGGACAAATGAATCAAAACAAGAGAAGAAAAACGGCTCGCCAAAGTGAGGCCAAGGTGATGACGGATATAGTAAGCAAAAGACAAGATTAAGGGCTACACAGGCAGTCACAACCGTATTCTGAATCCCGGTCTACAAAGCCTTGGAGAAAATTCGAAATCAACCCTATTACAGAGCATCAGCAAGGGTGCTGGGCGAATTTATGGGAAGAAGCCTTGGCAAGCACTCTGCTTACCACAATGAAGCTGGACATCTGACTTAGGGGTGCAAAGCCCTGAAGGCATATTTGGAAGACCTGGTAAGACAGGGTCATTTAAGGGACCTAGTAGACGAGGCCAGGACAAGGGAAGAGCGGAACAAAGATCGCCTCAGCACCGCAAGAAGACACCCTCACAAGACCACAACCGCAAGCAGGCGGACCTCGAGTGATCAATGTGATTCACTTGAAAGTGAATGAGAATGAGATACGGAGGGAAACCAGAAGGTAAAACACCTGCAACATGTGTATCAGGTCAAGAGACCTAGGGCAGACGAGTGCCAAGAACCAGTGGTGTCCTTTACTGAGGAAGATCTGGAGATGGTGCAGTATCCACACAACGATGCCTTAGTAATATCCCTCCAGATTAGAGAGTACCAAGTGAAGCGCATCTTAGTTGACTAGGGTAGCTCTTGTGACATTATGTATGTCAGGTGTTACAAAGAGCTTGGCTTTCACCAAGATGATCTGGAGCAGTCCAATGGCCCAATAGTTGGGTTCAATGGAACGCCGACGTGGCCCCTGAGAGCAGCGAGTTTGGAGGTGCAGGCTAGCACTAAGAAGATAAAAAATAGAGTTCACCATAATCGACACCCCCTCCACTTACAATGCAATCCTAGGAAGGCCATGGCTACATGCAATGCGGGCTGTTCCCTCAACATTGCATCAGTTATTGCGGTACCCAACAGAGCATGGAACAGAAGAGGTCAGAGAGGATCAGGTGCAAGTAAAGAATTGCTTCATGGCAGCAATGAAATCTACCTACAACATACAAGAAGTAGAAATAGTAGAGATCGAGGACGAGGACGTGGAAGTCCTGGATGACGTCGGCAAAGAGCTAGCTGAGAAGAGTGAAGAAGCCCTGGAGAAAATCCTTGTCTAGCAAGAGAATGAAGAACGCTTCTTCCTTCTCGGCTCGGGCTTGGCCGAGGAAGAGGAAAAAGAACTAGAGACATTCTTGAGAGCAAACCTGGAGGTGTTTGCATGGACACCATACGAGATGCCTGACATTGACCCCGAGGTCACTTGTCATAGACTGAATGTGGACATGTCGGCCAAACCTGTCATCCAACGAACACGGAGGCCGACATTAATGCATATTGAGGCAGTAGAAGAAGTAGATGAACTTCTAGAGACCAGAGCCATTCGGGAGGTAAATTACCCAACATGGTTATCAAACACTGTGGTTGTGAAGAAAAAGAATTGAAAGTGGAGGGTCTGCGTGGACTTCACCAACCTAAACAAGGCTTCTCCCAAAAACAATTTCCCACTACCCAAAATTGATCAATTAGTGGATACCACTTCAGGACATGGAAGGATGAGCTTCCTGGATGCATATAGAGGGTACCATCAGATAGTCTTGTACCCCACAGATGAGGAGAAGATTGCATTTATCACCCCAAAAGGGTTGTATTGCTACAGAGTGATGCATTTTGGGTTGAAAAATGCAGGAGCAACTTACCAAAGATTGGTAACCAAGATGTTCATACATCTAATTGGCAGAATAGTAGAAGTATACATAGATGACATGGTCGTGAAGACCAAAAAACCTAAGGATCATCTAGAAGACTTAAAGGCAGTTTTTGACATCCTTAAAACATATCAGCTCCGACTCAATGCATCGAAGTATGCATTTGGAGTTGGGTCTGGTAAGTTCTTGGGATACTTGGTAACAAGAAGGGGTATTGAGACAAGCTCAGATCAGATCAAAGCCATCTTAGAACTGAAGAGCCCAACATCGGAAAAACAAGTGTAGATGTTGACTAGAAGGGCTGCAGCCCTAAATAGATTCATAAGCAGAAGCTCTAATAAATGTAAGCCTTTCTTCAACTTAGTGAAGAAAGCCACAAACTTCTTATGGACCGAAGAGTGCGAAGTCGCATTCGCCGACTTAAAGAGGTATTTAACCACAACTCTAGTTCTCTCAAATCCAGTACTTGGAGAGGAGCTGTTCTTATACTTGGCAGTTTTAGAGCATGCAGTGAGTGCAGTAGTAGTCAGAGAAGAAAATGGAGAGCAAATGATAGTTTACTACGTGAGTAAAACCCTGGCGAATGCAGAGACCAAATACCTACCCTTGGAGAAGTTAACACTGGCTTTAGTAATGACTTCCAAGAAGTTGAATCATTACTTTCAAGCCCACAAAATTGTGGTGTTAACCGAACATCCTTTGAGGTCCTTGTTGTAGCAGGGAGATCTGACAAGTAGAATAGCCAGATGGGCAGTGGCCTTGGGCCAATATGACCTGGAATTCAGACCCAGGATAGCAATCAAAGGCCAAGTCTTAGCCGACTTTGTGGCCGAATTCACACCAGACGCCGTCATACATCGGGCTCCGTTGAGCCGAGGTATAAAACGTCCAAGTGAGCAAGAAAAAACCTAACGGGGGATAGCAGAACAAAGGAAGGAAGAGAAACTCAGGCCCTACAGTATTTACATCAGCGACTCATTCTGGCTGTTTATTGATAGGAGTTTAAACCGACAAGGAGCAGGGACAGAAGTAGTGCTAGTATCTCCAGATGGGCAGATATTAGAACAATCCATTCATTTGGGATTTAAAGTCTCAAACAATAAAGCAGAGTATGAAGCACTAATCGCAGGATTAAAACGGCAGTAACAATGGAAGCTGACGAGCTAATAGTCTTCTGTGACTCTTAACTTATAGTCAACCAAGCAACAGGGGAATATGCAGCTTGAGATGAAAGGATGTCGGCTTATGTAAAGGAAGTGGGCAGACTGGTAGCCTTATTTCAAAATTGCCAACTACAGTAGGTTAGCCGAGATGACAACAGCCATGTTGATGCTCTAGCCAACCTGGCTAGTGCAATGAAGCCTGGAGAGGCAAGAACAATAATGGTTGACTACTTGTCAGGTCCAAGCATAGAACCACTGAACACAGAGCGTAAAGCAATGTGTGTAGAGATGGGACCAAGTTAGATGGATGCAATAATATTATTCCTTAGAGATGGGAAGCTGCCAGATGATCGTAAAGAAGCGCACAAGATCAGACTGAAGTCGGTAAGATTCAGTTTGACAATAAAAGGACATCTCTACATAAGATCTTTTACTGGACCCCTTCTGAGGTGTGTACATCCTGCATAGATTGAAGACTTTCTCTACGAGATACATGAAGGAGTATGTGTGTAGACGCGCCCGTGGGCTTCACTCTACAGTTCGGACTCGATTTGTGTCACGGTTCTAAATCTGAACCAAAGAGTCCAACTCTGGCAAATCGTTTTGAGAAAAACTGATTTTTGAAAAGAAGTGCCAAACATGGGACTTTGCGGATTCTGAGTCGCCACCTAAATATTTTTTTAAAATGGGAAATTTAGGAAACCCTGACTCGGTGCCGAAGGCCACGTGTCCGTCATAACCAAAGTTGACTTGGCTCGGGAGCTTGGGTACGATCGGGGAAGGTCAGCTATGAGCACCCTCTCGTCGGTCCAAGACCGCCTCTACTAACCGTGATATCCGATTTTGAAAACATTACGTGTTCTTATTAGGTTATTAGCCTAGATTTACTATGTTATGCGACAAGAAACAAGTATAGACCAAATCGCCTAAGTTGGAACAAAACATTACGTGTTTGTTTTGAAAAATGATTTGCTACTCATAAGTAGGCTAAAATCGTGTTTTGCCACTCTCAAGCGGGCTTTTAGAAAAAGCGGTTTTGCCACTATCTAGTGGGCTTTAAAACTCACAGTTTTAATGTGTTGTCCCAATTTAGGTAATTCACCTCCATCCACGAGCATTCATGCGGTTATATCACATAAGCACTTATCCTCATGGTAAGCATGCTATCTTGGCAACATTCACACACACGATATGCTAAAGCATAAAAGCTCACCTAGTACTCAAGCCAAAAAGCGAAGCTTATTAGAAATCCATGCATGGACCTAAGCATCTTGAAATGTCTAATGCAACACATGCAAAGATGTAATCTAGGCAGCTCGGCTATCCTAAACATGGAATATGGAATACTACAAATAACACGTATTCAATTTGGCATTGAAAGTACGCTGCAGTTTGGATGATGTACCGAGCCCGATGCATGTAAACAAATGCACGAATGCACTCATGCATAGCACAAGGTATGCTAAAATTAAACCTGCCCTAATCTACCATCATAGCGAGGTAAATAAAAGGGAAGGCAGACGTGGGGCTGGAAGACATACACACACTCACGCAGCCTTATTACAATTATGCCCTCACTCGGAGGGACCAAATAAATATCTGATCCCAAATAATAAATCAACTATCCTAGCTAATTAATTATTACAGACCCTTAATTAATTAAACTCTCGAAAGCGATAAAGGCCTCGGGAAGAGGATGCACGCATGCTCGGATCCGACTTGCCCGGAAAACCTACACCGTGCCACTGCTGCCTCTGTTTTTACTGCCCTGTCTCTCCAAAATTACCAAAGTTTCAGAAAAACCTTCCTTGAATGCTGCTATACACCACCGGCTGGAGGAAGTTCGCATCGGCTGTCTAGAAAGATCACCGCTGCTCTTGGAGTCCATCGGCCAAAAATGAAGTGCCTTGGTCGGCACTATTCTTCTTGGTCGGCACAAAATTCTGCAGAGAGCAGTTTTGGCAACAAAGCAGTGAAGCAGTGTATGGCATGGGTTTTGAGCATATATATGCATGGCTAATGCCCCTATCATGTAATAAACTCAAGGAGCACTACTTGACCCCGACCATCAATCACGCATTTCAATGCATGATGGCCCAAAAGCCAAGTTAGCAACTTTGATATCAAATGAAATGCACATCAAACACACATGTGAAACCCAACCTCTTTCATACTCAATTCAAGAGGCAAGGCATGACAATGAACATGCAACCTAAGCATGCAAACTAACATGCAAACATCCAATGCAACTAGGCAACGCACAATGCTAACAACATAACATGCACAAGGCATTGAAACATGGCATACACAATGCAAGATGGACTTACACCAATGTGAATGGGCCTCAACCACACTCACATCAGTGGCCATTAGAGGAAAATGGGATTCTCGAAATGCGTGCACGTATGCACGCAAACCGAGGACCGATCCTAAGGCACGAATGCCACTCTAACAAGGTATGGCAAGGCATGGATCATGGCATACAAACATATGAATTTCAACCACTGAAATATGATGCTTAACAGCCCCGAATCATGGCAATATGGCACCGATACATGAGACGCATCCGAAACTCAAAATTAGGCATATGAAATGGCCTACAACTATGCAATACATGCATTATTTGCACACGAAGTGTGAATACAGAAGCAAGACAGCCCCGAGACAAACATTTTTACAATACAAAGCATGGTCAAACAGCAAGCGCAGGTAGGGCCAAAATGGCATACACAAATGGCTCCGCAAAGGAGGCGATGAAGCAACTAATATATGGAAGTCCCAAACGGCAAAGAACCCTTAATGAAACATGTCAAGAGGGTCAAAATACAGCTACTTTCAGTTCTGACCAAGGTCCAAAACAGAAGCAAGATAGCCTAAAAAAATCATGCAAAATGAGGCTAGGCATGGATTTCAAAGCAAGTGATACATGGAATGCTCAAACAGTGATGAGCCCTTCTTCAATGTTGAAGAAGGGCTCAAAAAATCCACTTACAGTTTATGAAAAGCCTCAAAACAGATTACACATTGGCCAAAAATATCATGCAAAGATACGGTATTTCAAGAGGGTATTGAAGCAAGTGCAATATAGGGACCTCAAATGACAAAATTTCCTTAATGAAACATGAACTAGAGCTCAAATAAAGGTGACTTTCAGTTTTGGTCGGAGCTCAAAACAGTGGGAAAAGAGGGCTAAGAAATAGACCAAGAAAAGAGCAAAAAGGGAAAAACGAGACTCACCCTTGTAGACCAATCTTGGCTGCCTTTTGAACTGAAAAACAGAGCCTCCTAGCCTCTGAAAATCCCTCCTTGCTGCCGGAAATGGAGTGGTGGTGGTGGTGCTAGGTGGTGGTGAAGGAATGGTGCCAAACTTGGAAGATTTTTGAGAGTTTTGGAGCTTGGAATTATAGAGAGAGAGAGATACAATATAGGAGCTCTCAAACCAGATTTTCTAACCCTTAAAACAGATCTGGAGGGCTGTATTAGTAGGCAAAAACGTTTAGAAAAGAGGGGAAAAGAGGGGGGGGGTAAACATTTCAAGTTTCCTCCAAAATGGCCAAAAGGAAAGTGGAAGCTACGGGTTTCAAACGGCGAGAGTCCTTCAACAAAGTCGAAGAGGGGCTCAAAATAAGACGCTTTGTAGTTTACGACCAAGTCCAACGCAGCCCACAAGTACGCCTAAAATACCGTGCAAAAAGGCCCAAAAAGAGGTAAAAAAGGCAAGTGACAAATGGAGATGTCAAACAGTAAAAGGTCCTTAATCAAACATGAAACGGACCTCAAAATATGACTATTCCAAGTTCGGGTCGAAGCCCAAAAATGTATAATGAAGGCTCGGGAGCCGAAACACGTAATTCGGGGCCCCGTAAGTGGGCATTAAGCACCTAAGTGGTGTCCGACCACGGTTGGTCTCGGACCACAGATGTCCCTAAAAAGGAGTAAATAGGATGCATGCCAAAAATCGGGCAAACGGAGGTGGTTAGGCGGTCCCGAGGCACACTGCCTAACTGGCTCAAAACCGAACCGGGCTCCAAAATGGGCAAAATGGCCTATGGCCATTTAAATGTAGCCTACGGCCATTGAGAGATGATCTACGAGACCTCCTCCCTTCTCAAAGAGAAAACAGAAAACCGAGCCAGTTCGCAAACCGAGGCAAAGCACAAAAGAGTCGGGAAGTCCAGAGGCAAGGCTCGTAACCGGGACCCCGCAACCTCAGAACGAGCACAATATGCAACATCACCAAGCGCCGAATCGGTGACGTCTGAGTCTTAAGGTCGGTCAAAAATAGGGTGTCTCTGATTGCCCTCTTTGTGAGAACTCGGAAGTCATAACAATGACGGAGTGAGTGTCAAAGCCAGAGACGCCCCATTTTTACAAGGTCAAGACTTAGACAAAGCAATACAAGCTACAGATGAAGATATGCGCCGGGGCAAAATGCAACTGACAATGCAAGAAGCCGAACACAACTTATGATCATGCAAAGAAACATAGGGACGTATCCCGGTGTTTCGGAAATGTATAAGCATTGGAACGTATTCCGGATGCTCTTAACCAAAGATGGAGACACATGGGGACGTATCCCGGTGTTTAGGGACGTATCCCAAAAGTTAGGGACGTATCCCAGTGTTTTAGGGACGTATCCCAAGGTTTAGGGACGTATCCCAAAGGTTAGGGACGTATCCCAAAGGTTAGGGACGTATCCCACAGATTAGGGACGTATCCCAAAGGTTAGGGACGTATCCCAAGGCTTAGGGACGTATCCCAAAGGTTAGGGACATATCCCAGAGATTAGGGACGTATCCCAAAGATTAGGGACGTATCCCACAGATTAGGGACGTATCCCAAAGGTTAGGGACGTATCCCAGAGGTTAGGGACGTATCCCAGAGATTAGGGACGTATCCCAAGGATTAGGGACGTATCCCAAAGGTTAGGGACGTATCCCAGAGATTAGGGACGTATCCCAGGATTAGGGACGTATCCCAAAGGTTAGGGACGTATCCCAAGGATTAGAAAAGAAGGGGAAACATAGGGACATATCCCGGTGCTCTGCAAGGAATGAGAAACTTAGGGACATATCCCGGTGTTCCGCAAGGAATGTGAAACATAGGGACGTATCCCGGTGTTCCGCAAAGAGAGGAGAAACGTAGGGACGTATCCCAGTGTTCTGCAAAAAATGAGAAACATAGGGACGTATCCCGGTGTTCCGTAAGGAAAGGAGAAATGTAGGGACGTATCCCGGTGTTTCGGAAAGGGAGAGAAACGTAGGGACGTATCCCGGTGTTTCGAAAAGAGAAGAGAAACGTAGGGACGTATCTCGGTGTTTCGAAGAGAGAGAGAAACGTAGGGACGTATCCCGGTGTTTCGGAAAGGGAGAAGAAACGTAGGGACGTATCCCGGTGTTTCGAAAAGAGAAGAGACGTAGGGACGTATTCCGGTGTTTCAAAAAGAGAAGAGAAGCGTAGGGACGTATCCCGGTGTTTCGAAGAGAGAGAGAAACGTAGGGACGTATCCTGTTCAAGACGGCAGTGTGCATAATAATGCAAGATAGATGTGCATAATCAATGCAATGAATGAGCATAACAATGCTAGTGAAGTGGGTGCATAACAATGCAATTGGAATGGGCATCACAATGCAAGCATAAGAAGTGCATAACAATGCAGGTGGAAGGATGCATAACAATGCAAGTGGAATGTGCGTGACAACGCATAGTTGAAACAAAATGCGAATAAGGAAATACAAGCCTTAATGAGACCAGATAAAAACGCGACCGATTTACCTTTCGAGGGGTTTGCAACACATTCGATTCAAGAACGGGCACACCTGTTCATATTAGAGAGAGATAACATCTGCCGCCGCTTAATCGCCATTCTGACTTGAAGCAGGCTTACACTTGGGATAGAGGCACGCTCATTCTTCGGAACACTGACAAGGTCTGAAGAGGTACATACGGAATGCGATCTCGGAGCTTACCGAAGTTGGAACAAACTCAAATGCCCGGCATTTTCCTCTTTCGCTTTTGCTTTGCAGTCCGGAACCATTATAGCTTCAGATAGGTCCTGGTTCTACTGTTCACACTTATCGGGGATGGACCCTGCAGTTTTTGAAAGAACAAATTCCTTTTTTGCACAAATGTGGAGAATGGCACAGCACTCTGAGCACATGACGATTTTTTTTTGTCTTTGAAATTAAGAAATGAGTTCTTAACCGGGTATTGAGCCTACGACTGAACACAGCAAAGACGACCCAACAACGGAAAATAAAGGTAAACAACCTAAACACATCTAGTGACACTTGAAATGACTCAAAACAAGAATCGAGACAATCAAAACACAACGAAAGACTCAAATGCGCACAGGGAGCCTGTTTCACCGGGTATTATTTCCCACCCTTTCTCATTTGTGATTCTCACATCACTCGGCATTCAATCTCTTGTTTTCTGAAAAAGCCCTTTTCTCATTTTTTCTCTCATCGCACATCTCTCTATTCTTCAATCTCTCATTTTTCAATCCCTCCCCTGGATGGTTGATGGATAAACTGCAAGTTGTGGGCTCGTGCCCTAGCATTCTCGCTAGATTCTTTTTTCTTCGCACACGCCAGCCTAACATCGGTTGATGATGTCTGCTTGGGGAGTTTGGACGTGGTTAGATCTGTCGGATGAGGAAGTGGAACATCTTGATCCATTCCAGGTTTGTGCTTCGCGACTTGGCTTGATACCTCGTTGCTGGGAGGATGTTGAGAGCTTTCAGCCCTTTGCTGTTGACTTCAGTTGTCCCCTCTTCTGGCAGGTAGAGTGCCTTTCTGGCAAGTATGTTGATGATGGGGAAAAGACAGGAAGCCTGACTCAACTGCCCCTAGTTCATCATTTTGACCATTTTTGTTTTTACTTTCTACTAAAACAGCTTTTGACCAACATGAGAGTTAGATTAACATGCTTGTTCGATTTTTGATTTGAAATCATGCAAGTCGGCTATGAGCATGAAAATTTTCCTTTTTGGGTCCAAGAAATGGTCCAGCTTTTGGAAAAATGGAGTGGTTTTGAGAGAATAGTCAACCTCAAGAAAAATTCTCAAAACTGCTTTTTGGCAAACGCCACCGCTCAACAAGTACGAACCTACCCTTGAGATGCATAACCTCGAATCCATAACAATGGAAAATTGCCCTTGTCCGAAGGATACCGCATGGCAAATGTAAAGTTGCCCTTGTTTGAATGGCACCACAAGCATTGAATGGCAACGAAAGTTGCCCCTTGTTTGAATGGCACTACAACAAGATCGTAGAGATCCTCGAGTGATGAACACAACCAAACCCTCGGATCTGAGAAGGCAAAGATGGTCAAAACATTGCATGGACACGAATTTGAAGTGTTTACTACCGACTTCGAATGAAGTTGCTCACGATCCCAAACATGGGAATCAAGCCTGACATAGTTCGGGGTAAAGGTACACTCGGGTATTTAACCTCTCCTTTTATGCTCTAACTTTTCCCAAGGCGCCCGATGCAAGTTTTCGACCTTGCGAGTTTCTTTTTCTTTCCTTTTCAATTCTTTTTCATTTTTTCTTTTTTTTCTTTTTCTTTAGGCTCTAACTTTTGCCAAGGCGCCGATGCGGTTTTCGACCTTCTGAGCTTTTTTTTTCTTTTCTCTTTTTTTTGTATTTTTTTTTCCTTTTGCATGTATTTTTTGCTTGCTCTAACTTTTGCCTAGGTCGCCTTCCGGTTTCGCCCAAATGAGCCTCTCAAAGGGTAAAAAGTGTAACAAGTCCATGCCAAATGGTTTTTTGAGATTGAAGCCCTCTGTATCCCGGAGAGTGGCTGTTGTATCGATTTGCAGAAGGATCCCTCTTTGGCTCTTCGAGCACATCGGATATTTTTTGCCCCTAGTTCGAGGGGTGCTTCTGATCTAGCTTTGCAAGCTTCTTTTGAAAACACTTGAACTTCTTGATCTGACTCTCTTGCCCCTAGTTCGAGGGTTGCTTTGAATTTGGCCACGCAGGCCTCACGTTGTAGTTAACCGTTGAACATTCTGAGTTTGAGTCCAAGGTTTAAAAATGAGGGGTCGAGTCTCGAGGCTGAGAGCGATCCTAGGCTGCACAATCTCAAGAACGACTCCACACAAGTCTTCGCAGGACCGCGCAAAACATTTTTTGAAAGTTTTTAAGAAAGCGACAAATCGCTTGCGCTGAAGACAGTGTAGAACCAATCTGGATCAAAGCTAGGGTCCTTCTTAGTACTCACACTAACAAGCATGATTTCATTCATTAAGGGCTTAGCACGCCTCTCTTTCTCTCAGTTGATCAAAGTTTTGCAAATCTCGAGGAATTCCTTCCTCTTTGTTTTCACCGCAGTGTTCAAAAAGTTTTGAAAAACTCAGGTCATTACAATGACTTCAAGGCACAGAAAAGACAGAGTTCTTAGTCAAATACTATCATTTCATTCAGAACTTCTAGCATAACTGGCACAAGGCAGAAGCAAATGCGAGAGCGTGAAAATCACTGCTATTTCATTCAAAACTGTTGGCACAACTGGCTCCCTGGCAGAAACAGACTCAAAAGAAAGCAAAAGGACAAACATGAAACAAAATGGTGATGCCCGAGGCAACACCCCCGGAATCACCCGACCTTAACAAAACAGAACTGACTCGATACAACGAGACAGACTCAACAGGGTTGACTCGATACAACGAGACAGACTCAACATGGCTGACTCGATACAACAAGGCAGACGCAATACCCAAGTCAGAAGGTAGGATAAACAGCATTCACAAATGCTCAAAATAGTGCGTGCCATCCATCACATCTGAAGTAAACTGAGCACCGACAGCAAGTGGTTCATCCCCTGATCACATAACAACACAGGTCCAGAGTACCCGAGGGATATAAGACCCTTCTGGAGCTATGGTTCCAGGACTACCTAGCATAAGAGGAATCATGCAAAGATCTCGGCTGATTTCACCAAAACAGATATGAACAGAGCCGAACGACTGTGTTCTATTACTGATCACTGTTCCCCGAAATCACTGCCCCAAATCTGAATCTGATACCCGCAGATATAACTGATTCTCAAAAATACTATCTTGGTGCCCGCAGTCGGATACCTGCATCGCAAACCGGTATATGCATTCCTCAGAGAGATACACTCTAAAAGCACATAGCAAGTAAATGAGAGCCAATACACCCCTATGTTGGGGTAAGGTTTCCTGTCCTATTTTGTCGAGCTAGGGTTTCACTACGCACGCAGGTTTCAAACAACCTATGATCGGGTAAGCAACTGTCCTAGTTTGGAATGGTCACTATGGATCGAATATGCACTAGGTCGAATGGTCAAGGGTGCCCCAGAAAAACCGGTGTTTGTGTTCCCATCTTGGCAGAGCCCTGAACCGTCAGCCTTATGGTCATGCCTTGACAAGACAAGCCTCCAAAGAAACCGCCAGAATAGCAGATGGCCAACACGGTGTCCTAGGCGCACCAATGCACATGCAATGCAAAGAAACACATAAGTGTAGTCAAACAGATATCACGAGTTCGAGTCAAGCTCTCTAAAATCCTCAATGAGTCGCCAGAAAGCGTAGACGCGCCTGGGCTTCACTCTGATTCAGGCTCGATTTGTGTCACGGTTCTAAATCAACCAAAGAGTCCAACTCGCAAATCGTTTGAGAAAAACTGATTTTGAAAAGAAGTGCCAAACATGGACTGCTTTTGCGGACATGAGTCGCCACCTAAATATTTTTTAAAATGGGAAATTTAGGAAACCACGACTCGGTCTTGAAGGCCACGTGTCCGTCATAACCAAAGTTGACTTGGCTCGGGAGCTTGGGTACGATCGGGAAGCTCGGCTATGAGCACCGCTCGCCCGTCCGAACCGGCCTCTACTAACCGTGATATCCGATTTTGAAAACATTACGTGTTCTTATTTTGTTATTAGCCTAGATTTACTATGTTATGCGACAAAGAAACAAGTATAGACCAAATCGCCTAAGTTGGAACAAAACATTACGTGTTTGTTTTGAAAAATGATTTGCTACTCATAAGTAGGCTAAAATGCAGGTTTTGCCACTCTCAAGCGGGCTTTTAGAAAAGACGGTTTTGCCACTATCTAGTGGGCTTTAAAACTCACAGTTTTAATGTGTTGTCCCAATTTAGGTAATTCAACCTCCATCCACAGGCATTCATGCAGTTATATCACATAAGCACTTATCCTCATGGTAAGCATGCTATCATGGTAACATTCACACACATGCGATATGCTAAAGCATAAAAGCTCACCTAGTACTCCAAGCCAAAACAGAAGCTTATTAGAAATCCATGCATAGACCTGAGCATACTGAAATGTCTAATGCAACACATGCAAAGATGTAATCTAGGCAGGCTCGGTTATCCTAAACATGGAATATGGAATGCTACAAATAACACGTATTCAATTTGGAATTGAAAGTACGATGTAGTTTGTATGATGTACCGAGCCCGATGCATGTAAACAAATGCATGAATGCACGCATGCATAGCATAAGGTATGCTAAAATTAAACGTGCCCTAATCTACCATCATAAGGTGTAAATAAAAGGGAAGAAAGACGGGGTTGGAAGACATACACACACTCACACACCTTATTACAATTATGCCCTCACCGGAGGGACCAAATAAATATCTGATCCCAAATAATAAATCAACTATCCTAGCTAATTAATTATTACAGACCCTTAATTAATTAACAAATTAATTAAACTCTTGAAGCAAGAAAGGCCTCGGGAAGAGGGATGCACGCATGCTTGGATCCGACTTGCCCGAAAAACCTACACCGTGCCACTGCTGCCTCTGTTTTTACTGCCCTGTCTCTCCAAAAATTACCAAAGTTTCAGAAAAACCTTCCTTGAATGCTGCTGTACACCACCGGCTGGAGGAAGTTCGCATCGGGTGTCTAGAAAGATCACCTACCGCTCTGAGTCCATCGGCCAAAAATGAAGTGCCGGTCGCACTATTTCTTCACGGTCGGCACAAAATTCCTGCAGAGACAGGTTTTGACAATGAGACAGATGATGTATGGCATGGGTTTTTGAGCATATATATGCATGGCTAATGCCCCTATCATGTAATAAACTCAAGGAGCACGGCCTTGACCCGGGCCATCAATCACGCATTTCAATGCATGATGGCCCAAAAGCCAAGTTAGCAACTTTGATATCAAATGAAATGCACATCAAACACACAAGTGAAACCCAACCTCTATCATACTCAATTCAAGAGGCAAGGCATGACAATGCACATGCAACCTAAGCATGCAAGCTAACATGCAAACATGCAATGCAACTAGACGACGCACAATGCTAACAACATAACATGCACAACGCATTGAAACATGGCATACACAATGCAAGATGGACTTACACCAATGTGAATGGGCCTCAACCACACTCACATCAAGGCCATTAGAGGAAAATGGGATTCTCGAAATGCGCACGTATGCACGCAAACCGAGGACCGATCCTAAGGCACGAATGCCACTCTAACAAGGTATGGCAAGGCATGGATCATGGCATACAAACATATGAATTTCAACCACTGAAATATGATGCTTAACAGCCCCGAATCATGGCAATATGGCACCCGATACATGAGACGCATCCCGAAACTCAAAATTAGGCATATGAAATGGCCTACAACTATGCAATACATGCATTATTTGCACACGAAGTGTGAATACAGAAGCAAGACAGCCCCGAGACAAACATTTTTACAATACAAAGCATGGTCAAACAGCAAGCGCAGGTAGGGCCAAAATGGCATACACAAATGGCTCCGCAAAGGAGGCGATGAAGCAACTAATATATGGAAGTCCCAAACGGCAAAGAACCCTTAATGAAACATGTCAAGAGGGTCAAAATACAGCTACTTTCAGTTCTGACCAAGGTCCAAAACAGAAGCAAGATAGCCTAAAAAAATCATGCAAAATGAGGCTAGGCATGGATTTCAAAGCAAGTGATACATGGAATGCTCAAACAGTGATGAGCCCTTCTTCAATGTTGAAGAAGGGCTCAAAAAAAATCCACTTACAGTTTATGAAAAGCCTCAAAACAGATTACACATTGGCCAAAAATATCATGCAAAGATACGGTATTTCAAGAGGGTATTGAAGCAAGTGCAATATAGGGACCTCAAATGACAAAATTTCCTTAATGAAACATGAACTAGAGCTCAAATAAAGGTGACTTTCAGTTTTGGTCGGAGCTCAAAACAGTGGGAAAAGAGGGCTAAGAAATAGACCAAGAAAAGAGCAAAAAAGGGGAAAAACGAGACTCACCCTTGTAGACCAATCTTGGCTGCCTTTTGAACTGAAAAACAGAGCCTCCTAGCCTCTGAAAATCCCTCCTTGCTGCCGGAAATGGAGTGGTGGTGGTGGTGCTAGGTGGTGGTGAAGGAATGGTGCCAAACTTGGAAGATTTTTGAGAGTTTTGGAGCTTGGAATTATAGAGAGAGAGAGATACAATATAGGAGCTCTCAAACCAGATTTTCTAACCCTTAAAACAGATCTGGAGGGCTGTATTAGTAGGCAAAAACGTTTAGAAAAGAGGGGGAAAAAGAGGGGGGAAAAAAGGGGGGGAAACATTTCAAGTTTCCCTCCAAAAATGGCCAAAAGGGAAAGTGGAAGCTACGGATTTCAAACGGCCGAGAGTCCTTCAACAAAGTCGAAGAGGGGCTCAAAATAAGACGCTTTGTAGTTTACGACCAAGTCCAACGCAGCCCACAAGTACGCCTAAAATACCGTGCAAAAAGGCCCAAAAAGAGGTAAAAAAGGCAAGTGACAAATGGAGATGTCAAACAGTAAAAGGTCCTTAATCAAACATGAAACGGACCTCAAAATATGACTATCTCAAGTTCGTGTCGAAGCCCAAAAATGTATAATGAAGGCTCGGGAGCCGAAACACGTAATTCGGGGCCCCAAAGTGGGTCATTAACCTAAGTGGTGTCCGACCACGAAGGTGGTCTCTCGGACCACGTTGTCCCTAAAAAGGGAGTAAATAGGATGCATGCCAAAATCGGGCAAACGGAGGTGGTTAGGCGGTCCCAACCGAGGCACACGCCTAACTGGCCTCAAAACGGAACCGGGCTCCAAAATGGGCAAAATGGCCTATGGCCACGAAATATAGCCTACGGCCATTGAGAGATGATCTACGAGACCTCTCCCTCCTTTCTCAAAGAGAAAACAGAGAAAACCGAGCCTGGTTCGCAAACCGAGGCAAAGCACAAAAGAGTCCTAAGTCCGAGGCAAGGCTCAGAATCGACTCATGACCTCAGAACGAGCACAATATGCAACATCACCAAGCGCTCAATCGGTGACGTCTGAGTCTTAAGGTCGGTCAAAAATAGGGTGTCTACAATGTGGAAGCCACACTGAGGGTAGGTCACTTGCTCATAGGGCCATTACTCGGGGGTACTAGTGGCCCTACATACAAAAAGATGTTAAAGCTTATTTCAAGAAGTGTGAGAAGTGCCAGACGTTCGCACCTTTGATACATCAACCAGCAGCAGACTTGAACCCAGTATCCAGCCCTTGGTCATTTGCCCAATGGGGCATGGATCTCGTTAGACAACTGCCTCAAGCAACTGAATAAAGGAAGTACCTGCTAGTAGTAACAGATTACTTCATCAAGTGGGTAGAAGCTGAACCCCTTGCCAAGATTCGGGACATTGATGTGAAGAACTTCATATGGAAGAACATCATAACCAGGTTTGGGATCCCAAGAGTAATAATAGCTGAAAATGGTACACAGTTTGACAGTAAGCTAATCAAGAGCTTCTATGTAAAGTACAAAATCAAGAATTATTACTCTACCCCAAGCATTTCTCAAAGTAATGGTCAAGCAGAAACCTCTAATAAAGTTATCTTGGATGTGATCAAGAAAAGGCTGGAAGCAGCAAAGGGAAAGTGGGTGAAAGAGCTGCCCAATGTACTTTGGGCATATCGGACTACGCCGAGAAGATTGACTGGGGAGTCCCCAGTTGCCATGGCTTATGGCATAAAAGCAGTCATTCCACTAGAGGTCGGCATCCCAGGGATCAGAACCCAGGGAGTAGAAAATGGAATCAATGAGGCATTCTTGGCCCGAGATCTGGATCTGCTAGAAGAAAGAAGGAAGAAAGCAGCAATTCAGCTCGGGACATACCAGCAGCAGCTTACCAGGGCTTATAATAAGAAGGTGAACCCGCAAGAGTTCCAAGTTGGTGATCTCGTCCTAAGAAAGGTCGTCAGCAACAAGAAGGATCCTAAAGAGGGCAATCTTGGCCCGAATTGGGAGGGACCTTATAGAATCATCTCGGTCTTGGACAATTGGGCATATCGGCTTGAAGACAGTGAAGGCAAAGAGCTACCAAGACCTTGGAATACTTGCAATCTGAAGTTTTTCTATCACTAGATTTTCTTGTTTTTTAAGTTTTCTTTTGTTTTGTTATTAGCCGAAGTAATAATAAAGTTTTAGCTTGATTTTTAAACTTGTGTAGTGTAACTGACCAGATATTTGACGATATTTCTAATTGAAATATGACGAATAACTTAGACTTATTATATGGCAGAGTTGAATTATACTTGCATATAATAGAGTCGAACTAAGTTGGCAATGTTTCTAAGTGAAACATGATGAATAGCTTAGACTTATTATATGACAGAGTTGAATTATACTTGCATATAATAAAGTTGAACTAAGTTGGCAATGTTCTAAGCAAAACATGACGAATAACTTAGACTTATTATATGGTAGAGTTGAATTATACTTGCATATAATAGAGTTGAACTAAGTTGGATTAACCTGGACTTGTCATATCGGCAGAATCAGACACAGATTGGAACTAAGTGCATGTCAGTCAAATTAATAAAGAGACCAAGGTTGGTAACCTCGGCCAGTCTTTGTTCGAATTTGACTTTGGCGATGAGGTCAAAGCCACATGCTTAATGAGAACCCAAGTGGAACTTAAGTTCATACTAGGGGGCAAAGGGCTGGGGAATGATGCTTGGGAGTAGGAATTTATAAGCTAAAGTTGGTTTAACACTTGTTGAAATTTTAAGAAAAATTTACAAGTTAAAGTGAAGCTGAGGTTATGTTAAAGGAAGTTGGTTTAACACTTGTTGAAATTTTAAGAAAAGTTTATAAGTTGAAGTTAACCTAGGGTTATGTTGAAATAATAGAAGACAGAGGTCCTGATAAGTAAAGAGTGAAGTGGCAAGTTGTAAATAACACTTGTAAAAATATTATGAGAAATGTTTTCAAGTGTTAGGACAAAGCCAAGATAAACTGTTAGTGGGTATAACCGAAGTATTCCACACCGAGAAGATTACACAGTTAAGGTGTACGTTGAAGACATGTAAAATATTCTAAGTAAAGAATTATACAAGACAGTAAAAGGAAGACAAACATGCAATCACATTAAAAGAAGAAATTTAAAGCTGCATTCAGATAAGGAAAGAAGACACTTTGGCCTGACATTGAAGAGTAATTGTTCAGACCACAAAAGTGGCACGTCGGCCAAATTAAAACTTACATTGATTCGAAAGTAAGAAAAAAGTACAAGGTACAAGAAATAAAGAAACAAGACTATTTGGCGTCATTAGCTGGTTGGGTTTGGGGCTCAGAGGACATCTGGGAACTCTTTTCAACAGCCTTCTCAGTCGCGAGCTAGGTGTCGATCTTTTTAAGAGTCTCGTCGAGGCTTTTCTCGGCGATAGGCGCCTCGGATGATGTCTTCTTAGCAGAGGCACACTTTGAGACCTCGTCTTCCTCATCGTGAGTCAAGTCCAGGACTTGCTCATTCAAAGTTGGAGACTTGGCCCCAACAGCCTCTTTGTTCTTCTCGGCCTCAGTGTCATCCTCGGACTCAGCTTCGTCCTCAAACTGGCTTCGAGAGGGAGGGAATGACAGGATGAGGTTGCTAGCATCCTTTAGAGGAGAGTCCTCGGGGACAGCCAATGCCTTCAGAGCAGCCATCCAACCAAGGGTAAAGCCCTTGTTGCATGCTTATCTGACTTGTTTCTTATAATCCTCCTTGACGTCGGCTGCCCCCTCGGCGTACGCTTTTTCATCAACCGCTTTGATCTCAGCATCCTTTGTGGACAAGGCAGCCTGAAGTTCGGCCTGGGCTTCGACAATTTTTACTTGGGCCTCATTCTTTTCGGCCTCAAGGACCTTGGCAATGGCCTCCACAACATCTGCCTTTTCCTCGGCCTCATCCTTAGCTTTTTTGGCTTCATCGGCCTAGTTTATTAAAGTCTTCATCTTGGCCTCAGCCTTGTTTATGGTCCTTTACAAGCCAGCAGCCTCCTTGGTCTTATTTGCTAACTCCTTCTTAATGTTGAAGGCTTGCATTACGAATGAGTTGCCATGCTGGATCGCCTAGAAGAAATAGACAGACAAAAAGTTAGAAAAATTTTCTAAGTAAGAGAAATGAAGAATGTAAACCACCAAAGTTTTAGGGGCTTACTTGTATAGAATGCTGCAACATTAGAGCGAAATTTTCGTATTCACTCATCTCGGCGTTGCGATTAAGATCGTTGGAAAGGAGCAAGGTGGTAAAGAGGGCAACGCCGACTTCAATATCATCGGCGCTGTCACTAGCTCTAACCGGCTTGTCTTCGATGGTAATGGGGGGAGCCCAAGGGGCATTAGATTTCAGAGAACCCGAGGTTGTTGCCGACTCAGACCTCGGTCTCTTTGACCTGGTTGATTCGGATGATGCGGCCTCGACGGGTCTCTTTTCAGCAGCGAAGGCACTTTTTTCTACCTCGGCAATTTTGGAGATCGGCAGGGTGTCCTCGGTGTCGATCTGAGTCATTGTTGCCTTGGGTTGGGCTTTCTTTAACCTTTTTGGTTTCGGCTTTGGCTGAGGTTGGGATTGTGCTGGTTGTGCGGTGATAATATCGGGAATGTCGGTTAAAAGGTCATATGCAACAGCTTTCTTATGACCCATCTCGGTGGAGATTGCAGTTCGGCGTTGGCGTTTACGTTGGGATAGAGGGATCAGTTGTGGAGTCGAGGTCGATGGTTGTTCTGCTAGATCAGAGGTTGACCCCTGATCTAGCTGAGGGGATGAAGTTGTTGGAGGAGTTGTAGCTGATGTAGGGAACTTGCTCTTGCTCTTTTTTGGGATGTCAGACAAGGCGGATTTGTAAGTCGAGATGTAGTTGAGCAGCAAGGGAGCTTTCTGCCGCTCAACTGGCAGACCCAACAGCTTTTTGAGGTCCTTGCTAGGAAAGAAGGACTTGCAAAAATCCTTTGGTGGTTATGGAAGAGCGACAAGAAAAGGCAGACGTTAGCACATAAATAAAAGGAACACAATATAAAGAACTTGAAGGCAAGTAAGTGTAACACTTGGCTTTTACCATCACCCTCTTTAAAAACTGATCGGTTCAAGGGATAGAGATGGAGGTCCTCATCTGGTGAGAATTCCTAATTGCCCGAGACGATGAAATAATCGTCCTCGACACTCTTGTTGGAGTTAGGAAGGTCGGCGATAAGTTTGTATTGGGTCGACCTTGGCTTAAGATAGTAGATATAGCATTTTTCTAAACTAATGCCAAACATGGTGTAGCAGTACTGGATATCGGTAAGAGTAACCCTAGCGTTCTCTTTTTTGGCTAAGGCTATTATGTCATTGATAACTCGGTAAGAGTTGATGACGAGCTGCATTGAGTTCAATTTGTAGTAATGGAGGACTTCTCAGAAAAGGATGTCAAGTGGAAACCTGAGTCCATATTCTGTGAAGGCTATGATATGGAAGGGCATGAAGTTCTCGTTAGGCATGATAGAGTCCTCCTCCCCTGCCAACCTGAGATGAACGTTGGCAGGGATGGAAAATTCCTGCCTGAAATACTCTAACTTGGTTGGGGTGTCTACCCTATACCTCCATATATCCATGATGTACAGAATAACCTCGCCATCAGCATTACCGATAAACCGAATCGATTATGACCGATAAGTGAACAATAAATTCTTGAATCGATCGATCAAATTGAAACCGAATTGATTGAGTTTATCTATTGTATTGCATATTCTATCTGTCTGATCAAGTGATTATCTGTTTGAGTTTTTATGTTTAAACTGTCAATTGAAGGTCTTATCGGCGGCCGAACTGAAAATTGTTTAGTGATTCATGATCAGTAGAATTTATATGATTTTATGGTGTATTTGATCAAAATGTGATTTGGTATGATTAAATTAGATTAAAATGAACCAATTGCAAGAGTTGCCTTAATTACTATTTTGCCACTTAGTGGCCTACTAGCTTGAACTTGTTGGAGCCTTGTACACATGATCAAACAAACATTTTCTTCAGCCCCATTTCCCTTGTTTTTGCCGAAGTGGAGAGTGAGAGAGGGAGATTGGCTTCATCTTGTTGAATTGCTTGGTCTTGCTTGGGAATTGAGAGAAATTGAAGTGTGGCTTGTCTATTGAGCCTCTAGTCTTGTGTTTGAAGACCTAAAGTAGGAGAATCAACCCTCTATTGTTGTATTTAAGATAGTTCTTGCATGCTTCATGCTTAATTGTAGAGCTAAGGCATGTTCTAGTCTTATGATGTTGAATTAGAACTCATTTCATGCATGCATGTATGTGTTGTTGAATTTTGAGTTAATTTCATGGCTAATTGTCACATGCATGTCCATAAATAAGCTTAAGCCCATGTTTCAACTTGTTTTGAAAGGAATGAGCTCATTAGAGCATGTTTTGGAAGTTTTGAAATGGTTTGAATTTATGCATGTTTGCATGTTCTTCATGTTCATAAAATTGGGTTTGAATTTGGATTTAATTGATCCACTCTTGGGCTTTAAATTCATAAATTGAGCTTTGAAACTTGTTGTATATTGAGTTTGAATGTGTTTTCCAGAATTTGGGCCCAAGAGGTCGAATTTTGAGCTTAGGAATGCTTGGTTTGAGCTTGGGAGGCAAATTTGAAAATTCCAGAATTTGGCTTCTACGCTCGAGCGAATGATTCTACGCTCGAGCGACCATCGTTTCTTCTGAGCTCCGCTCGAGCGAGGAAATGGTGGCTCGAGCGTAAATTTCAAGCTCTCAGCATCTTGGTGCGCGCAGGCGTACGCTCGAGCGAAGAGACCTATGCTCGAGCGAAGAGCTGTGTCTTACGCTCGAGCGAGCATCGAGCGTAAAATCTGAGCATTCAACACTTTTACTGTAGCACGCAGTCCGCTAGAGCGACGGAATCCACGCTCGAGTGAAGCTCCTTTGTCTGCATGTCTGCTCGAGCGAAGAAATCTTTGCTCGAGCGAGACCCCTGTTTTAAGGAAATTTTGTAAAGTGTTTTCTAGTGCATCTTTGCATCCTCTTTCCATCCTAGGCATTCCTAGGGCATATTTAAGGCATCTTAAAGAGGATATAGATGTAGAACCACACCGAGGCAAATTAGGAATTAAGTTAATATCTTTCCCAACTGTGTAGCTTAGTATGTGTTCAATCTGTAAACTGTGTAGGGTTGGCTTTCTGAGGAGACGCTCTAGTCCACTGTAGCCCAGAACTCTGTGAGTAACAATTGTGTAAAGATATGTTCAAAATGATTATCTTTTGAATACTGAACTGAACTGTTTACTGAACTGGTATTATTTACTGAATGAATGTATGTCCTTTATTTCCGAACTGTACTGTGGCATTCCTAGCACCTACTATTTACTGTTATTGTTACAGAGATCTCTGTCGGTTCCCTCGTGGAACCACTACTGTTTTACTGATTGATGGCCATCATTACTGTCCGGTCTTCTAAGACCTACTGTCACTGTTATGCTAATGGATGTACCACATATGACTGTTTACTGTACTGAACAACTGTTATACTGATTGAAATGAACTGTTTTCATTACTGTAACGACATTCATTCTAAACCCCTTTACGCTTTATGTTATTCACTGGGCTTTAGCTCACTGCTCATATATATATGTAGGTGTACAGGCACCAGACCGCAGCTAGGAGCGTCGGGGTAAACTTCAGCTTTGTCAAGCCAGCCTATGTGCCTCACTGCGAAGTTCCGAGCCTGTCAAGCTTAGACTTAGGGGTGTTTTTATTTCCCCGTCCGTCTTGGACTATTTTTATAATACTGTATAGACTGTTACTGTACCGTTTGATAGGGGTTAAGTCCTTGCTTTGTATGTTGTAAATGATGTAAGTACTGTTCTGCACTATGTATGCATGTATATATGGAAAATCTTTTGACATACAGACTGTCACAGCTCATTGGACACTATTTATTTACTGTATTGGCTTCCGCCAGCTCAGACTCTGCTTTTATCAGTATCATAAGCGTGCCTTTGGTAATCTCGGATTCTTGGCGATTCTGATGCTAAACCCATAGGGTCGGGTTTGGGTTGTGACAATGTCAGCTTAAGGGGAAAGTATTGGATTTCAGAAGGAAGTGTTTTGTAGGGGTTTGAGGGACCTTGGCTAAAAATTGCAAATGTGTTGGGGCAAAATTTTCTAAAAGATCTAAAGGGAATTCGTTTCAGTTTTTCCTAAAATTCGTGAGTTCTACAACAAATCCCAAACCTAAGTCTATGTAAACAAGGATTGAAGGCAAGAATCTGGAAAAAGACACAGAAAACAAAAACAAGAACAATGATTCAGAATCAAGAAAATTGATGAACTACCAAGAACACTATGACAGAGTGTACAAGGGTGTGAGGCCAAAAACAGTGACAAAGTGTGTGAAATCATGTGTATACCCAAAAACAGATGAAACAAAGCATGTTTTAAGCATATGAAGGGTAAAATTGGAAACACAAACAGGAACATGAGCATATGAATGTATTTAAACATGGCCAAAAAAAAAAGTAGAGACAATAAAGTATGAAACTAAATGGGGGAAAAAAAGGAGTAACTCACTGAAGAAAAAGAAGCCGGAGTGAGGTACGCCGAAGTCAGATGATGGTAACGATCGGAGAAGGACAGCAAAAGCCTCCCCGAAGGGGGAGAGTGAAACTGGTTGCAGAAAGCTTCGCGAAAGCAGCAATGGAGGATTTGAGAGAGAAAGTTTGAATGAGAATGAAGATGCAAAAGTGAAAAGACGGAGAAAGAGAAGTGATTTTGATCAAAACCATGAAATGACAGCAAAATTGCAATCAATGTACCTAGGGCGACGTGCTTGTCAGACGGCGCATGCACGAGTGATGCGACTTAATGGCGCGTGTCCGGTACGGCTCAGTAGGGGAAAGACGCATGGTAAAAACGGTTGAAATACTGTGCGTGACAGCTCACACGCGTATTGAAACTCTTGAAGTTCTTGGTTTAATGAAGCAATGACCTTGGTTAGGAGGATGATTTTAGCTAAATCATTTGAACCGACTTGGTTATTTGTTCTAAGGCATTGATGAAAATAGATTATAGGTCTTGGTCATATGGGGCCAACGAATGATGACCTCGGTAATGAAGGATAAAGCGAGTTTAGCCAACGTGCTAAGTGGAAGAAATGATATAGATTTCATCACCTTAGAATGGCGAGGTAATAGAACCTAGGGGGCAGTTGTGGGGACATAATTTTTGAATGGCAACACGTGGCCGAGGTGACACTGAAGTGTCAGCCAAGGTGCTACGTGTCCTAGTTATGACGCCGAGGTAATCTTGGCTAGGCCAAGGTTATCTGCGAAGATACCGGAATTCGGGATAAGCGAATAAGGGACAAGAGTCCAAGATTGGGAAAATACTTCAATTTGGATAAAGATAAGACTCTTAGAGAGTTTATCCCAATTTAACTGGGAGTCCAGGATTAGCATTGAGACAGAATCCATTGGAGCTAGGCTTCTATCAGGATTAGGTCAGTGTTGGTTATAAAAGAGAGGTACTCTCATGGGTCAAAGGTACGCTTTTTGTATTTTAAATAGTAAGTTAAGTACTTTTGCTATCTTTGAGAGATAACTGACTTGATCGTCGGAGTACCCCTAGTTGGACGAACCACTGCCGGAATCTCTTCTTTCTGTGACAGGTCGTTCGGGCTTAATCTATTCTGCCAGTATTCTCTAGCTGAGTATTAGTTTGGCAGTGTGGTCAGAAATCGACTCACACATTTAGTAATAATATTAATTATTTATGAAATATAAAAATTTAGTAATTGTTTGGCACAATCATCTTATTTGGATCACATCACTTCTTATTTGAGTCACATCACCTCTCTACAAAATCACTTCAAACCCAACCCATATTTTGCATTTTTTCATAAAAAGTAAAAAAATATACTAATTTAGCACTTTCCAAACAACCCTTTAGTCTTTATTTTTGTTATAAAAAATGAAGACTAAAAAATTTTGGACTCAAATAAGGACAAAAATAGTAAAAAAATTACTCTAAAATAGTTCAAAATAAATAAATAAAACACTTAAGTCCAAACTGCCATATCGATCTGCATTCACTTGCTAACTTGCATAGCTCACTCAATTAGCATCTACTAACTAAGCGGATAAATACGGATCGATTTTTTCTAATTTGTCCAAGTTCGGACAGATGGCGAATGGAAAGTCACTCGAACCAACCCGATTCACGAGTACCCGTAGTCCTCTGTATTCAGTGACGAGTCTAGAAAATTTTATAAATGGGAATGCATACAAAATTTATGGGTAATTACACCACAACAGAATTTTGAAAAAATAATTACATATTAATAAAAAATTGTATAATTATAATTATTAATATTTATAAAATTGATCACTAATTTGTAATTATTTTTTAAAAATATCACTGCTTTGGCATTTTTTCCAAAAATATAAGCTCCATAAATTTTATTAAAAAAAAGTTTTTAAATTAATTAACATTTGAACTTCGTCACTTACAAACAAAATAAACTTTTAACAAAATGCTATCGTCTTAACCAAAAAAATTTAAAAAAAAATCTTTTTCAATCATATTTGATGAAGTGTCATTTTTTATTTATTTATTATTACATGATAATCTTATTGTCAATAGTGTCAATAACATTTTACTTATTTATTTTTATTTTTTTTACATGATCAATCTATCATTTAACTATTGTTCTCTCATTTGGTTTGAGTGCTCAGAAGAAAATATATGTATAGATATATAATAGAGAAGACGGACTAGGTTACAAAAAGGTTTTGGTTTCTAATAGATGGGGGGTAATTCTATTTGCACCAACCTTTTTTTATTTATTTTTATTTTTTATTATTTTTTTTAAATCTCATTACATTCATAATTTTCTTTCTTCTGTTTTATAAATTTTATCCTTATTTAAAATTATCCAAAAATTTCTTAAAACCCTAATCTTAATTTTTAACCCACCAACCTTTTCACCACCATCTCCACGTGCGAGCACCACTATCACTGCCGCAAGGACGACTCCTATTCCTGGCGACTAACTTTCAGCCCAATGGAGGTAAGTATTTTTTTTTTTTACAGTGAGTAGAATTACCCAATGGATGGAATCCCTTATTTTTTTCAATAGGATCAGTTAATTAACAAATAAATTTTTTACCGTTAAAAAAATAATAATTGAAGGCTGTTTTTTGTAGGGTGATAGGTGGATGGGACCCATCACTTAGCAGAGCATTGTTAATGTACAAATTGTCTTACATGTAATGGGTTCAGTGGCAATGGAGGAGTGGTGATGGGAATGGTAGCGAGAGTAGAGGTAATGGTGGTGAAGAGCTCTGTGGAGCCAGTAATAGAGAAACTCCACTGGTCCCATATGAAGCAATATTGTGAGGACTACACCATCTGTTCTCCATATTGGTATGTGAGAAGCCCCGGGTAAAGTCATGTTTACTATGTAGAATAGAAGTCCATTGAACAAGATCTGGTCATCCCTACCAATCATTCAAAAAGAAAAACATCCATAGTAAGTTCGACATCCAAACTTCAAGTAATATCTTTTGCAATAAATGTTAATTAGTGGGCCTGTTTGGTAACGTTTACGTTTCAATTTATATTTATAAAAAAATTTTAAATTGGTTTTTTTTTATTTTTTATTTATTTTTAGAAAAATATAAACTAAAACGCGTTTGGTAATTGATAAAATATTTAAAAAATTTTAAAAATATAAAAAAGAGTGAGAAATGGCAAGTGGCAGCGGAAGACAGTGATGGAAAGTGGTGACAGTGGGTGGTGGGTGGCAGTGGTGGGTGGTGGTGGTGGATGGGTGAGTGACGGTGGCAGGTGGTAGTGAGTGGGTGGTGGTGGTAGTGGTGGGGGCGGGTGGTGGTGGCAGGTGGGTGGCGGATGGCAAGTGGTGACGGGTGGTGGTGGTGGACGGGTGGGTGATGGTGGCGGGTGGTGGTGGCAGATGGGTGGCGGATGGCAGGTGGTGACGGGTGGGTGGTAGTGGCAGGTAGGTGGCGGGTGGTGGTGGTGACGGTGGGTGGGTGAGTGACGGTGGCGGGTGGTGGATAGTAGCGAGTAGGTGGTGGTGGCGGGTGGTGGATAGTGAGTGGCAAATAGCGGGTGGTGGTGAGTAGTGGCAGGTGGGTGACGGTGGTGGGTGGTAACGAGTGGGTGGTGGTGGCAAGTGGGTGGTGAGTGGTGGTGGTAGGTAGGTGGCGGGTGGTGGTGGCGGACGGTGGATGGTAGTGGCGGGTGGTGGCGGGTGGATGAAAAGTGGGTGGTGGTGGCGGTGGTAGTGGTGGCGAGTGGGTGGCGAGTGGGTGGTGGCCGGTGGTAGGTGGTGGGGTGGTGGTGGGGGGTGGTGGTGGAAGACGGTGGTGGAAAATGGGTGGCGGGTGGTAGCTAGTGTTGGGTGGTAAAAAAAAAAAAAGATGAAAACTCAAAACCGAAACACATTTTTTGAGTTTACATTTTTTGGCTAAATTTATAAACTGAGATTACTGATTTATAAATAAAAAATTTACCAAACAAGTTTTTATTTGAATTTTTAAATTTTTGTAAATATAAATAGAAAACTGAAAACGTAAATGTTACCAAACGGCATACCAAATCATTTTCTATCTTATTATACATTTTAGTTTTTGAAATTAAACTATTTTGTCCCTATAAGTGTATTTATTAGCGATATTTTTAAAATTTTATCGTTAAAAGTCTTTTTTTTTTTTTTTTTCTTCTTGAATTTTTCAGACAATCTTTTAGCGACTATATTCACAACAATATGACTTTGTCCGCAAATGTTTTTTGCAATAAAATTTTTATTTTTAGGAATAAAAAAGTTTGATCCATAAAACTGTTATTTGTTGGAGTACGACTATTAGATTTACCTATTTTTTGTGTGTAGATAATATACACAAAATGTTTGACAAAAGAAACGGTTTAAATTATTAAAATGAGACTTATGATGAAACTCATGAGTGCAGACAACACTCTCCAATTATAGAGAAACCAACTATTTTTCTTTATTAAAGAATTACAAAAGGAAGACAAATGTATATATATTGTACAACACTAACTAGACCACTAACTGACTCAAAGCTAAACCAACCTGAAGTAGACAAGCTAACTCAACCTGAGTTGAAACAGAAAAACAGTTACAAAATGAAATGGCTACACAATCTAATCTTGAGCAGCTGGAGCAATATTCTCTTCAGTCCCCCGCAAACAAATGGGCGAAGGAAAGACCATGAGTTTGGCAGCAAGAGTGTGAAAACGAGACGCAGACAAGGGCTTAGTGAAGATATGAACAACCTGGGCTTCAGTAGGAACATATTTGAGATGAATAAGCTTGGCAGCAACTTTGTCGCGAATGAAGTGACAATTAATTTCAATGTGTTTGGAGCGAGAGTGAAACACGGGATTGGTGGCAAAAGAAAGGGCAGAGAGATTATCACAGTAAAGAGTAGGAGAAGAGGACTGAGGAATACCAAACTCAGCAAGCAACATAGTTAACCAAGTAAGCTCAGCAGTGGTATTAGCAAGAGAGCGATACTCAGCCTCAGTAGAACTACGTGACACAGTGGGTTGTTTTTTGGAAGACCAAGAAATGAGATTCGATCCAAGAAAAACACAATAGCCGGAGGTGGATTTGCGATCCTGAAGGTCACCAGTCCAATTGGAATCAGAATAAGCCTGTAAAGAGAAAGACCCAGGAGAAAATGAGAGACCATGAGAGAGAGTGCCTTTCACAAACCGAAGAAGACGCTTAAGAGCAGCAAAATGACCAAGAGAAGGGGCATGCATGTGTTGACAAGCCTGATTGACAGCATAGGATAAATCGGGTCTGGTGATAGTCAAGTATTGCAATGCACCAACAAGGCTGCGGTAAAGTGATGGCTGAGAGAAGGGCAAAGAATCACTAGGCGACACAGAAGCCTTGACAGCAACAGGAGTGGAACAAGGCTTACAAGATTGCATACCAGCCTTGACTAGAATCTCAGAAGCATATGTTTGCTGGGAAAGAAAATACCCCTGAGAAGAAGAGTGAACCGCAATCCCAAGAAAGTAAGAAAGATCACCAAGCTCCTTCATAGAGAAAGCAAGATGCATTTGATCAATAAGAGACTGAAGCTGAGTGGGATTGTTGCCGGTGAGCAAAATGTCATCAATATAGACCAAGAGATAAGTAACAGAACTAGCAGTGCGATGAACAAAGAGAGATGTATCACATTTGCTATTGACAAAACCGTGAGACAACAAAAAAGAGCTAAAAGTAGAATACCAAGCGCGGGGGGCCTGTTTCAAGCCATAGAGAGCCTTATGAAGCCGACAAACATGAGAAGGAAGAGAAGCATCCTCAAAGCCAGGAGGTTGAAGCATAAACACTTCTTCATCTAATCAGCCATGTAAAAAGGCATTAGAGATGTTTAACTGTTTGAGCGGCCACTGATGATGAAGAGCCATACAAAGAAAAATCCGAATGGTAGGTTGCTTGGCAACGGGACTAAAGGTTTCATGAAAATCAAGACCCTCTTCTTGTAAATAACCCTTAGCAACCAAACGAGCCTTGTGTCGGGCAATGGAACCATCAGAATTGCGTTTGATGCGAAAGACCCACTTGCAGCCAATGACATTCTTGTGAGGTGGAATAGGAACCAATGACCAAGTACCTTGTTTTTGTAAGGCAGAAAACTCATCTTTCATGGCTTGGGTCCAAAGAGGACTGGTAAGAGCAACCTTGTGAGAAACAGGTTCAATATTAGACAAAGAAGAAGAAGAAGACAGGGAAGAAGCAGATAAGAGACAAGTGGAGGCAAGAGTTTTGGACCAGGTTTGCATAGGATGAATATTTGGCAAGGATGGAGAAGAAGACAGGGGAGGCAAATGAATAGAAATATTGTTAATGGGAATACCAAGAGGAGAAATAACAGGAGAAGTAGGGACAGAACCTGCATGGGAAGATAAAAAAGAAGAGGGAGAAGAATTATCAGGGCAGAACAGCAGAGAAGTTGGAGGAGAAACTGTAGCTGAAATGGGAACAGGAGAAGGAGAGGACCAAGAAAAAGAAGAAGAAGAACTAGGAGTGGAAACAGATAAAGAAGAAGATTCAGATTTCTGAAAAGGAAACACAGTTTCATGAAAGACAACATGACGAGATATGTAAATACGACCGGTAGATGGATCCAAACAGCGATACCCCTTAATAGAAGGATGATAACCCAAGAACACACAGGGAAGTGATTTAGGAGTTAGTTTAGATGGAAAATATGGTTTAAGCCACGGAAAACACAAACACCCAAACACTTTTAAGAAATTATAATCAGGAGGATGATGATAAAGCATGTCAAAAGGAGTGGAATGAGCAAGCGACGTGCTAGGTAAGCGATTAATAAGATAGGTAGCAGTGGCTAAAGCATCAAACCAAAACTCAAGAGGAAGAGAAGAATGATGTAAAAGAGCAGTGGCAGTCTCAGTTAAATGCCTATGTTCGCGTTCAGCGACTCCATTTTGGGATGGAGTGTGAGGACAAGTAGGTGATGAAGAATGCCATGTTTAAGAAGAAAATCAGCCATTTTATTACTAAAATATTCACCCACCATCTGCATGCGAATACAGTGAAGAAAAAACCAAATTGTTTTTCCACAAAAGCTTTAAAAGCAACAAATTTGGAGAAGACTTCACTCTTGTAATGTAAAGGAAAAAGCCAGGTAAATTTGCTATATTCATCAATGAACAAAACATAGAATCGAAAACCAGATACAGATGGGGTAAAAGGGCCCCAGACATCATCATGTATTAAGGACGTGGTTTATTAATGATAGAAGAAGAAAGTTGAAATGGAAGCCTATGACTTTTAGAAACAGAACAAGAAATACAATGTGTAAGAGGCTTAGTAGGCACATGAGAATGCAAATGTTGAAATTTGAGAGAAAACGGATGCCCCAATCTGTGATGCCAAACAGAGGCGGAGACAGATGAAGTAGTGCTGAGAAGCGCATGAGGAGAAGACAAAGCTGGAGGAACAGCAAACTGGTACAGACCATTGATATGGAAGCCTTTATGAAGTATAGCTTTCGTGTGTTTGTCCTGAACAATAAAAGCATCATGATCAAAGGTAATAGTGCAGTGATTGTCTTTAGTGAAATGATGAACAGACACAAGGTTAGAAGAGATGGAGGGAACATACAAAAGAGAATTCAATTTAAATGAAATAGGAGGTGTAGAAAGGATTCCTTTACCAGTATGGTGAATAGGAATAGAGGAACCATTACCCATAGTCACATGCTCAGGGCCTGAGTAAGGATGGTAAACACTTAGATTGGTGAGATCATTCGTAATATTGTCTGTAGCTGCAGAATCAAGAAACCACGGAGAGATAGGAGACTGTGATGAAGAACCATGTTCATGCTCAGATGTAGACACAAAAGCTCTAGAACCAGGCCCCTGTACTTGTGATGCAGAGGGAGATAACCCGTGCCCCTGTGACTGGGAAGTAGTGAAGGAGAAATCAGGAGGTTGATAACTAGGATCAAGCCGATGCCAACAGTCAAAGGCACTATGACCAGTTTTGCCACAAATTTGACAAGAAGAACCAGAGGAAGCACGGCCATGAGTGGAAGATCTGCCACGGAAGGAACCAC
This sequence comes from Camellia lanceoleosa, assembly GCA_025200525.1. NCBI lineage: Eukaryota > Viridiplantae > Streptophyta > Magnoliopsida > Ericales > Theaceae > Camellia > Camellia lanceoleosa. The sequence goes on from CM045760.1 coordinate 54,952,127, forward strand.
GACCAGGCTTATAGAAGTGCGAGCCACTACGATAAGAAGAACCTCTGCCCCTTTGAGTGGAAGCAAAACGTCCATAAGTAGATGGAGCAAATGACTTTGACGAAGAACCTTTGAACGCAGCATATGCCACAGTAAGATCAGAGGAAGTGACCTTACTCTCAACATGAATTGCCTCAGAGCAGAGCAAGGCAGATAATTCCTCCATTGAAATTCTCTCAGAACGAGCTCGGATTGCCGTTTTGAAGGAGTCATATTCAGAGGGCAAACCGTTTAGGGCAATCAAAACAATATCCTCATCATCAATCGAAGCAGATGCCAGATGCAATTGATCAACAATTTCCTTAATCTGATGCAAGTAGTGCTCCATTGAATCTGATTTCTTGCGAATAGAGTTCAATTTGTTCTTCAATTGGTGGATATGAGAGCGTGAAAGAGACGTAAACCGTTTATCCAGAGCTGTCCAGATTTCTGCGCAAGAATGGAGATGAAGAACAGATGAAAAAATCGAGGGAGATAACATAGCAGTAATACAACTGAGAAGGTGCGCATCGATTGATTGCCAACGAAGATACTCCGGATTGAAGACCTCCTTTCCAGTGGCATCTTGAACCTTAATTTCTGGACACAATGAAGATCCATCAACAAACCCTAGCAAATTCGTAGCCCTAAGAATGTTGTGAAATTGATTTTTCCAATTCAAAAAATTTGTGGAATCAAGTTTGACAGTGACAAACGAACTGAGATTAGAAATCAAGAGAGTCAAATTTGAAGGTAATGAAGAATCAACAGTGGAAGATAAAGTGAGAGAGAGGTTTGAAGGTAACTCAGCCATGAGAGAGAATTGAAGCTCGTGGGAGCATAGGTTGCTCAACCAACTATTTTTCTTTATTAAAGAATTACAGAAGGAAGACAAATGTATATATATTGTACAGCACTAACTAGACCACTAACCGACTCAAAGCTAAACCAACCTGAAGTAGACAAGCTAACTCAACCTGAGTTGAAACAGAAAAACAGTTACAAAATGAAGTGGCTACACAATCTAATCTTGAGCAGCTGGAGCAATATTCTCTTCACCAATCCCAACCCATGACTGGATTGAAGCTACGTCCTTAAAATAAATGTATTTGAGGAATATATTAAATAAATTAAGTGGAGTACTAAAATCAAATAATTTTAAATAATTTGATACATAGAAATTAGTGAAAATTAATTACTTATTAATTAAGAAAATAAATTTAGCAGACATTACATACCAATTGCTTTCTCTTTCAACTTGATCAAACTCAATACTCTTATCAACGATCCTGTTATTGCCTTTGGCTGTTCGGTGACGAGAATAAGTAATCCAAAGCTGGTTATGAACAGCCCTCCACAACAGTAATGGGATAACCAGAACATTCAGTAGATCTATCCCTTCATTTTCTTTCCTTCCAAACAGCTTGTACGTGCTATGAACCACCCATGGCGCCAAAATCACATACTTTAACACACCATAACAAATATATATAGTGTTAGTAAATATATATATATATATTATATTAGATCCACAAACATAATTTGGAAAATTATTTACAAGAAAAAATTTACTTATAAAACGTATCAAAAATGGTATGCAGTGACATTTTTATATAATGAATATTTTGACTGAAATTATGAAGACATACATTGCAATATATAAAAGTTGTAGGAATTAATTTTTTTGGTTTTCAAAAGTGAAAATTTTGGTCTTCAAAATCAAATTGTGTATTAAGGTAGAGTAGTGTTTGGTTTATTAGCATGATTATTCTATTAAAATATTTACTTAGACTAAAAAAAATAATAATAAACACATTACAAATGAAATTATTTATTGTTATTTTATAAAAAATAACCATTCTATAACAAAACTTAAATATTTACTATTTCATTCTATTTTTTCTCATTCGAATCAACCACATAGAGTATAAGGATTTGATGCTTGTAGGTAGCAAACTCCTTGGGCAATAATTACTTAATGGTGTTGGGAATCAGAAAATTAATTCAGAAGGGTACTTATTCAGATAGCGTTTGGTAACGTTTTTTTTTTTTTTTTTTTTTTGTGGGTGCATAATTACCAATATAGAAAATAATTTTTAAAATTTATATTAAGTACAAAATCTTAAATATTTAATACAGAATATTTTAATATATATTTTTAAAATGGATCTTGAGGATGATTATAATTGAGCATATGGTGTTATTTGGAAGTTGTAATTGTAACTAGTGTATTATGGATAATGTGAATTTTTTTTTATATGTTTTATGATAAATATATAATAAAAATAATGTTTAATTAACACACATTAATGTGTGTTTGGATGGAGAAAAATTAGGTACACAGTGGAGTTAACTATGTTTATATACAAGTAATGATGTGATATCACCATTACATTAAGTTTTTTTTAACATAATTTTCATACATACATAATATTGTGACTTGTTATGGATTCTTTATCTTCAACCAAAACAATTCCAATTAAGAGATCATTCTAAATATTATTTTTTTTATACAAATTTTTTATTTGTTAATTATTTCCTTATATAAAAAAGAAAGAAAAAGAAGAAAAAAAGTTTAAATGACTGTTCATGCATATGTTTATGGAATAGATATTGGAGGCAGGTCAGGCCGATACTAAATAATAATAGATTTTGTAACAGATTTTGTACATGTTGAAGTTTAGTTTGATCCTCTACATCTGTCAAAACCCGGTCCAATTTATTTATTTATTTTTTTATGAATTCCAAACTTACTCATTGAATATATATGTTGATTTTTTTAAAAAATATTCAATAATTAAATTCAATCATATATTATATTTCTTAAATAAATATACTACCATCATTGTAAATTGAAGAATTTTATGTATAAATTGAAAGATTTTTTAAATAAATTTAATCAAATATCGTCACAAACGTGAGTAATAAAATCAACAAAGATAGAGTCTACATCTCAATAATATCTATATATATATTATAATATCATAATTAATTAATTTAATAGAGGGTCGGGCCGGCCGGGGTTGAGTTGAAAGTATAAATCCCAAGTCCAACATATTAATATATGGGCTGAAAATGTTGGCCTAACTCGACCTTATGGGCTAAAAACAACTTTCTGAAATCTTAAAAAAATAGGACTAGGCTGGGCCAAGCCGGCCTGGCCAACAAGCCAATACCCACTCCTAATTGAGGTAATGAAAACATCATGTGATGTATTATATTCAATGAATAATTTTAATTTATGATAGGGATTATTATTTAATTTATGATAGGGAATATTTTTCGATAACTGGGTGTTTGAGACCATAATATTGTTAGATTAGTGGGAGATAAGACTTTTCATTTAATCTCATTTACATTTTTTTATTGGTTGGTGATACCATAATATCACTATTATACTCAATATTTTTTCTGTTGGCTCACAACAGTCATCTTGTGGCAAAAAAGGATTCATTATAATGGTAATACTACAACATCACCGACCATTAACATATTATCACTTATCCACCATATATAGATGACCCCACTATGATGATATAAAAGTTATATAGAAGTTATAACAATGACAAATGAGATTTCGTTTGACAATTACATATTTTAGTCAAAAAAATTTGAAAGTAATTATAAATTGTTATATCATTCTTTCTATTTTTATGCATATATTTTTATAAAAAGTTAAAAATTAGTAAAATAGCATGTACTATTTTAGTGGCTATTTTAGTAATACAATGTATGTATAATTAAAAGATGGAGTTCACTCAATTATGTACTGTATTATTATTAGTTAGTGATACTATGTATATATGATGATCTAATATATATCACGGTTATATATCCTGAAGTTTTACTCCATCTTGGGAGATGAAAGAGGTATTTTTGGGAAATAAGAAAGTGTATTTTCTTGGTGTATTCTTCAATCATCTCATATATTAACAGGTGTGTAAGATGGTTGAGGGTGAGAGAGGATAGTAGGGTGCACAAGGTTCAATTTAGTTGGATTTAGCAGTAAATTAGATATTTAGATAATTGTTTAAATTTAATTTTATTACTATGCAAGAATTCGTTTGCAAGAACAGTCGGTTAGTAACTTATGTATAAAAATAAAATACTAATCAAATACTTGCATGAATAAATGGTGTGGTTTCGATTTCAAATGGTTCCATAGTTGTAAAACTACAGATAGACTCGTAAAGTATTGTTTGACTATTTCAAAAATTAGGACTAAATTATGTATTGAGAAAACTAAACCAAATCGTGTGGTTTGGTTTGAATCTAATTAGTTTGTGATTTTTTCAATTTTATTTCTCAACCCTAGAGAGTAGGAATCTCTCTAGTGTAGGTGAAAAGGAGGGGAAGTCTCTCCAATGTGTGTGAGAAAGAGTAGGAAGCAAAAATAAATATGTATGTCATCAGTAAAAAATACTAATGGACGCTAAGTTGAGCTATGACTCAACAACCTTGAGTATGGAGTTTCAGTAGTGATGTGAGTTTTGAATAATTTCAATCATTTGTACTTTATGTTTTATTATATAGCAGAATATCTCTATCTCATGGATGTAGACCTCGGGGCTGAACCATACTAAATATCATGTCTCTTTTGTGTTTGCATACACATTTTGGATATATTTGCACTAGCACACGAGTTTATATTTTTAAAATGGCGTGTTAGAGTTTCTAGGGGGATTTATTCTCAACAAAAGTAGAACTACCATAATACTCTTATTTTCTCCCTCCCAAATCCTAATTTCCAAATCATCAAAATTGTCAACCATCACCCCATTTTGTCCTTTCCTGCTGTTGTCACCTCTCTTTTATCGCTACTCTTATACTGTGTTTGGTTCGGAAATTTAAAAAATGATTTAGAAAGAGAAATAAAAAAGGAAAGTAAAATATGAATAAAATATACTTACATTTCACTTTGTTTCACACACATTTTTCGTTTTTTTTTTTTCCAAATCCCTTTCAAATCTCCCGACCAAACACATCATTAATGTTGCCAACCCTCTCTTGCCCCAACCCAAAGGTGGTCGCCCACACCACTACTGCCAAACCCTAACTATATCACCCTTGGCTATTCGAAAAACCATGACGAAACCTATGGATTTGGTTTGAAGAGGTGCACTAGTTACATTTTCAAACTATGAATAGGGTGTAGGATTTATGGTTTGCGAATGCAACTTGCGGTGTTGGATTTGCAACTTGTGCAAGTTCTATTTGCAACCCGTGGAACTTAGGGTTTGGATGTGCAAGGAGATACAGTGGGGAAGTCATGAAAGAGAAGGGTTGTAACTAACAGAGAATGACATGGAAGTGGTTGTCGAAAAGCATGGTGGTAGGTGGTGTATTTAGGATGGTGGCAAGGGTTATAGTGAGGGTTTGAAAATTGAAGAAAGTGAGGGTATTTTTAACATGATAGATTATGTATTGAGTAAAATACTAAATTTTAAAACAATTTAATGTGTACTAAAATAAGATGTGTATTTAATATTTTTTGTATGTGGAAATAGAAGCTCTTATGACTATAAAACGTCATATCATTATGTATGAATTTATGGTATAGATTTAAATTTGACAGGTGTGTACAACATCAAAAATATGAATTTGATCAACAAGATAATGGTACTGCTGATTTTATAAACTTAAGAAGGGTTAAGGTTCGTTTGGGAGTGGATTTTTTAGTAGGTTTTTTTTTTTTTTTTTTTTAAACTAAAATATAATGTGAAAAAAAGTAAGAATGACTTTGACTTTGATTTTTACTAAAATATAAGGTGAAAAAAGATTAGGAATGACTTTTTTAGTAGTTAAAGTGTTTAGGAATGACTTTTCAATTTTTTTACAAAAATATGTATAAAGAATAGAGAAAATGAGAATGAATATTTGATTTTTTATATTTTTTTAACTTTAATAATAATTTTTTTTAATAGCGATTTGCCAAACATAGCCTTCGATTACTAGAGTGAAGAGAAAATGTGATTAAATCAAAAGTACATACCTTAAAGCTCCCAAGCCTTTTCCATGGCCAGTCAGTTAGCACTCCTGGTTTTGATGCCATTTTTTTTCCCTAATAACTCTCTCCGAAAGTACTTATTTATAATATATGATCATACCTCTTGGAGGCCTTATATATAGGTGTTCTTCAATAAACAGTAGAGAAACTTGTTCTGTTATACATCTACATCAGAGGCTGGTAACCATAAATACTACATAGTAATATTCCCCGAGGCCGGTATAATATTAGATGGAATAATTCTAAATATATTAACAATCGTAGTAAAAGTACAAGAGGCTCAATGTGATTGATTGCTAAAAAAGTAATCTAATGATGTTTGGACATCTATGTTATCAGTAAGATTGTTAGTAAGAATTTAAGTAGATGTAACATTGCTCGTATTAAATGTGCGATTCGTACAAAAGGAAAATTCTATTCATACAAAAAACTTGATAAAAATGATGTGGTATTGTCATTGTTGTAAATAAATTCATATTTAATGGTATTTTATTTTGAAATGAAAGATCAACAATAAGGCATGTCATTATGTATAAATTTTTTACTTGTATTGCATTACTCATGACAAAATTAGGATAAGATTATAGGCGGTGACCTCCTCATGTTTTAGTGAGAAATAGTCTGTTACAACACTTTAAAAACTATATCTCATTTTATTCATAGATAATGTGGGCGTTGAAATATGACCTCACAACCAAATCATATCGCGTTTTTGAGATTCTGAGAATTAAGCCGCAGAGCACGTGCACTCAAGAACACTCCGACGATCAAATTAGTTAACTATCTCTTTATGATAACGACTCAAGTAAACAACTCTCAAATTAAAGCATACCTTAGGTCCACGAGGGTGCGTTCTATATAATGATTAGTGTCAACTTTTCCTTACAAGTCTTACTTTATAGGAATCTATCCCTTTAAAAAATAACTCTTATAAAGTACTTCTCGAATTCGGATTAAAATTAACTCTCTCAAGAGTCCTCATTTATCTGAATAAAAAATGTGTCATCATCTAGAATTTCCATCATCTATCCGAATATCTCGGATTCAAGTATGATCAACTCACACCTCGACAAATCAGAATTACCTATGTGACACCTTGGCTAACCACCTAACCACGTGGACAACTCAAGATTATATATCCCCACATATAAAATATCCATTCTCTATAAAAAGAACTTTAGAGTTTGAGTTTTAAAATAAAATAAATCCTAAATTTTTAATTTTATTAATTTAAATCTTACTCTTTTTTTTTTTTCAATTTAAACCATCCGCTTATTTTCGTACATAAATCGATGGAAAAAAGGATATTTTAGTCATTAAATTTAATAAAAAAAAATTTGTTTTAAATATTTTTCATACACAAATATTGAGTTTAATGACTAAAATATTATTTTCTTTCATCAATTTTTAAATTGAAAAAAAAATATTAAGATTTAAATTGACAAATTAAAAACACAAGCTCAAATCCTGATTTTATTTATTTATTTATTTATTTATTATTATTATTATTATTATTATTATTATTATGTGTAATTTCTTCAAAAAATATATATCTCATTTTTTGCCATTTTGCATTCTCTTTTTGAGTGTTTGAAATACAGGGAAAGTCTATACTACGCATCAATTTTTGGATATGTAAGTTATGATATTTATTATTTTTGGTTATGACCTATTATGGTATTAGTTATCACTTGATTATAACTCATTGCGGTATTACTTGTAGTATTTGGTTATAACTATTGTAGTATTAGTTATGACTCATTGTGATATTAGTTATGACCTGTTATGATTATTATTTTGGTTATGATAAAAAAATCATTAGTCATACCTTATGTAGTGTTTGATTATGAGTCATTTTAGTTATGATTGAAATTGACTTAGGTATAACATTTGCGATAATTAACATCACGCATCATAATTTGCATGTAGTATATACCTTTTAGGAATGTGTATTCTAAAATGACCCTTCAATATTATTGTATGAACTCATTTTTTGAATCCAATGCATGGAGTTTTCTATCAATTTTTTTAATGAATACATTCTAGCCTGCTTATTTAATAATAATTATAATTGGGTGGTAGTTTTCTACAAAATTATTAAAAAATAATTACTAAGGGTGTGTTTGGTAACGTTTACGTTTTCAGTTTATATTTACAAAAATTTTATAAACTAGTTTTTGTTTATTTTTTATTTATTTTTAGACAAACATAAACTACAAACGCGTTTGGTAATTGACAAAATGTTTAAAAAAATTTAAAAATATAAAAAAGAGTGAGAAATGGCAAGTGGTGGCAAGTGGCGGCGGAAGACGGTGGTGGAAAGTGGTGACGATCGGTGATGGGTAGCTGGTGGTGATGGGTGGTGGCGGGCGGGTGGTGGTGGTGGATGGGTAGGTGACGGTGGCAGGTGGTAGCAAGTGGGTGGTGACGGATGGGTGGTGGTAGTGATGGTGGGTGGAGGGGTGACGGAAGCCGGTGGTGGTGGGTGGTGGCGGATGGGTGATGGGTGGTGATGGTAGGCGGGTGGGTGAGTGGGTGACGGTGGCAGGTGGTGGGTGGTAGCGAGTGGTTGGTGGTGGTGGCGGCGGGTGGTGGGTGGTGGTGGCAAGTGAGTGGCGGATGGCGCGTGGTGGTGACGGGTAGGTAGCAGGTGGTGGTAGTGGGTAGGTGGGTGACGATGGCGGGTGGCGGGTAGTGGGTGGTGGTGGCAGGTGGTGGGTGGTGGTGGGTGACGGTGACGGGTGCTAGGTGGTAGCGAGTGGGTGGTGGTGGTGGCGAGTGGGAGGTGGATGTGGTGGTAGTGGGTGGTGGCCGGATGGGTGGTGGGTGGTGATGGTGGGTGGGTGGGTGTGGGGGTGGTGGGTGGTGAGTGGGTGGTGGTGGTGGTGGGTGGTGGTAGTGGTGGTGGTGACGGGTGGTGGTGGTGGCAGTGGTGTGGGCGGTGGTGGTGGTGGGTGGTGGTGGTGGTGGTGGTGGGTAGGTAGCGGATGGTGGTGGTGGGTAGGTGGTGGATAGTGGTGGCAGGGGGGTGGCGGATGAGGGGTGGTGGTGGGGGGTGGGGGGTAGGTGAGGGGTGGTAATGATGGGTAGATGGGTGAGGGTGGCAGGTGGTGAGTGGTGGTAGTGGCGGGTGGCGGGTGGTGGTGGGTGGGTGACGGTAGCGGGTGGTAGGTGGTAGCGAGTGGGTGGTGGTGGCAGGTGGGTGATGGTGGTGGTGGTAGTGGGTGGTGGTGAGTGAGTGGTGGTGGTGAGTGGGTGGCAGGTGGCTAGTGAGTGGTGGTGGCAAGTAAGTGGCGGGTGGTGGCTAGTGGATGGCAGGTGGGTGGTGGGTGGTGGCTTGTGGGTGGTGGTGGCGGGTGGTGGTGGCATGTGGGTGGTGAGTGGTGGTGGCAGGTGGTGGTGGGGGGTGGGTGGTGGTGGCAGAAGACGGTGGTGGAAAATGGTGGCGGGTGGTGGCTAGTGTTGGGTGGTAAAAAAAAAAAAACTCAAAACTCAAAACGGAAACACATTTTTTATGTTTTCATTTTTTGGTCAAATTTATAAACTAAGACCATTGATTTATAAATCAAAAATTTTTACCCAACAAGTTTTTATTTGAGTTTTTTAATTTTTGTAAATATAAACAGAAAACTGAAAACGTAAGTGTTACCAAACAACACGTAATCAATGATAAGTTTTATAAATATTAGTAATTAAATTCTTAAATATTTCATCAATTTGTAATAATTTTGTAGAAATACAATTGGGTGGTAATTTCCCTTAAAATATACATGGGGGAATTACTGTCCGGTGGAGAGTAGAAAGAAAAATTATAAGCATATGGGAACGCAAGTGATTCTATGATGGGTGGAAGTGAAAGTTTATGACTTGCACCTTTCCATTCCCCAAATATATTTGAGAACAAAGGGCTTTCGGAAAGCATCTACTGTTGTTATTGGACCCATTCCGTATTCATTTGGATGCTCCAAACTCTTTTTTTTTTTTTTTTATATATATTTATTTTTTAATATTAGATATATGTAACCATTTTTTCAAATTAAATTTGTATTTAGATTTATACTTTTAAATTATACTTATTATTTATTAAAAATGAAAAAACTAGAAATCCTAGATGTTGATTTGTGATTATGTACGAATTTTAAGCAGAATATAACAATCCCAATCAAATAATAAAAGACAAATCGATACAACGATTTTACGTGGAAAAACTACAATTGGACACGTCCAACTGTGATTAAAAAACCACAGGCAACAGCTACAAAACAATTCACTAAGAAGATTTAAAGGAATTACACAGGTATACTCTCAATTACCTAGCGAATCCACGCCTAATTGAACCAACCTCTATGTGCCTCTTCCAATCCCGTCTTCATCTCGGAATTGTTTTCACGATGAGCCACTCCAGAATCCACCGAAGCTTTAGGCTCGAATTATTCAGAATCCACCGAAGAACAACTCTCTCTCTCTCTCTTGTATATAACAAACAAAACCTTTGATGTACTCTCTTTAAACCATGAGTTGAATACTCAATAAAATATCAAAGAAAACTAACAAAATATCCCCAGACATAAACCTTAAGAACCAAAAAGAAGATCTGAAAGAATTCAGGAGTAGTCTAGTTTTGGGAGTAAACCAACTACTTATAGAAAACCAAAAGTAATCCTAGTTTCAGAAGAAAACCAACTCCTTAACAAATCTGGAAATCTGGGTTCGCGCAGTCCGCTTGAGCATGGGACTTCCAGCTCGAGCGGAGACTTCAAATTCCGTGATTTCATACAGGCTCCACGCTCGAGCGTCGGTTTCCACGCTCAAGCGTCGAATCACACCATCCAGTATTTTTTTCAGGCAAAGCAAAGATGTTGGGAGCTTGCAAACCCCGCTCGAGCGCCCCTTTCCCCGCTCGATCGGAGAGGCCAAAACTGGAAAAACTGGAAAAGTATAATATGAGCGGACAGGCAACTTTGAATGTATTTTTGCATTTTGCTTTGGGCTGCGAGCTGACCAGGCAGCTCGACCACCGTCATAATCAGTGAAGTGGCAATCTTGAAAACATTAACATCACAAACTGATCTGCAAGGCTCAATTCGGGTTGGATTCGCATCTAATAAACTCATAGCCTCATTGAAATAAATAAATATAATTGAAAGGAGTTTTGTCAAACGGGGTTGCCAAGAATAAAAACCTAACAATCTCCCCCTTTGGCAATGCCGTGACAAAACACACCTAACAAATAAACTCCTAATCACCCCAACCCATTACATCCAACAAACAAAAACTTCTTTCTCAAGGTCATGATCTGCAAAACAACTATCAATGCCACAATCTCCAAAACAACTATTAGTGCCACAAGAGTATATGAAAAACATTAAACATATGACAAGATTATCTTGAAGCATAAGATGGAAAGCATGAATAGATGCGACTTGGAGATATTAAGAACATGTAGCATGAAAATATGAACAACACCTTTTTGTCATGAATTGACAAAGGAAGCTCAAACAACTAAAGCATGATCATAAACCACACAAGCAATGATATGATGATGTAAATATCAAGAGCAAGCAAGAATGCAAAGCAACATGCAAAACAACTAAAGCCAATCTTCCTTACCAAACAAATCAAAGTGATCATGCGAACAAACTTTTGTAACAATAAACCAAACTCCTCCTCACTAAAAACAACCACACACATTGAAAACAGTGAACAAGAAGAAAAAGAAAAAAAATAATATGGTGGAACAAGTAAGGAATTTTATATTAGTACCTTAAAACACATAAGACTATCCAAGAAACACAATTACTTGAAAACACAAAGTGTACAGTCTGTAGAAGATTCCTCATGAAAGAAAGTGATGCATTATGTGAAAAGCATAGCTCTCATGATAAAAAAGTGTGTGTGACTCTTGGAGTTCGACAAACACAAGATTCAAATCCTAGTAGTGATATAAAAGCTGGACCTCCGACAAGAGAATCTAAGCACAACTAAGGAAAGTCAAAACACTAGGAATCAAGGGGTATTTGGTGAGTAAAGGCGAAGGCTCCCTCTCAATCAATGAATCCTTTATTTTTTCCCTTTTTTTCACATCTTTTTCTTTTCTTTCTTTTGCACATTGTTTTTTTCTTTCTTTTGCACATCTTTTCTTTTCTTTATTTTGCACACTCATTGGCGGCTGACACGCTCAAGAGTATGGAAAGCGAACCAGAGAAGCATGGATATAATAAGGATAGCCTGGTTGGTGACTCTGAGGTAGCCTTTTCCTCATGGCTGGACTACAAATAACAGAGGGGAAAGCCATGGAGATGCAAAAAGATGGAAGGTGGTTAAGAGACTCAACATCACCCATGATATGCTAGTATAGGTCAATTCCTCTAGAAAAGCAAAAGATACAATGCCAGAAGTCCATAGAAAAAACAGATCACTAAGGCAGAAGGCTCCGATATTTGCTAATCCAAGAGTGTGTACAGAATGAGACATACTAATAAAAAAAAACACACTCCAAAATAAGTAAGGACCATGGAAAGCACACACATATCAACATGTAATGGATATTCTTATCAATTCCAATATGCACCAAGGACCACTCAAAAATTTCAAGCTTGCAAAACCATACTAAGAAAATCTTTTTGGAGTTTTTTTATTTTTATTTTTCTAAACCAAGTAAGACAAAAAACGAAGAAGCACACATTTTTTTTCTCATTAAAAAAAAAACACACAGAAATCCAAAAACTAAAACAAATAAACAAAGTAACACAAGTCAAGTTTTCTCACCCAAACCGCTTTAGTATAAACAAAGTTGTGAGAATTGCGATTTTTGGGTGGTGTCTTGACGTTATGGTTTCCTTCCCCTTCAATGAGAACCCGTCTTGACATGGTTTTCAACTTCCTATTCCTAGGTCTAGGTAAACACAACCTTTGTTCATGTTTGGTCTCAAGCAAATCAAAATAGCAAGGTTTATTATGACCCTTAACCTCCTTATGACCAATGAAGTGCCTCTTACCCCTTGAGATATTAGAATTTCTTCCATCTCTATGAGACATTCTCCCATGCAATTCATAACAATAAGGGCGAATATGACCATGCATACCACAATGATGACAAATAAAAACAAGGTGTACCTTCTTTTCTTTTACCTTACCAACTCTAGGAAGTTTGAGAAGTCCATCCTTATGTTGAATTTTTTGTTCTCCCTTTCCTTGAGTTCTTGTATCATGAGATGTAAATGCACTCTGTTTTTGCTCTCTTTTATCTCCAAAGCCAATGCCACTCTTGTCTGAATAGATTTGTTGAGACCCAATGATATCTTCCAAAGTCTTTGATCCTTTGTTCCAAAGACCAATGGTAACCATGGCACACTTGAGCTCTTCCTCTTTCTTGATCATTAGTTCTTCCAAAGCAACTTGTGACATCTCGAAAGATTCAATCTTTTCTTCAAACATGGCATGGGTTTCCTGTAGCTCATTCCTCTCTGTCTCACAAGTCAATAGTTTTGCACAAAGAGCTTGTCGATCATTAGAAATCTTAAGGGCATTATTCCTAGCCTCGGAAATTTCTTTTTTTAACTTGAGATTCTCACTTTTACATGTTTTGAATTTCTTTGTGAGTTTGTCATTCAATTTGAATAAGTTAAGAGACTCCTTATTGTAGACGTCCCTGAACGCCCCGGGAGGGATGAGTCCCGTTCTGTTCATTTTGGGCTCACTACAGTTCGGACTCAAATTGTCACAGTTTTCAATCTGAACCAAAGAGTCCAAATCCGGCAAATCGTTTTGAGAAAACAAATTTTTTTGAAAGAAGTGCCAAACATGGACTGCTTTGCTAGATACAGAGTCGCCACCTAAATATTTTATTTTTGGGAAAATTTAGGAAACCCTGACTCGTTTGCCTAAGGCCACGTATTCGTCATCACCAAAGTTGCCTCGGCTCGAGAACTTGGGTACGATTGGGAAAGGTCACTTCGTGAGCACCTCCGCTCGCCTAATCAAAGATCGACCTCTACTAACCATGATATCTAGTTTTGAAAACATTATGCGTTCTTATTCCGGTTATTAGCCTAGATTTACTATGTGATGCACACAGCATACAAGTATAGACTGGATTGCCTGAATTGGAACAAAACATTTCATGTTTGTTTTTGAAAGATGGTTTGTTACCCGCGAGTAGGCTTAAAATACAGATTTTGCCACCCTCAGGTGGGCTTAGAAAAGATGGTTTTGCCATTATCTAGTGGGCTTAAAACTCACAGTTGATGATTTGTCCCAATCCAAATAACCCAACCTTCACGCACAGGCATTCAGGCAGTTATATCACATAAGCAAATAGCCTCATAGTAAGCATGCTATCATGGCAGTCTCTCACACACATGCAAGGATGCTAAAGCGTAAAAACTTACCGAGTACTCCAAGCCAAAACAGAAAATATGTTAGAAATCCATGCATGATCCTAACTATACAGAAATGCCTAATGCAACACATACAGGAATACAACTAAGATAGGCTCAGCTATTCTAAACATGGCATATGGAATGCTACAGCTAACACGTATTCAACTCGGAATTGAAATACGATACAATGAGTATGATGCGCCGAGCCCGGTGCATGTAAAACAAATGAATGAATGCAAATATGCTATCATACTGTATGCTAAATGAAACATGCCCTAATCTAACCATCATAAGCTAGTAAATAAAAGGGAGAGAAAGACGTGGGGTTGGAAGACATACATCATACGTACGCATACTTATTACAATTGTGCCCTCGCTCGGAGGGTCCAAATAAATAATATACAGTCCCAAATGAATAATACAGTTCGAATAAGTACAAAATCCTAATTAATTAATAAATTAATCTAGGAAAGCAGTAAATTAGCATGCAAGTTAAGGACTACCTCGACTCTGCTCCGGATGATGAATGATGCATGCTCGGATTGCTTGGCGTGGAAATCCATCGCGATGCCCGATTAGCCTCTGTTTACAATTAAGCTCGGAATATTGCGCGAAGCCCCAAAAGATTGTTGGTTTCTGATTTGCTGCAACAGAGAGCAGGAAAGGGGCATGGAAATGTATTTTCACATATGTTGCTTGACTACTCTTCAAGGACTGTAGTCCTCGATCCTCGTGCCACCAATTACGCATCTCGATGCATGGTGGCCGAGGAGTCGAATTGCACGACTCAATATGGAATGAATGCACATGAAAACATAACAAGGCCTAGACTCCATCATGAATAATCCGGAGTGTCGGCGACAGGGAATTGAGACACATTCCGTCACTCGGAGTACGAAATGTCCCTCGTTTCCCGTGCTCGGGCTAACTCCTATCCCAAACACAATGCAATATGCATGACATGCATGAATGCAACTAATATACAACCTAGCATACACATTGCTATGAAATGGCATACACAATGCTCGATGTAACACGGCATACACAATGCTTTAATATGCAACCTAGCATACGCAATGCTATGAAATGAAATGGCATACGCGATGCATGATGGACTTACACCAACATGAGTGGACCTCAGCCACACTCACATCAGTGGCCATGAGATGAAAATGAGACACTCGAAATGCGTGCACACATGCACACAAACCGAGGACCGATCCTAAGGCACAAATGCCACTCTAACAAAGCATGGCAAGGCACAAAATATGGCATACAAACATGCAAGTTCCAGCACTGAAATGTGATACAAAATGATCCCGAAACATGGAAACATGGCACCCAATGCATGGAATGGTCCCGAAACACAAAGCTAGGCACATGCATTGACCTATAGCTATACAAAGCATGCATTATTTGATCATGAAGCATAAAGACAGAACTAAGGAAATCCCAAAACATGAACATTTCTAGTTCAAAGCATGGCAAAAAGATGCTAGCAAGATGGCCTAACATAGCATGCAATTTTGACTAGTAAACATGGTTTACATGGCATGTATATGAAGCAAGTGAGAACTCATCAAACCAGAAAAAATCAGTGAATAAAATATGCCAAAACATGCCTAAATAACCTCTAAAATACAACCAACACATGCACAAATGATGGGTTCTTTTGGACGGCATACAAAGGGGTTATTAAGCACATGCATCAAGGACACTTAGCATGGCACAAAAAACTCTTAAAATCAAATATGATAGCCCTAAAACTCATCAAATTGGCCCTGAAATCAGTCAACAAGGCATGCAAGATAGGGCCTCTTTGGAAGGCCAAAAAGACGATCAAACAAAACAAAGCGAGAGGGGGTCACCCCCCTCTGATTTTGAGGCTCCAAAATGCATCAAAGCCACTGAAAATCCATTGGATTTCAGTGGCTAAGAGGCCAAAACAAGGCCAGTGCAAATGTTCACATGTATGGCCCTAATCATGGAAGAATGAAGTATGCATAGGGGAAGATGACCCCAAACAGAGAATAGGCCTTAATCAAACATGAAGATGATATCAAAACAAGACTTTTTTCAGTTTAGGCCGAGGTCCAAAAAGACTCACAAATAGGGCTAATATATCATGCAAAAATGGCCCTAAAAGAGAGATTAGAGACAAGGGACAGTAGCTGGCCCCAAATAGCAAAGAGCCATTCAAAAAAGTTGAATAGGGGCTAAAAACAAGGCACTTTACATTTTATATCAAGTCTCTAAAATAAGCACAAGTAGGACTAAACTATCATGCAAAAAAAGGCCTACAAAGAGAGATAGGAGACAAGTGGTAGTAGATGGCTTCAAACAGAGGAGAGCCCTTCAACAAAGTTGAAGAGGGGCTTAAAAAAAGACATTTTATAGTTTGGATCAGAGCCCAAAAATGCTCAAAAACAAGGCTAATATATCATGCAAAAATAGGCCTAAAAGAGGGATAGAGAGACAAGAGGTAGTAGGAGACCTCAAACAACAAGAAGTCCTTGATAAAACATGGAGGGGAGCTCAAAATATGACTATTTACAGTTCAGCTCGGAGCCCAAAAATATAAGCAACAAAAACTAAGTTAGCATGCAAAATAGGGCAAAAAAAAGAGGGAAATGAGACTCACCCTTGTAGCACAAGTCTTTAGCAGCTTTTGGTCCAAGAAAGTATGCTCCTAACCTCTGAAAATAGCCTCCAAGTTGCTGGAATGGAGTGTGGGTTGGTAGGTTATGAGTTGGTGTAGAAATGGTGTAGGAGCAAGGGTATTTTGAGGCTTGGAGTAGAGAGAGAGGGAGGCTTTAATGCAAGAGCTCCAATGGATTTTTTTTAACCCTCCAAAATGGAGCTGGGGGGGCTGGCTTTATAGAGGGAGGAGTGGAGGAAAGGGGAGGGGGGGAAATCAAATTCAAATTTCCCCCCCTAAAAGGGCAGATCCCCGGGCAGGGGTCTAGAGAAAAACATCAGTTCAGAGGTTCAGTGGCCACCTCTCCTAGCCGGCCGGCCAGGTTCAAAAGGGTCAAGCAAGATTGTTGGCCGGCCACCCCAGAAAGGTGGCCTCCCATGTGTGTACAACATAGATATGTGGAGAAAAACCAGGAAGTGTAACCCAAGAGAGAGAAAAATCAACTTTTTAGAGGGGTTCAAGCGGGTCGGGAAGAGTTGATGGCTGGCCTATCCATATTGGTGGCCTCCCAGGTGTGTACAATACAATGATGTGGAGGAAAGTCAGAAAAAGTGGTCTGGGGATAGAAAAAGTCAGCTTTCCAGTGAAGAAAACGGGCGATAAAGAGCGATGAAGGAATAAAGCTGGTCTTCAGGACAATTGCTGGCCTCCCACCCTTCTACAACCTTTATAACAATGAAAATAAGGTTTCCGCCAAAAAAGAACCCAAACCGATGTAAAACGAAGGTTCGGGGGCCAAAATGCGCAACCCGGGGCCCCGAAAACTGACTGTTAAGCACTGGAGGTGGCGTTTGACCACGAAGTCGGTCTCTCGAGCCACAGTGTCCCTCAAAAGGGAGGAAATAAGGTGTATGCCAAAAACTGGAGCAAAGGAGGTGGTTAAACGGTCCCGAACCGAGGCACACGGCCGACGGCTCCGAAAACCAAGAACCGGGCTCCAAACGGGAAAAATGGCCTACGACCATGAAACATAGCCTACGGCCACTGAGAGATGATCTACAAGGCCTCTCTTTCCCTTCGGGAAGAGAAAATGGAGAAAATGGGGCCGGTTCGCAAATCGAGGCAAGGCACAAAAGAGTCTGGAAGTCTGAAGGTGAGGCTCGCAGCCGAAACTCCGCAACTTCAGAACGAGCACAATATACAACATCACCAAGTGCTCAATTGGTGACGTCTGAGTCTTAAGGTCGGTCAAAAATGGGGTGTCTACACTTATACAACTTTTGATATGCTTGCTGAAGTTCTTCATCTTCACTCCTCGAGGATTCGTCAAGTAGGGGTGATCGAACCATAGAATTTCCCTCATGAATTGAATCCATTATCACAAATCAAACAAGATCTCGTCCTAAAAGAATTTTTTTGAAAAAAAAATAGAACAACCTGCTCTGATACCAATTGAAAAAACTAGAAACCCTAGATGTTGATTTGTGATTATATACCAATTTTAAGCAGAATATAACAATCCCAATCAAACAATAAAAGACAAATCTCAATTATCTAGTGAATCCACGCCTAATTGAACCAACCTCTATGTGCCTCTTCCAACCCCGTCTTCACCTCGGAATTGTTTTTACGATGAGCCACTCTAGAATCCACCGAAACTTCAGGCTCGAATGCTTCAGAATCCACCGAAGAACAACTCTCTCTCTCTCTCTCTCTCTCTCTCTCTCTCTCTTGCATATAACAAACAAAACCTTTGATGTACTCTCTTTAAACCATGAGTTGAATACTCAATAAAACATCAAAGAAAACTAACAAAATATCCCTAGATATAAACCTTAAGAACCAAAAAGAAGATCTGGAAGAATTCAGGAGTAGTCTAGTTTTGGGAGTAAACCAACTACTTATAGAAAACCAAAAGTAATCCTAGTTTCAGAAGAAAACCAACTCCTTAACAAATCTGGAAATCTGGGTTCGCGCGGTCCGCTTGAGCGTGGGACTTCCAGCTCGAGCGGAGACTTCAAATTCCGTGATTTCATACAGGCTCCACGCTCGAGCGTCGAATCACACCATCCAATATTTTTTTCAGGCAAAGAAAAGATGCTGTGAGCTTGCAAACCCCGCTCGAGCGCCCCTTTCCCCGCTCGATCGGGGAGGCCAAACTGGAAAAACTGAGAAAGTATAATATGAGCGAACAGGCAACTTTGAATGCATTTTTGCATTTTGCTTCGGGCCGCGAGCTGACCGGGCAGCTCGACCCCCGTCATAATTAGCGAAATGGCAATCTTGAAAACATTAACATCACAAACTAATCTGCAAAGCTCGATTCGGGTTGGATTCGCATCTAATAAACTCATAGCCTCACTGAAATAAATAAATACAACTGAAAGGAGTTTTGTCAAACGGGATTACCAAGAATAAAAACCTAACAAAAAAGATTATCAATATTCGATCAATAAGTTTTTTTTATAAATATGTTCTACACAATATGTTTTTTAAAAAAATTCATATTATTAAAGTAGATTTCAAAATAAGCACAATAAGTTACACGATTCCAAACTGCAACAAAGGTACAAAAAAGCCATAGATGAATTTCGTGGGCTTTCTCATCCTAGGATTATTCTTTTGATTAATTACCCGTAAATCTTGATATAAGGAGTTGTACTCCATTTAATCTCCCAACCTTTTGTGTAAACTTAAAAGTCGTAAAACTTATTCCTTTTTTATTTCTCTTTATGATATACACTCACTGAAAATCGGCGATCACCATTGATACCGATCACTTACTCCTTACTTTGCCCTTGTCGATGGCAAATGAGATGAGTTTTCAGTAATGTTCTTGACATAGATTTGCTCAGATTTAACCAAGACTCATTGAAATGTTCAGACTTAGAGCAAATTTGAGTAGATCTACATTTGATTTGGTCAGATGTAAACGCAAAATGATTTCTGGAGTACAATCCTCTCTTTATGTCTGTCTCTCTTCTTCGATCTCTCAGTGTTTTCCTTTTTCTCTACTCCACACTTTCCTTTCCCTATTTTAATATAGAAAATTTTCTAGTTCTGAACAAAAAAAATTTCGAGTTTTAACAAGTGGTGAAAACTAATTGTTTTTTTTTTTTTGTTTTTGCACTTTTAAAGATACGTTTATGTTTTTCTATATGACTCTAGCATTTTTTTCCCTTTTTATTAAAACAAGCCAAAAAAAAAAAAAACCAAATATTGACAAATTGAAAAGTTAGAAACCCTTAGAAGCTACTGATCTAAGATCTCTACCATTCCTGCAACGTAAAATTATGTTTTGATACATTGCAAATGAGCAAACTAAATTTTTTAAGTTTTGAAATTGTAAATTTATGCAATTTGATGAGAAATAAATTCAAACTCTAAATTTTTACAATTTTGTAAGTTGAAAATTATATATTTTGTATGACAAAGAATTTTTTTCCCCGTGTTTTGTAGTGTTAGAGAGGATGTGGTTAAACTTTGCTATATTTTTGCTCTAATTTCTCCTGGACAGTCCAGTAAGTCTATAGCGATATTCTTGATGTCCGGTGATGTTCTTGACATCTGGCAACGTTCTGAATATTTTGGCGACTTCCTGGCAATGTTGAATATTCTGCGAACCTCCGGTGATTGTTTGACGGAAGTTCGGTGGAGGTCCGATAGTGGTGAGATTTTCAGCATCCTTAAATTAAAAAAAACAATAATAAATAAGATTTTTTGGTAATAATTAAAATTTTGTATGACTAATTGGTGCAAGTATTTTGTTTTGGAACTAATTGAGTTTTGAACTACGCAAAGAGAACATGCAGGTCAATGCCCCTTATTTTTTTAAATACATGACACTGATCTCTTCTGAGATTTAAATATATATATATATATATAAAATAAATTTTATAAATTTAACAAAATTATATTAGACTTTTTAAAAAATTTAGTTTATACAACAATTGAGCTCTTCTCTATAAAAAAATTTATTAACCTTATGAATAAACAAATAAAAAAAAAATGACTTGACTCCTACGTAAATACACTAAGATACAATGGATGCACTCAACCACCATCCACGAACTACTCATGAGAATCAAATTAATGCAAAGAGTTACAACTGATGAATTCTTCATTAATTTTAATATTAAAACTAGGGTTTGGATTCTCTCAAATTAATCATATCAATTTGAGAAAATTTGATAATGGTAGCCCATTTTGGGGCTAATTTAATGAACTGAATGGTTTATTTTTTTATACTTGTTGAGTAGAATTTTCATGTAAAAAATTAAGATAATCAAATATTAGTAGCTATATATTAAAATCACATTTGTAGTACAAAAAATAGATGGCTACTCTTAAAATTATAATTGTAGTCTATGTCCTTAAAACAAATATGATTCAAACATCTAAAAAACGATCATCTTAATTTTTTGGACAAATTACACTAGTAGTTTTTACATTTTGTTTATTGTGTCATTTTGGTTTTTACACTCTCAATTGGCTCAATTTTGATCCTTAATTTTAGATTTTGTGTCAATTAGGTCCAATTAATAATACTGTTAGGATTTTTAATTTGGTTGAGGTTAACTGATTTAGCTGATCAAGTTTATAATTTTGTTCCTAAAAACATCACACATGCCATTTTTATGAGCATTTTCTTTTTAAAAAAATGGTAATTATTGAATTAATTGGACTAAATTGAGATAAAGTCAAAATTTTAATGTCAAAATCAAGTTAATTGAAATAATATAAACTAAAATGACACAAGAAGTAAAGCATAAGCACTACCAATATAAATTACTCTAATTTTTTACATAGATATTTTACTACACGATTCATACAAAGTGAGAGACACCGAGATCAGTCCTCACATGGGTTCACCAATCCAATCTCTAAAATAAATAGATGCATTTATGCACCAATAACCAACCACCTAACATATGTTTGGTTCTAAACATGTTGAAATCAACTGAAATGTTTTGAGTATTTTCGGTTCTAATCTCTAAAATAAACATATGCATTCATGCACCAACCAACCACCCAACATATTTTTGGTTCTAAACATACATGTTGAAATCAACTTTCAACATATGTTTATTTTTGTATGTTCTTTGATTTATTATTTCTTTGCTTTGTGTAAGCTTTTTGTTGAATGGATTTCTCTCTGTAAGTGTCGTTTGGCTTCATTAATAAAAATTTATTTCTGATAAAAAAAAAAAAAAAACATGTCGAGATCAACTGAAATGGTTTTGGTTCTAATGTGGACTCTACACACATAGCACCAAACGCAATCAACAATACCAAGTTGATTTCAACATATTAATAGGTCTGTAGTATATCATATATTCATAATTTATTAAATATTTATGTATAAATGTATTACATGAAATGGGTTCAGTGACCATGGAAGTGTTGGTGAGAATAGTAGGGAGCGTCGCTACGGCATATAAGAGTTTTAGAAATTAAATTTTTTGATTTTTAAAAGTGAAAATTTTATTGTAAAAGATATTTAGGGATCAATTTTTATCGTTGTGAGGATAGTCGTTAAAAGGTCGTTTCGAAAAATAAAAAATAAGGGTTTTAGCAACAAAATTTTGAAAATGTCACTAATAAATATTCTTTTAGGGACAAAATAATTTGGTCTCAAAATGATTTATTTTTTTAGACAAAAAATTTAGTCCTAAAAAGATAATAATTTATCACTAATATCTAATTTTCATTGTTAAAAATATAATGACAATACTTTTTGTAACAAAAATATTTTATCTCCAAAAATAATTTTATTTCTAAATTTTAATTTCTAAAATCTTAAATATATATATATACATATATATTTGGTAGTAGGTAGTGGTGGTGAGGAGCTCTGTCGAGCCAGCAGTACAGAAACTCCACTGGTCCCATGTGTAGCAATACTGTGAGGACTACACATGTTCTCCATATGGGTAGGGGAGAAGCTTCAACTACAAGTTCGGTCATGAATGATGAATTTTTTTTGTCTTCAAAAACTTAATTTCATCACTATAGATATTTGTGAGAAAATATTTTTTTCACTGATTTCGTTATTAAAAATAATTGTCACCAATAAAATTACTTTAGTGATGAAATTTTTTTTCACTTATAAAACAACATTTTTTTCACAAAAATTTTTCATTTTCGTCACCAAATAGTTATTCAATTATGTATATATAATTTTAGTTGACGAATAAATTTGTCACACATATTGATCATTGATAAAGAAATAATTTTGTCATGGTAAAATTGACAATTTTTCGGCTCCAAAAGTTAGATATGAGTGATGAAATATATTTCATGGCAAAAATATGTAAACATAACGAAATTTTTATTCACCAAACAATAAAATCAATGAAAACTTTCATATATAAGCAGCGATAAATTTGTCACAAAAAATATTTATTAGTAACGAATAATCACTTTGTCACAATAACAAGTACAGATGACAAAAAAATTCATCATTAAACTTGTTGTTCTATATTTTATATTTCAATTTAAATTATTATTTCACAAATATCCCTACTCATATCTCAATAGCCTTTAAAATGTATTAAGAAATCTACTAGCTATTATACATTACTCCACACACACACACACACACACACATACACACACAAATCACTAAACAATTTATATTATAAATCAAAATATATCAATCAAACAAATTTAATAATAATCCATCAAGTATAGCAATAAGACCATCATAGCAAATCCCAAAATGAACTAACGTGGAATTCACAAAAAAAATCAACACTCAATTTTGATTTGCAACTAGAACTAAGTGTCAGTTCAGGAAAAAAAATTTCAACAATTGATATTGATTTACAAATATGCTTCTAAACGTCATCGAAAACCAATCCGCGAATAAAATAAATAAGGAAAACATTAATATATTATCAATTACATCCAAACTCATATATAAACAATTTTATTTTATAAACCAATTTAATAGAAATGCATATAACAGTCCAAAACTTCAAAGAGTTGAGGTGATTCTTGATGATAAGCAACACGGATACCAAAAGATTCGAAGAATACCATATATCACTAATGTCAACAAGAATTAGAGAGAATCACAGAACATGTTTGACACAAATTAATCAACCCATGATTTTTACACGAGTTACCATTTTCACTAAATCTAAATATTCTCTTATTTTATTTTTAACCTCAAAGAGATAAAAAGATCAAAACACAAATATGCAAGAGAACATAAAAACAAAAACAAACACACATGATGGAATTATCTTTTAATAACGGTCAAAAAGTGTGATCGAAAATGAACCTTAACAATCACACTCTCAAAGATCACGTTTTGACAAAATAAAAAAATCCGTGATTAAATAACATATATCACACTTAAAATCTGATCTATTTATGATTTTGTAGTAATTAAACAATAGCTGAGATACAACAGCCATGAAAAATTGAGCCAACGATCACCAAACAACACACACCATCGAGGTCTGAAAATATTAGCATCAATCCATTCCACCAAAGTATGCTTGAAAAAATCTCAAAAATATTGAGGGAGGATAATACTCTTCCAAACATGTAACGAGAGCAAACACTCTCAAATAGCATGTAGTGTATTCTCTGTGTTACAACCAAAAAGCTGACAGTGGGCATCCTCACATAAACCACGAGCCAATCTTCATCTCATTTGTAAGAAGCCGGTTATGCTGACTTAACCAAGTAACAAATTTCCATCGAGAGGGCCCCTTCACCTTCCAAATCTTCTTCTACCCCTACTGCTCCAATGAAAACTAAAACAACAAAATATAATTTATAGTACACCCAAATAATAAAACAAATCAAAAATTTTAAATTACACCACTATAACTTGACTTTTTGCGCTCCTTTCGGAAGACGAGGAACCCTACAATATGGACTCTACTTATGGTTCTGAATTTGATCTCACAAGTGTATTGTGAAATAGATAAACACCAAAGTATCAAAATCCGGCAAATCTTTTGAAAAATCGATGTTTGAATCAATGCCAAAAATGGATTCCTTTGCTAGATTTCAGAGTCGTCACCTAAATATTTTTGAAAAATTTAGGAAACCCAGGACTCGTGCCAAAGGCCATTAGTCCGTCATTATCAAAGTGTTTCGGCTCGGGAACTTACGTACGAGAGGGGAAGGTCATGAATTGAGTACCTCCCTCGCCCGATCATGGATCGGCCTCTACTAATCATGATGTAATTTTTATTTACATTATATGCTTTTATTTCAATTTATTAGGCTACTTTACTATGTGACGCATACAAGTATAGATTGATTTGCAAGAATTGGAATATTTGATTTCGTATTTTATTTAAAATTGTTTTGTGAATTTGCCACTTGAAAAAGTGGACTTAAAATGGACATTAATCAAACTATCCCTAATTCAAGCAACTAACCTTCACCCACAGGTATTCAAACAGATATATCATTTAAGCAACTAGCCTCATAGAAGCATGCTTCGACATAGTAACACAAACATCCAATGCAAGATGTTAAAACATAAAATTGCTCGCTTAGTACTCCGAGCCAAAACAAAACAAAATAATTAAAAAAATATGCATACTCCTAATTAATGCAATATGACTAATGTAACGCACACACTATGTATTTTTATAAGCTCAACTATGAGCATGACATATGATTTCATTTCAAGACATGCAATGAAACACGTATTCAAGTAATGAATTTGAACATTTGATATTGGGTTAGTATGATGAGCCGAGCCTTGGATGCATGCAAGACAATGGATGCAAAGCATAAGAATGCTAATTTGAAAAAAAAATGATGTTTTATTCTAGCCATCGTAAACAATTAAATAAAAATGAGAAAGACGTGGGGTTGGAAGACATATAATTTATTACATAATGGCCCTCGTGCAAGAGGGTGCGAATCAAAATTAGAAAGTCCAAATTAAACTAACTATTACAAAACTGAATGAATAAATTAAACGAAGACTTAACTATCTAACTATGCTATTATAACAAGGATAATAATGATAAGCGAACTAACTATTTAAGCTAACTAGCTTATATCAATTACAAAGGGACAATAATTATAAATTAAAACACTCATAATTAACAAGATTAGTTATAACAACAATAATAAATAAATTAATTAATTACAACAATGATCACGATGTAAGCAAGGATGCGTAAGGGTTGCATGCACAATGTCCGAGAACAACTCTGTCTACCCTAGGCTTACTTTGTTTCACCTTCAACCACTGCCATTTGTTTTCTGTAAAAATACACTGCTGACTAAACATTGATGACCGGCCGGCCCTTGAAGAAGCCCGGCTGGGCCTAAAGAAGGCCGGTCGTGCCTTAATTTCATACAAAATTGTTTTTTTGTACTCTGAAGTGAAAACAGTGCAAACAGAGTGTTATGGACTCTGTTTGTCCCTCTCACACTTCTCTATGATGAGAAAGCCTCGAGAGAAGGTTGGAATCGTTTCTAAAACAATTAATGAGCAAGTTGATTGCTTGATGATTTTGGATAGAATTTGGACAAAAATCGATAAATGCAATGAACAATAACCACCCCTCCCTCTTATCATAAGAGGGAAGCAGAGACACTTTAAGATTCACCAAAACATTATGGATTGATGTAAGGAAACCCTTGACACAACGGATTCAGCATAACGTCCGGCCAAACCCCAAGCAATATAACAAAAACCGATGCAAAACGAATGCTCGGGGGCCAAAACACGCAGTTCGGGGTCCCGAAAATAAGCTGTTGAGCACCGAAAGTGGCATTCGGCCACGAAGTGGGTCTCTCAGACCCTAGTGTCCATCAAAGGGGAGTAAATAAGATGCAAGCCAAAAACCGGAGGAAACGAAGATGGTTAGACGGTCCCGAACCGGGGCACACGGCCTGACGGCTCCGAAAACCGGGAACCGGGCTCCGAAATGGGCAAAATGGCCTACGGCCACGAAATGTAGCCCACGCCCACTGAGAGATGGTCTACGGGACCTCTCCCTTCAGAAAAGAAAGCAGAAAAACCGAAGTCCGTTCGCAAACCGAGGCAAGGCTGAAGAGGTTCTAAGTCCGGAGGCAGGGCTCACGGCCGTGACTCTGAGACTTCTGAACGAGCACGATATGCAACACCACCGAGCGCTCCATCGGTGACGTCTGAGTCTTAAGGTCGGTCAAAAATGGGGTGTCTATAGTTGCCTCTCTTTGATAGAACTCGAAAATCACAAGTGACGGGAGTGAATGTCAAAGCCTAGAGACGACCTATTTTTGACAAGGCCGAAGACTTAGACAATCATACAAGATAAATAGAGATGTGCCCGCAGGCGTGCCCGCAGGCAAAAGGGGCAAAATGCAAAATGATATGCACAGGATCAGATGTAATTCAATGATCATGCAAGTGCAGCAAGCTGTAATGAAGCAAGTATTCGCAAATAGATGTAACAGTTTTAAGCAAGAATGCAAAGCAACAACTACATTTCATGCAGTTAGGAATGCGGAGAATTATTCAATTCTCATCGCGTCTCACACGGAGAAGATACGATACCTGCGTGATTCGTCTGGTCACACCAGCCTCAAATGAGCCGTACATAAAATATCGTGCCTGCAAAAGAAAGAAATTCAACAAGAACAATATGCTAACAACATATATTCAATGTGATTCCTGAAAGTTTGGCACGCGTGGTGCCGGCGGGTGAATGTCATAAAGCAGTGTGATACAGGTAAGGTGCGCAAGATAGCGCGATGCAACGCACTAACAAGTGCAGGTGAGATGCGCAAGATAGCACGAATGATACAATGCACAAAATAGTGCGATGCGCAAAATAGCGCAAGTGAAATGTAATGCACTAACAAGCACATGTGAGACGTGCAAGATAGCGCGATAAAATGCATGCACAATGCAAGTAATGTGCACAAAATAGTGCGATGCACAAAATAGTGCGATACGCTAAACAGCGCGATTGATTTGAAATACACAAGATAGTGCGATGTGATATGCAAAGCACAGGACAGTGCGATTGAGGTGCGCAAAATAGCGCGAATGTAAAACTGCACAAAGCAGTGCGATGCGCAAAATAGCGCGAATGTAAACTGCACAAAATAGTGCGATGGAGGTGCGCAAGATAGAGCGAATGATAAACTGCACAAAACAGTGCGATTCAGGTGCGCAAGATAGCGCGATTGATTAACTGCACAAAATAGTGCGATTCAGGTGCGCAAGATAGCGCGATTGATTTGAAATGCACAAGATAGCGCGAATAATAAACTGCACAAAACAGTGCGATTCAAGTGCGCAAAATAGCGCGATTGATTTTGAAATGCACAAGATAGTGCGATACGCTAAACAGCGCGATTACTTTGAAATGCACTAAACAGCGCGAGTGATTTGAAATGCACAAGATAGTGCGATACACTAAATAGCGCGAGTGATTTGAAATGCACAAGATAGTGCGATACGCTAAACAGCGCGATTGATATGCGATGCACAAGATAGTGCGAGTGAAATACAACCACAAGATGCACAAGACAGTGCAAGTGAGATACAAAGTGTAAGTGCACAAGACAGTGCGATAAAATGCATCTTCTATGCAAGTATGGAGGCATTTTCTATGCAAAAGATATGGGCATTTTCTATGCAAGTATGGAAGCACAATTTATGCAATATTGAAAGCAAGCATATTCTATGCAAGCCACAACGATGCGCGGCACGCATGTAACAACAGTGTATATGAAAGTTCACATTCTATACAATAGAGGATCATCAAATATGTACTCTGGTGCCTCTGATTTGCCTCTTAGAGGACTTCGCAACCCACTCAGCTCAAAAAGGGCACACCCTATTCAAATTGGCGAGAGATAACATCTGCATGGGAAACCCTCAGGTGCTGCTTGGATTGCCATTCTGACTTGAAGTAGGCTTACACTTGGGGTCGAGATACACTCTTACTCCAGAGAAACAGCGAGGCCTGAGAAGGTGCACCTGGAATACAATTTCGGATTTTGCTAAAGTTAAAACATGCTAAGATGCTCCAAATTTTCCTCTTTTCTTTTGCTTTGCAGTCCGGAGCCTAAATAGCTTCAGATAGGTCCTTGCTTTACTGTTCTGACATGACCTGGGTTGAACCCTGCGGTTTTATGAAAGAACCAATTCTGTTTTGCACAAATGTGGAGAATGGCACAGCACTCTGAGCACAGGATGATTTTTCTTTTGAAAATGAGAAAATGATTCTCAACCGGGTATTGAGCCTACAACTGACCACAGCCAAAACATCTCAACAAAAAAAAAAAAAAAAAAAAAACAATAGGTAAACGACCTAAACACAACGAGACACACTCGGGACGACTCAAAGCAGGAATCGAGACACACAAAACAAATGACACGACACTCAGACGTGCACAGGGAGCCTGTTTCACCGGGTAGTGTTTCTCACCCTTTCTCATTTGTGGTTCTCACATCACTCGGCCCTCAAGCTCTGTTTTTCTGAAAAAAAACCCTTTTCTCACTTTTTCTCTCATCGCACATCTCTTTATTCTTCAATCTCTCATTTTTCAATCCCTCCCCTGGGTGGTTGATGGATAAACAGCAAGTTGAAGGCTCTCGCCCCTAGCACTCAGCTAGATTCTTCTTCTTCTGCACGCAGCTAGTGAGTTTCTCCCACATAGGGGTTGCACTACAACTGGGTGTGTAGCAAATTTGCAGCTGGCATCGATTGATGATGCTTTGCTGGGGAGTTTGGACGTGATAAGATCTGTCCAGATGAGGGAGTGGAATATCTTGCCCCATTCCAGTTCGTGCTTCGCACTTAGCTTGATACCTCGTTGCTTGGAGGGTGAAAGAACCTTCAACCGTTTGTCGGTCAGCTTCAGTGGTGCCCTTTCTGGCAGGTAGAGTGCCCTTCTTGACAAATATTGTGCCCTTTCTGTCAATGATGTTGATAATGAGGAAAAGACAGAACACCTGACTCAACTGTGTCCCTAGTTCATCATTTTGACCATTTTTTTTGTTTTTGCTTTCTATTAAAACAGTTTTGACCAAAATGAGAGTTAGATTACATGCTTGTTCAGTTTTTTATTTGAAATCATGCAAGTCAGGCTATAAGCACTGAAAATTTTCCTTTTTTGGGTCCAAGAAAATGGTCCAGTTTTGGAAAAGATGGAATAATTTTCGAGAAAATTAGTCAACCTCAGTAAAAAAATCTCAAAAACTATTTTTGCAAACGGCCACTTGCTCAACGAGCATGAAACCCACTCTCGAGATACACAACCTCGGATCCAAGGGAAAACTGCCCCGTGCTTGAAGAGAGCTTCATGGCAACGGAAAGTTGCCCCTTGTTTGAACGGCACTGCAGCGCATTGAATGGCAACGGAAAGTTGCCCCTTGTTTGAATAGCGCCGCAGCACACTGAATGGCAACGAAGAGTTACCCCTTGTTTGAAATGACACCGCGGCGTTTTGAATGGCAACGGAAAGTTGCCCCTTGTTTGGATGGTGCCGCAGCGCATTGTAGTCAGTCTTCGGAGCGACGAACACAACCAGACTCTCGGATACAGAGAAGGCGAAGATGATCAGAACCATCTCATGGACACAATCAAATTTGAATTGTTTTACGGCTGGACTTCAGGATGAAGTTGCCTACGTATCCCAAAGATGGGAATCAAGCCTTATGTAGTTCGGGGTCAGGGTACACTCGGGTATTTAACCTCTCCTTTTTATGCTCTAACTTTTGCCAAGGCGCCTGTTGCAGGTTTTCAACCTTGCGAGCTATGTTTTTCTTTTCTTTTCAATTCTTTTCATTTCTTCTTCTTTTTTTTTTCTTTTCTTTTCTTTTCATTTCTCTTTTTTTTTTTTGCATTTTTCTTCTTTTTTTATTTTTTTTATTTTTCTTTGCTCTAACTTTTGCCTGGGTCGCCCTTTTGGGTTTTCGACCCAGCGAGCCTCTCGAAAGGTAAAAGTGTAACAAGTCCATGCCAAATGGTTTTGAGATTGAAGCCCTCTATATCCAGGAGAGTGGCTGTTGTATTGATTTGCAGAAGGATCCACCTGTTGGCTCTTCGAGCACATCGGATATTTTTGTCCCTAGTTCAAAGGGTACTTCTGTTCTAGCTTTGCAAGCTTCTTCTGATCTTTTGATCTTCTTGATCCGACTTTCCTGACTTCTTGTTCGAGGGCTGCTTCAAATCTGGCCACACAGGCCTCACATTGTAGTTGACCGTTGAACATTCTGAATCCTAGTTCAAGGTTTGAAAGCAAAGGGGTTGAGTCTCGAGGCTGAGAGTGATCCTAAGCTGCACAATCTCAAGAGCGATTCCACACATGTCTTCGCAGGACCGCGCAAAATATTTTTTGAAAGTTTTTAAGAAAGCGACAAATCGCTCGCGTTGAAGACAGTGTAGGACCCATCTGGATCAAAGCTAGGGTCCTTCTCAGTACTTATACTAACAAGCATGATTTCATTCATTAAGGGCTTAGCACGCCTCTCTTTCTCTCAATTTGATCAAAGTTTTGCAAATCCCGAGGAATTCCTCTCTCTTTGTTTTCACCGTAGTGTTCAAAAAGGTTTTGAAAAACTCAGGTCATTACAATGACTTCAAGGCACAAGAGAGCAGGTGGAATGCACTGCCATTTCATTCAAATCCCGGTACAACTAGCACACGGCAGAAGCAAATGTGAGAGCGTGAAAATCACTGCTGTTTCATTCAAAATCTGTTGGCATAACTGGCTCCCTAGTAGAAACAGACTCAAAACAAAACAAAAAGACAAACAGGAAACAAAATGGTGACGCCCGAGGTAACACCCCTGGAATCACCCGACTCCTATACAACAGGACTGACTCGATACAACAAGACAGACCGGACTGACTCAGTATGAAAGGACTGATTCAATACAAAAAGGCAAGACTGACCCAATACCCAAGTCAGAAAGCAAAATTAACAGCACTTGTACATTGCTCAAAACAGTGCATGCCATCCACCACAGCTGGAGTAATCTGAGTGCCATCCGCAGGTGGTTCATCTCCCGATCACATAACCACATTATCCCCCAAGTTCACTGACCCAGTGCCGATAGACTTTGCTGAGCTCGGCAGGAGGATGACCCCGTTGTCAAATAGATCCTGTACTTCATGGCGAAAGCGAGCGATTGTTGGTAGTATGGCGGTTCTTGATGGTATCGCAGATCTTGGGTAGCATCATGCGTAGCCGGAAGAGGGTTCGGGAGAGACCGGGGCTCAAGGGGTTTGAGATGGCCTTGTCCAACAAGGATTTGGAAAGCTTTGGATAAAGGCATGTGGAGGGCATGGAAGACCCTCTGACCTCACGGTTGGTACTTCTGGGTTTGTGGATTTTTGCTGGACGCACCAGCAAAGGGATTGGCAGGTGCTAGCCTGGTTTGCCGATCTCTTCCGAGTGGAGGATTATAGCTGAAGGGAACATTCTTGGTACAACGGTCCTTCTCCCGGCTTGCCTCTCGATTCAAACTGCCTCCAACTTGAGTGGCAAAAGTGTCGTTCACAGTTTTTGTGACAACCGCGTGCACTTGTTCTTTGTTCAGTCCCTCGGCTTTCAAAGCCTCAACAGCCAACAGAAGATGCTCATGGGGATCCATGTTCGCCCTTATCTTGTTCTTTCCGTTCGCTTCCACTTTGCCAAGGGTTTGCCTTCTCCCAATGCAGCCCGTCCCAAGCTTGGGGAGCCTTTTGACATGAACTCCCTGGTAGGCGATGTGGTTGATGATGGAGCCAAAACTCCAAAGGCTAAATCCGCCACTGTTCTCTGAAGATCTTCAATCATCCTCATCAGCTTGGAAGTAGTGGGTTCATGGGTTTGAGATGATTGGGGTTTAGGTGCACCCATCATGCATAAGTCCATGCTTTTTGGGATAAACACCTCAGGCTTGGATAGATGGGCCGGGGTGATGTATATGCTGGGGTCATAGGTAGATGGCAGTGTATGGATGAGATTGAGGTAGGTGGGAAATGTTTGGTCATTGGGGTCTGAAGGTGGAGCTATCGTCCGGTTATCGATGAGATTTTGGACCTCATGACGAAGGCGGTAGCAACGGTCGGTGCCATGACATACGGCCGATGGTACATACAGTACTTGGCGGGGTTATGTCTAGCTGGGAGTGGGTTGGGAAGAGGTTGAGGATCGAGGGATTTGAGATGCCCTCTTTCCATCAGGAGTTTTAGTGCGCTAGTCAGGTTCATATAGAGAGGGGTGAAAGTTCTGCCTTGGGCTCGGGCTGGGTCGGCTGTTTGTAGGCTTGGATTGGCAAAAGGGTTGGCTGTGGCGACTGTATTGATTTCAGTGGGTTCGGGAATAGTGCTACTTCCGGCATTGGTACTCCCTACAATCGCCCTCCTTGTCGGTTCACTTGTTCTGGGAATGATCCCACTGTTGAACGCATTCTCGACCTGGACCCCCAGTTCATGCAAACTTTTGAAAGTGAATAGCGGAGCCATTATCAATTTCTGCAACATATCATGCTCGAGGTTCCGCACCATCATCTGCACTTCATCCCTCTTAGAAGGGCGACGATCTGTCATTTGTGCTGCCTTTGCTCTCCATCTCGCAACAAATTTCACAAAAGGCTCTTTTGGGTTTTGGCGGGTTGCTTCAAGTTCTTGGATGGTCATTTCAACTTGGGTATTGTAAGAATACTGATCGACAAAGGCCTCAGCCAATTCTTCCCAGTTTTGCTTCACTTTGTCCTCCAACTTAGCGTACCAAGTGACTGCTACACCGGACAGGGTTCTTCCATACAGAGAGAGTTTCTGTGGCTTAGTCAGACCCATCGGCTTTAGGACATCCAAGAAAAGTCGGATATGTACCATTGGATCCCCAGACCTGTCGAAACGGTCAATATGTGACATTTTGAATCTGTCTGGGAGCCGGACGGCAGACTCAGTGTGCCCATCCTCAATGTCAGGAATGGAGTTAAGGCCCTGTGCCTTTTGAATTACTTCTCAAGGTTCGCAATTTTCACTGCATCAAGGGGATAACGCCTCTCATTAGGCTGCACCAGGGGTCTGAAAACTTGGGCTTGAGCCAACCCTTCTCGAGGATTCGGACACTGCAAATCTTCAACTGGCGGAAGTGGGTCAAAGTTCGGCTGGGGTCCCAAAGCTGGATGTGAGGTAAATGCCCCAGATGGGCGTTGCGTTTCAATACAGGTCTCAGCCTGCATGGCAGTTCCCTGATTTAACGCTGCTACCACGGCCACAAATTCTTCCGAACCCTGTGACATCACGGTCTGCTAAGTCCGAACAAAGGTGATGTGACTGGTGACTGAAGGATCAGATGAACCGGTGAGCCCTAATTGGCCTTTCTTTGCCTTGCCTCAACGACAGAACACTGGTTGCCCTTGAATTGAATTTCTGACCTAACAAAGTCTATCAGCACTAGTCCAATGTACTCGGGGGATATCGAAGCCTTCTGAAGCTATGGTTCCAGGACTACCCTAGCAAAAGAGAAAACATGCAGCATCTCAGCCTGATTTCACCAAAACGGATATGAGCATAACAGGATGAATGTGCCCTCTACTGAATTTTGTCCCCAAAACTTTGCCTCAAATCTGATACCCTCGGGTAAAACTGATTCTCAAATACTGAACTGGTGCCCGCAGGCCTGATGCCCAAACTCATGAACTGATACATGCATTCCCTGTAGAGACGCACTCTAACAAGCACATAACAGATAAGTGAGAGCCAAAACATCCCTATGTTGGGGTAGGGTTTCCCTGTCCTATTTTGTCAGGAGCTAGGGTTTTACTACGCACACAGCGGTTTCAAACAACCTATAAACGGGTAAGCAACCTGTCCTAGTTTGGAATGGTCACTATAGATCCGAATATGCACTAGGTCGAATGGTCAAAAAAGGGTGCTTCGGTAAAACCGGGGTTTGTGTTCCCATACTGGCAGAGCCCGTAACCGGTCAGCCTTACGAACATGCCTTGACAAGACAAGCCTTCGGCAAACCGCTCAGGAATAGCAGATGGCAAACACGGTGTCTTAGGCGCACCAATGCAAATGCAATGCAAAGAAACACACAAGTGTAGTCAAAACCAGATATCATGAGTTCGAGTCAAGTTCTCTAAATCCCCAGCAGAGTCGCCAGAAACTGTAGACGTCCCCGAACGCATCCCGGGGAAAAGGAGTGCGAATCCCTCTCGTTCTGGTTCGATATTGGGTCACTACAGTTCGAAGGACTCAAATGTCACGGTTCTCAATCTTGAACCAAAGAGTCCAAATCCGGAAAATCGTTTTGAAAACAGATTTTTTGAAAGAAGTGCCAAACATGGACTGCTTCGCCAGATATAGAGTCGCCACCTAAATGTTTTTTTAAATGGGAAATTTAGGAAACCCTGACTCGGTGCCAAAGGCCACGTGTCCGTCATCACCAAAGTTACCTCGGCTCGGGAACTTGGGTACGATTGGGGAAGGTCACTTCGTGAGCACCCCCGCTCTCCTGGTCAAAGACCGGCCTCTACTAACCATGATATCTTATTTTGAAAACATTGTGAGTTCTTATTCCGGTTATTAGCCTAGGTTACTATGTGATGCGCACAGCATACAAGTATAGACTGGGTCGCTTGAATTGGAACAAAACATTTCATGTTTGTTTGTTTGAGAATGGTTTGATGGTGTTACCCGCAGGTAGGCTTAGAAAATATGATTTTGCCACTATCTAGTGGGCTTAAAACAAACATTTGATGAATTGTCCAATCTAAGTAACTCAACCTCCACCCACAGGCATCCAAGGCAGTTATATTACATAAGCACATAGCCTCATGGTAAGCATGCTATTCATGGCAACACTCACACGCATGCAAGGATGCTAAAGCATAAAACTCACCGAGTACTCCAAGCCAAAACAGAAGCTCATTAGAAATCTATGCATGATCCTAAATATAAAGAATTGCCTAATGCAACACATGCAAAGATGCAAACTATAGCAGGCTCGGCTGTCCTAAACATGGCATACAAAAAAATGGCTCCACAAGGGAGGCTATGAAGCAAGCGGTATATGCAAAGCCCAAATGGAAAAACACCCTTCTACAACACTGAAGAGGGACTAAAAATATGAACATTTACAGTAGATGACATCCCCCAAATCAGTATGAAAACATGCCAAAAATGCCATGCAAGAAATAGGCCACAAGAGGGTATAACATGAAGTAGGCCAAAAATTCATCAAACAAGAAAATACCCTTCATGAAATATATCTATGGGGTCAAAATATGACCATTTTCAGTTCTGATGATGGCCAAAAACAGAAGCTAGATAAGCCTAAAAAGGCATGCAAAAATGGGGGCCAAAAAGGGGTATAATGGTAGGTACAACATGGAGGCCCCAAAAAAGGTTAATCCCTTCTACAATGTTGTAGAGGGACACAAAATAAGCTTACTCACAGTTCATGACATGCTCCAAAACAATTTACATATAGGCCAAACAAATCATGCAAATTTACGGTAAATAGGAGAGATTATGAAGCAAGTGCAAGATAGGGGGCCCAAACAGGGTTGAGCCCTTCTTCAATGTTGAATAGGGGCTCAAAATAGGCCCTCTTACAGTTTACATTATGCTCGAAAATAGATCACTCATAGGCTAGAAATTTCATGCAAAAATGTGACATATAAGATGATATTGAAGCAAGTACAAGATGGTGATCTCAAATAGGGTTGAACCCTTCAACAATCATGTAAAATGGTTCAAAATAATGACCCTTTCAGTTAGGGTCGAAGCTCAAAACAACAAGAAAATAGGCTAGAAGAATGGTGCAAAAATGAGCTACAAAAGGGG
Organism: Camellia lanceoleosa; assembly: GCA_025200525.1. Classification (NCBI taxonomy): domain Eukaryota; kingdom Viridiplantae; phylum Streptophyta; class Magnoliopsida; order Ericales; family Theaceae; genus Camellia; species Camellia lanceoleosa. The sequence continues at coordinate 54,988,951 of CM045760.1, forward strand.
GAAATGACAACATACCCTTGTAGACAAGTCTTGGCTGCCTTTGGCTTGAAGAATGGATGCCTCCTAGTTGCTGGAAAGCTCTCCAAGCTGCTGGAAATGGAGTGGTGGTGGTGGTGCTTGGTGGTAGTGAAGAAATGGAGCCAAAACTTGAGAATATGAGAGAGAAATGGAGAGATATGTATGTGTATCCGCAAAGCAAGTTTTCCAACCCTTGAGGGAGAGCTAGAGCTGCTGTGTGTATGCAAGGATGGAGGAGCAATGGAGGTAAAATGTGTAAGGAAATGGGATTAAGTTTCCCTCCTCAACAAAAGTCTCCCGAAATCAGATCTTTTGGGGGAAAAAGTTACACAACTGTAAAGTACACAGCATGGGGATCAGGGCCGGACAGCTTTTTTGTGGCAGGTGGCCGGCCGGCCACCCCCCATGGCCGGCCGGCCAAGGGGCAAAAATGAAAAGCTGATTTTCTGGCCGGCCACCACATATTGGTGGCCTCCCATGTGTGTACAACAAGACCCTGTGGTTAGAAATTGGCAACTGTAAAACAGGAGAGACAACAAGGCGCTTTTAGGAGGGGTTCAAAAGGTTCAATTTGAGTTACTGGCTGGCCATGTGATATTAGGGTCCTCCCATGTGTGTACAACACAAATATGTGGTTTGGCCTTGAAGAAAATGCTCCTAGGGTGGTCAACATTGGCCCGGAAGTGAGAAAAACGGGCGTCGGAGGGCGCCGGAGGAGCATAACTGGTTGCTGAGACAATTGCTGGCCTCCCACCCTTCAGTGACCTTCCTGGTGATAAAACAGAGGTACCTGCCAAAAATGAACAAAAACCGATGCAAAACGAATGCTCGGGGGCCAAAACACGCAGTTCGGGGTCCCAAAAATAAGCTGTTGAGCACCGAAAGTGGCATTCGGCCACGAAGTGGGTCTCTCAGACCCCAGTGTCCCTCAAAGGGGAGTAAATAAGATGCATGCCAAAAACCGGAGGAATCGGAGATGGTTAGACGGTCCCGAACTGAGGCACACGGCTCCGAAATGGGCAAAATGGCCTCTGACCCACGAAATGTAGCCCACGGCCCTTTGAGAGATGGTCTCTGGGACCTCTCCTCCCTTGAGAAAAAGCAGAAAACCGAAGTCTGGTTCGCAAACCGAGGCAAAACCTGAAAGAGGTTTGGAAGTCCGGAGGCAGGGCTCACGACCGTGACTCTGAGACTTCTGAACGAGCACGATATGCAACACCACCGAGCGCTCCATCGGTGACGTCTGAGTCTTAAGGTCGGTCAAAAATGGGGTGTCTACATTCACCGCGAAATTCCGAAGTAACACGTGTCATGGCTTGGGTGTTTTGAATTCACCCTTTTGGATTGTGATTATAAACTACATGTGTGTTTTGGTTTTCATACTTCTACTATGGTGATGATATTAAGTCCCTAAACTTGTGCTATGTTTTTGTATATGCTTGAATTGAGGACTTATGACTGATGTATCTAAGACTATGTGTATAAAAGTTTGTTTCCATTTAGGTTCTCACAGCTCATTGGACGATGTAACAATTATTAATTGGCTTCCGCCAGCCCCTATTTTCTATAATTATTTTTTTAGTGTTAAGTAGGCTTTTGGTAATCACTGATTACTGGCCGGTTACGATACTAAATCCATAGGATGGGTTTGGGTCGTGACCAGATACCACAAATACATTTTAGAAAAAATGGACATTCATTCGTGATTCATAAAATAGCATTTCAGAAAGCAAATCATATCATTTCAGTGAGAAAATACTTATAGTCAAACATAGCTTTACAAAGTTATTACTAACAGATAGCTCCAAAAGTAGATATGACAGATTAGACAGATCAGATAGCTCAGATAGACGTTAGCGCATGACCTACACAAACACACTACTACAAAAACAGATAAAGATCACACTTTTTTGGTGTGATGTATGTTATTTAATCACACTTTTTAAGTTTTATTAAAGTGTGATCTTTGGGAGTGTGATTAAAAGTGGTCATTTTTAATCACACTTTTTAAGTGTGATATAAAATATTTAGATCACACCTTTTAAGTGTGATTAAAAGTATTTTGATCACATCTTTTAAGTGTGATTAAAAGTATTTAGATCACACATTTTAAGTGTGATCTTTGGAAGTGTGATTAAAAAGGGTAAAAAGTGTGATTAATAACATTTAGATCACACCATTTAAGTGTGATTACAAATATTTACATCACATCTTTTAAGTGCGATTAATAACATTCACTACTAAAAAAAATACTTTTGTGACCGTCACATGCCGTCGCAAATAATAAAAATACAGTTGCAAAAGACTTTTTGCGACAGCTATTTTTCCGTCGCAAAAAAAAAAAAAAAAATAAAAAACACTTTTAGCGACCATTGTTTTACTGTCGCAAATAATTATTTATTAAAAAAAAATCATATATGAGTTTGCTACAACAAAAAAATCAATTACAAGCACCAACCAATTTTTTGTAAATGAAAAATAACAAAATTAACAAATTAATTAAATTTATAATAGACATTATCCATTAACCATCTTTAAATACACTGTACTAAAAAATTCAAGTCTTCAAAAAAAAAAAAAAAAAAAAAAAAAGAAGAAGAGCAACATAATCTTTAGCTCCCAACATCAACCGCTCGATCGTATCAACTATTCCCTCAACAAAATCTGCAAAAACATATATCAAACTTGACTTGAAAATTTAATGCACTTAAATGTGTTAGTTTAGCTTAAAATAATCAAAATAAAACTATGTCAGTGACCTATCTCTATGGTAGATCAGTAATTTGCAACAAGAGTTTTAATTACCTTAAGAGCAACTTCAAGCTTAACTATGTCATCCAAATGTCACTAAATCCGAAAATATATGTTTTCTGACAAGATTTTCAACAGAATATCAAGCAAATCAACCAAACAAATCCAAGATAAGATGAGATAAGATGAGACAGGATTGAACCTGAACTTCATCTTCATCCCTTGCTCTTTAAACTTTAAAACGAAAGCATTTATTTGGTGTCCTCTGGCCCTGGTTTATATATCCACGAATAGCAAATGAAGTAAATAATTCAGAGTATAGTTAGCAACCAATCCAAGATAAGATGATCTAGCTAGTAGCTATACAGCACAGGAACGGAAAATAGCTTGTCAACCAGCAATTGTTGCCCAAACAAATTTTTAGAATAAGAATTTAGCTATCCAAATTTTACGCACTTGGAATACATGTTTTAAGCACTAAGCCATTTGAAGGTACACAAAATCATTGCAAATTGTGCAGTCGAACAAAAACAAATGACCAAAAAGCGATATTTTTAACTGTCAACAATTGGGCATTTGGTCTAGTCCTGAGTTCAAGAATGCCCCATTTAATCAGTGAATTCACTCATCCTATCAAGTTTGTTTATTACACTTACTTATTTTCAAAATCAATAAAAGAATATCAAAACCCAAGTCATCCCAAAAATTATCAAATCTAGCTTTTTACAGCCAACATTCTCACAAAAGAAATGGCAACAAGAAGAAGATAGCATGCTAAACTATTTTATGTGGGTAGCAAGGCCCAGCCAAACACAGGAAAACTTAATGCTATGTTTGGTTGGGGGATTTGGGAAGGGATTTGAAAAGCGAAAGAGAAAAAATAGCTGAAATGTGAATGAAATATATCTAAATTTCATATAATTTTACACACATTTTCAAAATAATAATCAAGAAAGTTCGTTTGGAGACTCGAAACATAAATGGTTCTGTCACTAGTATGAAGGCACTTACAGTTTCAATGTTGCAAGCTCTTTGGCCAATGCCATATTCCTTTCCTGCAGCCTCACACACTCCAAAGTTGATCTATCAAGTTTCTATTATACAGGGAAGGAGCTAAATGAGAAGGTTTCAATCAACCTGTGTAAACATGTAAAACACAAAAAACACACTCAACAATTTGAAAAAAACTGTATGCCTCCATAATCAGGATATCTACTTAATTTTAAGCCACTCCTATCATTACCAAACAACTTGTTTGGTGCTTTTTAAAAATAAGAAAAAGCACCATCAAATAATCAAAACCCGAACAGGTTAGCATCTATTTGGAACCTGGATGCCATACAATTTTACAGTTATTTCAAACAACAGGAAGCAGGAAACAGGATCTCAAGCCCACAGTTATATTCCAGGTACTTCACAAGAACAGAAACAAAAAGGTGCCTAGTTTGTGCAACAAAAATAACAATAACAACAATAATGTACATACACCAATTATTGACAAAACATGGTGAGAGAAGTGTAAATCTTAGACATTATTTCAAATTGGAGCAGCAATTCTTACTAAGATTAGTGCCTGTTCTGAGAAAATCAGGACGAAGAGTGGAAGGAAATCAAGACCGTTCGCCAATTCCAAAGAATCAAACATTGGAATCCACAGTCTCAAGCTCCGCAATTACTTTATCAACAATTGTTCCTGATAACACTGATGCATGTAGTCAAAGGAAACATTTACAAAACTAATATTGTTAAACATATGTATTCATAAATTGAGTTCAATGGATTTGCTTGCTCACATTTTTTTCTTTTACTATGACAACTCAAATGCATGTATAGACTAATGAGAGAGCATAATTTTATTAAAATGGACGCTTGAAATAAGGATTCTGTCACTGAACCCAAATCCTCTTCTAATGGCACTTCAAACTTAGTCATTTAGAATCCCATTAAGCTCCCAGATTTTTGCTAGTCATTAATAATCTTTCTACGATAATCTGTTAATCTAATTGAACCAATGCCTTAATTTTTGGATGAGAAGCAAACTGAATAAGTAGTTTAGAAAAAGTAACAGGGAAAAAAAAAATCTAGAGCACCATTCCACATATCATTGATGTTATGATCCTATTTCTCAAAACCTAAACAAAGATAGTCAAGGGAATAATTTGTTTGAAATATGTATGAAATATTATTTATGTTCTAATGCAGTGACACCTTCTAAAAGTGACAATGAATGTGACATGCCTACAGATGCAACAAAGTTACAAACATAGTCAAGAACAGAAAAGAGCATCTAAAGAATTTCAAAGCATGTTATTCAAGCAATATTTTAAATTATTTTTTAAAATAATTTTTTAATATATAATTAAATTATTTTTTAAAATAATATTTTTACACAATCATATTTTTAAAAATAACAATGGGTTAAAACAAACAGAGATGTAATAAAAATTGAGGGAACAAGCAGAGATGGAAACCTCGGCAAAAAAAACCTTTTGCCTAGCAATGGAGGCTAGCTAGCTAGATGTCAAGAGCAAAAATGAAAATGGACAAAATACCTCCTGTGATGTAGAACCTATTAGAGGAAGAGAAATCAACTTCACTAGCAAAAATACCTTATGTAGCCCCTTTGCCTTCTTTTTGGGAGATGCTCTAACCAATAAACCCAAAAACGGACATTGGACACTCACCTATTGATCATTTTTAATTGACCACCTAGTTACCTGTGCTAATCTAATAAACTATTTGCCAACAAATCAGCTTGTAAAATCAAAGCAACAACAAATTCAAGTGAATTGTGAGTAAAATTGAAATCAAAGGGTGCAGAGCAAGCTATAAATCAAAGTTATAATATTGCAATAAATTCATAATATATCTTCTCAACTCTTCTTGTGTATACATCTTTTGCAACAAGAACAAAATAAGGAGCCAAAATCTTTTTATAGCTTATTTTCCACTGTAAAAATCACAAGAAAACTTCTTATGTCAGACTCTCACAAGAATTTATCTGCATGTACTTTACCAAAAGAAAGAATTTTTCTGCATGAAAGTCTAAAAGGTCCCAAACGATGAGATATGCTTTCTAGATAGGGCGGAGTGAAGCAGGAGGATAAGAGAAAATGAAAATGAGTAGAGATGGTTCTAAAACAAAGATGTCAAGTTTAAAAAATGAGCATACTAATAAACTAAAGTCACTTGAAAAATGATCATTCTCCAAAGAGTGACAAAATAAACAATTTATTTTCAAATTACATGAAGCACAAACAAACAATTTACCAAAAGAAGTCCAATTATGTTTGTAGGTTGCTCATAGTAGACTGGCACTCTTCTATGCCCTTTCTCCAAAATTAAATTCATCAGCTCCCTATTAGATATCAAGCATCATCATATATATGATCAGAACAAAGTTAAAAAAGACTTCAAGTAAACCTTCTATTCAAAAGTTTTCCAAAGCATGCAACACCTGTCAAGTTTGGCATTGATATCAACAAAGAAAAGTGTCGATATGGGAGTCATGGCATCACTAGCTATTTTCTCAAGAAGCCCAAGTGCTCCAAAGAATAATTGTTGTCTCATCATGTGTGAGTTCTCCACCTTTTCAAATTTCGCTTACAGTAATCGAAGACTATCAAGTCACAAGATAAAACAGAAGGAAAAAGGAGCTCTTTGCAATGGAGTTTGAAGTGAAAAATAAAAAAGGGATAACATTAACTTCGGGAGATTTTTTTATAGACGAGAAAATTAAAATTCCTGCAAGCAGCACATTTTGTAGGAAAAAAGGAGGAGTATTGGATGGATGTTTTAAGGATTCCTCAATTGGAGACCTTTTTTTTCTTTTGCGTGTGGGTGGGTGGGTGGGTGGGTGGGTGGGAGGGAAGGGGATGGACCAAATTGCATCATAAATAAAATAAAAATAATGTCGTTAGTTCATAATACTTTCACAAACGTGTCTACTTACCTCATTACCATGCAAATCAACTAGTGTTTTCAACTTAGTTCTATGGAAAAGTGCTACATGTCCATGTCCTAGCAGAAAATCTAATAGCTGAAAATCACAGACAATAAGGGTAGCCAAGAAGACTAATTAGAAAGACCAACCAATGAATTTGCTTTAAGTAATGCAATGCAATAGTGCTGAGCAAACACAAGTACCTTGCTTATTGGATATGCTACAGGAAAACAAATCCAAACAAGAACGCGGACAAATGGGGCTACAGCTGCACCAATAGCCAACCCATATCTAGAACAAACAGATTGTGGTATAATCTGTTCACACAGACTAGTAGTAATTAGCACATGCAAATTCACCAGCTGATTTAACCAGGAAAATTGAAATATCATGATGCGAAAAATAGATTTGAGTTTTCTAAGAGCACTTCTTTAGAAAATGTATCCATGCTACAAGAACATAACTCAAGTTTTTGAATAAGCACTTTTTCTATCAGAACAGATGGGCAGACACATTCCCACCTCAATTGCCCATGTAGCAAATTGCAGGGATAAGAAATCAATTTTAAGTAGCTACAATCGGGCACAAATACCCTAATAAACCATAAATTTCACTGCAAATTCAAACAGCTGTCCACCTGTTCCAAAATTTATTGCTCTCTTCTAAAGAAATGTTACCTAAGATAAATCCCTCACCTCTCCAAACAGAAGTATCAATGTAACTGAAATCAGGATGGCACCCCAAGTAGTAACCAGACTATCCAAAAATATGGGAAGTGTTTGACAAAAAGAACATCTAAAAACATCAAGTACTTCACGATACATGTTATTAAAATAGCTTGTTTCAACATGTCATAATATATGTACCTCCATGGCAACAGCATTGCATATAAGCAATGTGCAAAGCAATAAATGCTGTTTTCGGACAACTGGTAATGTCTTTTCTGTTGTGAAAAAGTAAAAGATGTCAATTATAATTTATAGTAGTACACAATCAAAATAAAGAGAGAGCCAAAGAATGCAATACAATTCTACCAACCTCAGCCATATGTAGTGTTTGAAGCATTACAAAAACAAAATCTAATAGTACAGCATATTTGGCATTTATAACTTGTGTCATCACCCATACATCACTAGCATCATCTCAATTATATTTGTCTTGCAATATTTGTTTTTCTATTTATCTAGTCCAGCTAAATACCCTCCAAATGGGAAAATGCATGCCCTGTTTTCTTTGTAAGAAATGCCTTTTATTCATCAACAAGCCACTGAATGCTCTTCATACATGCTTGTCACGCTCACTCTCCTAACACTGCTGGAAAACACAAATCTGACTAATTGTAAGTTATATAGAGTTGACCAATTCAGATGAATAGAGACTAGAATTTATTTATATTAAAAAAATATATAGAATGGCAATTACACAGAAGAGAGAATTCATATAGAACAGAAACTCTTCAACTGCCTTCTCTCTAAGGCTTCCCCCAATTCTCGATCCTTCTCTGCACAAACGAAAATCAACAACCAAATCAACATTGTCCTTTAATAATGAAAATGCTGAAAATGAACCAGATTTTTAGAAGAAAATTTGTCCATCACTACAACTAGATTTATCAGGTTTTTTTTTTTTTTTTTTTAAACTCCTTCAAAACACTGATTGTAAACCCAAACACAACACTAAAAATATAGAAAATAAATTATTATTTTTAAATATTCTGGGAATAATTACCAATAAATGTAAAAGCGATGATGATTGAGGCTTCAATCAATGCATCGCCAAAGCCCTAATGCGGGAATCAGGTGGTGCTCACCTTAGTAGACGATGGTGCTCGCTCCCCTCGCCGGTACAGATGGTGGAGGCGGTGGAGCTTCGAAATCGAGAGAGAAAGAGAGAGAGAGAGAGAACTTCGAAATCAAAATCGAAATCGCTAAATGAACGTCGTTAAATCTCATTTTTCTTGTAGTGAGATGGATTGAAGGTCTTCGACGATGGGTTTGAGATCTTCGTAGCAGATTGAGCATATAGTCTTCGCAAATGTGTTGCCGCATACCATCTCTCCGTCTCTCTCTCTCTCTCTCTCTCTCTGCTCACCGTCGGCTGCTGCGCTCGATCGATCGATAGAGAGGGAGGGGTAAGAACATACTAGGGTTTTTTGGTTTTGGGCGGGCGCGGGGAACAGAGCGGGAATGAAAAAAGAAAAAAAAAATGGGGGAATGGAAAAAGAGAGGGAGAGGGAAGAAAAAATCAATTTTTTTAAAAAAATTAAATAATAAAATAACTTTGTTTAATTTATTTATTTTTTGCGATAGGGGTTGTCATCGCAAAAAAACTTTATTTTTTGTTAAAATAAAATTTTTTTAAAAAAAATTATTTTATTTTAGTTATTAAGCTTGAAAATTTATTTGTTTCATTTTTTTTTAATGAAAAAAAATTTATTATTATTTTTTATTTGGTAGAAGTAGGGGTAATATTTTAATGAAAAATATTGTAATGGTAGTCGTAGTGGTGAAGTGGCGACCGTGGTAGTAGTGGTGGTAGTGAAATGGCGTTTGCAGTAGTAGTGAAGGTGATAGAGGAGATGGGTTGTGAGAGAGAGAGAGATAAGTGAGAGACAGATAGAGGAAAGAGAGAGAGAGAGAGAGAGAGAGAGACAGAGTGGTGAGCGAGAGAGAGACAAAGTGGTGCTAAAAGTTTATTTTCTTGTAGTGGATCGATAAATCGAGAGGGAGCTCGGTAAATAGAGAAGACAGAAGGGAAATAGTGAGCAACGCGAACACAATGGAAGAGAGAGAGAGAGAGAGAGAGAGAGACAAATAGACAGACAGGGAGAGAAGAGTGATGAGTGAGAGAGAAAGAAAAGAAAGAAAGAAAGATAAAAAATAGGTGAAAAGATATAGAGAGAGAAAGAGCCAAAAGAGATAAACGAGAGAGAGAAGAAAGAGATGAGCGAGAGAGCGATAGAGAAAAGAGACAAAGAGAGAAGATAGATGAAAGAGATAGAGAGAAGAGAGATGGACGAGACACACAGAGAAAAATAAAGAGGTAGACAGACAAAGAAAAGTAATGAGTGAGAGAGAGAAAGAGAAGAGACACAGAGACATAGAGAGAAGGAGAGAGACGGACATATAGAGAAGAGTGATGAGTGAGAGAGAGAAAGAGAAGAGAGACGGAGACACATAGAGAAAGGGAGAGATAGACAGAGGAGATAAAGTGGCAGTAGTGGAGGAGAGGTAATGGTAGTAGTGGTGGTAGTGGAGTAGTGGCGATAATGGTAATAATGGTAATCGTAGAGGTGGAGTGGCAACAATGGTAGTAGTGGTGGTAGTGGAATAGTATTTGCAATAGTGGTAAATGTGGTAGAGGAGATGGGTGGTGAGAGGGAGAGATGAGTGAGAGATAGATAGAGAAGAGAGATAGAGAGACAGAGACAAAGTAATGAGCGAGAAAGAGACAAAGTGGTCGTTAAAAGTGTATTTTCTTGTAGTGGATCGATAAGAAAAATGCCCTAGACCCCTAGTGGGAGTGACCCCCACCACCCCCACTGTTTTCTGATTGGTTCAAAAAAATTTATTTATTTATTTATTTTCATTCTTGCTCTCACAGCCTCCCACGTGGAGGTGAGGGTGCTGGGGGTCACCGCCCACTGGGGGTCCCCAACATGGTTGGATCGATAAATCGAGAGGGAGCTCAATAAATAGAGAAGTGATGAGGGAGAGAGTAAGCAAGGCGAACACAGTGAGGGAGAAAGAAAGAGAGAGACAGACAAACAGACAGGTAGACAGAGAAAGAGAAAAGTAATGAATGAGAGACAGAGACAGAGAGAGAAAGAGATAAAGATAGACAAAGAGAAAAAAAGATAGAGAGAGAGTGAGATAGAGAAAGAGAGAGAAACAAGAGATGAGCAAGAGATAAACAAAAAGAGAGAGAAAGAAAGCGAAAAGAGATTAACGAGAGAGAGACATAGAAAAAAGAGAGAGAGAGAGAGAGACAGAGAGATAAAGAGAGAGAGAAAAAAAGAGAAACAAAAGATGTTCGAGAGATAGACAAAGAGAGAGAGAGAGAGAGAAAAAAATAGCGAAAAGAGATAAGCGAGAGAGAGGAGAGAGATGAGCGAGAGACATAGAGAGAAAGAGAGACAGTCAAACAGAGAAGAGTGATGAGTGAGAGAGAGAAAGTGAAGAGAGATAGAGAGAGATATAAAGAAAGAGAGACATACTGAGATAGACAGAGAAGAGTTACGCGAGAGAGAGAGAAAGAGAAGAGAGACAGAGACACAAAGAGAAAGAGAGAGACAGATAGACAGACAGAGAAGAGTGATGAGTGAGAGAGAGAAAGAGAAGAGAGACAGAGATAGAGATAGAGAGACAGGAAGATAAAAAAATGAATGAAAAGAGAAATGTTATATTAAAAGAGTAAGACGACGTCGTTTTTTTCAAATTTTTTTCTATGATAGAAAAATACCATTGCATTTATTTAAACCATTTTGTAACTATATATATGAAGTCTCAAAAAGTCACATTTTTTTGCGACGACAAATTGTGCCGTCTCAAAAAGGCATATTTTTAGCGACGGCAAGTTGTACCGTCTAAAAAAGTCACATTTTTTTTTGCGAGACAACAAGTCGTGCCGTCTCAAAAAGTCATATTGTTTACGACGGCAAATTGTGCCGTCTCAAAAGGTCACATTTTTTGCGACGGCAAGTTGTGCCGTCTCAAAAGGTCACATTTTTTGCGACGACAAATGTGTCATCGCAAAAAGTTCCGTCTCATAAGCCCACTTTTCTTGTAGTGTTACTTAAAAAGTGTGATTAAAAAGTAGTAGTGTATATATAATCACACATTAATTAAAAAGATGTGATTAAAAAATATATAAATAATCACACTTTAATTAGAATGTGTGATTAAAATATATATATATATATAAATATAATCACACTTACTTAAAAAGTGTGATTAAAAAATATATAAATAATCACACTTGTTTAAAAAGTGTGATTAAAAAGTAGTAGTGCATATATAATCGCACTTTAATTAAAAGGTGTGATTAAAAAATATATAAATAATCACACTTTAATTAGAATGTGTGATTAAAAAATATATATATAATCACACTTACTTAAAAAGTGTGATTAAAAAGTAGTAGTGTATATATAATCACACATTAATTAAAAAGGTGTGATTAAAAAATATATAAATAATCACACTTTAATTAAAATGTGTGATTAAAAAATATATATATAATCACACTTGTTTAAAAAGTGTGATTAAAAAGTAGTAGTGTATATATAATCACACTTTAATTAAAAGGTGTGATTAAAAAATATATAAACAATCACACTTTAATTAGAATGTGTGATTAAAAAATATATATATAATCACACTTGTTTAAAAAGTGTGATTAAAAAGTAGTAGTGTATATATAATCACACTTTTAATTAGAATGTGTGATTAAAAAATATATATATAATCACACTTAATTGAAAAGTGACATAAAAAATAAATATTATCACACTCAATCAAATTAAGTGTGATTAAAATATCAATATAATTTTTTTTATCACACTTCCAATAAAAGTGAGATCTTTTTTTTTTTTTGTCAAAGTGTGATCTTTAACTATTTTTGTAGTAGTGACATAATATATACACATTGAAACACAATATCACTTCCTTAATCAAACTTGACTTCTCTTATCTTTTTCTATCTAAACAATTTGAGTTGCGAGAAGTGTACGATCTGTGAGTTGAGTTGAGAGAGTAAGACTTCTCCTCCTTTGTTTTTTTGTATTTGTTTTGATCATAGTAAAGCTTTCTCTATTTTTCTCATGGACATAGGCATTGGGCCGAACCACATAAATATTTATGTCTCATTTGTGTGTGTGATTTCTTGTAGATCATTTTCTAGGTGTGTTTAATCCTAACAAAGTGGTATCCAAGCCAAGGTGAACGAGTTTTAGAAAAACAGAGTGTTTTTCTTCGAAACTGAAATTTTCGAGTTACTCGAAATCACGCTTTGAGTATACCAAAAGGACCGCCTTGTCGAGAGGAGTCCCGAAAAGCAAAGAAGAAGCCGAGCGAACCCCACACATGTCATTACGCGTGGCCTAAATAAATAGCGTGAGTACCACTCTCAGCCACGTGCCCCACGCACCGTTTGAAGAAAGAGGATGAGTGGAGGTGCGCGTGGTGAAGAAAGATGACAGTGGAAAGCTAATCAAGTATAAGGCTCGATTAGTTGTCAAAAGTTTTTGGCAAAAGAAAAGTATTGATTTTGATGAAATCTTCTCGCTAGCTGTGAAAATGACATCCATTCGAGTAGTTTTAAACTAGCGACCAGTTTGAATTTGGAACTTGAACAATGTGAAGACAACATTTCTCCATGGTAATTTGGAGGAAGAAATTTACATAGAGCAACTAGAAGGCTTTGAAGTAAAAGGGAAAAAAAAACTTAGTCTGCAGATTAAAGAAGAGACTCTACGGCCTCAAACAAGCGTTGAGACAATGGTACAAGAAGTTTGACTCATTCATGGTGGGTCATGAGTACAATAGAACTGCTACAAACCAGTGTGCATATGTCAGGAAATTTCCTGGTGGAAACTTCATCATACTCCTGTTCTATGTTGATGATATGTTGATTGTTTGATAGGATGCCACAACAATTAGATCACTGAAGAAGGAGTTATCACAGTCTTTTGACATGAAGGACCTAGGCCCTACATAACAAGTTTTGGGTATGAAAATTATACGTGACAGGAAAAACAACAAGTTGTGGTTGTCACAGGAGAAGTATGTTGAATGGGTGCTTGAACAGTTCAACATGAAAGATGCTAAGCCAGTTAGTACTCCGCTGGCTAATCATTTCAAGCTGAGCAAGAGTTCTTGTCCCTCATCTACGAAAGAAAGAGAACAAATAGAGGAAGTTCCCTACTCTTCTGTAGTAGGGAGTTTAATGTATACAATGTATCTACCTAGCTAGATATTGCTCAAACTGTTGAAGTTGTGAGCAGATTTCTTTCCAATCCAGGGAAAGAGCATTGGGAAGCAATCAAGTGGATCTTGAGGTACCTTAAAGGTACAGGTACATCTAAAATGTGTTTGTGCTTTAGAAGAGCTAAACCAGTCTTGGAAGGCTATACTGATTCAAATATGGTAGGCGATCTTGATGGTAGGAAATCTACATTAGGATTTCTGTTTACTTTTGCAGGGGCAGTTGTGTCTTGGTAGTCCAAGCTACAAAAGTGTGTTGCTTTATCCACAACTGAGGTAGAGTATATTGCCACAGCGGAAGCAGGAAAAGAGATGCTATGGATGAAGCGATTTCTCCAAGAACTTGGACTAGAGCAAGAAAAGTTCACGGTACATTGTGATAGCTAGAGTGCCATAGACCTGACCAAGAATTCCATGTACCATTCTCGCACGAAGCATATTGATGTTCGATATCATTGGATACGCAAAGTGATGTAGAATCAATTATTGGAACTAGTCAAAATCCACACAGATAAGAATCCAGCCGACATGCTTACAAAGGTGGTCTCGAAAGAAAAACTCGAAGTATGCAGGGACATTGCTGGGATGGACTTCCAGTAAGGATCCTACTCTCCATGGGTGTGGAGGGGGAGAATTTCTGAATGCACACCATGTGAAGTTGGTTTTTTTTTTTTGGAAGTCAAGAATGGAGGCTGCAGATTTGGGCTAGAGATTTTGGAGACATTCAGCTGAGCTATCCCCTTGTAAGGTAGCTGTATTGATAGCTCTCTATTTATTTTTGGTAATTGGTTGTTGGCAAGTAGCTCTCCCGTTTGTGTATAAATGGGAAGAGCTGTGAGCTAAGATTGTAATGAGAGAGATCAAGAGTGAAGAAAAGAGAGTTGTAAGAAGTGTATGATCTGTGAGTTGAGTTGAGAGAGTGAGACTCTTCCTCCTCTGTTTTTTGTAGTTGTTTTGATCATAGTGAAGCTTTCTCTTTTTCTCCCATGGACGTAGGCATTGGGCTGAACCATGTAAATATTTGTGTCTCATTTGTGTGTGTGATTTCTTGTAGATCATTTTCTAGGTGTGTTTAATCCTAATATAAATCATGTCTAGAATGCTTTGGGAGGAGATGAGATGAAACTATAAACAATGTGTGATTTTTCAAAACATGTTGGCCTGGCCGCTCGAGCCACTACTTGGTCGCTCGAGCGGATTGTACTGTCCGTAAAAATACTAGAAGCTCATAATGTTCACTAGAGCCACCAATTGGTCGCTCGAGCGGTCTACAAATTTCTGAATTCTAAAACTGAAGATTTAGTATCCAACTTTCATTTCAAAACTTATTTAAACATGTAATGTCATTAATAAATATGAACACATAACTAATTTCCAAATCTTAATGCAAACATCTCCTTAATTTATCGAGATTAAAACTATAATTTCATGAATATAATGATTCAAAACTTTTCTTCCTTTTTCTTACAAAATATGAAATTAAAGCTAGAAGGCTCTTAGAAAAATATTTACATATATGAAATTCAAATTAAGATCAAACTAATTCTTGAATGTCAAATTCAAATTTATAATTTATTTCTTAATTCGTCCAAATTTAGATTTAATTCATTTTTTTCATATCAAACCCAATTTCAAACTCATAAATTCTAAAACATAAATTAAGCTTTCAAAACCCAATTTCATGTTCAAAACTCATGCAAAATTTCATCAAAACATGAAAATAATTATGAGCCATGATCAATCTTCAATAAATCCTTGTTGCATGTAAGTTATAGATCTCAATTCAAGAATAATTCCCAAAATTGAACTCAAACTTAACAAATTTAAAGAATTATAACCCATATTCTTTAACCTAAGTTAATTTAACATGCAAAATCCAATTCCTATCAATTTAAATAATTAATTCTCAAATCTTTAATTTTTTTTAATCCTCTCAAAATCCACATTGAATCAATTTCTAGAAATCTTTAATGCATGTACAATTAGTGTATCAAAATTTGGAGAATTTGTTCATACATGTAGGAATTAGGCTCAAACCCAAAATAATTAATTTCTACAACCATGAACGTAACTTAATTTGTTACTCAAAACCCAATTTCTTACAAAATTCATGAGAATGATTCCATAACTTTTTTAATTTCAGCTTGTAACTAACTTATCTACAAGAATTAAGATAAGTATTTACCTAATGTAGTTGAATTCTTGAGCCTTCTTCCCAAATTTTCCACTTTCTTCAACTTCCTCTGTTTTTCCTTTAGTTCTTCTCTTGAACTTGCTTCAAAATTTCCACTGACAAGGGTTCTTTTTCAACAAAAGAATTAAGCTCTCTCTCTCTCTAGAGTCTTAAGCAACAAATGAATGAGTAGGCTCCAGCGCAAACACTCTAACAATACATATAAATGAACTCATTCACTTCTCTCAAACCCTCTAGAACCCTCTTTAATATACACCAACAATGTTAATTAAGGCTTATTTTCATCCTCAATTTTGGTTTCTTAAATTATTAAGGCTTTCAATTTTAGATTAAACTTCAAAATTTTCATCAATGAATTACATATTTAATCAAACACCTCATAATTAATTAACTCTAATTCGAACCCAATTAATCAAGTCTCAATTTCACAAATTTGAATCGAATATTTAATTAAACTCTCATATGGTCCGATATTCGAAATTGAAATAATTTAATTCACCAATTATACTCTCTTGAGCCATTTAGGCTTTTAATTTTAAATTCTGAAAATAAATCCTCAATAGAATCATATATAAATCAGTCTTCATAATTTTCATAAATTTCAAATTAAATTAGCATAATAAGCAATTAAAATTTAAATCTCCTTAATTAATTAAATGCTAATTATTATACATGATGAGGTTGTCACACTTTGGGATTCAACTGGGTTTGCTCTTCAGTTTGAGTCTTGGTAGCTGTAACACCTCGTGGCCAATGACAGACTCCCACTACGAACGGAGATTAGTCGAGGTGCACATTAAGCTAGCCCAGACACCCCTTAGAACACTTTTTTACTACACATACACACACCAAAAAAAAAAAAAAAACCCAAATCACCGTAAACCCATATCGTGAAATCACCCAATCAACTTAATCCATCAAAAACAAACATCAAGAACATAAATAATTGTAAAGGTTCGACAAGAAATTTCATACAAGCTTAGTTTGAGAAGATAGTTAGGGTTAATTTAACCCATTAAAAGATAAAATAGGCTAAAAAGCCAATAATACAAAATATCACATCCAAATCATAATCATTTTACTTTTTCTCTCATAAAATTACAAAAAACCCAAAAGTTGACCCCCCATCCTTGACAAGAAATAATGATATATATTCAATGGATCAACCCATAGTCTCAAATAAAAAACAATGATGTTGATAATAATGGTGTATTTTGAAGGGGTGATTGTTCCTTCCATTGTATCAAAAAAAAAAAGATGGGATGGATTGGAGTTTTGGAATGAGAAAAAAGATGAAAAGAAAATAATTAAAATTTGACAAAGAAGATGAAGAGAGTTTTAATATAAAAAATACGTATAATTGATTAGGGTATATCATGAGAAAAAAACAACAATTTATTTTATGATTTAATGTGTATTATCCTTATTATTAAATTTATATTAGGGTTAGTCACATTGAGTTACTATTTGTGTCACGACCCAAACCTGCCTCTATAGGTTTAGTTCATAATGGGGTGGATTGGAGTTTTGGAATGAGGAAAAAGATGAAGAGAAAATAATTAAAACTTGACAAAGAAGATGAAGAAAGTTTCAATATGAAAAATACGTATAATTGATTAGGGTATATCATGAGAAAAAAATAACAATTTATTTTATGATTTAATGTGTATTATCTTTATTATTAAATTTATATTAGGGTTAGTCATACTTAGTTACTATTTGTGTCACGACCCAAACTCGCCTCTACAGGTTTAGTGTCTTAATCGACCAGTAATCCGAGATTACCAAAGGCCTTCTTATACAAATCAAAATAATTGGGGCTAGCAGAAGCTTAATATAAAAAGATATATACCAAGTAGTCCAATGAGCTGTGATTCTATATGAAATAACACATGCACATAACGTTAATTTACCCATCGTACAAAACATATAGAATATCAAATACGCAAATACCATTCAGGTACATATACATATAACAAAAGCTCAATAATAGGATCACAAACGATACAACGTCTTCTTGACTTAGCCTCAACTTGGAGGCACCAAAAACTCAGTAGGGCTTCAACGTATGGCTCAGCTAAAGGAACCCTTCTAGGCTTGATCTCCAGGATGCTAACCTATACACATATATACACAAATACTGAGCTAAAGCCAAGTAAATAATATTAAAGTAAAGAGGTTAGTGAACTGGTCAATGAATTCCGAACATTGCATAAGCATAACACAAATCATATCAGAATTATTGTCATATCAGAACATAATAGTAATACATCAAACATAACATATCAGATATCATCTTTTGACTAGAGTAAGAGGTTCTGGATACTGATTAAACATATATCACCACAATGAAGTGGCTAACGAGATCTTGTAATCACTTATTTGTCATGGACCCACATTAACATGCTATCCTCCATGACTTGGGACCATTCTTTGGATGCCACAATAGATTCAAAACCAACTCGTTCATTTTCACAAAATACCATTTCAGAAAAACATAACTTATCAAATAACATTTCACATATAATTCATATAAACATATCTTTATAGCAATGTTACTCACAGTGCTTGGTCGGATGGTCCACTTTAACGGCTCAACTTGCAGAAATATAACCAAGCACAATAAAACACATTTCATAGCATATTCAGTTTAATCTATTTGGATCATTCATTATATATTCGTTCAGTTATTCCTATTCTTTAATCTCTTTTATGCTTAGGATATGCATATGGATGTGAATTAGATGTGAAAATAATGTAAATGAAGGCCCGAAAATCAGAAAAACGAAAAGAAAACAAAATCGAAAAAACTGCCCTGTTGGCTGCACGAGCTGTGGTTAAGCAGAATTCATTTTTGAGCAAATGAAGGTTGGCCGCTCGGGCGGTGGCCTAGGCCGGTTGAGCAGTCTAGGTACACTTTTAGTTCGAAAATCTGCTTTAAGGGAAAACTCATTCTTTTGTAAAATTAACTTCAATTTCAAGCAAACCAAGACCCAAAACTCTTAAAAACATGTTGAATGAACACTTTCTAACTTCAAACAAGACCATGATTTCAAATCAAACTAAATTTCCATGTAGAACAAATCAAACTCTTGAATTGAAATGTAAACCCCTAAAACTAAATCCCATGGAGTTTCACATAATCCATAAATCCAACCCTATAACACTTAATCTTCAAGAATTGCGAGTTAGATTCTTACCTAGGGCCTTCATAGCTACTTAATCTTGCATAATCTTGTTGACTACAAGCTTGATCTTGACCCTTTCTTTTAATTTCTACACATGTTTATTGGTTTCTCTCTTTTTTTCTTCTTCTTGCTCTCTTTCTTTCTTCAGATATTTTGCGCTCTTAGTTGATAAGGATAAGCTCATATGAGCTCATATCTCATACATACATATATAATTGTATAAATGATGAGCCAAACACAACTTAGCGATCAGACAAAATCAATTTTCAATTAAACTTTCCAAATGGCGTTAAAAATTTCCATTAGCATATCCACGTACTCAATTTTAGTTTCTGAAACCATTAAGGTTGTCAATTTCAGTTCCAAAATCGTAACCCCACTAGATATTTTCCCAATTCAGATAGATATCTCCAAATTAAATCATATTAATTCATAATTACATAATGATCATCGTTACACGCATTTTGGGGCCGTTATAATCTCTCCACCTTAAGAAGTTTGGTCCTCCAAACTTATCTTACCTTGTAACAAGATCAGAAATCTCGGTCTCATATCATTATGCAGTTTTGTCACAAATGGTCAATTCATTCCTCCGTTATACAACAGTTCACAGTTCAATTCGGTCATGTAGTTCAATAATCCATTCTAGTCATTCAGAATTATAAAATAACTCCATATATCTATCCCATAACAATGAAGGCAATACCGTAGCAGTCAAGCACATATTGTCCATTCTTTACATATCTCATAGCATCGTGTGTGAAATAAGGCGATACTATCGTAGTCACTTGTAGAACATATCAAATTTTATATACTCCCTGATAGTCAGGGTTTATAATCATATTCATTTACAATCATATTCATATCTCATGATAATATATATTCCCAAGCAATTAGAGGTGAGTCGTCAACTAAGGTTATATATAGTCTTCAAAATAAATCAAGTGTGCAGTTAGATTCAAGTTTTGAGTTTATCAAGTCTCGTAGCAGTCGTAATCTAATTATGCATATCAAGTCAAATAAAGGTTTTACCAAATCAAGTCAAATAAAGGTCTTACCAAATCAAATTAAGCATCAGATCCAATCAAACAAAGTTCTGCCCAATCATTTGCAAACAAGGTATACTTCATTCTGGCAGTCACAAACAAGTCACTTAGGTACACAACCAATAGTTTTACAATTTGTTCCTAGTTTTCCCCGTTCTCAAAGGCATATCAAAGTCATATCAAAGTCATACCATTATATCGATTCAAAATCATATGTAATAGTTCTTGACAAGGTTAGTGCGATAGAAAGAAGAATCATAGTAAATATCATTAATCCATCATAGATATGCCGAAGACTTAGACAAACAGGTAAGATAAACAGAGAGATGTGCCCGCAGGCAGGGGTAAAATGCAACTGACAATGCAAGAAGCCGAACATAACTTATGATCATGCAAAGAAAGTTGTAATGAAGCATATCATGCAACAGTTTTAAGTAGGTGAATACAAATCTAACTACATTTCATGCAGAAAGGATGTAAGAAAATTATGCAATTCTCACTGTGTCTCACGCAGAGAAGGCTAAAAGCGACTACCGAGAATACCCGGAGTTTCACACACAACATCTCTCCGCGTATCACACACAGGAGAGGAAGAAGGTAAACCTCTCAGCGTATCACACGCAAGAGAGAAAAGGTAAATTTTTCAGAGTATCACACGCAAAAGAAGAAAGGTAAATCTCTCAGCATATCACATGCAAGAGAGGAAAGGTAAATTTCTCAGCGTATCACACGCAAGAGAAAACCTCTCAGCATATCACACGCAAGAGAGGAAAGGTAAGTTTCTCAGCGTATCACACGCAAGAGAAAAAAGGTGAACCTCTCAGCATATCACACGCAAGAGAGGAAAGGTATATTTCTCAGCGTATCACACGCAAGAGAAAACCTCTCAGCATATCACACGCAAGAGAGGAAAGGTAAATTTCTCAGCGTATCACACGCAAGAGAAAACCTCTAAGCATATCACACGCAAGAGAGGAAAGGTATGGATAAACACCGGAACTCGTCTGAATGTTCAAAACCGAAGATGTCCTAATGCACCGCATGCGAGAGGAGAAAAGACGACAATTGCAAGTGAAAAGGTGCATAACAATGCAGGTGGAGTGTACATAACAATGCAAGTAATGAGTATAACAATGCTAGATAGATGTGCATAACCATGCAACGAATGAGCATAACAATGCTAGATAGATGTGCATAACAATGCAAGTAATGAGCATAATAATGCTAGATAGATGTGCATAACAATGCAACGAATGAGCATAACAATGCTAGATAGATGTGCATAACAATGCAGGTAATGAGCATAACAATGCTAGTGGAACACGTGTGACAACGCCCGTTTGAAACAAAAATACCGAATAAGGGAATACAAGCCTTAAGGAGACCAAATTCCAAACGCAACCTCTGATTTACCTCCCGGAGGGGTCACGATACATTCCAAAAAGGATACACCTCGTGCATGCCGACTGACGATGAGCTATACATCAAAGACATGAGTTGAAAATTCCGCATAAACATTTTGAGTATTAAAGAGTGCGTTCTTCTTGCACTTTCTTGATTGTACTTCCAAACTGCAGTTACTACCTTTCCTTCCTAGCCATGTTCACAACTTTCCTTATTCTCCAACGGGGTGATGCATCAAAGTTGATTCAGGATCGAGGCGCATTCACATGCTATCTCAATCTATGGGGCTGCCATACAGATTTCATGCCGAGGATAGACCCCTGGGTATTTAAACCAGACTTTAGTCTCGGAAATCCTGAACCTTTGTGTTCTAGGCAATAGCCATCCGAACTCTAGTTTCCACCGTCGCAGTTGGTCTCCTAGGAACTCATTGCAAATACAGCCAAGATGCATCCTGGCAATGGGTTTTCGAGGAGCACTTCGATTGCCATTCTGTCATTGAAACAAGCTTGAGTTTGGGAGTAGAGGCACACTCATACTTCGGAGCACTAACAAGGCCTGAAGAGGTACATCCAGAGTATAATCACGGAGAGTATAATCACGGAAGCTGAAACAAACTCAAATGCTCCAATTTTTCCTCTTTTCTTTTGCTTCGCAGCCTGGAACCCATATAGCTTCAAATAGGTCCTATTCTATTGTTCTCACATGACCCGGGTTAAACCCTGCGGTTTTACTAAAGAACAAATCTTGTTTCGCACAAATATGGAGAATAGCACAGCACTCTAAGCACATGATGATTTTTCTTTTGAAACTGAAATGAGAAAATGATTCTCAACAAGGTATTAAGCCACTACAAGAAATTGCATTTTTCGTAACGCAACAAAATATGTTGCTAAAAGGGAAAATTCGTTGGCAAAAAGTTTTGCCGACACACAAAGCTACGTTGGCAACCCGTAGGCAAAAGTGAGTTGGCAAAAGTTTTTGCCAACGAAATTATGATTGCGTTGGTAAAAGTAATGCCTTTAGCGACGAACATAGTCGTCGCTAAAAGCCTCCATCCATCGTCGGCAATTTACCTTGCGTTGGTAAAAGTCATTCAAATATGATGATTGTGTGGCACTTTTCGCGACACAAATTTGCATGGGCAAAAAATATACTTTTAGCAACAACATATGCGTCGACAAAAGTAAACTTTTGGCGACACATTTACGTCGGTAAATGTTGCCATTTGCCGACGATTTGTTTGTCGCTAAAGCTTTACTTTTGGCAACGACAAATTGGCATTGGCAAAAAATACACTTCTACCAACACAATATGAGTAGGGAAAAGTAACTTTTAGCGACACATTTACATCGGTAAATGTTGCCATTTGCCAACGATTTGGTTGTCGATAAAGCTTTAGTTTTGGCAACGACAAATTTGCATTGACAAAAAATACACTTCTAGCAACACAATATGAGTAGGCAAAAATAAACTTTTTGCGACACATTTACTAACAAAAATAATTGAAAATAATTTATATATTTTTGTAAGCTTTACAGATTTACAAGAGGCATCCCTCAGGCACCACTATTACAAACTAATAACATTGATATGAAATCACCTAAAGTTAATGTGCAAGCAAAAAAACCACTACTGATATTGCTTTTAGAAGCAATGTATAAAACCTAAAAAGGTAAAGTCACTAAAATACCCAAATACATCCAAATTGTGAACCCACATTAGAAACAACAGATAACAAAATGAAAACATGAAACTAACAAAGATAGGCAAAACGACATGAAAATCACCCACAAACTTATCCAGCAGACAAACATCTAGTAGCAAATTACCATAGCAACATTGTAGCAAAGAAGTTTCAAAGAGTATAAGTATAATGCTCCCATTATAAGTATAAGCAAATCTTACTTTGTCCATAGCATAAGTATAATGCTCCCATAGATGAGTACAAAGCCTTGCTCCACCCATTTGCCATAAAGCCCAAACAGCCTGACCTCAATCAGGAGATGTTTTTGCCCATATATCTAAACACCTGATGTGCAACCCAACCATTTGCTTCATAGTTCACCTGTAACATTCTGTGACTAAATAAAAACAATAGTGTTTATAAAGAATATAGAATGCTTAAATAGAACAATTTATCATGGAAAACACCAATCACAGAGTTCATCCTGGGTCTTGACCTACCTAACTACTTTGATGTACAAATTTTATATACATACATACATATTTTATACTTATTCAGTCTTTCAAAAAAAATAAAAAATACGAAGCTCCAAATGATGGCTTGCAGAAAAACAAATATACATATATACACAATACCACATGTGATCACACAAAATGAATAAAACAACAGTTCATAAGGACCGTTAATGTTTGATAAGTAAAAGATATTCTTACTTTGGCAGTTTTACTTCCATTAACCGACAGAGACAAAATGTAATCAAACAAGGGCTCCTGGCACCCATGAAGGTTGCATGGAAGGGAGGGCCAATAGTTCATTTGAAGATTAATATTCAAGTGTTGAGTGCCACTGGAGAGTTAAAAAGGAAAAGGTCACATTAGTGGAAGCAAAAATACATATGCTTTTTTTTATCAACAGGAAGCAGAGAAATTATGTTACATCAGAAGACTAATATCAAATGAAGTATAGATTGAAAGGCAATATTGCTGTTTTTATGGCTTAAAAATTCTATCTTTCCAACTCTCTCCAACTCTCTTAGAAGCTAATTTCTTAAAGGGGAAGAAAAAAAGAAAGAAGATTTCACTATGCACTTGCATCAAGGAGAAAATTACAAGATACCATGCCGTGAATAAAGATCAGCATATGACAAGTTTTTAATTAAATTGAATGTGCTTAGAGACTCTGAAGTAGGATCTTTTTTTGAATCTGAAGGTTTAGTGAATGGCCCATCAAATGAAGATGAAGCTACGAGAAGCATAACAGCCCAATCTGAACCCTCAATCTTCAACTTATTGTCATCCAAAACATTTATAGTACCCACATCACTAATCTGCAAATCAAGAAATGCAAAAAACTAAATACCCTTTGGATTGTCGTTTTCATTCAATTTCGGCGGAATTCTTTTACCGGGGCAACTTCCTTCCTTGATAATCTGATTTTTACCATTTACACTTGAATGATGATGTAGTTTGCTGTCTAGAGATACCATAAAGGAGAGAGACCCTGATTTGCTTCCTGAAATCTTTGTCACGATCACTTGATCAGGATTTTGTCTCTGCCTCGGGTACACTAGGAGAAAAGAAAAATAGCCTAACCCATAAATGCAAATATACAAAGTAAAAACAACTTGACAAAGCTCGGATAGTGTTCGTGGTTCTTTACCTTGCAATAGGGAATGTATTCATCTTTTATGCTAGAGATCATATTCCCTTTCTTAAATTTCATATGTTGCCCAACCTCCTCTAATATTTCTTTCACCTGCTCAAATTTCTTAGCTACATTTTCCATTTCCAATATGTCCCCTCATACAAAAATAATACAGTTTCTCTGACATAGGCAATTGCAGAACTCAATCTCTACATTTCAAAAGTAATGTCAGTAGCACTAATCGACAAAATGATAGACATGTATAAAGAAAATAAAATGATTAGATTGTAAATGGGATGATAAAAATAAATCACCCCCATTTTATTCATTGTAGTAGAAGGATTAATGACAAAAATACTAATTGACATCCTCAGTTAACTTTAAAAACATTTTTAAATGTTAAGAAGTAGATTCCTTAGATGTGCATATTCAATTGGAACTAAATAGAATGATTGTGCCAAATGTAATAATGTAAAAAGCAATATTAAATTCATCAAAAGAAATAATATATATAGCAAGTTAGAACGAATGAAGATTTGATACCATGAAAGAGGCAAATGAGATTGCTACAACAATTGCATGTAACGTGTGCCACGTAACATTCCCCCTTGCAGAGGCTACAGAAAATGGTTCCTTGAGAATTTGGAGATTCACTCAGAGTTGCTCTTAATCTCTTTAAAACCCAGTGGGCACAGTGATGCACTCACACTAAAACTATTACACGTGACAAACAGAGTCCGGATTAATTTTATTCCAATCTCAAATTTCCCTCAATAAAAAGGTATTTCTCTGTTAATATCATCTCACATCTTCTCTATCAGTTGCTTCTCAACTATTTATGTATGTTTATTGTGCTATCTGATTTTATTTTCATGCCATTATTTCTTAAAGCAAAATTAGAGAGTAGAGCATATAATAATCCAAGTATGATGCAGTGAACATACTTGCCATTGGCCAAATGGAGAAGAAATAATTACCTGAATATGATAATTTCATCAGGCTTCCTTTTCCCCGAACTAACATAGAAATCCAGTAAAAGCTCCCTGAAATTGAAAGGGAGAGTCTTGTTTTGGCTCAATGGAGTTGTAATCATAATCACAGGAATATAACTAGAACTAAATTACATAATAATCTGAATGGCATTTAATCAGCAGCATTACTAAATCAAACAATCAACAAAATTTGGAAACAAGAAACAAAGAATGACATAATGTACAATTCCTTTCATGTCTCCACATTTGATTAGATCTCTAACAAGGCCACGTATGTCGCACCGAGCCGAAAAGTTTACAATAGCCCAGTGCTCTAACCTGCAGATAACCAAAAGACACCTAAAGTTGTAAAAACATCTGACGGAAATCATAGAAATGAAGCCATATCTAGTAAATGCTTCCAAACCAGATGAAAAGAATACAAAGTTGAAACCCATTGAACCAATCAGAAAACTTGAACACCCTAAAGCAAATAATAGTACAACAACTGAAAAAACTATGACAACAACTGGAAGATGTGAATATCATGAAATTAAGATTGCTATATAAATTCCAGGCAGCAACGAAAGAAAGTAAAAAAAGAAAAAAGGAAGGCATTAAACAATGAATAGGTCTCAAAACTCCAAAGACAAGCACAATCTTTAAGTGGTCGACAACATCATAACAGGTTCCAACAACTCTTAAGAATATGTTACTAGAAACTATTAACTCTTAAAAAAATATTGGAACCTCACTAAGACTCTGTAATCGAGAATTAGAAATATCACTAGGCAACATTTACCTAATATTGCTCTTGCAACCATAAAAACATCATGTATAAAGAAGGGCTTGAGTATGGGTATAAGAAAAACAAATTTGATAAGCCATAACGTGCCACCAGCAGTAGCATGGAGAAACAAGTACGAAAACAAAAATAAAAAAAATAAGGGAAAATTGCAGAACATTTGTTCAAACTCAAATCACACTATCGACAATTGAAATCATTGGAACAGATGACACTGGAACCAGAAATTAAAAACTCTAGTTGGAGCATTATGAGGCCTCCTCAAGCTGAAACAACTTACCTAGCCACAATGTTTAACAACTACTTGGGTTCTATGGTGAGTTTTTAGGCTACCGAAGGCGCTCTGATAAAGAATAGCTGCGAAGAGCACTATATATACATATCACACAAACTCCACAAAACAAAAAGATAGTATTGGTTGTTAAAATGAGAAAAAAGTTGCAGATAAAGAAACTTTTAGCATATGAAACTCTCAATACATTTACAACTCCTGACGAGGCTTTAAGACATGAAACTTTAGCACAAAAAATGAGAACTCTTAATAGACAACAGGGCATATACAGTCATGAATAACCACAAACCCTTAAAACCCACAAAAATAAAGCTTAGATCATCACTCTTAAAGCACATGCAAATAAAGCTGAAGGACCACAACCCAAAGCTTAGATCATCACTCTTGTAGTGCCTTGCCCAAAGGTGATGATTTAGAAAGCCATGCACACAAGCTTAATAGCCACCACTAGGTTAATCTTTGCCTTAATATTTAAGAAAAGAAAGTAAAATGTTCTACTATTTGCTTATGCTCATACAAGCACAAACTTTATATGAAGCGCGTGAGAGAAGAACAAAGAAACAAGAAAAATCCCGAACAAACACAACTTAGATAACTATTACTTGAATTTTATTAATAATCAACCCAAAAACTAAATAGACCTAAAACATACAACCTTATTTATAATAGTAAAAACTATTAATTTGACTAGGAAATGAAAAATATTTCAATTTCCTAACTTAACACTGAATAATAAATAAAAAAATACTAAAAATGAAAATTTTGAATTAAACCCATATTTGAATACTAGAGAGAGAAGAAAAAAAATATGTCAAAAAAATGAAAACCATAATGTAATTACATAAACAAAGCTTTCATAAAACCGGAAAATCACAAAATTGTGGACCTAAATTACTTGAAAAACACCTTAGCTCACCGCAAAGGCTTGATTTTTGACCGTTTGGCCATTTCTAATAGAACCTAATCTGCCAATATTAGTCCAAATACTTAGTTACCATTTTTGTCCTCTTATGATCCAAATGAGACAAATAGGCTAAGGTGAATTGGTATGCATCAGATAAAACACAAATATTTGGTCTCTCGCTGTATATCACTTTGTGGGTCGGAACATAAAGTGAGGTGCAAAGTATACTCAGTTTCCCATGGACCCATAAATATGTGCAAATTTAAAAGCTGGGCAGTTGTTGATCCAATGCACCAAATTAATATATGCAATTTCAGATTTAAAATCTTATTTCGTATCAGTATATTCATAATGGTTCTTAAAAAAACTAACACTACTTTTGTCCTCCCGATTTTTTTTTTCCATCCGCAGGCATATGAAGAATCTAAAGCTACAATGAAGTAAAAGTTGCATCTATAACTATTATGGGGGTGAATGTTATTACAAGAGCAGATGCGTAAATGTGAATGATATAGTTTGTTGTAATGTCTTTCTAGTGTTGTTGAATTAGTCCAATAAATGCAATAAAGAAGAAGCACTAAGCCTATGTAACTGAGTATGCCCTTTCAAATTGTCCCTATTGTAATGGAAATTCTTTAATTCAAGATGTAATTTATATAGTTTGTACTCTTTTATCAGCTGGGTATTTAGATTTATTACTCTTAATTTTATTTGTTCAATTAAAATAATTGAATAACCAAATAGAGTGGAAAAGTAAACCAAAAGCCGAAAAGAAAAGGCAAAAGGTTAATTTCTTTCCAAGTACTGAAAAAGCCTATTAAAGAACAGAATGCGAGAAAAACTTTGCTCTGACCAAAACCTAATCCCAAATTCTCATTATCCATAATTAGAGTGTGCTAAAGAAATAAATGAAAGATAATCAAATTAAATGAAATTTAATCACCATAAATAACACAAAATATATATATATATATATATATATTATAATTACATGAAATCGACAGAGTCATGGAGGTTGATGACAGACCTTAATTTATCAAATGTAGTGTACATACATGCATTGCAATTTCACATTGAAAGTCACTGAGGTTTCCGGAAAAGATATATAAAAAATTAAAAAAAAAAAAAATCTACCAGAGGTGCGAAAGCAGATTGAATTTGAACTAAGATGCATATATCAACATGAAACGAATGCACAACAATTTGTCTAATTAAATCATAACACTTCTCATCTAACGATCAAACAAAAACTAATTAGCAAAGAATTAAAAAATAAATAAATAAATAAATAACTAGAGTCGAATCATCTTTGAATCTGAACTAAGATGCATATATCAACATGAAATGAAAACACGTTAATTTGTCTAATTAGATCGTAACACTTTCTTGTTTAACGATCAAACAAAGAATTAACAAAAATGCTAACTAGAATAGAACTTTATCTTTTGTCTAATTAGATCATAACACTTCTAATTAGCAAAGAATGAAACAAAAAATCTAACTAGAATTGAATTACCAGACTGCTGCTAAAGAATCTAACAAAAAATCTAATATGTGCAAAGGGGTTTCTGTTTTTGTAGTAGTGTTATTTCATTTGCTGCTAAAGAATCTGGGGAATTACCAGACTGCTGCAAATTCTCACCTGAAATACATCATCTTGTTATAGTAAACTCTCATAACAAACATATTGACTCACCACCATTACTCAATCCTCATAGATACCAAATTGAAAGACCTATAAAAAGAAATGTTCATACTTTAATTCCTTGAAGAAAAGCCAAAATCTACAATAAATATATGTTCTCTACATTCATTTGTCCTAGAGCTCTCTTTGTTTCAATTACATAATATCGTAGCAATTATCCTTCATGTATGCCAAATATTTAGCAATATCATGAAACAATTTTACCATCTATAATCTGACCACAGTCAAACCTGGTTCAAATCTTTAAACTACCAATCTCAAAAGTCAAAAATAGAAGCCTCAAACCCAAAAAGGTAATGCAGGACAAGGGTTGTCCAATTGAGACGTCATGTTGCCATTCCACAAGTTCAACAATGAAGATATTTCATATGCAATTATTGAAACTAAACTTGAAAAATTATGGCACACCAGGCACACCTGCGCCAAATCAAAAACATTTATCCTTATTCTACCAGCATAGACATACAAAACTTAGGTTATGGAAGCATACACCAAACTTGCTAGTTATCGTGCACACTCATCATCTAGCTCACAACAGAATCCAAAGTCGGATTGCCAGGAAATGTGGTATATGCACATTTGGGCATCCTCACAGTTGAAAATTTTCATTCCAATTTTAGGAAAATAGAAACAGAAGTTGTGAAAGAAGGGGAAAACAACAACAACAATAACACTTTGAGTACTAATACGTACGCCCCCATCACCTTGGTTAGTAGTTGAGTATAATAATCAACAATATGTGCCTTTGTAACAACACCAATTGCCGGCTTGTCCATTCGAACAAGCCAGTGCTTAGACTTCTCCATAGGAAATAATAGAGTGCTTCCAGATAATGTATTCAAAGGAGAACCTAACTGAACCTCTGAATTACCATAATTTTTTTTTTTGCAGAGTTAAAATCCAAGTCAGGCCTAACAAATAACACCACCGGTAAACCTACAAGACATGTATGCATAGAAAAAGAAATACTATTAATCTAACACTAAATTTTGATAGTGAAGTCTACTAACATTACAATAACATTCAAACAAGCAGAAAACCTAAGCATTAATTTCTCCCAATTGATCATGGTGTTTCTATCTTTATCATGAGGTAAACAACTAACTAATGCACAAGAATACCTAATGATAGAACAATTAACAACAAACACAACAATTAAACACCAACCGTGTAAGAAAATCGAGCAATACAATAAGCAATACTTACACGGTTGTATTGCTCAATTTCAATATTTAACTATACTAGGCAATACCCCTCCTTGACTAATTAACATCAAACTGGACATTCAATTGTGTAAGAAAATCGAGAAGTACAATAGGATAATCAAACAATAAACCCAAACTTACCAGTGAGCTCACAGGAAGTTTTTTCATCAATGTCATAGCAGAAACCGAAATGGGTATCCCAAGAAGCATCATATATACACATCTAAGCATCTTTTTCACTGTTGAAACCACAATTGAGACACTAATTAGACACACAACCAAGAAACTGAAAATTAAATTTATGGGGTTTATACAAACATACATAGTTGGAACATACCCACCTGCCCAAAACACTCTGTAGTGTTTTGACATAGTAATCAATGAGACGGCGATGGGCAAGGCTACTAGAGGTGACGGCAATGGCAGAACCCACAGAGTTGTTATCAAAACTTCAGCGAGCGGAGAAGATGTGATGGCGACGGCGATCGACAAGGCTACTAGTGGCGGTGGCGACCGGCAAGGCTACTAGAGCTGACGGCGATGGCGATGGTGATCGGCGTAGTAGAAGAACAAGACATGAGTGCGGCGTAGTGAAGGAGCAAGAGAGGTCTGAGACAAAGGTTGAATACAATGAGATGAGGGGTGGATGGGTTAGGGTTTAATTTCGGAATTGATTGTCTGTGTGTGTGTGTGTGTGTGTGTGAGAGAGAGAGAGAGAGTAATAAAATAAATATATATAATCACATTTATTTAAAATGTATGATTAAAAAGATATTATCTCATTCATTAAATTATTTAAAAAATTATTTTATTTTTTTTAATCACACTTTTAATAAAAGTGAAATATTTTAAATTCTTTTTATGTGATCTTTAATCACATGTTAATTAGAATGTGTGATTAAAAAATATATATAATCACACTTAATTGAAAAGTGACATAAAAAATAAATATTATCACACTTAATCAAATTAAGTATGATTAAAATATCAATCTAATTTTTTTATCACACTTCTAATAAAAATGAGATATTTTAATTTGTCAATGTGTGATTTTTAACTATTTTTATAGTAGTGAACCCAAACCAGCGTGGAATGTTCGCGCCAAAATTTTAAGGATTTTGGTTTTAATGGTTTCCGTAACTTTATCTTTTCAATTATAATAATAATAAAATGACATTTGAAAACTTAACTGATCTTTTAAAGCATTTTTAAAAGGCTATTAAAATTGAAATGAATGCTATAAATAAATAAGAAAATTAAACTAGTTTGAACAATAAAAATCAAAAATATATTTTTAAAATTTAAAAAATTATTTATGACCTCCTAAATGATAAAATTACACAAAAATAATAAGTAATTTTTTTTTCACCAATTTATTTTTTAGTTTTTTAGAAAAAAAAAATTCAGAAATAAGTTTCTGAAAATAAAACCAAACATATTGAAATTGATAATTTAACCACATTCTTTGGAAAAGTTTAGATTATCTCAAATTAGCCATCTGAACTTAAGAGTGTGTTTGGGCTTGATGGGCTCATTTTGTGATCTAATTTGATGATCACTTCAATTTTACAATTCAATAATTAAGATATTTAAAAAATTTTGAAAACTTATAATAAAAATACAAATAACTAACCTTATTTCACTACCAAAACTTTTACCAACGAATAGTATTATCGTCGCTAAATGTTTAACTCTTTGCCCACGCCAACTTGTCGTCGCCAAAAGTAAGCACATTAATAGCGACGCTTATTGTGTTGCTAAAAAATAAGCCTCGTAGCTAAAAGTTCTGAAATTTTGGCGCCAATCAAAAATTTTGGCGCTAAACGAATGTTATGCTTTTTTAGCGACGATAGCAAATTGCATCAGTAAAGGTATACTTTTACCAACGCAATTGATCACTGTGTCGCCAAAAATATACTTTTGGCGATGAAAAATTGACGTCGTCGCCAAAAGTAGTTGCCAAAAGTGCAATTTCTTGTAGTGAGCCTACAACTGACCACAGCCAAAAATGACTCAACATAGAAAAACAAAAGGTAAACAACCTAAACACAACGAGACATGCTCGGGACGACTCAAAGCAGGAATCGAGACAAACAAAACAAAACACATGACACATAGAAGTATTACAAAAATGACAGACCTCTCAGATCGCGAGGAGCCAGTTTCACCACGTATTGCTTCCCACCCTTTCTTATTTGTGTCTCTCACATCACTCGGCCCTCAGGCTCTGTTTTTCTGAAAAAGCCCTTTCCTCACTTTTTCTCTCAGCGCACACCTCTCTATTCTTCAATCTCTCATTTTAAATCCCTCTACTGGGTGGTTGATGGATAAATAGAAAGTTGTGGGCTCTTGCCCCTAGCATTCCGCTAGATTCTTATTCTTGTTTACAACAGTGAGTTTCTCCCACAGAGGGGCTGTGCTACAACTGGGTGTGTAACAAATCTGCAGCTGACACCGGTTGACGATGCTCTGCTGAGGAGTTTGGACATGATCAGATGTGTCCAGATCGGGGAGTGGAATATCTTGATCCATTCCAATTCATGCTTCGCACATGGCCTGATACCTCGCTGCTTGGAGGGTGTAAGAGCTTTCTGCCCTTTGCTGTTAGCTTGAGTTGCGCCCTGTTCTGGCAGGTAGAGTGCCCTTCTGGCAAGTATGTTGATAGTGGGGGAAAAATAGAACACCTGACTCAACTGTGCCCCTAGTTCATCATTTTGACCATTTTTTGTTTTGGTTTTCTACTAAAACAATTTTGACCAATACGAGAGTTAGATTAACATGCTTGTTCGATTTTTTGATTTAAAATCATGCAAGTTAGGCTGTGAGCACTGAAAATTTTCCCTTTTTAGGGTCCAAGAAATGGTCCAGTTTTGGAAAAATGGAATAATTTTTGAGAGAAAATTAGTTAACATCATTAAAAATTCTCAAAAACTATTTTTGCAAACGACCACTGCTCAATGAGCACGGAACCTACTCTTGAGGTGCACAACCTCAGATCCGAAGGAAAATTGCCCCTTGCTTGAAGGACACTGCATGGCAATGGAAAGTTGCCCCTTGTTTGAATGATGCCGCAGCATACTGAATGGCAACAAAAAGTTGCCCCTTGTTTGGATGATGCCGCAGCGCATTGTAATCAGTCCTCAGAGTGACGATCATAACCAAACTCTCGGATATAGAGAAGGCGAACCATTACATGGACACAGTCGATTTTGAAGTGTTTTACGGCTGGACTTCAGAATGAAGTTGCCTACGTATCCCAAAGATGGGAATCAAGCCTTACGTTAAGGTACACGCGGGTATTAAACTCTCCTTTTGCGCTCTAACTTTTGCCAAGGCCGCCCTTCTGGGTTTTCAACCTTGCGAGCTCTGTTTTTTCTTTCTTTTCATTTCTTTTTTGATTTTCTTTTTTGTTCTTTTCTTTGCATTTTTCTTTTTTTTTTTTGTTCTTTTTTCTTCTTTTCTTGCTCTAACTTTTGCCTGGACCGCTCTTCCGGGTTTTCGGCCCAGCGAGCCTCTCAAGGGTAAAAGTGTAGCTTTGTCCATGTCAAATGGTTTTGAGATCCTGAAGTCATCTGAATCCAGGAGAATGGCTATTGTTTGCTGATGATGCAGGAGTCTATCCAATGGGGGGGCTGAATTTGCCCCTAATGTTGTGGATAGGAACTCAGTTGTCCTTCAGCGATACCTTCTTCTTTCTTCCCTTCTAGAATTTGGCATTCTTGCCAGTCTTCATTGATTTGTAGGATGATCTATCTTCGGCTCTTCGAGCACATCTGACATTTTTGCCCCTAGTCCGAGGAGTGCTTCTGATCTAACTTTGCAAGCTTCTGTTGATGACATCTGATCTTTTTTGATCTGACTTTCTTGCCCCTAGTTCGTGGGCTGCTTCAAATCTACCCACACAGGCCTCACATCGTGATTGACTGTTGAACGTTCTGAATTCGAGTTCATGGTTCGAAAGCAAGGGGTCAAGCCTCGAGGCTGAGAGCGATCCTAGGCTGCACAATCTCAAGAGCGATTCCACACAGGTTTTCGCAGGACGGCGCAAAACATTTTTGAAACCTTTTAAGAAAACGACTAATCACTCGCGCTGAAGACAGTGTAGAACCAATCTGGATCAAGCCAGGATCCTTCTCAGTACTCACATTAACAAGCATGATTTCATTCATTAAGGGCTTAGTGTGCCTCTCTTTCTCTCAATTGATCAAATTTTTTCAAATCCCGAGGAATTCCTTCCTTTTGTTTTCACCACAGTGTTCAAAAAGTTTTGAAAAACTTAGGTCAATGCAATAAATTCAAGGCACAAAAAAGTAGGCGAAAAGTACTGCCGTTCGATTCAAATTTTCTAGCACAACTGGCGCACGGCCGAAGCAAATACAAGAGTGTGAAAATCACTACTGCTTCATTGAGATCTGTTGGCACAACTGGCTCCTCGGTAGAAACAGACTCAAAGAAAGCAAAAAGACAAACACGAAACAAAACAGTGATGTCCGAGGTAACACCCTCGGGATCACCCGACTCCTATACAACAGGACTGACTCGATACGACAAGACAGACCTCAACTGACTCGATATGAAAAAACTAACTCAAAACAAAAGGACAGACTCAAAACAAAACAACAAGACTGACACAATACCCAAGTCAGAATGTAGCATTGGCCAAATGCTCAAAACGGTGCGTGCCATACGCTATATCTGGAGTAAATCGAGTGCTATCCGCAGGTGGTTCATTCCCCGATCACATAGTCACATTATTCCCCCCAAGTTCACTGATCAAGTGCCGATAGACTTTGCAGGACTTGGTGCGACGATGACCCTGTTGTCGATCAGATCTTGTATTTCGTGGCGGAGACGAAAGCACATGTCAGTGTCATGGCCAGCTCGCTGATGGAAGGCATAGTAGTCGGCTGGGTTGTGTGAGAGAGGGAGGTTCTTTGGTAATAGCTGCAGCTCCAGGGGTTTTAGATGCCCTTTCTTGATCAAAACCCCTAGAGCCTTTGACAAAGGCATATAAAGTGTGGTGAAAACCTTCTTGGCTTGGGGTGGATATTTGGCTGCTCGTGAGCTACTCCCGAATGCACTGGTGAATGGGGTGGTTGTTTTTGGTGCGGTGGCGGTGACCATGCCCACTTCAGAAGATCTTGCAACTGCATCACCGCTGGTGGTCGCATTCGAACTGCGGAAAAATGCCCTCCTGGGCTGCTCCCTGTCATTGTCAATCAGGCCCTACTTCAAGGCATCCTCAATCTGTACCCCCATCTCATGCAAATCTAAAAAGGTAAGAAAGGGGAGCACAATCATTTTCTGCATCAATTTGGGCTGGTGGTTGCGCACAACCATCCGTATTTGATCCTTATCCGTTGGCCTAATGGTCATCATTAAGGCCTTGGCCCTCTAGTGAATTACGAATTCTGAGAAGCTCTCCTTAGGCTCCTGCCTCGTCGTCTCAAGATCACGGGTCGTAATCTCGATTTGCGTGTTATACGAGTATTGTGCAACGAAGGCCTCGGCCATCTCATCCCAATTCTTCTTGACATCATCTTCCAATTTTGCGTACCAGATGGCCGCCACACTCGACAGGGTCCGGCCGAACAAAGACAGCTTCTATAGTCTGGTGAGGCCCATCGGCCGTAGTATGTCTGAGAACAACCATGGGATCCCTAGATCCATCAAAGCGGTCAATTTGTGGCATCTTGAACCTATCTGGCAGTGTCACAACTGCGTCGATGTACCCGTCATCAATGTCTGGGATGGACTTTACACCTTGAGATTTCTTGAACAGCTTTTCAAGCTTGCTTACTTTTAATGCCATGGGGTCCACCTCGAACTCGAAGGGAGAGTCCGGTTGATTGACAGGCGTAGGTGCCTTGGATAGTTGAGGTAGAATCGGGGGCGGAGCCGGCCTTGTTAGGATGTTTGTATCCTCCTGGACATTCTGGACAATTGTCGTCTCCCCGTGTATTGGAATTCTTGGTGGGGAAGGAGCTTGGTGTGAAGCTGATGCTCCGGCTTGCTGCTGTAGCCGGGTAATTAGCTCTGCTTGTTGGGCCATGACGATGGCCTACTGTTTGGCAAATTCTGCTTGACGAGCAGCGTCCTCTTGCATGGTTCACATACTCTCCTGGAGCTGACGCATCATTTCTTCAATTCCTGTCATATAGCCCTGATCTAACTGATCTATCGGTATATCTGTCTCTGTGGTAAAAGCAGATATCTCAACCCAACTGCACACAAGTGAGATGGATAATGACTGCTGATCCGAAGACTGTTGAACTGATAATCTGTGCCTGACTGGCCTTTTTACCCTGTCTCTGGCGAAGGAACACTGATTTACCCTTGAATTGAATCTCTGACCTGACAAAGTCTATCAGCACAAGTCCGACGAACCTCGGAGGATATTAGAGCCCTCTGAAGCTATGGTTCCCTGACTACCCCTAACAAAAGAGAAAACATGCAGCATCTCAGCCCAATTTCGCCAAAACAGATATGAGCATAACAGGATGACTGTGCCCTCTACTGAATTCTGCCCCAAAATTCTACTTGTAAACTGCTACCCTCAGGTAAAACTGATTCCCCAAATACTGATGCCCTCAGGCCTGATACCCAGACTTGCAAATTGATACATGCATTCCTGTAGAGACGCACTCTAAAAGCACATAACAAGTAAGTGAGAGCCAAAACACCACTATGTTGGGGTAGGGTTTCCCTGTCCTATTTTGTCAGGAGCTAGGGTTTCACTACGCACGCAACGATTTCAAACAACCTATCGGGTAAGCAACCTGCCCTAGCTTGGAATGGTCACTATGGATTCTGAATATGCACTAGGTCGAATGGTCGAAAAGGGTGCCCCGATAAAACCGGGGTTTGTGTTCCCATACTAGCAGAGCCCATAACCGGTCAACCTTATGGCACGCAGCCTCAGGCTAACCGCTCAAGAATAGCAGATGGCAAACACGGTGTCCTAGGCGCACCAATGCAAATGCAATGCAAAGAAACACATAAGTGTAGTCAAAAAAAGATATCACGAGTTCGAGTCAAGTTCTCTAAATCCCCAGCAGAGTCGCCAAAAACTGTAGACGCGCCCTCGGGCCTCACTACAGTTCGGACTCAATTTGTGTCACGGTCCTGTATCTAATCTCGCAGAGTGCAATGCAAGACTGATGAATCATCAAAGAGTCCAAATCTGGCAAATCGTTTTTTAAAACAGATTTTTTGAAAGAAGTGCCAAACATGGACTGCTTTGCCACATACGGAGTCGCCACCTAAATATTTTATTTTTGGGGAAATTTAGGAAACCCTGACTCGTGTCTAAGGCTACGTGTTCGTCATCACCAAAGTTGCCTCGGCTCGGGAACTTGGGTTCGATTGGGAAAGGTTATTTCGTGAGCACCCCCGCTTGCCCGATCAAAGATCGGCCTCTACTAACCATGATATCTAGTTTTGAAAACATTATGTGTTCTTATTCCGGTTATTAGCCTAGAATTATTATGTGATGCACACAACATACAAGTATAGACTGGATTGCCTGAATTAGAACAAAACATTTCATGCGTGTTTTTGAAAGATGGTTTGCTACTCGCAAGTAGGCTTAAAAATGCAGATTTTGCCACCCTCGGGTGGGCTTAGAAAAGATGGTTTTGCCACTATCTAGTGGGCTTAAAACTCACAATTAATGAGTTGCTCCAATTCAAATAACCCAACCTTCACCCGCAGGCATTCAGGCAGTTATATCATATAAGCACATAGCCTCATGGTAAGCATGCTATCATGGCAGTCACTCACACGCATGCAAGGATGCTAAAGCATAAACACTTACCGAGTACTCCAAGCCAAAACAAAAGCTATGTTAGAAATCCGTGCATGATCCTAACTATACAGAAATGCCTAATGCAACACATGCAAAATGCAACTAGATAGGCTCGGCTATTCTAAGAATGACATATGAGATGCTACAGCTAACACATATTCAACTTGGAACTGAAATACGATGCAGTTAGTATGATGCGCCGAGCCCGGTGCATGCAAGATAGATGAATGGATGCTAACATGCGAGCATAAGTATGCTAATTGAAACATGCCCTAATCTAACCATCATAAGCTAATAAATAAAAAGGAGAAAGACGTGGGGTTGGAAGACATATGTCACACGCACGCACACTTATTACAATTGTGCCATCGCTTGGAGGGTCCGAATAAATAATACAGTCCAAATAAAATACAAAACCCTAATTAATTAACAAATTTTACTAGGAAAGCAGTAAACTAGCACGCAAATCTATGGACCGCCTCAACTCTGTTCCGAATGATGAATGATGCATGTTTGAGTTGCCTTGCGCAGAAATCCATTGCGATGCCCTGATTAGCCTCTGTTTACAATTAAGCCCGGAATATTACGCGAAGCTCCAAAAGCCTACCGGTTTCTGATTTGCTACAACAGAGAGCAAGAAAGGGGCATGGCAAAGTATTTTCGCATATGTATGCATACCTCGATCCTCGTGCCACCAATCACGCATCTTGATGCATGATGGCTGAGGAGTCAAATTGCACGACTCAATATGAAATGAATGCACATATAAACACAAAAATGCCTAGACTCTATCATGTGTAATCCGGAGTGTCGGCGACTGGGAATTGAGACACGTTCCGTCACTCGGAGTACGAAACGTCCCTCGTTTCCCGTGCTTGGGCAAACTCTTATCCCAAACACCATGCAAATGAGATGGCATGTGCAATGCGACTAACATACAACCTAGCATACGCAATGCTATGAAATGGCATACACAATGCTTGATGTAACGTGGCATACGCAATGCTCGATGTAACATGACATACACAATGCTCTAACGTACAACCTAGCTTACGCAATGCTATGAAATGAAATAACATACACAATGCACGATGGACTTACACCAACATGAGTGGACCTGAGCCACACTCACATCAGTGGCCATTAGATGAAAATGAGACAACCGAAATGCGTGCACACATGCATGAATACTAAGTACCGAACTTAAGGCATCAAATGCCACTCTACCAAAGCATGGCAATGGATGCAATATGGCATACAAACATAGATGATACAGCTCTGAAACATGATAAACAATGGTCCCGAATCATGCAAACATGGCACACTATGCAAGCTTGGGGGGCCCGGGTACCGAAACTAGTTCAATGCATTGAACTATAACTATGCAAAGCAAGCATTATTTGATCATGAAGTACAAAGACAAAGCCAAGGCAGTCCCAAAACATGCACAATGTTAGTTCAAAGCATGGCCCAAAAGTGCTAACATGAAGGGCTAAAGCAACATGCAACATTGGCTAGTAAGCATGAGTTGTATTACAACTATATGATGCGCATGAGATCTCATCAAACTAACCAAAAACAGTGAACAAAACATGTCAAAATATGCCCAAATAACCACTGAAATGTAGCCAATGCATACAAAAATGATGAGCTCTTTTGGAGGGCCATGCAAGAGGTTACTCAACACATACAAGATAGACACTTAGCACGGAAAAAAAAACTCTGGAAATGGATTATTAAAGCGCTAAAACTCACCAAATAGGCCCTAGAATTGGTCTAAGAAACATGCAAATGGAAGGCCCTTTGAAAGGCCTTGAATAGGATTGCTCTATACATGCATCATAGACATAAAATATGGAAAAATGGGTTCTTGAAAGAGCTTAGGCAGACCTTAAAACCCACAAAATGAGGCCTGAAACATGACTTCAATGCATGCAAAATAGAGTCCCTTTGGAAGGCCAACAATGCTAGTAAAGAGAATGAGGGGTGAGAGGGTCACCCCTCCATGGTTTTGCAGCTCAAAGGCACATCAAAGCCATGGAAAATCTACTGAATTTCAGTGGCTAAGAGGCCAAAACAAGGCCAATGCAAATGCTCAAATGTATGGCTCAAAACATGAAGAAATAAAGCATGAAAGGGGGAAGATGACCCCAAACAGAGAAGTAACCTTAATTAAACATGTTTATAAGCTCAAAATAAATCTTTTTCTAGTTTATGAAAAATCTCGAAAATGCTCACAAGTAGGAATAAGATATGATGCAAAATAGGCCTACAAAGAGGGATAAAGCATACAAGGATGTAGGAGATCTGAAACAGAAAAGTGTCCTTATACAATCTTCAAGAGGAGCTCAAAATATGATACTTTTCAGTTTTGACAAAGTCCAGAAATGCTCGAAAACAAGGCTAACCAGTGGAGCAAAAAAATGCAAGTTTAAGGGAAATAGGTACTTACCCTTGAAAAGCAGCAAAGCAGGAGCTTTTGGACCAAGTTGGTGAACCTTCAACCTCTGTAAATTAGTCCCAAGGTGCTGGAATGGATGGTGGAGGTGGTAGGTGTAACACGCCCGCGGGGGGACCTCGTTACAGCTCGGACTCGATTTGTGTCACGGTTCTTAATCTTGAACCAAAGAGTCCAAATCCGGCAAATCGTTCTGAGAAAATAGATTTTTAGAAAAGAAGTGCCAAACATGGACTACTTTACCAGATACAGAGTCGCCACGTAAATATTTTATTTTTTGGGAAATTTAGGAAACCTTGACTCGTTTGCCTAAGGCCACGTGTCCGTCATCACCAAAGTTGCCTAAGCTCGGGAACTTGGGTACGATTGGGGAAGGTCACTCCGTGAGCACCCCTGCTCGCCCGATCAAAGATCGGCCTCTACTAACCACGATATCTAGTTTTGAAAACATTGTGCATTCTTATTTCGGTTATTAGCCTAGATTTACTATGTGATGCGCACAGCATACAAGTATAGACCGGGTCGCCTGAATTGGAACAAAACATTTCATGTTTGTTTTTGAAAGATGGTTTGCTACCCGCAGGTAGGCTTAAAATGCCGGTTTTGCCACCCTCGGGTGGGCTTGGAAAACATGGTTTTGCCACTATCTAGTGGGCTTAAAAACTCACAGTTGATGATTTGTTCCAATCCAAATAACCCAACCTTCACCCACAGGCATTCAAGCAGTTATATCACATAAGCAAACAGCCTCATGGGAAGCATGCTATCATGGCAGTCACTCACACACATGCAAGGATGCTAAAGCATAAAAACTCACCGAGTACTCCAAGCCAAAACAGAAGCTAATTATAAATGCATGCATGATCCTAACTATACAAAAATGCCTAATGCAACACATGCAAAAATGCAACTATAGCAGGCTCGGCTATTCTAAATATGGCATATGAGATGCAACAGCTATCAAGTATTCAACTCGGAATTGAAATACAAATACAGTTAGTATGATGCGTCGAGCCCGGTGCATGCAAAACAGATAAATGAATGCAAACATGCTATCATACCGTATGCTAATTGAAACATGCCCTAACCTAACCATCATAAGCAGGTAAATAAAAGGGAAGAAAGACGTGGGGTTGGAAGACATACATCACACTCACGCACACTTATTACAATTTTGCCCTCACACGGAGGGTCCGAATAAAATAATATACAGTCCCAAATGAATAGTATAGTCCAAATAAATAATACAGTCCAAATATGTACAAAACCCTAATTAATTAACAAATTTAACTAGGAAAGCATTAAATTGGCATGCAAGCCGGGGACTGCCTCGACTCTGCTCCGGATGATGAATGATGCATGTCCGGGTTGCCTTGCGCGGAAATCCATGGCGATACCCCAATTAGCCTCTGTTTGCAATTATTCTTAGAATGCATGCCTAGCTCCGGAAGGCTGCTGATTCTTGATTTGCTGCAACAGAGAGCAACAGAGGGGCATGGCAAAGTATTTTCACACATGTATGGATACCTCGATCCTCGTGCCACCAATCACGCATATCGATGCATGATGGCCAAGGAGTCGAATTGCACAACTCAATATGGAATGAATGCGCATAAAAAATCAACAAAACCTAACTCCATCATGGATAATCCGGAGTGTCGGTGATTGGGGAATTGAGACACGTTCCGTCACTCGGAGTACGAAACGTCCCTCGTTTCCCGTGCTCGGGCTAACTCCTATCCCAAACACAATGCAATATGCATGACATGCATGGATGCAGCTAAGATACAACCTAACACGCACAATGCTATGAAATGGCATACACGATGCACGAGGTAACATGGCATACACAATGCGCTAACATACAGCCTAGCATACACAATGCTATGGAATGAAATGGCATACACAATGCATAATGGGCTTACAATAATATGAGTGGACCTCAGCCACACTCACATCAGAGGCCATTAGATGAAAATGAGACACTCGAGATGCGTGCACACGTGCACGTAAACCGAGGACCGACCCTAAGGTACCAAATGCCACTCTAACAAAGCATGGCAAGGCATGGAATATGGCATACTTGCATGCAAATTTCAGCGCTAAAATATGATGCAAAACAGCCCCGAAGCATGGAAACATGGCACCCGATGCATGAAATGAGACTCGAAACTCGGAACTAGGCGCATGGAATGACTTATAGCTATACAAAGCATGCATTATTTGAACATGAAGTATGAAGACAGAATCAAGAAAGTCCCAAAAAAAAGCATATTTCCAGTTTTAAGCAAGGCCAAAAGGTGAACACAAGTAGGGCTAAGCTAACATGCAAAAATGGCCTCGAAAGAGAGATAAAGAAGCAAGTAACAGCTTCTGGCCCTAAATGGCAAAGATCCATTCAACAAAATTGAAGAGGGGATCAAAATGAAGCACTTTATAGTTTACAACAAGCCACGAAAACAAACACAAGTATGGCTAAACTATCATGCAAGAAATGGGCCTAAAGAGGGACAAAGAAGCAAGTGATGGCTCCTGGCCTCAAACAGAGGAGGGACCTTCAAAAATGTTGAAGAGGGGTCCAAAACATGGTATTTTACAGTTTATGACCAAGCCCAAAACAGTGCACAAGCAAGCTTAAAATACTATGCAAAATAAGGCATAAAAGAGAGCTTTAACACAAAGAGCAAAAAGGAAGCCTCAAAAAGAAAAAGACTCTTGATCAAAAATGAAGAGTGGGTCAAAATATGAATATTTACAGTTCGGGTCAGAGCCCAAAAATACAAGCACAAGGGGCTAACAAAACATGTAAAAATAAAGCCAAAAGAGGGATAAAGAGGCAAGTGACAAAAGGA
Source organism: Camellia lanceoleosa (assembly GCA_025200525.1). Classification (NCBI taxonomy): domain Eukaryota; kingdom Viridiplantae; phylum Streptophyta; class Magnoliopsida; order Ericales; family Theaceae; genus Camellia; species Camellia lanceoleosa. Next base: position 55,032,808 of record CM045760.1, read on the forward strand.
AGCCTCAAACAGTGAAGATCCCTTCAACAATGTTGAAGAATGGCTCAAAAAAACCCACTTTACAGTTTATAACCAAGCTCAAAACAGTTCAAAAATAGGCCTAAAATACTATGCAAGAAAGAGGCATACAAGAGAGGTAAAGAAGCAAGTGGTAGCTGGGGACCTTAAACATGGAAGGACCCTTAATAAAACATGAAAAAGATGTCAAAATATGACTATTTTCAGTTAGGGTTAGAGCCCAAAAATGTAAGCAAGTATGGCTTAGATATAGAACAAAATAAAGCACAAAAGAGAGAGAATGAAGACTCACCCTTGTAGACCAAACTTCAGCAGCTCTTGGCCTGAGAAAAGATGCTCCTAAGCTCTGAAAAACCAGCTCCAAGTGTTGGAAAGAACGGTGGTGGTGTGGTGCTATGTGGTGGTGTAGAAATGGTGTAGGGTTTGGGAGGTTTTGATGGTTGAAGTGTAGAAAGAGAGAGATTCAATGTAGGAGCTCCAAGCCAAAATTTCTAGCCCTCCAAAAGGGAGCTGGAGGGCCTAGTTATATAGGCATAAGAGTGGGGGAAAAAAGGGGGAAATGAAATTCAAATTTCCCCCGAAAAAGTTAGCTCCCCGGATACAAAATCTAGAGGGAAACGGAGGGTGTATTTGTAAAGTACTTGGAGAGAGGAGCAAGGTCGGCTGGTTATTTAGGGTTTAGGTGGCCGACCGGCCTCCCCCATGGCCAGTCGGCCAAGGGTCAAAAGGGTCAAGACTGATTAGTGGCCGGCCATGCCAAAAAGCTGGCCTCCCATGTGTGCACAACACAACCATGTGGTCAAAAACTGGAGAAAGTGAACCAAGAGGGAGAAAAGCCCATTTTTTTGGAGGGGTTCAAAAGGGTCAAACACAATTATTGGCCAGTCGTATGATATTGGTGGCCTCCCAGGTGTCTACAACACAAATATGTGGTTTAGGGCTAGAAAAAGTGGCCCAAGGGTGGTCAACATTATCTTTCTAGTGAGAAAAACGGGCGACGGAGGGCGATAAAGAAATAAAGCTGGTTGTCAGAACAATTACTGGCCTCCCACCCTTTTACAACCTTCCTAATAGTGAAAATAAGGCCTCCACCAAAAATGAGCCCAAACCGATGCAAAATAAAGGTTCGGGGGCTGAAACGCGCAGCCCGGGGCCCCAAAAACTAACTGTTAGGCACCAGAAGCGGTGTTCGACCACGAAGGCCGTCTCTCGGACCACAGTGTCCCTCAAAAGGGAGGAAATAAGGTATGTGCCAAAAACTGGAGCAAACGGAGGTGGTTTAGCGGTCCCAAACCGAGGCATACAGCTAACGGCTCCGAAAAAAAATCGGAAACCGGGCTCCAAACGGGCAAAATGGCCTACGACCATGAAATGTAGCCTACGACCACTGAGAGATGATCTACGAGACCTCTCCCTCCCTTTGGGAAGAGAAAATAGAGAAAATAGAGCCTGGTTCGCAAATCGAGGCAAAGGATGAAAGAGTCCGGAAGTCCTGAGGCAAGGCTCGTAGTTGAGACTCTGAAACCTCTGAACGAGCACGATATGCAACATCACCGAGTGCTCAATTGGTGACGTTTGAGTCTTAAGGTCGGTCAAAAATGGGGTGTCTATAGTTGCCCCTCTTTGACAGAGCTCGAAAGTTACAAGTGACGGGAGTGAATGTCAAAGCCCAGAGACGACCCATTTTTGACAAGGCCGAAGACTTAGACAAACATACAAGATAAATAGGAAAATGTGCCCGCAGGCTTGCCCGCAGGCAGGGGGAAAAATGCAAAGCGGTATGCACAAGGCCAGATGTAACTTAATGATCATGCAAATGTAGCAAGCTGTAATGAAGCAAGTATTCGCAAATAGATGCAACAGTTTTAAGCAAATGCTAGGCAAGCAAGTAAACTTGAGCCAAACTACATCTCGTGCAGGAAGGATGTAAGAAAATTATTGCAATTCTCACTGCGAAAACAGTGTGCATGTGTGATAGACACACAGAGCAAACATGTGATTGATACACAAAGTGTGATAGATACACTTAGTGAACAAAGTATGATAGATACACTAAAGGTGAGAGTGTGCGATTGATACACAAAAGAACGTATGTGATTGATACACAAAGCGAGTGTGTATGATTGATACACAAAGTAGGCATAGTGTGATAGATACAAAGCGAATGTGTGATAGATACACTATATGAACAAAGTGTGATTGATACACTAAATGAATGAAGTGAGTAAAGTGTGATAGATACACAAAAGGCAAACACAAAGTGTGATAGATACACTGAGTGAACAAGGTATGATTGATATACCGAAAGTGAACACAAAGTGTGATAGATGCACTAAGTGAACAGAGTGCGGTTGATACACTAAAAGCGAACACAAAGTGTGATAGATGCACTTAGTGAACAAAGTATGATTGATATACTGAATGTGAACACGAAGTGTGATAGATGCACTTAGTGAACAAGTATGATAGATATACTAAAGGTGAACACGAAGTGTGATAGATGCACTTAGTGAACAGGTGTGATGGATACACTAAAGGTGAACACAAAGTGTGATAGATGCACTTAGTGAACAAGTATGATAGATATACTAAATCAATGAAGTGTGATTGATACACTGAAAGTGTGATACAGAAAACAAGAATGTGTGTGATAGATACACAAAAGTGAATATGTGCGTGATAGATACACAAAATGAGAATGTGTGTAATAGATACACAAAATGAATGAAGTGTGATTGATAAACTAATTGAAGAGAGTGTGACCAAGGCAAATGAAGTGTGTTAGATACACTGAGTGAAGCAAATGAAGTGTGATTGATACACTAAGTGAATGACCTGAAACGGAACTTCTTTAAATGAACCGTACATACAATATCGTGCATGACTGAGAAAGAAACTTGATAGGTATGATGCATTACAATGCATGATGCTTAAGCAAAGCAATAAATAGACAAAGCGGTGCTTTAGAAAGCACCTCATGAGGTGAGAGGCGGTGAACCGCTCTACTCTGACGGGGATCTCCCCTCGTGCTCTTCGAACACTTTACCTTTAACTCACAGTATAAAGGTTCTGAAATGCTGACAAGTAACAACATCTGTATGTAGGAGCTATGGCTGCCGCTTGTCTTCCTGATGATATTCACAACTTTCCCTATTCTCCAACAGGGTGACAGACTAGGTTGGTTCAGTATCCAAAATTGAGGTGCATACACGCTATCTCAACCTATGGGGCTTCCATACAGATTTCAAGCCGGGGATACACCCCTGGGTATTTAAACCAGACTTTAGTCCCAGAAATTCCGAACCTTTACGTTCTAGGCATCAACCATTCGAACTCTAGTTTCCACCGTCTCAGTTGGTCTCTTAGGAACTCATTGCAAACACGGCCGAGATGCCTCTGGCAGGGAATGGTATTCAGGGAGAGCACTTCTGATCGCCATTCTGGCTTGAAGCAGACTTGATCTTGAGCTTGAAGTAAAGGCACACTCACACTTCGGAGTATTGACAAGGCCTGACGAGGTGCATACGGAATGCAATTTTGGAGCTTACTGAAGTTGAAACAAACTCAGATACCCGACATTTTCCTTTTTTGCTTTTGCTTTTGCTTTGCAGTCCGGAACCATCATAGCTTCAGATAGGTCTTGGTTCTACTGTTCTCACATGACCTGGGTTGAACCCTGCGATTTTATGAAAGAACAAATTCTGTTTTGCACAAATGTGGAGAACAGCATGGCACTCGGAGCACAAAACGATTTTTTAAATTGAGAGTGAGCATAAGTTCTCAACTGGGTATTGAGCCTACAACTGACCACAGCCAAAACGACTCAACATGGAAATAAAAGGCACACAACCTGGACACATCGAGTAACACTCGAGACGACTCAAAACAAGAATCGAGACAAACAAAAAGACACGACACTCAGACGTGCACAGGGAGCCTGTTTCACCGGGTATTGTTTCCCACCCTTTCTCACTTGTGATTCTTACATCACTCGGCCCTCAAGCTCTGTTTTTCTGAAAAGCCCTTTTCTCACTTTTTCTCTCATCGCACATCTCTCTATTCTTCAATCTCTCATTTTTCAATCCCTCCCCTGGGTGGTTGATGGATAAGCATGAAGTTGTGGGCTCTTGCCCCTGGTATTCTACCAGATTCTCATTTTTGTTTACAACAGTGAGTTTCTCCTACAGAGGGGTTGCATTACAACTGGGTGTGTAGCAAATCTGCAGCTGACATCGATTGATGATGCTCTACTGGGGAGTTTGGACGTGATTAGATTTGTCCGGATGATGGAGTGGAATATCTTGATCCATTCCAGTTCGTGCTTTGCACTTGGCTCGATACTTCATTGCTCGGAGGACGAGAGAGCTTTCAGTCCTTTGCAATTAGCTTCAGTGGTGCCCTTTTCTGGCGAATATGGTGCCGTTTTCGGCAAATGCATTGACAATAGGGAAAAGACAGGAAGCTTGACTCAAATGTACCCCTAGTTCATCATTTTGACCATTTTTTTGTTTTGGTTTTCTACTAAAACAATTTTGATCAGCATAAGAGTTTGATTAACATGCTTGTTCGATTTTTGATTTGAAATCATGCAAGTCAAGCTATGAGCACTGAAAATTTTCCTTTTTTGGGTCCAAGAAATGGTCCAGTTTTTTGGAAAAATGGAATAATTTTTGAGAGAAAATTAGTCAACCTCAGTAAAAATTCTCAAAAACTGTTTTTGCAAACGACCACTACTCAAAGAGCGCGGAACTTACTCTTGAGATGCGCAACCTTAGATCCGAAGGAAAATTGCCTCTTGCTCAAAGGGAGCTGCATGGCAACGAAAAGTTGCCCTTGTTTGAACGGCACCACGGCGCATTGAATGGCAACGGAAAGTTGCCCCTTGTTTGAATGGCACCGCAATGGGTTGCAGTCAGTCCTTAGAGTGATGATTACAACCGAACTCTCGGATACAGAGAAGGCAAAGATGATCAAAACCATTACATGGACACAATTGATTTGGAGGTGTTTGTGGCTGGACTTCAGAATGAAGTTGCCTACGTATCTCAAAGATGAGAATCAAGCCTTACGTAGTTCGGGGTTAAGGTACACTCGGGTATTTAACCTCTCCTTTTATGCTCTAACTTTTGCCAAGGCGCCTGTCGCGGGTTTTCAACCTTACGAGCTTTGTTCTTCTTTCTTTCTTCTTCTTCTTCTTCTTTTTTTTTTATATTCTTTTCATTCCTTTTTCTTCTTCTTTTTTTTTTTTTTTTTTTTGCATTTTTCTTTTTCTTTTCTTTTTGTATATATTTTTTGTCTCGCTCTAACTTTTGCCTGGGTCGCCCTTCTAGGTTTTCGACCCAGCGAGCCTCTTAAAGGGTAAAAGTGTAGCTTGGTCCATGCCAAATGGTTGTAGGGTTTTGAAGTCATCCGTATCCAGGAGAGTGGCTGTTGATTTGCAAGAGGACTCATCTTCGGCTCTTCGAGCACATCTGACATCTTTGCCCCTAGTTCGAAGGGTGCTTCTGTCCTAGCTTAGCAAGCTGTTTTCGGTGACATCTGGTCTTCTTGATCTGATTTTCTTGCCGCTAATTCATGGGCTGCTTCGAATCTGTCCACTAAGGCCTCATATTGTAGTTGACCGTTGAACGTTCTGAATTCAAGTTCAAGGTTCGAAAGTGAGGAGTTAAGTCTCGGGGCTGAGAGTGATCCTAAGCTGCACAATCTCAAGAGTGATTCCACATAGGTCTTCGCAAGATCGCGCAAAATAGTTTTTGAAATCTTTTAAGAAAGTGACCAGTCGCTCGCGCTGAAGACAGTGTAGAACCAATTTGGATCAAGCCAGGATCCTTCCCAGTACTCACATTAACAAGCATGATCTCGATCATTAAGGGCTTAGCATTCCTCTCTTCGTCTCAGTTGATCAAATTTTTTGCAAATCCCGAGGAATTCCTTCCTCTTCGTTTTTCACCACAGTGTTCAAAAAGTTTTGAAAAACTCAGGTCATTACAATGACTTCAAGGCACAGAAAAGACAGAGTCCTTAGTCAAATACTGTCATCTCCTTTAAAACTTCCGGCATAACTGGCACAAGGTAGAAGCAAACACGAGAGCGTAAAAATCACTGCTGTTTCATTCAAAAACTGCTGGCACAACTAGCTCCCTGGCAGAAATAGACTCAAAACAAAACGAAAAGACAAATGCAAAAGAAAATGGTGATGCCCGAGGTAATACCCCCGGAATCACCCGACTCTTATACATCAGGACTGACTCGATATAACAAGACAGACCCGAAACAAAAAGACTGACTCAAAACGGACTCAAAACAACAAGACTGACCCAATACCCAAGTCAGAAAGCACAAAAATCAGCATTCACAAATGCTCAAAACAGTGCGTGCCATACGCCATATCCGGAGTAAATCGAGTGCCATCCGCAGGTGGTTCATCCCCCGATCACATAGTCACATTATCCCCCACAGGTTCACTGGTCGAGTGCCGATAGGCTTTGCTGGACTGGCGTGGGGATGACCCTGTTGTCAAACAGATCTTGTACATCATGGCGCAGACGAAAGCAACTGTCAGTGTCATGACCAGTTTGTTGATGGTACGCACAGTACCTAGTATGGTCATGCTTTGCAGGGAGAGGATCAGGTAAAGGCTGTTGTTCCAATGGTTTCAGATGTCTTTTCCGGATGAAGACCTCTAGAGCCTTTGACAGAGGCATATAAAGGGGGGTGAAAACCCTCTTGACTCGGGGTGGATATTTGGCCGTCTGTGAGCTACTTCCGGACGCACCGGTGAATGGGGTAGCTTTTTTTGATGTGGTGGTGGTGACCATGCCCACTTCAGAAGATCTTGCAGCTGCATCACCACTGGTGGTTGCATTCGAACTGCGGGAAAATGCCCGCCTAGGCTGCTCCTCCTGGTCAATAAGGCCTTGCTTCATGGCATCCTCGATCTATACTCCCATCTCATGCAAATCTGAAAAGGTAGGGAAGGGGAGCCGTAGACAAGCTCGCGGGGGGACCTCGCTACAGCTCGGACTCGATTTTGTTGTCACGGTTCTTAATCTTGAACCAAAGAGTCCAAATCCAGCAAATCGTTTTGAGAAAACAGATTTTTGAAAAAAGTGCCAAACATGGACTGCTTTGCTAGATACAGAGTCGCCACCTAAATATTTTATTTTGGGAAATTTAGGAAACCCTAACTCGTTACCTAAGGCCACGTGTCCGTCATCACCAAAGTTGCCTCGGCTCGGGAACTTGGGTACGATTTGGGAAGGTCACTTTTTGAGCACCCTCGCTCGCCCGGTCGAAGACCGGCCTCTACTAACCATGATATCTATTTTTGAAAACATTGTGTGTTCTTATTCCGGTTATTAGCCTAGGCTACTATGTGATGCGCACAGCATACAAGTGTAGACTGGGTCGCTTGAATTGGAACAAAACATTTCATGTTTGTTTTTTAAAAATGGTTTGATGGTTCTATACGCAGGTAGGCTAAGACGTGGATTTGCCACTCTCGGGTGGGCTTAGAAAAACATGATTTTGCCACTATCTAGTGGGCTTAAAACAAACATTTGATGAATTGCTCCAATCCAAATAACCCAACCTCCACCCACAGGCATCCAAGCAGGTATATCACATAAGCAGTTAGCCTCATGGTAAGCATGCTATTCATGGCAGTCACTCACACGCATGCAAGGATGCTAAAGCATAAAACTCACCGAGTACTCCAAGCCAAAACAGAAACCGATTAGAAATCCATGCATGACCCTAGATATACAGAAATGCCTAATGCAACACATGCAAAAATGCAACTATAGCAGGCTCGGCTATTCTAAACATGGCATATGAGATGTAACAGCTATCAAGTATTCAACTCGGAATTGAACTACAGATGCAGTTAGTATGATGTGCCGAGCCAGGTGAATGCAAAATAGATGAATGAATGCAAACATGCTATCATACTGTATGCTAATTGAAACATGCCCTAATCTAACCATCATAAGCAGGTAAATAAAAGGGAAGAAAGACGTGGGGTTGGAAGACATACATCACACACACCCACACTTATTAATATTATGCCCTCGCGCAGAGGTTCTGAATAAATATACAGTCTCGAATAAAAAAATATTACAGTCCAAATAATACAGTCCAAAATGTGTATAAATTCCTAATTAATTTACAAATTAACTAAGAAAATAATAAACTGGCATGCAAGCGAGGGACTACCTTGATTTTGATGAATGATGTATGTTTAGGCTGCCTTGCGCGGAAATCCACTGGGATTCCCCAATTAGCCTCTATTTCGCAATGGTTTTTTGGAAAGCACGCCAAGCCTCGGAAGACTGCTGATTCTTGATTTTGCTGCAACAGAGAGATGGAAAGGGGCATAGCAATGTATTTTCACAAATGTATGCATGCCTCGATCCTCGTGCCACCAATCACGCATCTCGATGCATGATGGCCGAGGAGTCGAATTGCACAACTCGATATGGAATGAATGCACATGAAAACACAACAATACCTAACTCCATCATGGATGATCCGGAGTGTCGGTGACTAGGGAATTGAGACACGTTCCATCACTCAGAGTACGGAACGTACCTCGTTTCCTATGCTCGGGCTAACTCCTATCCCAAGCACAATGCAATATGCATGACATGCATGAATGCAAACTAAGATACAACCTAACATGCACAATGTTATGAAATGGCATACACGATGCACGAGGTGACATGGCATACACAATGCACTAATATACAACCTAGCATACACAATGCTATGAAATGGAATGGCATACATAATGCATAATGGACTTACACCAACATGAGTGGACTTCAGCCACACTCACATAGGAGATCTTGAACCAAAGAGTCCAAATCCGGCAAATCGTTTTAAGAAAACAGATTTTTGAAAGAAGTGCCAAACGTGGACTGCTTTGCCATATACAGAGTCGCCACCTAAATATTTTACTTTGGGAAATTTAGGAAACCCTGACTCGTTACCTAAGGTCACGTGTCCGTCATCACCAAAGTTGCCTCGGCTCAGGAACTTGGGTACGATTTGGGAAGGCCACTTCGTGAGCACCACCGCTGGCCCAGTCGAAGACCGGCCTCTACTAACCATGATATCTATTTTTGAAAACATTGTGTGTTCTTATTCCGGTTATTAGCTTAGGTTACTATGTGATACGCACAGCATACAAGTATAGACTGGGTCGCCTGAATTGGAACAAAAGATTTCATGTTTGTTTGTTTGAAAATGGTTTGATGGTGCTATACGTAGGCAGGCTAAGACGTGGATTTGTCACTCTCGGGTGGGCTTAGAAAAACATGATTTTGCCACTATCTAGTGGGCTTAAAACAAACATTTGATGAATTGCTCCAATCCAAATAACCCAACCACCACCCACAGGCATCCAAGCAGGTATATCACATAAGCAGTTAGCCTCATGGTAAGCATGCTATTCATGGCGATCACTGCGCATGCAAGGATGCTAAAGCATAAAACTCACCGAGTACTCCAAGCCAAAACAGAAACCGATTAGAAATCCATGCATGACCCTAAATATACAGAAATGCCTAATGCAACACATGCAAAAATGCAACTATAGCAGGCTCGGCTATTCTAAACATGGCATATGAGATGCAATAGCTATCAAGTATTCAACTCGGAATTGAACTACAAATGCAGTTAGTATGATGCGCCGAGCCGGGTGTATGCAAAATAGATGAATGAATGCAAACATGCTATCATACTGTATGCTAATTGAAACATGCCCTAATCTAACCATCATAAGCAGGTAAATAAAAGGGAAGAAAGACGTGGGGTTGGAAGACATACATCACACACACCCACACTTATTACAATTATGCCCTTGCGCAGAGGGTCCGAATAAATATACAGTCCCGAATAAAAGAATATTACAGTCCAAATAATACAGTCCAAAATGTTTACAAATTCCTAATTAATTTACAAATTAACTAAGAAAATAATAAAGTGGCATGCAAGCCAGGGACCGCCTTGATTATGGTGAATGATGTATGTTTAGGTTGCCTTACGCGGAAATCCACTAGGATGCCCCAATTAGCCTCTGTTTCGCAATGGTTTTTTGGAAAGCGCGCCAAGCCTCGGAAGAATGCTGATTCTTGATTTTGCTGCAACAGAGAGCAGGAAAGGGGCATAGCAATGTATTTTCACAAATGTATGCATGCCTCGATCCTCGTGCCACCAATCACGCACCTCGATGCATGATGGCCGAGGAGTCGAATTGCACAACTCGATATGAAATGAATGCACATGAAAACACAACAAAACCTAACTCTATCATGGATGATCCGGAGTGTCAGTGACTAGGGAATTGAGACACGTTCCATCACTCGGAGTACGAAACGTATCTCGTTTCCCGTGCTCGGGCTAACTCCTATCCCAAGCACAATGCAATATGCATGACATGCATGAATGCAAACTAAGATACAACCTAACATGCACAATGTTATGAAATGGCATACACGATGCACGAGGTGATATGGCATACACAATGCACTAATATACAACCTAGCATAGACAATGCTATGAAATGGAATGGCATACATAATGCATAATGGACTTACACCAACATGAGTGGACCTCAGCCACACTCACATAGGAGGCCATTAGATGAAAATGAGACAACTCGAGATGCGTGCACGCATGCACGTAAACCAAAGACCGAACCTACGGCACGGAATGCCACCCTAACAAGACATAGTAAAACATGGAATATGGCATACTACATGCAAATTTCAGAGGCAAAATGAGATGTAAAATAGCCCCAAAACATGGTAAAATGGTACCCGATGCATGGTGTAGACAGGCCCGCGGGGGGACCTCGCTACAGCTCGGACTCGATTTTGTTGTCACGGTTCTTAATCTTGAACCAAAGAGTCCAAATCCAGCAAATCGCTTTAAGAAAACAGATTTTTGAAAGAAGTGCCAAACATGGACTGCTTTGCCAGATACAGAGTCGCCACCTAAATATTTTATTTTGGGAAATTTAGGAAATCCTGACTCGTTACCTAAGGCCTCGTGTCCGTCATCACCAAAGTTGCCTCGGCTTGGGAACTTGGGTACAATTTGGGAAGGTCACTTCGTGAGTACCACCGCTCGCCCGGTCGAAGACCGGCCTCTACTGACCATGATATCTATTTTTGAAAACATTGTGTGTTCTTATTCCGGTTATTAGCCTAGGTTACTATGTGATGCGCACAACATACAAGTATAGACTGGGTCGCCTGAATTGGAACAAAACATTTCATTTAGTTTGTTTGAAAATGGTTTGATGGTGCTATCCGCAGGTAGGCTAAGACGTAGATTTGCCACTCTCGGGTGGGCTTAGAAAAACATGATTTTGCCACTATCTAGTGGGCTTAAAACAAACATTTGATGAATTGCTCCAATCCAAATAACCCAACCTCCACCCACAGGCATCCAAGCAGGTATATCACATAAGCAGTTAGCCTCATGGTAAGCATGCTATTCATGGCAGTCACTCACACGCATGCAAGGATGCTAAAGCATAAAACTCACCAAGTACTCCAAGCCAAAACAGAAACCGATTAGAAATCCATGCATGACCCTAGATATACAGAAATGCCTAATGCAACACATGCAAAAATGCAACTATAGCAGGCTCGGCTATTCTAAACATGGCATATGAGATGTAACAGCTATCAAGTATTCAACTCGGAATTGAACTACAGATGCAGTTAGTATGATGCGCCGAGCCAGGTGAATGCAAAACAGATGAATGAATGCAAACATGCTATCATACTGTATGCTAATTGAAACATGCCCTAATCTAACCATCATAAGCAGGTAAATAAAAGGGAAGAAAGACGTGGGGTTGGAAGACATACATCACACACACCCACACTTATTAATATTATGCCCTCGCGCAGAGGGTCCGAATAAATATACAGTCCCGAATACAAAAATATTACAGTCCAAATAATACAGTCCAAAATGTGTATAAATTCCTAATTAATTTACAAATTAACTAAGAAAATAATAAACTGGCATGCAAGTGAGGGACTGCCTTGATTTTGATGAATGATGTATGTTTAGGCTGCCTTGCTGTAGACGCGCCCGTGGGCTTCACTCTACAGTTCGGACTCGATTTTGTGTCGGTTCTAAATCTGAACCAAAGAGTCCAAATCCGGCAAATCGTTTTGAAGAAAAACAGATTTTGAAATAGTGCCAAACATGGACTGCTTTGCCAGATTACAGAGTCGCCACCTAAATAATCCGGCAAATCGTTTGAGAAAACAGATTTTTGAAAAGTAGCGCCAAACATGGACTGCTTTGCCAGATTACAGAGTCGCCACCTAAATATTTTATTTTTGGGAAATTTAGGAAACCCTGACTCGGTGCCGAAGGCCACATGTCCGTCATCACCAAAGTGGTCTTCGCTCGGGAGCTTGGGTACGATCGGGGAAGGTCAGCTATGAGCACCCCCTTTCGCCCGGTCCGAAGACCGGCCTCTACTAACCATGATATCCGTTTTTGAAAACTTTATGCGTTCTTATCCCGGTTATTAGCCTAGAACTACTATGTTATGCGCGCAGCAAACAAGTATAGACTAAATCGCCTAATTTGGAAATAAACATTGCATATCCGTTTTGTCTCGAAAAACGTGTTAGGTTTTGCTACTCGCAAGTAGGCTAAAATGCGGATTTCAATGAGTTGTTCCAACTCAGGCAATCCAACCTCCACCCACAGGCATTCAAACAGTTTATCATGTAAGCACTTAGCCGCATGGTAAGCATGCTATCATGGCAACATTCACACACATGCGATATGCTAAAGCATAAAAAGCTCACCTAGTACTCCAAGCCAAAACAGAAGCTTATTAGAAATCCATGCATGGACCTAAGCATCTTGAAATGTCTAATGCAACACATGCAAAGATGTAATCTAAAGGCTCGGCTATCCTAGACATGGCATGTGAAATGCTACAACTAACACGTATTCAATTTGGAATTGAAAGTACGATGCAGTTTGTATGTGCCGAGCCTGATGCATGTCAACAAATACATGGATGCACGCATGCATAGCATAAGGTATGCTAAAATAAATATGCCCTAATCTACCATTATAAGCAGGTAAATAAAAGGGAGAAAGAAATGGGGGTTGGAAGACATACATGCCACTCACCCACACTTATTACAATTGCACCCTCACTCGGAGGGACCCAAAATAATAATACAGTCCGAATAATAAACAAATTAATTATTACAAAATTCTACTTATCAAATTAAATCAAAAGTAAAAAGGAAGGGGGCCTCAGCCCCGCCTCGGGATGCGCGAATGATGCATGCTCGGTCCAACTTGTCCGGAAAGCCCATACCGCACCACTGCTGCCTTTTCAGCATCCCGCCTCCTGAAAATTGCCAAAGTCCCGTGACACCTTCCAAATTCATCAGAGTACACCACCGGCTAGAGGAAATAACCACCGGCGCTTGAGATGGCCATCGTCTTGGGGAACTTATCGGCACAAAAGATTGCGGTCGGCACTAAATTCTGCAGGAGACAGTTTTGATGACCAAACAAAGAAGCCGTGAAGGCATAGCATAGAATTTTGAGCATATGTAAGCATGGCTATGCCCCCTATCATGTGTTAGACTCAAGAGAGCATAGCCCTCGACCCTCGGGCCATCAATGATGCATCTTGGTGCATGATGGCCTAAAAGGCCAAGTTTGCAACTTTGATTTCAAATGAAATGCACATCAAACAAACAAGTGAAACCCAACCTCTATCACTTGATCAAGAGGCAAGGCATGCATGCCAATGCCATGCAACCTAGGCATGTTAGCTAATATGCAACATGGCATAAAAGGGAGCATACAAGCATGCAATGCGCATTAAGTACACAACCTAAGCAACAAAGCAAACAAACATGCCACAATTATGCAAACCACTAGAGCATGCAAGGAGTAATCTAAATCATGCATTATGCTAGCAACTTGGCCAAGGGAATGCAAGACGAATGCAAGTGATTTCAAGCATGCAACACATGCAACCAAAGCATACAAACATGGGATAATGCAACAACACTTGAATGGCATGCAAGGGATGGACTTATACTAATTGGACAGCTCTAATTTAGGTCCAAAACAGGGCCAAACATGCCTCAAAACATAGGCCAAATGCTATACAAACATGCAAGTTCATGGGCCTAAACCTAAGGCACCCAAAAGAGCATCTTGCTACCACTTACACAACCACTCATGGCATGAATCTAACAACCAAAAACAGATTTTTAGTATGCAAAATGACACCCAAATCCCCTCACATGGCACCAAAAATGCATTAAGCATGGAAGCATACACAAGGCCTATTCTTAGGCATAAAAGGACACACCTTTGAAACATGAAAGAGATGGCAAGCACAAACATGTGAGCATGATTTAGGGACTGAAATGTGATCTAAAATGATGCCACATCATGAGATCAAGGCAGGCTAAACATGCTAAAGACTCACACACCCCAAGGCTAGCAAGCCAAAATGCAAAGTGACTATATAAGGCATGTCATGGATGGCCTAAAAAACTAGAAACAGATCTTATACATGGAAAAACAAGCACATTTCCAGTTTATGACCATCCACAAAAACAAAAGCAAGATAGGCTAACAAAGCATGCGAACTTACGGTAAATAGAAGAGATTACAAAGCAAGTGCATGATAGAGTTAAACATGGTTGAGCCCTTCTTTAATGTTGAAGAAGGGCTCAAAATAAGCCTACTTACAGTTTATTACATGCTCAAAAACAGATTATAAACCGGCCAAATATTCTATGCAAGAAACATGGCATACAAGAGGATATTGAGATAGGTGCTAGATGCAGCCACCAAACAGCAAGGGGTCCTCAATCAAACATGAAGAGGACCCCAAAATAAGACTATTTGAAGTTTGGGTCGGAGCCCAAAAGTGCTTGCAACTAGGGCTTAGATGTGAAGCAAGAAAAAGCTAGAAAGGGAAGATGAAGACTTACCCTTGAAGACCAAAGAAACCAGCACCTCTTGGACCATTTTTAGGTGCTCTTAAGCCGTGAAGAACAAGCCCAAGTCGTTGGAAATGGAAGTGGTGGTGTTGTGCTATGGGTTGGTGAAGGAATGGCCAAGAATAATGGACTTTTGGAGGCAAAGGAGTGAGATATAGAGAGAGATAGAGGGTTGTATCTATCTATCTCAGATATATGTCTATATATCTCTGGTTTTTGTTCCAAAACTCCAACCCTAAGCAATGGAGAGGAAGAGCTCTTATATAGAGCAAGCAAATGACTTACAAGAGAAGCTAAAGCAAGGGGCTTCTCCAAGAAGCCAAGATTTGGTAGGCTTCTTGAGGAAGCCAAGACAAAAGGGTCAAGGCTTCCTCAAGAAGCCATGAGCAAAGGGTGCAAAATAAGGGCCAAAAGGTGCAAAATGGTGCAAAATAGGCACATGGATGCACGTGGGTCTGGTTCTGTGCATCCCAGCTGGCACAACTGGTGTGCACTAAGCTTGGGGGGTTCAAAGAGTTCAGGTCGGCCAGAAGGTGTGATCATCGGCCAAAATAAAGTGCCGGACGGCACTCTTTTCTGCCGGTCGGCTAAATAGAGTGCCGATGGATGATTCCTTGGTCAAAACATGGCCGGTGGGTATGTAAATCGAAGCCCCGGAAGTTAGCTTTCCAATGGCGCAAACCTTGCATCAAAATTCCTCCTATGCAAAAAGTTATGCCCTTTTCCGTGAAGTCGCGCAGACTCGATCCAACCGGGATGATCCCCTGCTTCAACCCAACATATCTCCTTCACCCGGACTTGGCTCTAGGAGATTCTTGAGTGCAAAGTGAAGCCCCGGAAGTCTTCTTTCCAATGATGGTGGCCTCATAGCTTAACTCCAAGTATTGAATTGAATAAGCCCGATTTAGCGAGGGCTGCTCGATTCCCTTCTACCCGGATCTATGCCGAACTTCTCCCAAACCAGTTTTCTCCTCTCCTTTCCTCTTTTCTTCAACTCCAAACCCCTAGACAAAGTGTTTTGAAGGGTTTGCCTCTCTCCTTGTCGAAGGAATTGAACCTGTGCCCTGCACATCTCTCAACACCGAGCAAACCATCAGTAATGCCCAAGTCTTGAGGGCGGTCAAAAATGGGGTGTCTACACTTGCGCGGAAATCCACTGGGATGCCCCAATTAGCCTCTATTTCGCAATGGTTTTTTGGAAAGCACGCCAAGCCTCGGAAGACTGCTGATTCTTGATTTTGCTGCAACAGAGAGATGGAAAGGGGCATTGCAATGTATTTTCACAAATGTATGCATGCCTCGATCCTCGTGCCACCAATCACGCACCTCGATGCATGATGGCCGAGAAGTCGAATTGCACAACTCGATATGGAATGAATGCACATGAAAACACAACAAAGCCTAGCTCCATCATGGATGATCTGGAGTGTCGGTGACTAGGGAATTGAGACACGTTCCATCACTCGGAGTACGAAACGTACCTCGTTTCCCGTGCACGGGCTAACTCCTATCCCAAGCACAATGCAATATGCATGACATGCATGAATGCAAACTAAGATACAACCTAACATGCACAATGTTATGAAATGGCATACATGATGCACGAGGTGACATGGCATACACAATGCACTAATATACAACCTAGCATACACAATGCTATGAAATGGAATGGCATACATAATGCATAATGGACTTACACCAATATGAGTGGACCTCATCCACACTCACATAGGAGGCCATTAGATGAAAATGAGACAACTCAAGATGCGTGTACGCGTGCATGCAAACCGAAGACCGAACCTACGGCACGGAATGCCACTCTAACAAGACATAGCAAAACATGGAATATGGCATACTACATGCAAATTTCAGAGGCAAAATGAGATGTAAAACAGCCCCAAAACATGGTAAAATGGTACCCGATGCATGGAACGAGTCCCGAAACATGAATTTTGGCGCATGAAATGGCCTATAGCTATGCAATGCATGCAATATTTGAACGTGAAGTGTAAAGATAGAAGCAAGGAAGCCCCAAAACAAGCATGTTTATAGTTTTAAGCAAGGCCAAACAGTGGGCACAAATAGGGTTAAACTAGCATACAAAAATGGCCCCGAAAGCGAGATAATGAAGCAACTAACAAATGATGGCCCCAAACAGAGAAGGGGTATTCTAAAATATTAAAGAGGGGCCAAGAATATGATGTTTTACAGTTTATGACAAACTCCAAAAATAGATACAAGTATGCTCAAAATGCTATGTAAAATAAGGGCCAAAATGGAAATAAAGAAGAAACTGATACATGCTGATCCCAAACAGGTAAGGGCCCTTCAACAATGTTGAAGAAAGGCCCAAAATATGACTTTTTACAGTTGATGGCCGAGCCCAAAACAGTGTACAACTATGCCCAAAATGTAATGCAATATATGGCCTAAAAGAGAGGCTACAACACAAAGTTTACAAATGATGCTCCAAACAGCAATAGACCCTTAATGAGACATGGAGAGGGGGTCAAAACAAGGCCATTTTCAGTTTGGAACAAGGTCCAAAAACAAAATCTCAATAGGCTAATAAATCATGCAAAAATGGGGCTAAAATATGGATATCAAAGCAAGTAGCACATGGAGGACTCAAACAGTGATGAGCCCTTCTACAATGTTGAATAAGGGCTCAAAATAATCCTATTTACAGTTTACAACATGCTTCAAAACAGATTATACATGAGCCTAAAATACTACACAAGAAATAGGCATACAAGAGGGATAATAAAGCAAGTGCAAAATGGGGGCCTCAAATAGTGAGTGGCCCTTCATGAAACATGGAATAGGGCTCAAAAAAATGCCACTTTCAGTTATGGACAGAGCTCAAAAGTATAAGAAAGAAGAGCTAAGAAATAATGCAAAAATGAGCTCAAAAGAGGGAGAAAGCAACTCACCCTTGTACACCAACTCTTTGACAACCTTTGGACCAAGAAATGCTGCCTCCTAAGCTCTGAGAAGACCTTCCAAGCTGCTGGAATGGAGTGGTGGTGTGATGCTAGGTGATGGTGTAGAAATGAGGTAGGATTTAGGAGGTTTAGAGGGTTAAAATGAGAGAGATAGAGGAGGTGTGCATATAAGGCTTTTAGCCAATTTTTCCAACCCCAAAACTAGACCTGGGGTGTTGGTTATATAGGCCAAAGAGGGGGAGAAAGAGGGGGGAAAAAAGGGAGGGAAATCACTCCAAGTTTCCCTCCAAAAGTTGCCCCCCCGGATACAAAATCTTGGGGGGAATAAAGTGCATTTCTGTGATGTGCCAGGTGTAAGGATGCTGGCCGACTGGTTATTGAGGTTGCAGGTGGCCGGCCGACCCTCCCCATGGCCGGGCGGCCAAGGGTCAAAAAGGTCAATGAATATTAGTGGCCGGCCATGCTATATTAGTGGCCTCCCATGTGTTCTTAACACAGCCTTGTGGTTGAAAATTGGCAGCTGTGAACAGGAGAGAGAACAACCCACTTTTCAAAGGGGTTCAAAAGGGTCAAATGGAATTACTGGCCGGCCACCAAATATTGCTAGCCTCCTAGATGTGTACATCACAAATATGGGGTTTAGGGTGCAAGAAAATGGTCCAAGGGTGGTCAACATTGGCTTTGAAGTGAGAAAAACGGGCGTCGGAGGGCGATGATGGAATATAACTGGTGGCTGGAACAATTACTGGCCTCCCACCCTTCTACAACCTTCCTGGTGATGAAACAGAGGTCCCTGCCAAAAATGAACGAAAACTGATGTAGAATGAAGGTTCAGGGGCGGAAACGCGCAGTCCGGGGCCCCGAAAACCGACTGTCAGGCACCGGGAGTGGTGTTCGACCACGAAGTTGGTCTCTCAGACCACAGTGTCCCTTAAAAGGGAGGAAATAAGATGTATGCCAAGAACAGGGGCAAACGGAGGTGGTTAGGTGGTCCCGAACCGAGGCACACGGCTTAACGGCTCCGAAAATCGGGAACCGGGCTCCGAAATGGGCAAAATGGCCTACGGCCACAAAATGTAGCCCACGGCCACTGAGAGATGATCTACGAGACCTCTCCCTCCCTTTGGGAAAAGAAACAAAGAAAACCGAGTCTGGTTCGCAAACCGAGGCAAGGCACAGAAAAAGTTCGGAAGTCCGGAGGCAAGGCTCACGGCCGAGACTCTGAGACTTCTGAACGAGCACAATATGCAATATCACTGAGCGCTCAATCGGCAACGTCTGAGTCTTAAGGTCGGTCAAAAATGGGGTGTCTACAGTTGCCCCTCTTTGACAGAACTCGGAAGTGAAGAAGTGATGGGAGTGAATGTCAAAGCCCAGAGACGACCCATTTTTGACAAGGCCGAAGACTTAGACAATCATACAAGATACACAGAGATATGCCCGTAGGCGTGCTTGCAGGCGGGGGGAAAAATGCAAATGGATATGCACAAGGCCAGAGGTAACTCAATGATCATGCAAATGCATCAAGCTGTAATGGAGCAAGTATTCGCAAATAGATGCCACAGTTTTAAGCAAGGATGCAAAGCAACAATTACATTTCATGCAGTTAGGAATGCAGAGAATTATTCAATTCTCGTCGCGTCTCACACGGAGAGGATACGATACCTGCGCGATTCGTCTGGTCGCACTAGCTTCAAATGAACCGTACATACAATATCGTGCCTGCAAAAGAGAGAAACTCAACAAGCACAATCATACTAACAACATATGTTCAATGTGATTTCGAAAGCTTGACACACGTGGTGCCAGAGGATGAATGCATCACAATGCGAAAAAGGGACATGCGTGACAATACAAGCTTAAGCACAGAGGCATGGTAATATCAAGAAAACGTGCATGACAATGTAAGTATGTTCATGAGAATGCAAGTTAGATGCACAATAATGCAGAACAATCGCACATCAGGACGCGTGTTTGTCACAAAACGGCGAGCAAGGAAATGCGCGTTTCGGCGAGGGTGACTCGATCACGGCCTCCGGTTCACCTCCCGGAGAGGTTACAATATGTTCACGGAGGATACATTTCACTTCCGATGAGTAATGATGAGGTACGCATCAAGAGTTGAAGCTG
Organism: Camellia lanceoleosa; assembly: GCA_025200525.1. NCBI lineage: Eukaryota > Viridiplantae > Streptophyta > Magnoliopsida > Ericales > Theaceae > Camellia > Camellia lanceoleosa. The sequence goes on from CM045760.1 coordinate 55,052,927, forward strand.
AAGTTCCGGCGGAGCGATTTTGCGACAGAAAGTGCACTCTTTTTGTACTTTTTCAGGTCCCGGGGACTCCAATCTTCCTCAAAATTTGCAGAGAGCTTGGGACCCACCTAGGGATTACCGCCGGTCAGTTTTCTTCCCCATTGGAGGCCACCGGCCACTTTTCAAAAAGAGGATGGCCGGCCAGCCAGAAAAAGTGGCTGGCCGGCCACTTGTCCAAAACAGTGGGCATTTTTGTCTTTTCACCTCTTTTTCTTTAAAACCATTCGGCCAAACATTGTGAGCTCACAACTTCATCTCCAAAATCACCTCCTCTAGCCTCCCAAACCATTTTCCTCTTCAAATCTGAGCTCTATACGCGTTTTTCAATGCCCCACGCAAGTTGTTTTCGCGAAAACTTTCAGTTTCAAGCACTTTCGACCGATTAAATTTTGATTTCGGTGCTTCTTTTCTCATTTTCGCCACTTGAGGTGAGTTTATCTCAACATTTGGAAGATTTTCTTGGGAGTTGACTTTTGTTGACTTTTTCATTTCCCGAGAGTTGACTTTTGTTGACTTTTTCCAATGTTGGTTCATTTTTGCTCATTTTTGCTCCTTTTACAGATTTTCTCAAATGGCCGATCATTTTCCTCATGGTGGAGGTCCTGCGGATGCCGGAGGTGATCCCGATATTATGGCTCTGCCTCCGAGAGTTCGACCCTTCATACCCGAGAGGTACGACCCACTAGCACACATTCTTCCGCGGGCTGTTTTCCATCATTTCACTGACTTTGATGGGCGAGCACCCGGAGATTTGCTTCTGCGAGAGCCGGATTATCACCTCTCTCATGAGGCACGAGAGGTTTTTACTTCATTTTTATCTTTTCTGCAACGTATTCTGCATTTTTCGTGCATTCCGTTTACATCCTGAACACACGGCTCAATTATCTGAATTTCTGAACATTTAGCCCATAAATTGATCGTGAACACACGGCACACATTAATTAAGAATTGAACACACGGCCCAAGTATTGATCTTATGAACACACAGTTTGAATTGAAGGTGAACACACGGCACACACTGATTGAGAGTTGAACACGCGGCCCAAACACTGATTTTCTGAACACACAGTTCGAATTGAAGGTGAACACACGGCACTCATTGATTGAGAATTGAACACGCAGCCCAAGCACTAATTTTTTGAACTCACAGCCCAAATTGAAGGTGAACACGCAGCACACACTGATTGAAAGTTGAACACGCAGCCCAAGCACAAATTTTCTAAACTCACAGCCCAAATTGAAGGTGAACACACGGCACACACTGATTGAAAGTTGAACACGCAGCCCAAATACTAATTTTCTGAACTCACAGCCCAAATTGAAGGTGAACACATGGCACACACTGATTGAAAGTTGAACACGCAGCCCAAATACTAATTTTCTGAACTCACAGCCCAAATTGAAGGTGAACACGCAGCACACACTGATTGAAAGTTGAACACGCAGCCCAAATGCTAATTTTCTGAACTCACAGCCGAAATTGAAGGTCAACACGCAGCACACACTAATTGAAAGTTGAGCACGCTGCCCAAGCTAATTTTCTGAACACACAGCCCATTCATTTCATTTGCACACAACTCATTCATTCTATTTGCACGCAGCTCATTTTATTTTATGCTGAAGCATGTATTCATTATGAATGCAGGTGACTTCTCGCACAGTGCGGGGATACGGCTCCACCGTAGCCAGAGATTGGTACGCCGAGCTCCCGAAGGCTGTCTGGGATTTGGTCGATTTGGCAGGGTTTGGGCCTTTCTGTACTGGGCTTTCCCGTTGTCCCACCAGGAGGACGTTGATGGCAGCTTTGGTGGAGAGATGGTGGGATACCACCAACTCCTTTCATTTTTCCGCTACGGGGGACTTGACTATGACCCCGCTTGACTTCGCTGTGTTGACTGGCCTCAACGTGGGAGGTTGGCCTATTCCTTATGACGAGGATATGGGTCAGTGGGAGGTCGCTTGGATATATCTGCTGGGGACTCGCCCACCTGTTGATAGAGCTTCGGGCAGAGTCCGATACACCTAGTTCTCCTCCTATTTCCGGAGGGTGGAGATGGAGCCCGGGACTCCTGAGGAGGCAGCACAGTATGCCCGTGGTTTTTTGATGTTCCTCTTGACCACTCTTTTCCGTGGGGGAACACTTGTTGTCAGATCTATTGAGCGCCTTGGGGGACCTATCACAGGTCAGACAGTATGACTGGGGTGGCGCCGGCCTGGCTATCCTTTACTGTTACATGAAGGCGACCTCCCGCGGACGGGGGGATTTACTTGGAGGTTATTGGAGAGCCTGGGAGGTACTTTATGCCCTCTTAATTTACATTTCTGCTCCTCATTACTTATACCTTGCACACACGGCGTACTTTACACACTGTATTTTACCCTTAGTACTTTGAATTTACATTCTGCACTGCTTTCCACAGTTATGGGTCTATGCATACTTCTCGACATTAGCCCCAGAGATGGTGGTGGAGGGGCCCCTCGTGACCCCGTACTCACTTGTATTTGAGAGCCAGCACCGGCCGAGACCTCGAGAGTCTCTCTTTTATCTACGACAGTATTTCGATACGGTGCGGTCAACGGAGGTATTTCAGAACTCTCAGTTCCTTGTGCTTTCATCTTTGATTTGTCTTGTACTTTCCTGATTTCTGATTGATTGGTTACCCGCAGATTACATGGGAGCCCTGGGCACCCTTTGGTGAGAGTCTCCGATACCAGTTTGCTGGAGGGCGGGGTGCTTCTCAGTACAGGATTCTATTCGAGGGGCCAGTTAGTAGAGCCTGGTTTCTAGGGGAGCACTTCTTGCGCCAGGTATGGGGCTATACTTCTCAGGACCCTCCCTCAGCACCCCCAGTCGAGATGCAGATCGCTGATAGGCTCTCTTCTCGGGATGTTGTTAATGCTATGCTGGGTACTGATGCCTTACTTCATCTTGAGGAGGGGGACTATGCCACTTACCGTCACATATATCTGATGCCTCCATTGACGGGAGTGCGTACTCCGGCGATGAGGTCTGCCAGCATGCCATCTTCGAGCCGGGTCCCGGCCAGTCGCAGACGCCCTTCCACCAAATAGTAGTATATCCACAGCGGGCGCGATTTATTCCCCGCTTCTAACTTATCATCATCCCGGATGGCCGGTTATGCCGACTGAGCTGATAGGGTGGCAGTATGGGACTACTTCTTCGATTCCGATCCCGATAGAGCTTCTAGTACCTGGCCACCGCTACGTCAGAGACCTTGAGTCACCACCGGTATGTTTTACAGCTTCCATTCATCACTCAGATTTTTGAACGTTCATTCCTTTACTGATGCTCTTGCCTTTGCATCTGCAGCCCCCTGTTGAGTACATAGATCAAGTGCTCAAGATGGTAGCCTCACATGAGGGAATGGTTCTGCGGAGGGAGGCGCAGTTGTCCATCATGGGCTTCCAAGTACCCTTTAGTTTTCTAGCACTGTATCTTCGGATCATATGCTGATTTTGGACGTTTCACTGCATTAATAGGCTACTTGTGTAGAACACATCTAATACACACCACATTCATGCAATATTCCTGCATACATCTACTCTGTGTAGCTTGCTTGCATCTGTATCTGATATACATGTTTTGGCTAATGTATTTAAACTGCACTTTTCATTTTCAGATGCCTCCAGTATATGCTCATCCACAGGTCGGGCTACCTGGGCCTTCTTGGGGAGGTGGGCTATCTGGGTCTTTTCGAGGAGCTAGGCCATCTGGGCCTTCTCGAGGAGCTGGGCCATCCAGGCCTTTTCGAGGGGCCGGGCCATCCAGGCCTTTTCGAGGAGCTCGAGGAGAGGGATCGTCTCGCAGACGCAGGGCACATATTATAGAGGCGGAGTCCGATGAGGATGAGGAGGAGGATGTTGCAGATCGTCAGTCAGAGACATCTGCTGACAGAGAGGAGGGCTTCGGTCTTGGCTCCGAGAGTGGAGGCGAGGCTGAGGGGGATCCTGAGGATGACAGCTCTGATTCAGACGGTGATGGGGATGCAGAGGCTATTCCGCATAAGAGGGTGAAAAGGGCCCCTTATTCCCGCTCTCGAGAGCATTGATGTTGCAGTTCCCTGTTTTATTTACCTTTTTGCTAGTAATTGTAGCACATTGTATATTTATTAGGCAGTTTTATATTGTTGTAAAACTTGTGCCCTTTGTTTGCCAAAATAAAGCATGATGGAATGAAACGACTTTCGAAAAAGGTGTTGTATTTTAAACTCTTAGCATCATATCGCATCGTTTTGCACCATAATAAGATTGAATGTAAATGTGCATTGTGCATTTGCCCAGTCAGGTAACGAACCGACGTAATCACTTAACTTACAAAGATACAACAAAACTTTAGCAAGTTTACAACACGATAAGCAAAATACAACAGTGTTGACGACTCAATAAACAAGACTCGAATAAAAAAAAGCTTTAAACAAAGAGTAACAACAAAACACAAAACATGACAGCTCGACAAACAACTCGATAAGCAAAGCGACAACTCGATAAGCAAAACAACAACTCGATAAGCAAAACAACTCGACAAAGTGTACTTCGGACGATCTGGGCAACGGAACGCATCCGAGACAGAGGGAAATGGAGGCCTTCGACATACCCGTTGCATAGAAATGCTTGAAACTTCCTCCCAGGGGGTAGAACAGGACTAAAGGAACACAGCAGAGCATGGCCGGCCACTTTTTGGGGCCGGCCGGCCAGTTTTGTGTAAGTGAGGGGAGAAATGTGGCCGGCTAGCAAGAAAAGGTGGCCGGCCGGCCACTTATCCTGGCAACCATCAACTTTTCGACACGTGTCCCCCTGAATAGTGTTTTCTTCTCTTTAGAAGCTCCAACTTCGGGACTCATTCATTTCATCACTGCTTTGCACAAAAATGGAGGCATTTCTCGTAGAAAATCTCACATCTTGGATCTCTTCTTTAGATGGCTCGAAAAAGTTGAATTTCCGGGGTTTTGGCTTGAATGCACTATTCACGCTGAGCCGGACTCCGCTGCACTTTTCTTTTCTCCATACCGCGGCGAGATTTTGGAATCCGGTAACGCATGTCTTTAGCTTCGGCGGGCAAGAGGTATGTCCCACTTTTGAAGATTTTCAAGTTTTGATGGAGTCTGAATGTTCGGAAGAGATCTTGCCTCAACTTAATTTCAGTGATGCCCAAACCTTAGGACGAATGTGTGGACTCACCGCGCATAATGCTCGGTCCCTGATTTGTAACGGAATGTTGGATATCCCGAGCCTGATTTATTGGTTCTCCAATGCTGGTGCCCGTAGCGACCATCATTGGCAAGCCTTCCGGCGACATGCCCTCTGTTTGTGCATATTATCACATTTTCTGTTTGCCTCAAGCCTTGGAGGATCCAGCGTTCGTCTGATCGAGGTTGCTCAAGGCTTGAAAGAAGGAAAGAACTGTATTGCCATGACATTGGCCGAGACACTGATGGGCTTGGATGCTTTCCACCGTTGGGAGACGAACAGATTCGCGGGGAGTCTACTATTATTGCAGGTGATATTTCCCACCCGATCTCACATATGTATTTGCTCACATCACTCGGCCCTCAGGCTCGGTTTTTCTCATGAAACCCTTGTCTCACTGTTTTCTCATCGCATATCTCTCTATTCTTTATTCTCTCATTTTTCGTCCCTCCCCAAGTATGGTTGATGGATAAACTGCAGGTTGTGGACTCTTGTTCAGTCTACTCAGCCCGTGGCTACTTCTTTCGACAACATCTAGTCGATGCCCTTGATGAGGGATGGTGGTTCGACTGGATGTGTAATTTGTCGGCAGATCGCATTGCTTGGCGCTGTTCTTGGCTTAATCTCCCGGCAATGAGCTACAGTATGTCCCAGCGGATCGGGATTCGATTGATCAGCTTGACTCACTGCGTGTTCTATTTCCCATTCCATATCCTGCGCCAGTTTGGTCATGATCAAACTTGCCCACCAGAGGGTATAGAGTATTCGGCTACATTCTCGCTCGAGACAAATGGCGGCAGTCGCAGCGTGGAGAATTAGGGAGCTCCTGGCTCTCGCTCCCACTTTCAATTGCATTTTGTCTGATGAGTGCTGGGATTGGCTTAACGAAGAAGCGCAGGTTGGGCCTAGCTTGGCATCAGAGGCTTCGACTAGCTCTGGGAGGGGGCGCCGGGACACCTGACTTGACCATGCCCCGGACTTATTGCTTTATTAGTACTTTCAAGTTTTCGTTATGAGTGTAATAAAAAGTAACTTCAATTGTATGCAAGAGCAAGAGAACTCCGTATTGAAATCAATGAAATTGAAGGTTGTGGTACTGAAAATTCTCCGCTTTGGTCCAAAAATGGTCTTAGTTGTAAAAAGATTAATTTGAACAAAGTCAACTTTTATTAAAACTTTTCAAAACTATTTTCGATATGGATGGAAACTGGACACGCCTAAGATCTGTCACTGAGATGCACAACCCCGGATCCTGGCAACTGGAAAGTTGCCCCTAGTCTGAATAATACTGCAGCACTGTGTAACAACGGAAAGTTGCCCCTAGTCTGAGTAGCACTGTACCAGAGATTGCGATAAATGCTGATGGATAAAGATGACTGAGATGATCAAAATGGACAAGGTTGATCGGGGAAAAGTTTATGGCTGAACTTCAGGATGAAGTTGCCTACGTATCCCAAAGATGGGAATCAAGCCTTACATAGTTCAGGCTTAGGTTCGCTCGGGTATTTTCACTCTCCTTTTGCGCTCTAACTTTTGCCAAGGCCACCCTTTGCGGGTTTTCAACCTTGCGAGCTCAGTTTTTATGATTTCAAAATTTTCCGTGCTTTGAATTTTGCCTAGGTCGCCCTTTCGGGTTTTCGGCCTAGCGGGCCTCTCAGGGGTAATATTTCTTCAACTTGTCCATATTGATCGGTTGTGAGAATTCCAAGCCATCTAGATCCATCAGAACCACAACTCCACCTGACCAGATTGACTTGATGATGTAGGGACCAGTCCAATTGGCTCTGAACTTGCCCCTTGAGTCGTGGATGAGAGCTCGGTTGTCTTTGAGTATCAAATCTCCTTCTTTTAAATTCCTGGACTTAACCTTCTTGTTGAAAACCCGGGCAATTCTACGTTGGTAACCTTGGACATGGTACAGTGCTTTCAGCCTTTTTTCATCGAAGAGCATGAGTTCCTCAAATCTGCTCTGCTGCTAATCCGCTTCGGCTATCTGGCACTCAGCCAATACTCGTAATGACGGGACCTCAATCTCAATAGGCAGAACGGCCTCCATCCCATAAACTAATGAGTACGGAGTCGCCCCAGTAGAAGTTTTGATTGAAGTCCGGTAGCCCTACAGTGCGAACGGCAGCTTATCTGGCCAGTCCCGGTAGGTTTCCACCATCTTCTGTAGTATGTGCATGATGTTCTTGTTGGCGGCCTAAACTGCTCCATTGGTTTGCGGCCGATAGGTAGACGACTTATGAAAAGCCACATTGTATTTCTCCAACAAGTCAATCACCTCCTTTTTGAAGTGGGAACCATTGTCTGAAATTATTTCGTTTGGGACCCCGTAGCGACAGATGATGTTGTTTCTGATAAATTTTGTGACGTGCGAAGCCTTCAACACCGCATAAGATTGGGCCTCAACCCACTTTGTGAAATAATCTATCGCTACGAAGATGAACACATGCCCATTCGACCCCTTCGGCGTGACAGCTCTGATTACATCAATTCCCCAGATTGAAAATGGCCATGGCGAAGTCATGTTGAACAGCTTAGACGGCGGAATGTTCATGCGATTTGCATGAATCTGACATTTGTGGCATCGCCGGACAAAACCAATACAATCCTCCTCCATGGTGGACCAGTAATAACCCTGTATGAGGATCTTCCGTGCCAACATTACCCCATTTATGTGCGCACCACATTCTCCCCCGTGGATGGCTTCCATCAGACGCTTTGACTCTTTGGCATCAACGCACAGTTTATGCATTCCCAAATGACCCCTTTTATACAGTTTCCCCCCGCAGATGATGAACTAGACGGCCATTCTCCTGATTGCCCTTTTGTCCTTGGCATTTACCCCTGGCAGGTATGTTTCTTTCTCCAAGAAGTTCCAGATGTCATAATACCAGGGGTTTTCGTCCTGAACTTCATCTATAGCAGCAATCGACTCATAGGCAGGTGCAAATTTCTAGTCGATGATGACTGGACGCATCCGGACTCCACACGGGATGTCTATCATAGAAGATAGAGTTGCTAAAGAATCTGCAAACCTATTGTTCTCTCTTAGTAGATGAGTAAAACTTAGCTTCTCAAACCGAGGAATCAGCAAGTCCAAGGTCTGGTGATACATCTTCATCTTTTCCTCTTTTACTTTCCAGTCTCCTTTAGCTTGAGACACAACAAGGTTCGAGTCCCCAATGACGTCCAACCGTCTTGCCCCTAGTTCCAGGGCTGCTTCTAGACCAGCAATACACGCCTCATATTTTGTTTCACTGTTCGAGACTTTGAATCGGAGTTTGAAGGCTAGAGGGATACGGAAATTGTCGGGTGCTATCAGCAACACTCCTATCCCATACCCGTATTGATTTGACACTCCGTCAAAGTACATCGTCCAAGTTTCGTCGTCGATGTGCAAAATGGCCTCATCTGGGAATAAGTACTCGACTGCTTCTCCCCCTTCCACTAGATGGTCAGTTAAGAACACTGCCACTGCTCTGCCTTTAACCGACTTGCGTGTTACGTACTTTAGATCAAATTCGGAGAGCAACAGCAACCAACGAGCTAGCCTACCCGTAAGTGCTGGTTTCTCGAAAAGATATTTGACGGGATCAAGTCATGAAACCAACATTACAGAGTGAGCTAACAGGTAGTGCCGCAGCTTCCTGGTAGCTCATACCAAAGCTAAGCAAGCCTTTTCCAGCAAAGTGTAGCGGGTTTTGTACTCTAGCATCTTCTTGCTTAGATAGTAGATGGCTTTCTCCACCTTGTCTTCTGATTCTTGTGCAAGCATGCAGCCTATTGTAGTTTCAGTTACTGACAGATACAAAATCAACGGTTTCCCTGGTTCTGGCGGTGACAACACGGGCGGGTTTTGTAAATATTCTTTAATCTGTTCAAATGCAGCTTGACATCGGCCGTCCCATTGGAACTTCTTTCCTTTCTTGAGGATGCCAAAAAGTGGTTCACAAGTCAAGGTTAATTTTGAGATAAACCGTCTTATGAATTGCACTTTACCCAGAAAGCCTCGTACCTCCCTTTCAGTCCTTGGTGGTGGCATTTCTAAGATGGCCTTGATTTTGGAAGGGTCGACCGTGATGCCCCTTTGTGTAATCAGAAACCCTAGCATTTTTCCCGCTGTAACACCAAATGTACACTTCTGAGGGTTTACCCGCAACCGGAATTCCCTGATCCTTTGAAAAAACTTGTGCAAGGTGGTGTAGTGGCCCTCTCTTTCTTTGGATTTGACAATCATGTCGTCCACGTACACCTCAACCTCTTTGTGGATCATGTCGTGTAATATCGTGGTTGCGGCCCGTTGATAAGTAGCTCCAGCGTTCTTCAACCCAAATGGCATGACTCTATAGCAGTACGTCCCCCACGGGGTGGTGAATGCAGTCTTTTCCTGGTCTTCTGGCGCCATCACTATCTGGTTATAACCTGAGAAGCCATCCATGAATGAGAGCAAAGCATGCCCTGCTGTGAAATCCACCAACTCATCGATATGAGGTAGGGGAAAGTCGTCCTTCGGACTAGCTCTGTTTAAATCCTTGAAATCCACACACACCCGGATCTTGCCATCTTTCTTCGGCACCGGAACAATGTTGGCCAACCAAGTCAGGTATTTTGATACCAGCAGGAAGCCTGCGTCGATTTGCTTGGTGACCTCTTCCTTAATCTTGAGAGCCCAGTTCGGGCGAATCCTTCCGAAGTTTCGCTGATGTCGCCGGGTCAAGGGGATCCGATGTCAGACAATCTCAGGATCGATTCCAGGCATGTCTTCGTAGGACCACACGAAAACATCTTTGAAATCTTTTAATAAAGTGACTAGGCGCTCGCGTTCCTTCGAAGACAACGTGGACCCGATCTGGACCAGCCGCAGGTCCTCCTAAGTACCAATATTCATGGTAGTGATTTCATCCATTAAAGGTTTGACAAATCTCTCTTGCTCTTACTCAATTAAACATTGCAAAACCGGAGGAACTTCGTCCTCGTCGTTTTCATCAAAGTTTTGAAAGTCTGAATTAATGCAATAAATCAAGGGCACAGAAAAGTACTCAGAAACCACAATTATTTGATTCTCATTAAGCACATCCAAATCGTCCGATTCATTTACAACAGACTCAAATGAAAAGGAAAAAGACGAACTAGACAGGACTGTGTTATCCGGGTTATCATCCCCAGGATTACCAGATTCAGACTCAGTCGAGCTGGAACCTGATTCCGACTCACAAGACTCAGTGGAATCAGATTCCGGCTCACTACCTGACCCGATGCTGCTAGACAAAAATCCCTCATCGTACTGCCAAGTGAGAGAGGGTGCGATAGATGCATCCAAGATAGTCGCTGGTAGGCCCGCAGCCGTTTCATCCCCAATCATGGAAACCGAGAAGTTATCCTCCAAGCACTTATGGTCGATCAGAGGATCAGAAAGTAGACATGCCAGTGCTACCCCCATTTCAAATTCTATGCCCTCAGGATCCGCTGCCTTACACTGCTCAACCTCAGCTGATGGGTCTGTCTGCTCTGTGGCAACGTGATCCCCGGATAGTTGTAGGTCGAAGAAGATCTCGAAACCTGGCACGCGCTTCTTCTCCGCGTTTAGCCATGGCTCTGGGAAGCTGCAAAATGGAAAGTCCTCCCCCTCCCGGACGAAGCGTCCGTTCAGGGTACCCTGAATGGGCCTATGCAATAACTCAAAAGGCTTCCCAGCCTGCTTTGCTCTGACTCTTCCGGCCATTTCTTTCCCTTTTGGTGGGCAGATAACCCAAGCCAAAGGTATGAGGGTTGTGTGGCACTTCGGCCAATGCTGCAACGCCTTTTTGGCCGCTTCTTCCTAATCCCATCCCGGGGATGTGTTGTAGCTTGTTCATGAGGTAGACAGATTGAGCACTGACGTACACTCCCTCATTTATAGCCATGATATTCTGCACCAACCGGGCCTCAGCCAAAGTGAATCCTGATAAGAACACATCCTCTGTGCCATGGTCGATTTCCAAGACTAGCGTGGACACCTCTGGCGGCGGATGGATTGATGAATTCCTGAAAATAATAGCCACCCCCTTCCCGTGAGGGTACTTCAACATCTGATGTAGAGTGGAAGAGACTGCCTTCACTGGGTGTAACCACGGCCGCTTCAAGAGTAGATTGAAGGTTGCGGGAACGTCCAAGACATGAAATTCAATGTTGTGTTGTCCTGGACCAACCTGGGTCTGAATTTTGACAGTCCCCATCACTTCCCTGCTAGTATTATCATATGTTCTGATCACCTGAGTAGTCGGCACGAAGTCCGCGGGCTTCAACCCGACAGATACGCTGCTGGGCAGACATTGATGGCGGACCCGGTATCAACAAGTACCACCGGTATCCACTTGTCTCTACATTCCACGGAAACATAGAGAGGTTTGTTATGGTTTGTGCCCTCAGGTGGTAGTTCTTTGTCTGAAAAGGTTAATGTCGGGGAACTTCCTCCCGGAAAGACCAGCCCAACCAGCTGCTCTAGTGTAGTATCTATAGAGAGTTTGGCCTTGTCCATAGCAGATAGGACGGCCTATCTGTGCACCCGCGATGCCATAAGCAATCTCGAGATAGAGATGTCTACTTGTATCTTCTTTAATTGCTTAAGCACAGCTTCTTCTTCAATCTGTTTCTCTCTCTGTTTCTCAGCTTCTTTGTCTTTCCCAAACGCCTCAGGTTGGTCTAAGTGCTGGGGCTTGAAATACCGCCCACTTCTTGTCATATGAGCGACCTCGTCAATATACCAGGTATCATCCGGTTGGTTACTTCCCCAATCCTCATCTGTGTGGGCAAGACATAAGTCATCGTCTTCCCACCACATTCCCGGGGCAAAATGATGACACCTTCGGCCCAGATGCTCAGACCAAGAAGACCTTCAAATTCTCATGCCCACAAAGATTTTCGCCCTGTGCACACAGCACTCTCGACCCCCACATGGGCCTTAGCTTTTCTGATTCTCTCGGAATCCTCAGATCTTTGTTGTTCCAACTGCGTCAATACAGCTGGTGGTTCGATACTTCCTGCATTTACAATCCCCAAGTTTTGAGCGAAATTCTTAGTGCCGGCGCTCTCTGGCGGTGTATTCTGACTCTTGGCCCTTCCGGCCACCACTGATACTCTCGCTCCTGCCGGGCCTTGTTCTGGTTAATATTCCACAATGTCTGGTTGATCATCTAACCATCCGATAACTTCTACCGACTCCTCATATTCAAACCAGTTGATTGCGGCATCTCTTGATTCTTGGTCACCGAAGAACTGGAGGTTGGCAAGGTCTTCTCCTACAGCTGTTAGATCATCCATTCCCCGTTCAAATCTGTCTCCCTGAATCACACATAATTCTGCTCTTTCTGGCAGCCCTGCACTCAGCTCAGACTAGCCCACTGACTGGATGTATTTACTCGGGTCATAAGCTCATTCAGCAAGATTCCCAGACTGTTCAATCTCAGACTCAACAACTCCTCTTTCCTCTGAAATTTGCCCTGTCCCATCTTCGGTGGTCACCACCATTGGCTCAGATTGGGTTGTGGAGATGTCCATCATGCACAAGTCAGTGCAGACAAGAAGGATCACCTCCGGCTTAGGTAGGTGGGATGGGGTGATATAGATACTAGGATCGTAAGACACGACCCCAGTTTGGATGAAGTTGATTCTGTTGGGAGGAGAGGCTTGGTTATGTGGTGGGAGAGGATTTGTCGTGACATTGGGTTTTTCGGGAGGCGCGATCACTTGCTTGTCAATAAGATCCTGGATCTCATGACGCAATCTGAAACAACGGTCGGTGTCATGACCGTGCTGTTGGTGATACACGCAGTATTTTACCGGGTCATGAAAGGGAGGGAGTGGATTCGGCAGTGGCCTCGGCTCTAGGGGCGTCAAATGCTTCTTCCTGATTAATACCCCCCGAGCTTTGGACAGGGGCATATATAGGGGGGTGAAGGTTCTTTGGCCTCTGGGTTGATATTTGGTGTTTTGGGTATTGCTTCCAGATGCGCCAGAGAAAGGCATGGCTGTCATAGGTCTTGGGGGAGGGGGAGTGGTGGTGACCGTGCTCACCTCTGAAGCTTGTGCAGTTGCAGTGCCACTCGGGCCTGCGTTGTTGTTACGGTTGAAAGTCCTTCTGGGTTGCTCCCTATCCTGGTCGATCAGACCTTGTTTTATGGCATCTTCGATCTGTACCCCCATCTCGTGTAAATCTGAGAAGGTGGGAAAAGGGAGTACAATCATCTTCTGCATCAACTTTGGTTGGAGATTGCGCACAATCATCCTGATTTGATCTTTGTCTGTAGGCCTCAAGGTCATCATCGATGCCTTTGCCCTCCAACGAGTTACGAAGTCTAAGAAAGTCTCCTTGGGTTCCTGCCTCGTCGTTTCGAGATCACGAGTTGTAATCTCGATCTGGGTATTGTACGAGTATTGTGCGACAAAGGCCTCAGCCATCTCATCCCAACTTCTTTTGACCTCGTCTTCCAACTTCGCGTACTAGATGGCAGCCACACCCGACAAAGTTCGGCCAAACAGAGAAAGCTTTTGTGGTCAGGTTAGGCCCATTGGCTGCAGGATGTCTGAGAATAGTTGAAGATGGACCATGGGATCTCCGGACCCATCAAAGCGGTCAATTTGTGGCATCTTGAACCTATCGGGCAATGTCACGGCCACGTCGGTGTATCCGTCCTCGATGTCTAGAATGGCCTTTACCCTTTGTGATTTCTTGAAAAGCTTCTCAAGCTTGCTCAGTTTTAGGGCTGTATGGTCCATTTCGAACTCAAAAGGAGAGTCCAGGTGGTTGGGTGTATGGGCCTTGGACAGTTGAGGCAGAAACGGGGGCAGAGCTGGCCCCATTGGAAGATTCGTGTCCTCTTGGATATTCTGGACAATTGGCACGATGTTCTGGGTGTTTGGCAGAGCATTCTGGACAGTAGGTGCCTACTCGGGTAATGGGGGCCCTGGTGGAGAAGGAACCTGATGTGAAGTAGATGCCACATTCTGCTGTTGCAGTCTAGTGATTAACTCGACTTGCTGGGCCATGATTGCAGCTTGTTGCTTGGAGAACTCTGCTTGGCGGGCAGCGTCTTTTTGCATCTGTCTCATGCACTCCTGCATTTGGCGCATTAGGGTTTCTACCCCTGACGTATTTTGCTGATCCATCTGATTGACCGGTAGATTTATCTCAATTGCAACAATTGGGATCTCAGTCCTACTGTCCTCTGATGGAGTAACCCAATCCGCAACCTCTCGCTCGACATTAATCGCACTTCCTTGGCTTTCTCCTAACACTGGATGTCCGTCAACCAGATCCTCAGATCGATTGAGTCGGCGACCTCGTGTCCAAAGTGCTTGGGGAATATCTACTGGGTTGGAAGCAATGGTGCTAAAACTGCCCCTAGCAAAAGATAAACAAAGCGAAAAGGAAATAAATAACCAGATAAATGAAGAGCATGACAGCTTAAAATACATACACAACACACAGTCGGGCATACAACACACGGTTGATAAGCTGAAAATAAACTGTCCCCAAATACTAATCACTGTCCCTGAATCACTGTTCCCCAAAGACTGAATCTGATACCCGCAGATAACCAATTCTCAAATACTGATTGATGCCCGCAGGCCTGATGCTCAAACTTGCAAACTGATACATGCATTCCTGTAGAGACGCACTCTAAAGCACATAACAGATAAGTGAGAGCCAAAACACCCCTATGTTGGGGTAGGGTTTCCCTGTCCTATTTTGTCAGGAACTAGGGTTTCACTACGCACGCAACAGTTTCAAACAACCTATATCGGGTAAGCAACCTGTCCTAGTTTGGAATGGTCACTATGGATTTCGATATGCAGTAGGTCGAACGGTCAAAAAGGGTGCCCCGGTAAAACTGGGGTTTGTGTTCCCTTGCTGTCAGAGCCCACAGCTGATCAACCTTATGGTCATGCCTTGACAAGACAAGCCTCCGACAAATCGTTCGGGAATGGCATATGGCAAACACGATGTCCTAGGCGCACCAATGCAAATGCAATGCAAAGAAACACACAAGTGTAGTCAAAACCAGATATCATGAGTTCGAGTCAAGTTCTCTAAATCCCCAGTAGAGTCGCCAGAAACTATAGACAAGCCCGCGGGGGGACTTCGCTACAGCTCAGACTCGATTTTGTTGTCACGGTTCTTAATCTTGAACCAAAGAGTCCAAATCCGGCAAATCGTTTTGAGAAAACAGATTTTTGAAAAAAGTGCCAAACATGGACTGCTTTGCCAGATATAGAGTCGCCACCTAAATATTTTATTTTGGGAAATTTAGGAAACCCTGACTCGTTACCTATGGCCACGTGTCCGTCATCACCAAAGTTGCCTCGGCTCGGGAACTTGGGTACGATTTGGGAAGGTCACATCGTGAGCACCCCGCTCGCCCGGTCGAAGACCGGCTTCTACTAACCGTGATATCTATTTTTGAAAACATTGTGTGTTCTTATTTCGGTTATTAGCCTAGGTTACTATGTGATGCGCACAGCATACAAGTATAGACTGGGTCGCCTGAATTGGAACAAAACATTTCATGTTTGTTTGTTTGAAAATGGTTTGATGGTGCTACCCGCAGGTAGGCTAAGACGTGGATTTGCCACTCTCGGGTGGGCTTAGAAAAACATGATTTTGCCATTATCTAGTGGGCTTAAAACAAACATTTGATGAATTGCTCCAATCCAAATAACCCAACCTCCACCCACAGGCATCCAAGCAGGTATATCACATAAGCAGTTAGTCTCATGGTAAGCATGCTCTTCATGGCAGTCACTCACACGCATGCAAGGATGCTAAAGTATAAAACTCACCGAGTACTCCAAGCCAAAACAGAAACCGATTAGAAATCCATGCATGACCCTGGATATACAGAAATGCCTAATGCAACACATACAAAAATGCAACTATAGCTGGCTCGGCTATTCTAAACATGGCAATGAGATGCAACAGCTATCAAGTATTCAACTCAGAATTGAAATACAGATGCAGTTAGTGTGATGCGCCGAGCCCGGTGCATGCAAAACAGATGAATGAATGCAAACATGCTATCATACTGTATGCTAATTGAAACATGCCCTAATCTAACCATCATAAGCAGGTAAATAAAAGGGAAGAAAGACGTGGGGTTGAAAGACATACATCACACACACCCACATTTATTATAATTATGCCCTCGCACAGAGGGTCCGAATAAATATACAGTCCCGAATAAAAGAATATTACAGTCCAAATAATACAATCCAAAATGTGTACAAATTCCTAATTAATTTACAAATTAACTGAGAAAATAATAAACTGGCATGCAAGCCAGGGACTGCCTTGATTTTGATGAATGATGTATGTTTAGGCTGCCTTGCGCGGAAATCCACTGGGATGCCCCAATTAGCCTCTGTTTCGCAATGGTTTTTTGGAAAGCGCGCCAAGTCTCGGAAGACTGCTGATTCTTGATTTTGCTACAACAGAGAGCAGGAAAGGGGCATAGCAAAGTATTTTCACAAATGTATGCATACCTCGATCCTCGTGCCACCAATCACGCTTCTCGATGCCTGATGGCCGAGGAGTCGAATTGCACAACTCGATATGGAATTAATGCACATGAAAACACAACAAAACCTAACTCCATCATGGTTGATCTGGAGTGTCAGCGACTAGGGAATTGAGACACGTTTCATCACTCGGAGTACGGAACGTACCTCCTTTCCCGTGCTCGGGCTAACTCCTATCCCAAGCACAATGCAATATGCATGACATGCATGAATGCAAACTAAGATACAGCCTAACATGCGCAATGTTATGAAATGGCATACACGATGCACGAGGTGACATGGCATACACAATGCACTAATATACAACCTAGCATACACAATGCATAATGGACTTACACCAACATGAGTGGACCTCAGCCACACTCACATAGGAGGCCATTAGATGAAAATGAGACAACTCGAGATGCGTGCACGCGTGCACGCAAACTGAAGACCGAACCAACGGCACGGAATGCCACTCTAACAAGACATAGCAAAACATGGAATATGGCATACTAATGATGCTCCAAATAGCAATAGACCCTTAATGAGACATGGAGAGGGGGTCAAAACAAGGCCATTTTCAGTTCGGACCAAGGTCCAAAAACAAAAGCTCAATAGGCTAATAAATCATGCAAAAATGGAGCTAAAATATGGATATCAAAGCAAGTAGCACATGGAGGACTCAAACAGTGATGAGCCCTTCTACAATGTTGAAGAATGGCTCAAAATAAGCCTATTTACAGTTTACAACATGCTTCAAAACAGATTACACATGAGCCTAAAATACTACACAAGAAATAGGCATACAAGAGGGATAATGAAGCAAGTGCAAAATGGGGGCCTCAAACAGTGAGTGGCCCTTCATTAAACATGGAATAGAGCTCAAAAAAATGCCACTTTTAGTTATGGATGGAGCTCAAAATTATAAGCAAGAAGAGCTAAGAAACAATGCAAAAATGAGCTCAAAAGAGGGAGAAAGCAACTCACCCTTGTAGACCAACTCTTTGACAACCTTTGGACCAAGAAATGCTGCCTCCTAAGCTCTGAGAAGACCTTCCAAGCTGCTGGAATGGAGTGGTGGTGTGATGCTAGGTGATGGTGTAGAAATGAGGTAGGATTTAGGAGGTTTGGAGGGTTGAAATGAGAGAGATAGAGGAGGTGTGCATATAAGGCTTTTAGCCAATTTTTCCAACCCCAAAATCGAACCTGGGGTGCTGGTTATATAGGCCAAAGAGGGGGAGAAAGAGGGGGGAAAAAGGGAGGGCAATCACTCCAAGTTTCCCTCCAAAA
This sequence comes from Camellia lanceoleosa, assembly GCA_025200525.1. Classification (NCBI taxonomy): domain Eukaryota; kingdom Viridiplantae; phylum Streptophyta; class Magnoliopsida; order Ericales; family Theaceae; genus Camellia; species Camellia lanceoleosa. Next base: position 55,071,005 of record CM045760.1, read on the forward strand.
GTTGCCCCCCCCGGATACAGAATCTGGAGGGGAATAAAGTGCATTTCTGTGATGTGCCAGGTGTAAGGATGCTGGCCGGCTGGTTATTGAGGTTGCAGGTGGCCAGTCGGACCTCCCCCGGCTGGTTATTGAGGTTGCAGGTGGCCGGCCGGCCTTCCCCATAGCCGGCCGGCCAAGGGTCAAAAAGGTCAATGAATATTAGTGGCCTCCGATGTGTTTTCAACACAGCCCTGTAGTTGAAAATTGGCAACTGTGAACCAGGAGAGAAAACAACCCACTTTTCAAAGGGGTTCAAAAGGGTCAAATGGAATTACTGGTCGGCCACCAAATATTGCTGGCCTCCCAGATGTGTACATTACAAATATGGGGTTTAGACTGCAAGAAAATGGTCCAAGGGTGGTCAACATTGGCTTTGAAATGAGAAAAACGGGCGTCGGAGGGCGATGATGGAATATAACTGGTGGCTGGAACAATTACTGGCCTCCCACCCTTCTACTACCTTCCTGGTGATGAAACAGAGGTCCCTGCCAAAAATGAACGAAAACCGATGCAGAATGAAGGTTCGGGGGCCGAAACGCGCAGTTTGGGGCGCCGAAAACCGACTGTCAGGCACCGGGAGTGGTGTTCGACCACAAAGTTGGTCTCTTGGACCACAGTGTCCCTTAAAAGGGAGGAAATAAGATGTATGCCAAGAACTGTGGTAAACAGAGGTGGTTAGGCGGTCTCGAACCGAGGCACACGGCCTGACGGCTCCGAAAACCGGGAACCGGGCTCCGAAATGGGCAAAATGGCCTATGGCCACGAAATGTAGCCCACGGCCACTGAGAGATGGTCTACGAGACCTCTCCCTCCCTTTGGGAAAAGAAACAGAGAAAACCGAGTCTGGTTCGCAAATCGAGGCAAGGCACAGAAAAAGTTCAGAAGTTTGGAGGCAAGGCTCACGGCCGAGACTCTGAGACTTCTGAACGAGCACCATATGCAACATCACCGAGCGCTCAATCGGTGACGTCTGAGTCTCAAGGTCGGTAAAAAATGGGGTGTCTACACATGGAACGAGTCCCGAAACATGAATTTTGGCGCATGAAATGGCCTATAGCTATGCAATGCGTGCAATATTTGAACTTGAAGTGTAAAGACAGAAGCAAGGAAGCCCCAAAAAAAGCATGTTTATAGTTTTAAGAAAGGCCAAAAAGTGGGCACAAATGGGGTTAAACTAGCATACAAAAAATGGCCCCGAAAGCGAGATAATGAAGCAACTAACAAATGCTGGCCCCAAACAGAGAAGGGGCCTTCTACAATATTGAATAGGGGCCAAAAATATGATATTTTAAAGTTTATGAGAAACCACAAAAACAGATAAAAGTGTGCTCAAAATGCTATGCAAAATAAGGGCCGAAATGGAGATAAAGAAGCAACTGATACATTCTGGTCCCAAACAGGTAAGGGCCCTTCAACAATGTTGAATAGGGGCCCAAAATATGAGTTTTTACAGTTGATGGCTGAGCCCAAAATAGTGTACAACTATGCCCAAAAGGCAATGCAAGATATGGCCTAAAAGAGAGGCTATAACACAAAGTATACAAATGATGCTCCAAACAGCAATAGACCCTTAATGAGACATGGAGAGGGGGTCAAAACAAGACCATTTTCAGTTCTGACCAAGGTCCAAAAATAGAAGATCAATAGGATAATAAATCATGCAAAAATGGGGCTAAAATATGGATATCGAAGCAAGTAGCACATGGAGGACTCAAACAGTGATGAGCCCTTCTAAAATATTGAAGAAGGACTCAAAATAAGCCTATTTACAGTTTACAACATGCTTCAAAACAGATTACACATGAGCCTAAAATACTACACAAGAAATAGGCATACAAGAGGGATAATGAAGCAAGTGCAAAATGGGGGCCTCAAACAGTGAGTGGCCCTTCATGAAACATGGAATAGAGCTCAAAAAAATGCCACTTTCAGTTATGGGCGGAGCTCAAAAGTATAAGCAAGAAGAGCTAAGAAATAATGCAAAAATGAGCTCAAAAGAAGGAGAAAGCAACTCACCCTTGTAGACCAACTCTTTGACAACCTTTGGACCAAGAAATGATGCCTCCTAAGCTCTGAGAAGACCTTCCAAGCTGCTGGAATGGAGTGGTGGTGTGATGCTAGGTGATGGTGTAGAAATGAGGTAGGATTTAGGAGGTTTGGAGGGTTGAAATGAGAGAGATAGAGGAGGTGTGCATATAAGGCTTTTAGCCAATTTTTCCAACCCCAAAACCAGACCTGGGGTGCTGGTTATATAGGCCAAAGAGGGGGAGAAAGAGGGGGGGAAAAAGGGAGGGAAATCACTCCAAGTTTCCCTCCAAAAGTTGCCCCCCCGGACACAGAATTTGAGGGGAAATAAAGTGCATTTCTGTGATGTGCTAGGTGTAAAGATGCTGGCCGGCTGGTTATTGAGGTTGCAGGTGGCCGGCCGGCCCTCCCCATGGCCGGCCGGCCAAGGGTCAAAAAGGTCAATGAATATTAGTGGCCGGCCATGCCATATTAGTGGCCTCCCATGTGTTCTCAACACAGCCCTGTGATCAAAAATTGGCAACTGTGAACCAGGAGAGAGAACAACCCACTTTTCAAAGGGGTTCAAAAGGTCCAAAAGCAATTACTGGCCGGCCACCAAATATTGGTGGCGTCCCAGATTTGTACATCACAAATATGGGGGTTAGGGTTGAGGAAAGTGGCCCTAGGGTGGTCAACATTGGCTTTGAAATGAGAAAAACGGGCGTCGGAGGGCGATGTTGGAATATAACTGGTTGCTGGAACAATTACTGGCCTCCCACCCTTCTACGACCTTCCTGGTGATGAAACAGAGGTCTCTGCCAAAAATGAACGAAAACCGAGGCAAAATGAAGGTTCGGGGGCCGAAACGAGCAATCCGAGGCCTCGAAAACTGACTGTTAGGCACCGGGAGTGGTGTTCGACCACGAAGTTGGTCTCTCGGACTACAGTGTCCCTTAAAACGGAGGAAATAAGACGTATGCCAAGAACCGGGGCAAACGGAGGTGGTTAGGCGGTCCCGAACCGAGGCACTCGGCTTGACGGCTCCGAAAACCAGGGACCGGGCTCTGAAATGAAAAAAATAGCCTACGACCATGAAATGTAGCCCGCGGCCACCGAGAGATGATCTACTAGACCTCTCCCTCCCTCTGGGAAAAGAAACGGAGAAAACTGAGTCTAGTTCGCAAACCGAGGCCAAGTATGGAAAGAGTTCGGAAGTCTAGAGGCAAGGCTCACGGCCGAGACTCTGAGACTTCTGAACGAGCACAATATGCAACATCACCGAGCGCTCAATCGGTGACATCTAAGTCTTAAGGTCGGTAAAAAATGGGGTGTCTACAGTTGCCCCTCTTTGACAGAACTCAGAAGTCAAGAAGTGACGGGAGTGAATGTCAAAGCCTAGAGACGACCCATTTTTGACAGGGCCGAAGACTTAGACAATCATATGAAATACACAGAGATATGCCCGCAGGCGGGGGGACAAAATGCAAATGGATATGCACAAGGCCAGAGGTAACTCAATTATCACGGAAATGCAACAAGCTATAATGAAGCAAGTATTCGCAAATAGATGCCACAGTTTTAAGCAAGCATGCAAAGTAACAACTACATTTCATGCAGTTAGGAATGCGGAGAATTATTCAATTCTCGTCGCGTCTTACACGGAGAAGATACGATACCTGCGCGATTCGTCTGGTCGCACCAGCTTCAAATGAACCGTACATAAAATATCGTGCCTGCAAAAGAGAGAAACTCAACAAGCACAATAATACTGACAACATATATTCAATGTGATTTCGAAAGCTTGATACACGCGGTGCCGGCGGGTGAATGCAGCACAATGCGAGAAAGGAACATACGTGCGAGAAAGGAACATGCGTGACAATGCAAGCTTAAGCACAGAGGCATGGTAATATCAAGAAAATGTGCATGACAATGCAGGTATGTTCATGAGAGTGCAAGTTATGTGCATGATAATGCAGAACGAGCATAAATTAGGGTGCACGTTTGTTATGAAACAACGAGCAAGGAAACGCGCGTTTCGGCGAGGGCGACTCGATCGCGACCTCCAATTCACCTCTCGGAGAGGTTACAATATGTTCACGAAGGATAAATCACATTTCCGATGAGTAATGATGAGGTACGCATCAGGAGTTGAAGCTGAAGTTCCGGCAGAGCGATTTCGCGACAGAAAGTGCACTCTCTTTGTACTTTTTCAGGTCTCGGGGACTCCAATCTTCCCCAAAATTTGCAGAGAGCTTGGGACCCACCTAGGGATCACCACCGGCCACTTTTATTTCCCATTGGTGGCCACCAGCCAGTTTTCCAAAAAGGAGATGGCCGGCCAGCCTGAAAAGGTGGCCGGCCGGCCATATGCCCAAATCCACGGGCATTTTGGTCTTTTCACCTTCTTTTATTTAAATTCACTCACCCAAACACTTTGAGCTCATAACATCAGTTCCGAAACCTTCTCCTCTAGCTTCCCAAACCATTTTCTCCCTCAGATCTGTACTCTATACGCGTTTTCCAACGCCCCACGCAAGTTGTTTTTGCGAAAACTTTCAGTTTTAAGCACTTTGAACCGATTAAATTTTGATTTCGGTACTTCTTTTCTCATTTTCGCCACTTGAGGTGAGTTTATCTCAACATTTGGAAGATTTTCTCGGGAGTTGACTTTTGTTGACTTTCTCCAATTTTTGCTCATTTTGCAGATTTTCTAAAATGGCCGGTCATTTTCCTCACGGTGGAGGTCCTGCGGATACCGGAGGTGATCCCGATATTATGGCTCTACCTCCGAGGGTTCGACCCTTCATACCCGAGAGGTACGACCCACCAGCACACATTCTTCCGCGAGCTGTTTTCCATCACTTCACTGACTTTGATGGGCGAGCACCCGGAGATCTCGTCATGGAGTCGAGTATCACCTCTCTCATGAGGCGCGAGAGGTATTTACTTCATTTTTATCTTTTCTGCAACGTATTCTGCATTTTTCGTGCATTCCGTTTACATCCTGAACACACGGCTCAATTATCTGAATTTCTGAACATTTAGCCCATAAATTGATTGTGAACACACGGCACACATTAGTTAAGAATTGAACACACGGCCCAAGTACTGATCTTCTGAACACACAGTTCGAATTGAAGGTGAACACACAGCACACACTGATTGAGAGTTGAACACGTGGCCCAAACACTGATTTTTCTGAACACACAGTTCGAATTGAAGGTGAACACACGACACTCACTGATTGAGAATTGAACACGCAGCCCAAACACTAATTTTCTGAACACAGCCCAAATTAAAGGTGAACACGCAGCACACACTGATTGAAAGTTGAACACGCAGCCCAAGCACTAATTTTCTGAACTCACAGCCCAAATTGAAGGTGAACACGCGGCACACACTGATTGAAAGTTGAACACGCAGCCCAAATACTAATTTTCTAAACTCATAACCCAAATCGAAGGTGAACACGCGGCACACACTGATTGAAAGTTGAACACGCAGCCCAAATACTAATTTCCTGAACTCACTGCCCAAATTGAAGGTGAACACGCAGCACACACTGATTGAAAGTTGAACACGCAGCCCAAATACTAATTTTCTGAACACACAGCCCAAATTGAAGGTGAACACGCAGCACACACTGATTGAAAGTTGAACACGTAGCCCAAATACTAATTTTCTGAACACACAGCCCAAATTGAAGGTGAACACGCAGCATACACTAACTGAAAGTTGAACACGCAGCTCAAGCTAATTTTCTGAACACACAGCCCATTCATTTCATTTGCACACAGCTCATTCATTCTATTTGCACGCAGCTCATTCATTCTATTTGTACGCAGCTCATTCATTCTATTTGCACACAGCACATTCATTCTATTTGCACACATCTCATTCATTCTATTTGCACGCAGCTCATTCATTCTATTTGCACGTAGCTCATTTTATTTTATGCTGAAGCATGTATTCATTCTGAATGCAGGTGACTTCTCGCACAGTGCGGGGATACGGCTCCACCGTAGCCAGAGATTGGTACGCCGAGCTCCTAGAGGCTATTCGGGATTTGGTTGATTTGGCAGGGTTTGGGCCTTTCTGTACTGGGGTTTCCCGTTGTCCCGCCAGGAAGATGTTGATGGCAGCTTTGGTAGAGAGATGGTGGGACACCACCAACTCCTTTCATTTTTTCGCTACGGGGGACTTGACTATGACCCCGCTTGACTTCACTGTGTTGACTGGCCTCGACGTGGGAGGTTGGCCTATTCCTTATGACGAGGATATGGGTCAGTGGGAGGCCGTTTGGATATATCTGCTGGGGGCTCGCCCACCTGTTGATAGAGCTTTAGGCAGAGTCCGATACACCTGGTTCTCCTCTTATTTCCGGAAGGTGGAGATGGAGCCCGGGACTCCTGAGGAGGCAGCACAGTATGCCCGTGGTTTTTTGATGTTCCTCTTCGGCACCACTCTGTTTGCCGATAGGGGGAACACTGTTGGGCTGTATCTATTGAGCGCCTTGGTAGACCTATCACAGGTCAGACGGTATGACTGGGGTGGCGCCGGCCTGGCTACCCTTTACTGCTACATGAGTGCGACCTCCCACGGACGGGGGGATTTACTTGGTGGTTACTGGAGAGCCTGGGAGGTACTTTCTGCCCTCCTGATTTACATTTCTACTCCTCATTACTTATACCCTGCACACACGGCGTACTTTGCACACTGTATTTTGCCCTTATTACTTTACATTTACATTCTGCACTGCTTTCCACAGTTATGGGTCTATGCATACTTCTCGACATTAGCCCCAGAGATGGTGGTGGAGGGGCCCCTCGTGACCCCGTACTCACTTGTATTTGAGGGCCAGCACCGGCCGAGACCTCGAGAGTCTCTCCTTTATCTACGACAGTATTTCGACACGGTGCGGTCGACGGAGGTATTTCAGAACTCTCAGTTCCTTGTGCTTTCATCTTTTATTTGTCTTGTACCTTCCTGATTTCTGATTGATTGGTTACCCGCAGATTACATGGGAGCCCTGGGCACCATTTGTTGAGAGTCTCCGATACCAGTTTGCTGGAGGGCGGGGTGCCTCTCAGTACAGGATTCTATTCGAGGGGCCAGTTGGTAGAGCCTGGTTTCTAGGGGAGCGCTTCTTGCGCCAAGTATGGGGCTATACTTCTCAGGACCCTCCCTCAGCACCCCCAGTCGAGATGCGGATCGCTGATAGGCTCTCTTCTCGGGATGTTATTAATGCTATACTGGGTACTAATGCCTTACTTCATCTTGAGGAGGGGGACTATGCCACTTACCGTCACATATATATGATGCCTCCATTGACGGGAGTGCGTACTCCGGCGATGAGGTATGCCAGCATGCCATCTTCGAGCCGGGTCCCGGCTCAGGCTGCAGACGCTCCTTCCACCAGCAGGGCTGGTATATCCACAGGCGGGCGCGGATTTATTCCCCCGTTTCCCCCAACTTATCATCATCCCGGATGGCCGGTTATGCCGACTGAGCTGATGGGGTGGCAGTATGGGACTACTTCTCCGATTCCGATCCTGATAGAACCTCCAGTACCTGGCCACCGTTACGTCAGAGACCCTGAGTCACCACCGGTATGTTTTACAGCTTTGATTCATCACTCAGATTTTTGAACGTTCATTCCTTTACTGATGCTCTTGCCTTTGCATCTGCAGCCCCTTGTTGAGTACATGGATCAGGTGCTCGAGATAGTAGCCTCACTTGAGGGGATGGTCCTGCGGAGGGAGGCGCAGTTGTCCATCATGGGCTTCCAGGTACCCTTTAGTTTTCTAGCACTGTATCTTGTGATCACATGCTGATTTTCAACGTTTTACTACATTAATAGGCTACTTGTGTAGAACACATCTGATACACACCACATTCATGCATTATTCTTGCGTACATCTACTTTGTGTAGCTTGCTTGCATCTGTATTTGATATATATGTTTTGGCTAACGTATTCAAACTGCACTTTTCATTTTCAGATGCCTCCAGTATATGCTCATCCACAGGCCGGGCCACCTGGGCCTTCTCGGAGAGGTGGGCCATCTGGGTCTTTTCGAGAAGCTGGGCCATCTGGGCCTTCTCGAGGAGCTGGGCCATCCAGGCCTTTTCGAGGGGACGGGCCATCCAGGCCTTTTCGAGGAGCTCGAGGAGAAGGATCGTCTCACAGGCGCAGGGCACGTATTATAGAGGTGGAGCCCGATAAGGATGAGGAGGAGGATGTTGCAGATCGTCAGTCAGAGACATCTGCTGACAGAGAGGAGGGCTCCGGTCTTGGCTCCGAGAGTGGAAGCGAGGCTGAGGGGGATCCTGAGGATGACAGCTCTGATTCAGACGGTGATGGGGATGCAGAGGCTATTCCGCAGAAGAGGGTGAAAAGGGCCTCTTATTCCCGCTCTCGAGAGCATTGATGTTGCAGTTCCCTGTTTTATTTACCTTTTTGCTAGTAGTTGTAGCACATTGTATATTTATTAGGCAGTTTTATATTGTTGTAAAACTTGTGCCCTTTGTTTGCCAAAATAAAGCATGATGGAATGAAACGACTTTTGAAAAAGGTGTTGTATTTTAAACTCTTAGCATCATATCGCATCGTTTTGCACCATAATAAGATTGAATGTAAATGTGCATTGTGCATTTGCCCAGTCAGGTAATGAACCGATGCAATCACTTAACTTACTAAGATACAACAAAACTTTAGCAAGTTTACAACTCGATAAGCAAAATACAACAGTGTTGACGACTCAATAAACAAGACTCGAATAAAAAAAGCTTTAAACAAAGAGTAACAACAAAACACAAAACACGACAGCTCGACAAACAACTCGATAAGCAAGGGGACAACTCGATAAGCAAAACAACTCGACAATGTGTACTTCGGACGATCTGGGCAACGGAACGCATCCGAGACAGAGGGAAATGGTGGCCTTCGACATACCCGTTGCATGGAAATGCTTGAAACTTCCTCCCGGGGGGTAGAACAGGACTAAAGGAACACAGCAGAGCATGGCCGGCCACTTTTTGGGGCCGGCCGGCCAGTTTTGTGTAGGTAAGGGGAGAAATGTGGCCGGCCAGCTAGAAAAGGTGGCCGGCCGGCCACTTATCCTGGTAACCATCAACTTTTCGACACGTGTCCCCCTGAATAGTGTTTTCTTCTCTTTAAAAGCTCCAACTTCGGACTCATTCATTTCATCACTGCTTTGCACAAGAATTAAGGCATTTCTCGTACAAAATCTCACATCTTAGATCTCTTCTTTAGATGGCTCAGAAAAGTTGAATTTCTGGGGTTTTGGCTTGAATGCACTATTCACGCTGAGCCGGACTCCGCTGCACTTTTCTTTTCTCCATACCGCGGCGAGATTTTGGAATCCGGTAACCCATGTCTTTAACTTTGGCGGGCAAGAGGTATGTCCCACTTTTGAAGATTTTCAAGTTTTGATGGAATCTGAACGTTCGGAAGCCTCAACTTAATTTCGGTCATGCCCAAACCTTAGGGCGAATATGTGGACTCACCGCGCATGATGCTCGGTCCCTGATTTATAACGGAATGTTGGATATCCCGAGCCTGATTTACCGGTTCTCCAATGCTGGTGACCGCATCAACCATCATTGGCAAGGCTTCCGACGACATGCCCTCTGTTTGTGCATATTATCACATTTTCTGTTTGCCTCAGGCCTTGGAGGATCCAGCGTTCGTCTGATTGAGGTTGCTCAAGGCTTGAAAGAAGGAAAGAACTGTATTGCCATGACATTGGCCGAGACACTGATGGGCTTGGATGCTTTCCACCGTCGAGAGACGAACAGATTCACAGGGAGTCCACTATTACTGCAGGTGATATTTCCCACCCGATCTCACATATGTATTTGCTCACATCACTCGGCCCTCAGGCTCGATTTTTCTCACGAAACCCTTGTCTCACTGTTTTCTCATCGCACATCTCTCTATTCTCTATTCTCTCATTTTTCATCCCTCCCCAAGTATGGTTGATGGATAAACTGCAGGTTGTGGACTCTTGTTCAGTCTACTCAGCCCGTGGCTACTTCTTTCGACAACGTCTAGTCAATGCCCTTGATGAGGGATGGTGGTTCGATTGGATGTGCAATTTGTCGGCAGATCGCATTGCTTGGCGCTATTCTTGGCTTAATCTCCCGACAATGAGCTACAGTATGTCCCAGCAGATCGGGATTCGATTGATCGGCTTGACTCACTGCGTGTTCTATTTCCCATTCCATATCCTGCGCCAGTTTGGTCATGATCAAACTTGCCCACCAGAGGGTATAGAGTATTCGGCTACATTCCCGGTTCGAGGCACACAACTGGCCCGGCAGGCCGTAGTTTGGAGAATTAGAGAGCTCCTGGCTCCCGCTCCCACTTTCAATTGCATTTTGTCTGATGAGTGCTAGGATTGGCTTAACGAAGAAGCGCAGGTTGGGCCTAGCTTGGCATCAGAGGCTTCGACTAGCTCTGGGAGGGGGCGCAGGGACACCTGACTTGACGATGCCCCAGACTTATTGCTTTATTAGTACTTTCAAGTTTTCGTTATGAGTGTAATAAAAAGTAACTTCATTGTATGCAAGAGCAAGAGAACTCCGTATTGAAATCAATGAAATTGAAGGTTGTGGTACTGAAAATTCTCCGCTTTGGTCCAAAAATGGTCTTAGTTGTAAAAAGATTAATTTGAACAAAGTCAACTTTTATTAAAACTTTTCAAAACTATTTTCGATATGGATGGAAATTGGACACGCCTGAGATCTGTCACTGAGATGCACAACCCCGGATCCTGGCAACTGGAAAGTTGCCCCTAGTCTGAATAATACTGCAGCACTGTGTAACAACGGAAAGTTGCCCCTAGTCTGAGTAGCACTGTACCGGAGATTGCGATAAATGCTGATAGATAAAGATGATTGAGATGATCAAAATGGACAAGGTTGATCGGGGAAAAGTTTATGGCTGAACTTCAGGATGAAGTTGCCTACGTATCCCAAAGATGGGAATCAAGCCTTACGTAGTTCAGGCTTAGGTTCGCTCGGGTATTTTCACTCTCCTTTTGCGCTCTAACTTTTGCCAAGGCCGCCCTTTGCGGGTTTTCAACCTTGCGAGCTCAGTTTTTATGATTTCAAAATTTTCGTGCTCTGAATTTTGCCTAGGTCGCCCTTTCGGGTTTTCGGCCTAGCGAGCCTCTCAGGGGTAATATTTCTTCAACTTGTCCATATTGATCGGTTGTGAGAATTCCAAGCCATCTAGATCCATCAGAACTACAGCTCCGCCTGACCAGATTGACTTGATTATGTAGGGACCAGTCCAATTGGGTCTGAACGTGCCCCTTGGGTCGTGGATGGGAGCTCGGTTGTCCTTGAGCACCAAATTTCCTTCTTTTAAATTCCTGGACTTAACCTTCTTGTTGAAAGCCCGGGCAATTCTGCGTTGGTAACCTTAGACATGGTACAGTGCTTTCAGCCATCTTTCATCGAAGAGCATGAGTTCCTCAAATCTGCTCTGCTGCCAATCCGCTTCGGCTATCTGGCACTCAGCCAATACTCGTAATGACGGGACCTCAATCTCAATAGGCAGAACGGCCTCCATCCCATAAACTAATGAGTACGGAGTCGCCCCAGTAGAAGTTTTGATTGAAGTCCGGTAGCCCCACAGTGCGAACGGCAGGTTATCTGGCCAGTCCCGATAGGTTTCCACCATCTTCTGCAGTATGTGCTTGATGTTCTTGTTGGCGACCTCACCTGCTCCATTGGTTTGCGGCCGATAGGTAAACGACTTATGAAAAGCCACATTATATTTCTCCAACAAGTCAATCACCTCCTTTTTGAAGTGGGAACCATTGTCTGAAATTATTTCGTTTGGGACCCCATAGCGACAGATGATGTTGTTTCTGATAAATTTTGCGACATGCGAAGCCTTCAACACCGCATAAGATTGGGCCTCAACCCACTTTGTGAAATAATCTATCGCTACTAAGATGAACTCATGCCCATTCGACCCCTTCGACGTGACAGCTCCGATTACATCAATTCCCCAGACTGAAAATGGCCATGGCGAAGTCATGTTGTACAGCTTAAACGGCGAAATGTTCATGCGATTTGCATGAATCTGACATTTGTGGCATCGCCGGACAAAACCGATACAATCCTCCTCCATGGTGGACCAGTAATAACCCTGTCTGAGGATCTTCCGTGCCAACATTACCCCATTCATGTGCGCACCACATTCTCCCCCGTGGATGGCTTCTATCAGACGCTTTGACTCTTCGGCATCAACGCACAGTTTATGCATTCCCAGATGACCCCTTTTATACAGTTTCCCCCCGCAGATGATGAACTGGATGACCATTCTCCTGATTGCCCTTTTGTCTTTGGCATTTACCCCTGGCAGGTATGTTTCTTTCTCCAAGAAGTTCCAGATGTCGTAATACCAAGGGTTTTCGTCTTGAACTTCATCTATAGCGGCAATCGACTCGTAAGCAGGTGCAAATTTCTAGTCGATGATGACTGGACGCATCCGGACTCCACACGGGATGTCTATCATAGAAGATAGAGTTGCTAAAGAATCTGCGAACCTGTTGTTCTCTCTTAGTAGATGAGTAAAACTTAGCTTCTCAAACCGAGGAATCAGCAAGTCCAAGGTCTGGTGATACATCATCATCTTTTCCACTTTTACTTTCCAGTCTCCTTTAGCTTGAGACACAACAAGGTTCGAGTCCCCAATGACGTCCAACCGTCTTGCCCCTAATTCTAGGGCTACTTCTAGACCAGCAATACACGCCTCATATTCTGCTTCATTGTTCGAGACTTTGAATCGAAGTTTGAAGGCTAGAGGGATACGGAAATTGTCGGGTGCTATCAGCAACACTCCTATCCTATACCCGTATTGATTTGACGCTCCGTCAAAGTACATCGTCCAAGTTTCGTCGTCGATGTCCAAAATGGCCTCATCTGGGAATAAATACTCGACTGCCTCTCCCCCTTCCACTAGATGGTCAGCTAATAACTCTGCCACTACTCTACCTTTGACCGACTTGCGTGTTACGTACTTTAGATCAAATTCGGAGAGCAACAGCAACCAACGGGCTAGCTTACCCGTAAGTGCTGGTTTCTCGAAAAGATATTTGATGGGATCAAGTCGTCAAACCAACATTACAAAGTGAGCTAACAGGTAGTGCCGCAACTTCCTGGTAGCCCATACCAAAGCTAAGCAAGCCTTTTCCAGCGGAGTGTAGCGGGTTTCGTACTCTAGCATCTTCTTGCTTAGATAGTAGATGGCTTTCTCCACATTGTCTTCTGATTCTTGTGCAAGCATGCAGCCCATTGTAGTTTCAATTACTGACATATACAAAATTAACGGTTTTCTTGGTTCTGGCGGTGACAACACGGGCGGGTTCTGTAAATATTCTTTAATTTGTTCAAATGCAGCTTGACATCGGCCGTCCCATTGGAACTTCTTTCCTTTCTTGAGGAGGCCAAAAAGTGGTTCACAAGTCAAGGTTAATTTTGAGATAAACCGTCTTATGAATTGCACTTTACCCAGAAAGCCTCGCACCTCCTTTTCAGTCCTTGGTGGTGGCATTTCTAAGATGGCCTTGATTTTGGAAGGGTCGACCTCGATGCCCCTTTGTGTAATCAGAAACCCTAGCATTTTTCCCGCTGTAACACCAAATGTACACTTCTGAGGGTTTAGCCGCAACCGGAATTCCCTGATCCTTTGAAAAAACTTGTGCAAGGTGGTGTAGTGGCCCTCTCTTTCTTTGGATTTGACAATCATGTCGTCCACGTACACCTCAACCTCTATGTGGATCATGTCGTGTAATATCGCGGTTGCGGCCAGTTGATAAGTAGCTCCAGCGTTCTTCAACCCAAATGGCATGACTCTATAGCAGCACGTCCTCCACGGGGTGGTAAATGCAGTCTTTTCCCGGTCTTCTGGCGCCATCACTATCTGGTTATAACCTAAGAAGCCATCCATGAATGAGAGCAAAGCATGCCCTGCTATGAAATCCACCAACTCATCGATATGAGGTAGGGGAAAGTCGTCCTTTGGACTTGCTCTGTTTAAATCCCTGAAATCCACACACACCCGGATCCTGCCATCCTTCTTCGGCACCGGAACAATGTTGGCCAACCAAGTCAGGTATTCTGATACTAGCAGGAAGCCTGCGTCGATTTGCTTGGTGACCTCTTCCTTAATCTTGAGAGCCCAGTCCGGGCGAATCCTTCTGAGTTTCTGCTTGACAGGTCGGTCTTCGGGGTCAAGGCGGATCCGATGCTGTACAATCTCAGGATTGATTCCAGGCATGTCTTCGTAGGACCACGCGAAAACATCTTTGAAATCTTTTAATAAAGCGACTAAGCGCTCGCATTCCTCTGAAGACAACGTGGACCCGATCTGGACCAGCCGCGGGTCCTCCTCAGTACCAATATTCACGGTAGTGATTTCATCCATTAAAGGTTTGACAAATCTCTCTTGCTCTTGCTCAAATAAACGTTGCAAAACCGGAGGAACTTCGTCCTCGTTGTTTTCATCAAAGTTTTGAAAGTCTAAATTAATGCAATAAATCAAGGGCACAGAAAAGTACTCAAAAACCACAGTTATTTGATTCTCATTAAGCACATCCAAGTCGTCCGATTCATTTACAACAGACTCAAATGAAAAGGAAAAAGACGACCTAGACAGGACTGTGGTATCCGAGTTATCATCCCCAGGATTACCAGATTCAGACTCAGTCGAGCTGGAACCTGATTCCGACTCACAAGACTCAGTGGAATCAGATTTCGGTTCACTACCTGACTCGGTGCTGCTGGACAAAAATCCCTCATCGTACTGCCAAGTGAGAGAGGGTGCGATAGATGCATCCAAGATAGTCGCTGGTAGGCCCGCAGCCGTTTCATCCCCAATCATGGAAACCGAGAAGTTATCCCCCAAGCCCTTATGGTCGATCGGAGGATCAGAAAGTAGACATGCCAGTGCTACTCCCATTTCAAATTCTGTGCCCTCAGGATCCGCTGCCTTACACTGCTCAACCTTAGCTGATGGGTCTGTCGACTCTGTGGCAACGTCATCCCTGGATAGTTGCAGGTCGAAAAAGATCTCGAAACCTGGAACGCGCTTCTTCTCCGTGTTTAGCCATGGCTCTGGGAAGCCGCAAAATGGAAAGTCCTCCCCCTCCCGAACAAAGCGTCCGTTCAGGGTACCCTGAATGGGCCTATGCATTAACTCAAAAGGCTTCCCAGCCTGCTTTGCTCTGGCTCTTCCGGCCATTTCTTTCCCCTTTCTCACCCAGTCCTCTTTGGTGGGTAGATAACCCAAGCCAAAGGTATGAGGGTTGTGTGGCACTTCGGCCAATGCTACAACGCCTTTTCGGCCGCTTCTTCCTAATCCCATCCCAGGGATGTGTTGTAGCTTGTTCATGAGGTAGACAGATTGAGCACTGACGTACACTCCCTCATTTACAGCCATGATATTCTGCACCAACCGGGCCTCAGCCAAAGTGAACCCTGATAAGAACACATCCTCTATGCCATGCTCGATTTCCAAGACTGGCGTGGACACCTCTGGCAGCGGATGGATTGATGAATTCCCGAAAACAATAGCCACCCCCTTCCCGTGAGGGTACTTCAACATTTGATGTAAAGTGGAAGAGACAGCCTTCACTCAGTGTAAGCACGGCTGCCCCAAGAGTAGATTGAAGGTTGCGGGAACGTCCAAGACATGGAATTCAATGTTGTGTTGTCCTGGACCAACCTGGGTATGAATTTTGACAGTCCCCATCACTTCCCTGCTAGTATTATCATATGCTCTGATCACCTGAGTAGTCGGCACGAAGTCAGCGGGCTTCTACCCGATTGCATACGATGTTCTGGCTGGGCAGACATTGATGGTGGACCCGGTATCAACAAGTACCACCAGTATCCACTTGTCTCTACATTCCACGGAAAACATAGAAAGGTTTGTTATGATTTGTGCCCTCAGGCGGTAGTTCTTTGTCTGAAAAGGTTAATGCCGGGGAACTTCCTCCTGGAAAGGCCAGCCCAACCAGCTGCTCTGGTGTAGTATCTATAGAGAGTTTGACCTTGTCCATAGCAGATAAGACGGCCTGTCTGTGCACCCGCGATGCCATAAGCAGTCCCCAGATGGAGATGTCTGCTTGTATCTTCTTTAATTGCTTAAGCACAGCTTCTTCTTCTATCTGTTTCTCTCTCTGTTTCTCGCTTTTGTCTTTCCTGCACCCTCGTTGGTCTAAGTGTCAGCTTGAAATACCGCCCACTTCTTGTCATATGAGTGACCTCGTCAATATACCAGGTATCATCCGATTGGTTACTTCCCCAATCCTCATCTGTGTGGGCAAGACATAAGTCATCGTCTTCCCACCACATTCCGTCAGCAGCTGACAGACACCTGTCCGGCTCCGGTATGCTCAGATTCGCAAAGATCTTCATCCTCATGCCCACAAAGATTTTCCTCGCTGCACACAACACTCTCGACCCCCACATGGGCCTTAGCTTTTCTGATTCTCTCGGAATCCTCAGATCTTTGTTGTTCTAACTGCGTCAGTACAGCTGGTGGTTCGATACTTCCTACATTTACAATCCCCAAGTTTTGAGCAAAATTCTTAGTGCCGGTGCTCTCCGGCGGTGTATTCTAATTCTCGGCCCTTCCGGCCACCACTGATACTCACACCCCTGCTAGGCCTTGTTCTGGTTGATATTCCACAATGTCTGGTTGATCATCTAACCATCCAATAACTTCTGCCAACTCCTCATATTCAAACCAGTTGATTGCAGCATCTCTTGATTCTTGGTCACCGAAGAACTGGAGTTTGGCAAGGTCTTCTCCTACAGCTGTTAGATCATCCATTCCCCGTTCAAATCTGTCTCCCTGAATCACACATAATTCTACTCTTTCTGGCAGCCCTGCACTCAGCTCAGACTGGCCCACTGACTGGATGTATTCACTCGGGTCATAAACTCCTTCAGCAAGATTCCCAGACTGTTCAATCTCAGACTCAGCAACTCCTCTTTCCTCTGAAATCTGCCTTGTCCCATCTTCGGTGGTCACCACCATTGGCTCAGATTGGGTTGTGGAGATGTCCATCATGCACAAGTCAGTGCAGACAGGAAGGATCACCTCCGGCTTAAGTAGGTGGGATGGGGTGATATAGATACTAGGATCGTAAGACACGACCCCAGTTTGGATGAAGTTGATTCTGTTGGGAGGAGGGGCTTGGTTATGTGGTAGGAGAGGATTTGTCGTGACATTGGGTTTTTCGGGAGGCGCGATCACTTGCTTGTCAATAAGATCCTAGATCTCATGACGCAATTTGAAACAACGGTCAGGGTCATGACCGTGCTGTTGGTGATACACGCAGTATTTTACCGGGTCATAAGAGGGAGGAAGTGGATTCGGCAGTGGCCTCGACTCTAGAGGCGTCAAATGCTTCTTCCTGATTAATACCCCCAGAGCTTTGGACAGGGGCATATATAGGGGGGTGAAGGTTCTTTGGCCTCTGGGTTGATATTTGGTGTTTTGGGTATTACTTTCAGATGCGCTAGAGAAAGGCGTGGCAATCATAGGTCTTGGGGGAGGGGGAGTGGTGGTGATCGTGCTCACCTCTAAAGCTCGTGCAGTTGCAGTGCCACTCCGGCCTGCGTTGTTGTTGCGGTTGAAAGTCCTTCTGGGTTGCTCCCTATCCTGGTCGATCAGACCTTGTTTTATGGCATCTTCGATCCTGACTCCCCATCTCGTAACTGAGAAGGTGGGAAAAGGGAGTACAATCATCTTCTGCATCAACTTTGGTTGGAGATTGCGCATAATCATCATGATTTGATCTTTGTCTGTAGGCCTCAAGGTCATCATCGATGCCTTTGCCCTCCAACGAGTTACGAAGTCTGAGAAAGTCTCCTTGGGTTCTTGCCTCATCGTTTCGAGATCACGAGTTGTAATCTCGATCTGGGTATTGTACGAGTATTGTGCGACAAAGGCCTCAGCCATCTCATCCCAACTTCTTTTGACCTCGTTTTCCAACTTCGCGTACCAGATGGCTGCCACACCCGACAAAGTTCGGCCAAACGGAGAAAGCTTTTGTGGTCGGGTTAGGCTCATTGGCCGCAGGATGTCTGAGAATAGCCGAAAATGGACCATGGGATCTCCGGACCCGTCAAAGCGGTCAATTTGTGGCATCTTGAACCTATCGAGCAATGTCACGGCCACGTCGGTGTATCCATCCTCGATGTCCAGAATGGCCTTTACCCCTTGTGATTTCTTGAAAAGCTTCTCAAGCTTGCTCAGTTTTAGGGCCGTATGGTCCATTTCGAACTCAAAGGGAGAGTCCGGGTGGTTGGGTGTATGGGTCTTGGACAGTTGAGGCGGAAGCGGGGACGGAGCTAGCCTCGTTGGAAGATTCGTGTCCTCTTGGATATTCTGGACATTTGGCACGGTGTTCTGGGTGTTTGGCAGAGCATTCTGGACAGTAGGTGCCTACTCGGGTAATGGGGGCCCTGGTGGAGGAGGAACCTGATGAATCGATGTCAGATTCTCCGCAGCGATCTAGTGATTAACTCGACTTGCTGGGCCATGATTGCAGCTTGTTGCTTGGAGAACTCTGCTTGGCGGGCAGCGTCTTCTTGCATCTGTCTCATGCTCTCCTGCATTTGGCGCATTAGGGTTTCTACCCCTGACGTATTTTGCTGATCCATCTGATTGACTGGTAGATTTATCTCGATAGCAACAATTGGGATCTCAGTCCTACTATCCTCTGATGGAGTAACCCACTGTTCTGGCAACCTCTGTTCTAACACACTACGCTTCCTTGGCTTTCTCCTGACAACGGGGTGTAAAGAATAGAACACTGGATGTCCGTCAACCAGATCCTCAGATCGATTGAGTCGGCGACCTCGTGTCCAAAGTGCTTGGGGAATATATACTGGGTTGGAAGCAATGGTGCTAAAACTGCCCCTAGCAAAAGATAAACAAAGCGAAAAGGAAATAAATAACCAGATAAATGAAGAGCATGACAGCTTAAAATACATACACAACACACAGTCGGGCATACAACACACGGTTGATAAGTTGAAAACAAACTGTCCCCAAATCGATCACTATCCTCGAATCATCCCCCAAAGATCAATCGATACCAAGAATAACCAATTCTCAACATCGACCGATGCCCGCATGCACGATGCCCAAACTTGCAAACCGACATCAGAGACACCCCATTTTTGACCGCCTTAAGACTCGACGTCACCGATTGAGCTTCGGTGATGTTGCATGTCAGGCTTGTTCAGAGTTTGAGTCACGGCCAGGCGCCTCCCGACTCAACCCTTTTCTACCTTGTCTCGGTTTGCCATAACCTGTGCTTGGTTTTCTGCTTTTCCCGAGGGAAGGAGTGGTCTTGTAGACTATCTCCGTGGCCGTCAGGCTACTTTTTCGTGGGTCAGAGGCCATTTTGCCCGCTTTCGGGGCCGTCATAGGCTGCAGGCTCGGCTCGGGACCGCCCAACCATCTCCGACTTCTCCGGTTTTTATGAGACCCTGCTTTAGTGTTCCGAGAACACTGGCCCTGATGCCCACTTCGCAATGAACACCACTTCCGACCATGACATTTTCGGGACCCCAAACCGAAGCGGTTTTGGTCCCGAGCATTCATTTCACATCCGCTTTCTGCTTCGCAGAACCTTCGCTTTTATCATTTCGAGAAACCCTGGGCCCCGATGCCCACTTCAGGTCAGATGCCACCTTCGGTGCTCATAAGCGTTTTGGGACCCCAAACCGAGCGGTTTTGGTCCCAAGCATTCATTTCACATCCGCTTTCTTCGGTTTCTGGCAGGAACCTCTGTTTTATCATTTTGCGAAACCCTGGGGGCCCCGATGCCCACTTCGCGGCCGTATGCCACTTTCGGTGCTCAGAGTGGCCGGTTCCGAGACCCCAAATTGAGCTTTTGGTCCCGAGCATTCATTTCGCATCCATCTTCTCCGGTTTTTGGCAGAACCTCTGTTTTGTCATTCCAGAGGACACCGGGTCGCAGATACCCACTTCGCCGAATACCACTTCCCAAGACTCCCATTTCATTTTCGATCCCGATTTGCTCGGTTTGGCCCCTAACGTTCATTTCTCATTAGTTTTGTTCAAACTTGGCGGTACCTCTGTTTCAACATCGGGAAGATCACCTTTGGGGGAGGCCAGCAATTATCCCAGATAACGGTTTGCTCCTCCGGAGCCCGTTTTGCTCACTTCCGCCAATGTTGAACACCTGGGGTATTTTCTTCCAACCAAAGTTGCATATCTGTGATGAGGGGACCTGGGAGGACCCTACCAACTACTGGTCGGCCAGAAACTGTGAGTTTCATTTTTGGGCCTCTCCTTCAAGCTCTATGTTGTGACTCCTGGTTCAGTGTTGCCAAATTCCGACCCTGGGGCCTTATTCTACACACATGGGAGGACACTTCTGAATGGTGGTCGGCCAGAATTTTTGAAGTTGATTTTTTGAGGTGGCTGGCCGGCCATAGGAGGTGGCTGGCCGGCCATGGTGGGTGGCTGGCCGGCCACCTTGAACAAAACCACCTGGCCGGCCAGACTTGTGCTTTCCAATTGCTGGCCCAAATTCAAAGTGTCTCCCTCACCCGGGGGACATTTCAGGAGGGAAAGATTGGATGCTTTCCCTCCCCTTTTACACCCCATCTTCTTGCCTATTTGAGGGCCTCTCCCCCTCCTTCTTCAAGGTTAGAAAATTTTGTCTCAAGAAGACTTCTCCAAAATCCTCCATTACCATAGCTTAAAACTCAAAAAAGCTTCAAGTCTTCAAGGCCATTCCTCTATCAACCCTTAGCTCCACCATCCTCACTACCATTCCAGCAGCAAAGAGGTGATTTTCAGTGGTCAAGGGTCAACAAATCAGAGCCAAGAATCAAAGAAAGACAAGTCTTCAAGGGTAAGTCCTCAAAACCAACTTTTAGGGCATTTTCTTGATCCTTTTCTATACTTTTAATTGGTTGAGAATTGGGGCTCCGACCCTACTGCTTTGTGCTTAAAATGAGCCCCTCTACAACTTTGTAGAAGGGCCCAACCTCATTTGGTGTTTGTATACACTGGTTCCTACAATATTCTTCAAGTTGGTAACATTTTTGCATGCTAAAATTGACCTATTTGTGTTGGTTTTTGGGGGTCCGACCCCTACTGATTTTGTGCTCAAAATGAGCCTCTCTACAACATTGTAGATAGGCTCAACTTCATTTGGCCTTTGTATCTATCACCTCCTTCAAATTTCATCAATTGTGCCACTTATTGCATGCTTTTTTTGACCTATTTGTGTTTGGTTTTAGGACTTCGACCCCTACTGGTTTTAGTCTTATTTTGACTCCCTTTACATGTTTCATGAAGAAGGTTTGGTCATTTGGTGTATAGATTGCATGTCTTAGGTTATACCCTCTTATGGCTTCATTTTTGCCTTCTATTTCTAGCATATTTGTCTTATGATTTAGAGGCTACCATATTCTGCATATATGCTTATTTTTGGGCTCTCTTTCATGTTGTAGAAGAAAATTTTTCTATTTGAATTTTCTATATATTACTTGCTTTGAAAATCCTCTATTTTACCGTATTCTTGCGAGCTTTTGTTGCCATATCTATGCTTGCATTTTGGCCATGTTTATTACTGAAAAAATGCCATATTTGGGACTGCCTTGCTACTGTTCTTGCTGCCATGATCATATTTTGCATGTATAGCATGGCTATAGGCCATTTCGGGGCTTAATTTCGTACTTTCGGGATGAATGCATGCTTCGGGTGTCGTTTCGATTTGTTTCGGGGCTGTTTTCCCCCTTATTTAGGTGCTGAAATTCCACTACCATGCTTGCATATCATTTCCCGGGCTATTCGTATCATTTTTGCATTGCCTTGGTTTGCGTGCCAATGGGCACGCACTTCGAGGCACCTCGTTTTTATCATTCCGGCAGCCTATGTGAGTGTGGTTGAGGCCCTCTCATGTTGGTGTAAGTCCAATTTGCATTTTCATGCTCGTATGCCATTGCCTCGATTTGCGTGTCCGCGGGTACGCATTTCGAGGCACTTCGTTTTTATCCGACGGCCTCCTATGTGAGTGAGCTGAGGCTCTCCCATGTTGGTGTAAGCCCATCGTTGCATTTCGTATGCCATTTGTATCATTTTGCATTGCCTCGGTTTGCGTGCCCGTAGTGCGCATTTGAGGCACTTCATTATCCAACGGCGACCTATGTGAGTGTGGTTGAGGCCCTCTCATGTTGGTGTAAGTCCAATTTGCATTTTCATGCTCAGATGCCATTGCCTCGATTTGCGTGTCGCGAGTGCGCATTCGAGGCACGCCGTTTATCCGACGGCCTCCTATGTGAGTGAGTAGGCTCTCCCATGTTGGTGTAAGCCCATCGTTGCATTCGTATGCCATTTGTATCATTTTGCATTGCCTCGGTTTGCGTGCCCGCGGGTACGCATTTCGAGGCACTTCATTTTTATCCAACGGCACCTTATGTGAGTGCGACTGAGGTCCTCTTATGTTAGTGTAAGCCCAATCTGCATTTTCCATGTCATTGGCATTGCGTATGCCTCCGCCTCGGTTTGCGTGTCCGTGTGCACGCATTTCGAGGCAATCTATTTTATCCGATTTGCATCTCATTCATCATTGCCTCGGTTTGCGTGCCCGTGTGCACACATTTCGAGGCAATCTATTTTATCCAATTTGCATCTCATTCATCATCGCCTCGGTTTGCGTGCCCGTGTGCACACATTTCGAGGCAATCTATTTATCCGATTTGCATTTCATCATCGCCTCGGTTTGCGTGCCTATGGGCGCGCATTTCGAGGCACTGCCGGTTATCGATTTTGCATTGCATATCATCGCCTCGGTTTGCGTACTGTAGGCGCGCATTTCGAGGCACGCCGGTTTATCCGATTTTACATCACATATCATCGCCTCGGTTTTGCGTGTCCGCGGCACGCATTTTGGCGCTTTATTTACCGATTTGCATTTCATCATTGACTCGGTTTGCGTGCGATGGGCGCATTTCGAGGCACCTCATTTTATCATTCGGCATCCCGTGTGAGTGTGGTGGGCCCTCTCATATTGGTGTAAGTCCATCGTTGCATTTCATGCCTTTATGTCATCGCCTCGGTTTTGCGTGCGGTGGGCACGCATTTCGAGGCATCTCATTACATCGGCATTGTGCGTACTAGGTTGTATCTTAGTTGCATTTCATGCATGTCATGCATATTGCATCGTGTTCGGGATAGGAGTTAGCCCGGGCACGGGAAACGAGGCGCGTTCTGTACTCCGAGTGACGGGGCGGGTCTCAATCCCCAAGTCACCGACACTCCGAATTACCCATGATGGAGTTAGGTTTTCTTTGTAACATTCATCGCATTCATCCCATATTGAGTTGTGCAATTCGATTCCTCGGCCATCATGCATCGGTATGCGTGATTGGTGGCGAGGATCGAGACATGCATACATTTGTGAAATACATCTTGTGCCCTTTTCTGCTCTCTGTTGCGAGAAAATTGAGTTGGCAACTTTCCTGAGCATGGCACGCGTTTCAAGGTAAATTGCAAGCGAGGCTAATTGGGGCATCGGTGGATTTCTGCGCCAGTACTACAACATACATCATCCTTGAAGCGGCGGTCCGGCTTGCATGCCGGCTTCTGACTTTCATAGTTAATTTGTTTAATTAATTAGAAATTTGTAATATTTTGAATTTGTAATATTTGGGATCAGATTATTCTTTTATTCGGACCCTCTGCGAGGGCATAAATGTAATAAGGGTGTGTGAGTGTGATGTATGTCTTCCAACCCCATTTCTTTCTCCCTTTTATTTACCGCTTTGAATGGTTAGATATAGGGCATACTTCAATTAGCATATAGTATGGTGACAAATGTTTGCATCATTCATCTGTTTTGCACTTGCATCGGCATCATACAAAGCGCATTGTATTTTCAATTCCAAATTGAATACGTGTTAGTTGTAGCATTTCATATGCCATATTTAGAATAATAGCGAGCTGCTATAGTTTGCATTCTTGCATGTGTTGCATTAGGCATTTCAGATACCTAGGATCATGCATGATTTCTAATCATTTTCTGTTTTGGCTTGGAGTACTCGGTGAGTTTTATGCTTTAGCATCCTTGCATGCGTGTGAGTGTTGCCATGATAGCATGCTTACCATGAGGCTAAATGCTTATGTGATATAAGCGCCTTGAATGCTGTGGGTGGAGGTTGAGTTATGAATTGGAGCAATTCATCAATTGTTTGTTAAGCCCACTAGATTGTGGCAAAATCGTATTTTAAGCCTACTGCGGGTAGCAAACCATCTTTCACAAACAAACATGAGATGTTTAGTTCCAATTGACGGCCCGATCTATACTTGTTTCTTTGCGAGCATCACATAGTAACCTAGGCTAATAACCGAATAAGAGCATACAATGTTTTCAAAATCGATATCATGGTTAGTAGAGGCGGTCTTTGGCCGGCGAGAGAATAACTCACGATGTGACCTTCCCTAATCGTACCCAAGTTCCGAGCCAACTTTGGTGATGGCCGGACCACGTGGCCTTTTGGCACCGAGTCAGGGTTTCCTAAATTTCCCATTTTAAAATATTTAGGTGGCGAGTCTGTTATCTGGCAAAGTAGCCCATGTTTGGAACTTCTTTCAAAAAAATCTGATTTTCTCAAAACGATTTGCCGGATTTGGACTCTTTGGTTCGAGATTTGGAACCGCAACAACATAAAATCGAGTCCGAGCTGTAGCGAGGCCCCCCGCGGGCGTGGTTACAGTTTCTGGCGACTCTGCTGGGGATTTAGAGAACTTGACTCGAACTCGTGATATTTGGCTTTGACTACGCCTGTGTGTTTCTTTGCATTGCATTTGCATTGGTGCGCCTAGGACACCGTGTTTGCCATCTGCTATTCCTGAGCGGTTTGCCGGAGGCTTGTCTTGTCAAGGCATGTCCATAAGGCTTGCGATTCTGAACTCTGCCGATATGGGAACACAAACCCGGTTTTACCGGGCACCCTTTGACCATTCGACCTAGTGCATATTCGATCCATAGTGACCATTCCAAACTAGGACGGGTTGCTTACCGTTTATAGGTTGTTTGAGACATTGCGTGCGTAGTGAAACCCTAGTTCACGACAAAATAGGGACGAAACCCTACCCCAACATAGGGGTGTTTTGGCTCTCACTTATCTGTTATGTGCTTGTTAGAGTGTGCCTCTACAGGAATGCATGTATCGTTTATGAGTTTGAGCATCGAGCCTACGGGCACCGATTCGATATTTTGGGAATCGATTATATCTGCGGTATCAGTTGATTTTGGGGCAATAATTTTGGGAAACGATGATCGGTGGTCGAACACGATTATTGATTATGTTCATATACGTATTGGTGGGATTGAAGTGAGATCTTTGCATGTTTTCTCTTCGATTCGAAGACTTCGATCGAGCAACGGTGTTCTCCTTTCTTTGAGGCAAGACAAAAAAACTCACCGGTTCATCGATCCGTCGATCACCGATCCGGTCCATCGATCCGTTAGTCACCGATCCGATCCATCGATCCGTTAGTCACCGATCCACATCACCTCGGTTCGGTTAGTAGACTTCGTGATGACGCAAAATTCGGAAGAAATTGTGGTTATGACAACGCAATAGACCAAGGAATCATCTTGCGAGGATGAGACCAATGTTGAGGTGCCACATCCACCTAGGTACTTTGCCGCTCACCCGATCTGGATGCCCGATTGTTTCAAGCTCGTGAGCCCACCACATCTGAATTAATGGGAATGATTGGTGACCTTCAGAGGTCCGTGGCGATCCGCTTACGGAATGTCGGTTTCATCGCCATTTGCATCATCTGGCGAATTTTGCACCGCGAGAGCCCCCGCTATTAGGCGGTGTGATCGAGCTTCACCAACCCGAGGCTGTCTTAAGCTATGGCAATGACATGTCAACATCGACCAAAACCCATGATCGGTGAGGCTAAAAGTAAGAATAAAACGGCGGAACCGATCCCATCAAGCAAGCTGCTGCGGGCGTCGAGGCTTTTGGCCGGGGGCATGAACAAACAGCAAGTATTTGCGGTCATGGCCAAAATTGTGGACGATGCTTTCTCCACTCCAGCCGAGGGCAGTTCAAGCCAGACAGAAAACCGGGATAGGCCCCGTCATGCCAGAACAGTTCCTTCCATCCCCAACTCTGCATCCGGAAAAGATCAGAAAGCCAAGACAATGCCTGCCGACCCTTTCGCCAGTGCGTCTAGCAAGAAGCCTCAGACTTCGAAGTATCCTCCTCAAGTATGAGAGTCTTTCATGCCCTCTATATGCCTGCCTCTGTCTAGGGCATTTCAAATTCTGCTAACGAGGGCATCTTACACCCCTCGAGCCTCGATCACGCCAAAGAATCTCCCTCTCACACACGATGCTACCTGTGCGCATACCACCACAGACGGTCCACAAGACAGCGGTTGTTTTTCTTCGTCATGAAGTGCAAGATTTGATCGACAATGAGGTTATCCTCCCACCCACCTCGGCAAAATGCCACCGCTGGTGTTGGACTCGAGGATCTGCAAGTATGTGATCATGGGTTGGTCCACCATGCGGGCGCTTGGTGTATTCAGATATGGCGTTTGCACGCACTATGTTGAGCATCTGCGTATGCTAATTTTGTGATTTCGGCTTGGGTGTTGAGTCGGTTTTGTCGATTTTGTTTTGAGTCTTTCTCTTTGTTTTGAGTCGATCTTTTGCTTAAGTGCGCCTTGTTGTAGCGAAGTCGATCCCATTGTATAGAGGTCGGGTGATTCCGGGAGGTGTTACCTCGGGCGTCCCCATTTTGTTTTGTGTTTGTCTTTTTGTTTGTTTTGAGTCTGTTTCTGCCAGGGAGCCAATTGTGCCAACAGATTTGAATGAAACAGCAGTGATTTCCACGCTCTCGCATTTGCTTCTGCCGTGTGCTAGTTATGCCGGGATTTGAATGAAATGGCAGTGCATTCCACCTGCTCTCCTGTGCCCTGAAGCCATTGTATTGACCTAAGTTTTTCGAAACCTTTTTGAACACTGCGGTGAAAACAAAGAGGGAGGAATTCCTCGGGATTTGCAAAACTTTGATCAAATTGAGAGAAAGAGAGGCGTGCTAAGCCTTTAATGAATGAAATCATGCTTGTTAGCGTGAGTACTGAGAAGGACCCTGGCTTTGATCCAGATTGATCCTACACTGTCTTCAGCACGAGCGATTTGTCGCTTTCTTAAAAATTTCAAAAAATGTTTTGCGCGGTCCTGCGAAGACATGTGTGGAATCGCTCTTGAGATTGTGCAGCTTAGGATCACTCTCAGCCTCGAGACTCAACCCCTTTGCTTCCGAACCTTGAGCTTGAATTCAGAATGTTCAACGGTCAACCACAATGTGAGGCCTGTGTGGCCAGATTTGAAGCAGCCCTCGAACAAGAGGCACCAAAGTCAGATCAAGAAGATCAGAAGTCGTCAAAAGAAGCTTGCAAAGCTAGATCAGAAGCACCTCTCGAACTAGGGGCAAAAATATCCGATGTGCTCGAAGAGCCAAAGGTGGATCATACGTAAATCAATACAATGACCACTCTCAGGGATACAAAGGGCTTCAATCCCAAAACCATTTGGCATGGACTTATTACACTTTTACCGTTTGAGAGGCTCGCTGGGCCGAAAACCCGGAAGGGCGACCCAGGCAAAAGTTAGAGCAAAGAAAAGAATGAAAAAGGAAAAAAGAGAAAAAATGCAAAGATACAAAAATGCAAAAAGAAAGAGAAGAAGAAAATGCAAAAAAAGAAGAAGAAAAAGGAATGAAAAGAATAGAAAAAAAAAAGAAAAAGAAAGAAGAACAAAGCTCGCAAGGTCGAAAACACACCGTAGCCTTGGCAAAAGTTAGAGCATAAAAAGGAGAGGTTAAATACCGAGTGTACCTTAACCCGAACTACGTAAGGCTTGATTCCCATGTTTGGGATCGTGAGGCAACTTCATTAAGTCGACCATAAACACTTCAAAATCAAGTGTGTCCATGTAATGGTTTTAACCATCCTTGCCTTCTCTGTATCAGAGAGTTCGATTGCAATCATCGCTCGAGGGATCGACTACAATCTTCTGCGGTGCTATCCAAACAAGGGCAACTTTCGTTGCCATTCAATATCTTGTGATGCCGTTCAAACAAGGGGCAACTTTCCGTTGCCATGCAGTTCTCTTCAAGCACGGGGCAGTTTTCCTTTGGATCCGAGATTGTGCATCTCAGGAGTAGGTTTCATGCTCGTTGAGCAAGTGTCCATTTGCAAAAATAGTTTTTGAGGATTTTTACTGAGGTTGGCTAATTTTCTCGAAAATTGTTCCATCTTTTCCAAAAACTAGGCCATTTCTTAGACCCAAAAAAGGAAAATTTTTCAGTGCTCATAGCCTGAACTGCATGATTTCAAATCAAAATCGAACAAACATGTTAATCTAACTCTCATTTTGGTCAAAATTTTTTAGGAGAAAGCTCAAAAAATGGTCAAAATGATGAACTAGGGGCACAGTTGGGTCAGGAGTTCTGTCTTTCCCCCTTTATCAACATACTCGCCAGAAAGGGCACCATACTTGCCAAGAAGGGCGCTCTACCTGCCGGAAGAGGGCACTGTGAAGCTAACGACAAAAGGGAAAGCTCTCACATCCTCCAAGCAATGAGGTATCAAGCCAAGTCTGGCACTGTTGGAATGGGGCCAAGATATTCCACTCCCTCATCTGGGCAGATCTAACCATGTCCAAACTCCCCAGCAGGGCATCATCGATCGATGTCAGCCGCAGATCCGCTACACACCCAATTGTAGCGCAGTCCCTCTGTGGGAGAAACTCCTTTGTTGTGAACAAGAAAGAAAATCTAGCAGAATGCTAGAGGCACGAGCCCACAACTTGCTGTTTATCCATCAACCACCCAGGGGAGGGATTGAAAAATGAGAGATTGAAGAATAGAGAGATGTGCGATGAGAAAAAAAGTGAGAAAAGGGCTTTTTCAGAAAACTAGAGCTTGAGGGCCGAGTGATGTGAGAATCACAAATAAGAAAGGATGGGAAACATACCCGGTGAAACAGGCTCCCTGTACACGTCTGAGTGTCGTGTCTTTTTGTTTTATCTCGATCCTTGTTTTGAGTCGTCTCGAGTGTTACTCGATGTGTCTAGGTTGTGTGCCTTTTGTTTTCTTGTTGAGTCGTAGTGTGCTGTATTCAGTCGTAGGCTCAATACCCAGTTGAGAACTTATGCTCACTCTCAATTTCAAAAAATCGTTTTGTGCTCCGAAAGTCTTGCCGTTCTCCACATTTGTGCAAAAGCAATTTGTTCTTTCATAAAACGCAGGTTCAACCCAGTCATGTGAGAACAGTGAAACCGGGACCTATCTGAAGCTATGAGTTTGGTTTGCCAAGCAAAAGCAAAAGAGGAAAATGTCGGGCATCTGAGTGCATTTCCAACTTGATAAGTTCGAGACTATATTCCGTGTGTACCTCTTCGTGTCTTGCCAATGTTCAGTATGAGCGTGCCTCTACCTCAAGCTCAAAATCAAGTCTACTTCAAGCGAGCAGCGTCGAAGTTCTCTCCGAGTACCATTCTCGCCAGAGGCATCTTGGGCGTGTTTGCGATGAGTTCCTAGGAGACCAAGCTGCGACGGTGGAAATTAGAGTTCGAATGGCCGTGGCCTAGAACGCATAAGGTTCGGATTTCGAGACTAAAGTGGTTTAAATACCCAGGCGCGCCCTCGGCTTGAAATCTGTATGGAAGCCCCATAAGTTGAGATAGCATGTGTATGCGCCTCGATTACGGATCTTGAACCAACCTAGTCTGTCACCCGTTGGAGAATAGGGAAAGTTGTGAATATGATCGGAAAACAAGCGGCGGCCGTGGCTCCCACATCCGGATGTTGTCCCTTGTCGACATTCGAGCCTTTGTCTTGTGAGTTGAAGGTAAGTGTTCGAAGAGCACGAGGGGAGATCCCCGTCAGAATAGAGCGGTTCACCGCCACTCACCTTATGAGGTGCTTTCTAAAGCGCCGCTTTGTCCATTTATTTGCTTTCCTTAAGCATCATGCCTTGTAATGCATTGTCCTTATCAAGTTTCTTTCTTAGTCATGCACGATATTGTATGTACGGTTCATTCAAAGAAGTTCCATTTGAGATTATTCACTTTTGTGTATCTATCACACACATTCTCATTTTCTATATCACATTTTGTGTTCACCTTTAGTGTGTCTATCATACTCTGCTCATTTTGTGTATCAATCACACCATGCTCATTACTCGCATTGTCATGCACACTTCACCTGCACTTGTTAGTGCATTTCAAATCATTCGCGCTATTTTGCGCATCGCACTGTTTTGTGCATTTCAAATCGATCGCGCTATTTTGCGCACCTCAATCGCACTGTCTTGTGCATTTCAAATCATTCGCGCTATTTTGCGCATCGCACTGTTTTGTGCAGTTAATCAATCGCGCTATTTTGCGCACCTCAATCGCACTGTCTTGTGCATTTCAAATCGATCGCTATTTTGCACCTCAATCGCCTTGTCTTGTGCATTTCAAATCATTCGCGCTATTTTTGCGCGTCGCCTTTATTTTGTGCGGTTAATCAATCGCTATTTTGCACCTCAATCGCCTGCTTGTCTTGTGCATTTCAAATCGATCGCGCTATTTTGCGCACCTCAATCGCACTGTCTTGTGCATTTCAAATCATTCGCGCTATTTTGCGCATCGCACTGTTTTGTGCAGTTAATCAATCGCGCTATTTTGTGCACCTCAATCGCACTGTCTTGTGCATTTCAAATCGATCGCGTTGTTTTGCGTATCGCACTGTCTTGTGCATCTCAAATCAATCACGCTGTTTTGCGCATCGCACTGTTTTGTGCAGATAATCAATCGCGCTGTTTAGCGTATCGCACTGTTTTGTGCACTATATCATTCGACCGGACGAATCGCGCAGGTATCGTATCTTCTCCGTGTGAGACGCGACGAGAATTGAATGATTCTCCGCATTCCTAACTGCATGAAATGTAGTTGTTTGCTTTGCATTCTTGCTTAAAACTGTTGCATCTATCTGTCAATACACCTTCATTACTGACTTGCATTTGCATGATCTCCTGGCTCCGCGCCTATCACTTTGCATTTTGCCCCCTGCCTGCGGGCATACATATCTCTTTTTATCTTGTCTGCTTTGTCTAAGTCTTCGGCCTTGTCAAAAATGGGAAGTCTCTCGGCTTTGACATTCACTCCCGTCACTTCTTGACTTCCGAGTTCTGTCAAAGAGGGGCAACTGTAGACACCCCATTTTTGACCGGCCTTAAGACTCAGACGTCACCGATTGAGCGCTCGGTGATGTTGCATGCTGTGCTTGTTCAGAGTTTCAGAGTCACGGCCGTGCGCCCTGCCTCCGGACTCCCGAACCCTTTTCTCTACCTTGTCTCGGTTTGCGAACCAGGCTTGGTTTTCTCTGTTTTCTTTCCCGAGGGAAGGGAGTGGTCTTGTAGACTATCTCCCGGTGGCCGTGGGCTACTTTTCGTGGCCGTAGGCCATTTTGCCCGTTTCGGGCGGTTCGGTTTTGGGGCCGTTAAATTTGTGTGCCTCGGCTCGGGACCGCCCAACCATCTCCGACTTCTCCGGTTTTTGGCGGAGACCTCTGGTTTAGTGTTCCGAGGAACACTGGGGCCCCTGATGCCGCCGCGGCGAACACCACTTGCACCGCGACCCATTTTGGGACCCCAAAGCGGTTTTGGTCGAGCATTCATTTCACATCCGCTTTCTTGGGTTTCTGGCAGGAACCTCTGTTTTATCATTTCGAGAACCCCTGGGGCCCCCGATGCCCACTTCGTGGCCGTATGCCACCTTCGGTGCTCATAGCCGGTTTTTGGGACCCCAAACCGAGCGGTTTTGGTCGAGCATTCATTTCACATCCGCTTTCTTCGGTTTGGCGAGAACCTCTTTTATCATTTTGAGAAACCACAGGGCCCCGATGCCCACGTGGCCGTATGCCACTTCGGTGCTCGTGGCCGGTTTCGAGACCCCAAATTGCGGTTTTGGTCGAGCATTCATTTCGCATCCATCTTCTCCGGTTTTGGCGGGAACCTCTGTTTTGTCATTCGAGAGGACAGGGGTCGCGAATACCCACTTCGCTGAATACCACTTCCGGCACCGCGACCCATTTTCGGGATCCCGATTTGCTCGGTTTTGGCCCGACGTTCATTTCTCATTAGTTTTTGTTCAAACTTGGCGGTACCTCTGTTTCAACATCGGGAAGATCACGGGGTGGGAGGCCAGCAATTATCGAGATAACCGGTTTCGCTCCTCGAGCCCGTTTTGCTCACTAGGGCCAATGTTGAACACCTTGGGGTATTTTCTTCCAACCAAAGTTGCATATCTGTGATGAGGGACACAGGAGGACCCTACCAACTCTTGGTCGGCGAAGCTGTGAGTTTCATTTTGGGCCTCTCCTTCAAGCTCTATGTTGTGACTCCTGGTTCAGTGTTGCCAAATTCCGACCCTGGGGCCTTATTCTACACACATGGGAGGACACTTCTGAATGGTGGTCGGCCAGAATTTTTGAAGTTGATTTTTTGAGGTGGCTGGCCGGCCATAGGAGGTGGGTGGGCGGGCATGGTGGGTGGGTGGGCGGCCACCTTGAACAAACTCCCTGGCCGGACTTGTGCTTTCGGCTGTTCCAATTTGCTTTTCAAAGTGTCTCCCTCACCCGGGGGACATTTCAGGAGGGAAAGATTGGATGCTTTCCCTCCCCTTTTACACCCCATCTTCTTGCCTATTTGAGGGCCTCTCCCCCTCCTTCTTCAAGGTTAGAAAATTTTGTCTCAAGAAGACTTCTCCAAAATCCTCCATTACCATAGCTTAAAACTCAAAAAAGCTTCAAGTCTTCAAGGCCATTCCTCTATCAACCCTTAGCTCCACCATCCTCACTACCATTCCAGCAGCAAAGAGGTGATTTTCAGTGGTCAAGGGTCAACAAATCAGAGCCAAGAATCAAAGAAAGACAAGTCTTCAAGGGTAAGTCCTCAAAACCAACTTTTAGGGCATTTTCTTGATCCTTTTCTATACTTTAATTGGTTGAGAATTGGGGCTCCGACCCCTACTGCTTTTGTGCTTAAAATGAGCCCCTCTACAACTTTGTAGAAGGGCCCAACCTCATTTGGTGTTTGTATACACTGGTTCCTACAATATTCTTCAAGTTGGTAACATTTTTGCATGCTAAAATTGACCTATTTGTGTTGGTTTTTGGGGTCCGACCCCTACTGATTTGTGCACAAAATGAGCCTCTCTACAACATTGTAGATAGGCTCAACTTCATTTGGCCTTTGTATCTATCACCTCCTTCAAATTTCATCAATTGTGCCACTTTTTGCATGCTTTTTTTGACCTATTTGTGTTTGGTTTTAGGACTTCGACCCCTACTGGTTTTAGTCTTATTTTGACTCCCTTTACATGTTTCATGAAGAAGGTTTGGTCATTTGGTGTATAGATTGCATGTCTTAGGTTATACCCTCTTATGGCTTCATTTTTGCCTTCTATTTCTAGCATATTTGTCTTATGATTTAGAGGCTACCATATTCTGCATATATGCTTATTTTTGGGCTCTCTTTCATGTTGTAGAAGAAAATTTTTCTATTTGAATTTTCTATATATTACTTGCTTTGAAAATCCTCTCTTTTACCGTATTCTTGCGAGCTTTTGTTGCCATATCTATGCTTGCATTTTGGCCATGTTTATTACTGAAAAAATGCCATATTTGGGACTGCCTTGCTACTGTTCTTGCTGCCATGATCATATTTTGCATGTATAGCATGGCTATAGGCCATTTCGGGGCTTAATTTCGTACTTTCGGGATGAATGCATGCTTCGGGTGTCGTTTCGATTTGTTTCGGGGCTGTTTTCCCCCTTATTTAGGTGCTGAAATTCCACTACCATGCTTGCATATCATTTCCCGGGCTATTCGTATCATTTTTGCATTGCCTTGGTTTGCGTGCCAATGGGCACGCACTTCGAGGCACCTCGTTTTTATCATTCCGGCAGCCTATGTGAGTGTGGTTGAGGCCCTCTCATGTTGGTGTAAGTCCAATTTGCATTTTCATGCTCGTATGCCATTGCCTCGATTTGCGTGTCCGCGGGTACGCATTTCGAGGCACTTCGTTTTTATCCGACGGCCTCCTATGTGAGTGAGCTGAGGCTCTCCCATGTTGGTGTAAGCCCATCGTTGCATTTCAGATGCCATTTGTATCATTTTGCATTGCCTCGGTTTGCGTGCCCGGTACGCATTTCGAGGCACTTCATTTTTATCCAACGGCAGCCTATGTGAGTGTGGTTGAGGCCCTCTCATGTTGGTGTAAGTCCAATTTGCATTTTCATGCTCGTATGCCATTGCCTCGATTTGCGTGTCCGCGGGTACGCATTTCGAGGCACTTCGTTTTTATCCGACGGCCTCCTATGTGAGTGAGCTGAGGCTCTCCCATGTTGGTGTAAGCCCATCGTTGCATTTCGTATGCCATTTGTATCATTTTTGCATTGCCTCGGTTTGCGTGCCCGCGGGTACGCATTTCGAGGCACTTCATTTTTATCCAACGGCACCTTATGTGAGTGCGACTGAGGTCCTCTTATGTTAGTGTAAGCCCAATCTGCATTTTCCATGTCATTGGCATTGCGTATGCCTCCGCCTCGGTTTGCGTGTCCGTGTGCACGCATTTCGAGGCAATCTATTTTATCCGATTTGCATCTCATTCATCATTGCCTCGGTTTGCGTGCCCGTGTGCACACATTTCGAGGCAATCTATTTTATCCAATTTGCATCTCATTCATCATCGCCTCGGTTTGCGTGCCCGTGTGCACACATTTCGAGGCAATCTATTTTATCCGTTCTGCATTTCTCATCATCGCCTCGGTGTGCGTGCCTATGGGCGCGCATTTCGAGGCACTGCCGGTTTATCGATTTTGCATATCATCGCCTCGGTTTGCGTACTGTATGCGCATTTCGAGGCACGCCGGTTTATCGATTTTACATCACATATCATCGCCTCGGTTTTGCGTGTCGCGAGCACGCATTTTGGCGCTTTATTTTACCCGATTTGCATTTCATCATTGACTCGGTTTGCGTGCCAGTGGGCACGCATTTCGAGGCACCTCATTTTTATCATTCTGGCATCCCGTGTGAGTGTGGCTGGGGCCCTCTCATATTGGTGTAAGTCCATCGTTGCATTTCATGCCTTTATGTCATCGCCTCGGTTTGCGTGCCAGTGGGCACGCATTTCGAGGCATCTCATTTGCATCAGCATTGTGCGTACTAGGTTGTATCTTAGTTGCATTTCATGCATCTCATGCATATTGCATCGTGTTCGGGATAGGAGTTAGTCGCACGCGAAGCGAACACGTTGCATTACTCACGAGTGAGCGGGTCTCAATCCCCAAGTCACCGCACTCCGGATTACCCATGATGGAGTTAGGTTTTGCTGTAGCATTCATCTGCATTCATCCCATATTGAGTTGTGCAATTCGATTCCTCGGCCATCATGCATCGGTATGCGTGATTGGTGGCGCGAGGATCGAGACATGCATACATTTGTGAAATACACTGCTGTGCCCTTTTCCTGCTCTCTGTTGCAGCAAAATTCAGAGTTGGCAACTTTCCGGAGCATGGCACGCAGCGTTTCAAGGTAAATTGCAAGCAGAGGCTAATTGGGGCATCGATTGGATTTCTGCGCAGCGACTACAACATACATCATCCTTCAGAAGCGAGGCAGTCCCTGGCTTGCATGCCAGCTTTTACAGCTTTCATAGTTAATTTGTTTAATTAATTAGAAATTTGTAATATTTTGGACTGTAATATTTGGGACTGTATTATTCTTTTATTCGGACCCTCTGCGCGAGGGCATAAATGTAATAAGGGTGTGTGAGTGTGATGTATGTCTTCCAACCCCCATTTCTTTCTCCCTTTTATTTACCCGCTTTGAATGGTTAGATATAGGGCATACTTCAATTAGCATATAGTATGACAAAGATGTTTGCATCATTCATCTGATTTGCACGCACCGGGCTCGGCGCATCATACAAACTGCATTGTATTTTCAATTCCAAATTGAATACGTGTTAGTTGTAGCATTTCATATGCCATATTTAGAATAGCCGAGCCTGCTATAGTTTGCATTCTTGCATGTGTTGCATTAGGCATTTCTGTATACCTAGGATCATGCATGATTTCTAATCATTTTCTGTTTTGGCTTGGAGTACTCGGTGAGTTTTATGCTTTAGCATCCTTGCATGCGTGTGAGTGTTGCCATGATAGCATGCTTACCATGAGGCTAAATGCTTATGTGATATAATTGCCTTGAATGCCTGTGGGTGGAGGTTGAGTTATCTGAATTGGAGCAATTCATCAATTGTTTGTTAAGCCCACTAGATTGTGGCAAAATCTGTATTTTAAGCCTACCTGCGGGTAGCAAACCATCTTTCACAAACAAACATGAGATGTTTAGTTCCAATTCAGACGGCCCAGTCTATACTTGTTTGCTGCGAGCATCACATAGTAACCTAGGCTAATAACCGGAATAAGAGCATACAATGTTTTCAAAATCAGATATCATGGTTAGTAGAGGCCGGTCTTTGACCGGGCGAGAGGGGGTGCTCACGATGTGACCTTCCCTAATCGTACCCAAGTTCCCGAGCCAACTTTGGTGATGACGGACACGTGGCCTTTTGGCACCGAGTCAGGGTTTCCTAAATTTCCCATTTTAAAATATTTAGGTGGCGACTCTGTTATCTGGCAAAGTAGTCCATGTTTGGTACTTCTTTCAAAAAAATCTGTTTTTCTCAAAACGATTTGCCGGATTTGGACTCTTTGGTTCGAGATTTGGAACCGCAACAACATAAAATCGAGTCCGAGCTGTAGCGAGGCCCCCCGCGGGCGTGGTTACAGTTTCTGGCGACTCTGCTGGGGATTTAGAGAACTTGACTCGAACTCGTGATATTTGGCTTTGACTACGCCTGTGTGTTTCTTTGCATTGCATTTGCATTGGTGCGCCTAGGACACCGTGTTTGCCATCTGCTATTCCTGAGCGGTTTGCCGGAGGCTTGTCTTGTCAAGGCATGTCCATAAGGCTTGCCGGTTACGGGCTCTGCCAGTATGGGAACACAAACCCGGTTTACCGGGCACCCTTTGACCATTCGACCTAGTGCATATTCGGATCCATAGTGACCATTCCAAACTAGGACAAAGTTGCTTACCCGCTTATAGGTTGTTTGAGACATTGCGTGCGTAGTGAAACCCTAGTTCTGACAAAATAGGACAGAAACCCTACCCCAACATAGGGGTGTTTTGGCTCCCACTTATCTGTTATGTGCTTGTTAGAGTGTGCCTCTACAGGGAATGCATGTATCAGTTTATGAGTTTGAGCATCAGGCCTACGGGCACCAGTTCAGTATTTTGGGAATCAGTTATATCTGCGGGTATCGATTGATTTTGGGGCAATAATTTTGGGAACAAGGATCGGTGGTCGAACACATTATTCAGATTATGTTCATGTACGTATTGGTGGGATTGTTTGAGATCTTTGCATGTTTTCTCTTCGATTCGAAGACTTCGATCAGAGCAACCAGTGTTCTCCTTTGCTGAGGCAAGACAGGAAAAAACTCACCGGTTCATCAGATCCGTCAGTCACCAGTCCGGTCCATCTGATCCGTTAGTCACCAGTCCAGTCCATCTGATCCGTTAGTCACCAGTCACATCACCTCAGTTCAGTTAGTAGACTCGTGATGACGCAAAATTCGGAAGAAATTGTGGTTATGACAACCGCAATAGACCAAGGAATCATCTTGCAGGATGAGACCAATGTTGAGGTGCCACATCCACCTAGGTCGCCTGCCGCTCACCCGATCTGGACGCCCCAGTTGTTTCAAGCTCGTGAGCCCACCACATCTGAATTAATGGGAATGATTGGTGACCTTCAGAGGTCCGTGGCGGAATCCGCTTACTAATGTCAGTTTCATCGCCAGCTGCATCATACGCCGGGAATTTTGCACCGCAGGAGCCCCCGCTATTGGGGCGAATTGTGATCGAGCTCAGCCAACCCGAGGCTGTCTTAAGCTATGGCAATGACATGTCAACAGCGACCCAAACCCATGATCCAGCTGAGGCTAAAAGTAAGAATAAAACGGCGGAACCGATCCCATCAAGCAAGCTGCTCGGGCGTATGAGGCTTTGAAAGCCGGGATGAACAAACAAGAAGTATTTGCGGTCATGGCCAAATTGTGGACGATGCTTTCTCCACTCCGGTAGAGGCGCTTCAAGCGAATGAAAAACCGGGATAGGCCCCGTCATGCCAGAACAGTTCCTTCCATCCCCAACTCTGCATCCGGAAAAGATCAGAAAGCCAAGACAATGCCTGCCGACCCTTTCGCCAGTGCGTCTAGCAAGAAGCCTCAGACTTCGAAGTATCCTCCTCAAGGGCGCAGAGTCTTTCATGCCCTCTATATGCCTCTGTCTAGGGCATTTCAAATTCTGGCTAACGAGGGGCATCTTACACCCCTCGAGCCTCGACCGCTGCCAAAGAATCTCCCTCTCACACACGATGCTACCCTGTATTGCGCATACCACCAACAGACCGGTCACAGCACCGACAGTTGTTTTCGCCTTCGTCATGAAGTGCAAGATTTGATCGACAATGAGGTTATCCTCCCACCCACCTCAGCAAAGTCTGCCACCGCTGAGCTGTTGGACTCCGAGGATACTGCAAGTATGTGATCATGGGTTGGTCCACCTGCGGGCGGCGCTTGGTGTATTTCAGATATGGCGTTTGGCACGCACTATGTTGAGCATCTGCGTATGCTAATTTTGTGATTTCTGGCTTGGGTGTTGAGTCAGTTTTGTCAGTTTTGTTTTGAGTCTTTCTCTTTGTTTTGAGTCAGTCTTTTGCTTAAGGGTCAGTCCCATTGTATAGAGGTCGGGTGATTCCGGGAGGTGTTACCTCGGGCGTCCCCATTTTGTTTTGTGTTTGTCTTTTTGTTTGTTTTGAGTCTGTTTCTGCCAGGGAGCCAATTGTGCCAACAGATTTGAATGAAACAGCAGTGATTTCCACGCTCTCGCATTTGCTTCTGCCGTGTGCTAGTTATGCCGGGATTTGAATGAAATGGCAGTGCATTCCACCTGCTCTCCTGTGCCCTGAAGCCATTGTATTGACCTAAGTTTTTCGAAACCTTTTTGAACACTGCGGTGAAAACAAAGAGGGAGGAATTCCTCGGGATTTGCAAAACTTTGATCAAATTGAGAGAAAGAGAGGCGTGCTAAGCCTTTAATGAATGAAATCATGCTTGTTAGCGTGAGTACTGAGAAGGACCCTGGCTTTGATCCAGATTGATCCTACATCGTCTTCAAAGACGAGCGATTTGTCGCTTTCTTAAAAATTTCAAAAATGTTTTCTTGGTCCTGCGAAGACATGTGTGGAATCGCTCTTGAGATTGTGCGACTTAGGATCACTCTCGACCTCGAGACTCAACCCCTTTGCTTCCAACCTTGAGCTTGAATTCGAGAATGTTCAACGGTCAACCACAATGTGAGGCTGTGTGGCGGTTGAAGCGACCCTCGAACAAGAGGCACCAAAGTCGATCAAGAAGATCGAAGTCGTCAAAAGAAGCTTGCAAAGCTAGATCAAGCACCTCTCGAACTAGGGGCAAAAATATCCGATGTGCTCAAGAGCCAAAGGTGGATCCTTCAGAATCAATACAATGACCACTCTCCGGATACAAAGGGCTTCAATCTCAAAACCATTTGGCATGGACTTGTTACACTTTTACCCTTTGAGAGGCTCGCTGGGCCGAAGACCCGGAAGGGCGACCCAGGCAAAAGTTAGAGCAAAGAAAAGAATGAAAAAGGAAAAAAGAGAAAAAATGCAAAGATACAAAAAATGCAAAAAGAAAAGAAAAGAAAAGAAAATGCAAAAAAAGAAGAAGAAAAAGGAATGAAAAGAATAGAAAAAAAAGAAAAAGAAAGAAGAACAAAGCTCGCAAGGTCGAAAACCTGCAACAGGCGCCTTGGCAAAAGTTAGAGCATAAAAAGGAGAGGTTAAATACCCGAGTGTACCTTAACCCCGAACTACGTAAGGCTTGATTCCCATGTTTGGGATACGTAGGCAACTTCATTCTGAAGTCCAGCCATAAACACTTCAAAATCAAGTGTGTCCATGTAATGGTTTTAACCATCCTTGCCTTCTCTGTATCCGAGAGTTCGATTGCAATCATCGCTCTGAGGACTGACTACAATGCGCTGCGGTGCTATCCAAACAAGGGGCAACTTTCCGTTGCCATTCAATATGCCGCAGTGCCGTTCAAACAAGGGGCAACTTTCCGTTGCCATGCAGTTCTCTTCAAGCACGGGGCAGTTTTCCTTTGGATCCGAGGTTGTGCATCTCAGGAGTAGGTTTCATGCTCGTTGAGCAAGTGTCCATTTGCAAAAATAGTTTTTGAGGATTTTTACTGAGGTTGGCTAATTTTCTCGAAAATTGTTCCATCTTTTCCAAAAACTAGGCCATTTCTTAGACCCAAAAAAGGAAAATTTTTCAGTGCTCATAGCCTGAACTGCATGATTTCAAATCAAAATCGAACAAACATGTTAATCTAACTCTCATTTTGGTCAAAATTTTTTAGGAGAAAGCTCAAAAAATGGTCAAAATGATGAACTAGGGGCACAGTTGGGTCAGGAGTTCTGTCTTTCCCCCTTTATCAACATACTCGCCAGAAAGGGCACCATACTTGCCAAGAAGGGCGCTCTACCTGCCGGAAGAGGGCACAAAAGGGCAGAAAGCTCTCACATCCTCCAAGCAATGAGGTATCAAGCCAAGTGCGAAGCACGAACTGGAATGGGGCCAAGAT
Organism: Camellia lanceoleosa; assembly: GCA_025200525.1. Lineage (NCBI taxonomy): Eukaryota > Viridiplantae > Streptophyta > Magnoliopsida > Ericales > Theaceae > Camellia > Camellia lanceoleosa. Next base: position 55,111,976 of record CM045760.1, read on the forward strand.
ATTCCACTCCCTCATCTGGGCAGATCTAACCATGTCCAAACTCCCCAGCAGGGCATCATCGATCGATGTCAGCCGCAGATCCGCTACACACCCAATTGTAGCGCAGTCCCTCTGTGGGAGAAACTCACTGTTGTGAACAAGAAAGAAAATCTAGCAGAATGCTAGAGGCACGAGCCCACAACTTGCTGTTTATCCATCAACCACCCAGGGGAGGGATTGAAAAATGAGAGATTGAAGAATAGAGAGATGTGCGATGAGAAAAAAGTGAGAAAAGGGCTTTTTCAGAAAACTAGAGCTTGAGGGCCGAGTGATGTGAGAATCACAAATAAGAAAGGATGGGAAACATACCCGGTGAAACAGGCTCCCTGTACACGTCTGAGTGTCGTGTCTTTTTGTTTTATCTCGATCCTTATTTTGAGTCGTCTCGAGTGTTACTCGATGTGTCTAGGTTGTGTGCCTTTTGTTTTCTTGTTGAGTCGTAGTGTCAGATTCAACGTAGGCTCAATACCCGATTGAGAACTTATGCTCACTCTCAATTTCAAAAATCGCTTTGTGCTCCGAAAGTGCCGTTCTCCACATTTGTGCAAAAGCAATTTGTTCTTTCATAAAACGCAGGTTCAACCAGTCATGTGAGAACAAAGGAAACCAGACCTATCTGAAGCTATGAGTTTTGCTGCCAAGCAAAAGCAAAAGAGGAAAATGTCGGGCATCTGAGTCTGTTCCAACTTCAGTAAGTTCCGAGACTATATTCCGTGTGTACCTCTTCAGGTCTTGCCAATGTTCCGAAGTATGAGCGTGCCTCTACCTCAAGCTCAAAATCAAGTCTACTTCAAGCCAGAACGGCGATCAGAAGTTCTCTCCCTGAGTACCATTCCCTGCCAGAGGCATCTTGGACGTGTTTGCGATGAGTTCCTAGGAGACCAACTGCGACGGTGGAAATTAGAGTTCGAATGGCCGTGGCCTAGAACGCAAAGGTTCGGGATTTCCGAGACTAAAGTCTGGTTTAAATACCCAGAGGCGCGCCCTCGGCTTGAAATCTGTATGGAAGCCCCATAAGTTGAGATAGCATGTGTATGCGCCTCAGTTCTGGATACTGAACCAACCTAGTCTGTCACCCCGTTGGAGAATAGGGAAAGTTGTGAATATGATCAGGAAAACAAGCAGCAGCCGTGGCTCCCACATCCAGATGTTGTCCCTTGTCAGCATTCCAGAGCCTTTGTACTGTGAGTTGAAGGTAAGTGTTCGAAGAGCACGAGGGGAGATCCCCGTCAGAATAGAGCGGTTCACCGCCACTCACCTTATGAGGTGCTTTCTAAAGCGCCGCTTTGTCCATTTATTTGCTTTCCTTAAGCATCATGCCTTGTAATGCATTGTCCTTATCAAGTTTCTTTCTTAGTCATGCACGATATTGTATGTACGGTTCATTCAAAGAAGTTCCATTTGAGATTATTCACTTTTGTGTATCTATCACACACATTCTCATTTTCTATATCACATTTTGTGTTCACCTTTAGTGTGTCTATCATACTCTGCTCATTTTGTGTATCAATCACACCATGCTCATTACTCGCATTGTCATGCACACTTCACCTGCACTTGTTAGTGCATTTCAAATCATTCGCGCTATTTTGCGCATCGCACTGTTTTGTGCATTTCAAATCGATCGCGCTATTTTGCGCACCTCAATCGCACTGTCTTGTGCATTTCAAATCATTCGCTTATTTTGCGCGATCGCGCCTTTATTTTGTGCGATTAATCAATCGCGCTATTTTGCGCACCTCAATCGCAGACTGTCTTGTGCATTTCAAATCGATCGCGCTATTTTGCGACCTCAATCGCAGACTGCCTTGTGCATTTCAAATCATTCGCTTATTTTATGATCGCCGCTTTTGTGCGGTTAATCAATCGCGCTTATTTTTGCGACCTCAATCGCGACTGTCTTGTGCATTTCAAATCGACGCGCTTATTTTATGCGACCTCAATCGTGACTGTCTTGTGCATTTCAAATCATTCGCTATTTTTGCGATCGCCGCTTTTGTGCGCTTAATCAATCGCGCTATTTTGTGCACCTCAATCGCGACTGCCTTGTGCATTTCAAATCGATCGCGTTGTTTTGCGTGATCGCCGCCTTGTGCATCTCAAATCAATCACGCTGCTTTTGGCGATCGCCGTTTTGTGCGATAATCAATCGCTATTGCTTAGCGTATCGACCGCTTTTGTGCACTATATCATTCGACCGGACGAATCGCGCAGGTATCGTATCTTCTCCGTGTGAGACGCGACGAGAATTGAATGATTCTCCGCATTCCTAACTGCATGAAATGTAGTTGTTTGCTTTGCATTCTTGCTTAAAACTGTTGCATCTATCTGTCAATACCTGCTTCATTACAGCTTGCTGCATTTGCATGATCTCCTGGCTCCGCGCCTATCACTTTGCATTTTGCCCCCTGCCTGCGGGCATACATATCTCTTTTTATCTTGTCTGCTTTGTCTAAGTCTTCGGCCTTGTCAAAAATGGGAAGTCTCTCGGCTTTGACATTCACTCCCGTCACTTCTTGACTTCCGAGTTCTGTCAAAGAGGGGCAATCAGAGACACCCCATTTTTGACCGCCTTAAGACTCGACGCCACCGATTGAGCGCTCGGTGATGTTGCATGCTGTGCTTGTTCAGAGTTTCAGAGTCACGGCCGTGCGCCCTGCCTCCCGACTCCCGCACCCCTTTCTCTACCTTGTCTCGGTTTGCGAACCAGGCTTGGTTTTCTCATTTTCTTTCAGGGAAGGGAGTGGTCTTGTAGACTATCTCCGGGTCGTGGCTACTTTTTCGGGTCAGAGGCCATTTTGCCTGCTTCGGGGCGGTTCGGTTTTTGCCGTGGGTCATAGGACCGCCCATCGAACCATCTCCGGTTTTTGGCGGAGACCTGCTTTAGTGTTCCGAGGAACACTGGGGCCCCCGATGCCCACTTCGCAATTAACACCACTTCCAGAGACCATGATTGCGGGACCCCAAACCGAGCGGTTTTGGTCCCGAGCATTCATTTCACATCCGCTTTCTTCGGTTTCTGGCAGGAACCTCTGTTTTATCATTTCGAGAAACCCTGGGGCCCCCGATGCCCACTTCGTGGCCGTATGCCACCTTCGGTGCTCATAGCCGGTTTTTGGGACCCCAAACCGAGCGGTTTTGGTCCCGAGCATTCATTTCACATCCGCTTTCTTCGGTTTCTGGCAGGAACCTCTGTTTTATCATTTTGAGAAACCCTGGGGCCCCCGATGCCCACTTCGTGGCCGTATGCCACTTTCGGTGCTCGTAGCCGGTTTCCGAGACCCCAAATTGAGCGGTTTTGGTCCCGAGCATTCATTTCGCATCCATCTTCTCCGGTTTTTGGCAGGAACCTCTGTTTTGTCATTCCAGAGGACACTGGGGTCGCAGATACCCACTTCGCTGCTGAATACCACTTCCGGCACCCGCAGCCCATTTTCGGGATCCCGATTTGCTCGGTTTTGGCCCCGAACGTTCATTTCTCATTAGTTTTTGTTCAAACTTGGCAGGTACCTCTGTTTCAACATCAGGAAGATCACTGGGGGGTGGGAGGCCAGCAATTATCCCAGATAACGGTTTGCTCCTCCGAGCCGCTTTTGCTCACTTAGGGCCAATGTTGAACACCTTGGGGTATTTTCTTCCAACCAAAGTTGCATATCTGGTGATGAGGGACCAGGAGGACCCTACCAACCATCGGGTCGGCCAGAAACTGTGAGTTTCATTTTTGGGCCTCTCCTTCAAGCTCTATGTTGTGACTCCTGGTTCAGTGTTGCCAAATTCCGACCCTGGGGCCTTATTCTACACACATGGGAGGACACTTCTGAATGGTGGTCGGCCAGAATTTTTGAAGTTGATTTTTTGAGGTGGCTGGCCGGCCATAGGAGGTGGGTGGCCGGCCATGGTGGGTGGGGGGGCGGCCACCTTGAACAAAACCACCTGGCCGGCCAGACTTGTGCTTTCCACTGCTCCAAAGTGTCTCCCTCACCCGGGGGACATTTCAGGAGGGAAAGATTGGATGCTTTCCCTCCCCTTTTACACCCCATCTTCTTGCCTATTTGAGGGCCTCTCCCCCTCCTTCTTCAAGGTTAGAAAATTTTGTCTCAAGAAGACTTCTCCAAAATCCTCCATTACCATAGCTTAAAACTCAAAAAAGCTTCAAGTCTTCAAGGCCATTCCTCTATCAACCCTTAGCTCCACCATCCTCACTACCATTCCAGCAGCAAAGAGGTGATTTTCAGTGGTCAAGGGTCAACAAATCAGAGCCAAGAATCAAAGAAAGACAAGTCTTCAAGGGTAAGTCCTCAAAACCAACTTTTAGGGCATTTTCTTGATCCTTTTCTATACTTTAATTGGTTGAGAATTGGGGCTCCGACCCCTACTGCTTTTGTGCTTAAAATGAGCCCCTCTACAACTTTGTAGAAGGGCCCAACCTCATTTGGTGTTTGTATACACTGGTTCCTACAATATTCTTCAAGTTGGTAACATTTTTGCATGCTAAAATTGACCTATTTGTGTTGGTTTTTGGGGGTCCGACCCCTACTGATTTTGTGCTCAAAATGAGCCTCTCTACAACATTGTAGATAGGCTCAACTTCATTTGGCCTTTGTATCTATCACCTCCTTCAAATTTCATCAATTGTGCCACTTTTTGCATGCTTTTTTTGACCTATTTGTGTTTGGTTTTAGGACTTCGACCCCTACTGGTTTTAGTCTTATTTTGACTCCCTTTACATGTTTCATGAAGAAGGTTTGGTCATTTGGTGTATAGATTGCATGTCTTAGGTTATACCCTCTTATGGCTTCATTTTTGCCTTCTATTTCTAGCATATTTGTCTTATGATTTAGAGGCTACCATATTCTGCATATATGCTTATTTTTGGGCTCTCTTTCATGTTGTAGAAGAAAATTTTTCTATTTGAATTTTCTATATATTACTTGCTTTGAAAATCCTCTCTTTTACCGTATTCTTGCGAGCTTTTGTTGCCATATCTATGCTTGCATTTTGGCCATGTTTATTACTGAAAAAATGCCATATTTGGGACTGCCTTGCTACTGTTCTTGCTGCCATGATCATATTTTGCATGTATAGCATGGCTATAGGCCATTTCGGGGCTTAATTTCAGACTTCGGCATGAATGCATGCTTCGGGTGTCGTTTCGATTTGTTTCGGGGCTGTTTTCCCCCTTATTTAGGTGCTGAAATTCCACTACCATGCTTGCATATCATTTCCCGGGCTATTCGTATCATTTTTGCATTGCCTTGGTTTGCGTGCCAATGGGCACGCACTTCGAGGCACCTCGTTTTTATCATTCCGGCAGCCTATGTGAGTGTGGTTGAGGCCCTCTCATGTTGGTGTAAGTCCAATTTGCATTTTCATGCTCGTATGCCATTGCCTCGATTTGCGTGTCCGCGGGTACGCATTTCGAGGCACTTCGTTTTTATCCGACGGCCTCCTATGTGAGTGAGCTGAGGCTCTCCCATGTTGGTGTAAGCCCATCGTTGCATTTCGTATGCCATTTGTATCATTTTTGCATTGCCTCGGTTTGCGTGCCCGCGGGTACGCATTTCGAGGCACTTCATTTTTATCCAACGGCAGCCTATGTGAGTGTGGTTGAGGCCCTCTCATGTTGGTGTAAGTCCAATTTGCATTTTCATGCTCGTATGCCATTGCCTCGATTTGCGTGTCCGCGGGTACGCATTTCGAGGCACTTCGTTTTTATCCGACGGCCTCCTATGTGAGTGAGCTGAGGCTCTCCCATGTTGGTGTAAGCCCATCGTTGCATTTCGTATGCCATTTGTATCATTTTTGCATTGCCTCGGTTTGCGTGCCCGCGGGTACGCATTTCGAGGCACTTCATTTTTATCCAACGGCACCTTATGTGAGTGCGACTGAGGTCCTCTTATGTTAGTGTAAGCCCAATCTGCATTTTCCATGTCATTGGCATTGCGTATGCCTCCGCCTCGGTTTGCGTGTCCGTGTGCACGCATTTCGAGGCAATCTATTTTATCCGATTTGCATCTCATTCATCATTGCCTCGGTTTGCGTGCCCGTGTGCACACATTTCGAGGCAATCTATTTTATCCAATTTGCATCTCATTCATCATCGCCTCGGTTTGCGTGCCCGTGTGCACACATTTCGAGGCAATCTATTTTATCCGATTTGCATTTCATCATCGCCTCGGTTTGCGTGCCTATGGGCGCGCATTTCGAGGCACTTCGGTTTTATCCGATTTTGCATTGCATATCATCGCCTCGGTTTGCGTACCTGTGGGCGCGCATTTCGAGGCACTTCGGTTTTATCCGATTTTACATCACATATCATCGCCTCGGTTTGCGTGTCCGCGGGCACGCATTTTGAGGCGCTTTATTTTACCCGATTTGCATTTCATCATTGACTCGGTTTGCGTGCCAGTGGGCACGCATTTCGAGGCACCTCATTTTTATCATTCTGGCATCCCGTGTGAGTGTGGCTGGGGCCCTCTCATATTGGTGTAAGTCCATCGTTGCATTTCATGCCTTTATGTCATCGCCTCGGTTTGCGTGCCAGTGGGCACGCATTTCGAGGCATCTCATTTGCATCAGCATTGTGCGTACTAGGTTGTATCTTAGTTGCATTTCATGCATCTCATGCATATTGCATCGTGTTCGGGATAGGAGTTAGCCCGGGCACGGGAAACGAGGCACGTTTCGTACTCTGAGTGACGGAACGGGTCTCAATCCCCAAGTCACCGACACTCCGGATTACCCATGATGGAGTTAGGTTTTGCTGTAGCATTCATCTGCATTCATCCCATATTGAGTTGTGCAATTCGATTCCTCGGCCATCATGCATCGGTATGCGTGATTGGTGGCGCGAGGATCGAGACATGCATACATTTGTGAAATACACTGTGCCTTTTCCTGCTCTCTGTTGCAGCAAAATTCAGAGTTGGCAACTTTCCTGAGCATGGCACGTTTCAAGGTAAATTGCAAACAGAGGCTAATTGGGGCATCCCAAAGGATTTCGCCAGAGCCTACAACATACATCATCCTTCGTGCGGCGTCCACGGCTTGCATGCCAGCTTTTACAGCTTTCATAGTTAATTTGTTTAATTAATTAGAAATTTGTAATATTTTGGACTGTAATATTTGGGGACAGATATTCTTTTATTCGGACCCTCTGATGCGGGCATAAATGTAATAAGTGTGTGAGTGTGATGTATGTCTTCCAACCCTATTTCTTTCTCCCTTTTATTTACCCGCTTTGAATGGTTAGATATAGGGCATACTTCAATTAGCATATAGTATGACAGCATGTTTGCATCATTCATCTGTTTTGCACGCACCGGGCTCGGCGCATCATACAAACTGCATTGTATTTTCAATTCCAAATTGAATACGTGTTAGTTGTAGCATTTCATATGCCATATTTAGAATAGCCGAGCCTGCTATAGTTTGCATTCTTGCATGTGTTGCATTAGGCATTTCTGTATACCTAGGATCATGCATGATTTCTAATCATTTTCTGTTTTGGCTTGGAGTACTCGGTGAGTTTTATGCTTTAGCATCCTTGCATGCGTGTGAGTGTTGCCATGATAGCATGCTTACCATGAGGCTAAATGCTTATGTGATATAACTGCCTTGAATGCCTGTGGGTGGAGGTTGAGTTATCTGAATTGGAGCAATCCCTCGATTGTTTGTTAACCCCACTATGTTGTGGCAAAATTTGTTTTTTAAGCCTACCTGCGGGTAGCAAACCATCTTTCACAAACAAACATGAAATGTTTTGTTCCAATTCAGACGGCCCATTTATACTTGTTTGTCATGAGCATCACATAGTAACCTAGGCTAATAACCTAATAAGAGCATACAATGTTTTCAAAATCGAGATATCATGGTTAGTAGAGGCGGTCTTTGACCGGCGAGAGGGTGCTCACGATGTGACCTTCCCTAATCGTACCCAAGTTCCCGAGCCAACTTTGGTGATGACGGACACGTGGCCTTTTGGCACCGAGTCAGGGTTTCCTAAATTTCCCATTTTAAAATATTTAGGTGGCGACTCTGTTATCTGGCAAAGTAGTCCATGTTTGGTACTTCTTTCAAAAAAATCTGTTTTTCTCAAAACGATTTGCCGGATTTGGACTCTTTGGTTCGAGATTTGGAACCGCAACAACATAAAATCGAGTCCGAGCTGTAGCGAGGCCCCCCGCGGGCGTGGTTACAGATACATGCATTCCTGTAGAGACACACTCTAAAGCACATAACAGATAAGTGAGAGCCAAAACACCCCTATGTTGGGGTAGGGTTTCCCTGTCCTATTTTGTCAGGAACTAGGGTTTCACTTTGTACGCAGCGGTTTCAAATAACCTATATTGGGTAAGCAACCTGTCCTAATTTGGAATGGTCACTACGGATTTCGATATGCACTAGGTCGAATGGTCAAAAAGGGTGCCCCGGTAAAACCAGGGTTTGTGTTCCCATGCTGTCAGAGCCCACAGCCGATCAGCCTTATGGTCATGCCTTGATAAGACAAGCCTTCGGCAAATCGTTCGGGAATGGCATATGGCAAACACGGTGTCCTAGGCGCACCAATGCAAATGCAATGCAAAGAAACACATAAGTGCAGTCAAAACCAGATATCATGAGTTCGAGTCAAGTTTTTTAAATCCCCAGCAGAGTCGCCAGAACAGAGACAAGCTCATGGGGACCTCGCTCTGACTGACTCGATTTTGTTGTCACGGTTCTTAATCTTGAACCAAAGAGTCCAAATCCGGCAAATTGTTTTGAGAAAATAGATTTTTGAAAAAAGTGCCAAACATGGACTGCTTTGCCAGATACACAGTCGCCACCTAAATATTTTATTTTGGGAAATTTAGGAAACACTGACTCGTTACCTAAGGCCACGTGTCCGTCATCACCAAAGTTGCCTCGGCTCGGGAACTTGGGTACGATTGGGGAAGGTCACTTCGTGAGCATCCCCGCTCGCCCGGTCAAAGACCGGCCTCTACTAACCATGATATCTATTTTTGAAAACATTGTGTGTTCTTATTCCGGTTATTAGCCTAGGTCACTATGTGATGCGCACAACATACAAGTATAGACTGGGTCGCCTGAATTGGAACAAAACATTTCATGTTTGTTTGTTTGAAAATGGTTTAATGGTGCTACCCGCAGGTAGGCTAAGACGTGGATTTGCCACTCTCGGGTGGGCTTAGAAAAACATGATTTTGCCACTATCTAGTGGGCTTAAAACAAACATTTGATGAATTGCTCCAATCCAAATAACCCAACCTCCACCCACAGGCATCCAAGCAGGTATATCACATAAGCAGTTAGCCACATGGTAAGCATGCTATTCATGGCAGTCACTCACACGCATGCAAGGATGCTAAAGCATAAAACTCACCGAGTACTCCAAGCCAAAACAAAAACCGATTAGAAATCCATGCATGACCCTAGATATACAGAAATGCCTAATGCAACACATACAAAAATGCAACTATAGCAGGCTCGGCTATTCTAAACATGGCATATAAGATGCAACAGCTATCAAGTATTCAACTCGAAATTGAAATACAGATGCAGTTAGTATGATGCGCCGAGCCTGGTGCATGCAAAACAGATGAATGAATGCAAACATGCTATCATACTGTATGCTAATTGAAACATGCCCTAATCTAACCATCATAAGCAGGTAAATAAAAGGAAAGAAAGACGTGGGGTTGAAAGACATACATCACACACACCCACACTTATTACAATTATGCCCTCGCGCAGAGGGTCCGAATAAAGATACAGTCCCGAATAAAAGAATATTACAGTCCAAATAATACAGTCCAAAATGTGTACAAATTCCTAATTAATTTACAAATTAACTAAGAAAATAATAAACTGGCATGCAAGCCAGGGACTGCCTTGATTTTGATGAATGATATATGTTTAGGCTGCCATGCGCGGAAATCCACTAGGATGCCCCAATTAGCCTCTGTTTCACAATGGTTTTTTGAAAAGCGCGCCAAGCCTCGGAAGACTGCTGATTCTTGATTTTGCTGCAACAGAGAGCAAGAAAGGGGCATAGCAATGTATTTTCACAAATGTATGCATGCCTCGATCCTCGTGCCACAAATCACGCATCTCGATGCATGATGGCCGAGGATTCGAATTGCACAACTCGATATGGAATGAATGCACATGAAAACACAACAAAACCTAACTCCATCATGGATGATCCGGAGTGTCGGTGACTAGGGAATTGAGACACGTTCCATCACTCGAAGTACGGAACGTACCTCGTTTCCCGTGCTCAGGCTAACTCCTATCCCAAGCACAATGCAATATGCATGACATGCATGAATGCAAACTAAGATACAACCTAACATGCACAATGTTATGAAATGGCATACACGATGCACGAGGTGACATGGCATACACAATGCACTAATATACAACCTAGCATACACAATGCTATGAAATGGAATGGCATACACAATGCATAATGGACTTACACCAACATGAGTGGACCTCAGCCACACTCACATAGGAGGCCATTAGATGAAAATGAGACAACTCGAGATGCGTGCACACGTGCATGCAAACCGAAGACCGAACCTACGGCACGAAATGCCACTCTAACAAGACATAGCAAAACATGGAATATGGCATACTACATGCAAATTTCAGAGGCAAAATGAAATGTAAAACAGCCCCGAAACATGGTAAAATGGTAGCCGATGCATGGAACGAGTCCCGAAACATGAATTTTGGCGCATGAAATGGCCTATAGCTATGCAATGCATGCAATATTTGAACATGAAGTGTAAAGAAAGCAGCAAGGAAGACCCAAAAAAAGCATTTTTAAAGTTTTAAGCAGGGCCAAAAAGTGGGCCCAATTGGGGTTAAACTAGCATACACAAAATGGCCCTGAAAGCGAGATAATGAAGCAACTAACAAATGCTGGCCCCAAAAAGAGAAGGGGACTTCTACAATATTGAAGAGGGGCCAAAAATATGATGTTTTAAAGTTTATGACAAACCCCAAAAACAGATACAAGTATGCTCAAAATGCTATGCAAAATAAGGGCCAAAATGGAGATAAAGATGTAACTGATACATGCTGGTCCCAAACAGGTAAGGGCCCTTCAACAATGTTTAATAGGGGCCCAAAATATGACTTTTTACAGTTGATGGCCGAGCCCAAAACAGTGTAAAACTATGCCCAAAATGCAATGCAAGATATGGCCTAAAAGAGAGGCTACAACACAAAGTATACAAATGATGCTCCAAACAGCAATAGACCCTTAATGAGATATGGAGAGGGGGTCAAAATAAGTCCATTTTCAGTTCTGACCAAGGTCCAAAAAAAGAAGCTCAATAGGCTAATAAATCATGCAAAAATGGGGCTAAAATATGGATATCGAAGCAAGTAGCACATGGAGGACTCAAACAGTGATGATCCCTTCTACAATGTTGAATAAGGACTCAGAATAAGCCTATTTACAGTTTACAATATGCTTCAAAACAGATTACACATGAGCCTAAAATACTACACAAGAAATAGGCATACAAGAGGGATAATGAAGCAAGTGCAAAATGAGGGCCTCAAATAGTGAGTGGCCCTTCATGAAACATGGAATAGAGCTCAAAAAAATGCCACTTCTAGTTATGTCCGGAGCTCAAAAGTATAAGCAAGAAGAGCTAAGAAATAATGCAAAAATGAGCTCAAAAGAGGGAGAAAGCAACTCACCCTTGTAGACCAACTCTTTGACAACCTTTGGAGCAAGAAATGCTGCCTCCTAAGCTCTGAGAAGACCTTCCAATCTTCTGGAATGGAGTGGTGGTGTGATGCTAGGTGATGGTGTAGAAATGATGCAGGATTTAGGAGGTTTGGAGGGTTGAAATGAGAGAGATAGAGGAGGTGTGCATATAAGGCTTTTAGCCAATTTTTCCAACCCCAAAACCAGACCTGGGGTGCTGGTTATATAGGCCAAAGAGGGGGAGAAATAGGGGGGGAAAAAGGGAGGTAAATCACTCCAAGTTTCCCTCCAAAAGTTGCCCCCCCGGATACAGAATCTGGGGGGGAATAAAGTGCATTTCTGTGATGTGCCAGGTGTAAGGATGCTGGCTGGCTAGTTATTGAGGTTGCAGGTGGTCGGCCGGCCCTCCCCATGGCCGGCCGGCCAAGGGTCAAAAAGGTCAATGAATATTAGTGGCCGGCCATGCCATAGTAGTGGCCTCCCATGTGTTCTCAACACAGCCCTGTGATCAAAAATTGGCAACTGTGAACCAGGAGAGAGAACAACCCACTTTTCAAAGGGGTTCAAAAGGTCCAAAAGCAATTACTGGCCGGCCACCAAATATTGGTGGCGTCCCAGATTTGTACATCACAAATATGGGGGTTAGGGTTGAGGAAAGTGGCCCTAGGGTGGTCAACATTGGCTTTGAAATGAGAAAAAGGGGCGTCGGAGGGCAACGATGGAATATAACTGGTTGCTGGAACAATTACTGGCCTCCCACCCTTCTATGACCTTCCTGGTGATGAAACAGAGGTCCCTGCCAAAAATGAACGAAAACCGAGGCAAAATGAAGGTTCGGGGGCCGAAACGCGCAGTCCGAGGCCTCGAAAATCGACTGTTAGGCACCGGGAGTGGTGTTCGACCACGAAGTTGGTCTCTCGGACTACAGTGTCCCTTAAAACGGAGGAAATAAGACGTATGCGAAGAACCGGGGCAAACGGAGGTGGTTAGGCGGTCCCGAACCGAGGCACTCGGCTTGACGGCTCCGAAAACCGGGGACCGGGCTCTGAAATGAGAAAAATAGCCTACGACCATGAAATGTAGCCCACGGCCACCGAGAGATGATCTACTAGACCTCTCCCTCCCTCTGGGAAAAGAAACGGAGAAAACTGAGTCTAGTTCGCAAACCGAGGCCAAGTATGGAAAGAGTTCGGAAGTCTAGAGGCAAGGCTCACGGCTGAGACTCTGAGACTTCTGAACGAGCACAATATGCAACATCACCGAGCGCTCAATCGGTGACATCTAAGTCTTAAGGTCGGTAAAAAATGGGGTGTCTACAGGAGCACGATCATTTTCTGCATTAGTTTAGGCTGGAGGTTGCGCACAACCATCCGTATTTGATCCTTATCCGTTGGCCTAATGGTCATCATTGAGGCCTTGGCCCTCCAGCGGGCCACAAATTCTGAGAAGCTCTCCTTCGGCTCTTGCTGGGTTGTCTCAAGATCACGGGTTGTGATCTCGATCTGGGTATTGTATGAATATTGTGCGACGAAGGCCTCGGCCATCTGTAGACGTCCCCGAACGCCCCAAGAGGGTTAAGTCCCGTTCCGTTCATATTGGGGTCACTACAGTTCAAGGACTCAAATGTCACGGTTCTTAATTTTGAACCAAAGAGTCCAAATCCGGCAAATTGTTTTGAGAAAACTGATTTTTGAAAGAAGTGCCAAACATGGACTGCTTTGCCAGATACAGAGTCACCACCTAAATGTTTTTTTTATGGGAAATTTAGGAAACCCTGACTCGGTGCCAAAGGCCACGTGTCCGTCATCACCAAAGTTGCCTCGGCTCGGGAACTTGGGTACGATTGGGGAAGGTCACTTCGTGAGCACCCCTGCTCGCCCGGTCAAAGACCGGCCTCTACTAACCATGATATCTGATTTTGAAAACATTGTGCGTTCTTATTCCGGTTATTAGCCTAGATTACTATGTGATGCTCGCAGCAAACAAGTATAGACTGAGTCGCTTGAATTGGAACTAAACATTTCATGTTTGTTTGTTTGAAAATGGTTTGATGGTGCTACCCGCAGGTAGGCTAAGACGTGGATTTGCCACCCTCAGGTGGGCTTAGAAAAATATGATTTTACCACTATCTAGTGGGCTTAAAACAAACAGTCAATGATTTGTTCCACTTCAAGTAACTTAACCTCCACCCACAGGCATTCAAGGTAGTTATATCACATAAGCACGTAACCTCATGGTAAGCATGCTATTCATGGCAGTCACTCACACGCATACAAGGATGCTAAAGCATAAAACTCACCGAGTACTCCAAGCCAAAACAGAAGCTCATTAGAAATCATGCATGATCCTAAATATACAGAAATGCCTAATGCAACACACGCAAAGATGCAACTATAGCAGGCTCGGCTATTCTAAACATGGCATGTGGAATGCTACAACTAACACATATTCAATTTGGAATTGAAATACAAATGCAGTTTGTATGATGCGCCGAGCCCGGTGCGTGCAAAACAGATGAATGATGCAAATATGCTGTCATACTGTATGCCAATTGAAATATGCCCTAATCTAACCATCATAAGCAGGTAAATAAAAAGGAAGAAAGACGTGGGGTTGGAAGACATACATCACACTCACCCACACTTATTACAATTATGCCCTCGCACAGAGGGTCCAAATAAATATACAGTCCCGAATAAAAGAATAAATGCAGTCCAAATGTCTGTCAAATAATGTACAAATTCCTAATTAATTTACAAATTAACTAAGAAAATAATAAAACTAGCATGCAAGCCAGGGACTGCCTTGATTCTGCTCCGGATGATGGAACACTGCATGTTTAGGCTGCTTTGCGCAGAAATCCACTAGAATGCCCCAATTAGCCTCTGTTTTGCAATGATTCTTGAAAAGCGCGCCAAGCCTCGGAAGACCACTGATTCTTGACATGTTGCAACAGAGAGCAGGAAAGGGGCATAGCAATGTATTTTCACAAATGTATGCATGTCTCGATCCTCGTACCACCAATCACGCATCTCGATGCATGATGGCCGAGGAGCCGAATTGCACAACTTGATATGGAATGAATGCATATGAACACTACAACAAAACCTAACTCCATCATGGATAATCCGGAGTGTCGGTGACTTGGGAATTGAGACACGTTCCGTCACTCGAAGTACGGGACGTACCTCGTTTCCCGTACCCGGGCTAACTCCTATCCCGAACACGATGTAATATGCATGATATGCGTGAAATGCAACTAAGATACAATCCTAACATACACAATGTTATGGAATGGCATACACGCTATACGAGGTAATACACAACCGAGCATACGCAATGCTATGAATAAAGTGGCATACGCAATGCAATAATGGGCTTACACCAACATGAGAGAGCCTCGGCCACACTCACATAGGAGGCCATTACATGAAAATGAGACAACTCGAAATACGTGCACGCGTGCACGCAAACCGAGGATCAAACCTACGGCACGGAATGCCACTCTAATGAGACATGCAAAGACATGGAATATGATATGCAAACATACAAAAAACAATAGCAAAATGAGGGGCAAAACAGCCCCGAAACAAGGCGAAATGAAGCCCGATGCAAGGAACGAGTCCCGAAACATGGAATTAAGCACATGAGATGGCCTATAGCTATGCAATTCATGCATGATTTGAATATGAAGTGTAAAATAAGAAGCAAGGCAGCCCCAAAACTAGCACTTTTACAGTTCGAAGCATGGCCAAACAGCAAGCATAAGTAGGGCTAAAATGGCATACAAAAATGGCTCCGCAAGGGAGGCAATGAAGCAAGTGGTAGATACAATACCCAAACAGAAAAAGACCCTTCTACAACACTGAAGAGGGACCAAAAATATGACTATTTACAGTAGATGACAGGCTCCAAATCAGTATGCAAACATGCTCAGAATGCATTGCAAGATTAAGGCCACAAGAAGGCCATAACACAAAATATACAAAATATTCACCAAACAGCCAAAGACCCTTAATGAAACATGACAAGGGGGTCAAAATATGGCCACTTTCAGCACTGATCATGGCCGAAAAACAGAAGCAAGATAAGCTAACAAATCATGCAAGAATGGGGACCAAAGAGGGGTACAATGGCAAGTGATGCATGGACGTCCCAAACAGTGTTGAGCCCTTCTTAAATGTTGAAGAGGGGCTCAAAATAGGCCTATTTCCAGTTTACATCAGGCCCCAAAACAGATCACACACAAGCTAAAAAATCATGCAAGAAAGTGGCATTCAAGAGGGTATTGAAGCAAGTGCAACATGGGGGGCTCAAACAGTGAGAGGCCCTTAATGAAACATGAAGAATGGCTCAAAATAAGCCTAGTTCCAGTTAGGGTCGGAGCCCAACTATGCAAGCATAAGGAGCTAAAATATAGACCAAGAAAAGAGCAAAAAGAGGGAAAATGAGACTCACCCTTGAAGACTAGTCTTTCATCAACTCTTGGCTTGAGAAAAGATGCTCCTTGCCTCTGGAAATGGCCTCCGAACTGCTGGTATGGAGTATGGGTTGGTTGGCTTGGAGATGGAGTAGAAAATGGATCCAAGAATAAAGGGTTTTGGTGCTTGGAATATAGAGAGAGAGAGAGATTGAATGTAGGAGGCTCCAAACAAATTTTTCTAACCCCTGCAAATGGAGAGGGAGTGTTGGTTTTATAGAAGAAAAAGGGCCAAGGCTTCTTGGAGAAGCCTCAAGCAAAGGGTGCAAGCTTCTAAGAGAAGCTAAACCAAAAGGGTCAAGCTTCTTCAAGAAGCTAAAACAAAGGGTGCAAGCTTCTAAGAGAAGCTAAACCAAAAGGGTCAAGCTTTTTCAAGAAGCTAAAACAAAGGGTTCAAGCTTCTTGGAGAAGCTAGAGCAAAAGGTTCAAGCTTCCTCAAGAAGCAAAAACCAAGGGTTTGGCCAAAAAAAAAAAAACCGGAAGACCGACCATGCCGACCGACTTATGCCGACCAACCATGCCGACCGACCGTGCCGACCGACCGTGCCGACCGACCATGCCGACAGACCTTGCCGACCAACCATGCCGACCGACCACGCCGACCGACCTTGCCGACCGCCCATGCCGACCGACCTTGCCGATCGACTATCACCAATGGCCGGTGGCAAGAAAAAAAAATCTGCTCTGAAGGTCCAACTTCAAACGGACATAACTCCTTCATGTGAACCCATTTTCAGGTCATTCTTGTATCCAAATTGAAGCCCCAGAAGTTAGCTTTCCAATGGCGCAAACTTTGCATTAAAATTCCTCCTGTAGAAGAAGTTATGCCCTTTTTTGTAAAGCCGCGTAGATTCGGTCCAACCGGAGTGATGCTCTACTTCAATCAACTATATCTCCCCCGTCCGGAATTGGATTTAGGAGATTCTTGAGTGAAAAATGAAGCCCCAGAAGTCTTATTTCCAACGGTGGTGGCCTCATAGCTTGATTCCAAGTATGCAAATGGATAGGCCTGATTCGGCGAGGGCTGCTCGATTCTTTCTTAACGGTTCATGCCCATTTTCTCCCCCAACTGGATTTCTTCCCTCTTCTCCTCTTTTCTTCAACTCCAAACCCCTAAGTAAGGTGTTTTGAAAGATTTTTAAAAGATTTCATCTCTCTTTCATTCATTTCCACTTTGTCCTTGCTCGGTTTACCAAAAAGCGCAACATTTGACAAAATGCGAGCCTCGTAACATCGTAAAAATTTTATTTCAAAAACGTTTTGAAAGAGAGGGTTTTAAGACTAAAATCTTTCGATCAAGATCGTTTTGATCCAAAAAGGGGTATGGAGTTGAGATTTGACTCTCTCCTTGCCGAAGAAACTGAACCTTTCCCCTGCACACCTTTTTTCACCATGTAAACCATCAGTCGCGTCCAAGTCTTAAGGGCGGTCAAAAATGGGGTGTCTACAGTTGCCCCTCTTTGACAGAACTCGGAAGTCAAGAAGTGACGGGAGTGAGTGTCAAAGCCCAGAGATGACCCATTTTTGACAAGGCCAAAGACTTGGACAAACAAACAAAATATAGATAAATAAATGGTTGTGCCCGCAAGTTGCCTACGTATCCCTTTGCAAGGAATCAAACCTGCGTAGTTCAGGAGCAGGATGCAAAATGATATGCAGGAAGATTTTGATGATTGGACTTATAGGCTACGCGAAGCCGGTTTGAAAATTGGACTTATACGCTACGCGACGCCGGTTTGAATATTGGACTTATACGCTACGCGAAGCCAGTTTGAAAATTGAGGATTTATGCAATGCACTGTAATGACTAAAATGCAATGTGATAGCTAGGAAAAGGGAGGTACCTTACAGGGGCAATTGGTGATGACTCTCCTCAGGCTGCTGGGGATCTCCTGCTTCTGCATCTTAATTGAAACATAGGTAATACTTTTCTCCCTGACTGTGGTCGCAGCTTTCCCTATTCTCCAACAGGGTGACAGACAAGGTTGGATCAGTATCTAGAATTGAGGCGCATACAGATGCTATCTCAATCTATGGGGCTGCCATACAGATTTCAAGCCGAGGATATACCCCTGGGTATTTAAACCAGACTTTAGTCTCGGAAATCCCGAACCTTTGCATTCTAGGCATGAGCCATTCGAACTCTAGTTTCCACCGTCTCAGTTGGTCCCCTAGGAACTCACTACTAACACAAGCAGGTGGCTATACCAGACCGCTGGAAGTCGTTCGGGCATGACAAACACCAAAGGAATTGCACCTTTGGAGGATTTAAGGTCTCCTAGACCGGCGTAGGTGCGCAAAATAACGCGATGAAATGCATGCATAATGCAGGACTTGGTACACAATTTACGACATAGCATTCCATTCATTTGGCACACAGCTCATTCTTCGCATCTGACTCATTTTTAAGACACCTTGACTCGTTTTCGAGCACACAGCTCATAACATTACTTAATCTGAACACTCAGTCCATAACTCAGTATTTGGTTTGCATTTTGAACACACAGCTCAAGCACTTGAATTTCTGAACACGCAGCTCATACTTTTTGTCTTGAACACGCAGCCCACCTTTTCTGACATTTGAACACACAGCTCAAACTTTTTGTCGTGAACACGCAGTTCATACTTTTTGAAAGTTGAACACACAGCCCAAACTTTTGAATTTCTGAACACACAGCCCATTTTGATTGTGAACACACAGCACACACTTGTTGAAAGAAGTTGAACACGCAGCCCAAACTTTGAATTTCTGAACACACAATCCATTTTGATTGTGAACACACAGCACACACTTGTTGAAAGAAGTTTGAACACGCAGTCCAAACTTTGAATTTCTGAACACACAGCTCGTTTTGATTGTGAACACGCAGCACACACTTGTTGAAAGAAGTTGAACACGCAGCCCAAACTTTGAATTTCTGAACACACAGCCCATTTTGAAGGTGAACACGCAGCACACACTTGTTGAAAGTTGAACATGCAGCCCAAACTTTGATGATGAACACGTAGCCCATTTTGAAGGGGAACACGCAGCACACACTTGTTGAAAGTTGAACACGCAGCCCAAACTTTGATAATGAACACGCAGCCCATTTTGAAGGCGAACACGCAGCACACACTTGTTGAAAGTTGAACACGCAGCCCAAACTTTGATAATGAACACGCAGCCCATTTTGAAGGTGAACATGCAGCACACGCTTTGAAATCTGAACACACAGCTCAAATACTTGATGTTAAACACACAGCCCATACTGATTGAGAGTTGAACACACAGCCCAAACACTTGAGATGAACACGCAGCCCACACTTTGAAATTTGAACACACAGCTCAAATACTTGATGTTGAACACACAGCTCGAACTTTGAGATGAACACACAACCCATACTGATTAAGAGTTGAACACGCAGCCTAAACACTTGAGATGAACACACAGCCCACACTTTGGAATCTGAACACACAGCTCAAATTCTTGATGTTGAACACATAGCTCGAACTTTGAGATGAACACACAGCCCATACTGATTGAGAGTTGAACACGCAGCCCAAACACTTGAGATGAACACGCAGCCCACACTTTGAAATTTGAACACACAGCTCAAATACTTGATGTTGAACACACAGCTCGAACTTTGAGATGAACACACAGCCCATACTGATTGAGAGTTGAACACGCAACCCAAACACTTGAGATGAACACACAGCTCAAACTCTTGATGGTGAACACACAGCCCACAGTTTTGAATCTGAACACGCAGCTCAGGCATTTGAATTTGAACACGCAGTTCGTAACACAACTCTGCTCGATCTGAACACACGGCTCATAACACAGTAGTCTTTTAATTCTGAACACACAGCTCATTCTGAACATACAGGATGCGACGACAGAACTTGCAAAAGTTGAAACAAACTCAATTGTCTGACATTTTCTCTTTTTCCTTTTGCTTTGAAGTCTGGAACCTATATAGCATCAGATAGGTCCTGGTTTTGCTGTTTCCACATGACCCGGGTTGAACGCTGCGGTTTTTGAAAGAACAAAATCTCGTTTTTCACAAACATGGAGAATGGCACAGCACTCTGAGCACAAAGCGATTTTTTTTTGAAATTGAAATTGAGAATGAGTTCTCAACCAGGGTATTGAGCCTACAACTGACCACAGCTAAAACGACTCAACAACGAAATAAAAGGCACACAACCTAGACACATCGGGTAACACTCGAAACGACTCAAAATAAGAATCGAGATAAAACAAAAAGACACGACACTCAGACGTGCACAGGGAGCCTGTTTCACCGGGTAGTGTTTCCCACCCTTTCTCATTTGTGATTCTCACATCACTCTGGCACTCAATCTCTTGTTTTCTAAAAAAGCCCTTTTCTCACTTTTTCTCTCATCGCACATCTCTCTATTCTTCAATCTCTCATTTTTCAATCCCTCCCCTGGGTGGTTGATGGATAAACAGGAAGTTGCAGGCTCTTGCCCCTAGCATGCTGCTAGATTCTTTTTCTCCTGCGCACATCAGTGAGCTTCTCCCACAGAGGGGTTGTGCTACAACTGGGTGTGTAGCAAATCTGCAGCTGACCAGTTGACGATGCTCTACCGGGGAGTTTGGACGTGATAAGATCTGTCCAAATGATGGAGTGGGATATCTTGCCCCATTCCAATTCGTGCTTCACACTTTGCTTGATACCTCGTTGCTTGGAGGATGTGAGAGCTTTCTGTCCTTTGTTGTGCCCTTTTCTGGCGAATATGGTGCCCTTTTCGACAAGTAGAGTGCCTTTTCTGGCAAGTATTTTGACAAAGGGGAAAAGACAGAACACCTGACTCAACTGTGCCCCTAGTTCATCATTTTGACCATTTTTTGTTTTTGCTTTCTACTAAAACAGTTTTGACGAAAATGAGAGTTAGATTAACATGCTTGTTCGATTTTCTGATTCAAAATCATGCAAGTTAGGTTATGAGCACTGAAAATTTTCCTTTTTTTGGATCCAGGAAAAAGGTCCAGTTTTGAAAAAAATGGGATAGTTTTTTTTTTTTTTGAGAGAAAATCAGTCAACCTCAGTAAAAATTCTCAAAAACTGTTTTTGCAATCGGTCACTGCTCAACGAGCATAGAACCCACTCGTGAGATGCACAACCTCAGATCCGAAGGAAAACTGCCCCGTGCTTGAAGAGAGCTGCATGGCAACGGAAAGTTGCCCCTTGCTTGAACAGCACTGCAGCGCGTCGAATGGCAATGGAAAGTTGCCCCTTGTTTGAATGGCACCGCAGCGCATTGTAGTCAGTCCTCAGAGTGACGAACACAACCAAATCCTCAGATATAGAGAAGACAAAGATGACCAGAACCATCACATGGACACAATCGATTTGGAAGAGTTTTGCGGCTGGACTTCAGAATAAAGTTGCCTACGTATCCCAAAGATGAGAATCAAGCCTTACGTAGTTCGGGGTTAAGGTACACTCGGGTTTTTAAACTCTCCTTTTATGCTCTAACTTTTGCCAAGGCGCCCGTTGCAGGTTTTCAACCTTGCGAGCTTCTGTTTTTCTTTTCTTTTCAATTCTTTTCTTCTCTTTTTTTTCTTTTCCTTTTTTTTTCTTTTCTTCTTTTGCTTTTCTTCTTTTTTTCTTTTTGCTTTTTGTATATATCTTTTCTTGCTCTAACTTTTGCCTGGGTCACCCTTTTCGGGTTTTCGGCCCAGCGAGCCTCTCAAAGGGTAAAAGTGTAACAAGTCCATGCCAAATGGTTTTAGGGTCTTGAAGCCATCCATATCCAAGAGAGTGGCTGTTGTATCGATTTGCAGAAGGATCCATCTTCGGCTCTTCGAGCACATCGGACATTTTCGCCCCTAGTTCGAGGGGTGTTTCTGTTCTAGCTTCGCAAGCTTCTTTTGATGAGGTCTGATCTTCTTGATCCGACTTTCCTGGCCTCCTGTTCGAGGGCTACTTCAAATCTGGCCACACAGGCCTCACATCGTAGTTGACCGTTGAACCTTCTGAATTCAAGTTCAAGGTTGGAAGCAAAGGGGTTGAATCTCGAGGCTGAGAGCGATCCTAGGCTGCACAATCTCAAGAGCGATTCCACACAGGTTTTCGCAGGACCGCGCAAAACATTTTGTTTTTGAAAATTTTTAAGAAAGCGACAAATCGTCATACGAAGATAGTGTGCAACCAGTCTGGATCAAGCCAGGGTCCTTCTCAGTACTCACGCTAACAAGCATGATTTCAATCATTAAGGGCTTAGCACGCCTCTCTTTCTCTCAATTGATCAAAATTTTGCAAATCCCGAGGAATTCCTTCCTCTTCGTTCTCACCACAGTGTTCAAAAAGTTTTGAAAAACTTAGGTCGTTACAACGACTTCAAGGCACAGAAAAAACAGAGTTCTTAGTCAAATACTGCCATCTCATTCAGAACTTTCGGCATAACTAGGACAAGGCAGAAGCGAACACAAGGATGTGAAAATCACTACTGTTCATTCAAGTCTGTTGGTGTTACTGGCTCCAAGGCAGAAACAGACTCAAAAGAAAATGAAAAGACAAACACAAAACAAAACGGGGATGCCCGAGATAACGCCCCCGGAATCACCTGACCTTTGTACAACAGGACTGACTCGATACAACAAGACAGACCCTTAATCAAAAAGACTGACTCAAGACAATGAGACAGACTCAAGATAAAACTACAGGACTAACTCAACACCCAAGTCGGAAACTACAAAACTAGCATTCACAAATGCTCAAAACAGTGCGTGCCAAACGCCACATCTGAAGTAAACTGAACACCGCCCGCAGATGGCTCATCCCCTGATCACATTCTTGTATTATCCTCGAATTTTGCTGACCCGGTGATGGTGGACTTCGCCGAGCTTGGCGGGAGGACAACCCCGTTGTCAAACAGGTCTTGTACTTCATGACGAAGACGGAAGTAGTTGTCAGTGGCGTGACCAGTCTGCTGGTGGTACGCGCAGTACTTAGTCTGGTCATGCTTTGAAGGAAGAGGATCAGGTAGAAGCCGTGGTTCAAGGGGTTTAAGGTGCCCCATTTCAACAAAGATCTGGAGCGCCTTAGACAACGACATGTAAAGGGCATGGAATACCCTGCGACCTCGGGGTAGATACTTCGAGGTTTGCTGACTTTTGCCGGACGCATTAGGAAATGGTTCGGCAGGTGCTGCCTTAGCCTTCTGATCCTTTCCAGATGCAGAGTTGGAATTGGAGGGAACTGTTCTAGCATGACGGGGCCTATCCCGATTTTCTGCCTGGCTGGAACTCCTTTCGGTTGGAATGGGGAAAGCATCATCCAAAGTTTTAGCCACCACTGCGAATATTTGCTGTTTACTCAATCCTCCGGCTTTCAAGGCCTCGACTGCCCACAACAGTTGTTCGACGAGATCAGCATCTGTTCCCACTTTATTCTTGCCTCTGGCCTCAGCCTGATCGAGGGTTTGGGTTGCTACATCAAAATGGAACCCGGTTGTTGTTGCCATGTCACGGCCATAGCTTGAGACAGCCTCAGATTGGCTGAGCTCGATTACAATTCGTCCCAGTAACGGGGGCTCCTGCGGTACAAAATTCCCGGCACAGGATATGGTTGGTGGCGAAGCCGACATTCTGTGGGCGAGATCAGACACAGATCGCTGAAGATCACCAATCATTCCCATCAGTTCAAACGTGGTGGGCTCACAAGTTTGACACAACTGGGGCGCCTGGATTGAGCATGCGGCAGGCAACCTGGGCGAGTATGGTATTTCAACATTAGTCTCATCCCGCAAGATGTTTCCTTGGTCCAATGCGGCTGCCATGGCCACAATTTCTTCTGAGCTCTGTGCCATCATCGTCTGCTAAGTTTGGATGAAGGTGATGTGACTGGTGACTGACGGATCAGATGAACCAGAAAGCCTTGATTGGCCTTTCTTTAACTTGCCTCAGCGAAGGAAAATACTAGCTGCTCTGAATTGAATCTCTGAACCCTTCCCCCCCCCTAAAAGAGAAAACAGGCAGCATCTCAGCCCAATTTTACCAAGACAGATACCCACAGACATAACTGAATTACTGTTCCCCAAATTACTGCCTCGAAACTAAATCTGATACCCGCAGATAACTGATTCCCAAAATACTGAACTGGTGCCCGCAGGCCCGATGCCCAAACTTATAAACTAATACATGCATTTCCCTGTAGAGACGCACTCTAAAAGCACATAGCAGATAAGTGAGAGCCAAAACACCCCTATCATGGGGTAGGGTTTCCCTGTCCTATTTTGTCAAGAACTAGGGTTTCACTACGCACGTAGCGGTTTCAAACAACCTATATCGGGTGAGCAACCTGTCCTAGTTTGGAATGGTCACTATGGATCCGAATATGCACTAGGTCGAATGGTCAAAAAGGGTGCCCCGGTAAAACCGGGGTTTGTGTTCCCATACTGGCAGAGCCCACAACCGGTCAACCTTATGGTCATGCCTTGACAAGACAAGCCTCCGGCAAACCGTTCAGGAATAGCAGGTGGCAAACACGGTGTCCTAGGCGCACCAATGCAAATGCAATGCAAAGAGACATACAAGCGTAATCAAAACCAAATATCATGAGTTCGAGTCAAGTTCTCTAACTCCCCAGCAGAGTCGCCAGAAACTGTAGACGTCCCCGAACGCCCCAGGAGGGTTAAGTCCCGTTCCGTTCATATTGGGGTCACTACAGTTCAAGGACTCAAATGTCATGGTTCTTAATCTTGAACCAAAGAGTCCAAATCCGGCAAATCGTTTTGAGAAAACTGATTTTTGAAAGAAGTGCCAAACATGGACTGCTTTGCCAGATACAGAGTCGCCACCTAAATGTTTTTTTCCTGAGAAATTTAGGAAACCCTGACTCGGTGCCAAAGGCCATGTGTCTGTCATCACCAAAGTTGCCTCGGCTCGGGAACTTGGGTACGATTGGGGAAGGTCACTTCGTGAGCACCCCTGCTCGCCCGGTCAAAGACCGGCCTCTACTAACCATGATATCTGATTTTGAAAACATTGTGCATTCTTATTCCGGTTATTAGCCTAGATTACTATGTGATGCTCGCAGCAAACAAGTATAGACTGAGTCGCTTGAACTGGAACTAAACATTTCATGTTTGTTTGTTTGAAAATGGTTTGATGGTGCTACCCGCAGGTAGGCTAAGACGTGGATTTGCCACCCTCAGGTGGGCTTAGAAAAACATGATTTTGTCACTATCTAGTGGGCTTAAAACAAACAGTCAATGATTTGTTCCACTTCAAGTAACTCAACCTCCACCCACAGGCATTCAAGGCAGTTATATCACATAAGCACGTAGCCTCATGGTAAGCATGCTATTCATGGCAGTCACTCACACGCACGCAAGGATGCTAAAGCATAAAACTCACCGAGTACTCCAAGCCAAAACAGAAGCTCATTAGAAATCATGCATGATCCTAAATATACAGAAATGCCTAATGCAACACATGCAAAGCTGTAACTATAGCAGGCTCGGCTATTCTAAACATGGCATGTGGAATGCTACAACTAACACATATTCAATTTGGAATTGAAATACAAATGCAGTTTGTATGATGCGCCGAGCCCGGTGCGTGCAAAATAGATGAATGATGCAAACATGCTGTCATACTGTATGCCAATTGAAATATGCCCTAATCTAACCATCATAAGCAGGTAAATAAAAGGGAAGAAAGACGTGGGGTTGGAAGACATACATCAAACTCACCCACACTTACTACAATTATGCCCTCGCGCAGAGGGTCCAAATAAATATACAGTCCCGAATAAAAGAATAGTACAGTCCAAGTAATACAGTCCAAATAATTTACAAATTCCTAATTAATTTACAAATTAACTAAGAAAATAATAAAACTGGCATGCAAGCCAAGGACTGCCTTGATTCTGCTCCGGATGATGGAATGATGCATGTTTAGGCTGCTTTGCGCGGAAATCCACTGGAATGCCCCAATTAGCCTCTGTTTTGCAATGATTCTTGAAAAGCGCGCCAAGCCTTGGAAGACCACTGATTCTTGATATGCTGCAACAGAGAGCAGGAAAAGGGCATAGCAATATATTTTCACAAATGTATGCATGTCTCGATCCTCGTACCACCAATCACGCATCTCGATGCATGATGGCCGAGGAGCCGAATTGCACAACTTGATATGGAATGAATGCATATGAACACTACAACAAAACCTAACTCCATCATGGATAATCCGGAGTGTCGGTGACTTGGGAATTGATACACGTTCCGTCACTCGGAGTACGGGACGTACCTCGTTTCCCATGCCCGGGCTAACTCCTATCCCGAACACGATGTAATATGCATGATATGCGTGAAATGCAACTAAGATACAATCCTAACATACACAATGTTATGGAATGACATACACGCTATACGAGGTAATACACAACCGAGCATACACAATGCTATGAATGAAGTGGCATACGCAATGCAATAATGGGCTTACACCAACATGAGAGAGCCTCAGCCACACTCACATAGGAGGCCATTACATGAAAATGAGACAACTCGAAATACGTGCACGCGTGCACGCAAACCGAGGACCGAACCTACGGCACGGAATGCCACTCTAATGAGACATGGCAAGACATGGAATATGATATGAAAACATACAAAAACCAGTAGCAAAATGAGTGGAAAAACAGCCCTGAAACAAGGCGAAATGAAACCCGATGCAAGGAACGAGTCTCGAAACATAGAATTAAGCACATGAGATGGCCTATAGCTATGCAATGCATGCATGATTTGAATATGAAGTGTAAAATAAGAAGAAAGGCAGCCCCAAAACTAGCATTTTTACAGTTCGAAGCATGGCCAAACAGCAAGGATAAGTAGGGCTAAAATGGCATACAAACATGGCTCTGCAAGGAAGGCAATGAAGCAAGTGGTAGATGCAATACCCAAACAGAAAAATACCCTTCTACAACACTAAAGAGGGACAAAAAATATGACTATTTACAGTAGATGACAGGCTCCAAATCAGTATGCAAACATGCTCAGAATGCAATGCAAGATTAAGGCCACAAGAAGGCCATAACACAAAGTATACAAAATATTCACCAAACATCCAAAGACCCTTAATGAAACATGACAAGGGGGTCAAAATATGGCCACTTTCATCTCTGATCATGGCCGAAAAACAGAAGTAAGATAAGCTAACAAATCATGCAAGAATGGGGACCAAAGAGGGGTACAATGGCAAGTGATACATGGATGTCCCAAAAAGTGTTGAGCCCTTCTTCAATGTTGAAGAGGGGCTCAAAATATGCCTATTTCCAGTTTACATCAGGCCCCAAAACAGATCACACACAAGCTAAAAAATCATGCAAGAAAGTGGCATTCAAGAGGGTATTGAAGCAAGTGCAACATGGGGGGCTCAAACAGTGAGAGGCCCTTAATGAAACATGAAGAATGGCTCAAAATAAGCCTAGTTCCAGTTAGGGTCGGATCCCAACTATGCAAGCATAAGGAGCTAAAATATAGACCAAGAAAAGAGCAAAAAGAGGGAAAATGAGACTCACCCTTGAAGACTAGTCTTTCATCAACTCTTGGCTTGAGAAAAGATGATCCTTGCCTCTGGAAATGGCCTCCAAACTTCTGGTATGGAGTATGGGTTGGTTGGCTTGGAGATGGAGTAGAAAATGGATCCAAGAATAAAGGGTTTTGGTGCTTGGAATATAGAGAGAGAGAGAGAGAGAGAGAGAGAGAGAGAGAGAGAGATTGAATGTAGGAGGCTCCAAAAAAATTTTCTAACCCCTGCAAATGGAGAGGGAGTGTTGGTTTTATAGAAGAAAAAGGGCCAAGGCTTCTTGGAGAAGCCTCAAGCAAAGGGTGCAAGCTTCTAAGAGAAGCTAAACCAAAAGGGTCAAGCTTCTTCAAGAAGCTAAAACAAAGGGTGCAAGCTTCTAAGAGAAGCTAAACCAAAAGGGTCAAGCTTTTTCAAGAAGCTAAAACAAAGGGTTCAAGATTCTTGGAAAAGCTAGAGCAAAAGGTTCAAGCTTCCTCAAGAAGAAAAAACCAAGGGTTCGGCCAAAAAAAAAAAAAAAAAAAACGGGAAGACCGACCATGCTGACCGACCTATGCCGACCGACCATGCCGACCGACCCATGCCGACTGACCTATGCCGACCGACCTTGCCGACTGACCACGCCGACCGACCATGCCGACCGACCTTGCTGACCGACTATCACCAATGGCCGGTGGCAAGAAAAAAAAATCTGCTCTAAAGTTCCAACTTCAAACGGACATAACTCATTCATGTGAACCATTTTTCAGGTCATTCTTGTGTCCAAATTGAAGCCCCGGACGTTAGCTTTCCAATGGCGCAAACTTTGCATTAAAATTCCTTCTGTGAAAAAAGTTATGCCCTTTTTTGTGAAGCCACGCAGATTCGGTCCAACCGGAGTGATGCTCTACTTCAATCAACTATATCTCCCCCGTCCGGAATTGGATTTAGGAGATTCTTGAGTGAAAAATGAAGCCCCAGAAGTCTTATTTCCAACGGTGGTGGCCTCATAGCTTGATTCCAAGTATGAAAATGGATAGACCCGATTCGGCGAGGGCTGCTCGATTCTTTCTTAACGGTTCATGTCCATTTTCTCCCCCAACTGGATTTCTTCCCTCTTCTCCTCTTTTCTTCAACTCCAAACCCCTAAGTAAGGTGTTTTGAAAGATTTTTCAAAGATTTCATCTCTCTTTCATTCATTTCCACTTTGTCCTTGCTCGGTTTACCAAAAAGCGCAACATTTGACAAAATGCGAGCCTCAGAACATCGTAAAAACTTTATTTCAAAAACGTTTTGAAGGAGAGGGTTTTAAGACTAAAATATTTCGATCAAGATCGTTTTGGTCCAAAAAGGGGTATGGAGTTGAGATTTGACTCTCACCTTACCGAAGAAACTGAACCTTCCCCCTGCACACCTTTTTCCACCATGTAAACCATCAGTCGCGTCCAAGTCTTAAGGGCGGTCAAAAATAGGGTGTCTACATCATCTCCTCCCAGCTTCGTTTCACTGAATCCTCCAATTTAGCGTACCAAATGGTCGCGATACCCGACAGGGTCCTACCAAAAAGAGAGAGCTTCTGTAATCTTGTCAAGCCCATTAGGCGTAGAACATCTAAAAACAAACTCAGGTGGACCATGGGATCTCCTGACCCGTCAAAACGGTCGATGTGAGGCATCTTGAACCTGTCCGGCAGTGTCACAGCTGCGTCGACGTACCCGTCCTCAATGTCCGAGATGGATTTTACCCCCGGGGATTTCTTGAACAACTTCTCAAGCTTGCTCAATTTCAACACCGTAGGGTTGACCTCGGACTCGAAGGGTGAGTCCGGTAGATTGGTAGGTGTTTTGGACAGCTGGGGTAAGATCAGGGGCGGAGCTACCCTTGTAGAAATGTCCGTACCTTCCTGGGTATTCTGAACGTTCGCTGTCTCCCCGAGAATTGGAACTCGTGGTGGGGGAGGAGCTTGATGCGAAGCAGATGCTCCATTTTGCAACCTAGTAATGAGCTCGGCTTTCTTTGGCCGTGATTGCGACTTCTTGCTTGGAAAATTCGCTTAGACAGACGTCTTCTTTGCATGAGTTTCATACTTTCCTGCATCTGACGCATTATTGCCTCCATCTTTGACATGTTCTGCTGATCTATCTGACTGACAAGTATATCGATCCCTGCAGTAGAAATTGAGACCTCAGCCTGACTGTTCACTGGTAGGGTGGATAAGAACCTTGATCCGTAACTCTTGAACCGGTGATCTGCACGACCAAATTTTTCGACCTCTGGCGAAGGAACACTGATTTGCCCTTGAACTGAATTTCCGACCTGACAAAGTCTATCAACACGGATCCAATGTACCCGGGGGATATTGGAGCCTTCTGAAGTTATGGTTCCCAGACTACCTAGCAAAAGAGAAAAGATACAGCATCGCAGCCCAATTTTGCCAAAACAGATACGAGCAAAACTGAACAACTGTGCTCTCTACTGAATTCTGCCCAAATCTCTGCCCTGCAAACTGATACCCTCAGGTAAACTAAATCCCAAAATGCTGAACTGGTGCTCGCAGACCTTATGTCCAAACTTGTAAACTGATATATGCATTCCTGTAGAGACGCACTCTAAAAGCACATAATAGATAAGTGAGAGCCAAAACACTCCTATCTTGGGGTAGGGTTTCCCTGTCCTATTTTGTCAGTAGCTAGGGTTTCACTATGCACGCAGCAGTTTCAAACAACCTATCGGGTAAGCAACCTGTCCTAGCTTGGAATGGTCACTATGGATTCTGAATATGCACTAGGTCGAATGGTCAAAAGGGGTGCCGCGGTAAAACCGGGGTTTGTGTTCCCATACTGGCAGAGCCCATAACCGGTCAGCCTTATGGTCATGCTTTGACAAGACAAGCCTCCGGCAAACCGTTCAGGAATAGCAGATGGCAAACACGGTGTCCTAGGCGCACTAATGCAAATGCGATGCAAAGAAACACACAAGTGTAGTCAAAACAAGCTTGCATGAGTTCGAGTCAAGTTCTCTAAATCCCCAGCAGAGTCGCCAAAAACTGTAACACGCCCGCGGGGGGACCTCGCTATAGCTCGGACTTGATTTCTGTCACGGTTCTTAATCTTGAACCAAAGAGTCCAAATCTGGCAAATCGTTCTGAGAAAATAGATTTTTAGAAAAGAAGTGCCAAACATGGACTGCTTTGTCAGATACAGAGTCGCTACCTAAATATTTTATTTTTTGGGAAATTTTGGAAACCCTGACTCGTTTGCCTAAGGCCACGTGTCCGTCATCACCAAAGTTGCCTCGGCTCGGGAACTTGGGTACGATTGGGGAAGGTCACTTCGTGAGCACCCCCGCTCGCCCGATCAAAGATCGGCCTCTACTAACCACGATATCTAGTTTTGAAAACAATGTGCATTTTTATTCCAGTTATTAACCTAGATTTACTATGTGATGCACACAGCATACAAGTATAGACCAGGTTGCCTGAATTGGAACAAAACATTTCATGTTTGTTTTTGAAAGATGGTTTGCTAACCGCAGGTAGGCTTAAAATGCCGCTTTTGCCACCCTCAGGTGGGCTTGGAAAACATGGTTTTGCCACTATCTAGTGGGCTTAGAAACTCACAGTTGATGATTTGTTCCAATCCAAATAACCCAACCTTCACCCATAGACATTCAAGCAGTTATATCACATAAGCAAATAGCCTCATGGTAAGCATGCTATCATGGCAGTCACTCACACACATGCAAGGATGCTAAAGCATAAAAACTCACCCAGTACTCTAAGCCAAAACAGAAGCTAATTAGAAATCCATGCATGATCCTAACTATACAGAAATGCCTAATGCAACACATGCAAAAATGCAACTATAGCAAGCTCGGCTATTCTAAACATGGCATATGAGATGCAACAGCTCTCAAGTATTCAACTCGGAATTGAAATACAAATGTAGTTAGTATGATGCGCCGAGCCCGGTGCATGCAAAACAGATGAATGAATGCAAACATGCTATCATACCGTATGCTAATTGAAACATGCCCTAACCTAACCATCATAAGCTGGTAAATAAAAGGGAAGAAAGACGTGGGGTTAGAAGACATACATCACACTCACGCACACTTATTACAATTTTTCCCTCACACGGGGGGTCCGAATAAAATAATATACTGTCCCAAATGAATAGTACAGTTTAAATAAATAATACAGTCCAAATATGTACAAAATCCAAATTAATTAACAAATTTAACTAGGAAAGCATTAAATTGGCATGCAAGCCAGGGACTGCCTCGACTCTACTCCGGATGATGAATGATGCATGTCCGGGTTGCCTTGCGCAGAAATCCATGGCGATGCCCCAATTAGCCTCTGTTTGCAATTATTCTTGGAATGCGTGCCAAGCTCCGGAAGGCTACTGATTCTTGATTTACTGCAACAGAGAGCAACAGAGGGCATGGCAAAGTATTTTCACACATGTATGCATACCTCGATCCTCATGCCACCAATCACGCATATCAATGCATGATGGTCGAGGAGTCGAATTGCACAACTCAATATGGAATGAATGCGCATGAAAACTTAACAAAACCTAACTCCATCATGGATAATCCGAATTAATAGGTGGCAGGGAATTGAGACACGTTACATCACTCGTAGTCTGAACGCCCTCGTTTCCGTTAACAAGACTAACTCCTATCCTAAACACAATGCAATATGCATCACATGCATGGATGCAGCTAAGATACAACCTAACACACACAATGCTATGAGATGGCATACACGATGCACGAGGTAACATGGCATACACAATGCGCTAACATACAGCCTAGCATACACAATGCTATGGAATGAAATGGCATACACAATGCATAATGAGCTTAAACTAATATGAGTGGACCTCAGGTACACTCACATCAGAGGCCATTAGATGAAAATGAGACACTCGAGATGCGTGCACACGTGCACGCAAATCGAGGACCGACCCTAAGGCACCAAATGCCACTCTAACAAAGCATGGCAAGGCATGGAATATGGCATACTAGCATGAAAATTTCAGCGCTAAAATATGATGCAAAACATCCCTGAATCATGGAAACATGGCACCCGATGCATGAAATGAGACTCGAAACTCGAAACTAGGTGCATGGAATGACTTATAGCTATACAAAGCATGCATTATTTGAACATGAAGTATGAAGAGAGAATCAAGAAAGTCCCAAAGAAAGTATATTTCCAGTTTTAAGGAAGGCCAAAAGGTGAACACAAGTAGGGCTAAGCTAACATGCAAAAATGGCCTCGAAAGAGAGATAAAGAAGCAAGTAATAGCTTCTAGCCCTAAATGGCAAAGAGCCCTTCAACAAAGTTTAAGAGGGGCTCAAAATTAAGCACTTTACAGTTTACAACAAGCCACGAAAACAAACACAAGTATGGCTAAACTATCATGCAAGAAATGGGCCTAAAGAGGGACAAAGAAGCAAGTGATGGCTGCTGGCCTCAAAAAGAGGAGGGCCCTTCAACAATGTTGAAGAGGGGCCCAAAACATGGTATTTTACAGTTTATGACCAAGCCCAAAACAGTGCACAAGCAAGCTTAAAATACTATGCAAAATAAGGCATAAAAGAGAGCTTTAACACAAAGAGAAAAAAGGAAGCCTCAAACAGCAAAATACCCTTGATAAAACATGAATATTGGGTCAAAATATGAATATTTACAGTTTGGGTCAGAGCCCAAAAATAGAATCACAAGGGGCTAACAAAACATGCAAAAATAAAGCCAAAAGAGGGATAAAGAGGCAAGTGACAAAAGGAAGCCTCAAACAGTGAAGAGCCCTTCAATAATGTTGAATAAGAGCTCAAAACAAGCCACTTTAGATTTTATAACCAAGCTCAAAACAGTTCACAAATAGGCCTAAAATACTATGCAAGAAAGAGGCATACAAGAGAGGTAAAGAAGCAAGTGGTAGCTGGAGACCTTAAACATGGAAGGACCCTTAATCAAACATTAAAAAGACCTCAAAAAATGACTATTTTCAGTTAGGGTCGGAGCCCAAAAATTTAAGCAAGTATGGCTTAGATATAGAACAAAATAAAGCACAAAAGAGGGAGAATGAAGACTCACCCTTGTAGACCAAACTTCAGCAGCTCTTGGCCTGAGAAAAGGTGCTCCTAAGCTCTGAAAAACCAGCTCCAAGTGTTGGAAAGGACGGTGGTGGTGTGGTGCTATGTGGTGGTGTAGAAATGGTGTCGGGTTTGGGAGGTTTTGATGGTTGAAGTGTAGAAAGAGAGAGAGATTCAATGTAGTAGCTCCAAGCCAAAATTTCTAGCCCTCCAAAAGGGAACTGGAGGGCCTGGTTATATAGGCACAAGAGTGGGGGGGAAATGGGGGAAATGAAATTCAAATTTCCCCCCAAAAAGTTAGCCCCCCGGATACAAAATCTGGGGGGAAACAGAGGGTATATTTGTAAAGTACCTGGAGAAAGGAGCAAGGCCGGCTGGTTATTTAGGGTTTAGGTGGCCGGCCGGCCCCCCCCCCCATGGCCGGTCGGCCAAGGGTCAAAAGGGTCAAGACTGATTAGTGGCCGACCATGCCAAAAAGTTGGCCGACCATGTGTGGACAACACAACTATGTGGTTAAAAACTGGAGAAAGTGAACCAGGAGAGAGAAAAACCCATTTTTTTGGAGGGGTTCAAAAGGGTCAAACACAATTACTGGCCGGCCATACGATATTGGTGGCCTCCTAGGTGTCTACAACACAAATATGTGGTTTAGGGCTAGAAAAAGTGGCCCAAGGGTGGTCAACATTGGCTTTCTAGTGAGAAAAATGGGCGACGGAGGGCGATGAAGAAATAAAACTGGTTGTCAGAACAATTACTGGCCTCCCACCCTTCTACAACCTTCCTAATAGTGAAAATAAGGCCTCCACCAAAAATGAGCCCAAATCGATGCAAAATGAAGGTTTGGGGGCCGAAACGCGCAGCCCGGGGCCCCGAAAACTGGCTGTTAGGCACCGAAAGTGTTCGACCACGAAGGCGGTCTCTCAGACCACAGTGTCCCTCAAAAGGGAGGAAATAAGGTATGTGCCAAAAATCGGAGCAAACGGAGGTGGTTAAGCGGTCCCGAACCGAGGCACACAGCCAACGGCTCCGAAAAAAAATCAAAAATCGGGCTCCAAACGAGCAAAATGGCATACGATCACAAAACGTAGCCTACGGCCACTGAGAGATGATCTACGAGACCTCTCCCTTCCTTCGGGAAGAGAAAACAGAGAAAATAGAGCCTAGTTCGCAAACCGAGGCAAAGCATGAAAGAGTCCGGAAGTTTGGAGGCAAGGCTCGCAGCCGAGACTCTGAAACCTCTGAACGAGCACAATATGCAACATCACCGAGTTCTCAATCGGTGACGTCTGAGTCTTAAGGTCAGTCAAAAATGGGGTGTCTACAATAGGCTATGAGGTGTAGTGTAAATGACCAAGAAAGAGGGTGTTTTGAGCTTAGATGAGACAGATATGGAGGGTTGTATCTATATGCTCCAGCTGGTTTTTTTCTAACCCTTGCAAATGGTGATGAAGGCTTGGCTTTATAGAGGGAGAGGGATAAGGCTTCTTGGAGAAGCCAAGAGAGAGGTTCAAAGCTTCTAAGGGAAGCTTGACCAAAGGGGTCAAGCTTCTTGAGGAAGCTAGACCAAAAGGGTCAAGCTTCCTCAAGAAGCTTGACCAAAGGGTCTAAGTCCTTTACCAACCAAGCAAAGAGGTCAAAACCCCTTTTAAAGGACCAAAACAAGGACAAAACCCTCGGACAGTGGGTCAAGTGCAAAACAGCTGGCACAGCTGGAACACACTTGTAGAGGCAAA
The DNA here is from genome assembly GCA_025200525.1 of Camellia lanceoleosa. NCBI lineage: Eukaryota > Viridiplantae > Streptophyta > Magnoliopsida > Ericales > Theaceae > Camellia > Camellia lanceoleosa. The sequence goes on from CM045760.1 coordinate 55,147,583, forward strand.
GCTGGTCGACCAGTTTAAAAGGGTCAAGGTGGTCGGCCAACCACCTCCCCTGGTAGGCCGACCAGGGGTCAAAAGGTTCAAGAAAAATTGCTGGTCGTCTTACCCAGAAAGGTGGCCTCCTAGATGAGCAGAATACAACTATATGGAGAAAAACTAGAAAATGTGACCTAGGAGAGAGAAAAACCAGCTTTTTATGGGGGTTCAAAAGGGTCAAGAAGAATTACTGGTCGGCCTACCCATATTGGTGGCCTCCCAGGTGTGCACAACACAATGATGGTATGAAAAGCCAGAAATTGTGGCTCAAAAGTGGGAAAAACGAGCTTTCTGTCAGAAAAACCGGTTTTAGGAGAGAGAAAATGAGAAAACTAGTTTTTTAGGGGAAAAGGTGGCCTCCCACCATCCTACCATCTCCCTAGCAATGAAACAAAGGTCCATACCAAAAATGAACCCAAACCGATGCAAAACGAGGGTTCGGGGGCCAAAACACGTAGTCTGGGGCCCCGAAAACAGGCTGTTAAGCACCGGAGGTGGCGTACGACCACGAAGGTGGTCTCCCGGGCCACAATGTCCCTTTAAGGAGAGGAAACAAGGTGTGTGCCAAAAACCGGAGCAAACGGAGGTGGTTAAGAGGTCCCGAACCGAGGCACACACGGTAGGCCGGCAGCAAATCAGGCTCCAAGCGGGAAAAATGGCCTCGACCACTGTAACCTCTGACCATCGAGAGATAGTCTACGAGACCTTTCCCTCCCTTCGAAAAGAGAAAACAGAGAAAACAGGACCCGATTTGCAAACCGAGGTAGAGCACAAAAGAGCCCGGAAGTCCAGAGGCAAGGCTCGCAGCCGAGACTCTGAAACCTCAGAGCGAGCACAATATGCAACATCACCGAGCGCTCAGTTGGTGACGTCTGAGTCTTAAGATCGGTCAAAAATTGGGTGTCTACACCACGCCAATTTGCTGCATAGCAGCACCTTGAGACTCTCTCCCAACCAACTGGACTACCGCCCAAGGATATAAAAAGACAAATCTAGACGATTCATTCACTAAAAGAATACATAGACAATTCTAGCTACAATTCATAACTACTCATTACTAATCTTGGCATCTTTTCTTTCTTTCTTTTTTATCAGCAAAGAAAGCTTTATTGATGAAAAAACATACAAAGTATGGGAACAAACATCAAAAAAGAGGAGGGTGCAAAAGGCATCACAGTGAAACACGAAGATCCCAACTAGGTTGGCACCTCAATGCACACCAAATCATCTACCAGCACTAATTCCAAGCTCTAAGTTGGTGAGAAACCAAGCATACAGAGCAAACAAAACCAATAACTAAAAACACAAGGCTGAACTTGCTAACTAAACACAACCTACTGAATCTGCTAACTAAACACAGCCTACTGAAACTACTACTAACCAACCATCAAAGCCAATCATAACAGATCAAAACAGAATCTGCAGAGCAGATGAGGGATCCACCAGACAGCCAACAAACATCAGCAGAAATGTGAGAATGAGCATGAGCACCATAATGACCACACAACAGCATGGCATCTTTTCTATCTCACACACAATTTAAAACTCACAATTATGATGAGAGAATTGAATTTTATTGAATTAATTTGTGATTAATTAAAATTTGACAAATCATTTATTATGTTGTTATGAGTAGAGAATTGAATTTTATAGTATTGAATTAATTTGTGATTAATTAAAAATTAACAAATCGTTTATTATGTTATTATGAGTAAATTAATTATTATTTTTTTTTAAAAAGGATCAATATTTTTTCTATTGATAAACCAAACAAAACATAGAATAAGGTAGTGCTTTATAAAATTGAATACTGAAATTAAATACTAACAATTAAATATTAAATTTTTTAAATTGAAAAGTTGTTTAGTAATAACTTTAAGGGCTGAGCTAAAAAAGTTATTTGATATGCACAAATTTTAATTTGAAATTTATTATTTTTAAATTGTATTTTCTAATTTTTATATTGTAATAGTTACAAAGTTTATATTGTGATAGTGAAATACTAAGTAGTGGTGGAGGTACGGTGACGGCGTTGGCTATGGCGTCAATGACAATGGTAATGGAGGTTGAGGTGTGGTGGTTGTGGTGATGATAGAAGGTTATTGTAGTGAAGGTAAAAAAAAATAGTATCGGCAGTGGTGAAATGATAGTGATTGTGGTAGTTGTAATTATATTGACAATTGTTTTTGGACATAAAATGTTATAATAATTATTATGGTGCTAGTTAGGTGGTGATAATAATAATGATAACTACACGGCGGTGAGTGAAACATTAATAGAGAATAAAACATTTAATTTGAAACATGACACTAATGTGAAAATCATATTTGAGTTCGAAATTATTGATCTAGAAGTGTTAATCTGAAACATGAATATCCCATTGGGTTAATTTGAAAGATGAACAACGTGTGTTAATCTAAACCATGAATATCGCATTGGGTTCATTTGAAACATGAACAACAATATTTGAAATACGAAAATCAGATTTCATTAGTGTTAAATTAAACCATGTGAATGTAATTTGAAACATGAAATCACATTGTACATGTTAATATGAAACATCATTCCAATCAATTAGAGTGTGTGACTTTGTTGCCCTGCTTTGGATTTGGTGGCAGCAAGCTTTTTGGGTGTGCTGCTTTTATTTGTTGATCTGTGTTTCCCTCTCTGAGTTGTTTTCTCTTCAACTCTCGGTTTGGTGCTTCCACATGATCCAGCTATTAATTTGGTGTCAACATAATTAGGATGGTTTTGTTTAGCGGTGATGTTATTATACTTGCCTTCTTTATTGATGTATTTTTCGATGCGTTGTACATTGTTTTTTTACATCAATAAAGTTCTCTCTTTTTACTGATCAAAACAAAAATTAAAAAAAAAAATCATTCCAATAAATTAAGGTTTTAGATACAAAAACTTAGGAAAAAAATATTTTTATTGTCAAAATTGTCATTATTATATTTTTAGCAACGAAATTTGGACATTAGTGATGAATTATTATATTTTTGGAATCAATTTTTTTGTCTAAAAAATAAAACTTTTTTGGATCAAATTATTTTGTCCTTAAAGTGTATTTATTAGCAACATTTTTAAATTTTTGTCACTAAAAGCCCTATTTTTTATTTTTCGAAACGACATTTTAGCGACTATCCTTGCAACGATAGGAATTGGTCCCGAAATATTTTTTTCAACAAAATTTTTCCTTTTTAAGGACAAATTTGGTCCCATAATGTGCATAAACATCAAAATTTTGTAAATTTAATAAATTCCTACAACACAAACAAAAAAATTTTGTGATTTCATTCATTAGGTACAAAAATGAAACACTCTTGTGTTCTGTTTACATTCACTGCAACAAAATGCACTTTTGGCGATCACTTTTGGTGAATAAAAAAATTTAGTCACCAAAAGCTGTGGAATTCGCGACCAAAAATAATATTAGTCAGCAAAAGTCAAATATTTAGCTACTAATTTTTTTTTAGTCAGGGAATATTGATTATTGGCAACTAAAAAGAAATTTAGTCACTAAAAATATCACAATTGGCTACTAAAAAAAATTTAGTAGCCATATAGTTAGTTTTGGCTACTAAAATTGTTTAGTAGCCGAATGACAATTTTTTTTTTTTTTTTTTTTGTCGCCAAAAGTATATTTTCAGCAACAAAAAAATATTTTAACAGTCGTATAGTTAGTTTTAGCTATTAAAATTGTTTAGTAGCGGAATGAAAAGAAAAAAATTATTTTTTATCTTACGTGACCAAAAGTTTGGTTGCCAAAAATATATTTTCAGCAACAAAAGAATATTTTAGTAGCCGTATAGTTAGTTTTAGCTACTAAAATTGTTTAGTAGCCAAATGAAAAGAAAAAAAAAATTATTTTTATATTTGGCGACCAAAAGTTTGGTCAGCAAAAGTATATTTTCAGCAACAAAAGAATATTTTATTCGCCAAAAAACTAAAATATTTGGAGGGAGATTTCAAATTTTGGAGGGATTAAAAAGTAATTAACTTTTTTTCCAACCCAAACCATAACAAACCAGCAACTCTCTCTCTCTCTCTCTCTCTCTCTCTCTCTCTCTATTTTCAGCGTTTCTCTCCATCTCCCTCTCCCTCTCCCTCTCCCTCTCCTTCTCTGCTGCTCCCCTCCCCTCCCTCTCTCACCACCGCTCCTCCTCACGTTCATGGGCAACCGAAGCACCTCCTGCTCCTCCACCATCGCCATCACGAAGAGGGAAGACTGTAAACGCACCAAACATGACTCTGTTTACTCCAAATGGAAGCTCTCTCTCTCTCTCTCTCTCTCTCTCTCTCTTAATTTTGCGAAAAACAATTATCATTATGAAGGACCCTTGTTCAAATGTCCCAAAAGCAATGAAAAAAATTTGGGTTTCTGAGATTTTGAATGTTCTTTTTTTTTTAGAATTGAAGTCATCTAAGTTAGCATCCTATTTATGCAACTTTCAGTGGGTTGCAAGAGAGATCTGTCATTCATTCATGTCTCATGTGCGAATGTTTGTGAAAATGGGTTGGTCTGTTTTCCAGTGTTAGTGATCAAACTAATCCTTTTGATTTATGCTCACCAAGTGTATGTAAAAATGTCATAGAGAGGTTTTGAGGACTGGTTTGTCGGTTTAGTAATTAAGTTGACTACATGCTTTATTGTTGGTTGTAGAATAAATTTATTTTTGTTTTGCTAGGATTATTTGCTGAAATTTTGTTATTTTGTCAGATTCATGTACAACAGCATAGACTCATTGAGGAACTAATTTTCATCAAAATAATTGTAGCAAAAGCATGAGACTTTGTTGAGGCATGTATGTTGTTATTAATCCTTATAACATAATTGCAGAATCTGAGCAAAATGAATTGTTGTGAGATATTCTTGTTTCCATGTGTAATGCTACTGTTAAAATTGTCATATGTTCAATGCTCCTAGCATCTTGCTATAGTTTTTAATGTGCAAAGGACTAGGTTGGATAAGAATTGAGGGAGTATTATTTGTTGTCCTTGATTGTTTTTCTTCCTTTAACTTTTATTCGACACTGCAAATCAATATCTGTCCTTAATGTTTGAATTAAAAAATTAAGCTCTTTGTAACCCTCACACTTGGTTTTGTGGGCAAGGAGCCCCCTGCCTTGGATTATCATTTTTTAATTATTAAATTTTTGAAGTAATGATGAAAAAGTAAAAAATGAAGTATCATACTTGTCTGTTATAATGTCTTATAATCAATTGAAACACATCAAGTTGACTTAGCTATTGCCAAAGAACTAATTGATGATATGACTTTTGGCTTTTCAGTTTCAGTAATTTCAATATCCATTATTCTGCACTACTTAAAGAGGGAGGTTCTTATAAAATGAAATAAAGTTTCATGATGAAGTTTGTTATGGATGTGATTTGGCAGCTCTGGTTGAAGAACAATCAATCTTCCCCTACTTTTTTATAGTTCTTTATGGTAGTGACAAGCTTTTAGATACCCATTTTAGGCTATGGTTTCTTTTTTACCAGAATTTTAGGCTATGGTTTTGTTATGTAGTTGATAATTCTTCTACATATATAGCTTCAGAATATGCCTCATTTTTTTCTTCTCATTAAGTTTTGCAAGCATGATTTCATGGCGGAATCTTCCAATCTACTGGATTCCTTCTTAATCTTTTTCCACATTTGGATTCTTTATTTAAAACAATTCTGTTAGATGAGAAATTAACAAGTGGATGAGAATGACGAAGAGTTGCCTGATTTTTGCAAATTCTATGAGAAGTCTCACAAGTCAAACAAGACGAATGACTGGATTGATTCCCAATGCGGTGACCTACATGTAAGAATTTAACAATAGAATGAGATGGAGACCCTCTTCTACGATATCCGAAGCTACATCAAAAACACGTGATAAGAAGATGGAGACCCTGATATGTTTTGTTATTAAGATTTTCTTTAATTTGGATTTTAATTGTTGGTTTGGATAGTATACGTATTTGTTGGATTATACTATATTTATGGATTCTTATTTTCCTTGATATGTACTGTTAATAGTTAAGTTTTGTATGTGGTTGAAAATTGAATGGTACAGGTTGTGGGGAAATATTTTAATTGAATGGTTGAGAATCGAATGAATGAATGAATGGAATAATTTTGTGTATGAACAGGTTACAGGTGGCGCAAAAAATATTACAGAACAAATTATAAGAACTAAATGAGACATTTTGGTGACTAAACAAATATAACAGGTTGGCTTTTGGCTATTAAAACTTTAGTCGCCAATTGTAAAAAAGTGAAATTTTTGGCTACTAAACTGTTAGTCATCAATTGTAAAAAAGAAACTTTTGGCTACTAAATATTTAGTCCCCAATTCTCAAAAAATAAAACTTTTGGCTACCAAATAATTAGTCGCCAAACATACATGCTCAATTGGCTACTAAATAATTTAGTCACTAAAAGTAAAAATACATGGCGACTAAAGTTTTAGTCGCCAATAGGCCACTTTTGGCTACCAAAAAAATTTTAGTCGCCGATTGTTTCCCCGACAAACCATTGGCGGCCAAATAGGTGACCAAATATATTAGTCGGTAAAAGTGATTGGCGACTAAAAACAAGGCTTGTGGCGACTAAAATTTTAGTCACCAAAAGTGAACTTTCTTGTAGTCATTATTAAGAATTATGTGTTGACAAATAGTGACAACCTAATTTCAATAAAAAGCCCAACCGTCTACAAGAAAGGATTCTCTGAAGAAAAATCAAACAAACAAAGAGGGGTATCTCCAAATTAACTAAGCATAAACTCACAATCAAAACAAACTTTTAATAATTTGTCAATGAATACTTGCTGGATACTAATTGGAACGGAGCCACAGACCGCAATGAATAACAACTCAACGACAATCAATTCACATTCAAGAAAAGAAACATTGATGCGTGAATCTCACCTCTATGTGAGAGGGGGAGTTGAGCATGAGTTTGAGTGTTCCCTCCTCCTCCATTGTAATCTATTTGAATTCTCTCCATATAAAGTGAAGTTTCGTTACTCTTCCGTGAATGTAGGTATTAGGCCGAATCACGTTAAATATTGTCTCTTTTGTGTGTGAGGGTTGTTTTGTGCATGAATGTATATTTTGGACATCCTAGACAGGATCCTTAGATCCCAACATGGTGATAAAGGAGAGCCTAATATCCGTGCTTTTTTTATTACTTATTATTATTATTATTATTATTATTGCACATCGTTTTGCATTCACTCTAGGAAAACTAAGGAAATTGCAACTTGTGTGAAAAGATGCAATGGTCGACAGATTGAAGACCCTTAACTTGTAACTAGGACAAGTAATGTTAATTGGGTAGGTGGGGTTTCCTATTCTTTATATAATGAAAATTATTATGAAAAATAACAAAATTTTTAAAATTTTCTTGTTTACTAATATTGCATGGAGTAAATAAAATTTTGATATCTGTAACAAAGCTCACTATACGATGATAAGTATTACATCACTAATAAAAAAATAAAATTATAAAATTTTTTGTTTGTTACATTAATCATGATTTATTCACAACTATGAAATCATTATTGATGTGATTATACATTAAGAACATGAATTATGTTTCAAGATTGCGAAAGTACAAACAGATGCCCATGAAAAATAATTTTGTTGATTTACTTGATAGGTTATGTAAACACAAATTTTTATTTTTATGAATTAATATAGTGAGATTGACCATTTAAAATAATACTCTACTATGCACAAAACAAAATTAGTCAAAAGCTATTATGTCATTAACAATCCTAATCAATTATAATCAACCAACTCAATAGGACTAAGCCTGAGACTCTACTTGGTTGGAACTCACCTTTGACTAAGTTATTTGATCAATAATTAGTCGCAATCATAAATAATGTGGTAATTTTAGATCAACTAATATTTGTTCCCATAATATTTGTTCCCATTGTTGGTGGTAGAAGTATGACAACGCGACAAGTCCCGCTAGCAAACAAGTTTGCTTGAGTACGGTTGGTTTGTAATAAATTTTGAACCCATTACATATAGAGTAATACATTTACTAAAATACTACAAAAGTGAAAGAAGTTGTATTGTTTGCTATAATAAAGGAAAATCAATTTGCAAGAATTGGGTAATATGAAATTTAAAGATATAATAAGAATACAAATCAGTGATTAATGTAACCAAGTAATATGAATGTAAATCATAGCAATATCCAAAAGTGTAGGGTATATCCTCAATCTTGACATACATGTTTAAGAAACAGTTGGATTTTATTTTTCTAACATAATGGTTGGACATACTTTATTTTTCCTGTTAGCCAGAACTATGCATTTTATTATGAAATTTGTAGTTTGAATCTATTAACTTATATGTGGGTATTATTCCCCATGTATTTGTTTGGAATTTCATTTTTTACTTTGAGAGTTTCTTTTTGTTAGTTATGTGTTAGATTTCATCTTCATTATGATTGTAATTAATTAGGCTTTATTGTAAAATTTTCTCTAATTGTTTGATTGTTTAGTATGTCGTGGGTGTTGTTCCCTCTCATAGTTTTTGAACTAGATAATCCAGTCCATTGTAGGGGTGGGAATTCCCGACACAACACGATAACATGACTCGAACCATACATGAAGTTAGCGGGTTAGGGTTGAGCATTTTTTGACACAAACACATATATAACACGACCCATGAACCTATGTAATAAACATGTTGTGTTCGGGTTGAATCCGCGAAACTTGGAAATGACGCATCTAACCCATTTATTTAAGCGTGTCACCTGTTAATACGAACACGACCTGCGTTCCAAAAATGCCCTGCTTATGACCTGTGTAACTTTATATATATAAGTATATGTATATATAGATAGATATTTATATTAATTAATTGAGAGTGATAGATATTTATATTAATAAACATCTTGATTTTTTTTTTCATTTTTTTATTCCAAACAAAATTTTTTCTTTCTTTCTTTCTTTTTTTTTTCTCTTCCAAACTAGATTTTTCATGTTTGCTTCTCTCTCTCTCAAATAGGTTTTTTGTTGAGTCAATCATGTCATGTCATGTCATGGTAAATAAATAAGTTCATAAATTAATCGTGTCTATCGTATCACTCATAGGTTGACTAGTTTTTGAAGACCAATAAATATATTGTCTTTAATTATGTAAATTTGGCGATTAATTTATGTTTAGTTTTCAAAAAGGTCACCAAAAATGTTTTTTTGTTGTGGTGAGATTGTGTTAGTGTTTACAAATATGACACGTTTTGTTAAACAGGTTGTGGTTGTGTTCGTATTTATAGCGACCCCGGTCTTTTTCCCATTTGATTATTGTATCCGGACTTACGTTCCGCGGATTCTGCTGTTATATTTGTTGTTCTTTAATTCCTCAATTGAGTTATAGGATGTGTTGGGCAGGTTTGTTTCAGGTTGGTTGGGTCCGGAAACCAAATCTTGCTGTCCAGTTTTTGAGTTGGTCGCCCGAGCGAGGGTTTGGTCGCTCGAGCGAGGGTTGAGTTTTGTTTCTAGTGGCTCGAGCCAGGATTTCTTCGCTCGAGCGAGAGATTGCGTCTAGTATAGACCAGAGAGCAGAGTGTTTTCGCCGGCGAAGCTTTCGCCGAGCGGCGAAGTTGTATGTTTTGAAGTTCTTCGCCGAGCGAGCATTCTGTCGCCGAGCATGCTTCGCTGCGCACTGAAGCATCGAGTTCTTAACTCGGCGAGCTTTTCTTCGCCGAGCGAGTATTTCAGGTTCCGGTCGCCGGCGACCATGTCTTCGCCGAGCGAGCCCAAAGATTTAAACGCAGCAGTTAGCTTTTAAAACGCCCTTTTTCACAATTTTTGATCCAAAACCCTAGTTCCGAAGTTTCTTCTTTCTCAACTCATCTTTTCCTTGGGTTTGATCTATCTAGAGGGTGTTTCTAACCTAGTTCCTTCATTAAAAAGGTAGAGGAGAGTGAGGGCTTTCATTTAATCGGAGCATTGTTGGATTTGGAGCACTTTAACATTTGGGCAAACATCTTCATCTTCTTCTATTGGGTTCATTGCTTTGAGGTAGGGATTTCCTACTCCTTGTATACGTTTTAATCCTAAGTGGTGGTATTTTGGTATGTGGGGGTAGTTTGGTAATTCTGGGAGAAATCTTAGGGTTTTGTCATAGATTAATTCATGTAATTAATTTAAAAAGGGGAATTGTGTATTGGGTTAAATTCATGAGATTTGGGAAATTGAGATTGGTTGATGTAATTGAATATTTAATCACTCATATGTGGATTTGATAATGTATATATATTGTGATATTTATTTCTCGCTTAGAAATAATCGCTTTTGGGCTATCGGTGGAGGATAGCCATTGATTGTTGTAGACCTTGCATGCTGCTTAGGTATAACTGGAATTAAGTCACATATGTTGACTGTTGAATTAATACAGAACATTACTTGTATTGATTGTGTGTTGCATATGGCAATTTGTATGTTTCATTGCATATGCATGATGTTTGGAGGAGATAGGGGATGAACTCACGGTTTAGGGAAGATAGGGATGGACCTCTAAACCGGATTTGTTTGGAGGAGATAGGGATGAACTCCACGGTTTAGGGAAGATAGGGATGGACCTCTAAACCGGATTTTTGTTTGGGAGGAGATAGGATGGACTCCATTAGCATCACTTTTATGTGTGCTTATTTATATTGAAGTGTTTTATTGATACAAAGACTAAAATGTGTATCAATTGGGAAGTATGGAAGTGAATTGATTATGATTGATATAATACCAACTCGTGTATTTGTTATGATTAGGTTTAACTTGAATTGTTATTCCTGTGGAATTGGAAGTTTTGTTAATAAAAGATGAAACCCCGTTGAGTTATTTGGCCAGGTTCTGAACCATAGATGAAAAGTAAGATGTGCCATAGACAATGTGTCATAGGCAATATAGACATTCATGTCTTAAAAAGTGTAACTGGATTATAGTGTGTTAACCATGTATTAGATGCTAATACTTTAGTTAATTCTTATGCTTGGTTTAGTATTTCTCTATTGGGCTGTGGCTCACCCTATATGGGAACTTCATTTTTCAGGTACAGGTGGTTCACTACCTCCAAGGACTTAGCTTGTGAGGAATTGAATTGGAAGACTTGTTTTTTTTATTTATTTATTTATTTTATTTGAACAATGTAAACTTTCAAGCCTAGGGCTTTATTTGTTTTGAGTTAGAACTCATGAATTTGTGTCCAAGTGTTGGCTTGGCAAGATGTAAGCCCATAGGGCATTTATTTGATGTTTTATTCCATATTACTCTGGTGACTTAAATAATATACTGTTTTTCTTTTATTAATGCATGTCATGTTTCGGGTTTAATTTTGAGGGCGTTACAGTATTCGTGTTCATGCTTTCGATATACGAACCCAATATGACACAATCCGAACATGACACGAGATGATACCTACCCTTAATCCATTGGATAGACAAAAGGTAAATTCATTACAATTTCATATAAAAGTAAGACACAAAAGAGGGCATTTACCTAACCATGTTCAAAGGGAAAGGTTTCAACAAAGTGGCCTAATTCAACTTAAGTAATTTATATAAGATTACGGGATTGGTTAGTGAATGAGACATTTACTTACCAGATTCAAGTTATAATATTTGGGTTTGAGTTTTACTGATATGACCGTAATTTCTCTTTTTTAATTATCTTTCTATTGATTGTTATAATAAAAATAAATAAATAAATGTTACCACTACAAGAGTACTGTTCTAGTAAATGGCTCTCCAACTGATGAATTCTGTCCAAAGAAAGGGTGGCAGAAGGGTGACACTCTGTCACCCTTTCTGTTTAACAATGTAGCAGAAAGGTTAAATATCTTGTTGGAAAGGGCAAAGAGTTTGGGTTTATTTAAGGGAGCTATGGTTGGGTCTACAGAATTGAAGCTGTCTCATCTTCAGTTTGCAGATGACACTATCTTGTTTTGTGAAGCTGAGTGGGAGGAGATTGTAAATGTTAAAAGAATTCTTAGATGTTTTGAGGTAATGTCAGGGTTGAAGATTAATTTTCATAAACATGTGGTGTGTGGAGTTAGAGTTAGTGATACTATGGTCCATGATTTTGCTTCAACACTGAACTATTTATGCCAAAAGCTACCTCTAAAGTATCTGGGATTGCCACTGGGTGCGAATCCACGAAGGAAGAAGACTTGGTAACCTATGGTGGATAAGGTTAAGTTAAGGTTAGCTATGTGGAAAATGAAGCTCTTGTCATTTATTGGAAGGCTAACTATAGTGAAATCAATTTTGGATAGCATTCTTGGTTACTATCTTTCTTTATTCAAATTACCCATTAGTATTGCTAAGGAAATTGATAAGTTGAAGGCAGCTTTCTTATGGGGCAGTTCAGAGTTAAGAAGGAAGATACATATGGTAAAATGGAAGGATGTAACATTAAGCAAGGACCAAGGAGGGCAAGGTATCAAGAAGGAAAGGGATACTAATGATTGTATGTTATTAAAGTGGTGGTGGAGGTATGGGGTGGAGGATCATTCACTGTGGAAAAAGGTTCTTATCAGCAAATATGGATCTGCATGTGGCAGATGGTTACCATTGAAGGATGGGGAGAGTAAGGAATCGATTTTGTGGAGTGATTTTCTGAGTATGGAAAGATCTAATCTGGAGCTTCTTCAATTCTTTGTGTCTTAATGTAAGATTGTGATTGGGAATGGGTGTAGGATTCAGTTTTGGCATGATAGATGGTTCATGGATTTATAGTTGAAAAAGGAGTTTCCCAGATTGTTTAGGCTCTCTATGGATAAAAACAGACTGTTGTGTTCCTTTATGCAGAGAAGGAACATGAGGGTTATTGGAGGCTTTAATTTAGAAGGTCATTATTTGCTTGGGAGGAAAAGGAGGTAAGGAAGCTGTAATTGTTGACAAGGGGCGTCCTTAGGCTAAATATGGATATGCAAGATGTAGTAAGGTAGACTGCATCCCCCTCCGGTGTGTTTACGGTGGCATCCATGAGAAAATGGCTTCTGTTAAGGTTTAGCCCCAGGTTACTTGTTTTTAGGATGATTTGGATTAATGAAGCACCACCCAAAGCACAATTTATAAGTTGGTTGGCTTAGAGAGGTAGGATCAAAACATCTGTTGTTCTGCAAAGATTTGAAGTGTTAAGGAATACTGTTGTGACTGATTGCCCTTTTTGTTCAGTTGCTGTAGAGTCTGTGGATCATCTTTTTGTGCAGTGCTTTTAGATTTGGAAGGTTTGGGGATGTTTGCTACAATGGTGGAATCTCTACTGGGTATACCTTACTTCTATGGATGGAATGCTATCTTGGTAGATGGGAACCAAGCATAAAAAATATGTCAAGAAAATTTGGCTGCTAGTACCTATAGCAATGTTGTGGTCCACTAGAAGGCTAAGAAATAAGGTTGTGTTTAATGGCAAGCAACCAGATATGAATGAGCTGAGTGAGGTAGTGAAAGTGAGAGTTAGGTTGTGGGTTAAGTCTTCCATACCTTTTGTCCAGTACTCTGTGCATCAGATTATGGAAAATCTGAGTCAAGTGAGGCTTTGTATCTGAGATGGCTAGGTGTTGGTGGCTAATACGCCTAGTCATTGATTGTGGGTGGGCTGTTAATGTTATTGTCTGGTTTCTGTTCTCTTTTTGGTTGGTTTCTCACCAGCTTGGGGTGGCGTTGTCAGATAATTGTGTTTACTTCTAGGTGCCAACCTAGTTGGAATTTGGAGTGTAAACTATGATTATGTTTGCGCCATCTTTCTCTCCCTTTTATTGATGTATTGCTCATTTACTTTGTATTGACTGTTTCATCAATAAAGGTTTCTTTTGATTGATCAAAAAATAATAATAATAAATAATATAGAAAAGCTCAAGTAATTTATATGATACATAAATTAATATGAAAGGTCATACAAATATAGCCCAATACACATACTCAAGAAATATATAGTAATATTTTCCTACCAAATTAATATATATATACACATATACTATTATTAAAAGTGAACAAGTCAATAGTTACAAGAAGGGGACAATACTTGAACTTATGACCATTATTAACTTAATAAATAAAACTTTCACCATTTAAACAATATAGAAGATATGTTTCCAATTTAAAATTAAAATTCATATTTTAAGCCCACTCATTCGTTGGCTTCACACCCCTAGCATATATCTATACATATATATATATATAGAGAGAGAGAGAGAGAGTTGTAATTAAGGGTCGGAGTGATTCAATATCTTCAGAGGATGAAAGCCATGACGAAGAGTGGCTTCCCAAACTTTATCAATGTTGAAGACAAAGTTTCCACATTCATTCACATTCCAACCTTCCAAAGCATGTATTATCCCAGCAATCCTCCATGCACTCATCACCCTTCTCGGCAACCAATTCTATTTCACAAATACACATGATATTCAAATTTTAAAAGACAATGATAATCAAATTAAAATCAAAATGTAAGATAGATGTGTATAAAGTTTATGCAAAAATACATATACAGTGCCTGAGATTTGCTTAAAATATCGATTGTGATTCTAAAAATTACATCATGTGCAAAGTTTTAAAAAGCGACCGCAATCGTTACATAACACCATTACATAATGGTTGTGGTGGTTATTACCATCCATTACGGCCGCTCTAATAGTGTGATAGAAATTCATAATCATAACGTTGCAACCGTTATGTAAAGGCCGTAGCAACTATTACATTACCATTACGGCCGTTATAACCGCTACGCTTCTATTTTTCAAGTTTTTTTTTTTATATATAAATTTTGCATATAATATTAATGCTATTTTCCCTTTTTGTTTTCTAGTTGAATAGAACTTAAGTAAAAATCTTATCTATATATGCTTTGATTGTCCAATCTTCTAATTCTATAAGATTTCATTACTTTTTCACTTGATTGTTTAGGTAGGTTAGCTTTTGAATTTGATTCTCCACGCGTTTGAATGAAAACTATGCCTTTATCCATAGTGGCATTGGTTGCTTCTGAGGCTACCTTTGCTTTGTACTTGCTTCCCCTATCTAAAAAAAAACAGGAGAAAAAACTTATATCTATTTCTCTTATGTTAAATTTATTGAACAAAATTTAGATTTCATGTTATGTATTTTTACATTATTATGTTTGTATTTTGAACTTACGTTTATGAGATTAATTTTTTTTTAACGTTAAACATACTTCACATTTTTTCCTAACAAATTGGAAGCCATCCATAAGCATAATTAGTAATGCAAAGAAAATTATATAAATCCAACAGTAGGAAAATTCTCGATAATGACTTATAACTAATATAAAAATTAGTATATACACATATTGAATTATATTTTAAAACTAAACCAAAATATTAGAAATTATTTTGAACCTCACTAAATGTGATTCTGAAATAAAAACATGGGTATCGGTATATTTTCCTAAAATTGTGCGAAAAATGTAAAAATTCGTGGTTCGGGTTGCTGCCACTATTATGTTACGACTGTTACACCTCGAAACTGTGTCAACGCTACCACTACCATTATGGTAACCGCCATCGTTATTTAAAACCTTGATCTTACCCTTTTAAATTTCTAACCGCATAAGAAATTAACCTTTTATGAATAAATCACTAAGCCAATTAAAAGTATTGAATGCTGTTAAGAATATATTTTAATCCACAATTATGGTAATTTTATTATTATATGTAAAGAGTATTTAGGAATTTTATTTTTTCTAATAATTCTATTAAATAAGAAAATATGACAATGGGGTATTTGTAATTTCTAAAATTATAGAGGACAATTTGTATTTTAAGTAAACTTTGGGGAATGTAATTGTAATTTATCCATAAATCTATTCTTATTATCTTAATCCATTTATCTTTGGGCTATAACTAATGTATTGCACTTCAAAAAAACTAATGTACTGCACTTCAAAAAAATATAAAAAAATGTCTCAAAAAATGTGAACATGAACCATAATAAGAAAAATAAATTGAGTTATATGTATTAAACAATAGAATCAATTATATTGCAATATGATTTAATCCAAATGGTGATAAATAGTTTTTGATTTGGGAAAGGATGGCAGCCTGTACTATACCAAAGAGGGCGACATGCACGAAGGTCTATACCAGATAGAGATCAAACAGAGGTGTTTACTATCTTCGTAGAAAATCTACCATCGCCCATGAATTCAAAAGGTTTATCCTTATTGTTCAACAAGTTCGAAATGGTGAAGGATGTGTTCATACCATATAAGACTAGGAGAGTTTCGAGGACACAGTTTGGATTTGTTCAGTACGATTCCGTTATTGCTACAGAGGTGGCTATCTAAAAAGCTGATGGGTTATGGTGTGATGATCAAGCTATTAAAGTCAAGATGGCTGAGTTTGGAAAGACCCAGTATCGCAGCTAACATCCGTCCGTTATCAAACCAAGGGAAGGCAAAGCAAACGGCCATGTTTCCAGATTAGGGTGGGAACATAAACAACAGCCATATGGAGACGATGGGATAAGATCATTTTCCAAAGTTACAAGAGCCAAGAACGATGGTGCTATGGTGGTTTGGGCAAAAGAAAAGGGTAATGGCTGGTTATTTGAAAGTGTCATTGTTAAATTAAGAAGTCAGTATAGCTTTTTGGAATTTGAAGGTGTTGTACATCTGAAAGGGTCTGATGACATAGTAGTCAGGAAAGGAGGGGAAGAGATGCGGTGTTGACATTCAATTGGTAAAGGACATGAAAGAAAAATTAATTCTGCTCAGTGATCTACTCGATGTGTGGTGTGAATCTGTTTTAGAATGGAAACAAGGAATACATTTGGGTTAAGAACATTTTGTATGGCTTAGTTGTTTTAGAGTCCCATTGAATCTGTGGAGCTATAACATCTTTATTAACATTGGAAAGACGTGGGGTGAGGTTGTTGAAATTGTAGAAGACACAGCTAAAATGTCCTCTTTTGGATGCGGTAAGCTTAAGGTGGCAACAAAGTACATGAGTTCCATTAATCAGGTCATTAGTCTCAATTGTGGGGGAAGATCATATCCAGTTCGGGTCTATGAGGAACAAATGGTTTATCGAAAGTGGTTACTGCAACTTGCAAATGTCTATTGCATTATCGAGGTGATAACAGCAGTGCTGTTGAACTAGTGTCTACAGTCGCAGGGAGGCTAAATGAGGAGTTGGTTTGCAAAGAGGATGCTAATGTGGACGATGAGGTGGTGTGCTCGAATGAGGTTGCAATCATTAAGTGGCTCCATGAGGATGGTGAGGTGGCATGTACCGATGGGATGTTGCTACGAGATACAATTGAGATGGAATTGGGAGTTGGAGTGGCCAGTGAAGTTATAAGGCCCTTCCCATCAATAGTGGCAGAAACAAGTGTTAGTGGTCTCGGAAAACCAAACATAGCGCCCGACAGTAGAGATGCTAGGATAGTTGTAACTCAATTTGGAGTTAAAGTGCAATGGAATGAATTGAATGTAGATGATGCAATTATTACACCCGGTTTTGTTCGTAGTGCAAATAGCACAGATTTTTGAAGGCCTCCTATTGATGTTATAGCGATCTAGGTCTTTGACCCGTCCTTGTGGTGTTCTGGACTCGGATTTCATGGTTAGAAAGTATTATCTGCGTATTTTCTTCCTTCCACTCTTTGAGTTTGAGTTTTGGGATGTCTTAGGAGTGTTTGGAACTGGTTAGTTGCAAGTTGTTCAAACTTTTGTCGTCCAGAATTTTGGCTCTTCGCTCGAGGGAGGCTTCTTGCGCTCGAGCGAGCTTTGTGAGCTACCAGTACTTTTGCAAAAAAGAGTCATTCGCTCAAGTGAAGCTTCTTGCGCTCGAGCGAGGAATGCGTTTGAAAAACTTCTGAAGCTTGGTATTTTACGCTCGAACGACGCTTTTTGCGCTTGAGCGAGGCGACCTGTTTGTGTTTGGTCGCTCGAGCGAGAACTCATTCGCTCGAGCGAACCTGTCATACATCAGTTCACAACAATGCCATTTTGCTTCATTTTTCTGATCCCTTTTCACTCAAAAGCCCTAAATCAGTTCCTTCTCTCTCTAGGGTTCGACTTCTCTCTACAAATATACCTAGATCTAAGGATCTCTTCACCCTAGGGTCTTTGGAAAAGGGTAGAGGGCTGCAAGAGCTTTATTTTTATCCAAGAAGAAATTGGTTTCGTCATCTTTAAAGTTCCACCTTGTTGTTTGGGTTTTCTACTCTTGAGGTAAAGATTTTCTTTGAGTTATATATATATATATATTTGCAAGATCTAGATAATTTTTGAAATCATCCGTTGATAGTTTTTTTAAAAAATTGATTATTGATTCAAGAAAAAGAGTGATTTTGAAAGTGGATTTACCACTTGATCCTTTTAAGATAAAAATTGAGGGTTTTGAACTATGTTGATTAAAGAAAGATGTTTTTGGTGAGATTTCTTCAAATGTTTTGGAGATGAATGGTTTTGGTACGAAAACCTAGAAAATAGGAGTTTTAAAAAGATGTTGAGAAATTATGGACGATATTGTTATATTTATTTTGTATGTCAAAATAAATGAATGTTGAAAAATTTCTTATTTATATTTATATGAATGATGAATTTCATGGAGTATGAGAATTGTTGTTCATTTTGGAAATTGTTGTTCAAAATGTTGATCTAGTCCTTAAATGACTAATTATTGAGGATACTTGAGAAGAGGAAATTGTGTTATTCCTTAGATGATGAATTGGAATAAAAGTATTTATATTCATCTTGTGAAATTGTAAAGAATTGAAAATGGAAGAATTGTTGCATTGCATTGATCATTGTTGCATTGGCATATCAATTCATTTGATTACATTAAACTTTGAAAGTTGATTTGAGAACTTGCATTGAGAAAAAAATGTTGAGAAACAAGTTTCCATGAATTGGTTTTGGGATAAATACGGTGGTAAGTCTTGACAGGTGGTGTAGATGAAATTATAGGTATCGAGCCTTCTAGTCAATGCTGGTAAAAATGACGAATTGGTAGTACTTGTATAGTCTACTTGCAGACACCGACCTAGAGATTACCAGAGTTATATTTACCGCCCCCCTTAAACGAAATGGTTAAATGTTGAACAGTTGAAATTGCATAGCATCATTGAGCATAATGGTTTTCAAAAGATGAAGATGTGTTCTACTTTCAAAAAGACATGGCATGGCATGTGCATTAATCTCCTGAGACTTGTACAAAATGTATATACTTTGTAAATAATTTCCTACTAGGCTTTATGCTCACCCTATGGGATTTTTGTGCAGGAAAGGACGTGGTGAATCCGCCTAACTGAGGGCGTGGAAATGTGTGTGTTGGGAGCACAATGCTCTCTTTATGCATAACTCTGTTTTGTAAGCCAAGGGCTTTGTTTGTGTGGGTTTGAATAATCAATTTGTGTAACCGGGCTTAAGCCTTGGACACTTGTAAACCCATGAGGGTATTTATTTGTTTATGATATTTGATTTGGATCATGTAATGCAAGTGTGAGGATTTATATCCAGTTTTTATCTTAAAGAGCCATGAATATTGTGTTATCATTTGGGCATGAAAATTGGGGCATCACAGATGTTGAGGTAGTGTTGGGACAAGCCCATTTGCTTGAGTTTATGTTAGGGGAAGCTCAAGTAGGTGGGCCTGCTAGTGGACCGTGTCCTGAAGCAAAGGTAGGTGGTTTTATGGGCCTTAGTCAGCCACTAAGGGGTTCAAATCAAAACCAGTTTGGGGAAAATGGGCTTTTGGTGGGAGATACAAGCAACCATATGATAAGTTTTATATGCCCTAGGCCACGAATTAGGGGAAATAGATACAAAGGATGGAGGAAATTATCAAGGTCTGAAACAATTCTGGTTCAAAGAATGGTAAGATGGGCAAAGGTTACGAGGATAACAGGGGCAACGCTAGCTGGGAGTTGGCACAGGGGAACTTGGTGCCGGGCGGTTATGGTAGCCCTATCCTCATCCTCATCAACGGCCAATCAGAGAGAGAGGTGGTTGTTGGATGAAGCTAATGCAATAGTATAGGTAGGGAAAAGTCTTAGGCTAGATTGTAATAGGAAAGAATCAGAAGTGTTGGCTAAGTATATGGAGTTGGAGTTGAAGAACGCGGAGCTTACAGCAGACTGTGAGGGGACAGCTCGTCCATGAATTCCATGGTTAGTTGGTTTTGGTGTTTGCCCAGTTTTAAATGAAAATTTTGTCATGGAATATAAAAGGGTTTGGTAGAGGTAGGAAGAGGAGGAAGATTAAGTCAGTATTCCGTGATTGGGGGGTAGATGTTTTTTTCCAGCAAACGAAGAAAACTAAAGTCCTCGAAAATTTTATCCTGTCTATTTGGCCCGAGGCTGAGATGGAATTCATGGTAATTGATCTTGAAGGGTTTGCACGTGGTTTACTTTGTGTTTAGAACCCATTAGTGTTCAGTTTGAGTAGTTGTTACAGTGGTAGGAATTTTGTCCTGCTTTCAAGTACCATTCTTCCCGCTTTTGACTGCGTCCTAATGAATGTTTATGCTCCAAATGATGTGTCGCGTAGGAAATGTTTACGGGACACAATTATCAGGTTATGTGATGACCGGTACGTTGTTGCCTTGTTCTCTTGAGTTATGTCAAATTTGCCTTCGTAAAGTGTTGGGTTTTGAAGCGCGGTTTTGTCAACAGTTGGATTCGTGGTTCTTGAGAGCTTCTTCTCAAATTTTTGGATGTATTTGTTTCAATTCCAAGTTTACACTCGTTTCGGGGGGTTGCGGGGTTGGCACCGGAGGGTTGGGGGAGAAGCCAGAGTTTTTTCGGACTAAAGGTCAAGGGTCGCACGTGCAGGGCCTTGGGCCGCACGTGCGGGAGATTAAGACGCACGTGCGGGAAGCTGAGGTTTGGGCTGTGTACACACTGCCTAAAAGGCAGGTGCGGAAGTGGAGGTGCGGGGGAGACCACATGTGCGGGGTGAAAGGCGCTCACGCGTCTTGAAGACGCGTGACAAGCGTGTGTTTGCCCCGTTTTTGTGCATTTCAGCTATATATTGAGTTTTTACTCCTTTTTCACTTTATTTTTGATATATCACTCACTCTCTCTCTACAATATTTCTCTATTTTTCTCTTATCTCTCTCTACCCAAACTCTCCAAAACCTTGTATTTTGTTTTGATCCCAAGAATTCATTGGGATTTTGGTGCTAGTTCCTTGTATCAAAATGATGAGCATGTCGAGGGCTTCGTCTTGACCAGTGGAGATCGTATTCTAGTGAGGTTGATTTTTGAACTTTTCTCCTCTTCTCTCTTGAGGTAGGGATTTCTTTGATCTTTTTCAATACCTTGTCTATAGATAGACATGTGGTAAGTTTTTATTGCATAAAAACCATGTGTGTTATGGGTTTTGTGAAAATCGTGAAGGGGATCTAAGATATGGCCTTTGAGGTTGAGATTTCAGAAATTGGTTGTTGTTGGGTTAGTTTGGGAAGTGGTTTAACATGTTCATGTTTAGAGAGAGGTAAAAACCTAATTTTTGAAAAGATGCTTAATGGTTAAAAAGGGGTTGAAATTATTGATTAGTTGGAATAATGAATTAAGGGGTTTAAATGATGAATTGTTGATTAAGTTGAGATTAATCGAGTCTCATGAGTTTTAGTATTTATTTTGTGTTGGGTTGTCCATGGTTGAGTATAACAAGTTGGTAGCTTGCAATTGCTAAAAAGGGAGTTAATCATGAGATTGGAAATGTTGGGTAATACATTTGAGCAGATTATGACTTTGGTATCCGGGTATTGAGTTTTTGGTTAAATGAAGGAAACGAGTCTCATTTATATATATATATATATACACATATATAATTGGTGTATTGTGAATTGGAAATTGTGGAAATTGACCTTGGAAAGGTAGAAGAAGTTTATAACTCTTTCCCAAAAATTAAGAAATAACTTGGTAAAAGTTGAAAAACTTGGATTATTATTAAATTGTTGGACTTAATGCCTCAAAAGAAATTGGATGATTGTATTACATGTATTTAATACATATGGTTTAAAGGTTTTGTCATTGGTCATCGCTGGAGAATGACATTGTGATATTGAAATAATTATGTGTATATAGTACACTCGGGTTATTTGTGTATGTTGTGCAAAGTGATGATTTGAAATCGTGCTTGTGCTGAGAATGAGAGGTACCACTACCTTCCAGCTAGCGCCTGGAGAATTGGTTGTGCTGAGAATCAAAGGTACCACTACCTTCCAGCTAGCGCCTGGAGAATTGGCAGAGGTGCCATTACCTTCCAGCTGGTGGCTGGTAAATTGGTATTTTCATTGTGGAAAGATGTATCCTTGGCTCACCGTGCCTGAGGCAGGTAGAGTAGAATTTATTTATCGTTATTGTCCCAGTGTATTTGGGTTTATCAAGAGTTATGGTGTTTATGTTTCTGGAGGGCCGAGTTGCCTCATTTGTGGATTAGAAAGTTGTTGATTGCTTGTTATTTTCCTTTTATATTAAAGGTATACATGCATAGATGAATGTGTTGAAAAATGGATATGCATACTGTATTAAGATTGCGAGTGATATGAAAGACATCGGATACTTGTGAAAATGTTTTGAAAAGGAAAATCAAGTGTAAGTCTGGAAAGTGAGAGAAAATATAACGGTTTCAATGGAATTGTGTTAAAGAAATTGTCATTGTCATTGTCATGTGAATTTGGAAAAAGGGTAACAAGAAAAAAAAAAGTGAAATGTTTAAGTCATAGAATGAAATGAATGACTTTGAGAAAAGGTCTTTCATACGTATATTTCTATACAAACTATCACATTATTTATACAGGATGAGACTAAGCATTCATGATCATAGCTATCTGTAAGTTGCTATTATTTGGGATCATGTTGAGATTCCTACTGGACTTTATGTTCATCCCACGTTGCTAATCTTTTTCAGGTGAACATCGAGATGTGTTTTCAAAGTCATGGATCTTCATTACCTGTTGGCCACGGGGCCTTTTATTTGGGGGCGGAATGCCATTTATGTGAAAGGGTTGAACCCTTTATTTTACTTTAAAGATGTAAGACTGCGGGCAATTTATTTAGTTATGTACAGGTTGCATTTAATTTGTATTCGGATAAGAGAATCTTCATTTATTCTTACTCATTGATGTGAAGAGTTTTCCGCATATTATCTCTGAAATTGAATTAACTTAATGAATATGGTACTAGTTCTAAGTAATAAAAAGTGGGGCGTTATAGGTTAAAATCCCTGTTTGTGTTTCCTTGGTGTCTAGAGGGTGATTTTAACGAAATAAGGAATCTTGGGGAAAGAAAAGGCTGTTTTGCTAAGGGTCAAAGGATGAGGGAATTTAATCAGTTCATTGAGTCATTGGAAGTGTCTGATTTGACAATGTTGGGGAGGAAGTTTACGTGGTGTAATGCCTTAGAAAGGGATAGAATGGAGTCAAATTGATAGATTTCTTATATCTCCGGAATGGTTGGGAGTGTTCAATGGTAAGGTGTGGGGGCTACCAAGAGTTGTCTCCGATCACTGTCCAATTATACTAGTGGAAGATGCTCGGGACTGGGGGCCAAGACCGTTTAAGTTCATTAACACTTGCACCCTACATCCACAATTTCTCCGAGTAGTGAAAACATTGTGGGAGGACTTGGTGGTCACTGGATGGGTAGGGTTTGTCATTCATTCCAAGATGAAGGCCCTTAGAGCTAAACTAAAGGAGTGGAATATTCATGTGTTTGGCAATGTTAAGCAGAAGCTCAAAGAAGTTAAGGATGAGCTCCATTTGCTAGATTTGTGTACAGAATGTAGGTAACTTAATGTCACTGAACTGGCTAAAACTAGATTGCTTAGAGATGAGGTTTGGAAGTGGAGCAAATGACAAGAATGGATGTGGTTGTAGAAGTCTAGATTATCATAGGCATTAAAGGGTGATCGTAATACTAAGTTCTTCCACATTATGGCAACCAATAGACAGAGTAGGAACTTGTTAAATTCTTTAGTAGTGGAGGGCTCTCAGTGTGATGATCCTGCAATAATCAAAAGGGAAACATTCAAGTTTTTCGCTACCTTGTTCAAGGATGATTGGAAGGTTAGGCCTTCATTGAATGGGCCATTTAGCACCATTGGGAGTGATCCTGTGGCTTCGACAATAGAAGATGAATTTTCAGAGGCAAAAATTTGGATGGCTATAAAGGAGTGTGATGGTAATAAAGCCCCGTGTCTGGATGGCTTCAACATGGCTTGTTTCCAAAAATGTTGGAAGATCTTTAGGCCAGACATTTTGCAGTTTTTCAAGGAGTTCCATCATCATGCAAAATTATCAAATGATATTTCCAGTTCCTTTATCACTTTAATTCCAAAGAAGGACTGCCCATTACCTTGCTGGATTATCGACCAATTAGCCTAATTGGGTCGATATGTAAAATTCTCACTAAGGTGCTTGTTAATAGAGTAAAGACAGCCCTACCTAGGGTGGTTAACAATGTACAATCAGCATTTTTGAAAGGTAGGAATATTTTGGATGGGGTTCTGATAGCCAATGAAGTTCTTGACTGGTGAAAAAAGAGCCATAAGCAAGGGGTCATACTAAAACTTGATTTCCAAAAGGCGTACGACACAGTAAATTGGGGATTTCTACTGCATATGTTGCAAAATTCGAATTCGGCTCTAGGTTCATGGGGTGGATTAAGGAGTGTGTTTCTTCGGCAAGAGTATCAGTGTTGGTAAATGGGTTGCCTATGAATGAATTTTGCCCTGAAAGAGGGCTACGATAGGGTGATCCACTGTCCCCTTTCCTCTTTCTTGTTGTGGTTAAGGCATTGAATATTTTAATGATCAGAGCCAGGAATTTGGGCCTAATCAGAAGTGTGAAAATAGGAACTAGAGAGGAGGTATTATTGTATTTACAGTTTGCAGATGACACGATTATATTCTGTGAAGCTGATAGAGGTGAGATTCTGATAGTCAAAAGAATGCTTTGGCATTTTGAGTTAATGTCTGGGCTCAAAATTAATTTCCATAAAATTCGTGTTTGCAGAGTGGGCGTGGAGGACAGTGTAATGAAGGGCTTCGCTGACATTTTAAGATGCAAGAGTCAAAAACTTCCTTTCTCATACTTAGGACTACATTTGGAGGCAAGTCCTAGAAGACTCTCTTCTTAGAAGCCAGTAATTGAAAAGTTCAAACTTAAGTTAGCATCATGGAAACAAAAGCTTCTCTCCTATAGGGAGTAGAGTTACCTTGATTAAAGCAGTGCTAAATAGTTTACCGGTATATCATTTCTCCTTATTTAAAATGCCAAAAGGTGTAGCAAAGGTACTTGATGTGGTACAAACAACCTTTTTGTGGGGAGGTGCTAATCTGAAACGGAAACTGCACATGGTAAAGTGGGGAGAAATAACCAAAAATAGGCTTTTAGGCGGCTTGGGTATCAAGGATATTAGAGAATTCAATGATTGTTTGCTAGCAAAATGGTGGTGGAGATTTGGCAAGGATGACAAGGCAATGTGGAAGATTGTTTTATGTGCTAAGTACATCTTATCGGGTGGGTCCTGGTTTCCTTTCGCGGATGAGTCATGTAGACTGTCCACTATGTGGGGAGGAATTTTAGCAGTGTTTAGCCGTAATTCAGATCTGGGGAATTTTTACATAGCCAACTACATGATAATCCCAGGGAATGGTTCTCAAATTCGATTCTGGGTTGATTTGTGGCTTGGTAGTCATCGTTTGTGTTCGGAGTTCCCAAGACTTTATTCTTTGTCTATTGAGAAAAAGGTTTCTCTGTATAACATTGTGGAAAGGAAAAGGCAATCAAATGAATGGGTCTTTAATTTTTGAAGAGTTCTCCAAGCTTGGGAGGTGGAGGAACTAGGTCAGCTTTGTGCCATGTTAAATGCGACGAGTTTTGATTCTTCTGGGGTAGAGGACAGACTATGCTGGAAGCTGATAGTACAGTTATGATACAACGGGTTCCTGGCAGAACGGGTCGGACTGATCCACGCTTCTCGAGCAAATATCCGAGTGGTCAAGCCCACCTGAGAACCTGCACAAGAGTTCAATGGGGAACGGAGTGTCCCCCAGTGAACCCTCCGATGAGCAAGTTAGAGAGAGAGAAGTGGAATGTAGAGATATGAATCAAAGATAGAAAACTTAACCTTTTTCTTGTCTTCGACTTCCGCTTATATCTTGTAGTAATCATTTCGTTGTCCCTCCCGACCTGTCACCTTGGCCGAAAGTCTATGTTTTAGCTCACCTTATTCATGGTGAAGCTGTTCTGTCTCGACGAAGAGGTGTTGTCGTAATAAATGCTGTGAGGGGCTGCATTAATGGCAATGTGCAGTGGCAATAACTTTGCAGATCTTTGTCTGCTGATGTGGCTTGTCCTTTGCCTGCCATATGTCTAAATATCATTGGCTCTTCATGCCATGTTGGCTTCTAGCTGTTCTGGACCTCATCAATTGGGTTGTGTATTGGGTTCTAAGTGACGGGCTTGGTTTGTTCATAGTGGGCTATGGCCTTTATGGGCCTAACCACGTCAGTAGTCCCCCATTCCCGAGTGTAGCTTTAGTCCAACGAAGGGAATACTAATGAAGAAGATGGGGGTTGTTAGAAATCGGCAGGATGGAGGCCGACCGGTAGGGATGACCAAGTGGATGGACTAACCGTGAGGAGGGCCGACCATAAAGGGTGGCCGAGTGGAAGGACCGACCATAAGGAGGGCCGACCGCGAAGGGTGGTCGAGTGGAGAGGCCGACCGTGTGACCGTGAAGGGTGGCCGAGTGGAGGGGCCGACCATGAGGAGGACCAACCATGAAGGGTGGCCGAGTGGAGGGGCCAACCATGTGGAGGGCCGACCGCAAAGGGTAAGATGAGGGGGGCGCAGGGCTCAAGAGGCAGCGTGTCACGTGGTGACTTGAAGTGGAAAAGGCAGGGTAAGGGGAGGGGGTAGTGAATCGTGGTCGGACACGTGGCAGCATCTCACGATGGGGGAGGTTAGGCGTTAGGCCAGAAATGAAACGATTGGTCATTATGGGTGTGGAAAAGATAGTTTTGGAGGATTTTTGAAAAGTTTTCAAACTGGCAAAAATTAGCTGTGATCCTTGGAATACGGGCAAGCCTTGGGCTTTTGGTATTATTCGATTTACCTACTTCTTGACAAAAAATCAAAACATTCCAAGTGTAGGCTCCTTCGTTGCTAGTGATACGCCTTTGAGACATTTTGTGGAGTATCTCATCCCAGCAGCTGAAGCTATTCGCAGATACACGAGAGAGATGGCCCAAGAGGAAGCAACAACTGCAAGAGTCGACCCACTGGGTGACGGTGATGCGGTAGACTTGGCGGAACGATACTGCGCAGAGCATAGGGGCGGAGAAGAAATGAGTCAGGCTGTGCGAGCTCGCACTACAACAATGATGTTTGCCGCGAGACCAATTAGCTAGGTGGAGTCGGATCATTGGCACACTAAACCGGATAGATACGTGCTGACAGCAGAGGAGTTGGAGGGAATAAGAAGGAAGTACCAAGTGCCCTCTGAAATAGGGCTAAGATTGCCTACAGCCACGGAGAGGGCATCGGACGTGCGGCCGGATGAATTCAGCTTATATGAGGAGACATTCTGAGGGGGTTTGAGGCTACCTCCCCCCCGAGTGGTGGTGGACATTTTGAACAAGCTGGAAGCGGCGCCAGGGCAACTGATGCCAAATGCCTGGAAGATAATAATGGCCTGCGCGAGTACCTGGCTTCAGGCGACTGGGGGAGCGGTGATGACAGTGGAAGAGTTCTTCTCCTGCTACAAGGCCTCTGGTCAACAGGAGACTTGGGTCACTCTGCAGGCGGTGGCAGGGAGAGGGTTGGTCGCAGGGCTTCCATCATCAGTGAAGGGATGGAGGCCAAGATGGTTTTTTGTGATGGCGAATGGTGGGGCGGGAGTTCACGAAACGTGGAAGGTGCCCACTAAATTGGTCTAGCCAAAGTTGGACAAAGCGGCGGAGGACCGAGTGAAGAGGGTGAGGGAATGGAGGGAAGAGAAAGGCGTGAGATGGGACGAGTTGGTCGTGCCCTCAAGGTTATTTGCCCTAAACTTGGGGCCGCAACCGTTGGAAGGGGATCCAGCGAGAGAGGAGTTGGAGAGGCAAAGGAAGGCGGAGGAGGGGGAGGAGGAAAAGAAGTTGTTCGTGCGAGCGGACAAATATAAGGAGACCCAGCTGGGGCCTGCTCCGAAGCCGATCCCTAGGGAGCGGATTCGATCGCGAACCAAACCGTTGGGAGGAAAAGACTTAGGCAGTTTTGAGCCGCGACCGCCCCCGGTTGATCCAGTGAAGGAAAGAGCAAACAAGGAGGGGGAACCTTTGAAGAAGAAAAAGAGGAGGAGGGTGGCCACGGAGGTTGCTGAGGTTGATAGAGATGCGCCCGGTTTGAGAGTTGGGAATGAAGAGGGGCCATCGTTGAAGAGGATGAAGGAAGGGGTGACAGAGGTGGTTCTAGAGGTAGAGGTCGTAAGGGTCGCCCCCGAAATACAAGTGGAAGGGTAGTCAATTGGTCCTGAGCCAAGGGGAGAGGAATAACCCTAGGGGGGTCCTACGCCCCAAGGAGAAGGAGAGAGGGCCAGGTTGAAGACCGCCATTTTCCACGCCCCGACCGTGTCTGGCCGGCTGGAGGGACAAGTGTGGGAGGCCAAGACTGCTGCCGATCGGTTGTTGGGTGTAACAACCCATATACCGTTTACCGATAAATTACTGAATTACCTACTGATTACTGCTAAACTGGACTGCTTGTGACTGATAATTGAACCAACTGAAGTACTGAACGGACTGATTGGAAACTGGAACTGAATTGACTGAGCATATCTATCGTATTGCATTTTTATCTTTTCGATTATTTGATTATCTGTTCATGTTTTTATGTTTAAACTGCAAATTGAAAGCCTTATCGGCGGCCGAATTGAAAATTGTTTAGTGTTTCATGATTAGTAGAATTTTTGCGATTTAATGGTATACTTATCTAAAATGTGATTAGGTATGATTAAATTAGATTAAAATAAGCTAAACATATAAGTTGCCTTATTTACGGAATTGCCATTGAGTGGGCCTTAGTTTATTCTTATTGTTGAGCTTCATCACACTTGAATTAAAACATTTCCTCAGCTCTATTCCTTGCCTCAACCGACCTTAGAGAGAGAGTGAGCTAGAAGAGTGTTTCATCTTGAATTTTGCTTGTCAATTGGTGGAATTGAAGACTAAATTGCAAACTTGAGCTTGTATTCTCCTAATTGAAGACTTAGGTATGAATTTCAACCCCTCATTGATGTCCTTAAGGTTGATTCTTGTAGGGTTCATGCCAATTAGGGAGCTAAGCCATGAATTAGTTCTAGCATATTGAATTAGAACTCATTTCATGCATGCATGTGTGTATTGATAAATTTTGAGTTGATTTCATGGAAAATTGTCACATGCATGTTCATAATTAAACTTAAGTCCATGTTTCCTACTTGTTTTGAAAAGAATGAGCTCATTAGAGCATGTTTTGAAGAGGTAAAATGATTTAAATTCATGCATGTTTGCATGTTCTTCATGTTCATGAAAATTGACTTGAAATTGGGTTTGACTTAGACACCCTTGGGCTTTGATTTACCAAATTGATCTTTGAAATACATAATGTTATGTGTTTACAAGTGTTTTTCTAGGTTTTTAGCCCAAGAGGATCAAAAATTTGGCTTTTACACTTGATTTTGAACTTGGGACTCAAATCTGGATTTTCTAGATTTTGAGCCTACGCTCGAGCGAGGAAGTCTACGCTCGAGCGTACACTCTGCGACTCTGCTTTCCGCTCGAGCGAGAAAAGTTACGCTCGAGCGTGAAATGCGTGCATCCAGTACTTTTCATGAGTTCACAGTCCGTTCGAGCGAGGAAACCTACGCTCGAGCGAGGACCTGTGTCTTACGCTCGAGCGAGGGTCGAGCGTCCATCGAGCGCAAAATTGGAGCATCCAAAGATTTTTATCAGAAGACATACCCGGCCGAGCGAAGGAATTGACGCTCGAGCGGAGATCCTTTTTTTGCATGTCCACTTGAGCGTAGAAAGCCACGCTCGAGCGAGACCCCTGTTTTCTGAAAATTTTGTAAAGTGTTCAAAAGTGCATCTTTGCATCCTCTTTCCATCCTAGGCATTCCTAGGGCATATTTAAGGCATTTTAAAGAAGATATAGATGTAGAACCACACCGAGGCAAATTAGGGATTAAGTTAATATCTTTCCCAACTGTGAAACTTAGTGTGTGTTCAATCTGTTAACTGTATAAGGTTGGCATCTTGAGGAGACGCTCTAGCCTACTGTAGCCCAGAACTCTGTGAGTAACAATTGTGTAAAGATATGTTCAAATGATTATTTTCTGAACACTGAATTGAACTGTTTACTGAACTGATATTGATTACTGAATGAATGTATGTCCTTTATTTCTGAACTGTACTGTGGCATCCTTAGCACCTACTATTTACTGTTATTGTTACAGAGATCTCTGTCGGTTCCCTCGTTGGAACCACTACTGTTTACTGATTGATGGCCATCGTTACTGTTTGGTCTTTAAGACCTACTGCTTACTGTGCTGTTATGCTAATGGATGTACCACATATGACTGATTGTACTGAATCACCGAAATACCATTTAATGAACTGTTTTCATTACTGTAAGGACATTCATTCTAAACCCCTTTACGCATTATGTTATTCACTGGGCTTTAGCTCACTGTTTATATATATATGTAGGTGTACAGGCACCAGACCGCAGCTAGGAGCGTCGGGGTAAACTCCAGTTTTGTCGAGCCAACCACCGTGCCTCACTATGAGGTTCCGAGCCTGTCAAGCTTAGGCTTAGGGGTGTTTTTATTTCCCCGTCTGTCTTGGACTGTTTTTATATCTTTATATCGTTATTCTTGCCGTTTAATAGGAGTTAAGTCCCTGCACTGTATGTTGTAAATGATGTATATATTGTTCTGCACTGTGTATGCATATATGTATGAAGAAAATCTTTTGGCATACAGACCGTCACAGCTCATTGGACATAGTTTATTTACCACATCGGCTTCCGCCATGCCCCTGTACTCTGTTTTTTGTACTCTTATCGCTCAAGAGGCCTTGATAATCTCAGATTCTTGGCGATTCTGATACTAAACCCATAGGGGCAGGTTTGGGACGTGACAGAGTGGTATCAGAGCGATACTTAACCACAAGTTATACTGCACACACGTGTCCAAATGAGCTATAGGGTGTCCTAGAAAAGCGATTAGGGCATTCATAGTCATGATAAGTGTGTGGTGATTGAATATATGTTGACATGTTAATCTGTTTAAACACATGACTGCTTACGTGATAAACTGTTTAAGTATGTAACTGTTTATGATTGAAGCTGTTATAACTGCTTATAGTGAAATGGATAATGCAAACGCTGCTACTGAACCTGAATCATCCGAGGCCAAAATGGCCAGACTGGAAAGAATGTTGGAACGAATAACTGAAAGATTAGATCAACAATGTAACCAACAAATTTCACCTCCTCCTCCCAGACAAATGAACAGAATGTCAATGTGAATGACGGGGATATAATTGCTCTCACCCAGAAGTTCAGCAAACTGAAACCGCCATCCTTTTAGGGAGGCCTTGAACCATTAAAGGCTGAAGCTTGGGTTCTTGAGACCGAAAAACTGTTTGAGGTTTTTCCATGTTCTGAGGCACATAAAGTGCTGCTGGCTACCTTTACTCTGCAAGAGGAGGCAAGAAGGTGGTGGATGCTTACTCGTGACGACAGTACTGCTATGACTTGGGCTCAATTCAAAGTAGCCTTCTTTGAAAAGTACTTTCCTCAGTGTGTCAGGGACAGGAAGGTCACTGAATTTGAACAGTTAAAACAGGGCACCATGTCTGTTGCTGAATATGAAACGAAGTTCACCGGGCTTGCTAAATATGCACCATACATGGTGGACACCGATTATAAGAAGGCCAGAAGGTTTGAAGGCGGCCTGAATATTGCGATACTAGATAGAATAAATGTACTGAAATTGCCGACTTATGTGAATGTCCTTAACCGAGCCTTGATGGCTGAAGCAAACATCGAGGCACTGAAAACTGAAACACCAGCATGTGAATGGCGTGGTAAAAGGCAGAATTTTAAATTCAAAAAGGGCAAGCATAACCCATTGAGCAAGAAACAGAATACGGGGTCAACAAATAGCCCCAGCCAAGGGAGTGGTTCCATATCGCCCTGTTCCGAATGTGGTAAGAATCATAAAGGAGTTTGTTATAAAATTTCTGGTGCTTGTTACAGGTGTGGCAAGGTGGGCCACATGGTGAAAGATTGCCCTTCCACTGCTCCGGGCAATAGTAAAGGCAGCAGCCGCAAAGATCAATCAGAAACACCAAAGCCTAACCCCAAAGCTACCGAAGGAGCCTATGAGGCGGTAGAGTGTTTGCCCTATCCGGAGACGTGCAAAATATCAAAATCTGGCTTGTGTCAGGTATCCTCTCTATTTATGCTCAAAATGCATATGTACTGATTGATTCGGGGTCTACACATTCTTATGTATCGCATGCTTTTTCACGGAAATTGAATAGACCCTTAGAGCCCATGAATTATCTGTTAGCCATATCATCACCCGTAGGAGGATCCATGACATGTGCATATATGTATCCTGCTTGTGAGATCATTGTTGGGGATATGCATCTGTTTATTGATTTACTACCCTTGAACATTGATCACTTTGATGTAATATTGGGGATGGACTAGTTACAAAAATATCATGCCACTATAGACTGTGTAACAAAACAAGTAGTTTTCCATGCACCTGGTTTGCCTGAGTTTGTGTTTAATGGGAGTGGAGTAGTACCTCCTCCGTATTTGATTTCTTCAGTGAAAGCTGTTAAATTAATTAGAAAGGGGTGCAAGGGGTATCTGTGTTCCGTATTGACTATATCTACTGATGATAACGCTAAAACTGATATAAACTGTATTCCTATAGTCAGAGAATTCCCAGATGTTTTTCCAGATGATCTGCCAGGGGATTTGATTGATAGGGAAATTGAATTTACTGTGGACGTGATTTCGGGTACACAGCCAATATCTAAAGCTCCTTACAGAATGGCTCCAATTGAACTGAAAGAATTGAAAGTGCAACTGCAAGAACTGTTAGACAAGAAATTCATCAGGCCCAATACTTCACCGTGGGGTGCACCGGTTTTGTTTGTAAAGAAGAAAGACGGCTCACTGAGACTGTGTATTGATTACCGTGAATTGAACAAGATAACTGTGAAAAATAAATACCCATTACCGCGCATTGATGACTTGTTTGACCAGTTACAGGGTGCTCAAGTGTTTTCCAAGATTGATCTTTGATCGGGGTACCATCAACTGAAGGTTAAACCAGAAGACATTGACAAAACTGCTTTTAGAACGAGGTATGGACATTACGAATTTCTAGTTATGCCTTTTGGAGTTACCAATGCACCTGCAACATTTATGGACCTCATGAATAGAATCTTTAAACTGTACCTTGATGACTTTATTGTTGTATTTATTGATGACATATTGATTTACTCCAAAAGTATAGAAGAACATGAACACCATCTGAGACTTGCCCTGCAGACCCTAAGAGAACAGAAACTGTATGCTAAACTGTCTAAATGTGAGTTTTGGCTTGATCATGTTATGTTTTTGGGGCATGTTGTTAGCAAAGATGGAATTTCTGTTGATCCGTAGAAAATTGAAGCTGTAGTGAACTGGCCTAGACCAACGAATGTGACAGAAGTCCGCAGTTTTTTGGGATTGGCTGGATATTATAGAAGATTTGTCAAAGATTTCTCCAAAATTGCATTACCATTGACTCAACTGACACAGAAAGTGGCATCATTTAACTGGACTAACTAGAGGGAATCAGCATTTCAAGAGTTGAAAACTCGACTTGTGACTGCACCTGTTCTTACCTTACCCTCAGGTACGGATGGTTATACTGTATTTAGTGATGCTTCTCATAAGGGTTTGGGATGTGTTTTGATGCAGAATGGGAGAGTAATTGCTTATGCTTCCCGACAACTGAAACGACATGAAAAGAACTACCCAACCCATGATCTGGAACTCGCGGCAGTAGTGTTTGCACTGAAAATCTGGCGCCACTATTTGTATGGGGCAACATGTGAAGTGTATACCGATCACAAGAGTCTAAAGTACTTCTTTACCGAGAAAGAACTAAACATGAGACAACGGAGATGGCTAGAACTGATCAAAGACTATGATCTCCAAATTCTGTATCACCCAGGAAAAGCCAACACCGTTGCCGATGCACTGAGCCGGAAGTCGATTGCAAACTTAGCTTGTTTGCTCACCGGACAGAAAGAGCTGCTTTGTGACCTTGAAAAATCTGAAATTGAGGTTGTTTTGAGAGAACAATGTGGAACACTAGCCGCTATTTCTGCTCAACCAACCTTGATAGAAGAGATTAAAGAGAAACAGCAACAGGATGACTTCTTGAAGAAGATCATCAAAGAAAGGGAAATTAAACCGAGACCGGGTTTCAAATTTGAGAACAATGTACTGAAATTTCAAGAAAGACTGTGTGTACCGAATGACACCGAACTAAAAAGAAGAGTTCTGCAAGAGGGCCACAATTCAAAATTGTCTATCCACCCGGGGAATACGAAAATGTACCAAGATTTGAAACAGAATTTCTGGTGGCCGGGAATGAAGAAGGAAATTGCCGATTTTGTATCAAAATGTCTTCATTGCCAACAAGTCAAAGTAGAACATCAGCGACCCGCAGGGTTACTGCAACCCTTACCCATACCAGAGTGGAAATGGGAGCATATCACGATGGATTTTATCGTTGGTTTGCCTCGCTCCAGAAAAGGTATGGATTCAATTTGGGTTATTGTTGATAGACTAACCAAATCTGCTCACTTCTTACCTGTCAAGACAATCTATAATGCGGACAAATTGGCTGTTATCTATATTGATGAAATTGTGAGACTGCATGGAGTGCCTGTGTCTATTGTTTCTGACAGGGATTCGAAGTTTACATCGAGGTTTTGGCAAAGCCTACAGACTGCATTGGGTACTGAATTGAGGCTGAGTAGTGCCTATCATCCTCAGACAGATGGACAGTCAGAAAGGACCATCCAGACTCTAGAGGATTTGCTGAGAATGTGTGTCCTTGATTTTCAGGGAAACTGGGAAAACCATTTGCCATTGGCTGAGTTCGCCTACAACAACAGCTACCATTCGAGTATTGGTATGGCGCCTTTCGAGGCATTGTATGGCAGAAAATGTAGATCTCCGATTTGCTGGGCAGAAGTTGGAGATGGGCCTTTGCTTGGGCCCGAGATTGTATATGAAACGAATGAAAAGATAAAACTGATACAGCAAAGACTGAAAACTGCACAGAGTAGTCAGAAAAGTTATGCGGATGTCAAAAGACGGGACAGAGAGTATGAAGTAGGTGATCATGTTTTTGTGAAAGTGACACCTATGAAAGGCCAGACTCGTTTTGGAGTCAAAGGCAAGTTAGCACTGCGGTATGTCAGACTGTATGAAATTATTGAGAAAATTAATCCGGTGGCGTATCAAGTTGCGCTCCCTCCTGAAATGGAGCATATGCACAACATCTTCCACATCTCTATGTTGAGAGCCTATCTCCGGGATCCCTTCCATGTGATTGAACCTACTCGTATTGTGTTGAGTGATGACTACACTTACGAGGAACGGCCTATACAGATTGTAAACAGACGGATCAAGAAACTGAGAAACAAGGAGATCCTGTTAGTAAAAGTTGACTGGCAGAACCATGGTGGTGTGTATGCCACTTGGGAAAGGGAAGATGACATGGCTAAGCGATATCCTGATTTGTTCACACTGGATCCTGTTTTCTTCCAGAATGACGGTAACTCGAGTTTAGAGGACTAAACTCCCTATAAGGAAGGGAGACTGTAACAACCCCTATACCGTTTACCGATAAATTACTGAATTACCTCATCGACATCGCTAAACCGGATCGCTTGACCGATAATTGAACCAATCAAGTAATCGAACGACCGATTGGAAATCGAACCTAATTGACTGAGTATATCTATCGTATTGTATTTTTATCTTTTCGATTATTTGATTATCTGTTCATGTTTTTATGTTTAAACTGCAAATTGAAGGCCTTATCGGCGGCCGAACTGAAAATTGTTTAGTGTTTCATGATTAGTAGAATTTTTGCGATTTAATGGTATACTTATCTAAAATGTGATTAGGTATGATTAAATTAGATTAAAATAAGCTAAACATATAAGTTGCCTTATTTACGGAATTACCATTGAGTGGGCCTTAGTTTATTCTTATTGTTGAGCTTCATCACACTTGAATTAAAACATTTCCTCAGCTCTATTCCTTGCCTCAACCGACCTTAGAGAGAGAGTGAGCTAGGAGAGTGTTTCATCTTGAATTTTGCTTGTCAATTGGTGGAATTGAAGACTAAATTGCAAACTTGAGCTTGTATTCTCCTAATTGAAGACTTAGGTATGAATTTCAACCCTTCATTGATGTCCTTAAGGTTGATTCTTGTAGGGTTCATGCCAATTAGGGAGCTAAGCCATGAATTAGTTCTAGCATATTGAATTAGAACTCATTTCATGCATGCATGTGTGTATTGATGAATTTTGAGTTGATTTCATAGCAAATTGTCACATGCATGTTCATAATTAAGCTTAAGTCCATGTTTCCTACTTGTTTTGAAAAGAATGAGCTCATTAGAGCATGTTTTGAAGAGGTAAAATGATTTAAATTCATGCATGTTTGCATGTTCTTCATGTTCATGAAAATTGACTTGAAATTGGGTTTGAATTAGACACCCTTGGGCTTTGATTTACCAAATTGATCTTTGAAATACATAATGTTATGTGTTTACAAGTGTTTTTAGCCCAAGAGGATCAAAAATTTGGCTTTTAAACTTGATTTTGAACTTGGGACTCAAATCTGGAATTTCCAGATTTTGAGCCTACGCTCGAGCGAGGAAGTCTACGCTCGAGCGTACACTCTGCGACTCTGCTTTCTGCTCGAGCGAGAAAAGTTACGCTCGAGCGTGAAATGCGTGCATCCAGTACTTTTCATGAGTTCACAAATCCGCCGGCGAGGAAACCTACGCCGGCGAAGACTGGTCTTACGCTCGAGCGAGGGTCGAGCGTCCATCGAGCGCAAAATTGGAGCATCCAAAGATTTTTATCAGAAGATACGCTCGAGCGATGGAATTGATGCTCGAGCGGAGATCCTTTGTTTGCATGTCCGCCGGCGAGAAAGCCACGCCGGCGAGACCCTGCTTCAAAAATTTTGTAAAGTGTTCAAAAGTGCATCTTTGCATCCTCTTTCCATCCTAGACATTCCTAGGGCATATTTAAGGCATTTTAAAGAAGATATAGATATAGAACCACACCGAGGCAAATTAGGTATTAAGTTAATATCTTTCCCAACTGTGAAACTTAGTGTGTGTTCAACCTGTTAACTGTATAAGGTTAGCATCTTGAGGAGACGCTCTAGTTTACTGTAGCCCAGAACTCTGTGAGTAACAATTGTGTAAAGATATGTTCAAATGATTATTTTATGAACACTGAATTGAACTGTTTACTGAACTGATATTGATTACTGAATGAATGTATGTCCTTTATTTCTGAACTGTACTGTGGCATCCTTAGCACATACATCGTTATTCTTATTCTGAGATCTCTGTCGGTTCCTCGTTGGAACCACTCATTTCTTGATTGATGGCCATCATTACCGCTTTGGTCTTTAAGACCTCGCCATCGCATCGTTATGCTAATGGATGTACCACATATGACTGATTGTACTGAATCACCGAAATACCGTCTAATGAACTGTTTTCATTATTGTAAGGACATTTATTCTAAACCCCTTTACGCATTATGTTATTCACCGGGCTTTAGCTCACTGCTCATATATATATGTAGGTGTACAGGCACCAGACCGCAGCTAGGAGCGTCGGGGTAAACTCCAGTTTTGTCAAGCCAACCACCGTGCCTCATTATGAGGTTCCGAGCCTGTCAAGCTTAGGCTTAGGGGTGTTTTTATTTCCCCGTCTGTCTTGGACTGTTTTTATAATACTGTATAGACTGTTACTGTGCCGTTTAATAGGGGTAAAGTCCTTGCACTGTATGTTGTAAATGATGTATATACTGTTCTGCACTGTGTATGCATATATGTATGAAGAAAATCTTTTGGCATACAGACCATCACAGCTCATTGGACATAGTTTATTTACCGCATCGACTTCCGCCATGCCCTCAGATTGCTTCTTCAGTACTCGCTCAAGAGGCCTTGATAATCTCGGATTCTTGGCGATTCTGATACTAAACCCATAAGGGCGGGTTTGGGTCGTGACATTGGGAGTAGTGGAAGATGCAACCGTTCGTGTAATGGCCAGTTTTACCGAGGCCAAATTGCTAAAGGGGTTGTACTCTGCCCAAATGGAGGCGAACGCCTTGGCAGGAGCCCTACTTCAGAAATCAGTAGCTGCAAAGATCGAAGCGAGGAACGATAAGGAGAAGTTGGGGCAAGTGGATGCCCAACTTGAAAATATCAAGAGGGAGAGCGTAAGCTGGAGGAGGGCAACGCGGAGTGCGTGTGCCAGGGGCTTGGAAGAGGCCAAGAAGGCGAAGAAAATGAAAGTGTTAGCGATCGTGCATCGCAACGTTGCCACTCGAGCCCAAGTTGAGCTGCTCGCAACCAAGTTGGAGCTGGAGGACGAACGCCACAGTCTAGTGTCGCTCGAATTCCAGCTGGCTGGCGAGCAGAAGAAGCTGGGGGACGCTCAAAAGGCCTGCGTGGTCACCACCGAGCGATTTGAAGAGGCTATGACCAGTAATGAAGACCTGCACGCCCAGCA
The DNA here is from genome assembly GCA_025200525.1 of Camellia lanceoleosa. Taxonomy (NCBI): domain Eukaryota; kingdom Viridiplantae; phylum Streptophyta; class Magnoliopsida; order Ericales; family Theaceae; genus Camellia; species Camellia lanceoleosa. The sequence continues at coordinate 55,186,487 of CM045760.1, forward strand.
GATCAAAGAAAAGGAAGCAGCAGATCTGAAGATTGCTGGGCTACAGAAGGAGCTGGAAGATGAGCGTGCGAAGGCAATGGAGGAGAGGGCGAGGTTGCAGAAGGAGTTGGAGGAAGAAAGGACCAAGGCAGCCTCTGAAAGGGTAGCATACCCCGATTTATATGTTGCAGCAATAGAACAATTCAAGGGGTCTGCTGAATTTCAGATGGCAGTTGATGCCGCGGTCGCCAGCAATTTGGCGAGGAGGTGGCTGGGGGGACGGGTACGTCGGGAGTGACCGCTGGGGGCAGGGCTGAAGTAGAAGTTATTGAGAGCTTCTAGCGGTCGGACTTCTACAAACACAAGATGGCTGAGTTCTGGGACTGCGGGTGGAAGATGTTCAAGCGTAAAGCAGAGAGCTATTCCCAGACTTAGACTTCAGTGGTGTTAGAATCGATGAGGACGACGTGGCCCAGACCCCCCTAGATGAGGGGATTGAGGAAGAAGATCTCACTTCGAGTGAAGAAGAGGAGTGAGTGGAGTGAAAAAATATGTACTTAAGAATTTTGGTTGTGTTTTGTTTTATTTTGTTTTTTTTTTTTTTTGTTTTTTTTTTTTTGAATTGCTGTAATGGACTTATGTACAAGTTTGTGAATAAATAAAATTTGAGTTGTGTTCTCATTTGATTGTTTTTACTTGTGCATCTGAGATGAATGAGAATGGTGACTTGTGTGTAAGGCTTGTGTATAAATTGTTATGAAGTACGAAATGTAAGGAAAATTCGACGCAAATCCAAGGTTGGAATGTAAGAAAAACTGGATGCAGAATAGAGTTAGAAAAACTCAATGCAAATTGGAGTTGAATTGATATTTAAAGGCTCAATGCAAAGTAAAGTTGAGAAAATCTCCAAGTAAATTGAAGTTGAACTTGTATTAAAAAACTCAATGTAGAGTGAATTGTAAGGAAAACCTTAATGCCCGGTGAAGTTTAACTTTGCAATAATGGTAAAAACGTGAAGTTTGTGAGTCACGACCCAGCAAGGAACTAGTCTGACTTGGAGAATGTTGAACTGGAATTTGACTAAGTATACTCAGTCCGGTGGGGCGCTTAATGCCCAGTCTTGGACGAGCTTTTCCTGCTCGGTCAGGCTGAGGCTGTAAGTAGTATGTTATGGGCGAGTTCTTTACGCTCAGTCTGGCTGAGGCTTTGTGTCGCTCGGTCTGGCCGAGGCTTTTGGTGCTCAGTCTGGCTGAGGCTGTAAGTAGTATGTTCTGGGTGAGCTCTTTATGCTCAGTCTGGCTGAGGTTTTGTGTCGCTCGGTCTGGCCGAGGCTTTTGGTGCTTAGTCTGGCTGAGGCTATAAGTACTATGTTCTGGGCAAGCTCTTTATGCTCAGTCTAGCTGAGGCTTTGTGTCACTCGGTCTGGCCGAGGCTTTTGGTGCTCAGTCTGGCTGAGGCTTTTAATGAGTGATGCAATCAAAATGTTATTGAGACACCACATAGAGGATTGAGATATAAAATTGTCATGGAAAGTGTGGCCGAATTGATCAAAAATTTACATTATGTAAGGGGAGAACAAGAATGTGCAAGTGTGTAAATTTGCCAAAAAGAAAATATAATAACTGAGCAATAAAAAAGTAGGAATTTATTGAAAGTAACGCTTCAAGTGTTCGGCGTGCCATGGGTGAGGGAGGTCTTGACCTTCCATGTCCTGAAGTCGGTAAGTGCCCAGACATAGTTGGGCTTTCACAACGTAAGGTCCCTCCCACTTGGCTACCAGTTTGCCCTCAGTCGGATTTTTAGTGGCAAGAGTTACTTCGCACAAGACAAGGTCCTCCACAGCGAACTCCCTTGGTTGGACTTTGCAGTTGTAGTGTGTTCTCATTTTCTGTTGGTATGAGACCAATCTGACAGCAGTGGTTTCTTTGAGCTCTTCGATTAGGTCAAGGTCTGCCCGACGGAGCTCTTCGGTTAGTTCTGGGTTCGGATGCAAAACCCTTGGGGTAGGTAGACCAACCTCCACTGGGATGACCGCCTTAGCGCCGTATGTTAAGCGAAAGGGGGTCTCCCCACTGGGGGTCCGAGCGGTAGTACGGTAAGCCCAGAGTACATTCGGTAATTCCTCAGCCCACAGTCCTTTAGTAGCTTCTAGCTTAGTTTTGATGATCTTCAGAAGGGAACGGTTGGTAACCTCGACTTGGCCATTGGCTTGGGGATGACCAGGGGAGGAGAAACATAGTTGGATCTGGAGGTTTGCACAGAACTTCCTATACTTGGCGTTGTCGAATTGTTTGTCGTTGTCGGAGACGATGGCTTGAGGGATGCCAAACCTGCATACGATCGCATGCCAGATGAATTTGGTTGTGTTCTGCTCGGTAATGGTGGCGAGGGGTTCTGCCTTTACCCACTTGGTGAAGTAATCAATGGCAACAATCGCGAACTTAGTCTGGCCTCGGCCGGTGGGAAGTGGACCAACTAAGTCGATCCCCCATTTGGCGAACGGATAAGGACTGCAAAGTGTGATCAGCTCTGTAGGAGGAGCATGGGGGATGTTGGCAAAGCATTGACACTTATCACATTTGAGTACGAAGTTAGTCGCATCTTGGTTGAGAGTAGGCCAGAAATAACCAGTGCGAAGTATCTTGTGGGCTAGGGACCTGCCGCCTGAATGATTACCGCAAATACCCTCATGGATTTCTCGCATCACATAGGTTGCTTGAGTCGGATTGAGGCATTGCAGATACGAGCATGAAAAGCCACGTTTGTACAAGACACCACTGACGAGGATGTAATTGGATGACCGGGCCTTAACTTTGGTGGCTTGCTATTGGTCATCAGGAAGTTCCCCCGTTGTCAAAAATAGGAAGATGTCTGCCGCCCAAGGGATGGGCTCATTTTGGAGGAACTGTACTTCTTACTGGTTAGGAGAAATGGCAGGGTGGGCTAGATACTCGAGACGGACACCACGGGTGAGATCGAACTGGTCTGCGGAAGCCAATTGAGCCATCTCGTCTGCCTTAGAGTTTTCTGCCCGAGGAATGTGCTGGATGTGAAAAGTATTGAAGAGGCGAACAAGAGGAAGTGCAATATCCCTGTAAGCTCGCATTGTGTCCTCCTTTGCATCGAATTCTCCCGTAATTTGTCCGACAATGAGCTGGGAGTTGCTGAACACCCGGATGTGGCTGACATCAATGTCCCTGGCTAGGCAGAGACCTGCTATCAATGCCTCATATTCGGCCTCATTGTTACTGGCATCGAACAAGAAACGGAGAGCACATTTGCAATAACCACCCTCAGGGGCGGTGAGAATGAGACCAGCTCTGCTGCCTTCTTTGCGGGATGATCCGTCGACGTTGAGAGTCCAAGAATGAGGGTCTTCTGGCTCGATAGGGATTGGTAGGGGTGGAGAGGCCGTGGTTGGGGTAGGATTGGTGAACTCCAGGATCAAATCGGCGACAGCCTGCCCCTTAATTACAGTTCGAGGTCGGTAGGAGATGTCAAACTGGCTGAGTTCCACTGACCATTGCATGAATCTACCAGAGAGCTCTGGTTACTGCATTACCTTCTTCAAAGGTTGGTCGGTGAGGACCACTATGGAATGGGCTTGGAAATAAGGGCGGAGTCGTCTGGAGGTGGTGACCAAGGCCAAGGACAATTTTTCTAACAGTGGGTAATTCTGCTCGGCGCCCCTGAAGGCCCGACTGATGTAGTAGACCGGCCGTTGAATAGAGTCGTCTTCCCTAATAAGAGCTGCACTGACTACGGTGCTTGAAACGGCTAAGTAGAAGAAGAGGGGTTCGCCAGTGATTGCTTGAGAAAGGAGGGGGGGTTGGCCATGCACTGCTTCCACTGCTGAAAGGCCTCTTCAGACTCGGTCGTCCATTCAAAAGTTTGCCGAAGAACTTTGAAGAAGGGGAGGCACTTATCCGTTGCGCGGGAAATAAAGCGGTTGAGGGCGGCAACTCGGCCAGTGAGTCTTTGAACTTCCTTAACCGTTCTGGGTGACTGCATTTCAATCAAGGCCTTGATCTTTTCAGGGTTAGCTTCAATGCCCCATTGGCTGACCATGAAACCTAAGAACTTCCCAGATCCTACACCAAAGGCGCACTTCTCCGGGTTGAGCTTCATTTGGTACTTCCGTAGGGTGGTGAAGGTCTCTCGCAGGTCGGTCAGATGGTTAGCGGAGAGTTTGCTCTTGACTAGCACGTCGTTGACATATACTTCCATGTTTCGACCGATCTGATGCTGGAAAACGGCGTTGACCAACCGTTGGTAGGTGGCCCCAGCATTTTTTAGTCCAAATGGCATCACACGGTAATGGTAGGTGCCTCGGTCGGTAATGAAGGAGGTGTGTTCTCGATCAGATGGGTGCATCAGAATTTGGTTATACCCAGAGAAGGCATCCATGAAGCTGAGCATTTGGTGACCAGCGGTGGCATCGACCAGCAGATCTATGCGGGGAAGAGGATAACTGTCTTTGGGGCAGGCTCGGTTAAGGTCTGAGTAGTCGACACAGAGTCGCCATTTACCATTGTTCTTGTGGACCAGGACCACGTTTGACAACCATCTAGGGTAATCCACGTTCTTAATGAATTGTGCCTCAAGGAGCTTGTCAACCTCTGCGGCAATGAGAGTATTGCACTCCGGATGGAAAATGCGCTGCTTCTAGCGGTAAGGTTGGAAATGGGGTTCAATGCTGAGCCGATGGGTTATAAATGCGGGGTCAATACCCGGCATGTCTGAGTGAGTCCAGGCGAATACATCGTTGTGCTCGATCAGGAGGGCAGTAAGGTCGGCCTTCGCTCGGGGAAACAGTTGGCTGCCGATTTTGGCAGTTTTCGTCGGGTTGGTGGGGTCGATGGGAACCTCAACGAGCTCCTCCATAGGTTTCCCTCTGACCAGCTCGTCCTCATCCCGGACGTCAAGCCCTTCAATGATCATTGTCTCATTTAGCTTGACTTCTTTCAGTGAGGGAACATAGCATTCCCTGGCCACGGTCTGTTCTCCCCTTACAGTCCCGACCCCCAGATCGATGGGAAACTTAATGGCAAGGTGATAAGTTGATGTGATAGCCTGAAAGGCATTTAGGGCGGTGCGGCCAAGGATGATGTTGTAGGCGGATGGGCAGTCGACAACAAGGAAGGTGAGCAACTTTGTAGTCTGCCGTGGGTACTCGCCAATTATGATGGGAAGATCGATGAAGCCGATGGAGGTCACCCGATCACCAGTGAAACCGACCAAAGGGGTTTGGAGAGGAGACAGACTTTTCTCCCCAATTTTGAGCTGGCGAAAGCAGTTGAGAAAGATGATGTCTAAAGAACTACCGTTGTCGATGAGAACTCGTCTGACCTTGTAGTTGGAGAGGAGGGCAGAAATGACGAGAGGGTCATCATGAGGGTAACGGATGCCTGTACAGTCGGCGTCCGTGAAGGTGATAGGCTCGGTCCACTGCTTGGGCTGTTTGGGGGGTCAGTCGACCGTAACAACTGCTTTGTCTGAGCCTTGCCTTATCTTTCTGAGTTCTGCCCTCTGAGTCGAGCAGGATGGTCCCCCACAAGCAAGGCTGCCTGAAATGACTCTGATTTCTCCAACAGGTGGAGGGGGATTGCCTGGCGGCCGAGGTTACTGTGGAGGGCGATCATGGCCTTGGTTAGGTTGGGCTGGCTGCCGGGGGGGCTGCACCAGCGGTTGTTCCTAGAGGGTTCAGTTCTTTGCCTCTGCTGAGGGAGGATGTCCATGAACCGGCTAAGACGTCCCTAACGTATTAGGGTCTCGACCTGATCTTTGAGGTTAACGCACTCATCGGTGTTATGGCCATGGTCCTGGTGAAAACGACAATATTTGGATTGGTCTTTCCGATTGGAAGGGGTTCGTGAAGGTTGGGGCCATTTGAGGGGGTAGTCCTGCTGGATCTGATTGAGAACTTGTTCCATGGGGGAATTAAGGAGTATGTACCGCTCGAACTGACCGGGCGGTCGAACTAGTGCCGACCGGTCAGCTCAGGGGGGTCGGTCAGCATAGTGCGGTGTTTGGCTATTATACTGGATGTTTCTGGGTTCTGAGTCTTTTCTCTTTTCTCTGGGGGTCGGGTTTTTGGTTATTGGATCTTGCCGGACGGCTAGGGAATCCTCAGCATTCATGTATTTTTGGGCTTTAGAGAGTAGGGCTTCCATGGAGGTTAGGGGGTTTTTAGAGAGGGAGAACAGGAAATTAGACGACCGCAGATCGGCCATGAAAGCAGTGAGGATGACTTTGTTATCATTTTCTGCTACTTGCAGAGCTTTGGTGTTGAAGCGGGTAACGAAACTGCATAACGACTCCCCCTCGGTCTATCGAATGCTGAGGAGTTGGGTTGCCGGGCGTCGCTGGTGCTGGGCTCCAATAAAATGGCTGAGGAAGGAGTCACTGAGGTGCTGAAAAATGGAGACGGAGTCTGCCGGTAACTGGCTAAACCACAATCGAGCTGACCCCTTCAGTGTCACGAGGAAAGCTCGATACATGATCTCGTCAGGGAATGCATGGAGGACCATGAGGGTTCTGTAGGTCTCCAGATGGTTGACTGGGTCTGTCGTACCGTCAAAAGAGTCGATGGTGGGCATCTTGAACTTAGGGGTTAGGGGTTTGTCCCGAATGGAGGCAACGAAGGATGAGTTTGCAGTGGTGGAGGGTTTATGCTGAATGTTCTGCATGACCCCTTAGAGTTGGAGCTTCATGGCTCGGAGCTCTACATCCCAGAGAGGAATGTGGTCACCACCAGAGGGCATCGGGGGCTGGACGCTACTAGCCTCCCCTTCAGGGGTTGGCGCCAGGATCGATGGGTGCGGGGGTGGAGGTGGTGGGTTTGTATTTGGAGGAGGAGGTCGCACGCCTTCCAAGTTGGGTGGATAGGGCGGCTGGATAGTATGGCTCGGGGCTCGTTCTTGGTTAGGTGGAATATCTGGAGGTAGTGGGGGGCGTAGGAAGGTTTCTTTAGAGTAAAGCGTTAATCAGGGCTTGATTTTGCTCGGCCATGTGGTTAATGCTGTTGGTAAGCTCGATAAAGTACTGTGGCGGGTTGTTTGGGTTGGGGGAGTCGGCTTGATGGTCGGCGGTATTATGGTGAGAAGCCATGAATCTTGTCGTGACCATACACTTTGATGGGTAGTAGGAAAAGGTTATTGGGACAGGGTCTCCGGCGACAATGAACACAACTGGCATGCGGAGTAAAGCAGTTCCCACAGACGGGGCCAACTGATAGTACAGCTATGATACAACGGGTTCCTGGCAAAACGGATCAGACTGATCCACGCTTCTCGAGCCAATATCCGAGTGGTCAAGCCCACCTGAGAACCTGCACAAGAGTTCAATAGGGAAAGGAGTGTCCCCCAGCGAACCCTCCGACGAGCAAGTTAGAGAGAGAGAAGTGGAATGTAGAGATATGAATCAGAGATAGAAAAATTTAACCTTCTTCTTGTCTTCGACTTCCGCTTATATCTTGTAGTAATCATTTCATTGTCCCTTCCGACCTGTCACCTTGGCCCAAAGTCTATGTTCTATCTCACCTTGTTCATGGTGAAGCTGTTCTGTCTCGATGGAGAGGTGTTGTCGTAATAAATGCTGTGAGGGGCTGCATTAATGGCGATGTGCAGTGGCAATAACTTTGCAGATCTTTGTCTGCTGATATGGCTTGTCCTTTGCCTGCCATATGTCTGAATATCATTAGCTCTTCATGCCATGTTAGCTTCCAGCTGTTCTGGACCTCATCAATTGGGTTGTGTATTGGGCTCTAAGTGACAGACTTGGGTTGTTCGTAGTGGGCTATGGCCTTTATGGGCCTAACCACATCAGAAGACATCCCTCTCAGGTCAGTTTACGATTGCTTCTCTTTATAATTGGAATGTGGTAGGTGTTTCCTCTGACGTGCCATATTTATTATGGAATAATTTATCCCCTCTGAAAATGCAATTTTTTGAGTGGTTGGCATGGAAATGTAGGGTCAAGACAATGGCTTACCTTCAGAGAGTTGGCGTCTTAAGTGGTAGTGTTTGTAATCTGTGCACATTCTGCAACTCCGAAGTGGAGTCTGTTAACCTTGTGTTGTTATTATGCTTTATTATCTGGAAGGTGTGGTCAAGTTTGGTGGATTGGTGGGGCTTACAATGGGTTGTTCCTGAGACAATTTGGGGCCTTCTTGACTGGTGGGCGAGCGTCAAGTTTAAAAAGTTCGGGGAGCAGTGTGGAAGTCTATTCCAGCGGCTCTGTTGTGGTCCATTTGGAAATGTAGGAATGAATGTGTATTCTCAGGTTCGTAACCACAGTTGGATTTGCTCTCTGATCGTGTAAAGGTTCGGATTGCTCTTTAGGTTAGGTATCATCATCCAAGATGTAACTTCACAGTTCATGATTTGGTGTTTAATTGGCAGCAAATTCGATGTTCAAAGTGATGCAGATGGGTTTTTCTTGCAGCAGACGTGCTGGTTTCTCTGCTTCGACAGATTGTACTGATTGGACCCTGTATTGGTAGCTATTAGGGATGGGTCTGAGGTGGTGTTCTGAGCAGTTGTAGGTCTGTTTGGGGAATGATTTGTTGAGAAGGACAGAGGTTGCTAGTGCTGATTGTGGATGGTTTTCTTGCTTCTGATTATTGGGTTTGAGCTGCTTGGGTAGTGAGCTGGTGGTCTTGGTTTGCAATAGGTTTTTGGGTCTGTTTTGTCTACATATTATTTTGGGTGTGGCTAGTATTTTTGTGTTTATTACTCGCCAACTTTTGTTGTTATGCTTGCATATGATTGAGCGATCCTATCAGTGCCAATTTAGTTGGGATTGATTTGTTTCGTCATGTTGCTTTTTTGCACTCATTGTTTTCTCCTTTATTGATGCAATATCTTTGTTCATCAATAAAGTTTCTTTCTTTTGCTGATCCCAAAAAAAAAAAAAAAAAAAAAAAATTTGATTTATAAGATTTCATGTTTATTATATATATATTTTTTATATATTAACAACAAATTGCACCCATAATTCAACTTTTTTTAGGTTAATGAAGTTACTAAACAAGCCTATCCCGTAAATAGATTACCACAAGATATATAGATTTGACATATAATTTTTTTGGGGTTTAGTTTTTGTGGGGTTTCTTTTTTTTTTTTTTTTTTTTTGTTGTCAAAAGCATTTTATTTTATGTAATTTTATGGAGTCTTATATGTGCCAAAATTTAAACTTTTGACCTCTCGGTAAGGTGCAGAGATTCTAATCAAGTAAAAATTTGTTATCCATCAAACATAATCAGAAAAAAAAATAATAATAATAACTTTAAGAAAGAAAAAGATGTGTGTCGCTAACCTCACAAGAGTCAACATTTTGGAGATACTTGGGAGTGGCCAATGAGGGTGTGTAGTGATAGAAGCAGTCACTGCGAATTTTCTTTGGAGGGAATTGTGAGAATGGAATGAACATTGTTCCCTTTAATGCCTTCATTTGTTCTCCTTCTCTCAATCCTTCTCCCACTAACCATGTCTGCAAAATATTCAATTCATCACCATTACTTCTCAAAATTAATTATAAATCTCAATTTTCTCATATAAAGGTTTTAAATATCAGATTTTGATCTTTTAATACCATAATTTATCGATATATGACTATATCACCTATATGGATAAGTATTCCGTTACCCTTATTTAAAATCATGTATCTAACATAAATTTTTGCTAAAATTTTCCTTTTTTTTTTTCTCTAATTTTGTGGTTGTAAAGAATCCTATAGGACTGGAGCTATTATATGCAAGTGGTGTAAGTGAGTTTCAAAAATTTTATTTTATATTTTTTTTCATATGATTTTATAATTATTTTTATATTTCAAAATGGCCTCATTGTAATTTTCAAAATACAATATTTACTTGTTGTTTTAAAATAAATAAAAAAAATTCAATTTTCCCCCACTAAAATTGTGGAAAATGAATTTTCTAATCTAAAATTTTTACACGTCTAAAATTTTGTTTTTGCTACTCTATAATTTCAACACTGCTTATAATTTACTAGTTGTTTTGTAGTTTTTGAAAAAATCCAATTTCGTTTTTACCCATCTAAATTTTTTTGTGATAATGTGTATATTTTTTTGCCTCCGATGAATAAAAATTCTCACTTTGTTTCTACATACAGCAACTTTGAATCTCTTGTTTGTGATTGCTTTTAATCTAAGTTACCCTTTTCTATAAAGATGATATAGAACATTATTTAAAAATTATGCTCACTCAAATCATCTTTCACATTTAAAACAAAGGGACTCTATTTGCAAATGATAGATTATGAAGAATGGGACTTACGTTGGGATAAAGAAGAAAGAAGAAATTAAAGGAAAATTTACCTTGAGAGCATAAGTTTTGGCAAGGACCAAATTATTTGAAGCCTCAGTGCCAAGCATTAACTTAAGCTTGTTATACTCATCTTCATATAGTGTGGACACCTATTGGATATTCAAGTTGTGTAATTAGTAGATGAAGCAAAATTAAGAAGTACATTGGCATGGTTTGAGGCTAAGATTGACCTAAACAATTTTGAGGAAACTGTATTTAAAGCGAGAATATATCAAAATAATTACATTTTTTGGAAGTTCAAGTGAGTTTGTGTCCAATGCAGTTTTCACTTGTTTACGATTGCATCTCTGTAAAAGTATATTTATTTTTAGTTGTTTCTACATAAATATAATTTTCTCAACAATTTTTTCAAAAATACTATACGTTGAATTAGAAATGCTACGTGTCTAAACAAATATATAAAAAGGCATCTAAATTTTAAAATTTGTGTAGCATATTCAATACGAATGCGGCTCACACCATAATAAATTTAAATTTATATTAGATATTTTTTTGGCTAAATTTAAATTTGTGTAGCATATTCAATACGAATGCGGCTCACACCATATAAAAAGGCATCTAACTTCTTCTTGAGGTTTAGAAAAAAAAAATTACACCAAACACCCAAATTTGACATAATTATATTATTTTTTTTTAAGTTTTAATTCATATAATACATATATAGCTTCCTGCTCGTCAGTCATTCATTCATCGTATTAATGGGAAAAAAAATGATATTATGATCTATTTTATGCTAAAATATATATTTTACTATTGATTATGTATGTTAGTTTTGTTTATTTTGTCCTTACTAAAAAGGAAATTGGTAAAATTAAGGTATATATATAGGATTTATTATATTTTTTTTAAACCACAAATGTAGTCTATGTAATGTACTCCCTTTGTTTTTTTAAGAAGTTGAAAATAAGAACATAAATACCTGGATGCCTCTTTGGCATAAAGCTAAGGCAATAGAATAAGAAACTTTGGATAAAATGCCTCTGAGGACGACTTGTGTTGTTCCTTTTGGAATGCTATTTAAAACAACAGCAACTGCTAAGCTACTCCCATCCACCACCTTCACTTTGAGCTGAGGGTGCCTTCTTATATAAAGCTCTCCATTCTTATTTAGTTCCTCCCCCTACAACATATATATATATATATAGAGAGAGAGAGAGAGAGAGAGAGAGAGAGAGAGAGTAATCGATTCATATATATCATGGAAAAAAATGAAAAATTACAAATCAGCGTAGAAAACTAAAAATAATTACAGGGAGGTATAGGGTGCAACACTTTCTATGGGTTTATAACACAGGAGGAGTTACATCCCATGTTTGTGTGATTACTTTTGATCATTTAGACTAAATTGTAATTTTTCAGGAAAAAATAATCATATATATGTTAGTATTTACACCATTGTTTAACAAATTTATTTATAGTGTATGTAGCTTAAAATTAAAATTTCATGTTTAAGCAATTGCGTTTTTGAAAGTTAGGGTATGTGGTTTTTTTTTTTTTCAACATATTTGCTTTTTTCAACTAAAAATTCAAAATAAGTTCAAAAAATCTTCTCTTATGCTAAGTTTGAGAATACTTTTTAAGCTAGCCTTTCCAACTGCAAATAAATTTTGCCAAACAACTTAAATGTGAGATTTATGTTCGAGAGAGAGAGAAAGAGAGAGAGAGAACTTGCCTGATTCATGAGACCTAGACTCAAAACTCTAATGCCTCTTCCCTCAGCTTCCATTATAGCATCCTCAATTAAGCTATTGATTGACTCTCTTTGCCATTGCATCCAGTACTGAGGTGTTAACCAAGAAATGTGATACCCACATGCATACATATAACACTTGCACATAAATGTTTAGTTGTCTTTTTTCTTTTTCTTTTTTTTAATGTTAAAAAATACAGAAATTTTGTTTGGAGGATTGTTTTTCATAATTCTTTATAGAAAATAAAATTTCTCAAAAGAACCCATTGTTTTATGAAACTTCAAAAAGTTATTTTCAAATTTTTTATGAGGGGAAAGCTTCCCCCTAGTCCACAATTGTGAGCTAGTTTCCTCAATTGGGTTCGTGGCTCCACCATGGGAACTTTTGGAAGACAAATATAACAAAATAATACAACTCAATTTAACAAATTAGTCTTCTTTCAATATACGAATGATTTATACATGAAACATACAAAATAAATAGATGATTATTTAAATGGATCTCGTAGTAAACGCTAGGAGCCCAATTGGCCAGTCTAATCCACATTTTATGTGGATTGAAAAGAAATTGTTCTCTTTTAATAAATGTTCTCTCACAAAATAAAACTAATGTGAAAACTACTAGAGTTGTGAAGCTTTTGATTGTTTCGATTCTATAAATATGAAAAACAAAAACAAAAAATAAAAACTCAACTAAACAAACCCTTATTAATGAGAGAAAAATGGATTGAAATGGTAGATCTCACCTGAATGTTATACTTAGGTATAGCCCAAGTTTGTAATCTGAGATTTCCAAAAATATTTCTCTCAACCACAAAGGTTCTACCATAAATCCGTGTAACCATCATGGACCAAAATGTCACGGGCCACATTACCCACAAGTACCATTTGGAGGCCTGAGGCCTAGAGGCAAGGGAGGCGAACCCGAGCCGGAGGTGGTAGATGGACTCCGGCGTTGTCAGATGTGTCAAATGCACTACATCCGGCGAATCCTCCGGTCGACGGAGTGAGATTTCATATAAGGTGTCCGTAGACTTGTCCAAAGTATCATAGATGTGATCGTAGATGGGCATGAAGAGTGAGTAATTGGTTCGAAATTGAGTATGGTGCAGAGAGTGAAACCTGTGACACACATCAAATAAATAAATAAATAAATAAGTATAGTCAATTATCTAGTATTAATTTAGAAATGAAAAATGTTATATATACTAATAAATTATACATATATATATATATATAATTAATGTACTACAACATTGTCAAGAAGCTTTGGATTAAAAAATACAAGTTAATTTAATAATGTGATAAGTGTCGCATCAATATGGAAAAATGTTTATGACATTTTTTTTTTATTAGAAACGAACTTGTCTCTAGTTTGTTGAAGCCCATAAAACTTATCACGAGTCTTCACTCGATAATTTGAACTATTTATTATTTAGATCACAATACAAAAAAGATGTTTTTAGTTCAATAAGGTCCATAATATTAGGATTTTCTAAGATAAAGAACATGCAACATTTTCATAGTAGATGAGGTCCCTCAATATTTTTACAAAGGAATTTCTTTTTTTACAGAGAAATTTCAGCTTTTCAAAAACAAAATTCAAATAAAATTTCTCTGTGACAAGTTGAAATTTCTATAATTATATCATTAAGAGATATTAACTAATAATAAAAAAATATATTAAATCTCTCATACTACCCAAAATTTGAGATCGATATTTCACTAATTCTCCCAATATAAGAAAAAAATCGAGTAGTTTTGGTGACAATTCCCAACCATTATCCCCACCCAACTTAAGGATGAGATCAACAACTTTATTTATTTATTTATGCATATATATACATATATATATATATTATATGTAAGATATTATGTACTAGTTTACTTGCATTAGATTGAGTTTTTACCGCTCAAACAAATCTTTCAAAATAGACTTATTCTCAACAATTTGTATTCCCAAAAATTTTATTAGCGAGTAAAGTCGAATCTAAAACCTTCAAAAGAATAAACTCCCAAATCCCAAATGGATTTGGAGTGGCTGCTATACGACTGCTGTGTAGCGAAATGTGCCTATTTTGATATTCCGAACCGTTCACATTTTAAAATATATCAAGTAAAACATGACTTTAAAAGATCAAGTTAAAGAAAAATTGTTTATCTATTTATTCACTCATATTTGTATCTACTTAAATACTTTAAGTCACTATTATTATTTATTTTTGTAGATATAAATATGATTAAATGAATGGGTAAATGATATCCGATTAACTTAATTTTTTGCAACCATGTTTTACTTGATCTATTCTAAAATGTGAACGATTCGGATTATCGAAATGGGTCCCGAAATGGCCCCATTTCGCTGCACAATAGTAGCTACTACAATAGCCACCCCAAATTCATCCCAAATTTCATCAATCAAGTCAAACCCTTTGGGGGTAAGACCAACAACTTTAATACATACAAACATTTTAAATTGAGTAATGCTAGATATTTTAGAAGTTCTACTAAAATTTCTATTAAATGTCTCATATGGGTATGAGACTCATACCATGTGGGTCCCACACCCATATGAAACATTTGATAAAAATTTTAGTAAAACTTTTAAGATCTCTAAGTATTTTTATTTTAAATTTGTTTCATTTGTAGTTATGAAGTCCAAATAAATCTAGTGGCCCCACACTAAATAGGTTACACCCTCACAGCCAGCGTCTCCAAAATTGTTCAATTTGATGACAGCTTAGTCTTAAATACAAATGAAACAAATTTAAGTATACTTCTTTTTTTTTTTTTTGATCAGCAAAAGAACCTTTATTGATGAAAAATCATACAAGATATGAGTTTACATCAAAAAAGAGAGGGGGAGCATCAAGCATCATAGCGACCTAACCCAATCCCAACTACGTTGGCACCGAGAAGGTAGTCCAATCATCTGCAAGCTCAACCCCAAGAGATTGGTGAGGAACCAAACTCGAAATAAAGAAGGACCACAAGAGACAACAAAGCCAAAATCCAACAAAACCAAATCAAACACCATGAGGATTTGCCCACAAACAAATTACAGAAGTCCCACAACTATATTCAGAAAGCAAGCAGACTGTAATGACTGCAGATAGAACAAACCAGTCCACAACCCAATGCCAGCCCAGAGCACACCTACTGCTAGGTGGCCAAAAGTAGAACAAAATAACTCCTTTTTTTTTAGCACTACAGCAGACCAAGGCAGCATACTATCTTGCAGTAGATCAGAACCAACATGCCCAGCAGTCCAAGGCAGATTCTTGAACACTTCAGGTGCTTGAATCTAAACTCCTCTACACAAGCCAGCCCTCCTTAATGCATACCAAAACATGATTCAAAACAACCACTATAGCAAAGAAGACGAATTGAGTTTAGAACTTCAACCCACTCCAGACAAAGACAGATCAACTCCGGCCACTTCAATCCACTCCAACCCCAACACCGGATCAACTTCAACCACACAAACCAAAGATCGAAAGACAAACATTCAAACAACGGTTCAACTTTAGCCACACAAAATGTAACCAAACACCAACCAGAGCTCCAAAGAAACAACCACTACAAAGAACCAAAACACCACCAGACCAACACTACCAAAACAGAACCAAAACTATGACCAAAACATCCAAGACACTACCAGTGCAGCAGCCCCAACCCTACTAACTGCAGTATGAGGATATTTAATTTCTTGGGTCAATTTAGAACTGCAGCAAAACAGAACCAATGCAGCAAAAAACTGTAGCAAAACAAAAACTTCAGCTGGGCCTCCAATCAAATAGCAAAACAGAGGAGCTC
Organism: Camellia lanceoleosa; assembly: GCA_025200525.1. Classification (NCBI taxonomy): domain Eukaryota; kingdom Viridiplantae; phylum Streptophyta; class Magnoliopsida; order Ericales; family Theaceae; genus Camellia; species Camellia lanceoleosa. Next base: position 55,202,320 of record CM045760.1, read on the forward strand.
TGGGTAAAGGACAACACTAACTGCAGACTAACTAAGAACTTCACACACTAAATACAGCCCCCCACCCATTCTCCATAAATAGCAGACAACCAGGCATACATCAGGCTAGAACCAAACCACCTTAGGCCTACCACACCCCAGATTTACACCTAGCGGTGCACAAACCTCTACTGATCTGAACCTTACTACTCTGAACTACTACACCCAGATATACAACCAGCATATAGACATCAAACTTCTACTGCTCTGAACCTTACTATCATCTGATCTGGTAGAGGTTGGACACTAAATCATGGACTAAATACTCCACCTTCAAGTGCCATTTGGACCACAAAGCTACCTGCACCTTCACTTGTTCGCAAAGAACTTGTATATCAGGAATAGCATCCTTAAATAAGCATTGGTTTCTCAACCTCCAAACTGACCATAAAACTACAGAGGGAATAATCCTCCAAACTTTGAGTACCCAAGACTTGAGATTATGTCTGCCCCCATTCCACCACTGCACCAGACCTTCTATAGAACCTGGAATAGCCCAAATCTGATCCCACTACTCTACCATGTGAAACCAGCACTTCCATACCAAAGGGCACATCAGAAGCACATGATCAACAGTTTCCACCTTCGCTTGGCAAAAAACACACAAGTTATTAGCACCCAAATGAAGAGCCCCAATTCTTTGAAGAAATGATGAAGTTTTAACTCTGCCACGCCAAGCCAACCAACAGAAAAATTGCATCTTTGGAGGGGCCAAACTCTCCCAAACCCCTACTGGGACTACTAGATTATTCCCACCAGCTGCAGCCCTCCATCTTCATACAGAGGCAACAATAAACTGACCTGACTTCTCTGCTAGCCATGAGCATGAGTCCTCAACCCCATCTCTGAGCCTAGGAGTGAAGAGCAGCATACCTACCAACCTCTGCAGCTTCTCTTCTTCCCAAGCTAGAAGAGGCCTTCTGAATTGAAGTTGCCACCTACCTAAGGCACCAATCTTTGCACTCATCTGCTGTAGGGTATCGTCCTTCTCTATGGATAAACTAAACAACCTAGAAAATTCATCCTTCAGCCCTCTGCCACCTAACCAAGGGTCGTACCAAAACTTTATCCTCCTCCCATTGCCAACTACTATTTGAACCTGTTCTCCAAAAAATTCTCCCAATTGCTGATTAACCATCGAAAGTTGGGAAGTATCCTTCCAAACTAGTGTGACCCCTACTGGATGATTCAATAAAGGACACCATCCCCCGCCAATTTTACCATACCTAGAGTAGATCACGTCTTTCCACAGAGCTTTATCCTCACTATCATACCTCCACCACCACTTTAGCAACAAGCACTCATTGACCACACCTAAGTCCCTTATGCCCAAGCCACCTTGATTTTTACCTTTTATGACCTCCCTCCATTTAACCATGTGTACCTTCCTGCTGGCAGTAGAACTACCCCAGAGAAAATTTGCTTGAATCTTAAAAATAGCTTTCACTATCTCCTTAGGCATTTTAAAGATTGACAGGAAGTATATAGGCAAATTAGACAAAGCCGATTTGATCAAAGTCAATCTACCTGCATACGACAACAATCTCCTTTTCCAAGAAGAGAGTTTCTTCTGAAATTTTGCCACCACAGGATCCCAAGTGCTCTTCCTTCTAGGATTTGCTCCAAGAGGCAAGCCTAAAAAATTAATTGGCAATTTATTAGGCAGACAGTTGAGCACCTTTGCGAACTCCTTGGTCTGGTCTTCACTAAAACCCACCCCACAAACCACACTTTTGTGGAAATTAATCCTTAAGCCAGAGATCACCTCAAAACACCTCAAAACTCTTTTAATATTGATGACTTCTTCTATGCCTCCTTCACAAAAAATGATGGTGTCATCAGCAAATTGAAGATGAGAGATGCCAATCGGATTAGAACCTACTGATGCTCCCTTAAATAAGCCCTTCTCAATAGCCTTACCCAACAAAAGGTTAAGGCCTTCAGCTGCTATAATGAACAAAAAGGGAGATAGAGGGTCACCTTGCCTTAATCCCTTTTGTGGTTGAAACTCCTCCGATGGTGAACCATTAACTAATATAGACACCATAGTTGTTGTAACACAAGTTTCCATCCACCTAATCCACCTTGCCCCAAAACCAAAACTCCCCAACATAGATAGCAAAAAATCCCAACTTAACAAATCATAAGCTTTCTCGAAATCCAACTTCAAGATAATTCCCTTCTTCCTAGCTCTGTGCCACCCATCTACAACTTCATTGGCAATCAACACTCCATCCAATATATGTCTACCACTAACAAACGCTGACTGCACCTCACTAATCACAGTTGGGAGAACCTACTTTATTCTTTTAGACAACACCTTGGCCAAAATCTTGTATATGGAACTGACCAAGCTAATAGGTCTATAATCACCTAATCATGAAGGACTATCCCTTTTAGGGATAAGAACCATGAAGGAGCTATTGATCCCATATGATAGCTTAGCATTAGTGTGAAATTCATGAAACAGTTGAACAATCTCACTTTTCATGATAGACCAACATTTTTTAATGCATGCCAAATTAAAACCATCGGGACCGGGGGCCTTGTTCCCGTCACAATCTTGAATAGCTACCCAAATCTCAGCTTCCGTGAATACTGCCTTCAATTTAGCGACTGCCTCTGAGTTAATAACATTAAAAGGGCCAGAAAGCTTTGGCCTCGCAGACCAACACTCTTTAAGCTGCTTGCTAAAGTGCCTCACCACAGCCTGTTTAATCTGAGCAGGTTCCTCCAAGCACTCCCCTTCCACACACACTGAGTCCAACAAGTTCTTTCTTTGTCTACTGTAAGCCATAATGTGGAAAAACCTAGTGTTTTTATCACCATTTTGAGCCCATAGCACCCTGGACTTTTGATGCCACAACCTTGCCTTATCTCTGCATAATTTCCACACCAGACTTCTAACTTCTCTTCTACTTCTAATACCTGCATCATCCAGAGACCTGCATCAAGCAAATCCCACTCATGTAACTCCTCCTCAGCAGACTTTAATAGAGAGTCAATATTGCCAAACACCTCCTTATTCCATATCCTTAGATGGGATCTTAAATCCCTCAGTTTCCTCATAAGTTTAAACCCAGCCCAACTTGACACCTGATTGTTTTCCCAAATCTGTTTAACTGCAGGCATAAATGAAGGGTGTGCTAACCATGGATTTATGAACTTGAATGGTTTGGGTCCTTAATCCCTTTTATCTTCCTTCAACAGAATAGGGCAATGATTTGATACAGTTCTAGGTAAACCCCATTGCTTAAAGGAGAATATTTCTAGCCACCTAGAATCCAATAGAAATCTATCTATCCTACTTCATCTCTCTCCATCCATTGCATTGCACCATGTGAACTGCCTACCTAACATAGGTATATCTGATAGTTCCAATTTGTTGATAAACTCATTAAAATCCTTCATCCCCCTCTTCCGCCTGGAGCACCCTCTCATCTCACTAATGAATCTGATTTCATTGAAATCCCCCCTCCACACATACCAAGGGCTTGGATAATGGGGAAAAACATCAATCAAAACTTCCCAAAACTTTCTCCTAGCTACGCCTTCATTTGGGGCATAAACATTGACTATGGTACACATAAAAGAAGAACTAGATATACCTGATAAAAGAACGAAATTCTTACTGCAACAACATTCAGTAAGCTTAAAAACCTCTAGCCTCCAGATGCTCAAAAGACCACCGACAAAACCTTCTGAATCCACTCCCATAAACTCCATCTCTTCATAAGGCCAGATAGACTTCACAAAACTAGCATCCACCGAACTTCTTTTAGATTCTTGCAGTAATAAAACATCCACATTCCTCTCCCTCACCAGCTGCTTAATTTTTTCCCTTTTTTCTAACCTACTCACTCCTCTAACATTCGAAGATAAAATATGCATGGATAAACTGATTTATCACCCTTTTTTCCCCAAAATACATTCTGCTACCTTCTATTTTCCTCAACTGCAAGTCTTTCCACATCGTTTTCCTCAAGCTCCACTATTTTGTTCACAACTTCTTCCTCTCTACCTTGGTACTGCAGTCCCAGAATTGCTCTCACCTTCGAAGTTGACTTCGCTTCTTCAATTAAATTCCTTCTACTACACCTCGATTGATTTTGGAATGATGACAAAGAGGAAGCTACAGCTGTTGCCATGGCTCTGAAAATGGCATCTCTTTGGAACCCAAAACTGCCGACTGCTCCCCTTTGTTTGTTGACAAAGCCTTTTTTACGATTGTTAGCTGTTGCCTTATCTGCAACTTTCTTGTCTTTACTGTTTGCAACACCATATCTACCTAAATTATTCTGAATGGAGTGAAACACATTGGGCTTAAACCTGGGCTGGGCCACACTCTCTTCCAATGTCAACCTCTCCCTATTGTCTAATCCACTGGGCAAAGGCCCAACATGCACCCCTTCAAGTACTACTTCAAGATTAATTTGTGATCTACCTTCCTCAGGCCCACACATCTCTGTACATGGCCCAGAAGAGCGAAGAACCCCATTTGAAATTTGAATATTCTTCATCATAGCCTGTTGTAAGTTGACAACTTGAACCATACCTTCCTCATTAGAATATGCACCTACGTTATCATGCCCCATGCCTCCCTGTAACACACCTTCGGCTACTGCATGTTGACCTTCATCATCCCTACCCACCATATCTGGTCCCTCTGGTTCTGTCTCCAGCACCCTACTCACCTCCGCGGATCTTCCCCCCATAACCTCCTCCCTTGGTACAGGAACTTTCTTGACACTCCTCCTACAATCTCCATTTCCTAATAATTAGTCCACCTCCTCATTAACTTGGGATGGAGGAAGACCTATAACATTACCCCGACTAGAACTTGAACTCGGACATAAACAGCGAGGTAATTCCTCACAGACCCTTACTGGATACAGAGTTCCTTTACATTCCAAGTGGACCATCGTATTGATCATCTTCATACACCTCGTTACCACTCGAACTCTACCTTGCTGAAAGGATTGAGGGTTATTAACATCCTCCTCAAGTTGGAACATCCTCCTCAAGTTGGACCATCGTCCCCCAATGAGTAGCTATGATGCGAAAGGTAGTGACACTCCAAAGATTAATTGGAATGCCAAAGCAACACAACCAAACACACCTCTCTTGCTCTACGTAGTGCCCTTCCCCCCATTCTTTAACTGAATCACACCACTCCTGGCCCCACGAACTCAGCTTGGCCTTCCCTTCCTTCATTTGTTGTACTAAGCTGAAGGTTAACACCACTAATCTATCTCCACACTCCCTTGCAATCACATCCTTCATCCCCCTTTTATACAACTCTGCTCTAAACGCCTTGAAAGCTAGAAAATTGCGCATTATCACCACTAAGCTTTCATACCCCCACCCATTACCTTCCTCAAATGTTTTGATCACCACCTCCTCCCCCTCACGAGCTCCACCATTAACCAGTACCTCGGCATATAATCTCTTTCCTCCCTGAAATTGAATCTACTGCCTCTGAAGCCGGTTTTGTATCCTCTTCCCACCTTCTTTCGTACCTATCCTCCTCCGCACCATCAGATCAAAACTTTGGGTCTTTTGAAACTCTACTTTTTTCACCAACAAAGCCCTATTATCATACCACAAACCATCTGTCTTCTGGATCGCTAACTCTGCAGCCACATCACAATCATACCTAACAAAGCCAAATCTAAATCTTGTTGCTTGCCTCCTTTTCCTTGGGATGAACACATCTTGAATGATACCAAACTTACTAAAAAGGTTGAACAATCCTTTGGGATCCATTGACTCTAGGATATAATCCACAAAAATGGTGATTAACCCTTGCTCCGACCAATATCCTCGCTGCCAAATCGTGTTTTTTCTTAATTGCATGACCAATAAGATTGTCACGTAAACAAAATCAGGTTAAGTTTCGCTCGAGTTTGGAATAAGATTGGAGCGTATTATTGAGTTTGTGAAGACCCACCACGGATCTTATTTCAATAATCCAAGCCGTTCAATGTGTAAAACTCATCGAGTACTTTATTACGGTAAAAAAATCACGTTGATCGGATATCAATAGCTATTTGATCGGACCATATTTTTGTCACTGGTACATATAATTTTCAAAAAAAATTGTTAACAAAAATCTAATCCAATCAAGTAACTATCGATATCCGATCAATATAACTTTTTAAGGGATAAAATACTCGATGAGTTCTACACATTGAACGGTTCAAATTGTCAAAATAAAACCTGTGATGGCCCCATAGGCCAAACAGTACCGTCCAATTCACTTTGTGGATCGGAAATGAGCTACTCCAAAAATCAAAATCAAGCTACAATTAGCGATTCCCAGCATTAAATTCAACAACTAATTGTACAAGATGATACAATGTAACTTGTCAAATATAGAACAAGCTACAATTTGTGATTCCCAGCATTAAATTCAACAACTAATTGGACAAGATGATACAATGTAGCTTGTCAAATATAGAACATGCAATTGGTCTAATGATTTATATAATTGTCTTTTAAAATAATAAGAAAGTCAGAAATTCAATGTTCGAATTGATACAAAAATAGCAACTGTGTCATTCTAGTCTAACTCACTAACTTCTAACATCCTATCATACGACACAAAAGATAAAAAACAAAAAACAAAACAAAAACAAAAACTTGTTGAGTATAATAGTGGCATACAAATGTCATTAATATTTAATAAAGTTCTTCGTCACATAAAGTGATATGTAAAATATAATCATTATAAGATTACTCTAAAAGTAGTGTACACAAATTGTTTTACGAAAGTTTAAAAAAATTATTTAAAATTTTATTTTTAAAAAAATAAATGTAGTATCCAAATTCAACTTTTGTGTAGTGTTGCTCACTAGAATGAATGTGATCAACATTATTTTCCCAATTAAAATTTTGTATATATTTTCTGAGTTTTTATAATTATTAATTTTTTTTAAATAAATGATAATCAATGTGCCTATGAGCATTAGTTTCCATGGAGATTAGGGTAAAAACTGGTTTATAAATGAGTAACGTCATACAAGCAATTTTTTACAAATTGTATGGCAGTTGTTCCTATTATTTAATTTCTGGATCTTATTTCAAATATTAAGACTTTATCATAATACATCATATCGACTTATAAAAAAATAAAAATAAAAATCTGCTCTTTCTTTCAATGGCGTAGTCAAGAATTCAATGCAGAGGGGACACAAATTAATGATAATTTGGTTTCATTTTTTTAAAAGTACTTTTCAAAAAATTCTACTTTCTTGTTTTTCGTATTTTTTTTGTTTTTACTGATTTTTTTAATATTTTAAGTAAATTTTTTTTTACCTTTTAGACATACCTACATAAATATACCTAAAAAGTAAAAAAATTATGAAAAAAAACCTTTTAAAAATTCACTAAATACCAAAAATGTAAAAAATAAAATAAAAGAAAGAGAATTTAGTACATTTTTTTTGTTTATTTATTAATTTTTTAAAATATTTTTTCACAAATTTTTTACTTTTTAGATACATCTAAGTAAGGTGCATCAAAAAAATGTTTAAAAAAAATGTTTAAAATTTTTAAAATATTCACTAAAAACAAAAAAAAAAAAAAAGCGAAAATTAATAAAACTCAATTTTCAAAAAAATTTAATCCAAAAAACTCAAACTAAACACACTGATTAATTTTTTTTTTTCATAATAAAAAACAATGAGATATTACTAAACTTAAATGTTAAGAGTTCATTTGGATAAATGTGAATTTTAAATTAAAGGATTTGTGATTAAATTTTATACAAATTTTGGGGAGTAACTATTTTATAGGTGGATTGAAAAATTAAAAAAGAAGATACGTTGAGATAGAAATGATACATTTTAGTAAAAAAATTCTATAAAACATGCCGCAAAAAAAGTGTCTATCATATGTCGCAATTATGATATTCGTGGTCTTTAGTTATAACACATTATAGTGTTAGATATAATTTAGTTATAGCTTCTTGTGGTTGTTATTTTAATTATGACTATATATCAAGTAATAGTTAGTTATGACTTATTCTGATATTAGTTATGACCTATTGTAATTTTTTTTATTTTTTTATTTTTATAATTGAAGATGTGTTGCTTGATTATAATTTATATAATGGTCATTTTAGTTATGAATGGAAAGAAACACATGAAGGATAAACTCCACATGTCAAATGTAATTAACAATCTAATAAATTCTATATCTTCATTGAAATTTATTATGTTTGCATGTCAATAATGATAGACATCACCATTATATTGAAATTTTTATTAATAATAATATGACTTATTATAACCTCTTTATTTTTAATCAAAATAATCATTATTGTTTTCATAATTTTAAAAATATCATTCACATTTTACTTTAAATAATATTTTTATAATTTTTTTATTTAATATATTTTTTTTATGTTTAAAACCAAAAAAAAAAATTTCTCAAAACTCCAGGGGGCGGGGGGACTTCCGCCCCTGCTTTCTGTTATAATTTCTGTAAAAATGATTTAGAGCTCTAAATAATGAGCTTTAAATCCACCACTAGTGAGATGGAAAATGAAAAAAAGAAAAAAACAACCAGACGCAGCACACACTGTAATAGTGGGTGAGACCCACTACTACATCATTAGTAATAGTACTAATTAGTGATCTCTAGAATTATTATAATTTCTGGGTCCTATTTCAAATATTAAGACGTTATCATTGAACATCATATCAAAGTATCGCCACTCTGTTTTTCTTGTGCCTAGTAGAAGGATTTTTTTTATCTTTACAGAGAAAACTTAATTCACCTTTTTATTTTGATAAAAAAAAATTAAAAAAATGTATATTTTTCTATATTTGGTTAAGTTCTTAAAGTAAATGAACTAGTAGTTATAGTAATATTAATAGTATTGGAATGACAGCAGTGGTAAAAGTGGCGGTGATGATAATGATGATGGTAATAGTGTTAGCGGTATTAAAAGGATTTTCATTTTGAAAGGTAAAAAATATTTTCTATTTAAATTTATTTTTTGTTGCAAAACTATAAAACAAATAAATATATATATATAATAATTATTTATGTATTTTTTGTGTGAGTGATTTTCTGACTATACTGTCAACTCAGTATTTAGCTGGAGAGCACTAGCAGAATAGATGTCACCTGGCTGACCTGCAACAGAAAGAGAAGACTCCGGTGGTGGTTCGTCCACTCGGGGGCACTCCGACGATCAAGTCAGTATATCTCTCATAGATAATCAATAGCTAAACTCATAAACTTGAGCATAAAAGCATACCTTAGACCTATGAGGGTGCCTCTCTTTTATAGTCAATACAATCCTAGTCCCAATAGGAGCCTAACCCTAATAGACTTAGGATTACTGCTAATCTTGGACTCCCAGTGGGATTAGGATAAACTCTCTAAGAGTCTTATCTTTATCCAAACTGAAGTCTTCTCCCAATCTAGGACTCTTGTCCCATATCCGCTAATCTCTGATTCCGGTATCCTCACACATAACCTCGGCCTAGCCTAGATAACCTCGGCATCATGACCAGGACATATGTCACCTCAGCTCACACGTCGGCGTCACCTTGGCTACGTATTGATGCTCAGAAAATATATCTCCACAACTGCCCCCTAGGTTCTATTACCTCGACATTCTAAGGTGATAGAACCTATATCGGTACTTTCCAATACGTCGGCTTAAAGTACCGCAGCCGAGATCATCGTTAAGGCAGACATGTCTCTTTAAAGAATAAGAATTCCAAGAAACCGTTCATGCGTATGAACTGTCATACATAATCTCGGTTTAACTTTAACTTGTAAACTTTTCTCAAGTTTCAACAAGTGTTAAACAATGATCTCGGTTTAACTTCGACTTGTAAATTACTACAAATTTCAACAAGTGTTAAACAATAATCTTGATTTAACTTCAACTTGTAAATTGCTACAAATTTCAACAAGTGTTAAACAATGATCTCGATTTAACTTCGACTTGTAAATTGCTACAAATTTCAACAAGTGTTAAACAATAATCTCGGTTTAAGTTCGACTTGTAAATTGTTACAAATTTTAACAAGTGTTAAACAATAATCTCGGTTTAACTTCGACTTGTAAATTGCTATAAATTTCAACAAGTGTTAAATAATGATCTCGGTTTAACTTCAACTTGTAAATTGTTACAAATTTCAACAAGTTTAAACAATAATCTCGGTTTAATTTCAACTTTTAAATTGCTACAAATTTCAACAAACGTTAAACAACATCTCGATTTAACTTCAACTTGTAAATTGTTACAAATTTCAACAAGTGTTAAACATCATCTCGGTTTAACTTCAATTGTGTAAGTGTTAAATAATGATCTCGATTTAACTTCAACTTGTAAATTGCTACAAATTTCAACAAGTTTAAACAATAATCTCGGTTTAACTTCAACTTGTAAATTGCTACAAATTTCAACAAGTGTTAAACATCATCTCGGTTTAACTTCAACTTGTAAATTGTTACAAATTTCAACAAGTGTTAAATAATGATATCAGTTTAACTTCAACTTGTAAATTACTACAAATTTCAACAAGTGTTAAACAACGATCTCGGTTTAACTTCAACTTGTAAATTGCTACAAATTTCAACAAGTGTTAACATCATCTCGGTTTAACTTCAACTTGTAAATTGTTACAAATTTCAACAAGTGTTAAATAATGATCTCAGTTTAACTTCAACTTGTAAATTGCTACAAATTTCAACAAATGTTAAACAATGATCTCGGTTTAACTTCAACTTGTAAATTGCTACAAATTTTAACAAGTGTTAAGTGTTAAACAACGATCTCGGTTTAACTTCAACTTGTAAATTGCTACAAATTTCAACAAGTGTTAAACATCATCTCGGTTTAACTTCAACTTGTAAATTGTTACAAATTTCAACAAGTGTTAAATAATGATCTCAGTTTAACTTCAACTTGTAAATTGCTACAAATTTCAACAAATGTTAAACAATGATCTCGGTTTAACTTCAACTTGTAAATTGCTACAAATTTTAACAAGTGTTAAATATCATCTCGGTTTAACTTCAACTTGTAAATTGCTACAAATTTGAAGAAGTGTTAAATATAACATCGGTTTAACTTCAACTTATAAATTGTTACAAATTTCAACAAGTGTTAAACATCATCTCGGTTTAACTTCAACTTGTAAATTGCTACAAATTTCAACAAGTGTTAAACATCATTTATAACTCTCTGCCCCCTATTGTGGACTTATGTTCACATTAAGCTTGTGCATGTGATCTTGTTCACCGAAGTTGGTTTCAAGCCGAGTTTGTTAGCCTTGATTTCTCTGTTGATCTTACTTGGTTTCAACTTGAGTTTGATTCTGCCAACATGGCAAGCCTATGTTACTCCAACTTAGTTCAACTCCATTATATGCACGATTCGACTCTGCCATATAATGAGTCTAAGTTATTCATCATTACCTCAGCCTCGCATCGGCGAGCCATTTTTCTTCTCGAACTTAAGTGCCGAGATCTTGTCTTCTGGAATCTTGGATCTGCTCACTCAGGTTGAGCTCTTCTCTCATCGGACCTGCTTATTTAGGCCGAGATCTTGTCTTTCGGGATCTGGGGTCCGGGGCCTGAAATCCAGGATCTGCTCACTTAGGCTGAGCTCTTCTATACTTGAATGTCATCTCCTTGGGAGCGCTCATACCCCCGTCTTCGCGTCCCTTCTGGAAGGGTCTTCATTCCATTTATGTCGACAGACTCTCCATCTTTGCTAAACTCGTCGTTTTTAACACGTTGATCTTGTACGGTGATGGCCATCTATTCTCCTTTCTTTCCCACAGACGACGCAAATTGTGTGAGTGATTTTTTGACCACACTGCCAACTCAGTATTCAGTTGGAAAGCACTGGCAGAATAGATGGTACCTGGCTGACCTGCAACAGAAAGAGAAGACTCCGGTGGTGGTTCGTCCACCTGGGAGCATTCTGACGATCAAGTCAGTATATCTCTCATAGATAATCAATAGCTAAACTCATAAGCTTGAGCATAAAAACATACCTTAGACCCATGTGGGTGCCTCTCTTTTATAGCCAATACAATCCTATTCCCAATAGGAGCCTAACCCTAATGGACTTAGGATTACTGCTAATCTGGGACTCCCAGTGGGATTAGGATAAACTCTCTAAGAGTCTTATCTTTATCCAAACTGAAGTCTTCTCCCAATCTAGGACTCTTGTCCCATATCCGCTTATCTCGGATTCCGGTATCCTCGCAGATAAACTCGGCCTAGCTGAGATAACCTCAGCATCATGACCAGGACACGTGGCACCTCGGCTGACACGTCGGCGTCACCTTGGCCACGTGTTGGTGCTCAGAAAATATATCCCCACATTTTTTATAGAATATTAAGAACTAATAAGTTAGATTACAACAAAAGAATTAAATTCACTCCATTAACTCAAATCATAAATTTATGTCTTTGTCACTGTTTCAAAAGACAATTAGATAGACTATTGAACTAACTTTTTATTTAATTTTTTTTTTCATTGTAAAATTATAAAATAAATATATATAATAATTATTTTTTATTTTTGATAAAATATTAGGGATTAGTACATTAAATTATAACAAAAAAATTAAAATCGCTCTATCAATTTGTTCAAAAAAAAAAAAAAAAAACATTGAAGGTTGAATGCGCATGATTTGTGCACACATATATAGCCATGTGTAGGTGAGGCTGTATGGTTGATTGGCGGAGTGAGGAATGATTATTGGATGACTAAATTTGATGCCTCACAGGAAAATGTTTCACCCCGCAAAAAGATGAATCCTATATGTTGATTATTGATTTGTTTAAATTTTTTTAGGAAATTGTGTTTAATAATAATATGAATAGTTCAAATTATTTTAAAAATTGTGAGAATTATATTTTGTAGGGTTTCTATCATGGTTGCGCCTCATAAATGACAAAAATGTCTGATTTTAGCTGGACTAGTAACTAGTGGTAGGTGTACGTTTTATTAATGAAAAAATTATGGACAAGTTATTAATAGATTGGATTTAATTTTTATAAAATTTTATTAAAAATTAGTGACGATTTTTTATAATTAATTTTTTAAATTATCGTTAAAATTTATAATTAGTAATCTTTTTATGGATAAAATTTTTAAATTGTCATTAAAAACTAACAATAGTGATATTTTTAATAGTATTTAATAAAAAAATACCATTAATGCTCATAAAATCTATTAGATAATAAGTCTACTTATTAATACTTAAACAAAAAATACCTCAAAAATTAATAATTTCACATGCCAAAATATTATTATTGCATACTCTTTTATATCATATCGAATTGTCACTGTATCCAAAATAATAAAATTAAACAAGGTTGTTCTAACAAACAAAAATGAAAATTACTTCTTCTACTCTTTCTTTTTTTCAAATAAATAAATAAATAAATACAAATGACATTGTGGACCCCATCGAGAAATAGATATAATAAGGCCTCGTTTGAAAATAGATTATTTTAGTAATTTTTTATTTTTTAACTAAAATATGAGATAAAAAAAATTTATATGTCTGAAATAATTTTTTACAAAAAGATATGTAAGAAGTAAGAAAAAATAAATTTTTTGACTTTTTGTATAAATTATAAACTTTTTAATTTTTTTAAATAATTTTTTAACTTTTAAATTAAAACTATTACTTTCCAAGAGGGCGCTAAGACTTTGTAAAAATTTAGCAATTTGTCAAATTTCACATAAGACATACAAATAGGGGAAATATCTTAATAATATTCAATTGTTAAGATTAAGTTATTAAATAGGGGAAATTTAATAATTATTGTTTAAAGTTTATTGTAGGCTTCACTAAAATATCTACTAGCTTATATGCGTCCGTATTGATGCACAAGAACCATCGACACAGACATTCATAAATGTGTTTATTTGTACAAGTGATAATAAAGACAAAAAATATAGGATAAATTATAAATCTCTTGAGTTTTACTTAAATTATTTCTTGTTGTTTTAGAAATTGTATTATGCTTCTAAAGTTTCTAATTTTATAACAAATAGGTCTTTTTATTAATGAATAATCAAATTAATTAATAATTTTAATAATATTAAAATTTTATTTCAATTAATAATTCACATAATTTTATTATTATATAAGTGAACAGTTATAAATTTTACTTTTTCAATTAATTTTGTTAAATAAAAAATTTCGACTTAAAGGTATTTGCAATTTTTCAAACCATAGAAAATAATTCGTATTTTAAACAAATCTCAAAAAATGTATTTATAATTTACCCAAAAATATATGAACTTGTAGAAATTGTCAAAAAAATTATTTTTAAAAGTGATACGTGAACCAGACTATATGATTGTATTAAGCAAAAGTTAATTTTGGTGTTCAAACATTTGTTTACTTCTCTTTATGTTACATATCTCTCATTTCTCTATTTAAAACAAAAATAAAAATTACTAAAAAATGTACACAAACTTGAAATCTTAACTTTGAATTTGAGAAACATATTTATTGCGATATTACTTTCTTTATCATTTATTTTTTTTTTTAAAATGAACCTCAACCTCTCAATACTTTTTCTTCCATATTTTTCTATATCTTTAGCTACAGGTAGATAGAAAAGAAAAAATTTTAAAATACAGAAACCGATTCCAGAACCAAACAGGACCCTTACTTATATGATGAGTCCTATACTCATACATGAAATGGTTAAGTCTGAAAAATTGAAATGAGATTCTATGCAAATAAAAAAAAATAGTGAGAGGTAAAGAGAAACTTACGAAGGAGTATAGATGAGATATTTGAGGGGAGGGAAGAGGGAGAAGAGTCTCTTGGGGATGAGCTCGAAGTTGCAGTGACCTAAGTTGTTCATGAAATCAATGAAAAAAACATAGCCAGTAAAGGATGCAATTGAGGCAGTCCCAGTAAACGCAGCAGTCAGCATTGGTATTGCAAACAGCATAAAGTATGCAATGTGCTCCCCAAATGGATGAATCACAGCTGCCACCACATCCAGATACATATCCCATTAATAATTAATGCTATCAAAATTTTGTAATTTTAATTTCTAAAAAATTGGAAATTCTACGTAATTTTATTTTGTTATTATTATAATATTACATCATCATTAACACGTGGTATTACTAACTAATCTTAAAACATCATATAGGCAAGTAAATTCCACTACATAAATACAATTATTTATCTATTTGACTCACTAACTCACACATGTGCATAGTGGGTTATTTTGTCCTTACATGGAAGCAAAGGTGAACACAAAAATATATTTTAGAATAGGTCAAAATAAGTATAGTGAAAAAAAAATTATCTTTTAGCAAAAGGGAAAATTTACTAATCAATAACTTAATAATGAAATCAATTCGAATATATACTATTACATCAAATAATTTGGGATTATTTTTTATACATTATAAGAATACTTATGCAATGTAGGAAACTAATAGAAGAATTTTTCAAAACCTTAAGAGTTATTCTATATGTAATATACAATTATTCATAACATAGAGAGTTAATTCATAATTTCAGAAAGTTAATGGGGGTATGGCCACCCCTTCACTTCACCTCTACATGGAAATTGGATGGTAATACACATCTTATATATCAATCACCTCCCATGAATTTATAAGAATCATCATAAAAAAAATAAAAATAAAATAAAAATACTCAATCCAATTCACAATGGACTGGCTCATAGGCTTACCGTGGGTTCCACTTTTGAAAAGTAAATCACTAAAAAAAATTTCAACAATGATTGAGACTTCCATTTGTGGAGACTCCCACAACTCCTTTGGATCTCCACCATTGATGGTGTGGGCCTCACACATACATGAGTAGGTCTCACACATACATTAATGATAGAGATCCAAAGAGGATTGTGAGGGTCTGCACAAAATGGGGGTCTCAAGTATTTTTCTTTTTTTTTTTTTACCTCTCATTTGAAGATCATGTGATGAAATCGTTTGGTAGAATTATTAGATCAATTTGATTCATTTTTTCTTTTAATATTTATTATATGGATGATATGTGCATTTGTCTTTAAAATATCTATAATTAAATTATCAAAGTGAGTTGTGACAGACCTCGGACTCAAATTGGAGATGTAAAATTCCAACTAAACATTCAGTGACATATAGCAACCTAAATAAAACAAGAGTATAGATGCTTAGAGAAAAAATATTAAATGTGATCTTACATGAAATGGGCTCAGTGACAATGGAGGAATGGTGGTGGGAATGATAGCGAGAGTAAAGATAATGATGGTGAAGAGCTCTGTGGAGCCAGTAGTAAAGGAACTCCACTGGTCCCATATGCAGCAAAATTGTTATGATAACACCATCTGTTCTCCAAATAGGTAGGTGAGAAGCACCCTTAAGTGCCATGTTCCCTACGTAGAATAGTGTCCCATTGAACAAGATTTGGTCATCCCTGCCAAACCAACCAACCATTTTGTGAGCCCTATTAAAAAAAAAATTTAGATGACAATTATAATTTTGATTGTTTGGACAACCGTAATCACATATTTAAATCACATTTATCATAAATATATAAAAAAAAATAGATGACAATTATAATTTTGATTAAGGACTATTTATTATTTTGAAGACAAATTCAATCTAATAATGCTTCTACAATATTTCGATTAATCTAATTCTTTACAATGATGATCTTCTCAACAAGCCCTTTAATATGAACAATTTGGATTATCATGCCATAAATATAATATATCTATATATAATCAAGTCATCCAAATTATAGAAATATTTTTTTATGTGAATTATATCAAAAAAGTTAGGAATCATGTAAAATTGTAAAGAATTTTATCTTGAAAAGTAATTTGTAGTTTCGATTCAATTATTGTATATTGGAAACTATATTTGCAACAAATCACAACTACAAATAAATTTTTTGGATTCATAGCATTATTGTAAATATATGTTACCTTTCTTAATTATTATTGAATATCATGTTATTTTCTCAATTTATAACCATACTTGGTTTCACTTTCATCCCTTTAAAAGGGGGACATTTTTCAATTTTTTTATAGTTGAGGGTTCTAAATGTATGATTTTAAAGTTAAGAAGAATAACGTAATATTTAGTAATAACTGAAAGGATAAAATGTAATTAACCTTTTGTTCTTCTTTCCTTTTTTTAAAATATCATGTCTAAATCCAAACAGAGAACTTAAACCCTTGTCTTAATGCATGTTGTAACGCCTACCAAAAAACGTAACAAAAGTTCCTACTATTAAAAGGCTGGCTTCCAACTAACTTTCATATATATATATATATATATATTGTGTTGTGTGGTGTGGTGTGCCCTTGAGGACCACCCATTGTAATTGCTAATTCATTTTGTTGAGTTTTCAAATTTGGTTTTTGATCATAAAAAAATAATAATTAATTCCTGTTATATAATTCTTTTCTTTTTGGGGACTGAAATAATTTTTTTTAATATTTATTTTTATCAAATTAATTCCAAATTTTTTTTAAAAAAAATTCAAAAATAAAACTTGAAAACTTAGCAAAACAGTATTAAAAAATAAAATTAAAAAAACAAGAAAAACACAAAACAAAAAGTGAAAAACACGAACTGTACATTGTACACTCAAATTTAATGTGTTGTAAACCTCACCTAAAATTAGTCTAATTCACAAACTCCGCACGCTAGGACATAAGCCGTGTTTGGTTTGGTTTTCAGAAATTTTTTCTAAAATCTAAAAATTAGTTTTGTAAGAAAATAAATAAATAAAAAATCAAAAACACTTATCATTTTTATATAGTTATATTTTTTGTAGGACAAAAATAATTTTAAAATTTTTAAATATATATCTTTTATATTTATATTTTTAAATAATTTTTAATTTTCCAAAATAAAATCTAGAAAGATTTTCAGAGAATGAAACCAAACATAAAAAATCTTCTGATTATTTGTTGTTGTTTTCTTTTTGAATTTATTAATTTATTAAAGACAAAATTTCATAAAAACAGCCTAATTGAAATAGAACCATTCCGAATATTAGAACTACGCACTCTTTTGGTTTAGTTTTTTATTTTTCATATTTCTTTATCTTTAATTAAATTTTTTTCATATTTTTTTTATCCTTAATTGAAATGGTCTAAATTAAAAATAAATAAATAAATAAATTATGTTAAATTGGTAAAATTAAAATTTTAATATTTATTTTGTTACGACAAACAAATTTTAAAACCCTTTTCATAATCTTTCCAAAATTAAAAATAAAAAATTGAATTACTACAAAAGATTAAGATTTTAGAGACTAAAATTTAGAGACAATTATTTTTTAGGGACTAAATATTTTTGTTGTGGAAAATGTCGCCATTATATTTTTAGCAACGCAAAGTAGACATTAGTGATATTAGTGATGAATTATTATCCTTTTGGGACCAAATTTTTTGTCTTAAACAATAAACAATTTTGAGACCAAATTATTTTGTTCCTAAAAGTCTATTTATTAGTGATATTTTTAAAATTTTGTCGTTAAAAACCTTGTTTTTGACTTTTCAAAATGACCTTTTAGTGACTATTTTCATGGCGATAGAAATTGGTCCTTAAATGTCTTTTGCAATAAAATTTTCACTTTTAGAGATTAAAATATTTAGTCTCTAAAACTCTTATATATTGTTGTGAATCTTAAAACCAAACAGACTTATAAAGGCTCAAAATCACATTCTCATTCTAAACACTCAAATTTGATCATGCATGTGCTCGTGAATGATGTGTAAAAGTAAGAAAAAATTACAACTCAGTGATAGTTTTACAAAACAATTACAAATTCATAAAAAAAATCTTAAGACTTTAATTATTAATGCACATAAACTTTACCACTAAACTGAAATTATTTTTAAAAGTTTAAAATAGTAATTGTCCTAAAAATGTTGGAACAATCTTCTGTATAAATAAAATAAATAGAAATAAATTCAAACAAATAAATAAATAACGTACCAAATTTATTTATTAAACCGAATGAATAATTAAAGACCAAGTCGAGTGTGTAACACTCTGTCCTTAAGCCAGATTCGCCCCGCTACGGTACTTACGGTTGAGTGGCGTCTATCTCCCAGGATACAATAATCTTCACAAATTGTAGTAGCACTCTAAACAATTTGTTCGGCGAATCAAACCTGTGTTCTAACTCTCTGAATTGTATTCTAAAACTAAAATGAAGAATAATGCATACAAATGAAATTTGGACAGCAAAGAAATAGATTTCAGACTGTTTTTTTCCCGGGGCCCAAAACTGTTGGAAAGTGCTGGATTTAAATAGGGCCGAACAGGTGTGATCACACCTGGAACAGATATAAGTTCAAGCCGAATAGGTGCAATGTATTTCAAACAAATATGAAAAGTAGCCGTTGCACAGGAACGGTTATTAACCTTCCAAACAATTTGAAGAAGAACCGTAGGTGGACTAATATTCAAAATAGTTGGAATATATATGTTATTAAACTATTTAGAATAGTTTAATCAAATAAAGCCAAAAGTTGAATAGATTTATTAAAACCTTCAATAGGATATAAATATAAATCTACTTGACAAACTTTAGGAAACCTCTATTTGAATTTAGAATTAAATTAAATTTCCAAAATTACAAACTTTAAGAAACCACTTAGGAACCCAAAATTTGAATTTAGAATTAAATTAAATTCCCACAATAATTTTTATTGAAAAAATTCAAATGAATTTTATCTAAAAAATTAATGTTAGACCCGAAAACGACGTCAACTTTCCATTCACTCATAAATGGTTTTGACATTCCGTCTTCACCGTGTGACTTGCCATGAGGCAAGGAACACGTCACCTCTTCGGACCCACCCTAAAAGATGTTTAGGGCCCACTTCATTTTGGCCTCAAAGTTGGCCCAAAATAAGCCATATAAAAACACCATTTTTCCAACAATATGGCAGAAGAGAATACTATCTAAAAGAGGGAAAATTAAGAAGTACAAGTTTTACTTTTGTAACAAAGAGGGACATCGGGCCAAAGATTGTCGTTACAAACGTAAAGGTAAAGGAAGAACAAGTAAGAAGGTTACTAAAGACGATATAACCGAAATGGATATAATTTCCAATGGTGTAGATGTCATAAATCTTTCTGCAGTTGTTTCCGAGGCAAATCTTGTCGGAAATCCTAAAGAATGGTGGGTGGACACTGGTGCTACTCGCCATATTTGTGCCGACAAAAAGATATTCACATCTTATTCTTCAGTGGACAATAGTGAACAGCTTTTTATGGGCAACTCCTCAACTTCCAAAGTTGAAGGACAAGAAAAGATTGTACTTAAGATAACATCTGGAAAGGAACTCACTCTCAACAATGTGCTGCATGTACCGGACATTCGCAAGAATTTAGTTTCCAGATCTTTGTTGAGTAAGAATGGGTTTATGCTAGTTTTTGAAAGTGACAAGTTTGTACTTACCAAAAACGGGATGTATGCAGGAAAATGTTACATGTCTGATGGCCTTTTTAAGATGAATGTAATGACTGTTGTACCCTTAGTCACTAATAATAATACATCTTCTTCTTACTTGCTTGAGTCTTCAAAATTATGGCATGGTAGACTAGGACATGTTAATTATGGATCTTTGCGTAGATTAATTAATATAGAATGTTTACATAAATTTGACATTGATTCAAATCATAAATGTGAAATTTGCGTTGAGTTAAAATTATCTAGAACTCCTTTTCATTCAATTGAAAGAAGTACGGAACCACTTGAATTAATTCATAGTGACATTTGTGATTTTAAATCAATTCAAACTAGAGATGGGAAAAAGTATTTTATCACTTTTATAGATGACTATACTAGATATAGTTATGTTTATTTAATTCGAACCAAGGATGAAGCTTTGGAAACTTTCATTTAATATAAGAATGAAGTTGAAAATCAACTTGGTAAGAAAATCAAGAAACTTAGAAGTAATAAAGGTGGTGAATATGAATCACC
Source organism: Camellia lanceoleosa (assembly GCA_025200525.1). NCBI lineage: Eukaryota > Viridiplantae > Streptophyta > Magnoliopsida > Ericales > Theaceae > Camellia > Camellia lanceoleosa. The sequence goes on from CM045760.1 coordinate 55,223,349, forward strand.
TTTTGGTGAGTTTGTAAAGAACATTGAATAATTCATCAAACCATCGCTCCTTACTCACCTCAGCAAAATGAAATTGCTGAAAGGAAAAATAGTACTTTAAAAGAAATGATGAATGCCATGTTAATAAGTTCTGGATTACCTCAGAACTTGTGGAGGGAAGTAATACTTTCTGCTAATTATATACTTAATAAAGTACCCCGAAAGAAAGTGAATCAAATACCTTATGAAATGTGGCATGGTAGAGTACCATCCTACAAATATTTAAAAGTGTGGAGGTGTTTGGCTAAAGTAGTTATTCCTAGTCCTAAAAAGACTAAGATAGGTCCTAAGACCATTGATTGTATTTTCATTGGTTATGCTAAGAATAGTAGTGCATATCGGTTTTTGATTCATAAATCAGAACATACCGAAATGCATGTAAATATTATTATTGAGTCAAGGAATGCATCATTCTTTGAACATGTATTTCCAAAGAAGATTGGACAAGAGACTAGTATTAATAAAAGATCTTTTGATGCTATTACTAGTCAGGATCAAGAACAAGAGTTAGATCAAAATGAGGAAGAGAAACTTAGGCGTAGTAAACGTGCTAGAACTTCAAAATCTTTTGGTCCAGATTTTCTAACATATTTGTTAGAAAATGAGCCTTTAACTTTTAAAGAGGCTATGTCCAGTCCTAAAGCTCTTTTATGGAAAGAAGCTGTCAACAGTGAACTTGAATCCATCTTGCAAAATCACACTTGGGAATTAGTGAACTTGCCACCATGTTGTAAACCTCTTGGGTACAAGTGGATTTTCAAAAAAAAAATTGAAAGCTGATGGATCAATTAACAAATACAAGGCAAGACTTGTGGTCAAAGGTTTTAGATAAAAAGAAAGTCTTGATTACTTTGACACATACTCACCAGTTACTAGAATAATATCCATTAGAATGCTAATTGCCATTGCATCTCTATACAATTTAGAAATTCATCAAATGGATGTAAAAACTGCTTTCTTAAATGGTGAGTTAGAGGAAGAAATTTACATGGAACAACCAGAAGGGTTTTCTGTTCCAGGAAAAAAAAAGAAAGTGTGTAAATTGGTTAAATCATTATATGATTTAAAATAGGCGCCAAAGCAATGGCATGAGAAATTTGACAAGGCAATGATGTCAAATGGATTTAAAATTAATGAGTATGGCAAATGTGTTTATATTAAAAACACAGATAAAGGTTATGTCATTGCATGTCTTTATGTAGATGATATGCTCATCATTGGTAGTAATAATGATATGATTAAAACTACCAAGAAAATACTGAATAAACATTTTGACATGAAAGACATGAGCATTGCTGATATAATTCTTGGTATGAAAATTACCAAAATATCAGAAGGATATGCTTTGGCACAATCTTATTACATTGAGAAAATACTTGACAAATTCAGCAAAGATGATGATCTTCTTGCTAGAACACCTGTAGATGTTAATTTGTATCTTTCTAAGAATGTACAGGAAAGTATTTCTCAATTAGAGTATGCCCAAATTATTGGAAGCTTAATATACTTGATGAACTGCACTCGCCCAGATATAGCTTATGTCGTAAGTAAATTAAGTAGATATACGAGTAATCCGGGAGTAGAACACTGGAAAGCAATTATAAGGGTTCTTCGATATCTCCGATTTACTCGTAACATTGGGCTTAATTATACAAGATATCCAGCAGTACTTCAAGGATATTATGATGCAAATTGGATATCGGATACAAGAGACTCAAAGTCCACTAGTGGGTATGTCTTTACTCTTAGTGGGGCGGTTGTATCTTGGAAATCTTCCAAACAGACTTGCATTGCTAGGTCTACTATGGAATTAGAATTCATAGCTTTAGACAAAGCAGAGGAAGAGGCAGAATGGCTTCGCCACTTCCTTGAAGATATTCCAATATGGCCAAAACTGGTGCCTGCTATATGCATACATTATGATAGTCAATCAGCAATTGGTAGAGCACATTGTCATATGTATAACGGTAAGTCTCGACACATTCGTCGTCGACATAATACCGTAAGACAACTACTCTCTAATGGAATTATTTCCATAGAATATGTTAAGTCTAAAGACAACATAGCGGATCCACTAACCAAAGAGTTAGCAAGAGAGTTAGTTGAGAATTCATCGAGGGGAATGGGATTTAAGCATATTAAATATGAGTTACCACAACGACAACCCAACCTAGTTGACTGGAGATCCCAAGATCTAGGTTCAAAGGGACAACCGAGTTGTGAATGACTTAGAAGGATCACTGGGGAGGCAAACTCCTACACATTTCTATGATGAAATAGTGATTACTGCAGCGTTTTAAGTTAAGTAAAACTTTTAATGATTCTTATATCTAGGTAAACCTAGTGGAGTATAGCAGGATACTCTTCATAAGAATCACTTATATGAGTGTGAACTAGGCCGGTTCTATGAGATTTGTGAAGGGTTACAATTCTCTAGAGCACTCATGAAAGACCAGGTTGTTCAGGGCCAAAATGAACACAATAGTGATAACTAAATTGTGTCTAGGAGATATACTGTGTGAGTTCTATTGTTTTGGTTTACACAAATGGCTGAACAGTTCAAGACATCATGTTCACTGGTTAACTAGTAAATCCGATAGTGTCTCACAAGGGAAGGTTCAAAGCCAAAAACTACCTATCCTTTGCAGAATATTTCCAATTTCTGTACTCTCTGATTAGATCATGTTGTTGCATTTTTTTTTCCGTCGAATTCCATTCATGTGGGGGGTTATTGGAAAAATGGTGTTTTATATGGCTTATTTTGGGTCAACATTGAGGCCAAAATGAAGTAGGCCCCAAATGTCTTTTGGGGTGGGTCCGAAGAGGTGACGTATTCCTTGCCGCGTGGCAAGTCACACGGTGAAGACGGAACGTCAAAACCATTTATGAGTGAATGGGAAGTTGACGTCGTTTTCGGGACTAATATTAATTTTTTAGATAAAATTCATTTCAATTTTTTCAATAAAAATTATTGCGGGAATTTAATTTAATTCTAAATTCAAATTTTGGGTTCCTAAGTGGCTTCCTAAAGTTTGTAATTTTGGGAATTTAATTTAATTCTAAATTCAAATAGTGATTTCCTAAAGTTTGTCAAATAGATTTATATTTATATCCTATTCAAGGTTTTAATAAATCTATTCAACTTTTGGCTTTATTTGATTAAACTATTCTAAATAGTTTAATAACATATATATTCCAACTATTTTGAATATTAGTCCACTTAGGGTTCTTCTTCAAATTGTTTGGAAGGTTAATAACCGTTCCTGTGCAACGGCTACTTTTCATATTTGTTTGAAATACATTGCACCTGTTCGGCTTGAACTTATATCTGTTCCAGGTGTGATCACACCTGTTCGGCCTATTTAAATCCAGCACTTTCCAACAGTTTTGGGTTCGGGGAAAAAAACAGTCTGAAATCTATTTCTTGGCTGTCCATATTTCATTTGTATGCATTATTCTTCATTTTAGTTTTAGAATAAAATTCAGAGAGTTAGAACACAGGTTTGGTTTGCCGAACAAATTGTTTGGAGTGCTACTACAATTTGTGAAGAGCATTGTATCTTGGAAAATAGATACCACTCAACCGTAAGTACCGTAGCGGGGTGAATCAGTCTTAAGGACATAGTGTTACACACTCGACTTGGTCTTTAATTATTCATTCGGTTTAATAAATAAATTCGGTACGTTATTTATTTATTTGTTTGAATTTATTTCTATTTATTTTATTTACACAGAAGATTGTTTCAATAAAAAATAATTAGAGAGAGAGAGAGAGTACAGACCAGTTGCTTTCTCTGTCAACTTGCTCAAAATCAATGGTCTTATCTACAATCCTGTTCGTGCCTTTGGCAGTTCGGTAGCGAGAGATGCTGATCCAGATTTGGTTGTGAAGCATTCTTGACATTAGAAATGGGAATATCAGCAAATTGCCTAAGTCCCTCTCTTTCTCATCCTTCACCATGTATGAGTATATGCTATGAACCACCCATGGTGCCAATACCATGTACTATATATTACAAAACCAAAAAAATTAGTGGAGCAGTGGATTTTATTTAGAAAAATTACATGTCAGAGAAATTTATAAAAATTAATTAAAAAAATTATAATTTTACATTTTAATAATTAAAAAATTATCACTAATTTAAAAATATTTTTTCAAAAACATTCAAAACATTTATTCGTTCCCTGTCCTTACCCTTCACAATTTATGTCCCTTAAATTCCTTCATTATCGTATAATAATATTTCATTTCTAATTGAAATGAATTGACAGTAAGGGACTCGTGGAGATTCAGAATTGACCATTTTTCTATGGAGTAATACTAGATATCATATATTTATATTTACAAATTTATCTATATAATAATGTGGTATGAGTGTTGAGTTTAGCATCACTAAATATGTAACAAATTAAAAATTGACACATATTCTACTATATCAATGTGGATACTTTTTGAAAATCTTCAACATTTTCCATGTCACCACTACCTCATTAAAACAGAATAATAAATATGGGAAATTTTATACCAATTTATCACATTTGTGATTTTTTGTTATGATCTAGGGTTAATTATGATTGATTATAGTGTTAATTATGATTCATTCTGATATTAGTTATAATCTAATATGTTTATTATTTTAGTTATAATTGCAAAAGTCATTGATTGTAACTTATGTGGTATTTGATTATGGTTCATTATATTTTTTTTTTTCTAATTATGACTGACAATGATTTAATTGTGACATTTAGCATAATTTCATATGGTACAAAGAATGTATATATTCTAGAATGACCATAATGTAGTAAGGAAAAAATTCATACAAAATTTTCATATATAATAATATGATTCAATGTGCACCTTTCACTTTAAAAAATATATAAAAATGAATTTATTTACAAAAATGACATTATCATATTTATTTTAAATCTCAAGCCAACTTTTTTAACCAAATATAAGTAGGCTTTTTAAAAAAAAAAAATAACAAAAAAAAAAATTCGATGAATTATTAAATAAATTGAGCCTTTTAGCAAATGTTTGAATTGAGCCTTTTAAAAATTATATGAATTTAAGTGTTAAAATAAAGCATATGCATATTATCTTTTATATTTATTTATTTTTTAGTTTATGAGTTAAATATTCCCCTCATACCCTAAAACTATCAAATTGGGCAAACATCGAACCAGGGCCACTCCTAGTGTAAACCCCTAAAAGGGTTTTTTTTTTTGTTTTTGTTTATTTGGGGCTTTTTTTTTTTTTTTTTTTTTTTTTTTTCAAAAGAGCAATTACTTAACAATGTAACAGAAAGAAAAAAAAAAACAAAAAAATACACAAACATGAAGGGGCCATGACTTTTCACTTTTACTTCACAACAAAATCACTTGCACTCCTCATGTATTTATAATTCCTATGTATTTGTAATTTTTTTTTCTCTACTTCACTGTTAAATAACTCCCTTTCTTTCTAAATACAGTAATGTTGTGTTTGGTTGGGAGATTTAAAGAAGAATTTGAAAAAGAAAATGAAAATAGTCGGTGAAATGTAAATAAAATATATTTATATTTCACTTAATTTCACACATATTTTTTCTCTTTACTTTTTCAAATCTCTCACCAAATCTCCTACCCAAACACAACGTTAGAGAAGTTATTTGGTGGCCTAGGGCATTGCGTAACTCTCTTGAGTGCCACATGATCTTGTTAGCCATTCTTAAATGAAAGGGCGTATACAATCATGTGACTTCCGGGGCATTGCCTATCTCTCTCAAGTGCCACATGATATTCTTAAATGCGAAGGGCATATACAATCATGTGACTTTCGAAAGCGTTATAATAATATTCTAAAAGCACCAAATAACATTTCCACAAAAATAAAGCGATATTCCACCATCTTTGTTCGAAATATATAAATTTTTTTGCACATGAAAAAAAATAATAATAAAAAGAAAAACCAAGTAAATAAATAACCAGTAAAAATTTTCTGATCTAGAACTTTGTAGATATGCTTAAGTGAGCTCTTCTAGCATGAAGAGAAAAGTCTTTTATGATTATGTATGTATTATTTTCTTGGTTGGATTTTGGAAAAATATAGAATGAACCACAATACTTTCAACTCCATGTTATGAAAACATTGGAAAAACAAATTAAATATGAGTAATGGTATATAAATTTATTTTTTTATTTATTTTTTCCATTTTACAAATTGATGTGCTAATAAATTATTTTTATAATTAAATTCTAGTGGGTTTCATTTCAAAAAACATGGGTTTACTTTTGCAAGTCTTGTTAGTTTGTAAAAAATAAAAAATAAATTAAAAATTAAAAAAATCCTTATAAGAAAATTTTATTTGCAACTAAAAAAAAATTTATAATATTTATTAGTTTGTATGATATTATTATTATTATTTCCAATAAGTACATGTATAGGTGGCTTCCCTTCCTTGATGTGGAACATTTTTCATTGGTAACATGAAGAATCCTACTTCTCAAACAATATTATGGAGTTTTAAATTTTTTAAAAAATAAAACGTTATTTGAAAAGTAGTAAAAAAAAAAGTAAAATCATTGAACCAAATTCATTTTAAGTACAATTTGAATCACTAATTTAAATTTACAACACGTTTTAATTTTAATTTTTTTTTTATCACTTTTCACACTACTTCAAGCTCCCATTTTTTTTCAATCAAACAATGATCACTTAGGTTGTGTTTGGAGTATGAATTTCATTGAAATTTTAAAAAACGAAAGGGAAAAAAATAAGTGAAATATAACTATATTCCATTCACATTTTATCTATATTTTCTCTTTCTAATTCTAAATAGTTACTTAAATTCATAATTCAAATACAACCTAAGAGAACAAAGAGAATCTAACTTACAAGAATATTTAACATAGATACAAATGTAACAGACATATTTATATGTACCTACATAGGGTAAGCATGATGTAATATGTGTATGTGAAGCAGTTACATTAATTATGATAATTGCTAAGTTTAAATAGTTAGATCTCAGAGGAATACTACAACAAATTAGAATTGTAGAGACAAAAATTTAATAGTAAAATCACTTTTTATAGACTAAATAGTTTAATTGTCAAAAATCTCTTCTTTTCCTTTTTTTTCTTTTTTTCTTTTTTTATCAGCGAAATTGGGCATATATAGTAATGAAGTACTATCTTTTATAGACTAAAATAGTTTAATTGTCAAAAGTCTCTTCTTTTCCTTTTTTTCTTTTTTTATCAACGAAATTGGGCATATATAGTAACAGTGGTGCTAGAGACCACTAATTTAGTAGTTCTAAATCCACCATTAATGAGATAGCAAAGCAAAAAAAAAAAAAAAGACACAATACAGACTGTGGCAATGGGTGGAACTCATTGTCACATCACTAGTGGTAGCTCTAATTAGAGCTCCCACTCATTTTCCATATAGTAATGAAGTACTATCTTTTTAGAATTTTTTTTTTTATTTTAAAAATAAAACTTTTTTAAATCAAATTATTTTGTCCCTACAAATAAATTTATTATAAACATGTTCAAAATTGTCACTGAAAGTTTTTTTTTTTACTTTCTGAAATGACCACAACTCTCATAAAGACATGAATTAGTTTCCAAATATTTTTTCCAACAAAATGTTCACTTTTCAAAAACAAAAAACAGTTTATTCCTAAAACATGTTGTAGTGATAGGGAAAATCGTAACATAGCTTCAAAGAACTATATATTTTATATAGTAGTATAAAAATATGGGAGAGGCTTCCTTCTAATTGGGTTTCTCAATTGGAGAGTATTGTTGGACCTCTGTGGACCTACAATGAAACCCTCATCTATGATCCGAACTGTACAATATGTAAGGTTCGTCGAGTACTTCATTCTTATAAAAAAATAACGTTGATCAGATATCGATAGTCACTTGATTAAATGACATTTGTATCAACAATTTATTTTAAAAATCATACATACCGTTGACACAAATATGATCTGATCAAGTGACTATCAATATTCGATCAACGTAATTTTTTTATAAGAACAAAGTATTAGATGAGTCCTATATATTTAACGGTTAGATTATCAATGCGGATTTCGTGATGGGCCGATGAGACTCAACAACATCCTCCGGTCCAATTTAAAACGGAGAGAAGCCTTCCTCTAAAAATATATAGAGTAAAAAATAGAGAGAACACATATCATTATTTTATCTGCAACAAATGAATAGAATAACTAGGTATATATGTATGCACTGGTGAGATAGGAATACCTTGAAGCTTCCAAGGTGTTTCCATGGCCAATCAGTGAGCACTCCAGGTTTAGAAGCCATACTTCCTCTTTCTCTCACTCCGCTTCCTTTATCTTCTACTCCAATATATTATATATAGAGCTTCACTCCAATAAATGTCTACACTTACATTTGCCAATTGTCATGAATGCATTCTCTGCAGATATTTTCCAACACTAGTCCATTAAACTTAGTGACTTTCTCACAGCTGAGACATTGGTAAATTTATCTTACCCTCACAATGAAAATATACATACACATATATGTATATATATAAGAATCGCTTAACTACTTGGGATTCGTCTTTTCTTTTTAATTTTATCATTTTATTTTGAATAATTTACTAATGGTGGCCTATAGGTTGAGTGAAGGTTTTTTTTCGTAATTACACAAACATTCTTGGTCAATTATGCAATAGATTTTTTTCGTAATTACGCAAACATTCTTAGTTAATTATGTAATAGAATTTTTCATAATTACATAAATATTCTTAGTCAATTATAAAGAGTGTTGCTATTAGTATCCCACAAATTATTTTGGATCCCCCAATTTTTAACTTTTTTTTATTACAATAATAACCTCAAATAAAATTACTAAAAAAGACATCATTAATTTTGGGACATCCCATCTCACAATTAAACCTAAACACCCACTACATCATGAATTAGGGTTTATGAGAGCACCCACCTCTATCACCACCCATCCATCTTCCCCAAATCCCATTTTCAAAACCTACCCACCCTCAAAACCTTGAAAACTCTTTGGCGACAATATTCCAGCTGTAATAGTGATAACCATTTGATTACCTACACTTCTCCGACAATGGCAATATTCCGGCGGTAACATTGGCAACCCTTTGGTGGAATACAGGCCCAATATTACTTATTTGTTCGGGATGGCGTTCTCGAACAAATAAGTAATGTTCAGGAATGTAAGTCTGAACATGAAAATTTCTTAATACATTGAACGATCAAAATTGTTAACGCTTACAGAAGTTTTTTATTTTTTCAAGGTCGGGAATGCGGGCCCGAACGTTACTTATTTGTTCAGGAAGGCATTCCCCAACAAATAAGTAATGTTCGGTAATGCAGGTCCGAACATGAAAATTTCTTAACACATTGAACGGTCAAAATTGTTAATGCTTGCAGAAGTTTTTATTTTTTCAAGTTCGGAAATACAGGCCTGAACATTACTTATTTGTTTGGGAAGGCATTCTCGAACAAATAAGTAATGTTCGGGAATATAGGTCCAAATATAGAAATTTTTTAATACATTGAATGGTCAAAATTTTTAACACTTGTAGAAGTTATTGAAAGTAGCCCAAATCCATTATCAGGTTCAAAAGTTATTCCTTCATCACATAGCTTTGATAATATTGATGCGTAATTCTCTGCTGAACTCACAATTTTATAATATCTACCAATAAAACCAACCAAACTGCCTATTATATTTTTTTTCCTACATGAGGAGAAATTATTACAAGAAAACTAAAAAATTATGTATGTATATATATATATATATATAGAGAGAGAGAGAGAGAGAGAGAGAGCATACCAACTATGACAATGGTGAATGAGACAGAAGAGACAATAATTACATTGACTCTTCTTTTTCTTGGTGAGTTTTGTTAGGGTTTTTTGGAAGAGAGATTTTTTTGGGAGTGTGGGAGGTGTGCATTCAATTTGTGGGATGTTTTCACAATGATAATTTTGGTATTATTTGGGAGGGAAGAAATTTTGAAGGTTTGAAAATTTATAAGTCAGGGCCCAAAAAAATGGGGGATCCAAAATATTCCATGGTGTGCTAATAGCACCACTCATTATAAAACAAGTTTTCTGGTAATTACGCAAAATTCTTAGTCAATTATGAAATTTAAATCTTTTATTTTTTTTAACAAATTACAAATACATCAAAAAAATTTGTTTAAAATATGAATCGGTCCTATAATATTAGAAATTACAACTATCGTTTGTTATAAATTTTAATTTAGCACAATACTCAGTGGAAAAAAAAAAGAAAAAAAAGAAAAAAAAAACTATTCTTCTATGTAATAATCAATTATCAAAGTTATTTATTAAAAAATATTTCTCATATCATTAAAAACTGTTAATTGACTTAATGATTTATTTATTAACAAAATGGTTAACTAAAAAATATTTTTCATATCATTAAAAATTGTTAATTTACTTAATGATTTATTATTAATAAAATTGATCATTTGTTATGCGAGTATACTTAATGCATTAATAAAATTAGTCATTTGTATACATATGTATTTTCTTCTGTTTATTTATTAGTTCAGTGAATTATCTTAATAGTTTTTTTTTTAGATGGAAGAATTATGTTAGTATTTATTTATATTTTTCTATTGAGAAAAGCTACACACCATAATTTTTATTTTAGATTCGGAAGAAATGTTAAACACTCATAAATTCACCCCAAATGATATGGTAATAGAATTTGAATTTACATCATTGGGTGTATAACAAATCAAAAAATGATACATATCATACTACATAATTCTACCATATATATCTAATAATTTGTTCCATTCAATTTCATAGAATAATGTTTTAAGTTTTAAAAAATTATCAAAATAAAAAACTTAAATATATTGTAATAATAACTCATGCCTTGCACGGGCCTTCTTAAACTAGTATATATATATATATATATATGACACATCCAAAGAAAATTGTAGAAAAACTAGAAACATATCAAGCTTCGGTGTAGCACCCCCACCCTTCACATGTCATCAATATTGTCCGCTTTGAGCCACGCCTGCACAGATTTGTTCTTCCCAAAAGATCACCCATCCCAGAACTACTCCAGCTTAAGCACGCTGAACTGTGGAGTTTTGCTAGGGATTTCACCACTCTGGAAAAGGCCTCGATGCTATATAAGGGTCTAGGTTTTTAGTTTTATAGTCCAGGAACTCCCCCTCCATTCCTGATGTAGGACACTGTGATCTTACAATCCACCCCTCGTAAGGCTGCACGTCCCCGTGCAGTAGCCTACCAGCTCACAAGCCCGCCCACATGCACTAAGAAACACTAGAGGCCCACACTCGGTACTCCAGAGAGTCGGCTTTGATACCATTTGTAACACTCTAACCCTTCACATGTCATCGATATTATCCGCTTTGGGCCACGCTCGCATGGATTTGTTCTTCCCAGTAGGTCACCCATCCCAGAACTACTCCAACTTAAGCACGCTTAACTGTGGAGTTCTACTAGGGATTTCACCACTTGGGAAAAGGCCTCGATGCTATATAAGGGTCTAGGTTTTTAATTCTATAGCCCAGAAACTACCTCTCCATTCCCGATGTGGGACACTGGGATCTTACATTCGGAGAGTCAAAACACACTACAAAAAATTAAGTTTTTAAAGAATAAAATTTAGGAATAAAATTATTTTTTAGGGACCAAATATTTTTGCTGTAAAAAATGTTGTCATTATATTTTCAACAACAAAAATTAGACATTCACTACAATAAATAACACCTTTGCCGACTAAAAAATAAGTCGCTAAAAGCCCTTTTTTAGTCGGCAAAAGTTATCCGCGACCAATTTTTTTGGTCGCTACTTTGGTCGCCAATTGAGGGTCGGCAAAAGTAATTCGCGACCAAAATTTTGTTTGGTCAGGAAAAGTTGGATTTGCCGACTAAATTTTTGGTCGCTGAATATGTCATTACCGTGACTAATCCATTTTGTCGCTAAAACACTTTGGTCGTGAAAAGTGATATTTTCTCGACCAAATATCTTTGTCGCCAATTGTCATATTTCACGACCAAAAAGTTTGGTCGCCAACTATCACATTCAACGACCAGAAAGTTTGGTCGCCAATTGTGACATTCCACGATCAAAAATTTTTGGTCGCCAATTGCGACATCCTATGACCAAAAATTTTCGTCGCAAATTGTTACATTCCACGACCAAAATAATTAGTCGCCAATTGTCACATTCCACAACCAAATTGTTTGGTTGCCAATTGTTACATTTCACGACCAAACATGTTTGTCGCCAAAACAAATGTTTGCACAACTAAAACTTTAATCGGCAATAGACCTATTCGCGACCAAATCCTTTGATTGCCAAAATTAATAATTTTAATGACTAATTATTTAGTCGCCAAATGTGCTTAGTGATACACCGACTACTTTATTTAGTCGGCAAAAGTATAACTTATCTTTCCCAACTAATCAATTGGTCGCCAAAACTAGAAAAACAAAACCAAAATTTGGTCGCCAACATCCAACAAATAAACCTGTAATTTATAATAATCCATCCAATTTATTCAATATAATCTATAATTTGCAAAAATCATTCAAACCAACAAATAAATTGAGTCATGAACATTCAACAAAATACATATATCAACCATTTCTGAACCTGTTTAATTAAAGTCAACAACTATTATAAGTTTTCATCCACAAGTAATTCCAAACTACATATTTCATGTAGCATAAAAATTTAAAACATAACAAGTACTTATTATTATGTTTTAAATTTTTATCCATGTGCATCAACCCAAAAATATAACTAGTAGTCTACCAAATATTTTCCATATACAACCATCCAAAAATATACCTACGAGTCTACCCTAATATTTTCCATATACATCTATACAAAAATATATTATCCTTCCAAAAATACAAAAAAGTGCCAACTTGTCCTGTACAATTTAGCTTTGTGCACGAGTTCATCTATCTGTACCAAAGAAAAAGAGACATAATGTCAGGTAAAATTGGACAAATAATGAAAAATGTCCATGAAAAGTTAAATTCACATTAGCAAATTAAATGACTATTATTATCAAATTGTAAATAAAACAACAGCATTCTTATGTCTATAGCATTACCACTTTGGTATTTCATTGTTTAGTTTTTTGAACGGACTTAAATGTAATTCAAAGAAGAACAAGTCAAAAATAATTAAATAAAACAACAGTTCACAATAATATGCAATGAACTTCTCAACTAGCAAACATAAACTATACATATTGGCATACGAGAGTGTCTAACCATACTGAAGGGGAAAATTGAAGCATAATTCAAACGGTTCGTCTATTTGTACCAAAGAAAAAGAGAAATTATGTTAGGTAATTTTTTTATGAAAATATTTGCACATCACATTATTGTAAAATTGAACAAAAATTAAAACATGTCTATGGAAAGTAAAGGTAACATGAACAAATTAATTGACTATCATTACCATTTTGTAAATAAAACAATAGCATTCATATGTATATATCCAATAAACATTACAATTCTAACTATTGGTCCACAATTTGCCAATATTGACCTGTGCTTCAACAATGGAAACTAAGTTAAAATTTGGAGCTATTTGTTTTCATAATTTAGTTGTAGTTTTATATCCTTTGTACTACTATATTTTGGTCCAAAGGTTTTTTTTTTTTTCCTCTTGTTTGCACAATGTAGCTCTGTAGACGTCCCCGAATGCCCCGGGAGAGGATGAGTCTCCTGTTCCGTTCATTTTGGGGTCACTACAATTCAAGGACTCAATATTGTCACGGTTCTCAATCTGAACCAAAGAGTCCAAATCCGGCAAATCGTTTTGAGAAAAAGATTTTTTGAAAGAAGTGCCAAACATGGACTGCTTTTCCAGATACAGAGTAGCCACCTAAATATTTTATTTTGGGAAATTTAGGAAACCCTGACTCGTGCCTAAGGCCACGTGTCCATCATCACCAAAATTGCCTCGGCTCGGGAACTTGGGTACGATTGGGAAAGGTCACTTCATGAGCACCCCCGCTCGCCCGATCAAAGATCGGCCTCTACTAACCATGATATCTAGTTTTGAAAACATTATGCGTTCTTATTCCGATTATTAACCTAGATTTACTATGTGATGCGAACAGCATACAAGTATAGACCGAGTCGCCTGAATGGGAACAAAACATTCCATGTTTGTTTTTGAAAGACGGTTTGCTACTCGCAAGTAGACTTAAAATGCAGATTTTGTCACCCTCGGGTGGGCTTAGAAAAGATGGTTTTGCCACTATCTAGTGGGCTTTAAAACACACAGTCAATGTATTGTTCCAATCCAAATAACCCAACCTTCACCCACAGGCATACATGCAGTTATATCACATAAGCACATAGCCTCATGGTAAGCATGCTATCATGGCAGTCACTCACACTCATGCAAGAATGCTAAAGCGTAAAACTTACCGAGTACTCCAAGCCAAAACAGAAGCTAATTAGAAATCCTTGCATGATCCTAATTATACAGAAATGCCTAATGCAACACATGCAATAGTGCAACTATAGCAGACTCGGCTATTCTAAACATGGCATATGGAATGCTACAACTAACAAGTACTCAACTTGGAATTGAAATATAATGCAGTGAATTATGATGCGCCGAGCCCGGTGCATGCAAAACAGATGAATGAATGCAAACATGCTATCATACTGTATGCTAATTGAAACATGCCCTAATCCAACCATCATAAGCAGGTAAATAAAAGGGAGAAAGACGTGGGGTTGGAAGACATACATCACACGCACGCACACTTATTACAACATTGTGCCCTCGCTCGGAGGGTCCGAATAAATAATACAGTCCCAAATAAATAATTACAGTCCGAATAAATACAAAATCCTAATTAATTAACAAATTAACTAGGAAAGCTATAAACTAACATGCAAGCTAGGGACTGCCTCAAACTCTGCTCCGGATGATGAATGATGCATGTTCGGGTTGCTTGGCGTGGAAATCCATCGCGATGCCCCGATTAGCCTCTGTTTACAATTAAGCCTGGAATATTGCGCGAAGTTCCAAGAGATTGCCGGTTTTTTATTTTCTGCAACAGAGAGCAGGAAATGGGCACAACAATGTATTTTCACATATGTCTGCTTGATTATTCTTTCGGGAGCATAGTCATCGATCCTCGTGTCACCAATCTCGCATATCGATGCATGATGGCCGAGGAGTCGAATTGCACAACTCAATATGGAATGAATGCATATGAAAACATAACAAGGCCTAGACTCCATCATGGATAATCCGGAGTGTCGGTGACCGAGAATTGAGACACGTTCCGTCACTCGAAGTACGAAACGTACCTCGTTTCCCGTGCTCGGGCTAACTCCTATCCCAAACACAATGCGATATGCATGACATGCATGGATGCAACTAAGATACGGCCTAACATGTACAATGCTATGAAATGGCATACATGATGCACGAGGTAACATGGCATATATAATGCGCTAACATACAAACCTAGCATACACAATGCATAATGGACTAACACCAACACAAGCGGACCTCAGCCACACTCACATAGGAGGCCATTAGATGAAAATGAGATACTCGAGATGCGTGCACGCACACATGCACGCAAATCGAGGACCGAACCTAAGGCACGAATGCCACTCTACCAAAGCATGGTAAGGCATGGAATATGATATGCAAACAAGCAAATTTCAGCACTAAAACATGATGCTAAAGAGCCCCGAAACATGGCAATATGGCATCCGATGCATGAGATGAGACCCGAAACTCAAAACTGGGCACATGGAATGACTTATAGCTATACAAAGCATGCATTATTTGAACAAGAAGAATGAAGACAGAGTCAAGGCAATCCCAAAACATGAACTTTTCCAGTTTCAAATGTGGCCAAAAAGTGCTAGCAAGATGGCTTAAATTAACATGCAATTTTGGCAGGCAAACATAGTTTACATGGCATGTATATGAAGCAAGTGAGAAATCATCAAACTAGAAAAAATCAGTGAATAAAAGATGTCAAAATATGCCCAAATAACCTCTGAAAAACAGCCAACACATGCACAAATGATAAGCTCCTTTAGAGGGTGATACAAGGGATTCTTAAGCACATACAAGATAGACATATGGCAGCCACAAATAAACTTTTGAAATCAAATATGATAGTCTTAAAACTCACCAAATTGACCCTAAAATGTAACTTTAAAATATGTAAAGAGGGGTCCCTTTGAAAGGCCAAAATGGCCACCAAGCAAGTCAAGGTGAGAGGGGGTCACCCCCCTCTAATTTGGAGGCTCAAAACAGCATCAAAGCCACTGGAAATTCCAGTGGCTAAAAGGTTAAACAAGGCATGCAACAAGGGCTAGGGTGTAAGGCTCAAAATAAGAGGGAATCAAGCATATAAGGAAGTATGTGACCTCAAATAAGAAAATGCCCTTAATGAAACATAAAAATGATATCAAAAAAGCCTTTTTACAATTTATAACAAGTCTCAAAAGTGAACACAAATAGGGCTTATCTATCATGCAAAAGTGGCCCTAAAATGGGGAATAGAGATAAGGGACAGCAGCTGGCCCCAAATGGCAAGGATCCCTTCAACAAAGTTGAAGAGAGGCCCAAAAAAAGGCACTTTACAGTTTACATCAAGCCACAAAAATAAACACAAGTGTGGCTAAACTATCATGCAAAAAAAGGCCTAAAAGAGGGATAAAGAGACAAATGGTAGCTGCTGGCCTCAAACAGAGGAGATCCCTTCAAAAATGTTGAAGAGGGGCTTAAAAAAAATATATTTTACAGTTTATGACCAAGTTGAAAACAGCTCACAAATAAGTCTAAAATACTATGCAAAAAAAGGCCTAAAAGAGAGTTAAAGAGGCAAGTGATAGTAGGAGACCTCAAACAGCAAGAGGTCCTTGATCAAACATGAAAAGGGGCTCAAAATATGACTATTTACAGTTTGGGTCGGAGCCCAAAAATGTAAGTAAAAAAGGCTAAGATTGCATGCAAAAATAAGCTTAAAAGATGAGTAAAAAGGCTCACCCTTGTAGCACAAAGCTCCAGCAGCTTTTGGTTGAAGAAATGGTGCCCCTAACCTCTAGAAATGGCCTCCAAGTTTCTGGAATAGAGTGTGGAGAGGTGGTGCTATGGATTGGTGCAAGAACCTTAGGGTTTTGAGGCTTGGAGTGGAGAGGGAGGGAGAGTTAATGCAAGAGGCTCAAAGCAATTTTGTAACCCCTCAAAATGCAGCTGGTGGTGCTAGTTATATAGACAAAGGAGTGGAGAAAAAGGAGGGGAAAATGAAATTCAAATTTTTCCCCCAAAAGTCCCCCCATCGAATACAGAATCTGGAGGGAAAATGAGGGTGCAGCTGTAAGGAACCAGCTGTGAGGAACATGGCCGACTAGGTTCTGAGAGCTCAGGTGACTGGCCAGCCACCTCCCCTGGCCGGCCGGCTAGGGTCAAAAGGGTCAATCAGAGAAAGCTGGCCGGCCACCCATACTGGTGGCCTCCCATGTGTGCACAACATAGCTATGTGGTTGAAACCCTGAAAATGTGAACCAAGAGAGAGAAAACCCAACTTTTCAGAGGGGTTTAAAAAGGTCAGGAACAATTGCTGGCCGGCCATGACATATTGGTGGCCTCCCAGGTGTGTACAACACAAATATGTGGTTAATGGCCCAAAAAGGTGGCCCGATGGTGGTCAACACTAGCTTTCTAGTGAGGAAAACGGGCGATGGAGAGCGATGAAGGAATAAAGCTGGCTTTTCAGAACAATTGCTGGCCTCCCACCCTTCTAGGAGCTTCCTAATAATGAAAATAAGGCCTCCACCAAAAATGAAACAAAACGGATGCAAAACGAACGTTCGGGGGCCGAAACACGCGGCCCAAGGCCCCGAAAACTGACTATTAAGCATCGGAGGTGGCCTTTGGCCATGAAGTTGGTCTCTCGGACCACAGTGTCCCTAGAGAGGGAGGAAATAAGGTGTGCGCCAAAAATCGGAGCAAACGGAGGTGGTTAAGTGGTCCCGAACCGAGGCACATGGCCGACGGCTCTGAAAAACCAGAAATCGGGCTCCAAACGGGAAAAAAAAAGGCCGACGACCACGAAACATAACCTACAGCCACTGAGAGATGATCTACGAGACCTCTCCCTCCCTTCGGGAAGAGAAAACAGAGAAAACAAAGCTTGGTTCGCAAATTGAGGCAAAGCACAGAAAAGCCCGGAAGTCCGAAGGCAGGGCTTGCAGTCGAGATTCTGAAACTTCGGAACGAGCGCGATATGCAACATCACCAAGCGCTCAATCGGTGACATCTGAGTCTTAAGGTCGGTCAAAAATGGGGTGTCTACAGTTGCCTTTCTTTGACAGAACTCGGAAGTCACAAGTGACGGGAGTGAATGTCAAAGTCTAGAGACGACCCATTTTTGACAAGGCCGAAGACTTAGACAAACATACAAGATAAACCAAGAAACGTGCCCGCAGGCCGCCCGGGGAGGGGGGGGCAAAATGCAAAGCGATATACACAAAGCCAGATATAACTCAATGATCATGCAAATGCAGCAAGCTGTAATGAAGCAAGTATTCGCAAATGTATGCAACAGTTTTAAGCAAGAAAGCAAAGCAACAACTACATTTCATGCAGTTAAGAATGCGGAGAATTATTCAATTCTTGCCACGTCTCACACGGAGAAGATACAATACCTGTGCGATTCGTCTGGCTGCACCAGTCTCAAATGAACTATACATACAATATCGTGCCTGTAAAAGAAAGAAACTCAACAAGCACAACATGTTTAGCAACATATGTTCAATGTGATATCGAAATGCCGACAAACATGATGTCGATGGGTGAGTGCATCGCAATGCGAGAAGAAACGCGCGTGACAATGCAAGTTAAGCACAGAAGCATGGTAATACCAAGGAAACGTGCATAACAATGCAAATATATGCATGAGAATGCAAGTGATGTGCATAACAATGCAGAACAAATGTAAACTAGGATGCACGTTTGTCACAAAACAACGAGCGAATAAATGCGCGTTTCGGCGAAGGCGACTCGATCGCGACCTCCGATTCACCTCCTGGAGGGGTTACAACATGTTCAAAAAGGATACATCTACTTTCGACAAGTAATGATGAGAAACGCATCGAAGGTTGGAGTTGTAGTCCCGGCGGAGCGATTTCGCGACGGAAAGTGCACTTCTCTTGTACTTTTTTAGGTCCCGGGGACTCCAATCATCACCAAAATTTGCAGAGAGCTTGGAGGCCTCCTTGGGAACACCACCAGCCACTTTTATTCCCAGGGGGAGACTGCCAGCCATGTTTTTGGGAGAGGGGTGGCCGGCCTACCAGAAAAGGTGGCCGGCCGGCCACCTAGGCCAAATTCGGGGTAGTTTGGTCCTTTCACCCTCTTTTCTTTAAATCCACTCGGCCAAACACTTTGTGCTCATAACTCCAGCTCTGACAACATCTTCTCTACCTTCCTAGACCATTTTCTCTCTCAGATCTGTGTTCTGTACGCGTTTTCCAACGCCCCACGCAAGTTGTTTTCGCGAAATCTTTCAGTTTTCGTCACTTTGGACCGATTAATTTTTGATTTCGGAGCTTCTTTTCTCATTTTTGCCACTTGAGGTGAGTTTGTCTCAATATTTGGAAGATTTTCTCGGGAGTTGACTTTTGTTGACTTTTTCATTTCCCGAGAGTTCACTTTTGTTGACTTTTTTCAATTTTGGCTCATTTTGCTCATTTTTGCTCATTTTTGTAGATTTCTTGAAATGGCCGGTCATCTTCCTCATGGTGGAGGTCCTCCAGGTGCCGGGGGGGATCCCGATATTATGGCCTTGCCTCCGAGGGTTCGGAGTTCATTAGGAGAGGCGCCTCAGATACATGTCCTTCCGCAGGCTATTTTCTACCATTTTACTGATTTTGATGATCGGGCGCCCGGGGATCTACTTTTGCGAGAGCCAGAGTCTCACCTCTCCTATCAGGCACGAGAGGTATTTTACTTCGCCTTTACGTTTTCTGCAATGTATTCTGCATTTTCAGTGCATTTCATGCTTTCGCTATGTTTATTGGCTCATTTGAGTACATAGCTTGTTTAGAATGCTTAGTCTATGACACCATATTCTATTTGCATCTTGAACGCGTAGTTCAATCACTCTGAATTTCTGAACACGCAACCCATAAATTAATTGTGAACACACGGCATACACTGATTGAGAGTAGAACACGCAGCCCAAACTCTGATTTTCTGAACACACAGCCCTTTGTTGAGGTGAACACACAGCACACACTGATTGAGAGTAGAACACGCAGCCCAAACTCTAATTTTCTAAACACACAGCCCGTTGTTGAGGTAAACACACAGCACACACTGATTGAGAGTAGAACACGCAGCCCAAACTCTAATTTTCTGAACACACAGCCCACTGTTGAGGTGAACACGTAGCACACATTGATTGAGAGTAGAACACGCAGCCCCAAACTCTAATTTTCTGAACACACAGCCCACTGTTGAGGTGAACACGCAGCACACGTTGATCGAGAGTAGAATACACAGCCCGAACTCTAATTTTCTAAACACACAGTCCGTTGTTGAGGTGAACACACAGCACACACTAATCGAGAGTAGAACACGCAGCCCGAACTCTAATTTTCTAAACACACAGCCCACTGTTGAGGTGAACATGCAGCACACACTGATTGAGAGTAGAACACGCAGCCCGAACTCTAATTTTCTGAACACACAGCCCGTTGTTGAGGTGAACACACAGCTCACACTGATTGAGAGTAGAACACGCAGCCTGAACTCTAATTTTCTGAACACACAGCCCGTTGTTGAGGTGAACACACAGCACACACTGATTGAGAGTAGAACATGCAAATGAACTTTAATTTTACGAACACATTACCCATTGGGGTGAACACGCAGCACACACTGATTGAGAGTAGAACACGCAGCCCGAACTCTAATTTTTTGAACACACAGCCCGTTGTTGAGGTGAACACACAATACACACTGATTGAGAGTAGAACATGTAGCCCGAACACTTGATGTCGAACACACAGCCCGAATTTTGAATTTTCTGAGCACGCAGCCCAGATTCTGTATCTGATTCAATTTTGCATACAGCTCATACATTTCATTTGCACGCAGCTTGTTCATTTCATTTGCACACAGCTTATTCATTTCGTTTGCACACAGCTTATTCATTTCATTTGCACACAGTTTATTCATTTCATTCTGAAACTGAATACATGTGCTCATCCTGAATGCAGGTGACTTCCCGTGCTGTGCGGGGATATGGCTCTGTCACAGCGAGAGAGTGGTAGGCCGAGCTCCCGGAGGCTGTCCGCGATTTGGTTGATGTGGCGGGGTTTGGGACCTTCTGCACTGGGATCTCTCGCTGCCCCGCTAGCAGGACACTGATGGGCGCTTTGGTAGAAAGATGGTGGGACACCACCAACTCCTTTCATTTCTCTGCCACCGGGGATATGACCATGACCCCGTTTGACTTTGCCATACTAACGGGCCTCGATGTGGGAGGTTGGGCCATCCCATATGATGAGGACATGGGCGAGTGAGAGGCCGCCTGGACATATTTATTGGGGGCTCGCCCGCCAGTGGATAAATCTCCAGGTAGAGTCCGATACACTTGGTTCTTTTCCCACTTCAGGAGGGTAGAGATGGAGCCTGAGACTCCCGAGGAGGTGGCACAGTATACTCGCGGATTCCTGATGTTCCTTTTCAGCACCACTCTGTTTGCCGATAGGGGGAACACTGTTGGGCTCTATCTGCTGAGCGCCCTAGTGGACCTTTCACAGGTTAGTCGGTATGATTGGGGCGGTGCTAGCCTGGCCACTCTCTACTGTTATATGAGCACGACTTCCCGCGGACGGGAGAACATACTCGGCGGCTATTGGAGAGCCTGGGAGGTACTTTCAGTCCTTTACATTTCTGCTTCTCATTATTTGTACATCGCACACACAGCGCACTTTACATTCTGTACTTTGCACTTTGCTCTTAGCATGTTGTATTTACATCCTGCATTCAGCATTCTGTATTCTGATGGCTACTGCTCTGTTTCTCACAATTGTGGGTCTACACATACTTCCCGGTACTAGCCCCAGAGCTTATAGTGGAGGTGCCCCTCACGATCCCGTATTCACTCGTATTCGAAGGTCAGTACCGGCCGAGACCTCAGGAGTCTCTTCCCTATTTACGGCAGTACTTTGACACAGTGCGGTCATCGAAGGTATTTCAGAACTCTCAGTTCTTCATGTTTCCAATCTTACACTTTTACAATTTTTAATTAGCTTATGCATTGATTATCCACAGATCACATGGCAGCCCTGGGCACCTTTTGGTAGAGATCTCTGATTCTGGTTTGTCGCAGGATGGGGTACCTCCCGGTATAGGATTCTGCTTGAGGGGCCAGTTGGTAGGGCCTAGTTTTTGGGCGATCGCTTCTTGCGCCAGGTGTGGGGCTACGCCTCTCAGAACCTTCCTTCAGCACCTCCAGCCGACATGTGGACCGCTGATAGGCTCCTGACCCAGGGTGTGATTGACGCTAGGTTGGGCACTAATGCATTTCTTCATCTGGAGCAAGGGGAGTACACGACTTATCGCCACACATATCTGATGCCTCCACTGATGGGGGTTCGTACTCCGACGATGAGGTCTGCTGGTATGCCATCATCGAGTCGGGCTCGGACTGCGGATGCCCCTTCCACTAGCAGGGCTCGTACATCTAGAGGTGGGGGTGGATTGGTTCCTCCGATTCCTCCGACTTATCCTCATTCTAGATGGCCAGATATGTCGACTGAGTTGATGGGGTGGCAATATGGGACTACCTCTCCAATTCCGATCCCGATAGAGCCTCCGATGCCTGGCCACCGATATGTCAGAGACCCTAACTCACCCCCGGTATGCTTTACAGCTTTGATTCATTACTCAGATACTTAGACGTTCATTCCTTTACTGATACTCTTGCCTTTGCATTTGCAGCCTCCTGTCGAGTACATGGATGAGGTGCTCGAGATGGTAGCCTCACTCGAGGGGATGGTCTTGCGGAGAGAGGCCCAGTTGTCCATCATGGGTTTCCAGGTACCCTTTAGTTTTCTGGCATTTATCGTACTTCTGATAACATGCTGATTTTGAACATTTTACCACATTGATAGGCTGCCTGTGTAGAGCACATTTGACACACAACACATTCATGCATTATTCCTGCGTACATCCACTCTGTGTAGTTTGCTTTCATTTGTATCTGATATACATGTTTTGGCTGATGTATTTAAACTGCATTTTTCATTTTCAGATGCCTCCGGTGTATGCTCAGTCACAGGTCGGACCATCCGGGCCTTCCCAAGGAGCCGGGCCATCTGGGCCTTCTCGAGGAGCCAGGGGAGGGGGGTCGTCTTGCAGACGCAGAGCGCACATCATTCAGGAGGAGGCCAGTGAGGAGGAGGAGGTTGCCGATCCTCAGTCAGATACATCTGCTGACAGGGAGGAGGGTTCTGAGCCTGGTTCTAAGAGTGGAGGTGAGGCCGAGGAGGATCTTGAGGATGACAGCTCCGACTTAGATGGTGCCGGTGGCGCAGAGGCTGCTTCGCAGAAGAGGATGAAGAGGGCCTCTTATTCCTGCTCTTGAGAGCATTGATGTAGTTGTTCCCTGTTTTATCTACCTTTTTGCTAGTAGTTGTAGCACATTGTATATTGTTAGGTAGTTTTATTTTTTGTAAAACTTGTACCCTTGTTGTAAAATGTTGTAACAAAGGAATGATGATGGAATGAAACAACTTTTGAAAAAGTGTTGTATTTTGTGTTCTTAGCATCACATCGCATCTTTTTGCACCAAAATGAGATTGAATGGATATGTGCATTGAGCATTTGCCAAGTCAGGTAGTGAACCGACACAATAAACTAAACAACTTAACTCACCAAGACAATAACAGAATCTTAGTAAGTTTACAACTCGATAAGCAAAACACAACAAAGTTGACAACTCGATAAGTAAGGTGCAACAAAATTGATTAAACAAAAAGTAACAACTCAATGTACAAGACTTGACAGCTCGACAAACTTAACAACTCGATAAGCAAAACAACAACTCGATAAGTCAGACTTAACAACAACTCCATGAACAAAGTGCATTTCGGACGATCTGGGTGACGGAACGCATCCGATACTGAGGGAAATTGAGGCCCTCGACACTCCCGATGCATGGAAATGCTAGGAGCTCCCTTCCAGAGGGTAAAACAGTAGCAAAGATCCACTTGGGAGCATGGCCGGCCACCTTTGGGAACTGGCCGGCCAGCTCTTTGCATTGGAGAGGAGAGGGGTGGCCGGCCTGCCAGAAAAGGTGGCCGGCAGGCCACCTAGCCCAGCCACCACCAAATTTTTGACACGTGTCCCCTGAACAGTGTCTTATCCTCTTTAAAAGCTCTAGCCTTGTGGTTAATTCATTTCATCTCAATCTTGCACCAAAAATGGAGGCGTTTCTCATCGAAAATCTCACAGCTTGGATCGCTTCTCTAGATGGCTCGGAAAAGTTGAACTTCCGGGGTTTCGGCTTGAATGCACTATTCACGCTGAGCTGTACTCCGCTGCACCTCCCCTTCCTTTATGCTGCGGCGAGGTTTTGGAACCCGGTAACACATGTCTTTAGCTTCGGCGGGCAAGAGGTATGTCCGACTTTCGAAGATTTTCAAGTTTTGATGGAATCCAACCGCCATGAAGAAATTTTGCCTCAGTTTCGCTTCGGTCACACCCAAGCTTTAGGGCGGATGTATGGACTCACCATGCATGATGCACGGTCTCTAATCTGCAACGGGGAACTGGACATCCTCGGCCCGATTCATCGCTTTTCTGACGCCGGTGACCGCGGCAACCATCATTGGCAAGGTTTTCGGCAACACGCCCTTTTCTTGTGCATGCTATCTCACTTTCTGCTTGCCCCAGGCTTCAATGGATCTAGCATCCGTCTGATCAAAGTTACTCAAGGCTTGAAGGAAGGAAAGAGCTGCATCGCCATGACTTTGGCCGAGACACTGATAGGCTTACATGCTTTCTATCGCCGGGAGACGATCAGATTCGCGGGAAGCCCACTACTGCTGCAGGTAATGTTCCCTACCCAATCTCACGTATATATTGCTCACACCACTCGGCCCTCGGGCTTGGTTTTTCTCACAAAACCCTTGTCTTACTTTTCTCTCATCGTACATCTCTCTATTCTTTATTCTCTCATTTTTCATCCCTCCCCAGGTATGGTTGATGGATAAACTACAGGTTGTGGACTCTTGCCCAGCCTACTCAACTCGCGACTACTTCTTTCGACAACGCCTAGTCGATGCCCCTGATGAGGAGTGGTGGTTTGACTGGATGTGCAATCTATCTGCAGATCGCATTGTTTGGTGCTGCTCTTGGCTCAATCTCCCAGCAATGAGCTATAGTATGTCCCGGCAGACCGGGATCCAGTTGATTGGTCTGACCCACTGTGTGTTCTACTTCCCATTCCGGTTCCTGCGTCAGTTCGGTCATGATCAAACTTGCCCGCCAGAGGGGATAGAGTATCCTGCCACATTCCCGGTTCGAGGCGCACAGCTTGCCCGGTATCCCACAACATGGAGGATTAGAGAGCTCGTGGCCCCCCGCTCCCACTTTCAGTTGCAGTTTGACTGACGAGTGCTTGGATTGGCTCAATGATGAGGCGCAGATTGGACCTAGCTTGGCATTAGAGGCTTCGACCAGCTCTGGGAGGGGGCACAGGGACTCCTGACTTATCTATGCCCCAAATTTATTGCTTTACCAGTACTTTCAAGTTTTCTTTATGAATGTAATAAAAAACAACTTCAATTTGTATGCATGAGCAGGAGAACTTTGTTTTGAAATCAATGAAATTGAAGGTTTTGGGTACTAAAAATTTTCCGCTTTGGTCCAAAAATGGTCTTAGTTGTAAAAAGATTAATTTGAACAAAGTCAACTTTTATTAAAACTTTTCAAAACTATTTTCGATATAGATCAGAACTGGACACGCCTGAGATCTGTCACTGAGATGCACAACCTCAGATTTTTACAACTGGAAAGTTGCCCCTAGTCTGAATAGCATCGCGGCACTTCGCGGCAACGGAAAGTTGCACCTAGTTGAAAAGCACTGCACCGGAGATCACGATGAATGCTGATGGACAAAGATGACTGAGATGATCAAAATGGACAAAGTTGATCGGGGAAAAGTTTATGGCTGAACTCCAGGATGATGTTGCCTACGTATCCCAAAGATGGGAATCAAGCCTTACGTAGTTCAGGCTTGGGTTCACTCGGGTATTTTCACTCTCCTTTTACGCTCTAACTTTTGCCAAGGCCGCCCTTTGCGGGTTTTCAACCTTGCGAGCTCAGTTTTTGTCATTTCAAATTTTTTGTGCTCTGAGTTTTGCCTAGGTCGCCCTTTCGGGTTTTCGGCCTAGCGAGCCTCTCAAGGGTAATATTTCTTCAACTTGTCCATATTGATCGGTTGTGAGAACTCCAAGCCATCTAGATCCATCAGAACCACAGTTCCACCTGACCAGATAGACTTAATGATGTAGGGACCCGTCCAATTGGGTCTGAACTTGCCCCTTGGGTCATGGATGGGAGCCCGGTTGTCCTTAAGCACCAAATCTCCTTCCTTTAGATTCCTGGACTTAACTTTCTTGTTGAAAGCTCAGGCAATTTTGCGCTGGTAACCTTGAACATGGTACAGTGCCTTCAGTCTTCTCTCATCAAATAGCATGAGTTCCTTAAATCTGCTCTGCTGCCAATCTGCTTCGGCTATTTGACACTCAGCCAATACTCGCAATGACGGAACCTCAATCTCAATAGGTAGAATGGTCTCCATCCCATAAACCAATGAATACGGAGTCGCCCCAGTAGAAGTTCTGATTGAAGTTCAGTAGCCCCACAGAGCAAACGACAGCTTATCTGGCCAGTCCCGGTAGGTCTCCACCATCTTCTGCAGTATGTGCTTGATGTTCTTGTTGGTGGCCTCAACCGCTCCGTTTGTTTGCGGCCGATAGGTAGATGACTTATGAAAAGCCACGTTGTATTTCTCCAACAAGTCAATCACTTCCTTCTTGAAGTGGGAACCGTTATCTGAAATTATCTCGTTTGGGACCCCGTAGCGACAGATGATGTTGTTTCTGATAAACTTCGCGACATGTGAAGCCTTCAACACCGCATAAGATTGGGCCTCGACCCACTTCGTGAAATAATCTATCGCAACTAGGATGAACTCATGCCCATTCGACCCCTTTGGAATGACAGCCTCGATCACATCAATTTCCCAGACTGAAAATGGCCATGGCGAAGTCATATTGTACAGCTTCGACGGCGGAATGTTCATGCGATTTGCATGAATTTGACACTTGTGGCATCGCCGGACAAAACCGATACAGTCCCCCTCCATGGTGGACCAGTAGTAACCCTGTCTGAGGATCTTCCGTGCTAGCATTACTCCGTTCATATGTGCACCGCATTCCCCTCCGTGGATGGCTTCCATTAGACGCTTCGATTTTTCGGCATCGACACACAACTTATGCATTCCCAGATGACCTCTCTTATACAGCTTACCCCCACAGATGATAAACTGAACGACCATTCTTCTGATTGCCCTTTTATCCTTGGCATTTACCCCTGGCGGGTACATCTCTTTCTCCAAGAAATTCCAAATGTCGTGGTACCAGGGGTTTTCGTCCTGAACTTCATCTATAGCAGCAATCGACTCGTAGGCTGGCGCAAATTTCTGGTCAATGATGACTGGACGCATCCGAACTCCGAACGGGATGTCTATCATGGAAGATAGAGTTGCTAAAGAATCTGTGAACCTGTTGTTTTCTCTTAGTAGATGAGCAAAGTTTAGCTTCCCAAACTGAGGAATTAACAAATCCAAGGTCTGGTGATACATCATCATCTTTTCTTCTTTGACTTTCCAGTCTCCTTTTGCTTGAGACACAACAAGATTCGAGTCCCCGATGACGTCCAACCGCCTTGCCCCTAGTTCCAGGGCTGCTTCTAAACCAGCAATGCATGCCTCATATTCTGCTTCGTTGTTCGAGACTTTGAATCGGAGTTTGAAGGCTAGAGGGATATGGGACTTATCAGGTGCTATCAACAACACTCCTATTCCATACCCGTATTGGTTTGACACTCCGTCAAAGTACATCGTCCAAGTTTCATCATCGATGTGCAAAATGGCTTCATCTAGGAATAAGTACTCGACTGCTTCACCCCCTTCCACTGGATAGTCGGCTAAGAATTCTACTACTGCTCTTCCCTTGACTGACTTGCGTGTTACATATTTCAGATCGAATTTGGAGACCAACAGCAATTAGCGAGCTAGCTTACCTGTAAGTGTCGGTTTCTCGGAAAGATATTTGATGGGATCGAGTCATGAAACCAACATTACGGAGTGAGCTAACAGGTAGTGCCGCAGCTTCCTGGTAGCCCATACCAAAGCTAAGCAAGCCTTCTCCAACGGTGTGTAGGGAGTCTCATACTCTAGCATCTTCTTGGTCAGATAGTAGATGGCTTTCTCCACCTTGTCCTCTGATTCTTGTGCGAGCATGCAGCCCATCGTAGTCTCAGTCACTAAAAGGTACAATATCAACGATTTCCCCAGCTCTAGCGGTGACAACACGGGCGGGTTCTGTAAGTATTCCTTGATCTGTTCAAAAGCAGCTTGGCATCGGCCGTCCCATTGGAATTTCTTTCCTTTCTTCAGGAGACCAAAAAGTGGTTCACAAGTCAAGGTTAATTTTGAGATAAACCGTCTTACGAATTGCACTTTACCCATAAAGCCTCGCACCTCCTTTTCAGTCCTTGGTAGGGGCATTTCTAGGATGGCCTTGATTTTGGAAGGGTCGACTTCGATACCTCTCTGTGTAATCAAAAACCCCAACATTTTTCTCGCTGTAACACCAAACGTATATTTTTGAGGATTCAGCCGCAACCAGAATTCACTGATCCTTTGAAAGAACTTTTGTAAGGCGGTGTAGTGGCCCTCTCTTTCTTTAGACTTGACAATCATGTCATCCACGTATACCTCAACCTCTTTGTGGATCATGTCGTGCAATATTGTGGTCGCGGCTCATTGATAAGTAGCTCTAGCATTCTTTAACCCAAACGGCATTACTCTGTAGCAGTATGTCCCCCACGGGGTGGTGAATGCAGTCTTTTCCCGGTCTTTCGGTGCCATCACTATCTGATTGTAGCCGGAGAAGCCATCCATGAATAAGAGCAAAGCATGCCCTGCTGTGAAGTCTACTAGCTCGTCAATATGGGGCAAGGGAAAGTCGTCCTTCGGACTGGCTCTATTCAAGTCCCTGAAATCCATGCATACTCAGATTCTGCCATCCTTCTTCAGCACTGGAACGATGTTGGCCAACCAAGTCGGGTATTCGGATACCAGCAGGAAGCCTGCGTCAATTTTCTTGGTGACCTCTTCCTTAATCTTGAGAGCCCAGTCCGGGCGGATTCTCCTGAGTTTCTGTTTGACTGGTCGGGCCTCGGGGTCAAGGGGGATCCAGTGCTGTACAATATCAGGATCGATCCCAAGCATATCTTTGTAGGACCACGCGAAAACATCTTTGAAATCTTTTAATAAAGCGACTAAGCGCTCGCGTTCCTCCGAAGATAACGTGGACCCGATCTGGACCAGCCGCGGGTCCTCCTCAGTACCAATATTCACGGTAGTGATTTCATCCATTAAAGGTTTAACAAATCTCTCCTGCTCTTGCTCAATTAAGCGTTGTAAAACCGGAGGAATTTCGTCATCGTCGTTTTCATCAAAATTTTGAAAGTCTGAATTTATGCAATAAATCAAGGACACAGAAAAGTACTCAGAAACCATAGCTACTTGATTCTCATTAAGCACATCTAAATCGTCCGATTCCTCAGTTACAACAGACTCAAATGAGAAAGAAAAAGACGACCTGGACAAGACTGTGGCATCTGGGTTATCATCCCAGATTACGGACTCAGACTTCGGTCAGCTGGAACCCGATCACTCACAAGATTCGGTGGAATTAGATTCCGGCTCACTACCTGACCTGGTACTGGTGGACAAAAATCCCTCATGGTATTGCCAAGTGAGAGAGGGTGCGATAGATGCATCCAAAATAGTTGCTGGTAGGCTCGCAGCCGTTTCATCCCCAATCATGGAAACCGAGAAGTTATCCCCCAAGCACTTATGGTCGATCGGAGGATCTGAAAGTAGACATGCTAGTGCTACCCCCATTTCAACTTCAGCGCCCTCAGAGTCCACTGCCTTACACTGCTCAACCTTAGCTGATGGGTCTGTCTACTCTTCGGCAACGTCATCCCCGGATAGTTGTAGGTCGAAGAAGATCTCGAAACCTGGCACGCGCTTCTTCTCCGCGTTCAGCCATGGCTTTGGGAAGCCACAAAAAGGAAAGTCTTCCCCCTCCCGGACGAAGCGTCCATTTAGGGTACCCTGAATGGGCCTATGCATCAGCTCAAATGGCTTCCCAACCTTCTTTGCTCTGGCTCTTCCAGCCATTTCTTTTCCCCTCCTTAACTAGTCCTCTTTGGTGGGCTGATAACCCAATCCAAAGATATGAGGGTTGTGTGGCACTTCGGCCAATGCTGCGACACCCTTTCGGCCGCTCCTTCCTAATCCCATCCCGGGAATGTATTGTAGCTTGTTCATGAGGTATACAGATTGAGCACTGACATACACTCCCTCATTAACAGCCATGATATTCTACACAACCCGAGCCTCAGCAAGAGCAAATCCTGATAAGAACATATCCTCCGTGCCGTGCTCGATTTCCAAGACTGGTGTAGATACCTCCGGAGGTGGATGGATCAATGAATTCCCGAAAACAATGGCTACTCCCTTTCCATAGGGGTATTTCACCATCTGATGTAGAGTGGAAGAGACTGCCTTTACTTGGTGCAACCACGGTCGCCCCAAGAGTAGATTAAAGATTGTAGGAACGTCCAAGACATGGAATTCAACGTTGTGTTGTCCTGGACCAACCTGGGTCTGAATTTTGACAGTCTCCATCACTTCCCTGCTAGTGTTATCATAGGCTCTGATCACTTAAGTAGTCGGCACGAAGTCCGCGGGCTTTAACCCGATTGCATATGCTGTCCTTGACGGGCACACATTAATAGCGGATCCCGTATCAACAAGAACTACTGACACCCACTTGTCTCTACATTCCACAGAGATGTAGAGGGGTTTGTTATGATTTGCACCCTCAGGCGGCAGTTCTTTGTCTAAAAAGGTTATTGTCGGGGAACCTCCTCTCGGAAAGACCAGTCCAACCAGCTACTCTGGTGTGGTATCTATAGAGAGTTTAGCCTTGTCCATAGTAGATAGGACAGCTTGTCTGTGTACTCGTGACGCCATAAGCAGTCCCCAGATGGAGATGTCTGCTTGTATCTTCTTTAACTGCCTCAGCACAGCTTCCTCTTCGATTTGTTTCTCCTTCTGCTTCTCAGCTTCTTTATCCTTCCCAGATGCCTCTGGCTGGTCTAGGTACGGGGGCTTGAAGTACCGCCCGTTTCTCGTCATGTGATCCACCTCATCAAGATACCAGGTGTCGTCTGGTTGATTGCTTCCCTAATCATCATCTGTGTGGGCAAGGCATAAATCATCGTCTTCCCACCACATTCCGTTGGCATTCGAAAGGCACTTGTCTGGCTCCGGCATGATTGTACTTGCAGCACTTTCAGCCCCTATGCTCACAGCATCTTCTGTCTTCGTGCCCACAGCACTTTCAATCACTTCATGGGTTTTGGCTTTCCGGATTCTCTCAGAATCCCAAATCTTTTCTTGTTTCACCTGCGTTAGTGCAGTTTGTTGTTCAGCTTTTCCTACAATGCTCCTATCCCGAGCAAAATTCTTCGTACCAGCGCTCTCCGGCAATGTATTATGACTTTCGGCCCTTCCGGCCACAACTGATACACTCGTCCCTGCCGGGCCTTGTTGGAATTCTTCCACCACATCTGGTTGATCATCCAGCCATCTAGTGGCCTCTGCCGATTCGTCATAATCAAACCAGTTGACTACTGCGCCTCCTGATTCTTGATCATCGAAAAACTGTAGGTTGGCAAAGCCCTCTTCTACAGCCATCAAATCATCTGTCCCTTGCTCAAATCTATCCCCCCGGATCACACACAGTTCTGCTTTCTCTGGCAATTCTATACTTGGCTCGGACTGGCGTGCTGACAGAATGTACTCACTTGGATCGTAGGCTTCCCTGGCAAAATTCTCAGGCTGCTCAAACCCTGACTCAACCATTCCTTCTTCGTCTGCAATCTCCCCTGCACCGTCTTCAACAGCTACCACCATTGGCTCAGGTCGGGTTGTAAAGATGTCCAACATGCACAAAAAGTCAGTGCAGTCAAGAAGGAGCACCTCCGACTTAGGTAGATGAGAGGGAGTGATATAGATGCTAGGATCGTAAGACACGACCCCAGTTTGGATAAAGTTGACTCTTTTGGAAGGTGGAGCTTGGTTGTGTGTAGGGAGTGGGTTGGTTGTAACATTGGGTCTTTCTGGTGGCAAAATTACATGTTTGTCAATGAGATCCTGAATCTCGTGACGCAGCCTGAAACATTGGTCGGTATCATGACCGTGCTGCTGGTGATATGCACAGTACTTGGCTGGGTTGTGAGTGGGGGGAAGTGGATTTGGCAACGGCCTCGGCTCCAGGGGTTTTAGGTGCCCCTTTCTGATTAAGACCCCTAGAGCCTTGGACAAAGGCATGTACAATGGGGTGAAGGTTCTTTGGCCTCTAGGTTGGTATTTAGTAGTCTGTGTATTGTTTCCGGATGCATCGGAGAAGGGTGTGGCTGCCATGGGCCTTGGAAGGGGAGGGGGGATGGTGGCGACCATGCTAACCTCCGAAGTTCTTGCAGTTGCAGCGCCACTCGGGCCTGCATTGTTGTTGCAGTTAAAAGTTCTCCGGGGTTGCTCCTTGTCTTGGTCAATTAGACCCTGTTTCATTACATCTTCAATTTGTACCCCCATCTCGTGCAGATCCGAAAAGGTGAGGAAGGGGAGTACAATCATCTTTTGCATCAGTTTCGGCTGGAGATTGCGCACAATCATCCTGATCTGGTCCTTATCGGTGGGCCTTAAAGTCATCATCGAGGCCTTCGCCTTTCACCGGGTCACGAAATTTGAGAAACTCTCTTTGGGTTCCTGCCTTGTTGTTTCGAGATCACGAGTTGTAATCTCAATTTGGGTGTTGTAAGAGTATTGCGCAACAAAGGCCTCGGCCATTTCATTCCAACTCCGTTTGACATCATCCTCCAACTTCATATACCAAATAGCGGCCACTCCCGACAGGGTCTGGCCAAATAGCGAAAGCTTCTAGGGTCTGGTGAGGCCCATTGGTCGTAATATATCTAAAAATAGCCGGAGGTGGACCATAGAATCCCCGGATCCATCGAAGCGATCAATCTGTGGCATTTTGAATCTGTCCGGCAATGTCACGGCCACATCGGTATATCCATCCTCGATATCCAGAATAGCCTTTACCTCCTGGGATTTTTTGAATAGCTTCTCAAGCTTGCTCAATTTCAGTGCTGTAGGGTCTACTTCGAACTCGAAGAGAGAGTTTGGGTGGTTGATGGGTGTATGTGCCTTGGATAATTGAGGTGG
This sequence comes from Camellia lanceoleosa, assembly GCA_025200525.1. Classification (NCBI taxonomy): domain Eukaryota; kingdom Viridiplantae; phylum Streptophyta; class Magnoliopsida; order Ericales; family Theaceae; genus Camellia; species Camellia lanceoleosa. The sequence goes on from CM045760.1 coordinate 55,257,087, forward strand.
AAGCGGGGGCGGAGCTAGCCCCGTTGGAATGTCTATGTCCTCCTGAATGGCCTGGACATTCGGCAAAATGTTCTGGGCATTTGGCAGGACATTCTAGGTAGTTGGTGTCTGCTCGGGTAGCGGGACCCCTGGTGGGGGAGGAACTAGATGTGAGGCCGATGCTCCGGCTTACTGCTGGAGTCGGGTAATTAGTTCCACTTGCTGGGCCATGATTGTGGCCTGCTGTTTAGAGAGTTCTGCTTGACGGACAGCGTCCTCCTGCATGAGCTTCATACTTTCTTGGAGTTGACGCATCATCTCCTCCATCCCTGCCATATTTTGCTAACCCGGCTGAATGACTGGTATATCTATCATTGCAGTAGAAACTGAAACCTCAGCCTGACAATTCACTAGTGGGGTGGATAAGGGCCACTGATCTGGTAACCGCTGAACTGGTGATCTGTGCCTGACTGGCCCTTTTACCCTGCCTCTAGCAAAGGAATACGGATTGCCCTTGAACTGAATCTCTGACCTAACAAAGTCTATCAGCACAAGTCCGATGAACCTCGGGGGATATTGGAGCCTTCTGAAGCTATGGTTCCAAGACTACCTAGCAAAAGAGAAAACAGATAGCATCTCAGCCTGATTTCACCTGAACAGATACGAGTATAGTTGAATGAGTGTGCTCTCTACTGAATTCTACCCAAAATTCTGCTGGTAAACTGATACCCCCGGGTAAAACTGATTCCCCAAATACTGATGCCCTCAGGCCTGATACCCAGACTTGCAAACTGATACATGCATTCCTGTAGAGACGCACTCTAAAAGCACATAACAAGCAAGTGAGAGCCAAAACACCCCTATGTTGGGGTAGGGTTTCCCTGTCCTATTTTGTCAGGAGCTAGGGTTTCACTACGCACGTAGCGGTTTCAAACAACCTATATCGGGTAAGCAGCCTGTCCTAACTTGGAATGGTCACTATGGATTTCGAACATGTACTAGGTCGAATGGTCAAAAGGATGCCCCGGTAAAATCGGGGTTTGTGTTCCCATACTGGCAGAGCCCATAACCGGTAAGCCTTATGGCATGCAGCCTTTGGCAAACCGCTCAGGAATAGCAGATGGCAAATACGGTGTCCTAGGCGCACCAATGCAAATGAAATGCAAAGAAACACACAAGTGTAGTCAAAACTAGATATCATGAGTTCGAGTCAAGTTCTCTAAATCCCCAGCAGAGTCGCCAGAAACTGTAGACATCCCTGAACGCCCTGGGAGAGGATGAGTCTCCCGTTCCGTTCATTTTGGGGTCACTACAGTTCAAGGACTCAATGTTGTCATGGTTCTCAATCTGAACCAAAGAGTCCAAATCCGGCAAATCGTTTTGAGAAAAATATTTTTTGAAAGAAGTGCCAAACATGGACTGCTTTGCCAGATATAGAGTTGCCACCTAAATATTTTATTTTGGAAATTTAGGAAACCCTGACTCGTGCCTAAGGCTATATGTCCGTCATCACCAAAGTTGCCTCGGCTCGGAAACTTGGGTACGATTGGGGAAGGTCACTTCGTGAACACCCCCGCTCGCCCGATCAAAGATCGGCCTCTACTAACCATGATATCTAGTTTTGAAAACATTATGCGTTCTTATTCCGGTTATTAGCCTAGATTTACTATGTGATGCGCACAGCATACAAGTATAGACCGGGTCGCCTGAATTGGAACAAAACATTCCATGTTTGTTTTTGAAAGACGGTTTGCTACTCGCAAGTAGGCTTAAAATGCAGATTTTGCCACCCTCGGGTGGGCTTAGAAAAGATGGTTTTGCCACTATCTAGTGGGCTTTAAAACACACAGTCAATGCATTGTTCCAATCCAAATAACCCAACCTTCACCCACAAGCATACAGGCAGTTATATCACATAAGCACATAGCCTCATGGTAAGCATGCTATCATGGCAGTCACTCACACTCATGTAAGGATGCTAAAGCGTAAAACTTACCGAGTACTCCAAGCCAAAACAGAAGCTAATTAGAAATCCTTGCATGATCCTAATTATACAGAAATGCCTAATGCAACACATGCAATAGTGCAACTATAGCAGGCTCGGCTATTCTAAACATGGCATATGGAATGCTACAACTAACAAGTACTCAACTTGGAATTGAAATATAATGCAGTGAATTATGATGCGCCGAGCCCGGTGCATGCAAAACAGATGAATGAATGCAAACATGCTATCATACTGTATGCTAATTGAAACATGCCCTAATCCAACCATCATAAGCAGGTAAATAAAAGGGAGAAAGACGTAGGGTTGGAAGACATACATCACACGCACGCACACTTATTACAACATTGTGCCCTCACTCGGAGGGTCCGAATAAATAATACAGTCCCAAATAAATAATTACAGTCCGAATAAATACAAAATCCTAATTAATTAACAAATTAACTAGGAAAGCTATAAACTAGCATGCAAGCTAGGGACTTCCTCAAACTCTGCTCCGGATGATGAATGATGCATATTCGGGTTGCTTGGCGCGGAAATCCATCGCGATGCCCCGATTAGCCTCTGTTTACAATTAAGCCCGGAATATTGCGCGAAGTTCCAAGAGATTGCCAGTTTTTGATTTGCTACAATAGAGAGCAGGAAAGGGGCATGGCAATGTATTTTCACATATGTATGCTTGACTATTCTTCAAGAAGCGTAGTCCTCGATCCTCGTGCCACCAATCACGCATATCGATGCATGATGGCCAAGGAGTCGAATTGCACAACTCAATATGGAATGAATGCACATGAAAACATAACAAGGCCTAGACTCTATCATGGATAATCTGGAGTGTCGGTGACCGGGAATTGAGACACGTTCCGTCACTCGGAGTACGAAACGTACCTCGTTTCCCGTGCTCGGGCTAACTCCTATCCCAAACACAATGCGATATGCATGACATGCATGGATGCAACTAAGATACGACCTAACATGTACAATGCTATGAAATGGCATACACGATGCACTAGGAAACATGGCATATACAATGCGCTAACATACAACCTAGCATACACAATGCTATGAAATGAAATGGCATACGCAATGCATAATGGACTTACACCAACACAAGTGGACCTCAACCACACTCACATAGAAGGCCATTAGATGAAAATGAGACACTCGAGATGCGTGTACACATGCACGCAAACTGAGGACTGAACCTAAGGCACGAATGCCACTCTACCAAAGCATGGTAAGGCATGGAATATGATATGCAAACAAGAAAATATCAGCACTAAAACATGATGCTAAAGAGCCCCGAAACATGGCAATATGGCATCCGATGCATGAGATGAGACCCGAAACTCAAAACTGGGCACATGGAATGACTTATAGCTATACAAAGAATGCATTATTTGAACATGAAGCATGAAGACAGAGTCAAGCCAGTCCCAAAACATGAACTTTTCCAGTTTAAAGTGTGGCCAAAAAGTGCTAGCAAGATGGCTTAAATTAGCATGCAATTTTGGCGGGCAAACATAGTTTACATGGCATGTATATGAAGCAAGTGAGAACTCATCAAACCAGAAAAAATCAGTGAATAAAACATGCCAAAATATGCCCAAATAACCTCTGAAAAACAGCCAAAACATGCACAAATGATAAGCTCCTTTAGAGGGCGATACAAGGGATTCTTAAGCACATACAAGATAGACATGTGGCAGCCACAAATCAACTTTGAAAATCAAATATGATAGTCTTAAAACTCACCAAATTGACCCTAAAATGTGACTTTAAAACATGTAAAGAGGGGTCCCTTTGAAAGGCCAAAATGGCCACCAAGCAAGTCAAGGTGAGAGGGGGTCACCCCCCTCTAATTTGGAGGCTCAAAACAGCATCAAAGGCACTGGAAATCCACTGGATTCCAGTGGCTAGAAGGTCAAACAAGGCATGCAACAAGGGCTAGGGTGTAAGGCACAAAATAAGAAGGAATCAAGCATATAAGGAAGTATGTGACCTCAAATAAGAAAATTCCCTTAATGAAACATGAAAATGATGTCAAAAAAAAAGCCTTTTTCAAGTTTATAACAAGTCTCAAAAGTGAACACAAATAGGGCTTATCTATCATGCAAAAGTGGCCCTAAAAGAGGGAATAGAGATAAGGGACAGTAGCTGGCCCCAAATGGCAAGGAGATTTTCAACAAAGTTGAAGAGGGGCCCAAAACAAGGTACTTTACAGTTTACATCAAGCCACGAAAATAAACACAAGTGAGGCTAAACTATCATGCAAAAAAAGGCCTAAAAGAGGGATAAAGAGACATGTGGTAGCTTCTAGCCTCAAACAAGGATAGACCTTCAACAATGTTGAAGAAGGGCTCAAAAAAAGATATTTTACAGTTTATGACCAAGTCCAAAACAGCTCACAAATAAGCCTAAAATACTATGCAAAAAAAGGCCTAAAAGAGAGTTAAAGAGGCAAGTGATAGTAGGAGACCTCAAACAGCAAGAGGTCCTTGATCAAACATGAAAAGGGGCTCAAAATATGACTATTTACAATTTGGTTTGGAGCCCAAAAATGTAAGCAACAAAGGCTGAGATTGCATGCAAAAATAAGTTTAAAAGAGAAGTAAAGAGGCTCACCCTTGTAGCACAAAGCTCCAGCAGCTTTTGGTTGAAGAAATGGTGCTCCTAACCTTTAGAAATGGCCTCCAAGTTGCTGGAATAGAGTGTGGAGAGGTGGTGCTATGGATTGGTGCAAGAACCTTACGGTTTTGAGGCTTGGAGTGGAGAAGGAGGGAGAGTTAATGCAAGAGGCTCAAAGCAATTTTGTAACCCCTCAAAATGTAGCTGGGGGTGCTAGTTATATAGGCAAAGGAGTGGAGAAAAAGGGGAGGAAAATGAAATTCAAATTTTCCCCCCAAAAGTCCCCCTATCGGATACAGAATCTGGAGGGAAAATAAGGGTGCAGCTGTAAGGAACCAGCTGTGAGGAACATGGCTGTCCAGGTTCTTAGAGCTCAGGTGGTCGGCCGGCCACCTCCCCTGGCCGGCCAGCTAGGGTCAAAAGGGTCAATCAGAGAAAGCTGGCCGGCCACCCATATTGGTGGTCTCCCATGTGTGCACAACACAGCTATGTGGTTGAAACCCTGAAAATATGAATCAAGAGAGAGAAACCCCAACTTTTCAGAGGGGTTCAAAAAGGTCAGGAACAATTGGTGGCCGGCCAATACATATAGGTGGCCTCCCAGGTGTGTACAACACAAATATGTGGTTAATGGCCCAAAAAGGTGGCCCGGGGGGTGGTCAACACTAGCTTTCTAGTGAGGGAAACGGGCGACGGAGAGCGATGAAGGAATAAAGCTGGCTTTTCAGAACAATTGCTGGCCTCCCACCCTTCTACCAGCTTCCCAATAATGAAAATAAGGCCTCCACCAAAAATGAAACAAAACGGATGCAAAACGAGGGTTCGGGGGCCGAAACACGCGGCCTGGGGCCCCGAAAACTGACTATTAAGCACCGGAGGTGGCCTTTGGCCACGAAGTTGGTCTCTCGGACCACAGCGTCCCTAGAGAGGGAGGAAATAAGGTGTGCGCCAAAAATCAGAGCAAACGAAGGTGGTTAAGCGGTCCCGAACCGAGGCACACGGCCGACAGCTCAGAAAAACCGGAAACCGGGCTCCAAACGGGAAAAAAAAAGGCCTACGACCACGAAACATAACCTACGGCCCCTGAGAGATGACCTATGAGACCTCTCCCTCCTTCGGAAAGAGAAAACAGAGAAAACAGAGCCTGGTTCGCAAACTGTGGCAAAGCACAGAAAAGCCCGAAAGTCCGGAGGCAGGGCTCGCAGCCGAGATTTTGAAACTTCGGAACGAGCGCGATATGTAACATCACCAAGCACTCAATTGGTGACATCTGAGTCTTAAGGTCGGTCAAAAATGGGGTGTCTACAAGCTCTTTTTGCTTTCATTAAGATTTATTGAAGAATCAGTGAAAATGAATTTACTTAGTAGATTCTTTTTCACTACAGGTTTTTGAAGAGAGAATATTTTGTACTCCTTTCTTGCATATAGAGGGCCTTCATATGCATTGCTTGGTTCTTGGAGCTGTAACAACAAGACTTTTTAATTCTAGATTCAAAATTCTTTAGTTGAACTTTTACTTAGAGGAGGGTAAGTCTGAGAGGGGAGTGGAAGATATGAGGTTGGGAGTAACACATTTTTTGTCTAAATATGTAACGGTGCGTCGTATCAACTTTCCGCTTGCTCTCACAAGTTTGTTTAATCTAGGCTGAAGTGACCGTTATGATATCGGGCTGTTTCGAGGTTGTTTCCAATTTTTGGCCCCAAACAACCCATTTTTGCCTTTTTCATCCCTTTTTTTTTTTTGTCTAAATATCTAACTGTGCATCTTATCGATGCGCTGCTTGCTCTCACAGATTTCTTTAATCTAGGCTGAGCTGACCGTTATGATCTCAGGGTTGTTTCGAGGCTATTTCCAATTTTTTACGCCAAACGGCCCGTTTTTGCTTATATTTTTGTCCTATCGCCATTTTCGCCTATATGAGATGTCATGTGCCATATACAAGACATCTCATATACTGCAAAATGTTTAAAATGACCTTATTCTTCTCTCCCTTTCTCTCTTTCACCTTCCCTCTTTTCTTCTAGCCACGTCAGCAACTATGGTTGCTACCATGGATAAAAGACAATTAGGAAAAAAGTAAATAAGGTTATTGTAAGCATTTCACAATGTTTGAAATGTCTATCAATTTTTCCTTTTTATTTAAGTAATGAATCTTTAACAAAAGGTTCACAATGATCCAAATTGATAGTTCAATGCAACAAAGTGTAATGTTTTTTAGTTGAGGGGGGTAGAGTGAGATACTAAGTAATAGGTCAAGAGGGAAAAGTGTAGTTTTTCCTATAATTAACCAAAAGAGTGCTAAACTGTAGTGTGGAGTGCTAAACTGTTGTAGTGTGGAGTGCTAATTAACCAGAAAAGTGTAGTTTTTTAGTGTGGAGTGCTAACCTGTAGTGTGGAGTGCTAAACTGTTGTAGTGTGGAGTGCTAATTAACCAGAAAAGTGTAGTTTTTTAGTTTTTCCTATAACTAATGTAGTGTGGAGTGCTTAACTGTTGTGGTGTCTATCTTGCTATGCTTGGTTTGGGTTGGTATTGGTGTAGATGGGCTACTGCTAAAAGGAGTAATTAATGGAGTATAATCAAATGGAGTATACTCAAAAACTAAAGAAGTACATAGAGAGAGGATAGTAACTAATCCTTCGATTTTCCCATAATCCAAACAGACAACAAAATTAAGAATTCAATTAACTAATGCTATCTACTTGTACTACACTAAGTTGAGTAAAACGTTTTACATTCCCAATTCAAGTAATGCGAAACCGAATAAATTCAAAAATTTCCTTCTCTTTACTAGATTTTCTAAGAAACCAAATGGAGTATAATCAACAACCCAAAAAGCAGATAGAGTTAAGAATCCAATTAAAAAATCCTGTTTACTTCTAGGTGGCTACTAAGTTGAGCAGAAACTTTAAAAATCCCAATCCAAGTAATGAGAAGCGCAATAAATTCAAAATTCTTCATTTGAATTTTGATGTTTCTGCTCAACTAATACATTCAACTTGGCCACTAGTTACAATTGAAAAAGGTATCTATTTAAAAGCTTAAAGAACTTATAGAAGTGTCTCACATGTAAAATAGTTCTACACTTACATCCATGTAGAGGCAGTGCAATGGCAGAAGGCTTCAGTGCATCAGCATAATCAGCAGGTTGATGGTAGCTTCACCGAGGATGGTAGATTGTGAAGAACCCTTATGCCAATTCAATTCAAGATATCATAAAGTTAATCACTATGGGATAATGTGCGTAATAAATGCAGAAAAATACAAGAGGCATCAGTGTATCAAGTACATATAACTAGCAGTACAGAAAAATATATTTATAAACATAAGAATCAAAGTGAAGAATTAGTGAAGAATAAGAATCAATTTGAACTGTTTACTACTTCTACATTATATGGCATATTGGACAAGTTTGTTTATTCCTATCGGGAAGAGTCAAGACAAAAGATGGTCACATTGCTTTCTTCCATTAGAATCCCCTTAGCCTTCTCGCATAACACCCTAACCTACAACAGAGAGAGAAGATGTCAATGGAGAACCCTTTTCCATTACACTAAAACATAAAGGTATCCATTAAAAGGTGAATACTATAGCATAATAATAACAATAGTTTCATAACATGGATAAGGCAAAGTACAATATATAGATGTCATGGGTAAGAGTCAAATCTAGGACATCATCAAGAGCCATGATAATATCTGCTCCAATTCTATTCTACAAAAGTTATAGACAAAAAACACAAACATATGAGATGTTGAAGAGTGAAGCTGAACAGATATAAAATAACAATGAACCCTTAAAATTCTCACACAATGCTTATGATAATCACTATTTAATGCAAACCCCACAGATGCCATGATTGATTAAAAACAACAGCCATTTTGTAAAAACATTGGTGTATGAGAAATTTAATATAAATATAATGAACATAATTATTTTTTAAGGTGCTTAATTCACAAAAAATTGGAAAGCTTATTTTTAATGGCATAAGTCATGACTCGTGTATTATAGTCCCCTTAACTGGTAGAGTTACACATTTAAGAAAAAAAGATGAATCAATGTAATACAGAAATCTAATCTACAGTCAAATCTGTGAGTTGATACATCAAAGTAGCATGTTAAGGAGGGTTTATCCATCAATCAATGGATTAAGAGAGCATCCATCACCCTCCCAGCAAATTAAGAATCCTGGGATGAGATTGCAGATAACTAAGTATTGCTAGTTGACTGTTCAATGTGAGGTGTATAAATTTGAACAGGAAGATGTTTCAAGTAATAATAGAAAAGCGGTGGTTTAAAAAATAAAAAGGACAATCTAGTTTTGGCCAGTTAATCGATGACGTTAGGAGGGGTGAACCAGATACAAACATAACCTTTGGCATTGTTTGCATGCAATGGCTACTCTCACACAAACTTGTATTCCCATGATTGCCAGGCCAGGGATTTCACCATTGAACCAAGCAATGCTGCTTGAATGGTTCGAAAAGTACAAAACTTTGAAAGTAAAAGAAAGAGGGAAAATTTAAGAGGAAGTGGCACAAAGAGAGAATTAAATCCATGCACATACAAAGAAAAGTAATGGCCACAATATGGAGCCTTTGTTAACATAAAAAACCATTCTAAAATTTTATTGGCAAGAAAATATTTACTATAAAAATTATGAGTCTGTAAATAAAAATAAATTCTCCAATTTGTTAAAAACAAGCAAAATGTACCCACTTGGATCTGAATTGATTCTTCAGGTGTTAAGAGCATTGGCTTTCCATCAACCGGTGGCAGCAATAAGATAATTAAGCCTCAGTTACTAGCAACATCAAAAACAGAGGTGTATTCCCATACTTGGTAAGTTTAAGAGTGGGAACTAATAAAACAAGAAGAAGAAAATAAAATAAAAAACAAGAACTCATAAAAGTTATAACTAATACAACAATAGCTAAGTAATTGAGCACTGATGAGAATGTTTTCTACTATAACAAATGCATTATTTGCTAGCACCAGATACAACACATAATGATGAAAATCATAACCACAAGACAACTTTGTTTGCAGGCAATCATGTAGTTGACTACAAGACTAACAATTGGAAAAGAACATTACACAAAATCATGTAAACAAAAAATGGCTAGAACCCAACATAGTCTCATCTCTTTATATATATATGGTATTGGTCCCACCATGACTCAAATCACATTCTCAAACTATTATTGGTCAATAACAAACCCATTTATCAATAGCAGACCCCTAAGAAGCATGGGCATAAACATGTGACACAATACAAACACGCCATCATGTCAATTTTCAAAAAAAGCAGGGCAGGATACATGGGGACACACAAAATATATAGTTTTCTATATTTATTATATGTCATATATATAACTATTTTATTAAAAGATAATAAAAAATGCAAGATTACACTAATTCCAAAATTCTAAAGAATGGCAGATTAATATATATAAATCTCTATTGTTTTATTTATCATTGGATCTCAAATTTTTTTTTTTTTTACAAACTTCTATTGTCTTCATGTATATCTAACCAATGAACACACATGTCCCCCAACTCAAGCATGTCCTGGTCTAAAAAATTTTAAAATTTAAACATAGGAGAAGAAACAAAAAAAAAAAAAACTTAACTTTTATTTTCAAACAATAATTTTATCATAAATGGATTTTTAAGAGCAAGGGTAATAAGGTAACTTTGAAACTTCCGTTAAATTCGTCTCTAGCCAACAACTCTAACAAGGGAAATTAGTGTTATTTTCAAATGTTCAAGGGATCTAGCTCTGTTTCAACAAATGCAGAGGGGAGGTAGCCAAGCAATCAAAACAACATGAAAGAAATGTAAATAATGGTCATGCATAAATCCTTGGTCTGTTTTGTCCAACATATGGTAGCTTCTCCACTTTTAATAGACAAGCAAACAACAATTATCCCCTGTGCACATGGACTTTTTTTTTAAACAAAACTATCTCCAGTGCACATGGACTTGAAACATAACTCAGAATGATCCCTTTTAAGGAAGAAAAGAAACCAACTATCACAAGCTCAAGGATAAGTAATACCAATCAAATTTTAAGTACTCACTACAATGGCCTAAATAACTCACATTGGGATATTTACAGCATACTTCAGGGATTACTTTAACAAGCAAATCTGCACCCTTTTGATAAACCAATCTACTTATCACAACTATAACAATTTCATCGGTGCTAAGTCGTTCTGGAGCAGGCTTGAACATAGCTGTGTCGATAACATTTGGAATTACAAAAACCTTCTCTAGCGGTAACCCTGACCTTAGAACTGTGTTTTCTTTACTTGTATGAAAAACACAAATGGCCTGACTCACATCTGTATAACTTGTAAGGGTATATATAAAGTATAGTATAGTATAGTATAGTACCTCGGTTCCAGCTATATTCATTCATGAGCAGTGCCTTCCCACTAGGCCTAAATGGTCCATTTTCAGAGAATGCCCCAACCCCCAATGAAGAACAACCAGGCCCTACCACCAAAATAAAAATCAAAATTTTTAAAAATTAAAATTAAAACTAAATACCCATAATGTGGGTGTGTATGAGGAAGTGAGAAGTTGGAGTACCTCCATTTAACCAGATAACAAGAGGCTTGGAAGCCGGATTTGATTCAGCTTCAAGAACTAGAGCTTTCTGTTTCTTGGCATCAACGGTTACATACCCAGAAAATTACTGGTAACTGACTAGGGGTTGGCCAGGTAGTTGATGAATTCTGTCTGATACAGAGAGGGAAGATGAAGAAGAAGACTCTACTCCTTCCATGGAAAGGGTAATTAGTTGTAACAGAGATGGGGTATGGATCTGCAATCTGTGTGGATCACTCACAGATCTGTGTGGATCGACTCAGATCTCGGCCTACGGTTGTCAGACCTACGTACATGGCTGACGCCGCCGTATCTTGCAGCATCGGCTGGGGTTTTACGATCAAAATCGTGTGTGTGTGTGTGTGTGTGTGTGTGAGAGAGATAAAATAGAAGATGTAGGGAGAGACAGTGGTTCTAGTGGCAAAGTAGGTGAGGAGGAGGTGCGTCACCGGAGGGAAGAGGAGGCGGTGGTTCTGTTCTGTGTATTTTAAAGAGGAAGAGAAATGGGTTTAAAGAGAGATGAGGTTTGGTTGTGAAGGAGAATCTGTGTGAGAGAGTAAACAATCTGTTTTTGTTTAAACAGAGAACATGAGGGCGTTATTTCCCTCTAAAATTTTCACACCTTTGGCGACTAAAAACAAATTTGGTCACCAATTAATTTTATAAATCATTTGAAATGACTTCCTTAAAATATTTTAGTTTTTTGGCGACAAAAATAATTTTTAGTCATTGAAAATAAATTTTTGGCAACCAAACTTTTGGTTGCCAAAGATAAAAAATAAATTTTTATTTTTCATTCAGCGACTAAATTATTTTAGTTGCCAAAACTATCTATACAACAACTAAAATATTTTTTAGTAGTTGAAATTAAATTTTTGCTGACCAAACTTTTGGTTGCCAAAGATAAAAAGTAAATTTTTGTTTTTGATTCGGCGACTAAATAATTTTAGTTGCCAAAACTATCTATACAGCGACTAAAATATTTTTTAGTCACTATAAATAAATATTTTACGACCAAACTTGTTTCGAGGGGTGTGGTAGAGAGAAGGTTGAAAGAGATCAGGAATCGAGATGAGGACTCAGATCTCGACGATCTTTTGGATCCGGCGGAGGCACCAGTGAAGAAGAAGGAGGATGAGCCCAGTTGGTGCGGTGGGTGTTTAGGAGAGAGAGAGAGAGAGAGAGAGGTATACCAGCAATGAGGTGGGGGTGAAGGAGAATCTGTGAGAGAGAGAGAGAACAATATGATTTTCAATAAACAGAGAACAAGTAGGGACAATTGGTTTCCCTCTAAAATTTTCACACCTTTGGCGACAAAAGTAGTTTTTGGTTGGCAAATGTTAATAATTGGTGACTAAAATTTTGTTGTAGCCAAAGCTTAATTAACGGCGACTAAAATATTAGTCGCTAAAAGTATTAATTTGGAGATTAATTTTTTTTTGGTCGGAAAAAATAAATATATGACGACTAATTTTTTTTTGGTCACTGAAAATAAGTTTTTGGTGACCAAAATTTTGGTCGCCAAAGATAAAAAATAATTTTTTATTTTCCATTCGGCGACTAAATAGTTTTAGTAGCCAAAACTCAATATACGGCGACTAAAATATTTTTTGTCGCTAAAAACAAGTTTTTTGGTGAGCAAAATTTTGGTCGCCAAAAGATAAAAAATAATTTTTTATTTTCCATTCAACGACTAAATAGTTTTAGTAGCCGGAACTCAATATACAGCGACTAAAATATTTTTAGTCGTTGAAAATAAGTTTTTGGCGACCAAAATTTTGGTCGCCAAAGATAAAAAAATAATTTTTTATTTTTCATTCGGCGACTAAATAGTTTTAGTAGCCAAAACTCAATATACGGCGATTAAAATATTTTTAGTCGTTAAAAATAAGTTTTTTGGCGACCAAACCAAGACCGCGGAAGCAGCAACAAGAATAAAGAACCATGGATTACGAAATCAAAGATGAAACAATTTAAACATAGAATTGGAAGGCACAAACCAAAATATAATTCAAATCAAAATATTTAATTAAAACACAATTTTAATTCATTACAGAAAATAACTTGCACTTACAATTGTTGTAATCTGCAAGGATCCTGAATAGAAGAACAGAACAAGGTAAACCTCACTCAGCAGAACACTCTTTTCTTTACAAACTAAAAGGTTCAAGAAAATTGGAATCTGCTAAACGATTACAATAGATTACAAATATATAGAAAACCAAATTAACTATGCAGCATGTGAGTTGGCTAAATGATGAAAGCAGCTGGCAGCATTGAGGACTGAGCAGGGCTGTCGGTTACTTTCGGCTGATTGATTGAAATTAACTATGCAGCATGTGAATAAAGGAATCAGAATAAATATAAATTGACAGCTTTTCTCAAAAGAGTAGTGATTGAAGTCAATTTTATATTTATAAAGAATCCTATGTTGATTATTTCAAGCAAATGGGTCCTGAGCACATGAAAACTCAGACGATCATAACCAGGTTGATTGGTGGATCCTTCTGAACTGTCTGAACTATCTTCTGAACTAGACTGTTGGGCCGGTGCAGGAGATTGTTCATTTTTTAATTGGGCTTGGGCTTGGACTTGATCTACTAGGAGACGGGCCATTTGAAGCAATTGATCCTTTGGTGGATCGAAGTTGAACAATGAAATTTGGCGGGAGGTTGAATCTTTGGATGAGCACGTGATTTGGACTTTGACTTGGGTTGGTCCTAACCCTTGGGACTTTGGACTTTCCTTGGATTTGATCTTTGATGATTTGGGCTTGGAGCCACTAGATGAGGGATGCCAAGATTGGAGGAAGACTAGGTGACTTCCTTGGTGATTCTGACATTAGAATGCTCTTGGGCTTCTTTGGGCTTTGACTATTGCGGTGTTGGAGCACATGAATCGGGAGGAAATTCCTCATAAACAATTTCAATAATTCGGGCACATTGAACTTAGCCCACCATTTAACGCAGTGTTGGCGAATAATGATGTTGTCATCAATCCCATAATGCCATTTGAATATCCATGGGATTTTGTACTTGGATATAAAATTGAGCAAGATAGGAAATTGTTTTTGATGAGTAGTAAATGGGTAAACAATGACAAAATAGGCAATTGTTTCATTGAGTGAATGGGAAGAATATACGAAATGGGGCCATAATGAGTCCACCATCGAAGAAACCGGTGGGTAATTAAGATTTGAATTTTTGATCAAAGGAGATGAACCAGGAGTGACTAAATGACTCATTTTGGTACAAGAACAATTTGAACCAAGCATCAATATAATCATGATAATTATATTGAATAGAATGACCAGGCAAATCTCGAAGCAGATTAGGATTGCCCCATTCTGCAAGAGAGACAATGTTGTGAATGTAAAGTGAATGGTATAGGATCTTGTAAGCATAGACACGATCCTGAATTGGTTTGATCAAAATGGAATGATGGTTGAGCAGAATATCTTTGTAATAAGAGAGATTTTTCTCTGGAGGTGAAGAAATGAAATGACATTCAGAGCCAAAATGGAATTGAGCAATTTCATTAATGGTTTGACTTCTGGGGTGACTAGGTTCTTTGTAGAATAAGTTAGCAACATGTGATTTGGTGTACTCAGTTCGAGAGGGTCGAACTTGGTTAATTGGAAGTGGAGTAACTGAAACTGATTGGCTAGAGGCAAAGGGATCATTAGCCAATGCAGATGAGTAATCAGGACGGTGAATAGTACCAAGAGTATGGTATCTATTAATTATGTCAATGGAAGAGGATGGTTTAATTGACTCCAGAGGAGGAGGAACTATGAGTTGATTAGGTTTACTGGAGGAGGGGACCAAAGCCTTAGAAGGAGGCCTTGGGCGAGACATCTGTTGAATAGGAAACAAAGATTAGCAACCGTAAAGAAGATCTAAGTAATTCGTAATAATGTAAATCATTGTAATAATTATGTCGTAAAACACGGCGAGCTTGTAAATCATTGGTGATTGATGTATTGGGCTCTTTTAGTAGTTGGCCTAAATGACTTAAGACGGTTAATCCGGTTAACTTGTTTGATCGGGGTTTGGGAATGGATAATTTGGGTTTTAACATAGGAAATATGTGGAGTAGCACTCATTCCTTACCCCCGTAAAAATTCTCGTAAGAAAATCAGGTAGGGAATTTTGACAACCAGGTATATAGGTAATATCAAAATCAAAAATACTTAAAATAGATTGCCAACGGGCAAAAATCTGTTTACTAGCAAGATTTTGAACATCTTTTTCCAAAACATATTTAGCAGATTTGCAATCGACACGAAGTAAAAATTTTTGATTTAAAATATCATCTTGAAATTTTTGAATACATAAAACAGTAGATAAAATTTCTTTTTTAATAGTACTATAATTTAATTGTGCTTTATTCCAGACACCAGAATGAAAACGAACAATTTGTTCAGATGACTGGGGAGTGACTTTCTGAAGGAGAATGCCACCATAACCAATATCAGAAGCATCAGTTTGAATAATTTTGAATGAGTTCTCAGTAGGAATACCAAGACAAGGAAGAGACTTGACATATTGTTTAACTTGTTGAACAACAGCAGTATGAGTAGAAGACCAAGGAGGAGGATTATCCTTTAACCTATCGAACAATGGTTGATGATTTGCCTAAGGTCTTTATAAAATTCAGCAATGTAAGTGAGGGAACCTAAAAACCGTTGTAATTGAGTTTTATCAAGAATTTCATCAGGAAATTTAGACGCAAACTCAATAGAGCGACTAATTGGGAGAATAGTATTATGATGAATATCATAACCTAAAAACCTAACTTTAGTCTGAAATAATTTAATCTTAGGAGCGGATATGACTAGACCATGACTTTTAATAGTATAAAAGAATGCAAGTTAAATGTTTCCCATGTTCACTAATTGATTTAGAAAAGATTAATATGTCATCAATGTAAACAATAGAAAAATGACTAAATGGGTTAAAGATATCATTCATTATATTTTGAAATTCACTAGGAGCATTTTTTAATCCAAATGGCATGACATTCCATTCATATTGGCCAAAAGGTGTATTAAAAGCGCTTTTATATCGATCTTTAGGATGAATTTGAATTTGCGAAACCACTTTTTAAATCAAATTTACTAAAAATAACAGACTTGATTAAGTCTTTTAATTAGGTCTTTTTATTAGGAATAGGATATCTAATCCATTCAAGAACGATTTAATGGTTTATAATTAATAACTAGGCGAGAACACCTCGTTCTAATTCAAAGATTTTATTAACATAAAAGCGTGACAAGACCATGGTGATTTCTTTGGGACTAATAATTCTATTTTTTAACAATTCATTAATTTCCTTTTTACACATTTCTAACAATTCATGATTCATTTGAATAGGCCGACTTAGTAGGTATTTGTCGCTCATTAAAACCTTTAATATATGGTAAAGTAACTACATGCTTTTTCCTATGCGAGAATCAAGAGGTAAAGTGAACAAACAGATTGATTCAAGTTTTAATTTGAAATCATTAATTTGAGAGAAGAGAACGGGATCGATTAACTGTTGATCTATTCGCTTGTAATTAATTTCTTCTTTAAGAAAATTAATATGCCGAGTTAGTCGTTTAATAGTGTGGGTAATAGAACAATCTTGTAATTGATTTAACTCTAATTGTTCGTGGAAATAAGAATGTAAATGTAACAGATGTCCTAAAACATGAGTAGTAATTCCTTCAGAGAAGTAGTAAATGGATATAATAAAGATATAAATGGTGTACCTAAAATAATCCGATCATATATTTTTGACTAAAACAAATGTAGTTTTAAAGCAAACATTATTTTGACAAACATGTACTTTAGGTAATTTATATCGAATATGCATTTTACTACCATTAGCAGAAGTTAATTTCTCTTGACATTTGTGATAATATTTAGTAGGAAGTAATCCTTCTTGAATGCAATTTAAATCAGCACCAGTATCGATTAATGCAACTAATTCTAATTCAAAATCTTCAACAATGATTTTAATTCTTGAATACCATTTTTGCATATAAATTTTATTAAGTAAATTTAATCGTTTATCTTCAAGGTTAGTAGCTTGAGATCGATTATCAAATATGAGTTTAGTTGGATCAGTATGATCAGAATCATGATCAGAATTATGTTCAGATTCATGAGGTGATTGTGCATTAGGTTGGAAATCATTTAAGTTTTGTTTAAGTTTAAGATTAATAATTTCATTTTCTAATTTATTATCTTTATTTTGAAGATCTCTTATTGTTTGTTTAATTTGATTGATTTCAAATTGTAAGTCTTAAAGTGTAACTTCTTTAGTTTTATTTTTAAATTTTTCTAAAGTTTTAGATAAACTAATGATGGGTTTATTAAACTTAGATTTAGTTTCTGTTTGAAGCATTAGACCTTTGAGCTTATCAATATATTGTTGTTTTAATTGAGGATCATCTAATTTATTAATTAAATCAATTAAAGCAGATTCTTCTTGACTATGTTTAGTAAGAACAGAAATTTGTTTAACAGGTTTACAACAAACATCATTACATCCTAAGGTAATTTGATTATCAGAATTAGAATTATCACTATTAGATGGGGAATTGGATGTAGATGGAAGTACAGAAGAGGAACCATTATCAGATTGATTTAATTGGAAGATTTCAAATAACTGAATTTTGGATTCATCATTAATTTGGAGTTGATTGACTCTGTCTTTGAGCTTTTGTTTCTCTTTGCATTTATTAGCATAGTGGCCTTTTGTCCACGATTATAACACGTAATATCTTTATTAGATTTTGATCTCGGATGTGATTTAGATTTATGATATTTCTTTTTGGGTTTAGTATAAAATTTGTCATTAGATTTGGAGGGTGAATAAGGCTTCTTGTATTTATGATAATATTTGGATTTATGTTTTGAATGTTTGTGTGATTTCCTACGAGGGTGCAATAGGAGGTAGTCCATATTGTTCACAGAAATTTCCTAATTCATATTTAGCTTTATGTTTATCTTTTGTAGCTTTTTGACTAAGTTTTAAATCAATACACATTTTTAAGCCTTCTTTTTGAATAGTGCTAATTATATCACCATATGTTAAATTATCATATTCAATAACACCAGTAGGTTGACTAAGAACATCTCTAATTTTGTGAGCAAATAAATTAGGTAATCCATTAATAAATTTTTCTTTCCAGAATGATTTAGTACAGTCTTCTCTCAACATAACTCTAGAGGTAAAAACATCTTTATACCATCTAAAATCACTTAAGGTTGGACAAGTAAGATTACTGAGTTGATCATGTATGCGAGAATATATATTAGTTGGGGTACCAATAAAATGTTTAATAATTGTATAAATTAATTGGTTGATACCATCAGGTTGGCAACATCCTAAATTTTCATCAAATATAGGTAATCCTTGATCATCAGTTTGGTTAGCATAGATGATAGAGTCTCGTTAGTGTCGATTAAATATTTTTCCCACCAAGATTTGAGCTGACCAAGAAAGCCAGAGTAATTAAATTTACAATTTCAAAGTTGAGTATATTGGGGATAATTAGAGAGATAACTGCTCGAGACCATAGATAAATGATTTAATTTTTGGAGGAGTTGATCTTCACTAAGACCATCAATATTCCATTCAGATAATTTTTTAGCGAGACGTAAAATTGATTATTAACATTATTTTCTTCAAATTGTAAATCGAGTGAGTAGGCTTAGTATACCAATTCTTGGTAGTTTGAGGATTAATTTTAGGATAGCGTATTTTCGAACTTGGAATTGTTGAGCTAAGTTATTAATTTCATTGTCGAGATCGAGCAAGTAGAATTTGGGTTAATATCAAATTGTTGATTTAGGACAGTAATACCTTTATCTTTAGAAGGTGAGGGTGTATCGGGTACTGCTAATTTGGTAAATAATTTTTCAATGGCTTGGACCGTAGATGATTGATCATTTGTAACTAGGCTGGTTCTAGAACGTTTACTAGGTAGGTTAAGTAAAGGTGCATCTAAAGGTTGTTTAGATGATGAAGTGTGAACAGATTCTAAATTAGTTTCTATTTTATCTAATTGTTTACCAATTGTATTTAAACACTGGTTAGTATAATTATTTTGTTCAATAACTTTTTTGAGTTCATTATCATCGCCAGGTAATTTAAAAGGAGAGGCAGGAATTTCTTAACCTTGTTGATTAAGAATAATTTTCTCTAAGGGAGGATGACTAGAACTAATTGTAGTGGTAGCAGAAGTTTTCCATTTATGTTTAGTAATTGTAGTAAGTGTTTTATAATATTTTTCTTCATATTCTAGTAAGGGTAATTCAAAACCATATCGAACCATAAAATTATACCATTCTTGGGAGATTTGGGACATTTGAGCAGAAGTATATTTAGCATAATAAGCATGGTGCTGGGTGCGATTAGTTTTAGATTTAAAATCAATAAGTAATTTATCAAGATTGGGAGTAAATTCCTTTTTAATTGCCAATAATTGTGGATTGACAGGTGGTGTAAATTCTTCCATATCAGTTTGAGTCGGAGAGTCAGTTGAATGAACTTCTTCATCAAGGAAATGAGTATGTGTAGAATAAACAGGTTTACTAATCTGAGAAGTTGAGGAATTATCAATTCTTTTTAATTTTGGATTGATTGTAGGACCTATGGTTGGACCGATATTAAGTTGACTATTTTTTCTAAATAGAGGTGTGGTAAATATTTCATCTTCAGTTTCTATTTCGCTAGGGACACTAGATGTACTATGTCTAGAGGATTGACTACGGTTAAATTTAATATGAACGGAACCATCATTAAATTGTCGATATCTTTAATATCTTGTTCGAGGATTGTTCTTGATTATGTTTGTAATTTTCATTAACAGTAATCCATTCATCAGGTAAATCAATATCTTTCCATTCAATCATTTTAGGAATATTAATGTGGGATTCATTATGACTACTACTTTGAATAAGTAAAGTTTTATCTTTAGGTGATTTATGCAGAGCATGAACATTTAAATTAGTTTGCATACATTTATAGTGAACACGATAAATTAAAGCAATATTATGTGTCTTAGCCATCATATTAGTGAATGAACCATGTAGTTTAATATTTAATGTTAAAGCATGTAAAATATTTGGATCACTTAAACTGAGCGTAAAATCAGGAAAACAATTAAAATGTACTGGACCTTTATGAAGACCAGTTTCCATCATTCCCATTAAACTATCATTATAATTAAGAAAACGAGCATCTCTTAAGCATAATAAAACAGAAGTATTTTTTCCAACAGGTGTAAGTGGATTAAGACCAACTTGAATTAGACCAATGTGAATAAAATTGTAACCATTATCTTTGTGTCTTTTAATTAATTTAGTATCAAATAACTGACAAGTTTCTCGAGGTTTTTCTAAAGTATAAACTTGTTCAATTGTTTTAACATGTAATGCAACTTTAAAAACATTCTCAGAGAAATGTTGTTCTATAAATTTCTTTGATTTGTAATTTTGGTATATTCCAATCTCTATTAAATTGATCATTTTGTATTTCAACATCTTCTTCATTAATGACTAATCCTTGATTAGGTATGAAAGGTAAAGTTGTTGACCTAGAACCGATGAGTTACTTCTAAATAATCGACTCATTGTTCTTTCTAATTAATCGATTTCTGAGATATCTTAATACATACCCTATTCTTGTCAAGTTACCACAGACCATAATGGTTTAGCACAGACCCTATCCTAAATGTCCACACTGCCTAACTCTAAGGACTTACTCCGGACAAGAAATGGAAGTGGGTGACTGAAACCAGGTGGATAACAGACTGATCTCGTGGGTGATTAAGATGGAACCGAAAACTAGATTAATTGAATAAACAATGGAAACGATTAATTGGAAGAAACTAAACAGTTAGAAACAGGATACAACATAACCGGTCTTAGTGTTGTATCGTTTCCATTGTTTATTCATTTTTTGAGACGACAAAAGGTGCCGTTGCAAATATTCTGCTTTTTTGAGACGACATTTTCTGCAGTCGCAAAAAGTGACTTTTTAAGACGGCAAGTGTGCCGTCGCAAATAGCTCCGTCTCATATACCCAGTTTTCTTGTAGTGAATTGTACAAATTTTGAAGGCTTATACATACTGTTACTGGGATTGGGTTGTTGAATAGTAGTTTGTGGTAACAATGGCACCCAATTTATTTATGTATCTTCATTTCCGGTAAACCAAAAAATGAAAAAAAAAAAAAAAAAAAAAATGTAATAATGTCACTGTGTGTGTGTCTGGAAATGTGGCTATTTTAATAGATTGTTTGAGTTTTTAACTATTTTAATAAATTAAAATAGTTGTGTTTGGAAAAAAGATTGACTTTTCAGAAAATTTTTTAACGACTATTTTTACGACGATACAAATTAATTTATAAATATTTTTTACAATAAAATTTTTATCATGTTGTAGTGACAATCGTACAAATTTTGAAGGCTACATTTATTATACGTACTGTTACTGGGATTGGGTTGTTGAATAGTCGTTTGTGGTAGCACTGGCACCCAATTCATTTATGTGTCTTCATTTCTGGTAAACCAAAGGATGAAAAAACACAAAATGTAATATTGTCACTATGTGAGTGCTTGGAAAGGTGGTTATTTTAATAGTTTATTTTAATTTTTAATTATTTTAATAAATTAAAATAGTTGTGTTTGGAAAGAGAGCTGAATTTTTTTATAATTAGATATGATGTTTGTGAGAGAAAAAGTAAAATGATTATAGACATTGGGGTAGCCAAGAATTTAATGGAGAGGGGGCATAAATTAATGATAACATCAGTGTGTTTAGTTTGAATTTTTTGGATTAAGTATTTTGAAAATTGAGTTTTTTGGTTTTCATGTTTTTTTTTTTTTTTTTTTAGTGAATATTTTTAAAATTTTAAACATTTTTTTTACTTTTTTAGATGCACTTTACTTAGATGTATTTAAAAAGTAAAAAATTTGTGAAAAAATATTTTAAAAAATTAATAAATACATAAAAATACAAATAATGTACAGAATTTTCGTTTTTTTTTTTTTTTTTGTATTTTTGGTATTCAGTGAATTTTTAAAAGGTTTTTTCACAATTTTTTTTACTTTTTAGGAATATTTATGTTAGGTATGTCTAAAAATTTTAAAAATTGCTTAAAATATTAAAAAAATTCAATAAAAATAAAAAAAACACCGAAAATAAGAAAGTATAATTTTCTGAAAATTGTTTTTGAAAAACTCTAACCAAGCAAATTTTTTTTTTTTTATAATAATAAACAACAATGAGATATTACTAAACTTAAATATTAAGAGTCCATTTGGATAAATATAAATTTTAAATTAAAGGATTTGAGATTAAATTTTATATAAATATTGGGGAGTAACTATTTATAGGTAGATTGGAAAATTAAAAAAAGAAGATAAGTTGAGATAGAAATAATATATTTTAGTAGAGAAATTCTATAAAACACACCATAAAAAAAAAGTGTCTATCATATGTTGCAATTATGATCTTCATGGTGTTTGGTTATGACACATTGGCCCTGTTTGTCAGGGCTTAATTTCAGCTTTCAGCTTAATTTAAGCTGTTTTGATATGTTTGGGTTAGCTTATGCTTATAGCTTATAGCTTTGTGGAAGCTGAAAACCAGCTTATTCTGTGAGCTGGGTTGGATATGCTTTGAGAATAAGCTGGAAATCAGCTTAAGCTGAAAGTTATAAGCTATAAGCTGTTTGGGCATAAGCTATAAGCAGCTTCCCACAGTTCTACCAAACAGGGCCATTATAGTGTTAGATATAATTTAGTTATAACTTCTTGTGTTTGTTATTTTGGTTATGACTATATATCAAGTAATAGTTAGTTATGACTCATTTTGATATTAATTATGACCTATCGTAATTTTTTTTTTTTTTTTTTTTTTATAATTGAAGATGTATTGCTTGATTATAATTTATATAGTGGTCATTTTAATTATGAATGAAAAGAAACATATGGAAGAGAAACTCTATATGTTAAATGTACTTAACAATCTAATAAATTTCATATATCTTCATTGAGGCTAATTATGTTTGCATGTCAATAATGATAAACATCACCATTATATTGAAATTTTCTTAAATAATAATATAACTTATCATAGTCTCTTTATTTTCAATCAAAATAACCATTATTGTTCTCATAATTTTAAAAATGTTATTGACATTTCACTTTAAATAATATTTTTATAAATTTTTTTATTTAAAATATTTTCTTTATGTTTGGAAAAAAAAAATTCCAAAAACCCAGGGGGGGTACGTGACCCCCCTGGCCCTTGTGTGCCTCCGCCTCTAATTATGATTGATGTGACATTTTGTCTTATTGTCTATTTTAGTCAATTTTGCCTTTTAATGCTATTTTAGCTAAAAAAAAGCCAAAGCTTTTTCTTCCCAAACACCCCCTAAACCCTTCAATGTAGGTTGGGTTTCTGTCCAATTCAAATCCAAACTTGAGGGTACATAGATTTCATTTCGATGATTTGAATAATTCATTTTGTAGATTCTTCTGTGTATATCATTTATGAAAAAATCAAGTGAATCAAATAACGTTAACTTTTTTTATTGCATCG
The DNA here is from genome assembly GCA_025200525.1 of Camellia lanceoleosa. Taxonomy (NCBI): domain Eukaryota; kingdom Viridiplantae; phylum Streptophyta; class Magnoliopsida; order Ericales; family Theaceae; genus Camellia; species Camellia lanceoleosa. Next base: position 55,280,918 of record CM045760.1, read on the forward strand.
TGTTTGATGTATGGAAGCATATTGAAAAAAATAGCAAACAAATGGATCGAATCACGAACAAATTCAAAATTAGAGATACTCTTATTAAGAACGAACAATATTGGGAAAATTTTTGAATTTTATTAATCAAATATAAACTTAAACTGAATAACCCTAAGGCTTACAACCTTATTTACAATAAATCTATTTCTTGGACAACAAGAAACTAATAAAATAGTAAATGAAAACAAAGCTAATAGAATAGTAAATTGTATCAAATCAAATTAAGAAACTAAATAAATCTATATTATTCTATACTAAATTAAATATTTCTAACTAAATATTAATTCCAAAATATAAAATAAAAACATATAATATTTTTAAAGGCACTTAGGCAATAAATCCAAATATGGATTTTTCTTCTTGAAAGGTCCACGCGGTAAAATGTTATGTCACGCCCCGAAAATTTATACGATCTAAATTCATCAACTTTCATTGTTTAATGTAAATGGAATTAAGTCTCAATATTAACATCATTCTCAAATCCCCAACATTTGGGTTCATAACTATCAAGAGATTTACAAAAGATATGCCACATGTGAGTATACATTTAACATTCCTAGTATATGAATCTATAGCATGTGGCATAATAAGTCAAGCACAATTAAATGCCCTAAATGGCTACAACTTTCAAGGTTTAAGCTCGGTTACACAAGAAATGGTTCTCTGGACCTATACATGTAAAGCTCTTGGCTTGTCTAAATAATTACATCAAAAGAAAAGAGCATTGTGCTTTCAAAACATATCTTATGCCTCTAACTTGATGGGATCACCCCACATCCTTTCCTGTACAAAATCCCATAGGATTGAGCACAAAAACCAGTAGGAAAAATCTTCGCAAAGTATATATATTTTATACAATTTCACGGATGAATGCATATGCCATGCCATGTTCAAAAAACATATATCTCTACCTTTTGAAACTTTTGTGCAAATGAAATCATGAGAATTTAACAATTCAATAATTTAGTTCAACGGGACGGTAAATACGACTCAAGTAATCCCTAGGTTGGCGTCTGCAAGTAGACATAACAAGCACTATCAATCTCCACTTTACTTGTAGCTAACCGGAAGGCACGTGGTATCTCTTATGTGCGTGTTTTCGTTCTTTTCACCATGGACACTCATGCCAACTTCACCAATACCAACTACACCTTCTATCTAGACTTACCAACGAATTTATCCCAAAAAACAAATCAATATAATCTTGTTTCACAAAACAATCTCCTTTCTCAAAATAACACTTTTTTCCAATGTAATATTCAAAATCAATTATATCAATAACAAAATGGAATGACTATACAAATGCCCATTGTAATAATTAGGTACCATTTAAACATCTCAACAATACCAACTTGAAAGGTGATAATAATTAAATCACGTGCTAGTGCTATACATTTCTATATCAATACCTTGAAATTTCTTAATTTCTTAATTCATCCACACAATTTTCCATTGTGATCAAATTTCACATCTCTTATCAATATAATATCATAGTATATTTTTTCCAAGAGACAAAATAACAATAACAACATTCTTGAATTCTCCACTTATTAAACATCATCTTTAGCATTTGTTCTTCCATAATAACACCAACACGCTCAAGCTTTTCAAATTCTACAATTTCTCATTTTCTCATGAAATCTCTTCATTTGATACAACTATGGAATTTCCTCCATCATTTACTCACATGGTAAATTATCAAGCATCAATTTGCCAATCTCACAAGTTTTTTCCAAAATTTCCAAATTCTAGGGTTTCCATAAAAACAAGGTTTTTGTTCCATTATCGAAAGAATTTTTTTTCCAAAACAACATCCACACCTTATAACATACTCATATTCTCAAGAGTTTTGGGAAAAATAGATGAAATCAATTCCAAACATCATTTAGGGTTCAATAACCCAAAATCATAACTCAAAATATGATAAAATACTCAAAACACGTATAAACTTATAAAAATGTATATATAACTCAAAAATTATCCCTACTTCAATCTTTGGAGATGAAGAGAATGAAATCCTAGTAATCAAAGTCAACAAAAACACGAGTCAAATGGTTATAAACGTAACCTTCATCGCTCTCTTTGATTTGGTGTAAGAACCCTTCTCAAACTCTTGAAGATTTGAGCTAAATCTTAGAGAGAAGTTGGATTTTTGGTATGTTTTTAGTGAGAAAGGAGAGAATATATGGATATAGAGAGAGAAAGAAAAAAATTTGAGCCAAAAGCACTCTTGGCATTAGTTTTCAGGAAAAGAGCACTAAAATTGAAACAAACTCACCGAAATCCACTTGAGCGGTTTGAATTCCGCACGAGCAGAAATTTTAGCCTCAAGGGTGAATTGCTCCAAAGAGCGACCTAGAAAATACCAGCAAAATCTACTTTAGCGGGACCCAAAATCCGCTCAAGCGGTTTTCTGCCCAGAAAACACTGAAATATTTTAAAAACTCTGTGAGGATCTGCTCAGGCGGATTCCAATTCCACACGAGCAGTTTTTCCCAAAAACTCAAAAAAATGATTTTGCAAACCAAGGCAAGTTCCAATGTCCAAAACTCAAAGCTTTTAACTCAGAAAAGTTAAGAGAGGTTAAGTAAGAGTAGAAAGAAATCTCAACAACTCGAAACGATGAATAAAACACCGAAATAAGTGCATACTATTCAACTACACAGTACTATTCAAGTCCTAAAACCCGGGATATCACATGTTATGTCTATAAGGACAAGCATCTGTGAAATGACCAAACTAACCCTCCCTCTCTTCATTCTCTTTTCATTGAAGTCACGCTTATTATCTAATAAAAGCAAACCCATTTATCTGTTAAAATCAAACCTACTTTCTCTCTCTCTATCTCTATCTCTCTAATAAGTTGGCAGATCTCTCTCTCTCTCTCTCTCTCTCTCTTCTCCCCAAGCGTTATCTGATCTTTCACATCTTCTCTAAGCGGTGATCGAATCCGCCGCCGTCACCTCTCGCACAGTGTCGTTGACCAATTTCTGCTTTCGGTAATGTACAACGTGTTGGAGTTGTCACAATTGGTGTTGCACCTCAGATGGCATCAACCATTAGTTTAGAGAGAAGAGAGAGAAAGAGAGAGAGAAAATAAGAAGCAACCCAAGCTTCGCTTCTTATTTTCTGCTTCTAACCCGAAGGCTATAGAAGACTTAAACTATCGTCTCTCATTTTTTTTTTCTCCAATAAATGATGGTCTCAACTCTCTAGAGCTCTCTATTTGGACAACACTGAAGAAACTATTTTCATGAGGTTTGCAAGGCTCCAACATCACCATCAAAATTAGTTACTGTCGGTCGTCTCCAACTTTGATCTGAAGTCGGTGTTTTCAGATACATGATCTTGTAGCCGGCGTGATGGTGGTGAGGTCCCTCCTCTGTCAATCTCCCTCATCCATCTCAAATCTTTCTTCTTCTTTTTCTTTTTCAGATTTGAGCTCAGATTTATTGAGGCTCAAATCTGTTCCACCACCAATTCAAATCATTAGTTCCACCATGGACTTGTCTTTGATAACGAAAATCTATGAAATGACCAAACTAACCCTCCCTCTTTTCATTCTCTCTTCATTGAATTCACGCTTATTATCTGATAAAAGCAAACCCATTTATCTGTTAAAATCAAACCTACTTTCTCTCTCTATCTCTCCAATAAGTTGACAGATATCTCTCTCTCTCTCTCTCTCTCTTCCCCTCACGCTTTATCAAATCTTTCACATCTTCTCTAAGCGATGATCGAATCCGCTGCCGTCGCCTCTCGCACAGTGTCGTTGACCAATTTCTGCTCTCGGTAATGTACAACGTGTTGGAGTTGTCACAATTGGTGTTTCAGCTCAGATGGCATCAACCATTAGTTTAGAGAGAAGAGAGAGAGAGAGAGAGAGAGAGAGAGAGAGAGAGAATAAGAAGCAACCCAAGCTTCGCTTCTTATTTTCTCCTTCTAACCTGAAGGCTATATAGAAGACTTAAACTATCCTCTCTCATTTTTTTTTCCCACTAAATGATGGTCTCAACTCTCTAGAGCTCTCTATTTGGACAACACTGAAGAAGCTATTTTCATGAGGTTTACAGGGCTCCAACATCACCGTCAAAATTAGTCGCCATTGGTTGTCTCCAACTTTGATCTGAAGACGGTGTTTTCAGATACATGATCTCGTAGCCGGTATGATGGTGGTGAGGTCCCTCCTCTGTCGATCTCCCTCCTCCACCTCATATCTTTCTTCTTCTTCTTCTTCTTCTTCTTTAGATTTGAGCTCAGATCTATTAAGGCTCAAATCTGTTCCACCACCAATTCAAATCATTAGTTCCACCATGGACTTGTCTTTGATAACGAAAATCATTGAGTTCGATTTGTTTGTGTTTGTTTTAAAAAAATAAAAATAAAAATAAAAAATAAAAAAGAGAGTTGATTTGTTTATGTTTGTGTTTGATACGTTTATGTTTGATTTAAACAGATAAAAGAAGTGTTGATCTGTTTATGTTTGATAACACTCTTCTTTCAATTTGTCTTCTTCTGATTTTTCATTCAAGGAGATTGCAACAAATAGTAGTAATTTTGAAGAGTTTGTTGTTGTTGTTAATTTTTTTTGTTGTTATTGTTTGTTGATGTTAATGAATGAGATTGCAACAGATAGATGTTGATTTTTTGTGGTAGTAGTTGTTGTTGAGTTTTTGTTGTTTGTTGATATTGAAAGAAATTGCAGCAGAGAGGAAGAGAAAATAAAGTTTTGAACAGATAGAACAAAAACTAACAAATAATCAAATTTGGTCACATATTTGAACATATAAGAGAAAAAATTAAACAAATAGTTAAAAAAAATTGAATATATAACAAATTTGGGTAGATAAAATTTTATTTGCACAAATATTTAAACAAATAAGGGAAATTTGAATTGAATAGATTAAAAAAAATAAACATATAGGGTAAAAAAAATTGAATAGGTAGGAAAAAAAATTAAACAAATAAGAAAAATTTTGAACAGAGAGGGAAATTTTTTGAACAAATAGGAAAATAATTTGAACAAATAGTCAACAAATAAATTAAAGGATAAAATTAAAAATAAAATGTCTTTCAAAACAATAAAATGACTTCTTACCAAATTATTTCACAAAAGGTGGACCTCTCACCAATAAAAAAATATCCACTAAACGTAATGCCTTGTAACAATTAATTCTATTTTTAAATCTCATATGCATCATTCTCATCCGCTTAAAAAAACTCGTCCTTGAGTTTTCATAACTTGAAACAATTTAACTCATTTGCATCCCCCATGTATTTAAGATTTATTTTCTCAAACCTAAATTTCAAAATATGGTCTTTCCAAATTAAAGAAATAATTTTCTTAAATGAAGTTCTTCCATCTTCACATAAGCACGAATTTACATAGACAAACATTGTTTCTCCTCTTCAAATAATGAAACAATATTGGAAGCTTCACATATTGTAGTTTAAGAGCGAGAATTTTATTGCTACCTCTTTATCTAGTTTTATCTTTTCATCAAAATCTTCTAGTCATGATCTTGGTTAAACTGCCTTATAAGTTGAAGTATGTTGAACATGTTATCAATTGACAATGACATGACCAATATTATTTGAAGCTCTGATTTACATTGTGTAGCATCGAAATTTTTTTTCTCTAAGTTGTACCTCATTGATTTTAGTGGTCTTGACTTCATGAGCTTTAATTTCTTCTTCCTCCTCTAAGTACTCATCGTACTTCGGAGGCAAATTCCAATCAATATGTGAATGTAATGATAAAAAATGTGTCTGAAAATATTTCATTGGATTCTTTTATTACATCTACACAATTTATAAATTCTTTAAGTTGTAAACAACCCTTGAATTTTAATTATAATTTTTTTTTTATTTCATATGCACCAAACGGGTTCTCATCATCATCCTTGATATCATATGCATCCTCTTCCACAGATCATGGATTTGGTTGATGGTTGCGAGGTTGATTTCTAACATCCATGGCCTCAAAACACTCCAACAAGGTTGGAAGCATTCTTTCAAGGCGCTCTCAACATTGAAATCACTCCTCTATTTAGGTATCTCGGGCCACAATATCTTTGACATATCTCTCTTCAACAACATCATATTAACCCCCATGTACTCTTTGTCGCGCCATGGTCAAAATCGAGTCTATGCACTGATACCAATTGATGCAAATAAGCATATAAAAAAAAAATAGCAAACAATAAGATCGAACCACGAACAAATCCGAACTAGAAATACTCTCTCTAAAAACAAACAATATTGAGAAAACTCTCAAATTTTATTAATCGAATATAATTTAAATTGAATAGCCCTAAAAAACTTACAATTTTATATATAATAAAGGGCAAACTTCACTTTACCTCCCTATGGTTTTGGCCATTTGCGGATTACCCCCCTGACATTCAAATATCACCACATAACCTCCATGTGGTTAATGGAGTGAAGTGCACAGTTAACACCATTAATGCTAGAAGTAAAAAGACTATTTTGCCCTTATATATAACCTTTGTTTACCATTTCTTACCCAACCCTCTGCGTTTTTCTATGATCGATGAGCCTCTGTATCCGATCGCGGTTCTCATCGATGAGCTCAAGAATGAAACGACGATGGTTGAGGAGGAGGAGGATGGGCGAGGAAGGCAACGACTTCTAACGTAGATCGTCATCTCTATCGCAGATCTCTTTCAGATCTATCTCAGATCTCTTCTCCTACATGGGGGTTTTCAGATCACTAAGAAGAAGAAGAAGAGGAGTGGCGCGGCTGGGTGGGTTTGAGGCGCTGGCGGTGGTACGTGGGTGGACGATGGTGTAGAAGGAGGAGTAGTTGCATCGTTGGGAAGGGTTGTCCCAGGGCCAACTCTGCTTCTGGGCAACCCAGAAAACATAGGAAACTTTGGTCCAACGTTCAACAATCTGACAACTAATATTTATATACATACATATATAACATTTATACACATACATATATACATCTGAAATTTATTTCTATCTATTATATACATACATATATATATATATATATATTGTAAAAATCAAAGCAAAGTAGATATGTAGAAGAGGAAGAAACTATTAAAATCAAAACAAAAATAGATATTTAGATTGTGATTACTTTCACTGTGTGATTACATTTGATCAAACTTAAAAACATTTGTTTGTACATTTGTAATTGATTACTTTCACTGGGAGTGGTTTGACTATGGAGCTACCAGTGAGAGTTTGTAATCTTACTCTTTTTTTTTTTTTTCTTTCTTGGTAGAGATTTCCATATTTGGGTTTTGAAAAATGAAAAGGAAAGACTGCTTTGGAAATTGATGATGAAGATAAGGGATTTTGGTCATTTAATTAGGATGAAAAATCATCTTTCCATGACCAATTGCACAGCCCTTGCGTGTATTGCACAGTCTGTTAGAATAAATGGAAAAACTAACTGTGCACTTCACTCCATCAACCACAGGGGGGTTATGTAGTGATTTCGAACGTGAGGAGGGTGATCCGCACATGACCTATATCATAGGGGGGTAAAGTGAAGCTTTTCTTATAATAAATATACTTTTTGGAGAACAAGAAACTAATGAAATAGGAAATAAATAAATAAAAACTAATAGAATACGAAAATTGTACCAAATCAAATTAAGAAACTAATAAATCTATACTATTCTTTACTAAATTAAATATTCCTAGCTAAATATTAATTCTAAAATATATAATATTTTTAAATCTTGAAAATCCTAAGTGATTCGTGATTAGATCAAGATTAAAATATTCCAAATCCCAATTATTCAAAACACTCAATCTAAAATCAACAAGCACGTATGAGAGTGATTTTAGTTTGTTTGTTTTTAGGAATAAACAATAAATCGACACAAACGATTTTTACATGGAAAAAACCACAATTGAAGAACCTTCAATTATAATCAAAAACCACGGGCGAACCACCACTAATCCACTACTGAAGAACGAAAGATTACAAAGATAATACACAAATTACCCAACCCAGTCAATTTATCCTCGAATCTTCTGTAACTCTTTCACCATGCCTTCGTCACGGAACTGATCAATTCTGAAGTTGATTCCACAACTTCACTTGTCGAATTAACGACTACGTAAAGAATCAAACGCCTTTTGAAACTCTACGTCTTGATCTTCGGAAGCCACCGAAGAGAACTCTCTTGAATGTAAAGTATCAAACTCCTTGATGCATGAATCTCAATTTATAAGTTTAGAACTCTCTCAAGAACATCAAGGAAAACTATCAAAAATCTCAGAAGAAAACTTCAAACAAAACCCTAGAAAACCCTAAACAAGATCTAGGAAAAGTAATCCTAAAAATAACCTAAACAGGTATAAATAGAAAAACTGAGTCCGCGATCTCCGCTCGAGCGCTGCACAGCCCGCTCGAGCGGCTTCAACAAAATATGCATGTGATTAAACTGAGGGACGCTCGAGCGCTTGAGATTCCGCTCGAGCGTGAAATCACACACCCCAGTACTTTTACAGTCCTGCCAAAATACTGAGATCTTTCAATATCCGCTCGAGCGCCAATGACCTTGCTCGAACGGGAAGAACAAAAACACAAGAAAAATTACAACTGTATCAACACAAAGTTTTGTCTCCAGATTTGACAATAAAGGGTCCTAACAATCTCCCCCTTTGTCAATTCCCGGACAAAACCTTTCTAAACATTTTTCCTTAAACACACGCACTAGACAAGATTAAAAAACAAGAACAAAACAACTCCAAACGCAAAACACTCCTGTCATGAACAATCCACCCATCCCACTTCAACCAACATTCACCTGTGTAAAAATAACCAACACACCAAAACAAAACAAAACTGTGGAATAGCATCAGAAGTGAAATGTATCATGCCAAAGTATCATGCCAATCAAACTATCTGTTATGAACAAAAGAAGTACCAATATCCAAAGCATATGAACAAATGTACCAATATCAGTACCAAGATCCAAAATCATATATCCAAAGCATATGAACAAATGTATCAGTACCAAGATCCAAAATCATATATCCAAAGCATATGAACAAATGTACCACTATCAAAAGATCCAAAATGACAACAAAAGATGCCAATATCAAAAGATCCAAAATGACGTGTAACAAAGATCTGTACCAAGATCCCAAACAATACCACCAATGTCCAAATGTATCAGATCTCCTCCTTTTTGGCTGGGAAACATAAACAAATCATGCAGCAGGAGGAGGCTGTGACTGAGGAGACTGAATGATATGGGCTAGCTGAGTGAGAGTCCGCTCCATCTGAGCAAGACGACCATCGAATACATCAAAGCGTGCATCCAAAAAATCCAAGCATCGGGTCATGACCTCCTGAACCTGTTGAATCTGAACATGAAGATCTGGAGGAGGAACAGTAGCCTCACCACTGGCTGCAGCGGCATCAAACTCTGCCTCCTCAGCAAGGCCAGCAGTAACACCTGCAGAAGGACCAGCCCGAGACGACTCCCCCTTAACATGAGCCCTACTTTGTGACACAGTTTTTTTAGTAAAAGGGCAAGAAGGGTAGCCAAATTCATCATCTTCTAAGACCGGGACCTCAAGATCAGACAGAAGACGGTTTATCAAGCAACCATATGGAAGGCTAAGCTGTTTATTTCCATGAACACTGATCATCTTTTTGATAATAAGGGTGGCTAGGTCAAAAGACATATGATGGGCAATACAATATAAGATGAATCCTTGGTCTTGCTTAACCTCAGAGGAGTGAGTGGTCACAATGATGTTGGCACAGACAATGAGATTAAGCAGTTTGAACTCCGGAAGAAGTTCAAATTGTTTGATCAAATCGCCTTTAGGCCAATGACGAGAAACACCACATAACTCCTTAGCCACAATATCAAAATTACAGGTAGGACGTTCGGTGGGAAAAGGATAGTGCTCGGGAAAGACTTGCTCAATCTTAAGGAGCTGGCGTATGAGTTCAGGGGTGACAGAAATAGATTTGGACCTAACCCAGGTTTTGAAAGAAGGCTCAAAATCACGAATACCCTCCATATTACAGTAGAATTCTCGAACCCAATCGAGATTCTGACACCCAGAAAAAGATAAAACTAAGTCACCACCTAGAGGGTCGAACAAAGGACGAATGTGGATGAAATCAAATGTATCAGGTTGAACACTCCGTTCTAAATGAACTATCCGAGACTCAAAAGATGTATGGAAAGACTTGGATTGTTTGGCGGACTGAAACCTTACAGAATTATAGGTAGGGCAAGACACTGTGGCCTTACGGCGTTTAGGGGCAGGAGCATACATGACTAGGGATGACAAATCTACAACCCAACAACTCATCAATGCCAAAAACAGACCAAACAGAGACCAAATCAAACCATTAGTCCATTAAACAGTCATGAATTAAAACAAGGCATGAAAACAGTCCAGTAAACATTCCAAACACATAATGCAATAGATGTATAAGAATGAAATCCCCAATGTGCAATGCAAAACATCAAGCATGAGACAAATCCAATTCAAGCATGAGTCAAATCCAAGAGACCACTGTTATACTCAAAGCCACACTATGTTATACCCAAGAGATCACTGTGAAACCAAACCCAAACAAAACATGAAGAAACAGAAACCCTAGGTCTAAGACACAACAAAACACAAAAAAAAAAAAAAAAAAAACAAGAAGACAACTATAAAAACACACAAGATGACTCAGTGAAAGTGTGTGAGAGAAGGAACAAAAAAAAAAACTAGACACAAAATACCAACAAAAACACGAAATCCAACTCCCATTTTAGTCGAAATTACAGAAAAAAATAGCGAAGAAGAGAGTGAAAAGCTTACCAAGGATCAAATCGGCGAGGAAGACAGAAGATCAGAGTGGAAACGACCCCAAAATTTGAACAATAGGAACCCTAGGTCTGAGAGATATGAAAAGAGGGACAAAAATGACTGAAGAGTCGATGGAGGGATTTAAATACAAATGGGGTCCGCTCGAGCGTATTGAGGACCACTCGAGCGTAAGGCAATGCAAGCTGAAGTCAGCTCGAGCGCGAATACTGCAGCTTGAGCGCAAAATTCCCTCTCTCAAAACTGTGAAACCAAGAACAAAAATGCTGCAAGGGTAAAAAATACGCTCGAGCGTAAAACAAGCCGCTCAAGCGGAAAACTTTTTTTTTTTATAAATAAAATAAAAACACCTAGGATGTCCTGTAACACGCAAGGTGACCAAGTGAAAGACTATACCACTAGGACAAAAGAATCCATCAATCATGAGTCCTGAAAATTTGAGAAAAGAGTTGAAACACCAGATCATGAATAAAACAGATAGTATTAAATCAAAGTCATAAGCATCATAAGAATGCATAACTCAAAAACACGCATGAGAGCTCACATAAACAAAGTGTGTGTGTGCAATCCTTGAGAGCCACAAAGCTAGAGTTAATCCTGGTAGGGACCTGATGGCTGAACCTCCGACACGAGTAACGGACCATCACAGAGAAAAGTCAAACCACTAAGAATCACGGGGTATTTGTTGAGTAAATACGGAGGCTCCCCCTCAAGTAATGATTTTTTTTTTTTTTTAAACTTTTCTTTATTGTTGGCACTCATTGGTGGCATACACGCTCAAGAGTATGGAGACCAAACCAGAGAAGAATGAAATCAAAAGGATGGCCTGGTTGGTGCCTTTGAGGTAGCCTTTTTCTAATGCCTGGATATCATGTATTGAGGGAGAAACCATGGAAGTGAAAAAAAATGTTAGATGGTTAAGAGACTCAAAATCACCCATGATGTACTAGTATAGGTCAATGCCTCTGAAATAGTATAAGAAACACTGTCAATGGTCCATAGAGAACTATGATCACTTGTGCGGAAACCCCTGCAACAGTTTATCTCAAGAATGTGTACAGAATGAGACCATGAAGTAAATGAGTATGGGCATTCAGAATGAGCTATGAACAAAGACTAATGAGATCTTGTAAGAAACATGAGTAGTGTTCATATGAAAAATGTGATGCAAAAAATATCAGGACTCAGTCACAATGAGATTAATACATCCAAGAACAGTAAGCCAACCACTCACACTCACCTCACATAAAAAAAACAGGAAGCAACCTAGTTACTGAGCATTACACCCAAGGTCTTTCTAAGAAACTCAAATCGAAGAAGATCAAGAGGTTTTGTAAAAATATCAGCTTTTTGATGCTCAATAGGAACATGTTCCAAAACAACAAGGCCTTCATCCACTAACTCTCGAATAAAATGATGACGGATGTCAATATGTTTGGTGCGAGAGTGTTGGATAGGATTTTTTGAAATGTTTATGGCACTTGTGTTATCACAAAAAAGAGTGAGAGTGTTCTGTTCTATCCCATAATCATGAAGCATTTGCTTCATCCACAGCATTTGAGCACAATAACTCCTGCAAAGAATGTACTCGACCTCAAGATCAAAGAGAGATGGCATTTTGCTTTTTACTATGCCAAGAAACCATATTATTCCCAAGGTAAAAACACCCCCCGGATGTACTTTTCCTATCATCAGCACACCCTGCCCAATCAGCATCAGAAAAACCAGTAATTTCAGTTGTAGTATCAGTGGAAAACCAAACCCCATACCCCAAGGTCCCATTAACATATTTGATGATGCGTTTTACCGCAAGAAGGTGAGACTCTTTAGGACTGGCTTGGTAACGGGCACAAACACCGACACTGAAAGAAATATCCGGACGACTGGCTGTGAGATACAAAAGACTCTCTATCATACTCCTATAAAGGGTAGGATTAACATCAATACCAGAGGCATCTTTGGAAAGGTGAAGACTGGTGCATGGGAGTACGGGCATGTTTGGCAGACTCAAGACCAAACTTTGACACAAGATTTTTTGCATACTTAGACTGGGAAACAAATATACCCAAAGGAGACTGTTTAATTTGAAAACCCAAGAAATAAGACAACTCTCCCATCATGCTCATCTCAAACTCATGTGTCATGCAATCTGAAAAATATTTCACAAGATGCTCAACAGTAGATCCAAACACAATATCATCAACATATATCTGGGCAACAAGCCTTTTGGAGTCCTCATACCAAGCCCAAGGGGCTTGTTTCAACCCATATAAAGCCTTGTCTAACTTGTAGACATGATTCGGACATTTAGAGTTCTCAAACCCTTTTGGTTACTCAACATATGCCTCTTCTTTCAAGTACCCGTTCAGAAAGGCACTTTTCACATCCATTTGAAACAACTTAAAGCCAAGAAAACATGCAACACCAAGCAAAATACGAATAGATTCGAGACGTGCAACTGGGGCAAACGTCTCATCATAGTCAATACCCTCTACTTATGTGTAGCCTTAAGCAACCAACCTATCTTTATTCCTTACAACAGTACCATTCTCATCAGATTTATTTTTAAAGATCCACTTGGTACCTATTACATTCATGTCTCTAGGTCTGGGAATAAGAGTCCACACTTTGTTACGCTCAAATTGACCTAATTCTTCATGCATAGCATTGACCCAACTATCATCTAGCAAGGCCTCTTTAAAATTCTTAGGTTCAATTAAAGAAACATAACACATATGTGATACCTCATCCCGAATCTGTCTTCGGGTTTTCATTCGATCCAAAACACTTCCAATCACCTGTTAAGCTGGATGATTCAGTTTCACCCTTGCTGATGGTTTAAGCTCAAGACTTGTGGTGACAGAAGCACCAGGAGTGATGTCCCTTTGAGCACTCTTTGGACTTGAACTTACCTGTGAGGATGGTGCTGTAACAATTTCTTGTGATTAGACCGCAGCTTCTCCTTGATTTTGTGGTTCAGTATCCAAGATTGGAGCCTCACAATTGTCATCCTCATTTGTTGCTGGAGTAGGTGCACCTGTATCATCTATAACCACATTGATAGATTCCATTAAAGATAAAGTTCGCAGGTTATAGACACGAAAAGCCCTACTGTTGGTTGAATACCTTAGAAAAATACCTTTATCACTTCGGGAGTCAAATTTGCCCAAGGGTTCCCTATCTTTGAAGATGTAACATTTACTCCCAAAAGTTTTGAAGTATTTTACGTTAGGTTTCAATCCCTTCTACAATTCATATGGAGTTTGTAAAGTGCCGGGCCTTAAATACACATGATTTATAACATAAACCGCAGTATTTAGGGCTTCAGCCCAAAACTTAGGAGAAAGTTTCTTACTAAGGAGCATGACCCTAGCCATTTCTTGAACAACTCTATTCTTCCTCTCAACCACTCCATTTTGTTGTGGAGTAATAGGTGCAGAAAATTCATGCTTAATTCCATGTATATCACAAAAATTCGAAAACGAACTGTTTTCAAATTCACGACCATGATCAGTTCGGATTCTTATGATACGACCAATGGTAACACCCTGTTCATTTTGGATTTTAAGGACTAAGGCCTGAAAAGCATTAAACGTATCAGATTTTTCCCTCAAAAAATTTACCCAAGAAAACCGAGTAAAATCATCAACAGTTAAAAAAATGTATCTTTTACCTCCAATGCTTTCAGTGCGAGTAGGACCCATTAAATCCATGTGAACCAATTCAAGAGGACGTTTGGTTGTAAGGCTGTTCACCTTTTTATGAGGGGCACAGGTTTTCTTTCCAAGTTGACATGGTCCACACACATGGCTCAAATTCTTATCCAGTTTAGATACTCCTCTCACAAGCTCTTTGTTGGCTATCTTAGTTAGGTCTTTGAAATTCATGTGACCTAATCTTTGATGCCACAAATCAATGTTACTCATGATGGCAGAGTGACAAGTGAGATCATCAGTAGTAACAATCCCATAGCAATTATCAGATGTGCGAACCCCATGTAAGACAGTATTTCTCTTTTTATCCAAAATTTCACATTTATTTTTTGAAAAAAATACTTCATGATGGGAATCACACATTTGACTAATGCTTAAAAGATTTGCTTTAAGACCATCAACAAGAAGAGCATTATCCAATTTGGGAAGACCAGCAACACTTATAGAGCCCTTACCAATGACTCTAGAAGTGCCACCATCTCCAAAGGTAACAATTCCTCCTTCATTTTTTTCAAGAGAGGTGAAGTAGGATTTGTTACCGGACATGTGACGAGAGCAGCCACTATCAAGATACCACATGTGTGAGTCACGTGCTTTTAAGGCAGTGTGAACAACTAACCAAGTCAAATCATCTTTCCTAACCCAAATCCTTTTTGTCTTGGTCAATGTCTTGGCGTTGTGAGCACCCTCATGAATTTTGGTATTCCGCCTAGACATGTAAGGTTGTCTCCTAGCCCAAAAAGTATTCAAATTTCTACCCTTTTGAGACACCTTACCAAATAGTTCATAGCAATAAGGACGAATGTGGCCATACCTACCACAATGATGACAAATAAACACAGGTTTTACCTCCTTTTTGTTGATCTTACCCACTTTCGGTAGATGAAGAGAAGGATCATCCTGGTCTATCTTCAGCTTTCCTTTTGCTTGAGTCTTCAGATTATGTGAGGTAGAAGCCTGTCCATTGTGAGTTGTTGCACCATAGCCTAGCCCACTTTTGTCACAACCCATTTGTTGAGACCCAAGGATGTCTTCTAGAGATTTGGAACCTTTGTTCCACATGGAAATTGTTGCTCTAGCGATACGGAGTTCTTCATCTTTCTGACTGACTCTCTCTTCCAGTGCAGCTTGTGACAACTCACGACTTTCAAGCTTTTCTTCATATGTAGAATACACCTTCAGAAGTTCATTCCTTTCAGTTTCACAAGATAGGAGTTTTCCACATAAGTCTTGCCTGTCACTTGAGATCTTGATGACATTCTGTTTTGCTGTGACAAGTTTTCCTTTTAGCCGGACATTCTCGCTCTCACATGTTTTGAGTTTGAGAGAGAGTTTGTCGTTGGTTTTGGACAAATTCAGAGATTCCTCGTACAGCTTTTCGTAAGCTTGTTGTAGTTCATCGACATTGATCTCATCATTGTCTTCAGATGTTTCATCATCCTCTTTTTGCTCTTCATTCTCCTTGACCTCATCCACTTTAGCAACTAAGGCAGATAAGTTGCTAGATGGTGGTGGAGGTGAATCTCTTCCTTTATGGAATTGGCTCAGAATTTTCCATGCATCTTTAGCCTTTGTGTAGTGAACAACCCGTTGCTGTTCTTCATTGGAAATTGCACCACGAATAGTGATCAGGGCTCTCTAATTGCCCGGATTATCTGTACTTTCTGTATCTTCTTCAATGGCTTGCCAATCTTTTGGTTCAAAAACTCTCAAAAAAGCCCTCATTCTGATTTTCCAATACAGGTAGTTCGTCCTATCAAAGGTGGGAGCATGATGCAAGTTCTGACCACGAGCTACTTCCGAAGGCTTCGGAAGAGGTTGAGTACAAGTAGTCCAAAATGCCATGAAAGCACTATCCCCATCTTCACCGGAATCAGGTTCTTCGGGTTCTTGTTCCGACCCGCTTTCATCATCCCAGGTCACAGTGTAGACTTTCTTTCGATTCTTTTTCGAAGGGCATTCAAGGGACATATGGCCAAACCCTTGACATTTATAGCACTTGACCCCTTGCCCCCTTACAATCTTCTTTTCAGTTTTTTGAGCAAATTTTGGTGGAAAAGTTTTGGGTTTATCAGTACTCTTATCTTTTGAAATAGGGTCTCTGAAATTAGGCTTCTTTTTCAAAAAAATTTTAAACTGTTTTGTAAGCATAGCAGTCATCTCAGACTCTAAATCAAATTCAGTCTCCGGAGGTTTTACAGTCTCATGAGCACTCGTGAAAGCCACACTTTCTTTTTGTTTTTTCTTTGAAATTTGGTGGGCTTTATAAGTCTGCAAATTTCTAACCAATTGATTGAGCTTGAGGGTATCAACATTCTGAGCCTCCTCAATGGCTGTCACCTTTGATTGGAACCTCTCGGGAAGGGACCTCAAAATTTTTCCAACAACTTTAGCTTCTGGGATTTTTTCACCGAGAGTGAAACAGGAATTCACGATATCACTGAGTGTTGCATAGAAATCATCAAACGTCTCATCGTCGCGCATAAAAAGGGTTTCAAAGGCAGATGTGAGACATTGAAGTTTTGACCTTTTGACAGAGGTAGTACCTTCGTGAATTGTTTCAAGAATATCCCACGCCTCTTTTGCTACCTCATATGTGAAAATTCGACGAAATTCTTCAGGTGTGACGGAGCAAAAGAGGGAGTTAAGAGCCTTGCTGTTCCAACTCGAGTTCTGGTAATCAGTTGTGTCCCATTTATCAAGGGGTTTAGGAATATCAATGCCATCAATGGTGACAATAGGTTCACTCCACCCAAAGACCACGTAGTGCCAAACTTTCTCATCGATGGATTTTAAAAATGCTCTCATACGAGCTTTCCAATAAGAATAGTTTGTACTGTCGAGTAAAGGAGGTCTATGAGTTGAGTTACCTTCCCGAATAGAATCCATAATACTTGTCACACAAAATCACACTCCTGTAGTTTTGATAAAACAAAGAGTGACTTGCTCTGATACCAATTGAAAATCCTAAGTGATTCGTGATTAGATCAAGATTAAAATATTCCAAATCCCAATTATTCAAAACACTCAATCTAAAATCAACAAGCACGTATGAGAGTGATTTTAGTTTGTTTGTTTTTAGGAATAAACAATAAATCGACACAAACGATTTTTACGTGGAAAAAATCACAATTGAAGAACCTTCAATTATAATAAAAAACCATGGGCGAACCGCCACTAATCAATCCACTACTGAAGAACGAAAGATTACAAAGATAATACACAAATTACCCAACCCTGTCAATTTATCCTCGAATCTTCTGTAACTCTTTCACTACGCCTTCGTCACGGAACTGATAAATTCTGAAGTTGATTCCACAACTTCACTTGTCGAATTAACGACTACGTAAAGAATCAAACGCCTTTTGAAACTCTACATCTTGATCTTCGGAAGCCACCGAAGAGAACTCTCTTGAATGTAAAGTATCAAACTCCTTGATGCATGAATCTCAATTTATAAGTTTAGAACTCTCTCAAGAACATCAAGGAAAACTATCAAAAATCTCAGAAGAAAACTTCAAACAAAACCCTAGAAAACCCTAAACAAGATCTAGGAAAAGTAATCCTAAAAATAACCTAAATAGGTATAAATAGAAAAACTGAGTCCGCGATCTCCGCTCGAGCGCTCCACAGCCCGCTCGAGCGGCTTCAACAAAATATGCGTGTGATTAAACTGAGGGATGGTCGAGCGCTTGAGATTCCGCTCGAGCGTGAAATCACACACCCTAGTACTTTTACAGTCCTGCCAAAATACTGAGATCCTTCAATATCCGCTCGAGCGCCAATGACCCCGCTCGAGCGGGAAGAACAAAAACACAAGAAAAATTACAACTGTATCAGCACAAAGTTTTGTCTTCGAATTTGACAATAAAGGGTCCTAACAAATCTCATCTGCATCATTCTCCGCAAAAAAAAAAAAATATATATATATATATATAAACTGAATGGTCTATTTTCAACATCATCTATTTTTTTGAAGATAAATACGATAAAATAAAAAAGTTACGATTATCTAATCAACTTAATTTTTTTCATGGATGATATATAGAGAGAGTCCTACAGAACGAGTGGGTCAGATCATCAAAACAAAACCCGTAGTGAGCCTTAAGCCCCTCAAATTCTCTAAAATTTAGAATTGAAGTTGAGAGAAGTGCACCTCATAGTTTAATATGTAATTAGTAAATATTGTATCAGTCAACCTAACATTATATCAAAAAAAAAAATGATATTACTGATAACCTAGGCCACGAGTGAACAATTTGCCATGATAATAATAGAAGTAGGGTATAAATTGGGCCTAGCCCGGCCCACCCGAGCCTGGGCTGGGCCCGGCCCGGCCCATGTCGGGCTGTCCAAGCTCCTGCCAAAAAATCGAGCTGGGCCAGACTAGGCAAAGGGCTAGAAAATTAGGCCCAAGCCCAAGGGGTAATTAGGCCTTGGGCGGGCTAGCGGGCTTGGGCCAAGCATGAACATTTTTTATTTGTTTTTTTTGTCAAAATTTTATTCTTTTCCACTAAAAATGGCTTTGGGCCTTGAGTGGGCCCATGGGTCAGGTCATGGGCTGAGCTAAGCGAGCAGGGCCCATGGGCCAAGTCGGGCTTCAAAATGACGGTCCAAGCCTAGGCCCAGGGTCTCAGACTGGGCTCGGGCCGAAACTTAACCAGGCCGTGCCCACCTTAGGCCAGCCATAGGCCGCGGACCATTTTTACAACCCCTAAAGAGAAGCCAGAAAGCCTGTTTGAGAAAGCCTAGTTGTACAATATTTTCTTTCCAAAGTAATAATAGAATGATGCATACAATAACTGCAGTAAAAATAAATTTAGAAAGTGCATTTAGAAATTTATGTCTATACACCTAGTTGTACAATATTAAGGTAATAGTAGCATTATGCATATAACAACTACAGTATAAAAAGAAATTATAAAGTGTTTTTAGAAACTTCTGTTGTTTGATCGAGTAGGGTTTCAAATGGCCATCCTAATTCCAAATGTGAGTAATTATTTAGGATGGCTTTCCTTAATTGAAACTAGAGAGGAGTTGTTTGATGGGATTATTTTGGGTTCATCTTAGTCATTCGGATTTTTCATTTTGTAACACTTGTCGATAAAATAATTTATATAAAAAATTAAATTAATCAAATGCCAGTAATTATATGTTTGAATTACATCTGTCTCTTAAAATTGAACTATAAATATGATTTTAAGAATAAATCATTCTTTTTTAAAAATAAATGTAGTTCGATCATTTACTTATCGATATTCGATCAATCTAATTTTTTTGTATAAATATTCTCCTTGATGAATTCAAAAAATTAAAAAATTAGAATCATTTAAGGTGAACTCCAAAATAAGTTTACTAAGCCTAGGGCTGTTCAAAAAATCCGTTTAAACCGGTAATCCGGACCGAACCAGACCAAATCATACAGTTTGGTTCGGTTCTATTAAGAAATGGTTCGGTTTCGGATTAAGAAATATAAGAACCGTAAAAACGGTTCGGTTAACGGATTTTATGAAAAAACCGCGGTTCGAACCGAACCGAACCGAATTTTAAAAGATATATATATATATATAATATCAAATTTTATTTTTTTTAATTGGTTTTTTATAATTTTAATAATATTAGGATGGTATAGATATGTAATATTAAGTAATGCCTTAATATTATTAGTTTTTATCATGAGTTAAATGTAATTAGTTTGAGTAATTATTTTGCTAATATTAACAATTTATTCTTGTATAAATAGAAATTTTTGGAACCGTAAACCAAACCGAAACTGAACCGTTTTTTTGGTTTGGTTCTGGTCCGGTTTTACAAGTGTAACGGTCTGGTCTGGTTCTCAAAATCACAGAACCGTTAGGATCGGCTCGGTTCTTGAATTTTCTCAGAACCGAACTAATCCAGACCGTGTACACCCCTAAGTAAGCCCAACAATATCTCTTTAGTTGGCGCCAACGGAAGAAGAACTCAACCCTAAATATAAATTTATTCACACACTTGTGAACAGTACACGATTTCATTGGGTGATACATAGAGATAGACCCACCAAAAACACAAAATAAACCAATTAGATGGTGTGTATTTTTCATTGGTTGAACATCGTGAACAAATTTGAAACTCTTATTTATTTTTATTATTATAACTTACCATCTAATGTGTCAATTCAGTTATTAGCATTGTTTATTATCCATTAATAATGAGAGCCGATATGTTAATATTGTATTATTGTATTAACAGATAAAATAATAAGACCATCTATTTTTTTTTTAATACAAACATAAAAAAATAAAAAGTTAGAATTATTAGATTGATCTAATTTTTTCATAAATAATATAGATGGAAAGCCTTTCAAAATAAATAGTTTAAATTATCGAAACCAGATCACGATGAGTTCCACGAATCTCTCAAATTTTTTCAAGTTGAGATTTAAATTTGAAAGAAATCCAACCGTGAATGTTTGGGGATTGCTTTTTTTGTTAGCTTATTTTCATCATTAGTATTTTTATTTTTTACCCAAAACATTTAGCCTTTTAGATTCTACTCAACGAGATGAATGGAAAATTTTAAAAATAAAAAAATTAAAATTCTGAAAAAATCCCCCCCCCCCCCCCAAAAAAAAAAAAACAAAATAAGCACACACAAAAAATAGCAAACTTTTTTTTTTGGGCTTATTTTAGATTTTAAATTGTTTTTTTTGTTTTTTTTTTTTTAAAAATTATCTTTTAGATTCATCTACACAAAATGGACAAGAAAACTAAAAAAATTTACGGTGGTGCTATATGCATCAATTACTGTACTAACTAGTATACCAACACTAGTTATAAAATTATTATTGACCCCACTCATTATACAAATTACAAACACCAAAACAAAAATATTAGAGACTTCAAAAATTCTACCAAATGTCTCACATGAGTGTGGGACCTACATAGGATCCATACCAAAAACATCATTAAATTTTGATAGAATTTTTGAGGTTTCTAGCATTACTCATACCAAAAACATCTTAAATTATGTCACATCATCAATTAGTATATTAGTTAGTACATTAATTAGTGCATATAGCATTATTCAAATTTTTAATATAATTTTGAATAACAATCACCAAAGACCAAAAAAAAATTATTACATATTCTAAAATTTTCCGGTGGTGTTACATGCACCAATTAATATATATACTAATATACCAACTAGTGTTATGCTATTATTACTAACCTCACCTATTATACAAATTATAAATATCCAAAACCTCTAAAATTATACCACATCATCCGTTAGTATACTAGTTAATACATTAATTTATACATGTAGCATTATTCAAAATTTCCAAACAACACCGCCGACCTGATGAAATCAATAAGTCTTTGATTAATTAATTTTGGAAATTTGCGTGTAGGTCTTAATAGATGAACTTACTGTCCAATATGTCCTATGATATTAAACACTATTAAAAAAGTTACAAATTATTAATTTTCAGTGATAGTTTGAAAATTATTAAAAAAAATATTACTAATTATAAACTTTAGCGATAGTTTAAAAAAAAATAGTCATAAAAAAATTCACTAATTTTTAACTTTCAACGACAATTGGAAAAATTCGTTACAGAAAAACGTCACTAATTGTAGGTTTTAACGATAATTTATAAAAATTGTGAACAAAAAAAGTCACTAATTGTTAATTTTTAGCGACATGCAAAAAATTATCACAAAAAATTATTTTTAGAGATGATTTTACTAAGACTTATTTTCAATAAAATTTGATTTGAATTAAATCCAACTATTAATACATATTGATAGTTTACCCATTAATTTCTCGGGCAAACTTTCCCCTCAGAAGTAAATTGTGCTAACCACCTAATTATAGGTTTGAGGTTGAATTTAAGGCTGATTTATAAGTTGGTACCACATTTGATATTATGTGAGCTTTGTGAACCATCAGTAGGACCATTATGCATTCACTTTAATTTTTGGACAATTTTAAATCTTTCGAATAAGTCGTTTTTTTCGATAAATATACAAGAAAAAATTGTCTTTAGTGATATATATATATATTTTTTTTGTAAATTATGTCATTTTTTTTTCCTATCTGGTGTAGACAAATTTAAAAAGATTTTTTTTTTTGGGGGATACATAGCTCTACTACTAGAGCTCTAAATGGAGCTCTAGTGAGGTGAAAGAAAGGGAGAGTAGAGGAAGATAGATAGAGGAGTGTAGGCCCCACCTTCACATGAATACTTTTCATATGATTAAAGTTGCATTAGAACTCTCAAATTAAAACTCTCAAACATTATTTTTTATTTTTTGAAAAAATCCAAATAAAATAGTGATAAAGTCAAAATTAGTCCAAAAAATTCACTACTTTTTACTTATTTTTATCTTTTTTAGAACTTTGAAGAGAAGAGAACTTAGAGAAGTCTGAACCTATGCAGCTCAAATGAATTTAATATGAATAATGCTTGAGACCCCCTTTTGGGGGTCACCCCCTCACCCCCCCCCCCTTTGCCACGTGGCGGGGGGTGATTGGAGGAGCAAGAAAAAAAAGAAAAAGAAAAAGAAAAAGAAAAAGTAACCAATGAGAGAGAGAGGGGGTCAAAGGGGGTGGGGAGAAAATGGGGGATAAATCATTGTTGATTTAATATTTACAGTAATAAATGGTTACACTGACCAAATTTTGGTATCAAAATCTAAATATTATTTCGATTAGAAAAATGTTATAGATGACAAATAATTTATTAATTTTTTTACCAAATCTCTCATATGAGTATGAGCCCCATTCAAACTCATATGTCTGTAAATTCCACACACATATAAAAATTTTGATAAAAAATTTAATAAATTATTTGAGATTCCCAGCATCACTTGCAAATTATTAGGGAAAGGAGGAGGCATTCAATCAATGCATGAATAAGATGGTATTCAGAAATTGATTCTCAAATTAATTACTATAATATTTATTGTAAAGCTAAGATATTTTATCTCTCCATACTTCTTTTTTTAGATCCCAATTCTGATCCATACTAATAATCTGGACCATTTATTTAAGTTTCGTAATAAAAGTCATCCATGCAAAAAATGAGTTTCATCATAAAATTATAAACTTAAGAAAAAATCACATTTTGTTTTATAAAATGAATGACAAATGTGATTGTAAACTTAAACCATCTATTTTATAAAATAAAATATTTTATGTTCTTATGTTTATAATTTTTCAATAAAGCTCATTTTTTGCATGAATGACCTTTGTTACGAAATTTAAGAAATAGGCAGTTTGGATCATTGGTTCGAATCTGAATTAGGTCTATAAGAGGGATATGAAGAGATAATGATATAAGAAAAAGGGGTGACTGTTATGCCTCCAGCACAGCAGTCACTGTTGTGGAGCTATATGGGTCTATTTCGAAAACCGCTTTATAATCCGAATTGTTCATTTTTTAGGATATATCGAGTAAAATATATTTGTAAAAAATTAAGTTGATCGGATGCCATAACTATTTCATTGAATTGTATTTGTATCTAAAAATAAATGACAAATGTAATTTGAATTATAAAATTGAATAAAAATGTGAGTGGATGAAAAGGTTAATAATATTGAAAAACTTTAATTCTTTACAGATATATTATACTATTTATGCTTTTAAAAGTGAACGATTTGAATTATCAAAATAAACCTAAAAAACACCTATATGATAGGACTATACAACAACTGTTGTGCAATAGGTATAGCGCTAGCAGTCACCACGTTGCCACGATATAGAAGGGAGCTTTCATCAAGAGGTAGTTGACAGTTTGCATATTCGTGGTACTCGTGGTGCTCGTAATTAATAAGGTAGCGTTTGATAACGTTTCGTCTTTGGTTTATATTTACAAAAATTTTATAAATTAATTTTTATTTATTTTTAAAAAAATATAAATTATAAACGCGTTTGGTTTGAACAAAATATTTAAAATATTTTTAAAACATAAACTAAAAAATATGTTTGTTCAGGCTTAAAATATTTATATTTATTTTTATTATTTATGACAATAGGATCACACACATTATAATTGAAAAAAAAATTAATTAAAAAAATAATTTAAAAAAATTTAATTGGGAAAAAAATTTAATTGAAAAAAAATGAAAAAAAATTAATTGAAAAAAATTTAATTGGGAAAAATAATATTTGAAAAAAAAATTAATTGAAAAAAAAATTATTTGAAAAAAAATTTAATTGAAAGTGATATGTCAAATTAATATTCATTCATTGTTAACTAAAAGAAAGATAAAAGTTGATTTATATGGACTTTTTTATATGACAATTTTGTTTGCAAATCATTTTCTTTGAGGACCGATTTTGTTAGGGTGACTACTTAACGTTCGAATTCATGACATTTATAATGAGTAGTCCAATATAAATTAATAAATCTTACAAATTTCTATTCTTATTGATTTTTTCTTATTTCAAATTGTAAACTCAAAAATTCTATTATTTTATGTCACAACAATTAATAAAAAATTATAAGATTTCTTAATTTGTATATGTCTTTGCGTCAATGTTTTACCTAAAGAGTTTAGGTTCTCTCAAGTTGACTCTCCAAAATGAGCCCAATAAGCTCATACTATTCTCTTAAGTTGAATGGCTTAACTTGAGAACAGTTAGGCTTAGTGGGTTTGATTTGAAACTGATCTCGGCGATTCAAACTATTCATTTTTTAAGACTCGTTAAATAGAATATTTATGTAAAAAATAATGATGATTGGATATCGGTAGATATATATCTGAATTACATTTGTCTTACAAAAATGAACAACAAATATAATTTCAATAATAGACATTTACTTTTGTAATATAAATGTAATTCAAACATATATTTACCGATATTTGATGAACTTAATTTTTTTTCATTAATTTATTCAATGAATCTTAAAAAATGAATGGTTCGAATTAGTAAAATTAGCCCTAATATGAGTTTACCAAACTCAAGCTATTCTCTTAAGTTTGATGGCCAACTTCAAAAAACCCAAACCCAATCCTAGAAACATGAATATGGGAAACTCTATGGTGCACACCCTCACAAAGTAAGGGTGTAAATTTAGTAGACCAGCCTATGGTTCAACCTGGCCCGACTAGGCCTGGGCCCGAGCCGAGCCCAAGACCCTAGGCCTAGGCCGTATGTTTCGAAGCCTAACCATGTCTGGTCTGGTCCGTGAGCCCGGTCCATCAATCCACTCAAGGCCCAGCCCGCTCAAGGCTTAGTTTCATTTTTTGTGGAAAAATAAATTTTGGTGGAAAAAAAATAGAAAAATAAAAAATAAAAAAAATGGTCAAGCTAATCCTGGTCTGCTAGCCAGCACGAGGCCCGAATATCCCCAGGCTTGGGCCTAATTTTCTGGCCCGTTGGCCTACCGGACCAAGCCCGAATTTTGGCAAAAGCCCGCTCGGCCCAACGTTGGGCTAGGCTAGGCTGGACCAAAGGGTGTGTACCATACGCACCTAGAGCAACCTATTTTGTATTATGAACTTGGGTTTCATAGCCTCATATGGTTGTTCATGTCTTTTCCCCCTTATCCTTCTTTCATTTTGGTTATTAAATTGTAGTGGTTGTGTTTGCAACAGGTTGGTCGCTTGTTTTTCAAAACTTATGCTGCCCAGATTTTTGGTCCTCCACTCGAGCGGCACTTCTTGTGCTCAAGCGAGCTTTGCGAACTCTCAGTACTTTTGTAGGTCTGCAAAACTACTGAAAAAGTGTTTTCTACGCTCGAGCGGCATTTCCTACGCTCAAGCTGATAGGCGCTCTAGTGGCCTTTATTGCGCTTGAGCGTTGGTCTGTTGTCTGTAAAACTACTAGGACTGTGCATTCTGCGTTCGGGCTTCGTTTCTTACGTTCGAGTGGAACAACTTATTGTGTCTGACACTCGAGCGTCAACTCTTACGCTCGAACGGACTATACGTATATCAGTTCGCAATAGCTTTCTTTTTCATCACTTTTTCATAACTTTGCGCCCAAAAACCCTAGATCGAGACCCTCTCTCTCTAAAACTTCTATTCTCTCTACATCTTTACCTAGATCTAGTGATCTCTCTACCTGTGTGTCTTTGTTAAAAAGGTAGTGCATATCAAGAGCTCTATTTTGGTTCAATTAAAGCTTGGTTTTGGCGTCTTTGAAGTTTCTCCACTTTTCCCTTGGTCTTCTAAGCTTGAGGTAGGGATTTTCTACACTCTTCTATGAGTTTTAGTTAGTTATTTGTTAATGTGTAAGAAATGTTGAGATTTGAGGTGATTTTGAACAAACCTAGGGTTTTGGTTTAAAATCAAAAGAGGAATTTTCAAATGGCTGTATTGGAAATGGTTATGGGAGTAAATATGAGCTTGTGTTGTGTTAAAATGGTTGATTTTTGGTGTTTGGGATGAAAGTGGGAAAGAAGGGGCTTTGCCTTAAAATGTCTTGAATAATTATTTTGTATAAATATGGAATTGGTGTTGGGGATATGAAATTGAATGGGTGTTTATATAAATGGAGGAGTTAGATATGTATTAGCTCGCACCTTTGGAAATTTGGATAAGTTATCTGTTGTAAAGATTGTATATTTGTTTATAAATATTTGTTTTGGGCTATCGGCAGAGGATCGTCGTGATTGTTGAAGAAATTGCATGAGGATTAGGCGAATTGAAACTAATCTCTTTGTCTTTATCATTAAATATGATTATGATATATATACCTTGTATATGTATGATATTTGGGAGGAGAAAGGGAATGTACTCCATATTTAGAAGAAGAAAAGGGGATGGACTCCATTAAACTAAATTGGCTTGTGTGTCCAGCGCGAAAGTCTCGAAAATTACGCGTATACAAAGGTGCCGATTCCTGCCGACGAAATTTCCGTAAAATGACAAGTGAATGTATCTGTATGAGAATTGTATTGGTTGGAGACCTGTGAGGTGTATCCTCTGTTTGGGTGATTAAATGAAATGGGTGTAACTAATGAATTGGGATAAAATTAATTGAGATGTAAGTTTGGCATAACATGGTTTTGGAAAAGAGTTGTAAAGATTTTGTCATTGGGTATTGAACATGTGCATATTACTTATATCTTTGTTAAGATTCATATATTGTGATAGATTGTTTCTACTGGGTTTTGGCTCACCCTACTTGGGAAAACTATTTTTAGGTGCTGGTAATATGTCTCCACCAAGGACTTAGATTGGGAGGATTGTGGAGCTGGAGGCTCAATTTTAATATTTTTGTACTTAATTTTTGTACAGCCAATGGGCTATAGATTATTGGACTGAAAGTCCACTTTTGTTGTAACCAGGAACTATCTTGGAAAGATGTAAGCATTTAGGGCATTTATTCTTCTTTTGCTTCTAGTCTATCTCATGCTATGATATATGCTGTAGATTTAGGGACAGGCTCACGAATATATAATTGCATATGTCAATCTCTTGTATAATTGGATCTCATGTAATAGAAGGACCTTATACTCTGATTTTTACTATCATTTACATATGGTCTTGGTTGGTTTATTGTATTATTTTAGAGGCGTTACAACACCTATAATATATTTTTGTGGTATATATTATATATTTTTTGATAAATGTGATGTCATTTTTTTAGTAAAGTTACAACAATTTGTTGTTTATAAATAAAATTACGAATTTTGTAGTAATATTGCATATTTTTATGGTGACGTTACACATTTTTTTTATTCAAGCATGTTCTAACAAAAAAGTATGCACATTACTACAAAAATGCATAACATTACTACAAAATGTGTAATTTATTTCTAAACCACAAATTATTATAATTCTACTAGAAAAATATAAAATATTTATCACAAAAATACATAATATATACCATAAAAATATATAACAAAATTATATATATACACATCTTTTGAAGAGTGTGTGATTAATAACTTAGTGTGAAAGTGTCACATGGCAACATCATGTAGCTCTCTATCTATATCCAAAAAAAAAAAAAAATCATTAATTAGGCATAAATATTCATGCAAAAGTTCGAAGTGGTCATATGTGCAACTACCAACTATTTTATTTATGGTCGTGGCTTCTGTCCAGTCCACGGGGGTCTACCACGGGTCCCGTTTTGATAATCTAAACCGTTCAATGTGTAGAACTCGTCGAGTACTATATGCCTGTAAAAAATCACGTTGATCGGATATCGATAGCTATGTGAACAAAACAGTTTTTTATCAATCGTTAAATTTTTCACCGTCCATTTTTTTTTATACAAAACTGATTTGATCACATAGCTATCGATATCTAATCAACGTGATTTTTTACAGACATGTAGTACTCGACGAGTTCTACACATTGAACGGTTCAGATTTTCAAAACGGGACCCGTGGTGGGCCATCACGGGCCCAAAGCACGGTCCAGTCCGATCCCGGACTGGACAGAAGCCGGACCCTTTATTTATTGAGGGGTTGTTTGGCAAGTTATTAAAAAATATATATTTATTGTCTTTTTATTCTATTTGGGTTATATTATCTTTTAGTTGGGTTATACCACCTTATTTAGGTGACATCATATCTCTATCAAATTGTACATCTTTTCGTAAAAAGAAAAAAAAATTATTAAAATAACTTGTTTCCAAACGACTCCTATTTTAACTATCAATTGTACACGTTATTTTTATCTCGGCAATGATTCAGAACCCCACTGGGGGTCGACCCCCAGTGAGGTGGCAAGTCCCTATTTGCTGAAAACAAAAAAAAAAAAAAAAAAAAAACAGTTTTTTTTTTTGACCAATCAGTGAGCTTCATTCATGACCCCCAGCACCCCCAGCTGGGGGTCTTAGGCATTTTTCTTTTTATCTAGTGTAATAATGCTTTTTAAATAAGAAATTGATGAAATGGATATAAAGTTAATGATATGAATAATTTTTGAATGGGATAAATTCATAATATATAAGAATTTTAATAAAAAAATATCTATTAAAAAAAATTAGAATGAGATATGACATACAGTAATATGTCAAACATCTTTGTGGCAGTAATACATAAAGTTAATTATTTATTATTAAGAGTATCTCTAGTGTTGTATTAAATTTTTCATTACATTTAAATAAAAATTTTATAAAAAGTTTAATCTAAGATGGTGCACTCTAACGTTAGATTTAAACTTTTCATCAAATGCCCGATTGCCCGAGAAGACGTCCGGACATGGGCAAAAATTGAGTTTAGATAAAGAAAGTTCGGTTGTCCAAGAGGATGTCCGGTCCAACGATCACCTACAAATTTGATAAACGATAAAGCTCGCTTCATTTGATGAAATGTTTGGTTCTCCCTCCATTTGATATCAATTTGATGACAATGTTGGAACTGACATTTCTTTCTTTTTCATCAAATCTATATTTTATATCAAATTTGACTTTGATGAAACATCTGATGTAACGTTAGAGATGGTCTAAGTTATTGGTTATAATGTAAAAGTTTATTATTAGATTTATTTATGTGGATGTGTTGTTTTTGAATAATCAAAATCACATAAAAATTTCAGTAGTGTTTTTTTTTTTTTTTTTTTTTTAATGAAAATCACATTAAAATTTCGATAAAAATCATTTAACATAGTTTGATTTTGTAAATAGAGTTTGTTTTTATAAAAATCGTACTTGGATCATGGAATTAAAAGTAATACAGAGGAAACAATATTATATGTTTTGTATTTGATACAGTTAAAGTTTTTTTTTTTTTTTTGGGGGGGGGGGTCAATTAGTAGCAGGGTAGTTATAAATATGAGAAACATTATATTAAAACTTGAATCTTATACAATTGAGTTTGCTATAAATGAAAATTTGACACATAACATATTGTAAGTCAAACTGGGAAAGACTTGTTAGGTCATTGAATTTTTTAATTTGAAAACTATTTGGTAATTACTAAAATATAAGTGTTAAATTTAATCAAGCAATTTGATATATATATAAGTCAGATTTTAAAACTTATTAACTTTTTTAATTATTTAATACTATTTATATTTGTGGTATTGATTTGGTAGCGATGTGGTAATGATGGAATGGTGATGGTGGCCGTTTAATGGAGTGTGGTGAAAGTGAAGGTGGCTGTGTGGTAGCAATGATTGCAATAGTGGTAGTGTGGCGATTGTAGTGGTTTGTGTCATATGATAGAGTTGGTGGTTGTGGTAGTGGAGTCATGGCGGCGATAGTTGTTTTATAATAGTGATGGAAATGGAAATAGTTATGGTAATGAAGTAATAACGGTGGTGGTGGTGGGGGTGGTGATAGCAATGACAACATGATTGTGGATGTGGAGATAGAGGACAATGGTGGTGATAGTTACAGTGGTGGCAGCAATATTGTGGTAATTTATTTTCATTAGTTACATTTAGGTTGATGTTGGAATGGATTACCAAACATCAAACACCATCTGTAAAAGCTATTGTTTTTGTACACCGCTCAAATTTCTACATTTCTAGAATTTAGAGGAGTACTGAATATGTAATTGTGTAATAGAATTTCATGGACAATTTAGAATACATACAATTGTCTCTTAAGATTTCATCCACAGTAACACAACGACTCTATTTGTAATATATAATTCAACTGTTGGGATGTGGATTCTGGAAATACTTCTTCTATCTAGTCAGACCTGTAAGATCCTAGCAATGTCACCTAAAATAAAGAACAAACACTCTGGTCAGCGGTGTCGAAATTAGCACTCCGACGAGCAAGTTAGTATTGTTTCTTTTCTGAAGCTCTTTCTTTCTCCACAAGTTTCTAGTTCTTACTTTTTACTTACCCCCACCTTTTGAGTCAGCCTCTCCCTTTTATCATGCATCCCCATTACGTCCTTGCTATCTCTTCAGGGGCCACTTCCTCATAATTACACCTGGCCTTCATTCGGGCCTCGCTATTTATTGTACCTTATTCGGCATCTGTTGGGATTGTTTGTATGCGCTCGACAACGACCTAGGACCCAATGGGCTTCGCATCATCGAGCCACCGAGTACTGTTTGTATTGCATGAGAATATGTCAACTCCCATAATTGCCCCGTGAGTACCTAACTAAATATTGCGTAGTCGGCGTACTCGGCTAATGGGAACATATCTTATTTGGCTTGAGTTTTTCTATCAAAGTGTGTTTACTCTGTTTGGGTGCAACATATTGTATATCATATGAATTATGCCGAGTGAAGGAGAATCAGGGAATAGGGCCATTGCGTTGGGCGGGCCAGTTTTGACATTGACATATTCCGGCCAATGGCCATCTTGGGCCAATTCCTCCAGGTGATCCTTCAAGGCATAGCATCTATTGGTCTCATGGCCATGATCTCTGTGGTATTCACACTTATGATCCCTGCGTCTTGTGTCAGGGGGTCCGATCATCTTTTCCGGCCACTTAAAGAATGGGAGGTGCTGGATTTCGGATAGGATTTTACTGATCAGTTTCGACATCTCCATGTATTTCTTGTTCGACCGTCTTGGGTGCCTATTTTCTACCTGATACTGTTCATTCGGCCGACAAGATTCTCGGCGTCTCTCCCTTTTCGATTGGCTTCTCCTCTCTGGACTTCTCGTGCTTTCTAGTGGGGTGATGTTTAATGGTTATATCAAGGTAGGCGCTGCCGTTTCCAATTCTTGTTGGGCGATCTTTATGCGGATGGCATCATCTTCCACTTTGCAATACTCTTTTTGACCGAGGTTGGTTCAAGTTTGTAAAACCACCTGATGGCTAGCAGGCCCAAGCTGCTAGGAAACATCCGACACATGAGTGCTTCATCGTCTACATGCAATGTCATTGCTTGTTTGTAATGACGAATATGGTATGTTGGGTCTGATCGACAGTCATAAAAAGTGAACATAGGTGCCTTGAACTTTTTAGGTAGGACGACTTTGGCGATGTGTCGTATGAAGGGATCATGTTTGTCTTCTACATCAGATTCATGCTCTCCCTTCTTACACCCGCGTTGCCCATGTGGATTTTCTTCCGATGAACTCGAGGTGCCCAATCGACCCTTCTTTCTGGTTGATGCGGACAAGGAATCTGATGTATCGCCATTATCATACCTTCGATGCCGGTGTTGTTGCTTAGCTCTCTTTTCTGGGGATCGGCCCCAATCACGGCGCGATGGATTTTGCTGGGATTATGTCAACTCTTAGCGCAATTGCTCATTATCCGCTACCATGTCTTCCAGCCGCTGTTCAGTTCGTCTTGCTTCAGCTATTAATGTTTGCATGGGAGCCTCTACTGAAGTTGAAGGCAAAGGAGGGTCATGAGGTCAAAGTTCAAAGATCTTTGAGCCAGGGTATTCTCTAATCCAAATACTATTCTGGTTGGGATATTGCCTCCGTCAGCCAGTGGATCTTGAATTGGGTCTACCATGGGCAAATAGAAGTATTCCTACAGACGGCGCCAATTATGTGGATGTGGATTCTGGAAATACTTCTCCTGTCTAGTCAAACCTGTAAGATCCTAGCAATGTCACCTAAAATAAAGAGCAAACATTCCAGTCAGTGGTGTCGGAATTAGCACTCCGACGAGCAAGTTAGTATTGTTCCTTTTCTGAAGCTCTATCTTTCTCCATAAGTTTCTAGTTCTCACTTTTTACTTACCCCTACCTTCTGAGTCAGCCTCTCCCTTTTATTATGCCTCCCCATTACATCTTTGCTGTCTCTTCGGGGTCTACTTCTTTATAATTACATATCGCCTCCATTCGAGCCTCACAATTTACTGTACCTATTCGGCATTTGTTGGGATTGTTTGTATGCCCTCGGCAACGACCTAGAGCCCAATGGGCTTTGCATCATTAGGCCATCGAGTACTGTTCATATTGGATGAGAATATACCGGCCCCCACATCAACTAATTTCGTAACGCCCCGAAATAATTGTCATAAGTCCATTCAAGACCATATGTAAATAACAATATAAATCAGAGTATAATGTTCTTTTATTCCATGAGAGTTAATATTACAAAAGAGTTTAACTAAATAAATGCACTATAGGCTTACATCTTTCCAAGACCATGCTTGGTTACAATAAAAGCGGATATAAATTCAATATATGTGAAGCCTTTGGCTTGAATCAAAACAATGATATAATACACAAAAGGGAAGCCTTTGCTCCAAATTCCTCCAAGCTACTACCTTTGCGGAGGCATATCATTAGCACGTGAAAATGATTTTTCCCAAGTAGGGTGATCCAAAGCCCAGTAGGAACAATCTAACACAATATATGAATCTTAACAAAGCTATAAGTATGAAATACATATCCAGTACCCATGATAAAATCATTTATAACTTTTCCACAAAACCATGCCATGTCGTGCTTTATATCTCAATTCATTTTATCCCAAGTCATAAGCCATTCACCATTTCATTCAGACAAACAAACTGAGGTTACAACTCAGTGGGTCTCTAGCCAACACAACTATTATACAAATACTTCCATTTTGCCATTTTACAGATGTTTTATCCGTGGGATCAGCACCCATGTATACATGCAATTTTCGGGACTTTCACCCTAGACACACAAGCCAACTTAATTCAATAGAATCCATCCCATTTCTTCTCCCAAACATCATATATTTACAATATTCAAAAGACACAATCATATTCAATGACAACGAATAAGAGATTAGTTTCAATTCACCTAATTCTCATGCAATTTCTACAACAATCAAAGCTATCCTCCACTGATAGCCCAAAACAGATATTTCTAAATAGATATACAATCTCTAAGACAGATAAATCATCCAAATCTCCATAGGTGAGAGGTAATACATATTCAACTTCACCATTTATATAAGCATTCATCCAATTTCATTTATTTATACAAAATAACTGTTTGAAACATTTTAGGGCAAAACTCCATTTTCTTCTAAAATCCACCCCGAACATCAAAATCAATAAATTTATCACAACACAATCTCACATCTACTCTCTTAACTATGTTTAATACATATGTTTGAAAACCCCTCTTTTGATTTTAAACCAAAACCCTAGGTTTGTTCAAAATCACCCCAAGCTTCAATATTTCTTACACATTAACAAATAACTAAGTTAAAACTCATAGAAAAGTATAGAAAGTCCCTACCTCAAAGCCAAAAGTCAACCAAAGCAAGGAGGAAACTTCAAAGATGCTCAAGCGCAAATCTATTCGGATGAAAACGTAGCCTTTGAGATGCTCTACTTTTTTAACAAAGACATACGGGTAGAGAACCCAATGGATGAAAATGTAGAGAGAATGTAGGTTTTAGAGAGAGAGGCTCTAGATCTAGGGTTTTTAGGAAAAAAGATATGAAAAAGTGATGTAAAAAGGTGTTACTACGAATTGATATACGCACAGTTCGCTCGAACGCAAGAAGTGACGCTTGAGCGTCAAACACAATAAATTGTTCTGCTCGAGTGCAAGAAGTATCACTCGAGTGCAGAATGCACACTTCCAGTAGTTTTGAAGACAATAGACCAACGCTCGAGCACAAAAAGGGCCGCTCGAGCTGAGTCCGCTTGAGCGCAGAAGTAACCGCTCAAGCGTAAAATACACTCTCCCAGTAGTTTTGCAGATCTACAAAAGTACTGAGAGTTCACAAATCCAACTCGAGCACAAGAAGTGCCGCTTAAGCGGAGGAACAAAATTTTGGGCAACAACGGTTTGAAAACTAAGCAACCAACCTATTCCAAGCACAACCACTACAATCCAATAACCAAATTTAAGGATGTACAAGGGAAGCAAGACACGAACATCAACACGAAACCATGAAACCCGAGTCCAAAATACAAAATGGGTCGGTTCTAAACCAGAATTGTTATAATCTCCTCTCTTAGGGCATTTCATCCTCGAAATTTCAAATCAGGTTTTAAAGTTATGTTTAACTCAAACACAATAACAATATTTAAGCAATTCCAATTCCGTGATCTATACTCCGGTTATCTATTTTCATCAACTCGATACACAAGTTCTAACATTGAAAATACCATTCACATTTCTCCAAAACATATACAATATTTATATTAAACTTGTGTTTCCCAAACATATATAACACATACAATGTTTCCATATTCTCAAAATATATACAATGTTTTCATATTTCATTAACATAATCAAAATTTCAATACATGTTCAAACACCAAGAAATAAGTCCGGATACTTCTCACAGACTTCCAACTCACGTTCCCAAGTTGCTTCCTTAACTACGTGATATTTCCATAATACTTTAACCAAGGGAATTGTCTGGCCTCACAAGACTTGGTCCCGGATATCCAAGACTCTCACCGGTCTCTCCTCATATGAGGCATCCTTATCTATCTCTAACTCAGTCCAATCTAACATGTGCGATGGATCTGGCTCATACTTCTAAAGCATGCTAATATGAAACACATTATGAACCCCGAAAAGTTGTGGCAGCAAGGCCAAACGATAAGTAACCTCTCCAATCCGCTCAAGGATCTCGAAAGGCCCAATGAACTGAGGGGACAACTTCCCACTCTTCCAAAACCTCATCAAACTCCTCCTAGGTGATATCTTCAAGAAGACATAGTCTCCCATCTCAAAAGACAAGGGTCTCCTCCTACAGTCAGCATAACTTTTTTAACGACCGTGGACCGTAACCAATCTTTTACGAATAAATGTAACTTTTTTCGTTGTTTCTCGGACTAACGGTGGACCCAACATAGGTGCATCACCCACCTCGGCCCAACATACAAGGGATCTACACAGTCGGCCATACAAGGCCTCAACAGTGCCATACCAATACTCGACTGGAAGCTATTGTTATAGGCAAATTCCACTAAGGACAAGTGCCTCTCCCACGAACCCTTAAAGTTAAAGATACAACCCCAAAGCATATCCTTTAAAATCTAAATGGTGCGCTCTAACTGCCCATCAATCTAAGGATGATACACAATGCTAAAGGTCAATCTCCTGCCCAAGGCACTCTATAGGCTTTGCCATAACCGAGCCATGAAACGTAGATCTCTATCTGAGACAATCGTTACAGGGACTCCGTGCAACCTCACTATGTCCCTAATGTAAAGGTCAACAAGATAATCTACCGAGTCACTCACACGCATAAGTATAAAGTGTGCCGACTTGGTCAACTACCACCCTAATTGCATCACTACCTTGTTGAGTCCTTGGAAGACCCACAACAAAATCCATCGTGATATGTTTCCGCTTCCACTTCCACTCAGCTATAGACACAGATTGGGACAAACCCACAGGCCTTCCTTCGATATTCAGCCTTCTCTTGTTAACAAGTAAGGCACTTTGACACAAACACGGCCACATCTCTTCTCATTTCCTTCCACCAAAATTGGTAACAAAGGTCGTGATACATCTTTTTGCCTCACGGATGCACCGCAAGGCGTGAATGGTAAAACTCTCAGAGTACTTCTTCTCAGCAAGACTCCGACATAAAGAGACGATCAAGGTATCTAATACTCAAGTCAGTGTATACGTTCAAGTCTCTTTCTACATTTCCACTGGAAATCTTCTCCCGGAGGAATTCTACCTCAAGGTCACCCTTCTGTGCTTTTATCACTTAGTTCACAAGTGTAGATTGTGCAACTACCAAAAACAAGGCTGCAAACTTAACAGACTCACCAAGATGCAAGTCAAACTCCCCAATAACACCAAACATCTCTCATTCACAGATAACAATACAAGCTACATTGCTAATAGATTTCTTACTCAAGGTGTCGGCCACAACATTGGCTTTTCCCGGATGATAATATAACTCGAAATCATAATCCTTTCTAAACTCCATCCACCTCATCTGCCTCATATTCAAGTCTTTCTATGTGAACAGATATTTCAGACTCTTGTGATCAGAAAACACTTCAAACTTCTCACAACACAGATAATGTCTCCAAATCTTTAAGGCAAAAATCACCGCCGCTAACTCTAGGTCATGAGTCGGGTAGTTCCTCTCATGTTTTTTCAACTACCGCAAGGCATAGGCCACTACATTCCTTTCTTGCATCAAAACACAACCCAAACCTTCCCGTGAAAATACACCGAATAGCCCAAACCCCTCTTCGAAATAATCAAAACTAGAGCAGTCATAAGTCTAACCTTAAGCTCTTGAAAAGACTTTTCACAGGTCTCACTCCACACAAATTTGATCCCTTTCCTCGTCAGTCTAGTCAATAGTGAGGCTAGCTTAGAGAAATCCTTCACAAATCTATGATAAAACCTGGCCAACCCCAAGAAACTACGAATCTCAAAAGCATTCTTAGGTGGTCCCCAATCTTGCAATGTCTCTATCTTGGATGAACTAAAGTCACCCCTTCCCCAGATACCACGTGGCCATAGAACTTAACTTCTCTCAGCCAGAATTCACATTTTCCAAACTTAGCATACAGTTTGTGAGCTCTAAGAAACTCAAGTACCACTCGCGAGTGTTCCTCGTGCTCCTCCTCAGAGGGTGAGTAAATCAAGATGTCGTTTACAAAGAAGACCACAAAACGGTCTAGAAACTCACGGAAGATCTGGTTCATCAAATCCATAAACACAAGTGGTGCATTGGTTAGACCAAAGGGCATCGCTAGAAACTCGTAATGGCCATACCATGTACAGAATGCCATCTTCGGGATATCCTCCTCCTTTACTCTCAACTGGTGATAACCCGATCTCAGGTCTATCTTAGAGAAGCAACAAGATCCCTTTAACTGATCAAACAAATCATATATACAAGGCATTGGGTACTTGTTCTTAATAGTTGCTCGGTTCAACTTCCGGTAATCTATACAAAGTCGCAACACACCATCTTTCCTTTTGGCAAAGAGAGCCGGTGCTCCCTAAGGTGAATTACTAGGGCAGATAAAACCCTTATCTAAAAATTCTTGGAGTTGAATCTTCGACTGACTCAACTTGGCAAGTGCAAATCTATACGGTGCCATAGAAATCGGTGCCGCGTCAGGCACTAAGTCAATAGAGAACTCGATCTCTCGGTGAGATGGTAAACTAGTAAGATCCTCGGAAAAACATCTGAGTATTCACAAACTACCCTTGGTAACTCAACTCAGACTTCATCGCACTCAGTACTCAAGAAATTGGCAAGAAGGAAACTAAGCTCACTCCGTCTACACGAATCATACACCGGTGATAGACTCTATCAACCCGGTCCCCTAAGAAATAAAAGTAATCACAGCTCATGGTACATACAGTAACCCTCTAACAGTAGCAATCTATGACAGCCCGATATGTTGACAACTAGTCCAAAATTACATCAAAATTAGACATGTCAATCAACACAAATGCAAAAGAAAGTCAGCAACTGGAAACCTTTATGTCACAACCCTGACACCCCTGCTTCAAGAAAATCTCACCACCAATAGGTGACTCCACATATAGGAGATGCTAATCAAACCAACTCTAACCCCAAAATCGATGCAAATGCAGATGAGATAAATAAATGGGATGTACCTGTATCAATTAACACATTAGCAACTAAATTGTAAAACAAAAAGTACCTCTCACTACTGAAGGAGCTGGTATAAGATCCAACATGGTAACAACGTACATACGCCCTATAGTTCTCTTGCCAACCTGCTCACCTCTCGGAGCATAAGCCTGATGCACTGATTAAGCCAAAGAGGCCCTCTGATGGCCTTGCCTTAGCTACTTACTTGGGCCTAGATTTGATTCTCAACCCTGAGAATGTCCATGGACTCTCGCAATGCTCTGGGCATTTCACAGGCTAAGGCGCCCATAGCTTGTTGACTAATTGGTTCAGCCACATTGGCCTGACCAACCCTTTCTTCCTGCACTGGAATCTCATCCGATAAAGGCATTTCATGCCTTCTAAGCCTACCACATCTACCACCACCACGTTCACATCCTGACATCCTAATGAAGGCAACAGAAGAAATTAGCACATTTACAAATGTGTCGAAACTAACTCACTTGCGTCTTAATGCGGTGGACAATAGTAATTCACTCCACATAAGTACGTTGTCACATAAACACATACGAATTTCATTCTCAAATAATGACTGTCTCACGGCATTGCCAGAGTTCCAATTAGAAATAGTAGTGATCAATGTAACGCCCTAAAAATTTCGGCAGGGTATATCTATTTATGCTACAAAACCCACCTGATAGACAAACACATATGTATAGCTAACTATTCCATATATCCATTTCCATTAAATCTCAAATGCCAAATACATGCTGTTCACATCTCAATGCCCCATTTTCCAATCCTAAGCATACATTTTACAACAAGTATGAAATGGAAGATAACCAGATAATAAGTGCCCTACATGCTTACAAATTTATCCAAGAACATTATTAGTTACACAAAATGGAGTTTCAACTCAACGCAAATACAGCCTTGGGCTTACATTCAACAAATAACAATAAAACAAAAATGAAGCCTCAGCTCTGAGTCCTCCCAAGTCAATGCCTTAATGGAGGCATAGCACCTGTACCTGAAATGGTTTCCCTTATAGGGTAAGCCATAGCCTAGTAAAGATATACTACACAACATATTGTAGACGTCCCCGAACGCATCCCGGGGGAAAGGGAGTGCGAGTCGCCCCCCCCCCCGGTTCTGGTTCGACATTGGGTCACTACAGTTCGAAGGACTCAAATGTCACGGTTCTCAATCTTGAACCGAAGAGTCCAAATCCGGCAAATTGTTTTGAAAATAGATTTTTTTGAAAGAAGTGACAAACATGGACTGCTTCGCCAGATACAGAGTCGCCACCTAAATATTTTAAAATGGGAAATTTAGGAAATCCTGACTCGGTGCCAAAGGCCACGTGTCCGTCATCACCAAAGTTGCCTCGGCTCGGGAACTTGGGTACGATTGGGGAAGGTCACTTCGTGAGCACCCCCGCTCGCCCGGTCAAAGACTGGCCTCTACTAACCGTGATATCTGATTTTGAAAACATTGTGAGTTCTTATTCCGGTTATTAGCCTAGGTTACTATGTGATGCGCACAGCATACAAGTATAGACTGAGTCGCCTGAATTGGAACTAAACATTTCATGCTTGTTTGTTTGAAAATGGTTTGATGGTGCTACTCGCAGGTAGGCTAAGACGCGGATTTGCCACCCTCGGGTGGGCTTAGAAAACATGATTTTGCCACTATCTAGTGGGCTTAAAACAAGCATTTGATGAATTGTCCCAATTCAGATAACTCAACCTCCACTCACAGGCATTCAAGGCAGTTATATCACATAAGCACATAGCCTCATGGTGAGCATGCTATTCATGGCAGTCACTCACACGCATGCAAGGATGCTAAAGCATAAAACTCACCGAGTACTCCACGCCAAAATAGAAACTCATCAGAAATCATGCATGATCCTAGATACACAGAAATGCCTAATGCAACACATGCAAAAATGCAAACTATAGCAGACTCGGCTATTCTAAACATGGCATATGGAATGCTACAACTAACACGTATTCAACTTGGAATTTGAAATACAAATACGGTTTGTATGATGGGCCGAGCCCGGTGCGTGCAAAACAGATGAATGATGCAAACATGCGGTCATACTGTATGCTAATTGAAATATGCCCTAATCTAATCACCATAAGCGAGTAAATAAAAGGGAAGAAAGATGTGGGGTTAGAAGACATACATCACACTCACCCACACTTATTACAATTATGCCCTCGCGCAGAGGGTCCGAATAAATAATAATACAGTCCCAAATGAAAGAATAGTACAGTCCAAAATATACAGTCCAAATAATATACAAATTCCTAATTAATTAACAAATTAACTAAGAAAAATAAAACTGGCATGCAAGCCAGGGACTGCCTTGATTCTGCTCCGGATGATGGAATGATGCATGTTTGGGCCGCTGGCGCTGAAATCCTTCGATGCCCCAATTAGCCTCTGTTTGCGATGTTTCTCGAAATGCGTGCCAGACTCTAGAAAGTTGCTGATTCTTCATTTTGCTGCAACAGAGAGTAGGAGAGGGGCATAGCAATGTATTTCACAAATATATGCATGCCCCGATCCTCGTGCCACCAATCACGTATATCGATGCATGATGGTCGAGGAGTCGGATTGCACAACTCAATATGGGGTGAATGCAGATGAATGCTACAACAAAACCTAACTCCATCATGGGTAATCCGGAGTGTCGGTGACTTGGGAACTGAGACCCGTTCCGTTATTCGGAGTACGGAACGCGCCTCGTTTCCCGTGCCCGGGCTAACTCCTATCTCGAACACGATGCAATATGCATGATATGCATGAAATGCAGCTAATATGCAATCCTAACATACACAATGTTATGAAAATAAGATGCCTCGAAATGCGTGCACGTGGGCACGCAAATCGAGGCGATGATCCTAAGGCCTGAAATGGCATACGCAATGCGAATTGGACTTACACTAACATGAGTGGGTCTCAGCCACACTCACATAAGAGGCCGTCGGATAAAAAGTGAAGTGTCTCGAAATGCGTGCACACGGTCACGCAGACCGAGGCAACGACATAAAGACACGAAACGGCCTGAAATATGATATACAATGAGCCTAAAATGAGATGTCTCGAAATGCGTGCCCACGGGCACGCAAATCGAGAAAATCGCATACGGAATGTAATAGGACTAAAATGAGATATGCAATGCAATATGGGCTTACACCAACATGAGAGGGCCTCAGCCACACTCACACAAGAGGCCATCGGATGAAACTGAGGTGCCTCGAAATGCGTGCGCACGGGCACGCAAATCGAGGCAATGGCACTAAAGTATGAAATGGCACTTCAAATGCAGATTGGACTTATACTAACGTGAGAGAGTCTCAGCCACACTCACATAAGAAGCCGATGGATGAAAAACAAAGTGCCTCGAAATGCGTGCACATTGGCACGCAAACCGAGGCAATGGCACTAAGGCACGAAATGACATACGAAATGAGACGTGGCATATGGCATATGGAAAATGCAAATTTCAGCAGCCAAAATGATGCAAAAACAGCCCCCGAATTATAGCAAAATTACACCCGATGCCCGAAATGCTATGCTAAGTACCCGAAATGACTTGCAGCTATGCCAAACATGCACAATATGGACATGAAGTGTAAATACAGATGCTAGGAAGTCCCTAAAATAGCCTTTTTCCAGTACAAAGCATGGCCAAACAACAATCACAAGTATGGCAAAAATAGCATGCAAAAATGGGGGAAAAAAAGGAACAATGAAGCAGATGGTATACGCAATGCTCAAACTGAAAAATACAGTTCTAAAACACTGAAGAGGGACCAAAAATATGAACATTTACAGCTTATGACAACCCCCAAAACAGTATGTAGATATGCTCAACATAGCATGCAAAATATGAGCCAAAAGAGGGCTATAAAGAGAGGTATACCAAGCATTCACCAAACATCCTAAGACCCTTAACAAAACATGAAGAGTGGGTCATTTTAAGACTATTATCAGTTCTGATCGTAGCCAAAAACAGAAGCAAGATAGGCCTAAAAAATCATGCAAAATGGTGGACCGAATAGGGGTATAATGATAGGTCATGCATGGAAGCACCAAACAAGGTTGAGCCCTTCTATAATGTTGTAGAGGGGATCAAAATAAGCTCAATCACAGTTTAAGGCATGCTCCATAAACAAATGTACATAAGCCAAAATTACTATGCAAGATTATGGCATATAAGATGGATATTGAGACAAGTAGTATATAGAAGTACCAAAAAAGGTTGAGCCCTTCTTCAATGTTGAAGAGGGGCTCAAAATAGGCCTAAGCTCAGTTAGGGTCGGAGCCCAAAACCACAAGCAAATAGGGTAGAAAAATGATGCAAAAAAGTGCTAGAAAAGGGGAAATAGTGACTTACCCTTGAAGACTACACTTTGGTTGCTTCTTGGCTTGAGTTTGTTGCTTATTAGCCTCTGAAAAACCTTCCCTTGCTGCTGGAATGGAAGTCATGAAGGTAGTTCTTGGTGTTGATGAACAAATGAGGCCAAAACTTAAGGATTTTGGAGGTTTTTGGAGAGGGAGATGTAAGCCAATGTATATGAGCTCTTAAGGGGAGTTTTTCTAACCCTAATGAAGGAGCTGGCCAGCCACTTATAAAGGCTAAGAAGGGGGTGTAAAAGAGGAGGGAAATGCACCCAAGCTTTCCCTCCCAAAATATCCCCCGGATGCAAAGATATTTTAGAGAAAACAATATACAATGTGTAATGAACTCAAAGCGAGGATGCTTGGTAGGCCATGTGCTTTTACTGGAGGTGGCCGGCCGGCCACCTCCCATGGCCGGCCGGCCACCTCCCATGGCCGGCCAGCCAAGGGCAAAAATGAAAAGTGAGAATTTCTGTCCGGCCACCAAAGGTTGGTGTCCTCCCAAGTGTGTACAACAAGGCCCTGTGGTTGGAATCGCAACTCAAACAGAGAGACAACATGCCACCTTTAGGAGAGGTTCAAAAATGAAAAGAGGAATTACTGTCCGGCCATGTGTTTTTAGGGTCCTCCCATGTGTGTACAACACAAATATGTGGTTTTGGCTCGAAGAAAATGGCCCTAGGGTGTTCAACATTAGCACGAAGTGAGAAAAAAGCGTCGGGCGCCGGAGGAGCATAACTGGTTGCTGAGATAATTGCTGTTCTCCCACCCTTCAGTGACCTTCCTTATGATAAAACAGAGGTACCTGCCAAAAATGAAAAAAAACCGATGCAAAATAAATGCTCGGGGGCCAAAACACGCAGTTCGGGGTCCCGAAAACCGGCCGTTAAGCACCGAAAGTGGTGTTTGGTTGCGAAGTGGGTATCTAAGACCCCAGTGTCCCTTGAAAGGGAGTAAATGAGATGCATGCCAGAAACCGGAGGAATCGGAGATGGCCGGGTGGTCCCGAACCAAGGCACACGGCCTGACGGCTCCGAAAACCGGGAACCGGACTCCGAAATGGGCAAAATGGCCTACGGCCACGAAATGTAGCCCACGGCCACTGAGAGATGGTCTACGAGACCTCCCCCTCCCCTCAGGAAAAGAAACAGAGAAAACCGAGTCTGGTTCGCAAACCGAGACAAGGCACAGAAGAGAGTTCGGGAGTCCGGAGGCAGGGTGCACGGCCGCGACTCTGAGACTTCTGAACGAGCACAGTATGCAACATCACCGAGCGCTCAATCGGTGACATTTGGGTCTTAAGGTCGGTCAAAAATGGGGTGTCTACAG
The DNA here is from genome assembly GCA_025200525.1 of Camellia lanceoleosa. Classification (NCBI taxonomy): domain Eukaryota; kingdom Viridiplantae; phylum Streptophyta; class Magnoliopsida; order Ericales; family Theaceae; genus Camellia; species Camellia lanceoleosa. Next base: position 55,325,609 of record CM045760.1, read on the forward strand.
TTGCCCCTCTTTGACAGAACTCGGAAGTCAAGAAGTGACGGGAGTGAATGTCAAAGCCTAGAGACGACCCATTTTTGACAAGGCCGAAGACTTAGACAATCATACAAGATGAACAGAGATATGTGCCCACAGGCGTGCCCGCAGGCAGGGGGGGCAAAATGCAAAGTGACATGCACAGAGCCAAATGATCATGCAAAGAGCCAAATGATCATGCAAATGCAACAAGCTATAATGAAGCAAGTATTCGCAAATAGATGCAACAGTTTTAAGCAAGAATGCAAAGCAACAACTACATTTCATGCAGTTAGGAATGCAGAGAATCATTCAATTCTCGTCGCGTCTCACACGGAGAAGATACGATACCTGCGATTAAATGCGGTCCCACCTCAAATGAACCGTACATACAATATCGTGCCTGCAAAAGAGAGAAATTCAACAGGAACAATATGCTAACAACGTATATTCAATGTGATTCCTGTGGTTCTGAAAGTTTGACACACGCAGTGCCGGCAAGTGAATGCATCGCAATGCGAGAAAGGAACGTGCGTGACAACGCATGCTCAAACACAGAGGTGTGGTAGACCAAGAAAACACGCATGACAATGCAAAATGCTCATAAGAATGCAAGTTATATGCAAAACAATGCAAAAGGAGCATAAATCAGGGTGCCCGTTTATTGCGAAACAACGAGCTGGGAAACGCGCATTTCGGCGAAGGCAACTTGATCGCGGCCTCTGATTCACCTCCCGGAGAGGTTACAACATGTTTGAAAAGGATACACCTTGATTTTGATGAGTGATGACGAGACACACGTCAGAAATTGCAGTTGAAGTTCCAGCGGAGCGATTTCGCGCCAGAAAGTGCACTTTTCTTGAACTTTTTCAAGTCCCGAGAACTCCGATCTTCCTCAAAATTTGTAAAGAGTTAGAGGGGGGTGTGGGGAACACCACCGGCCAGGTGGTTGCCCTTGGAGAGGCCACCGGCTAGGGAAGAAAAAGCAAATGGCCAGCCAACCAGAAAAGGTGGCTGGCCGGCCACCTGCCCAAAAGCAGGGCCATTTTGGTCATTTTTCTCATTTCTATATATATCCACCTCCATTCATTCCGAAATCACTCCCATAGCTGCAAAAACTCCTTCCCTTGCTCCCCAAACCATTTTTTCCTTCAGATCTGCATTTTATACGCGCTTTTCGGCCTTCCACGCAAGTTGTTTTTCCGAAATCTTTCAGTTTTAAGCACTTTGAGCCGATTAAATTTTGATTTCGGGGCTTCTCTTCTCATTTTCACCACTTGAGGTAAGTTTGGCTCAATATTTGGAAGATTTTCTCGGGAGTTGACTTTTGTTGACTTTTCCATTTCCTGGGAGTTGACTTTTGTTGACTTTTTCCAATTTTGGCTCATTTTGCTCATTTTTGCTCCTTTTTGCAGATCTCTTGAAATGGCGGGCAATTACCCTCATGGCGGAGGTCCTCCAGGCGTCGGGGATGATTTTGATGTCATGACATTGCCCCCGAGAGTCCGCCCTTTTATTCTCGGGAGATACGCCTGCATACATATGCTCATGTCGTTTCGCCGTTTCACTGGGTTCAACGACCGGGCACCCGGGGATTTACTTCTGTGAAAGCCGGAGCAGCACCTCTCTCATGACGCACGAGAGGTATTTTACTCTATTTTCTGCATTTTTCGCGCATTCTGTAGCTTTGCCATGCTTGAACACATAGTTTTAGCTCATGACACAGTACTTTACTTGCATTCTGAACATGTAACTTAAACACTTGAATTGCTGAACACACGGCTCATTGACTGATTGATTGTGAACGCATGGTACACATTAGTTAAGAAATGAACACACGGCTCAAACACTGATTTGTCGAACGCACAGTCCGAATTTGAAGGTGAGCACACCGCACACACTGACTAAGAGTAGAACACGCAGCCCAAACTCTGATTTTTCTGAACACATAGTCCAAATGGATGGTAAACACACAGCCCACATTGATTGAGAGTAGAACACACAGCCCTAAACTCTGATTTTCTGAACTCGCAGTCCAAGTTGAAGTGAACACGCAGCCCACTATTTTTCTGAAATTTGAACACGCAGCCCAAATACCAAATTTACTGAACACGCAGCCCAGATTTGAAGTGAACACGCAGCCCACTAATTTTTCTGAAATTTGAACACGCAGCCCAAATACCAAATTTACTGAACACGCAGCCCAGATTTGAAGTGAACACGCAGCCCACTGATTTTTCTGAAATTTGAACACGCAGCCCAAATACCAAATTTACTGAACACGCAGCCCAAATACCAAATTTACTGAACACGCAGCCCAGATTTGAAGTGAACACGCAGCCCACTAATTTTTCTGAAATTTGAACACGCAGCCCAAATACCAAATTTACTGAACACGCAGCCCAGATTTGAGGTGAACACGCAGCCCACTAATTTTTCTGAAATTTGAACGCGCATTCAAATTCCAAATTCTTGAACACGCAGATTTGATGTGAACACGCATTTCACTAATTTTTCTGAAATTTGAACACGCAACCCAAATACCAAATTTACCAAACACGCAGCCCTGATTTGAAGTGAACACGCATTTCATCGATTAAGATTTGAACACGCAATTTCAAAAACATGATTCATCGAACACGCAAAATCGATTAAGATTTGAACACGCAGCCCAAAACATAGATTTACTGAACACGCAGCCCAGATTTGAAGTGAACACGCAGCCCACTGATTGGTTTCATTCGCACACAGCTATTTTACTTCATTTGCACACAGCTATTTCATTTTATTTGCACACAGCTATTTCATTTCATTTGCACACAGCTATTTCATTTCAATGTATACTGAACACATGTATTCATTCTGAATGCAGGGTGGCTCTCGCAACGTGCGAGGGTACGGCTCTACCACCGCGAGGGACTGGTATGCTGAGCTTCCCGAGGCTGTCCGAGATTTGGTCGATCTAGCAGGGTTCGGAGCATTCTGCGTGGGATTATCACGTTGTCCTGCCAGCAGGACTTTGTTAGCTGCTTTGGTGGAGAGATGGTGGGACACCACCAATTCCTTCCACTTTTCTACCACTGGAGATATGCCCATGACTCCGCTGGACTTTGCCGTACTCACCGGCCTAGACATAGGCGGTTGGCCCATACCTTATGACGAGGATATGGGAGAGTGGGAGGCCGCTTGGACACATCTATTGGGAGCTCGCCCACCTGTAGATAGAGCTTCCGGGAGAGTCCCAGACACCGTTCTCTTCCCTGCTGAGGCCGGAGATGGAGCCTGAGTCTCCCGAGGAGGTTGGGCAGTACGCCCGTGGCTTCCTTATGTTCCTCTTTGGCACCACTCTGTTTGCCGATAGGGGGAACACTGTCGGGTTGTATCTTCTGAGTGCCTTGGTGGACCTATCACAGGTCAGTCGATATGACTGGGGTGGCGCTGGCCTGGCTACCCTCTATTGTTACATGAGTGCAGTCTCTCGCGGGCGGGGAGACTTACTTGGCGGCTATTGGAGAGCCTGGGAGGTACGTTCTGTCCTCTTGATTTATATTTCTGCTCCTTATTACTTGTTCATTGCACACACGGCACACTTTGCACTCTGTATTCTGCCTTTAGCACTTTGTATTTACATTCCGCACTGCTTTTCTCAGCTATGGGTGTACGTATACTTTCCCACATTAGCCCCGGAGATGGAGGTGGCAGGACTCCTTATGACTCCGTTTTCACTAGTATTCGAGGGTGAGCACCGAGCGAGACCTCGAGAGACTCTCTTCTACCTACGACAGTATTTTGATACTGTGCAGATGACAGAGGTATTTCAGAACTCTCAGGTCCTTTCATTTTCATCTTTGATCTGCCTTGTATATTCCTGATTTCTGATTGATTTATGCACTGGTTATCCGCAGATTACTTGGCAGCCCTGGGCGGTCTTTGGCGATGGTCTCCGTCATCAGTATCCCGGAGGATCGGGCACTTCCCAAAGATAGGTTCTGCCGTCAAGGACCTGTTAGTAGGCATGGTTCTCAGAGGAACGCTTCTGCGCCGTGTAGGGTACGATTCTCGGGACCTCCTGCACTCCGGCCACTATGCGGACTGCCGATAGGCTATCTTCCCAGGAGGTTGTTAGTGTTATGCAGGGCACCGATGCTTTGTTACATCTCATGGAGGGGGACTACGCCATCTATCGTCGTATATATTTGATGCCCCCCTTGACGGGAGTGCGTGCTCCGTCACGGAGGTCTACTGATGTACCATCTTCGAGTCGTGCCAATGCTACGGGTATCCCCTCCTCTAGCAGGGTTGGTGCATCTAGGAGTAGAGGTAGTTCGATTCCTCTAATCCCTCCGTTTCTTCATCATCATCCTGGGTGGCCAGACATGCCGACCGAGTTGACGAGTTAGCGGTTCGAGACTCTTTACCAGGTCCCGCTAGAGCCTCCTCTTCTGACCACAGATATGTCTGGGATCCTGATTCACCCCCGGTATGTTTTACAGCTTTGATTTATCAATCAGATTACTTGGACATTCATTCCCTCACTGATAGTTTTGCATTTGTATTTGCAGCCCCCAGTTGAGTACACAGAAGAGCTGCTCGGGATGCTGGCCACATTCGAGGGCATGATCCTACGGAGGGAGGCACAGATGGCCATCATTGGTGTGCAGGTATTATCAATCTTTCTTGCATTTAGCATATTTCTGATGACATATTGGTTTTGAACATTCTGCTGTATTGATAGGCTGTGTAGAGCACATTTGACATACACCCCACTCGCATATTGTACTCGCATCTGCTTTTCATATTTGAACTAATGTATTTGAACTTTTTACTTTCAAATGCCTCCTATATATGCTCCGTCGCAGGCCGGGCCACCCGGGCCTTCTCAAGGAGGGCGAGGTACTGGACCTGTTCGTGGTACTGGGTCATCTGGGCCTTTTCGAGGAGCTGGGCCATCCAGGACTTCTCAGGGAGTTGGGCCATCTAGGCCTTTTCGAGGAGCTCGAGGAGCAGGGTCGTCCCGCAGATGTAGGGCACCCATTATTGAGAAGGAGGAGGAGGAGGAGGTCGCAGACCGTGAGTCAGAGACATCCGCTGGGGAGAGAGGCTCCGGTCTTGGTTCCGGGAGTGGAGACGAGGCTGAGGGGGATCCGGATGATGACAGCTCTGACCCGGATGGTGATGATGGTGCAGAGGTTGTCCCGTAGAAGAGGATGAGAGGGCCTCCTCATTCCCGTTCCCGAGGAGATTGATGTTATTTCCTGCTTTATTTTACTTTTTGCTAGTAGTTTGTAGCACTTTGCATCTTGTTAGGCAGTTTTATTTTCTGTAAAACTTGTACCTTTATTTTGTTGTAAAACATGATGGAATGAAACAGCTTTGAAAAAGTGTTTGTATTTGAAATTCTTAGCATCGCATCGCATCATTTTGCACAAAATGGAATTGAATGAAAATGTGCCTTGTGTATTTACCGGGTCAGGTAATGAACCGACGCAACAAATCAAAAACCTGACTCTCTAAGAAATAACAGAATACTCGATAAGCAAAGTATAACAATGTTAACGACTCAGTAAACAAGACTTAACAAAATTGTGTAAACAAAAGGTAACCACTCAAAACACAAAATGCGACAGCTCGACAAAACTTACAACTCGATAAACAAAGCAACAGCTCGATAAGCAAAACAACAACTCGATAAGCAAAAATACAACTAAACGTACTTCGGACGAACGATCTGGATGATGGAACGCATCCGAAACTGAGAGAAATGGAGGCCTTCGACGTTCCCGATGCCTACAAATGCCTTACACTTCCTTCCGGAGGGCAGAACAGGACCAATGCATGGCCGAACACATTTTGCATTTGGAGATTAGAGGGTGGCCGGCCTACTAGGATAGATGGCCGGCCGGCCACCTCTCCCGCAACCCCCAGAATTTTGACACGTGTCCTTTGAATAGTGTTTTACCCCCTATAAAAGCCCCAGCCTTGGAACTTATTCATTTCATCACCGTTTCTCACAAAAATGGAGGCATTTCTCGCAGAAAATTTCACATCTTGGATCTCTTCTCTAGATGGCTCGGAGAAGTTGAACTTCCGGGGTTTCGGCTTGAATGCACTATTCATGCTGGGCCGGACTCCGCTACATCTTCCTTTCCTTCATGCCGCGACAAGGTTTTGGAACCCAGTGACGCATGTCTTTAGCTTCGGCGGGCAAGAGGTATTTCCTACTTTTGAAGATTTTCAAGTCTTGATAGAATCCGAGCGAGGTGAGGAAATCTTGCCTCAACTCAATTTTGGCTATGCCCAGACCTTAGGGCGGATGTGCGGACTCAACGCACATGATGCTCGATCCCTGATTGGTAACGGAATGTTGGATATCCCAAGCTTGATTTACCGATTCTCCGATTCCGCAGCGGCGACCATCATTGGCAAGGCTTCCGACAGTATGCTCTCTGTTTGTGCCTGTTATCTCATTTTCTGTTTGCCTCAAGCTTCGGAGGGTCCGGCGCCCGTCTGATTGAGGTTGCTCAAGGCTTGAAAGAGGGAAAGAGTTGTATTGCCATGACTCTGGCCGAGACACTGATGGGCTTGGATGCTTTCTACTGCTGGGAGACAACCAGGTTCGCAGGGAGTCCACTATTGCTACAGGTAATGTTTCCCACCCAAGCTCACACATGTATTTGCTCACATCACTCGGCCATCGGGCTCGGTTTTTCTCACAAAACCCTTATCTTACTTTTCTCTCATCGCACATCTCTCTATTCTTTATTCTCTCATTTTTCATCCCTCCCCAGATATGGTTGATGGATAAATTGCAAGTTGTGGACTCTTGCCCTACTTACTCAGCCCGCGGTTACTTCTTTCGACAACGCCTAGTCGATGCCCTTGATGAGGGATGGTGGTTTGAATGGATGTGCAATTTGTCGGCAGATCGCATCGCGTGGCGTTGTCCTTGGCTCAATCTCCCGGCAATGAGCTACAGCATGTCCCGGCAGGTCGGGATTCGACTGATCGGCTTGACTCACTGTGTATTCTATTTCCCATTCCGTATTTTGCGCCAGTTTGGCCATGATCAGACTTGCCCACCAGAGGGAATAGAGTATCCGGCTACATTCCCAGTTCGAGGCGCACAGCTAGCTCGACAAGCTGCAGCATGGAGAATTAGAGAACTCTTGGCTCCTGCTCCCACTTTTAGTTGCACTTTGTCTGACAAGTGCTGGGATTGGCTTAATGAAGAAGCACAAGTTGGGCCTAGGTTGGCATCGGAGGCTTCAACCAGCTCTAGGAGAGGGCGCAGGGACACCTGACTTGACTATGCCCCAGATTTATTGCTTTATTAGTACTTTCAAGTTTTCATTATGAGTGTAATAAAAAGCAACTTCAATTGTATGCAAGAGCAAGAGAACTCTGTTTTGAAATCAATGAAATTGAAGGTTGTGGTACTGAAAATTCTCCGCTTTAGTCCAAAAATGGTCTTAGTTAGATTAATTTTGAGCAAAGTCAACTTTTATTAAAACTTTTCAAAACTATTTTCGATATGGATCAGAACTGGACACGCTTGAGATCTGTCACTGAGATGCACAACCCTAGATCCTAGCAACTGGAAAGTTGCCCCTAGTTTGAAAAGTGCCTCGGCGATTCAAAGCAACGGAAAGTTGCCCCTAGTCTGGATGGTGCCGTAACACTTCATTGCAACGGAAAGTTGCCCCTAGTCTGGATAACACTGTACCGGAGATCACGATAAATGCTGGTGAATAGAGATGACTGAGATGATCAAATGGACAAAGTTGATCGGGGAAAAGATTGGGGCTGAACTTCGTGATGAAGTCGCCACGATCCCATAGATGGGAATCAAGCCTTACGTAGTTCAGCTTGGGTTTGCTCGGTATTTTTACTCTCGTTTTGCGCCTAACTTTTGCCAAGGTCGCCTTTGCGGGTTTTCAACCTTGCAAGCTCGCTTTTATAATTTCAAATTTTCTATGCTCTGAATTTTGCCTGTGTCGCCTTTTCGGTTTTCGCCTAGAGCCTCTCAGGGTAGTATTTCTTCAACTTGTCCATGTTGATCGGTTGAGAAAACTCTAAGCCATCTAAATCCATCGTAACCACACCCACCTGACCAGAATGACTTAATAATATAGGGACCAATCCAATTGGGTCTGAACTTGCCCCTTGGGTCGTGGATGGGAGCTCGGTTGTCTTTGAGTACCAAATCTCCTTCTTTCAAATTCCTGGACTTAACCTTCTTGTTGAAAGCCCGGGCGATTCTGCGTTGATAACCTTGGACGTGGTACAATGCTTTCAGCCTTCTTTCATCGAAAAGCATGAGTTCCTCAAATTTGTTTTGCTGCCAATCCGCTTCGGCTATCTGGCACTCGGCCAATACTCGTAATGACGGGACCTCAATCTCAATAGGCAGAACGGCTTCCATCCCATAAACCAATGAGTACGGAGTCGCCCTAGTAGAAGTTCTGATCGAAGTCCTGTAGCCCCACAGAGCGAACGACAGCTTATCTGGCCAGTCCCGATAGGTTTCCACCATCTTCTGTAGTATGCGCTTGATGTTCTTGTTGGCGGCCTCAACTGCTCCGTTGGTTTGCGGCCAGTAAGTAGACGACTTATGAAAAGCCACATTATATTTCTCCAACAAATCAATCACCTCCTTTTTGAAGTAGGAACCATTGTCTGAAACGATTTCATTTGGGACTCCGTAGTGACAGATAATGTTGTTTCTGATAAATTTTGCTACATGCGAAGCCTTCAACACCGCATAAGATTAGGCCTTGACCCACTTTGTGAAATAATCTATCGCTACTAAGATGACCTCATGCCCATTCGACCCCTTTGGCGTGACAGCTTCGATTACATCAATTCCCCGGACAGAAAACGGCCATGGCGAAGTCATGTTGTACAGCTTTGACGGCGGGATGTTCATGCGATTTGCATGAATTTGACATTTGTGGCATCGCCGGACGAAACCAATACAATCCTCCTCCATGGTGGACCAGTAATAACCTTGTCTAAGGATCTTCCGTGCCAACATTACCCCATTCATGTGTGCACCACATTCACCCCCGTGGATAGCTTCTATCAGACGCTTTGACTCTTCGGCATCAACGCACAGTTTATGCATTCCCAGATGACCCCGTTTATACAGTTTACCCCCGCAGATGATGAACTGAACTGCCATTCTTCTGATTGCCCTCTTGTCTTTGGCATTTACCCTTGGCGGGTATGCTTCTTTCTCCAAGAAGTTCCAGATGTCGTAATACCAGGGATGTTCGTCCTGAACTTCATCTATGGCTGCAATCGACTCATAGGCAGGTGCAAATTTCTGGTCGATGATGACTGGACGCATCCGGACTCCACACGGGATGTCTATCATAGAAGATAGAGTTGCTAAAGAATCTGCGAACCTGTTGTTCTCTCTTAGTAGATGAGTAAAATTTAGCTTCTCAAACTGAGGAATCAACAAATCCAAGGTTTGGTGATACAGCATCATTTTTTCCTCTTTCACTTTCCAGTCTCCTTTAGCTTGAGACACAACAAGGTTCGAATCCCCAATGACGCCCAAATTGCCTTGCCCCTAGTTCCGTGGTCGCTTCTAGACCAAATGATACACGCCTCATATTCTCGCTTCATTGTTCGAGACTTTGAACCGAGCTTGAAGGCTAGAGGATACGGAATTGTCGGGTGCTATCAAGAACACTCCTATCCCATACCCATGTTGATTTGACGCCCACAAAGTACATCGCCCAAGTTTCTTCGTCGATATGCAAAATTGATTCATCCGGAACAGTACTCAATCGCTTCATCCTCAACCGGTGGTCGGCAAGGAACTCGCCATCGCTTCTTCCTTTTACTGACTTGCGTGTCACGTACGTGAGATCAAATTCGGAGAGCAACAGCAACCAACGAGCTAGCCTACCCGTAAGCGTTGGTTTCTCGAAGAGATATTTGATGGGATCAAGTCGTGAAACCAACATTACAGAGTGAGCTAACAGGTAGTGCCGTAGCTTCCTGGTAGCCCATACCAGAGCTAAGCAAGCCTTTTCCAGCGGTGTATATCGGGTCTCATACTCCAGCATCTTCTTGCTGAGATAGTAGATGGCTCTTTCTGCCTTGTCTTCTGATTCTTGTGCGAGCATGCAGCCCATTGTAGTTTTAGTTACTGACAGATACAAAATCAACGGTTTCCCTGGCTCTGGTGGCGATAAAACGGGTGGGTTCTGTAGATATTCTTTAATCTGTTCAAATGCAGCTTGACATCGGCCGTCCCATTGAAACTTCTTTCCTTTCTTGAGGAGGCCAAAAAGTGGTTCACAAGTCAAGGTTAGTTTTGAAATAAACCGTCTTATGAATTGCACTTTACCCAGAAAGCCTCGCACTTCCTTTTTAGTCCTTGGTGGTGGCATTTCTAAGATGGCCTTGATCTTGGAAGGGTCGACCTCGATGCCCCTTTGTGTAATCAGAAACCCTAGCATTTTTCCCGCTGTAACACCAAACGTACATTTCTGAGGGTTTAGCCGCAATCGAAATTCCCTAATCCTTTGAAAAAACTTGTGCAAGGCGGTGTAGTGGCCCTCTCTTTCTTTGGACTTGACAATCATGTCGTCCACATACACCTCAACCTCTTTGTGGATGATATCATGTAGTATTGTGGTTGCGGCCCATTGATAAGTAGCTCCAGCGTTCTTCAACCCAAACAAAGATTACCCTAGAGTGATGTTCTACGGGTGGTGAATGCGCTTTTCTCGCCTTTCCGCGCCATCACTATCTGGTTGTATCCTGAGAAGCCATCCATGAATGAGAGCAATGCATGCCCTGCTGTGAAGTCCACCAACTCATCGATGTGCGGTAAGGGAAAGTCGTCCTTCGGACTAGCTCTGTTCAAATCCCTGAAGTCCACACACACCCGGATCCTGCCGTCCTTCTTCGGCACCGGAACAATGTTGGCCAACCAAGTCGAATATTCAGATACCAGTAGGAAGCCTGCGTCGATTTGCTTGGTGACCTCTTCCTTAATCTTAAGAGCCCAATCCGGGCGGATCCTTATGAGTTTCTGCTGATGCCCGGGCCTCGGGTCAAGGGGATCTGATGTCAGATAATCTCGTTCGATTCGGGCATGTCTTCGAGGACCACGCGAAAACATCTTTGAAATCTTTTAATAAAGCGACTAAGCGCGTTCCTCCGAAGACAACGTGGACCCGATCTAGACCAAATGCGGGTCCTCCTCAAGACTAATGTTCACTAGAATGATTTCATCCATTAATGGTTTAACAAATCTCTCTTGCTCTTGCTCAATTAAACGTTGTAAAACCGGAGGAACTTCGTCCTCGTCGTTTTGATCAAAATTTTGAAAGTCTGAATTAATGCAATAAATTAGGGGCACAGAAAAGTACTCAGAAACCACAAATAGTTCATTCTCATTAAGTTCATCCAAATCGTCCGATTCATTGGTTACAACAGACTCAAATGAAAAGGAAAAAAACGACCTGGACAGGACTGTGGCATCCGGGTTAACATCCCCGGGAGTACCAGACTCAGACTCAATCGAGTTGGAACCTGATTCCAACTCACAGGACTAGGTGGAATCAGATTCCGGCTCACTACCTGACCCGGTGCTGTTGGACAAAAATCCCTCCTCGTACTGCCAAGTGAGAGAGGGTGCGATTGATGCATCCACGATAGCTGCTGATCGGCTCGCAGCCATTTCATCCCCAATCATGGAAACCACAAAGTTATCCCCCAAGCACTCTTGGTCGATCGGAAGATCAGAGAGGAGACATGCCAGTGCTACCCCTATTTCCAATTCTGTGCCCTCAGGATCCACTGCCTTATTCTGCTCAAACTCAGTTGTTGGGTCTGGCTCGCTCAGAGCAACGCTGCCCCCGGATAGTAGCAGTCGAAGAAGATTTCAAACCTGCACGCGCTTTTCTCCGCTTAACCATGGCTCGATGCCGCAAATGGAAAGTCTCCTCCGGACGAAGCGTCTGCTCAAGGTACCTGGATGGGCTGCATTAAGTCAAAAGGCTTCCCACTGCTTTCTCGCTCGCGGCCATTTCCTTTCCTTTCCTCAACCAGTCTTCTTTGGTGGGCAGATAACTCAGCCCAAAGGTATACGGGTTGTGTGGCACTTCGGCCAATGCTGCGACTCCTTTCCTGCCGCTTCTTCCTAATCCCATCCCGGGAATATGTTGTAGCTTGTTCATGAGGTAGACGGATTAAGCACTGACGTACACACCTTCATTCACAGCCATAAATTCTGCACTACCCGGGCCTCTGCCAAAGTGAACCTCGATAAGAACACGTCCTCCGTGCCGTGTTCGATTTCCAAAACTGGCGTAGACACTTCTGGCGGCGGATGGATGGATGAATGTCTGAAAACAATTGTAACCCCCTTCCCGTGAGGGTATTTCAACATCTGGTGTAGAGTGGAAGAGACTGCTTTCACTTGGTGCAACCACGGCCGCCCCAAGAGCAAGTTGAAGGTTGCGGGATTGTCCAAGACATGAAATTCAATGTTGTGTTGTCCTGGACCAACCTGGGTCTGAACCTTGACAGTCCCCATCACTTCCCTACTGGTATTATCATAAGCTCTGATCACCTGGGTGGTTGGTATGAAGTCTGCGGGTTTTAACCCGATTGCATATGCCGCTCGACCGATGACATTGATAGCGCATCTTAGATCAACAAGTACCACCGGTATCCACTTATCTCTACACTCCACGGAGATGTAGAGGGGTTTGTTATGATTCACACCCTCAGGCGGCAATTCCTTGTCTGAAAAGGTTAACGTCGGGGAACCTCCTCCCGGAAAAACCAGCCCAACCAGCTGCTCTAGCGTGGTTTCGATGGAGAGTTTGGCCTTGTCCATAGCAGATAGGACAGCCTGTCTGTGCACCCTTGAAGCCATAAGCAGTCCCCAGATGGAGATGTTTGCTTGTATCTTCTTTAACTGTTTCAGTACACCTTCTTCTTCAATTTGCTTCTCTTTTTGCTTCTCTGCCTCTTTATCTTTCCCGGATGTCTCAGGTTGGTCAAGGTGTGGGGGCTTGAAATACCGCCCACTCCTAGTCATGTGGTCTACCTCATCGAGGTACCAAGTATCATCTGGTTGAGTATCTGCCCAATCTTCATCCGTGTGGGCAAGACATAAGTCATCGTCTTCCCATCACATCCCACTAACGTTCAACAGACACCTATCTGGTTCTGGCAAGTTCGTACTCTCGGTATTTTCATCCCACATGCTCATAGCATGTCCTGCTCTTGTGCTCGCAGCACTTTCAACCTCTTCATGGTTCTTAGCTTTCTGGATTCTCTCTGAATTCCACCTCTTTTCTTGCTCCTCCTGTGTTAATAGGGCTTGTTGTTCGGTTTTCACAATATCTTGATCCCGAGCGAAATTCTTTGTACCGGTGCTCTCCGCAATTGCTTCGACTCGCCCTTCCGCCATCATTGATACTTCGCTTCTACCGCCTTTGCTCGTCAATTTCCACAACATTTGGCCGGGTCATCTAACCACCCTAATTTCGCCGACTTCATAATCAAACCAATTGATTGTTGCATCCCCTACTTGGTCGTTGAAGAACTTGAGGTTAGCAAAATCTTCTTCCACCGCTGTCGATCATCCGCCTTTGTTCTAGTCCGTCTCGAATCATGCATTTCAGCTTTTTCTCGGTCCACACTCGCTCAGACCGCCCATCGATAAGATATATCTGCTGGATCATAAGCTCTTCCCAAGATTCCCGTCCGTCCCATCCTGCACTCACCAATTCGTTTTCTTCTCAAACTCGCCTGCTCCATCTTCGGAGGTCACCACCTCTGGCTCAGATTGGGTTGAAAAGGTGTCCAACATGCACAAGTCAGTGCAATCAGGAAGGATCACCTCCGGCTTGGGTAGGTGAAAGGGAGTAATATAGATATTAGGATCGTAGGAAACGACCCCAGTTTGGATGAGGTTGACTCTTTTGGGTGGTGGATCTTGGTTATGTGCGGGGAGTGGGTTAGTTGTGACGTTGGGTCTTTCGGGAGGTACAATGATATTTTTGTTAACGAGGTCTTGAATCTCGTGACGCAGCCGGAAACATTGATCTGTGTCATGGCCATGCTGCTGGTGGTACGCACAGTACTTGGCTGGGTTATGGGAATGGGGGAGTGGATTCGGTAGTGGGCTCGGTTCTAGGGCGCCGATGCTTTTTCCTCGACACCCCGTGAGCCTTGGACAGGCATATATAGTGGAGTGAAGGTTCTTTGGCCTCTGGATTGATATCTCGGGGCTTATCGCTTCCTGAGGTATCGAAAAGGTGTGGCCGCTGGCCTTGGTTGAGAAGGGGAGTGGTGGTGACCATGCCGACCGGTCCTTGTGTTGGCAAATACCACTTGGGCCTCGCGTTGTTATTGCGGTTAAATGTCCTTCGGGTCGTTTCGGTCCCGTCGATTAAACCTTGCTTCATCGTGCATCTCGATCTGTACTTCATCTCGTAAATTTGAGAAGGTGGGAAAGGAGTACGATCATTTTCAGATTAACTTGGGTTAGAGATTGAGTACAATCATCCGAATTTGATCCTTATCTGTTGGCGTTAAGGTCATCATTGATGCCTTTGTTTCCACCGAGTTACAAAATCGAGAACGCCTTTTTGTTCCTCGCCGTTGTTTCGAGATCACGGTTGTAATCTCGACCGTATTATATGAGTATCGTGCCACGAAGGCCTCAATCCCAATTTCATCCCGCTTCACATCATCTTCTAACTTTATGTGCAGATGGCCGCCACCCCCGACAAAGTTCTGCCAAACAAAGAAAGCTTTTGTGGTCGGGTTAGGCCCATTGGTCTCAGGATGTCTGAAAATAGCCGAAGATAGACCATGGGATCTCCGGACCCATCAAAATGGTCAATCTGTAGCATCTTGAATCTGTCTAGCAGTGTCACGGCCACGTCAGTGTAGCCATCTTCGATGTCTGGGATGGCCTTCACCCCCTGCGATTTCTTGAAAAGCTTTTCCAGCTTACTAAGTTTCAGAGCTGTATGATCTACCTCGAACTCAAATAGAAAGTCCGGGTGGTTGGGTGTAAGATTCTTGGACAGTTGCGGTAGAAGTGGGGGCGGAGCCAGCTCCGTTGGAAGACCTGTGTCCTCTTGAGTGTTCTGGACACTGGGTAAGGTATTCTGGGTGTTCAGGAGGATATTCTGAGGATTTGGCAGGGTATTCTGGCCAGTAGGTGCCTGCTCAGGTAGTGGAGCCGCTGGTGGAGGAGGAGTCTAATGTGAAGCGACGCCGATTTCGCTATTGCACTTAGTAATCACTTCGCCGGGCCATGATCGCGCTTGTTGTTTGGAAAATTCCGCCATGGCGGATGGCATCATCTTGCATCTGCTTTATGCTCGCATCTCGGGCGATCATCGCCTCCATCCTCGATGTATTCTCATACAGCATCTGAATGACCCAGAACGCATTTCTATGGCGGCGCATACGTAAATCTCAACCTAATCACATCACAAAGCGTTCTCCGTCTCCAGAATCCTCGCTCGACACACCGCGCCTCGCCTTTCTTCTAATAATCGGGTAGAGAGGAACATCGATGTCCGCCAACGAGATCTTCAGACGTTGAGTCGGCGACCTCGTGTCCAAAGTGCTTGGGGGTATCTATTGGTTCGAAGTAATCGTGCTAAAATCGCCCTAGCAAAAGATAATAAAGCGAAAAGGAAATAAATAACCGTAAAAACGCAAAGATAATGTACTTAAATTAAATACACACAACACACACGGGCATACAACACGCAGCTGATAAGTGAAAATACACTGCCCTCAATCATCGATCATCGCTCTCAGATCATCGTTTCCCAAAATCAATCGGATATCCGCAGACAACCGATTCTCGATATCTTGACCGATGCCCGCAGCTCGTTGCCCAAACTCAATCGATACATGCATTCCTGAGAGGCACACTCTAACAAGCACATAGCGTATAAGTGAGAGTCAAAACACCCCTATGTTGGGGTAGGGTTTCGCCCTATTTTGTCAGAACTAGGGTTTCACTACGCATGCAATGCTTCAAACAACCTATAAACGGGTAAGCAACTGTCCTAGTTTGGAATGGTCACTATGGATCCGAATATGCATTAGGTCGAATGGTCAAAAGGGTGCTCCGTAAAACCGGGTTTGTGTTCCCATCTTTGTCAGAGCCAGAGCCGATCAAATTTTACGGACATGACTTGACAAGACAAGCCTCTGGCAAATCGTTCGGGAATGGCATATGGCAAACACGGAGTCCTAGGCGTACCAATGCAAATGCAATGCAAAGAAACACGCAAGTGTAGTCAAAAACAGATATCATGAGTTCGAGTCAAGTTCTCTAAATCCCCAACAGAGTCGCCAGAAACTGTAGACGTCCCCGAACGCATCCCGGGGGAAAGGGAGTGCGAGTCCCCCCCCTCCCGTTCTGGTTCAACATTGGGTCACTACAGTTCGAAGGACTCAAATGTCACGGTTCTCAATCTTGAACCGAAGAGTCCAAATCCGACAAATCGTTTTGAAAACAGATTTTTTTGAAAGAAGTGCCAAACATGGACTGCTTCGCCAGATACAGAGTCGCAACCTAAATATTTTAAAATGGAAAATTTAGGAAACCCTGACTCGGTGCCAAAGGCCACGTGTCCGTCATCACCAAAGTTGCCTCGGCTCGGGAACTTGGGTACGATTGGGGAAGGTCACTTCGTGAGCACTTCGCCCGGTCAAAGACCGGCCTCTACTAACCGTGATATCTGATTTTGAAAACATTGTGAGTTCTTATTCCGGTTATTAGCCTAGGTTACTATGTGATGCGCACAGCATACAAGTATAGACTGAGTCGCCTGAATTGGAACTAAACATTTCATGCTTGTTTGTTTGAAAATGGTTTGATGGTGCTACTCGCAGGTAGGCTAAGACGTGGATTTGCCACCCTCGAGTGGGCTTAGAAAACATGATTTTGCCACTATCTAGTGGGCTTAAAACAAGCATTTGATGAATTGTCCCAATTCAGATAACTCAACCTCCACTCACAGGCATTCAAGGCAGTTATATCACATAAGCACATAGCCTCATGGTGAGCATGCTATTCATGGCAGTCACTCACACGCATGCAAGGATGCTAAAGCATAAAACTCACCGAGTACTCCACGCCAAAATAGAAACTCATCAGAAATCATGCATGATCCTAGATACACAGAAATGCCTAATGCAACACATGCAAAAATGCAAACTATAGCTGACTCGGCTATTCTAAACATGGTATATGGAATGCTACAACTAACACGTATTCAACTTGGAATTTGAAATACAAATACAGTTTGTATGATGCGCCGAGTCTATATGCAAAACAGATGAATGATGCAAACATGCAGTCATACTGTATGCTAATTGAAATATGCCCTAATCTAATCACCATAAGCGAGTAAATAAAAGGGAAGAAAGACGTGGGGTTGGAAGACATACATCACACTCACCCACACTTATTACAATTATGCCCTCGCGCAGAGGGTCCGAATAAATAATAATACAGTCTCAAATGAAAGAATAGTACAGTCCAAAATATACAGTCCAAATAATATACAAATTCCTAATTAATTAACAAATTAACTAAGAAAAATAAAACTGGCATGCAAGCCAGGGACTGCCTTGATTCTGCTCCGGATGATGGAATGATGCATGTTTGGGCTGCTTTGCGCGGAAATTCACTGGGATGCCCCAATTAGCCTCTGTTTGCGATGTTTCTCGAAATGCGTGCTAGACTCTAGAAAGTTGCTGATTCTTCATTTTGCTGCAACAGAGAGCAGGAGAGGGGCATAGCAATGTATTTCACAAATATATGCATGCCTCGATCCTCGTGCCACCAATCACGCATATCGATGCATGATGGCCGAGGAGTCGGATTGCACAACTCAATATGGGGTGAATGCAAATGAATGCTACAACAAAACCTAACTCCATCATGGGTAATCTGGAGTGTCGGTGACTTGGGAACTAAGACCCGTTCCGTTACTCGGAGTACGGAACGCGCCTCGTTTCCCGTGCCCGGGCTAACTCCTATCCCGAACACGATGCAATATGCATGATATGCATGAAATGCAGCTAATATGCAATCCTAACATACACAATGTTATGAAAATGAGATGCCTCAAAATGCGTGCACGTGGCACGCAAACCAAGGCGATGATCCTAAGGCCTGAAATGGCATACGCAATGCGAATTGGACTTACACTAACATGATTGGGTCTCAGCCACACTCACATAAGAGGCCGTCGGATAAAAAGTGAAGTGCCTCGAAATGCGTGCACACGGGCACGCAGACCGAGGCAACGACATAAAGGCACGAAACGGCCTGAAATATGATATACAATGAGCCTAAAATGAGATGTCTCGAAATGCGTGCCCACAGGCACGCAAATCGAGAAAATGGCATACGGAATGTAATAGGACTAAAATGAGATATGTGATGCAATATGGGCTTACACCAACATGAGAGGGCCTCAGCCACACTCACACAAGAGGCCATCGGATGAAACTGAGGTGCCTCGAAATGCGTGCGCACGGGCACGCAAACCGAGGCAATGGCACTAAAGTATGAAATGGCACTCCAAATGCAGATTGGACTTATACTAACGTGAGAGAGTCTCAGCCACACTCACATAAGAAGCCGATGGATGAAAAACAAAGTGCCTCGAAATACGTGCACACTAGCACGCAAACCGAGGCAATGGCACTAAGGCACGAAATGACATACGAAATGCGACGTGGAATATGGCATATGGAAAATGCAAATTTCAGCAGCCAAAATGATGCAAAAACAGCCCCCGAATTATAGCAAAATTACACCCGATGCCTGAAATGCTATGCTAAGTACCCGAAATGACTTGCAGCTATGCCAAACATGCACAATATGGACATGAAGTGTAAAGACAGATGCTAGGAAGTCCATAAACTAGCATTTTTCCAGTACAAAGCATGGCCAAAAAACAATCACAAGTATGGCAAAAATAGCATGCAAAAATGGGGGAAAAAAAGGAACAATGAAGCAGATGGTATACGCAATGCTCAAACTGAAAAATACAGTTCTACAACACTTAAGAGGGACCAAAAATATGAACATTTACAGCTTATGACAACCCCCAAAACAGTATGTAGATATGCTCAACATAGCATGCAAAATATGAGCCAAAAGAGGGCTATAAAGAGAGGTATACCAAGCATTCACCAAACATCCTAAGGCCCTTAACAAAAAATGAAGAGTGGGTCATTTTAAGACTATTATCAGTTCTGATCGTAGCCAAAAACAGAAGCAAGATAGGCCTAAAAAATCATGCAAAATGGTGGACCGAATAGGGGTATAATGATAGGTCATGCATGGAAGCACCAAACAAGGTTGAGCCCTTCTATAATGTTGTAGAGGGGCTCAAAATAAGCTCAATCACAGTTTAAGGCATGCTCCAAAAACAAATTTACATAAGCCAAAATTACTATGCAAGATTATGGCATATAAGATGGAGATTGAGACAAGTAGTATATAGAAGTGCCAAACAAGGTTGAGCCCTTCTTCAATGTTGAAGAGGGTCTCAAAATAGGCCTAAGCTCAGTTAGGGTCGGAGCCCAAAACCACAAGCAAATAGGGTATAAAAATGATGCAAAAAAGTGCTAGAAAAGGGAAAATAGTGACTTACCCTTGAAGACTACACTTTGGTTGCTTCTTGGCTTGAGTTTGTTGCTTCTTAGCCTCTGAAAAACCTTCCCTTGCTGCTGGAATGGAAGTGGTGAAGGTAGTGTTTGGTGTTGATGAACAAATGAGGCCAAAACTTAAGGATTTTGGAGGTTTTTGGAGAGGGAGATGTAAGCCAATGTATATGAGCTCTTAAGGGGAGTTTTTCTAACCCTAATGAAGGAGCTGGCCAGCCACTTATAAAGGCTAAGAAGGGGGTGTAAAAGAGGAGGGAAATGCACCTGCTTTCCTCCCAAAATATGCCCCGATGCAAAGATATTTTGGAGAAACAAATATACAAATTGTAATGAACTCAAACCGAGGATGCAGTGGCCATGTGCTTTATCGGAGGTGGCCGGCCACCCCCATGGCCGCCGGCCAAGGGCAAAAATGGAAAGTGAGAATTTATGTCCGGCCACCAAAGGTTGGTGTCCTCCCAAGTGTGTACAACAAGGCCCTGTGGTTGGAATCTGGCAACTCTGAAACAGGAGAGACAACATGCCACCTTTAGGAGAGGTTCAAAAATGAAAAGAGGAATTACTATCCGCCATGTGTTTTAGGGTCCTCCCATGTGTGTACAACACAAATATGTGGTTTTGGCTCAAGAAAATGGCCCTAGGGTGTTCAACATTAGCCCTGGAAGGAGAAAACGCCGGGGCGCCGAAGAGCATAATCGTTGCCGAGACAATTGCTATCCTCCCACCCTTCAGGACCTTCCTTATGATAAAACAGAGGTACTGCCAAAATGAACAAAAACCGATGCAAAACGAATGCTCGGGGCTAAAACACGCAGCCGGTCCCGAAAATCGGCCGTTAATCGAAAGTGGTGTTTGGTCACAAGTGGGTATCTAAGACCCCAAAGGTGTCCCTTGAAAGGGAGTAAATGAGATGCATGCCAAACCGGCGAATCGAAGATGGCCGGTGGTCCAACCGAGGCACACGGCCCGACGACTCAAAACCGGAACCGACCGAAATGGGCAAAATGGCCTACGGCCACGAAATGTAGCCCACGGCCACTGAGAGATGGCCTACGGGACCTCTCCCTCCCCTCAGGAAAATAAACAGAGAAAACCGAGTCTGGTTCACAAACCGAGACAAGGCACAGAAGAGAGTTCGGGAGTCCGGATGTGGGGCGCACGGCCGCGACTCTGAGACTTCTGAACGAGCACAGTATGCAACATCACCGAGCGCTCAATCGGTGACGTCTGAGTCTTAAGGTCGGTCAAAAATGGGGTGTCTACACATATGAACCATGACAAGACTAAAGAGGAGTATGCTCATGCCATGCTCATGATAAAACAATTTATCTCTCTTTTTATGAAGCATGTAATGCTGAGATGCAACGACAGATATAAAACCATTTCCATTTAAAACCATATATGTTACATGAATATAGACTCTGTGAATCTCTAGGTGAGTGTCTGCAAGTAGGCCCTAATGCACTACCACTGTCATTTTTACCATTAAACTGGAAGGCTCAACACCTAACCACACGATTCTACACCCCCTACCCAGATTCACCAAGTATTCATCTTTTCGCAAACAAATACATTTCTAAACATTTCTCAAAAACAGATACATTTCCAATTAAATGAATGTAATGCAATGTCTAATGCAACAAATGAAGAATGTGGTTCAATTTACCTAAGTCTCATGCATTTCTACAACAATCATGGCTATCCTCCACCGATAGCCCAAAACAGATATTTCTAAATGGATATTTAAACAATTAAATTCCAAAAAAAAAAATTCCGATAAATACAATCTATTCCACATCTCATCAAATATGAACAACTATACTAGTTTTCATATCACTATCACGTCCGGTAACTTCTCAAGGCCCATTTCTAACCGTGTCGGTTTTATTCCAACAGATACATTAAACAAAATAATACCGTTAATGCCCAAGAAAGCATCATTTTCTTTCCAAACTGATTCTCCAAGCATTATTCAACTATGACATCCTATTTTGATCAAAAGCCCCAAAAGTTAAACGTAATTCCTTTGTTTTCTTTAAAAATGCTCTTTTAGTCGCAAACCGGTAAAAATTTCAAAACTGATTGAGTTGAAGTCCATTTTTGTTCAAATTTAAAACATAGCTCTTTCATAACCTTACAAACATATTCCAAGTTTACACTTTTGCAATTTGGGCATCAACTCTTTATTTTTCTCAAAATTCCCCTTTTAAGTAAATAAATCATAAATTTTCCAAAAATTCTAATTAAATTATATACAATTCTAAGCTCCATGTAATCAAGTAAAAGTGCATAAAGAAGTGTAGAAAAAATCCTTACCTCAAGGTAGAAGAGAAAACAAGAAAAAACCCCAATCTTTGACTTTGTTGGATTTCGATCTCCACCGGTCAAAACGTTACTCTCACCAAGCTCTTAACTTTGATCTTAAAAACTATGGTTTAAAACCTAACAGATTTTGGTGGATCATAACTTTTGTGTGAAGAATGTTTAAAGGGAAAAAAAATGAAAGAGAGAGTCAGCCGAGAGAGAGAGAGAGAGAGAGAGAGAGAGAGAGAGAGATGAAACAAGGAAAATGATAAGCTATTTGCCAAACAAAGGAAATGAGTGGAAATGAAAAGGGGGAGGGCAGCCCCCCATGTGGGCTTACTCTTCTATCATCATTATTATACTTTATTTTATTATATTGAAACATCTATGAATCTACATATGTATATATATATATATATATATCAATTAAAAATATTTTTTAACATCATTAATGATAAAAAGATATAATATTTTCTCACCACAAAATATATTTCGTTTAATGGTACACACCATAAAATCAACCATCAAATATATATTATAATCCTATATAATAATTAATAACAACTCCCAAGGTAGTTATTACTAATCACATTTTAAAAGGACCAAACAGTTACACGTGAGTTATTAAACAAACTCAATTTAAATTAAATCTAAGTCATGGGTCTCATCCATAAGTGAAATATGATCCAATTATATACCAAAATAGACCCAACAAATTTATCTCAAATCATGGTCTGAACACTCAAAACTCAATTTTAAATTCTGCTATAAATTAAACTGAACACCAATCAGTCCGTGAATTTTCATAAAATAAATACTCATCATTAGATTTTTATCCAACGTGCTAGACTCATATGGAAACAACATATAAAAATTTCATAATTTTCTGAGATCGGAAACTATTTTTAAAAAATATAAAACCTAACTGTTTTCACACAGAATTTATACGGCAATCAAATTCGAAAATTTGCTCAATTAAATTATGCACTGGCTATTTAAAAAAAACAAAATTGGGTTATTACAATCAAGTGCTCTTGTAATAGGACTTCTAGAAACCCATAGACTCAATTAACATCTTAGAAATTAAATCTCATACCCATTTAAACACATAAGCGTATCATCACATAGGCATACTGTACACACTAATATCTTTATCAAGCGAGACGAACCCATTGTGATAATAACGGCTTTCCATGTACCTCAAATATTCAAACCCGGTGCGCTCTGATACCAAGTTGTAACACCCCGAAATAAATGCCGTAAATCTATTCAAGACCATATGTAAATAACAATATAAATCAAAGTATAATGTTCTTTCATTCCATGAGAGTTAATATTACATAAGAGTTTAACTAAATAAATGCCCTATAGACTTACATCTTTCCAAGACCATGCTTAGTTACAATAAAAGCGGATATAAATTCAATATATGTGAAACTCTTGGCTTGAATCAAAACAATGACATAATACACAAAAGGGAAGCCTTTGCTCTAAATTCCTCTAAGCTACTGCCTTAGCAGAGGCATATCATTAGGACCTGAAAATGATTTTTCCCAAGTAAGGTGAGCCAAAACCCAGTAGGAACAATCTAACACAATATATGAATCTTAACAAAGATATAAGTATGAAATGCATATCCAATGCCCATGAAAAAATCATTTATAACTTTTTCACAAAACCATGCCATGTCGTGCTTTATATCTCAATTCATTTTATCCCAACTCATAAGCCATTCTCCATTTCATTTATACAAACAAACTAAGGTTACAACTCAGTGGGTCTCTAGCCAACACATCTATTATACAAATACTTCCATTTTTCCATTTTACGGATGTTTTATCCGCGGGATCGGCATCTACGTATACGCGCAATTTTCGGGACTTTTACCTTGGACAAACAAGCCAACTTAATTCAATGGAGTCCATTCCTTTCTTCTCCCAAATATAAAGTACATCTCATTTCTTCTTCCAAACATTATACATTTACAATATACAAAAAAACATAGTCATATTCAATGATAACGAATAAGAGATTAGTTTCAATTCACTTAATCCTCATGCAATTTCTACAACAATCATAGCTATCCTCCACCGATAACCCAAAACAGATATTTCTAAACAGATATACAATCTCTAAGACAAATAAATCATCCAAATTTCCATAGGTGAGAGGTAATACATATCCAAATTCAGTATTTATATAAACATTCATCCAATTTCATATTCTCAATACCAATTTCAATTATTTATACAAAATAACTATTTGAAACATTTTAGGGCAAAACTCTATTTTCTTTCAAAATCGACCCTGGATATCAAAATCAATAAATTTATCACAACACAACCTCACATCTACTCCCTTAACTATGTTTAATACATACATTTGAAAACCCCTCATTTGATTTTAAACCAAAACCATAGGTTTGTTCAAAATCATCCCAAGCTCCAATATTTCTTACACATCAACAAATAACTAAGTTAAAACTCATAGAAGAGTGTAGAAAGTTTCTACCTCAAGCTAGAAGTCGACCAAAGCAAGGAGGAAACTTCAAAGATGCTGAAACGCAATTCTATTCGGATGAAAACATAGCCCTTGAGATGCTCTACATTTTTAACAAAGACACACGGGTAGAAAACCCAATGGATCTTGGTGAAAATGTAGAGAGAAGGTAAGTTTTAAAGTGAGAGGCTCTAGATTTGGGTTTTAAGGAAAAAAGATAAGAAAAAGTGATGTAAAAAGGTGCTGCTGTGAACTGATATACGCACAATCCGCTCGAGCACAAGAAGTGACGCTTGAGTATCAGACACAATAAATTATTCTACTCAAGTGCAAGAAGTGCCGCTTGAGCGTAGAATGCACACTCCCAGTAGTTTTGCAGACAATAGACCAACGCTCGAGCGCAAAAAGAGCCACTCGAGCTGAGCCCGCTTGAGCACAGATGTAACGGCTCAAGCGTAGAATACACTCTCCCAGTAATTTTGTAGACCTGCAAAAGTACTGAGAGTTTACAAATCCTGCTCGAGCACAAGCGTAGAATACACTCTCTCATATTGTGCTAGAACCCACAAAGGTAGATGTGTGTGTAAATTAATTATGTAAATAAAATAAACAACAAAATAAAATAATTCAGAAAATAATTTAAAAAATTAAATTCTGAATTAAATGCTTACAGAAATTAAAGTCGAGGCTTGTGTTGGACACAATCTCCTTAAAGTAGATTTTGCCCTCGCTCCGGTGCTTTGAGTTAAAATGGCGTCTACTTCCCAGGATGCAACGACTAACACTTGATTTTACAGCACTATAAAATCAAGTCTGGCAAACCAAAATATGTTGTAACTCTTTCTCTTTATTTTCCTAAAAATAAATGCAGGAAGAAATGCAGAGAAACACAGAGAGAGAGGACAAATTTATGATAGAAAAATTTGATTCCAAGAATTGATGGAAAGCAGGCTTTATATAGGAACGAAAGTGGTTTTTCCGAATAGGTGCCAACAGATATGAACCTGTTTGGACTGCTTGAACTCATACAGATCTGTTCGGATTGTTTTGAACAGTCTGTCCGGTTTTGGAATGAACAGGTATGAACCTGTTCGAGTTAGGAATTGTTTGGGTGGGAAAAATCTGGACCAAATTTCTTTTGAATTTTGAAAACAAAATTAAAAAATAAATAAATAAAAATAAAATTTTTTGGCCCAAAAAAATAAGTATTGGGTCAGACAAGTCTAACCCAACCTTACACAACGCACACACACCCAAGCCCAGCCCAGCCCACCCGACCAAAGCGGCGCGCGTACGTGGTTTTTAGTTTTGGGTTCAATGGATCTAACTCACTACGCCCATAACCTCACCCTTCCACAAACTTGGGTACCCCTTGGGGCCCATCCCAAGTATCCCAAGCTAAGGTATATAAACCCAAACAATTCCTTAAGCCTTTCCAATGTGGGACAAGCACATTTCATAAATGTATAGGAAACCCACCAGAAAACTAGTTCCACGAACCCGAAAACACGCGTTGAATTCTCATTCATCCGAAAATGGTTTTGAACAACCAAATACATGGTTTTATTCACTACGCGGCATTAAACATGAATCCAATAAAAAAACGTTAAAAATAACGCTCGGGTGCCACCTTAATTAATGCTCAAAGTTAGCAAAAAAAAGGATTTTTCCAAAACTATTCCAAAGCCATTTTCCAACAATCCCCTACATGAATGGAATTCACGATAACAGACATGCAACAAGATGCAGACAAAGAAAGAATACATTAAGAAGATACACCACATTGAGATAGGTAACTTTTGGCTTTGAACCTTCTCTAGTGAAAGCCTATCGGACGTACTGGCTAACCAGTGGGCGCGATACCTTGAACTGTTCCGCTGTTTGTGTAAGCCAAGACAATAGACTACACATAATGTATCTGCAAACACAGTTTGGTTCTTACGGTTGTGTTCATTTTGGCCCTGAACAATGTCTGGTAATTCATGAGTGCTCTAGAGAATTTAGATTTCTCAATTCTCGCAGAATTGGCCCAATTCACACTCATATAGGTGATTTCTTATTAAGAATATCCTGCTATACCCCACTTGGATGTCCAAGCTATAAGAATTATTAAAAGCAAAGCTTATCCTACTGACATTGCAGGTATCACTCTTCTTATCATAGAAATAGGTAAGAGTAAACCTCTTTAGTGATACATGAAGTCATTCATAATTCGGTTGTCCCTTTGAACTTAGATCTTGGGATCTCCAGTCAACTAGGTTGGGTTGCCATTATGGTGACTTTTATGTAATAGGCTTTAATCCCACTCCCCTCGATAAATAGTACACTTGCTCTTTGGCTAGCCCTTTAGTCAATGGATCCGCAATATTTTCCTTTGACTTTACATATTCTATGGAAATTATTCCATGTGAGAGCAAATGCTTGACGGTATTATGTCTTCGACGAATGTGTCGAGACTTGCCGTTATACATATGATTATGTACCCATCCTATTGCTGCTTCATTAACACAGTGAATGCATATAGTTGGCACACGTTTAGGCCACATTGGAATGCCTTCTAATAAATTACGAAGCCATTCTGCTCCTTCTCCAGTTTTATCTAATGCAATAAACTCAGATTCCATTGTCAACCTAGCTATGCATGTCTGCTTGGAAGATTTCCAAGAGACTGCAGCACCTCCCAAGGTAAAGACGTATCTACTAGTGGATTTTGGGTCTTTAGTATCCAATCTCCAATTTGCATCACTATACCCCTTGAGTACTGCTTGATATTTGGTATAATGAAAGCCATAATTCTGGGTATGTCTTAGATACCTAAGTACCCTAATTATCGCTTTCAAATGATCAGATTCTGGATTACTTGTGTACTTACTCAATTTGCTTAAAGCATAGGCTAAATCTGGCCTAGTGCAATTCATTAAGTACATCAAGCTTCCAATTATTCGAAAGTACTCTAATTGTGATATGCTTTCACCTATATTTTTTGACAAATAAACACTAATGTCAACAAGTGTTTTAGCAGGACGGTCATCATGCTTTCTAAATTTCTCCAGAATCTTCTCAACATAGTGAGACTGAGATAAAGCATATCATTCAGATGTTCTAATAATCTTTATTTCTAGAATTACATCTGCTACTCCCAGATCTTTCATGTCAAACTTTTTGTTCAACATTTTCTTTGTGGATTTAATCATGTCATTATTGCTTCAAAAAATGAGCATGTCATCCACATAAAGACAAACTATGACATAGCCTTTATCTGTGTTTTTAACATAGACGCATTTGTTACATTCATTTATCTTAAAATCATCCGAAAGCATAGCTTGATCAAATTTTTCATGTCATTGTTTCGGAGCTTGTTTTAATCCATAAAGGGATTTGATAAGTTTACAAACCTTTTTCTCTTGGCCAGGAACTTGAAACCCTTCTAGTTGTTCCATATAGATTTCTTCATCTAACTCGCCATTCAAAAAAGCTATTTTAACATCCATTTGATGTATTTCTAGATTATACAAAGCCGCAATTGCAATCAACATGTGAATGGATGTTATTCTTGTCACTGGTGAATAGGTGTCAAAATAATCAAGGCCTTCCTTCTGCCTGTATCTCTTAATAACAAGCCTAGCTTTGTATTTATCTATTAAGCCATCTGCTTTCATTTTTCTCTTCAATATCCACTTATATCCAAGAGGTTTACACCCTAGTAGAAGATTCACCAGTTCCCAAGTATGATTTTCAGTATTGATTCAATTTCACTATTCACAACCTCTCTCCACAATGGAGCTTCAAGAATTGACATTGCTTCCTTGAAGTTTTGAGGCTCGTTTTCTAACAGGTATGTCAGAAAATCTAGACCAAATAATCTACAGATCCTAGCCCTCTTGCTACGTCTAGGTTCATTTGATTCATTATCATTGTCGTCTTCACTGCTACCCATAGCAATATCAAAAGTTCTTTTATTTGAATTTTTTTCTTCAATTTCCTTGCTAGGAAAAATTTATTCAAAAAACGATGCATTTTTTGACTCAATAATAATATTTACATGCATATCCGGATTTTAAGATCTATGAACTAAAAATATATATGCACTACTATTATTGGCATATCCAATGAACACACAATCAACGGTCTTTGGTCCTATCTTAGTCGTTTTGGGACTAGGAACTGCTACCTTGGCCAAACACCCCCACACTTTGAGGTAATTATAGGTAGGTCGTCGACCTTTCCATAATTCATAAGGTGTTTGATTGAGTTTCTTGTGGGGTACCCTGTTAAGGATAAAGTTAGCAGATAAAATCGCCTCCCCCCACAAGTTCTGAGGTAACCCTGAACTAATCAACATGGCATTTATCATCTCTTTAAGAGTTCGATTCTTTCTCTCAGCAACACTATTTGACTGAGGAGAATAGGGTGCTGTGGTTTGGTGAATAATGCCATGTTCAAAACAAAATTCTTCAAATGGTGTATCATACTCACCACCTCTGTCACTCCTCACTATCTTAATAGTTTTGCCAAGTTGATTTTCAACCTCAAGTTTATATTGCCTAAAAGCTTCTACAACTTCGTCTTTACTTCTCAATAAGTAAACATAGCAATATCAAGTGCAATCATCAATAAAAGTAATAAAGTACTTCTTACCTCCTATAGTTTGAACAAATGTTAAATCACAGATATCTGTGTGAATTAAACTTAGAGGTTCAGTACTTCTTTCAACTTTATTAAATGATGCCTTAGTGAGTTTTGTCTCAACACAAATCTCACATTTATGATTAGGATCAAATTCTAAGTTAGGTAAACATTCTAAAGCAACAAGTCTACGCAAAGAATTAAAATTAACATGTCCTAATCTACCATGCCATAAGAAAGAAGACTCAGCAATATAAACAGAAGATTTGTTCTTATTATTAAAAGCCAAATTAGGTACAACAGTATTTACATTCAGCTTAAAAAGCCCATCACTTATGTAACCTTTCCCCACATACATTCCACTCTTTGAGAGTACAACTTGATCAAATTCAAAGACTAATTTAAACCTATTCTTGATCAATAATGACCCAGAAATCAAATTCTTGCGAATCTCTGGCACATGGAGTACATTGTTAAGAGTGAGTTCTTTCCCTGAAGTCATTTTTAATACAATCTTTCATTGTCCTTCTATAGTTGATGTAGAAGAGTTTCCCATAAAAAGTTGTTCCCCACTTTCCACTACTTTGTAGGTTGTGAACATCTTCTTATCTGCACAGATATGGCGGGTTGCTCTAGTATCCACCCATCATTCCTTGGGATTGCCCACCAAATTTGCTTCAGAGACTACTACAGCAAAATTGATGTCTTCCACTCCATTGGAAAGATAAAAATCCTCAGCTATGTTGGCTTGTGCAGGCTTTTTGCTTGAACTCCCTCCGTCCTTGCGAACGTGACAATCCTTAGCGCAATGTCCATCTTTGCCACAAACAAAACACTTGCCTTTGAACCTTTTGTTGAACCCGTTGTTGATCCCTTTATTGATCTTACTAGTAGATCTTTGTTTGGGACCATTGTCATCATGCTTCCACTTCTTGTTGTTCAACTTTGAACCTTGTCCATATTCCACAACATTTGCTTTAGCCTGTATGACATGGTTTCCTAACTTCTTATCAGAACCACGGTTGTCTTCCTTAATTCAGAGCCACACTATTAGTTCTTCCAATTTCATCTCCTTACGCTTATGCTTTAGATAATTCTTGAATTCTTTCAAGAATGGTTGCAATTTTTCAATGATTGTCGCAACCTGAAAAGATTCACTGAGAACCATCCCTTCCGCATGTTTGTCATGGAGAATTAATTGGAGGTCTTGAACCTAGCTAATAACCGTCTTGGAATCCATCATTTTAAAATCCAAAAAACGGTCGACAACAAATTTCTTTATACCAGCGTCCTCTATTTTATATTTATGATCCAGAGATTCCCACGGTTCTTTAGCTATGCTTTTCACACTATATACATTGTACAGTGTATTATCCAACCCATTAAGGATATAATTCCGACACAGAAAATCACCATGTTTCCATGCATCGACTACGACAACCACTTGACGATCATTTTCTCCCTCGTTCTGTGCCGGAGCTTTTTCATGGGTGAAGCGAGCCAAATTCAATGTGGTCAGATAAAACATCATCTTTTGTTGCCATCTTTTAAAATCATTACCATTGAATTTTTCTGACTTCTCTCCATGATTTACCGGTATTGCCGGGAGTCATCACTGGCATAACAGGTGTGTAGGTTTGAGTAATAATAGTCTTAGTACTATTAATTTCAGTTGTCATTATTCTGACAAAATAAAAATTGTACCAATCACAAAATTTATACACAAAAGAGAATACACACAAAATATACAGAAAAAATATTTTGTAACAAAATTTCAATGATAAACAGTATATTACTACTATATTATCAAAGAAATTATTAAACAGTGTATTACTACTATTTAAGAAATTAAACAGTATATGACTAGAATTTAATTTCCCAAAACAAAATATTTGTCTGTCTTACACAATTAAATAAAAATAAAAAATCTACTTTAAGATTGTTAGAACCCACAAAGGTGGATGCGTGTGTAAATTAATTGTGTAAATAAAATAAACAACAAAATAAATTAATTCAGAAAATAATTTACAAAATTAAATTATGAATTAAATGCTTACAGAAATTAAAGTCGAGACTTGTGTTGGACACAATCTCCTTAAAATAGATTTTGCCCTCGCTCCGGTGCTTTGAGTTAAAATGGCGTCTACTTCCCAAGATGCAACGACTAACATTTGATTTTAAAGCACTATAAAATCAAGTATGGGGAACCAAAATATGTTGTAACTCTTTTTCTTTATTTTCATAAAAATAAATGCAGGAAAAAATGCAGAGAAACATAGAGAGGGAGACAAATTTATGATAGAAAAATATGATTCCAAGAATTGATGGAAAGCGGGCTTTATATAGGAACAAAAGTGGCTTTTCCGAACAAGTGCCAAAAGATATGAACCTGTTCGGACAGATTCAATAACCAAAAAATCTGTTTCGACTGTTTGAACTCATACAGATCTGTTCGGACTATTTTGAATAGATACAGATCTGTCGGTTTTGGAATGAACAGGTATGAACCTGTTCGGGTTAGGAACTATTTGGGTGGGAAAAATATGGACCAAATTTCTTTTGAATTTTGAAGACAAAATTAAAAAATAAATAAATAAAATACAAAAGTTTTTGGCCCAATAAATTAAGTATTGGGCCGGATAAGCCCAACCCAACCTCACACCAGCGCCCGACCAATTGGACGGCGGCGGCGTGCGTGTGGTTTTTAGTTTTGGGTCTAATGGGTCTAACCCACTACACCCATAACCTCACCCTTCCACAAACTTGGGTACCCCTTGGGGCCCATCCCAAGTATCTCAAGCTAAGGTATATAAACCCAAACAATTCCTGAAGCCTTTCCAACGTGGAACAAGCACATTTCACAAATGTGTAAGAAACCTACCAAAAAACTAGTTCCATGAACCAGAAAACGCGCGTTGAATACTCATTCATCCGAAAATGGCTTCGAGTAACCAAATACACGGTTTTATTCACTACGCGGCATTAAATATGAATCCAATAAAAAAACGTTAAAAATAACGCTCGGGTCCCACCTGAATTAATGTTCAAAGTTAGCAAAAAAATAAGGATTTTTCTAAAACTATTCCAAAGCTATTTTCCAACATATTGTGCATAAAAATCAAAATTTTGTAAATTTAATAAATTCCTATAACACAAACAAATAAATTATGCGATTTCATTCATTAGTAACAAAAACGAAACACTCTTGTGTTCCGTTCACATCATTAAGAATCATGTGTTGACAAATAGTGACAACCCAATTTTAATAAAAAGCCCAACCATCTACAAGCCCAACTGTGTACAAGAAAGGATTCTCTAAAGAAAAATCAAACAAATAAAGAGGGGCATCCCCAAATTAACTAAGCACAAACTCAAAATTGAAACAAACTTTCAATAATTTGTCAATGAATACTTGTTGGATACTAACTAGGACGGAGCCATAGATAGCAATGAATAACAACTCAACAACAATCAATTCACATTCAAGAAAAGAAAATTGATACGTGAATCTCACCTATGTGTGAGAGGGAGAGCTGAGTGTGAGGTTGAGTGTTCTCTCCTCCTCTATTGTAATTTCTTTGTATTCTCTCTATATAAAGAGGTGTTTTGGGAAGATGGTTAAAAGTTACTTTTTAGCTTTTTTTGGCTTTTTTGTAAGAGAGGGAAGTGGGTTAAAAGTTGGGAAGTAGCTTTTAACCCACTTCCCAAAATAGGCCAAAGTGAAGTTTGGTTAATCTTCCATGAACATAGGTATTAGGCCGAACCACGTTAAATATT
Organism: Camellia lanceoleosa; assembly: GCA_025200525.1. Lineage (NCBI taxonomy): Eukaryota > Viridiplantae > Streptophyta > Magnoliopsida > Ericales > Theaceae > Camellia > Camellia lanceoleosa. Next base: position 55,358,528 of record CM045760.1, read on the forward strand.
GTGTCTTTTGTGTGTGTGGGTTGTTTTGTGCATGAATGTATATTTTGGACATCCTAGATAGGATCCTTAGATCCCAACATGCTAATGGAGAAAAGTCTAATATTCGTGCTTTATCATTATTATTATTATTATTGCACATCGTTTTGCATTCACTCCAGGAAAACTCAAGGAAATTGCAACTTGTGTGAAAAGATGCAGTGGTTGACAGATTGAAGACCCTCAACTTGTAACTAGAACAAGTAATGTTAATTGGGTAGGTGGGGTTTCCTATTCTTTATATAATGGAAATTCTTATGAAAAATAACTAAGTTTTTAAAATTTTCTTGTTTACTAATGTTGCATGGAGTAAATAAAATTTTGATATCTATAACAAAACTCACCATACGATGATAAGTATTACATCACTAGTAAAAAATAAAATTACAAAATTTGTTGTTTGTTGCATTAATCATGATTTATTCACAACTGTGAAATCATTATGATGTGATCATACATTACGAACATGAATTATGTTTCAAGATTGCGAAAGTACATACAGATGCTCATGGAAAATAATTTTGTTAATTTACTTGATAGGCTATGTAAACAGAAATTTTTATTTTTATGAATTAATATAGTGAGATTGACCAAGACAAAATCAGTCAAAAACTATTACGTCATTAACAATCCTAATCAATTATAATTAACCAACTCAATAGGACTGAGCCCGAGACTCTACTTGGTCGGAACTCACCTTTGACTAAGTTATTTGATCAATAATTAGTCGCAATCATAAATAATGTGGTAATTTTAGATCAACTAATATTTGTTCCCATTGTTGGGGGTAAAAGTATGACAACGCAACAAGTCCCACTAGCAAACAAGTTTGCTTGAGCACGGTTGGTTTGTAATAAATTTTGAACCCATTAAATATAAAGTAATACAATTATTAAAACAACAATGATACATCCCTCTAAAACTAGTGCTCTAATTGAGCTCTAGTGATGTGGAAAGTCCAAAAAAAAAAAAAAAAAACAAGGCCAAAACATCACATTAAATAGACCCCACATATATATTAAAACTATTAGAGCTCACAAATTAGAGCTCCAAAACATTTTTGTTACTAAAATACTACAGAAGTGAAAGAAGTTGTATTGTTTGTTATAATAAAGGAAAATCAATTTGCAAGAACTGAATAATATGAAATTTAAAGATATAATAAGAATACAAATCAATGATTAATGTAACCAAGTAATATGAATGTAAATCATAGGAATATCCAAAAGTGTAGGGTATATCCTATCTTGACATACATGTTTAAGAAACAGTTGGATTTTATTTTTCCAACATAATGGTTGGATATACTTTATTTTTCCTGTTAGCTAGAACTATGCATTTTATTATGAAATTTGAAGTTTGAATCTCTTAACTTATATGCAGGTATTATTCCCTATGTGTTTGTTTGAAATTTCATTTTTTTACTTTGAGAGCTTCTTTTTGTTAGTTATGTGTTAAATTTCATCGTCATTATGATTGTAATTAATTAGGCTTTATTGTAAAATTTTCTCTAATTGTTTGATTGTCTAGTATGTTGTGGGTGTTGTTCCCTCTCATAGTTTTTGAATTAGATAATCCAGTCCATTGTCGGGGTAGGAATTCCCAACACGACATGATAACACGACTCAAATCATACACGAAGTTAGTAGGCTAGGATTGAGCACTTTTTGACACAAACACATATATAACTCGATCCATGAACCTATGTAATAAACATGTTCTGATCGGGTTGAATCTGCGAAACCCAAAAATGACACATCTAACCCATTTATTTAAGCGTGTCACCTGTTAACACGAACACGGCCTGCGATCCAAAAATGACCTAGTTGTGACATGTGTAACTTTATATATATAAGTATATGTACATATAGATAGATACTTATATTAATTACTTGAGAGTGATATCTTTTTTATTCTCTTGATTTTTTTTTTCATTTTTTCATTCCAAACAAGATTTTTTCTTTTCTATTTCTTTTCTCTTCCAAACCAGATTTTTTATATTTGCTTCTCTCTCTCTCTCTCTCAAATAGGTTTTTTTGTTGAGTCAATCATGTCATGTCATGTCATAGTAAATAAATAAGTTTAGAAATTAATCATGTCAATCGTATCACTCACAAGTTGACTAGTTTTTGGAGACTAATAAATATATTGTCGCTAATTATGTAAATTTGGCGATTAATTTCTGTTGAGTTGCCAAAAAACGTCACCAAAAATGTTTTCTGTTGTGGTGAGATTGTGTTACTATTTATAAATATGACACGTTTATTAAACAGGTTGTGATCATATTCGTGTTTGTGTTCGTATTCTTGTTCATGCTTTCGAAATGCGAACCCAATATGACACGATCCGAACATAACACGACATGATACCCAACCTTAATCCATTGGACATCAAAGGGTAAATTCATTAGAATTTCCTTCTTACAGTTTTTGGATAACACAAGCCAAATTCATTACAATTTCATATAAAGACAAGAAACAAAAGAGGGCATTTACCTAACCATGTTCAAAGACTAGTTTCATTTACCTAACCACGTTCAAAGGGAAAGGTTTCAACAAAGTGGCCTAATTGAACTTAAGTAATTTATATAAGATTAAGGGATTGGTTAGTGAATGAGACATTCACTTACCAAATTCAAGTTATAATATTTGGGTTTGAGTTTTACCGCTATGACCACAATTTCTCTTTTTTAATTCACTTTCTATTGATTGTTATAATAAAAATAAATAAATAAATAATATAGAAAGCTCAAGTAATTTATATGATACATAAATTAATATGAAAGGTCATACAAATATAGCCCAGTACACATACTCAAGAAATATATAGTCATATTTTCCTACCAAATTAATAGATATCTATGCTATTATTAAAAGTGAACAAGTCAATAGTTACAAGAAGGGTACGATACTTGAACTTATGACCATTATTAACTTAATAAATAAAACTTTCACCACTTAAACAGTATAGAAGATATGTTTCGAAATTTAAAATTAAAATTCATATTTTAAGCCCACTCATTGGTTGGCTTCACACCCCCTAGCATATATATATATATAGAGTTGTAATCAAGGGTTGAAGTGATTCAACATCTTGAAAGGATGAAAGCCATGACGAAGAGTGGCTTCCCAAACTTTATCAATGTTGAAGATGAAGTTTCCACATTCATTCACATTCCAACCTTCCAAAGCATGTATTATCCCAGCAATCCTCCATGCACTCATCACCCTTCTCGGCAACCAATTCTATTTCACAAATACACATGATATTCAAATTTCAAGAGACAATGATAAGCAAATTAAAATCAAAATGTAAGATAGATGTGCATAAAGTTTATGCTAAAATACATATACAGTGCCTGAGATTTGCTTAAAATATCGATTGTGATTCTAAAAATTATATCATGTCCAAAGTTTTAAAAAGCGGCCGCAACCGTTGTGTAACACCGTTACATAACGATTGTGGTGGTTATCATCACCCGTTACGGCCGCTATAACAGTGTGACAAAAATTCATAATCATAACAGCTGTAACCGCTAAGCTTCTATTTTTCAAGTTTTTTTTTTTTATATATATAAATTTTGCATATAACATTAATACTATTTTCTCTTTTTGTTTTCTAATTGCATAGAACTTAAGTAAAAATCTTGTCTATATATGTTTTGAATGTCCAATCTTCTAATTCTATAAGATTTCATTACTTTTTCACTTGATTGTTTATGTAGGTTAGTGTAGGGGGGTTCAAGGTTAGAGATGTGATTAGAGAGGCAAAACTATGCTAATGGTCCAATAATGGCGGAAGTAGATGGAGAATGAGTAATAGCAACTATCTGGGAGTTGGAGAGTGTGTAGCTAGGTGCGGGTGAAGCAAGTGGCTCAAAAAGAAATGTATGGTAGTGTCAAAATAGGCAACATCTCCCCCAAATCCCAAAATTCTTCTTGTTGAACCTGGGGAAATAGGTCCTATTTATAGGCTTTTCCTTAGCACCAAGAGGACACCAAGTGGCCAAATAGAGAGAAGACATGTGTCCTAGAGGATCACATAGAATATTCTGTCTTGAGCCACCAGGCTAAAGGTGCTATGTGTTCCTCTACATGTACTGTGTACTATCTGTTTGCCTCTGTAACTATTTTTTTTTTTTAGCCTCAGCAAGTGTAGTTGCGACGGGAGTGTTTAGCGCGGCAACTTCCTTTTGAGCCTCAGCAAGTGCAGTTGAAGCGGGAGTGTTTGCCTTTGCACTTGCCTTCTCAGCCTGAACCTCAACAAGTGCACTTGGAGCGGTAAACCTTGCCGCTACACTTGCCTTCTTAGTTTTATTTGGCAAGTACATGCATTCTCAAGACTCCATTAGCCTGCTATCGACTACATTCATGTTCACCTCAACAAAGCCTCCACCCTTAGCTACCTAACCACAAACTCCCCAAATTTTCCAAGACGAAGGCCAAAGCCAAGCCTGCTATCAGCCATGCTGTGCCTTAGTACCAAGCCCGATGGGGCTTCCTTAGTCTTGCCTGTGCGACTTGGCAGGTCCATGACCTGGGTAATGGGAAGGGAGTCCCTTATGTTCGGGCTACACTACTCTCATCTTCGCGGGATTGCCGCAGTAAATCGATATCTATGGGCCTGCTATTAGCTCCAACCAATAAGTCTTGGGGCCTGCTATCAGCGCCAAGTTAAATGAACTTTGGGGGCCTGTTATTAGCCCTAGGCTAGTAATGCCTTGGGGCTTGCTATCAGCGCCAAGCATTAGCCTCTACTTGCTGAGGGAAGCCTCTCTCAAAGGCTGCTATCACATTGGCAGAGTATTCCCTCTGCAACTTAGTTGCTACGGTCATAGTTACTGAGGTAACATTTCCCGCAGCAAGTTCAGATGACAGAACCGAGAATATTAGAGATGGCGGCGCCGACATAATGCCTCCCAACTTGGGCGCTGCAAGTGCTGCCTCTGCTTAGTTACTTCGGTTTTCTCCTTTCATTAGCAACTCCAAATGGCTGTGGTACCGATATTACTTGGAATGACGGCGACACCGAAGATACTTGGAATGGTGGTGTTGAGACAAAATGCCTCCGCAACTTGGTTGTCACAAGTGTTGCCTCTGCAACTTAGTTGCGCTGGCTTTCTCTTTCCTTCAACATCTTCAAATGGCGGCGGAACCGAAGATATTAGGAATGGCAGCGTTGAGGCAAAGTGCCTCAGTAACTTTCCCGCTACACATGTTCTCTCTGCAACTTTACCACTGCAGGTGTTGCCTCTGCAACTTGATTTAGGCATTTTCCTTCGTGGAGTCCATTTGGACCACTAGTGGATCGGACTTGCTTCGGCCCACTGTTGGCCTATTTCCCTTGAGCTTTTGCCCATGCTTCTTTTTCATTCCTGGGCGCCTCTTTAGGGTGACCTCAGTGCTTAGGCCCATACTTAGTTTGGGGTTTAATTTCTGACCCTCTACAATTAGCATTTTGAATTTGATTCTCCACGCGTTTGGATGAAAACTGTGCCTTCATCCATAGTGGCATTGGTTGCTTTTGAGGCTACCTCTGCTTTGTAATTACTTCTCTTATCTATAAAAAAAAAAAAAAGAAAAAAAAAAGAAAAAAGGAGAAAAAACTTACATCTATTTTTCTTATGTTAAATGTATTGAACAAAATTTAGATTTCATGTTATGTATTTTTACATTATTATGTTTGTATTTTGAACTTATGTTTATGTGATTATTTTTTTTTAACGTTAAACATACTTCATGTTTTTTCCTAACAAATTGGAAGTCATCTATAAGCATAATTAGTAAAGCAAAGAAAATTATATAAATCCAACAGTAGGAAAATTCTTCATAACGACTTACAACTAATACAAAAATTAGTATATATATATTGAATTATATTTTAAAACTAAACAAAAATATTAAAAATTATTTTGAACCTCACTAAATGTGATTCTGAAATAAAAACATGTGTATCGGCCTGTTTTCTTAAAGTTGTGCGAAATTAAAAAAATTTATGGTTCGGGTTGCCACCACTATTATGTTACAGCCATTACACCTCGCAACCGTGTCAACACTACTACTACCGTTATGATAACCACCACTGTTATTTAAAACCTTGATCCTACCCTTTTAAATTTATAATTGTAGAAGAAATGACCCTTTTATGAATAAATCACTAAGCCAATTAAAAGTATTGAATGATGTTAAGAATATATTTTAATTCACAATTATGGTAATTTTATTATTATATATAAGAGTATGTAGGAATTTTATTTTTTCCGATAATTCTGTTAAATAAAAAATTATGACAATGGGGTATTTGTAATTTTTAAAATTACAGGGAACAATTTATATTTTAAGTAAATTTTAGGAAATGTAATTGTAATTTATCCATAAATCTATTCTTATTATCTTAATCCATTTATCTTTGCGCTATAACTTGGGCAAATTCGAGCGACTTGCGCAAAGTGTAGAACCTGAGTTTAACCTAAAGAATTTGGGACGCTAAAAGTTTATTTTGAAAAATGCTAGACCCATCTTTACCGATCTTGAATTTACCCCGAATGTATTTGTGTAGTAGAAATTGACTTGTTGAAGTGTGGGGTCCACATATGAAATGAATTTGAGCCATTGACTTCTTTTTCTAGATAAATTCCAGATTGATAAGGATGGATTTGTAGTATTATTGATTTATTTTTTAGTTCTCCTAAACTAATGTACTACACCTTAAAAAAATATATAAAATGTCTCAAAAAATGTGAACATGAAACCATAATAAGAAACTTAAATTGAGTTATGTGTATCAAACAATAGAATCAATTATATTACAATATGATTTAATCTAAATGGTGATAAATAGTTTTTAATTTATAAGATTTCATGTTCATTATATATATATTTTTATATATTAACAACAAACCGCTCCCCTAATTTTTGTGGATAACATTCTAGACTCCATGGATCCTAAAGGATTATTCAATCTCTTTTGCAAGTTTGGCATAGTAAAGGATGTGTTCATTCCAGGGAAGACAAGGCAAGCAACAAGATCTAGATTCGAATTTGTCAGATATGATTGTGAAGTGGTTGCAGCGATGGCGATTCAAAAGGCAGATAACCTGTGGTGCGATAATAAGGCATTGATGGTGAAAAGAGTAGAGTATCAAAAATTCCAAAGTCTTGGTCCAATGGAGCATAGGGAGCTACGCAGAGATGAGGATGTGAAGAGAACAAATCAGAGGCTTCATTTGCAGCAGAGACAGAGTCATGGAGACAAGAAGTCATTTGCAGAGACACTAGTAAGTGATGGATCCAGTGCAAGTGAGAAAGTGGTAATCAAGGCTTATGAGGAAGGTAATGGGTGGCGCTACGAAAGCTTAGTAGTGAGACTGAGCAGTTTTCTAGTTTTTAAGGACTTTAGAGCCGAGCTATGTAACAGAGAGATGAAAGATGTGGTTGTAAGGGAGTGTGGAGATAGAATAGTGCTGCTATCTTTCAACTCAGTCCAGTATATAAAGGAAGGGAAGGTTCAACTCAAAAACTAGGGTCAGAAGTGGTGTGACTCAGTAGAAGAATGTGAGGAAGGTCAGTTTGTAGAGCAAGAGAGATGTATATGGTTATATTGTTTCGACATTCCAATCAATCTCTAGAATGTCATAACTTTCCATAATATAGCTAGTTATTGGGGGCTAGTAGTTCAATTTGAAGAAGACATTAATAACCCTTAAACCTTTCAGCAAGGTAGAGTTCGAGTGCTTACAAGGTGTATGGAGATGATTAATTTGATTGTTTATTTGGAGTACAGAGACAAGCTTATTCCAGTGAGAGTCTGTGAGGAATTTCCAAGATGTTTATGTCCTAGTCCTAGCACCAATAGTGGTAAGGACTATGTTCAAATTCAATCCAGAGATAAAGAAGAGGAGGATCAGCTATCTAGCAATAGAGGTTTTCGAAGGAGTGCACAGCAAGCTACTGCAGCAAGGAATGAGGAGATGAGAGGAGGCTCTGATGGGGTAAGTAGGGTCTTAGAGACAAGGCTAGTTAGATTAGATATGCTAGGTAGGGGAAATGATGGAAAGCATGCACCAGCCAGAGTTGCTATGGATGTTTTATTATTACAAGAAACAAAAAGAAGTTCTATGGATGAATGCTTTGTGAGAGCCATTTGGCCTTTTGAAGAGATGGATTTCTTAGGAGTGGACTCAAAAGGTAGTGCAGGTGGACTTCTGTGTATTTGGAGGCCGAATGTCTTTAAGCTCAAAGATTACTGTTGCAGCAAGAACTTCATTCTTCTATCAGGTTCCTCATGCTTTTCTTTTGAGTGTGTCATTGTCAATATCTATGCCCCAAATGAGGTTTTGAGAAGGAGATAGTTATGGGATGCTCCGGTCAATGTTTATCCTCATTATCCAAATCCTTGGTGTATGGGTGAGGATTTCAATGAAATCAGGCTCATGTATGAGAGGAAAGGGTGCTCAAAAAGAGAGGGGAATGAAGGACTTTAATGAGCTTATTGACAAGTTAGAATTGTCTGACCTGCCTATGCTAGGAAGACAGTTTTCCTGGTGTAATGCATTAGATGGCGAAAGTTGGAGTAGGGCAAATAGATTTCTGTTGGATTGAGTGCGGCTGGCAAAGTTTTCTCTCAAGCAATGGGGTTTACCTAGAACTGTATCAGATTATTTCCCAATTTTGTTGAAAGATGATGAAAGGGATTAGGGTTCTAAACCTTTTAAGTTCTTAAATCTTTTGATTTTCACACCCTACATTCATGCCTGAAGTCAAACACATTTGGGAGAACACACAAGTGTCAGGATGGGCAGGGTATAGACTATGGAGAAATTGAAAGTCTTAAGAACTCTTTTAAGGGTGCGGAACAAGGAGGTGTTTGGTAATATTGATTCTCTCCTAAAGTCAGCAGAAGAGGAGATGCATAATTGGGATTTGAAGGCAGAATATAGGCCTCTAGCTGATGTGGAAATTAAAAGAAGAAAAGAAGCCACAAGTCTGGTATGGAAACTAAGAAGAAATAAGGAGAGGTTGTGGCATCAAAAGTCCAAAATGCTATGGACTTGTAATGATGATAAAAACACTAGGTTTTTCCGTATCATGGCCAGCAGAAGACAGAGAAAAAAATTTGTTAGATTCAATCCTTGTGAAGGGGGTAAGCTTTGAGGACCCTGCTCAAGTTAAACAAGCTGTGGTTAGTCATTTCAGGCAGCAGTTCTCAGAGAATTGGACTATTAGGCCAATGATTTCAGGTCTTTTTGTTGTTATTAGCTCTGAGGCAGCAGTCAATCTGGAAACAATGTTCATTGAAGATGAGATTTGGGCAGCTCTTCAAGATTGTGATGGGAACAAGGCCCCAAGACCAGATGGCTTTAATCTTGCATGCATCCAGAAGTGTTGGCCAGTAATAAAAGGTGAGATAATTCAAATGATTCATGATTTCCATACAAATGCTAAACTATCAAGTGGGGTAAATAGCTCTTTCACTATGCTTATACCTAAGAAGGATAATCCTTCAGGTTTGGGAGATTATGGGCCAATTAGCTTAGTTAGCTCCATCTATAAGATCTTGGTCAAGGTATTATCCAGAAGATTGAAGCAGGTGCTTCCAGCTGTGATTAGTGAGGTGCAAATAGCATTTGTCAGTGGCAGGCACATCCTAGATAGTGTGTTGATAGCTAATGAAGTTGTAGATGGGTGGCACAGAGCTAAGAAGAAAGGTATAATCTTGAAATTGGATTTTGAGAAAGACTATGATTCATTAAATTGCGAATTTTTGCTATCAATGTTAGATAATTTTGGTTTTGGAGCAAGATGGGTTAGGTGGATGGAGACTTGTATTACTGCAGCGAAGGTGTCTATTTTGGTCAATGGTGCTCCCACTGAGGAGTTTCAACCACAGAAAGGGTTAAGGCAGGGGGATCCTTATCTCCTTTTTTGTTTATTATTGCAGCTGAAGGTCTTAATCTATTATTAAAAAGGGCCATAAAGAAGGGGCTGATTAAAGGTGCTACTGTTGGCTCTGATCAGTTGGGAATTTCATATCTTCAATTTGCAGATGACACTATCATTTTTTGTGAAGGTGCCAAGAAAGAAGTTCTGAACATAAAGAGAGTATTGAGGTGCTTTGAGGTGATGTTTGGATTAAAGATTAATTATCATGAAAGTATTGTTTGTGGGATGGGCTATCAAGAAGACCAAACTAAGGACTTTGCTAAGGTTTTGAACTATTTGTCAAAGAATTTGCCATTTAATTTTTTAGGCTTGCCTTTAGGGGCCAATCCAAAAGGAAGAGCACGTGGTTCCCAATTGTGGATAAGGTTCAGAAGAAGTTCTCTTCTTAGAAGAGAAAATTGTTGTCTTTTGCTGGAAGATTGACTCTGATCAAATCAGCCTTGTCCAATTTGCCAATCTATTTTCTTTCCATTTTTAAAATGCCTAAGGGGGTTGTTAAGACTATAACTAAACTTCAATCCAATTTTCTATGGAGAGGGAATAAAATCAACAGGAAAGTGCACCTGGTCAAATGGAAGGAGGTCACTAAAAGTAAGAGTCAAGAAGGTTTAGGTGTGAGGAACTTAGGTGAGGTAAATGCATGCTTGCCACTAAAGTGGTGGTGCAGGTATTGTAGTGAGGATAAGGCTCTATGGAAATCAGTGATATGTTCTAGGTATGACAGGATTGGTGGGGGTTGGATTCCTTCAGTGAATAAGTCAGTAGGGGCGTCCATGGTTTAGAAGGATATTACGCAAATTACTGAGGCTAATCAACAACTGGGTGAGTTTTTTGGAGGCCAGGTTAAAATCATAGTTGGCAATGGAAGGAGAATACGGTATAATGCCTGGTTAAGTAACAGAGGTTTGAAAGCTAGATTTCCTAGATTATTCAGCCTATCCACGGAGAATGAGGAGTCTTTGCAGCAAATCAGTATAAAGAAAAGTATTTCAGGGGGTGGCAGCTTCAATTTAGAAGGCATCTATTAGATTGGGAAGAAGAGGAGTTGTAGAGGCTAATAGGCATGTTGGAGTTATCCCCAAATCTCATATTTGGTCTTGAGGACACTTGCTCTTGGTCAGCAAAGAGTTCAGGGCAGTTCACAGTCTCTTTTGTGTGGAGGTGGTGGGATGCAGCTAGAGGGCCTGGTCTGATAGTACCAGCAGGGGTGTGGGTGAGTTTAGCTCCTCCAAAAATGTAGTTTTTTTTTTTTTTTTTTGTTGGCTGGCTTGGCGTGGCAGGGTTAAAACCTCAACCTTCCTACAAAGGATTAGGATTCTTGATGTGAGTGCTAATAACCTCTGTGTTTTCTGTCAAACTGAGGTGTAGTCTGTTGATCATGTACTTCTGTATTGTCCTCTGGTTTGGAGGTGCTGGTCTCACATGGTAAATTGGTGGGATTAGGTCTGGGCTATACCAGGATCAGTAACAGGCTTGTTGCATTGGTGGTTTGGAGGTAAGTTCAAGTCTTGGACATTTAAAGTCTGGCAGATTATCCCCTCTGTTGTCTTATGGTATGTCTGGAGATTGAGGAATGAATGTTTGTTTAAGGGTGCTCATCCTGATATTCAAGTTTTATGTGAAAAGATTAAAGTGCAGATTGCTTTGTGATCCAAATGGCACTTGAAGATGGATTACTCAGTTCATGACATTGTATCCAATCTCCACCAGATCAGGCCGACTTAGGGGTGGTCTAGTCTTGTGTGTCCTTGGCTTTTGGCCTTTACCTCTGGTTGGTTTCTTGCCAACTTCTGTGGCGTGTGCTAGCGTCAGTTTCGATTTCACTCTTGGTGTCCATTGTGTGGGAATCAAGTTATGTGTTGCTTTTAACTCTGTCCTCTCCCCTTTATTGATGTATCCACATACTTTGTATGTCCCTTTTCATCAATAAAGTTTTTTTCTGATAAAAAAAAAACTGCACCCCTAATTCAACTTTTTTTAGGTTCATTAAACAAGCCTATCCTGTAAATAGATTACCACAAGATGTATAGATTTGACATATAATTTTTTTTTTTTTTTTCAAGGGTCAAAAGCATTTTATTTTAAGTAATTTTATGGAGAGCCTTATATGTGCCAAAATTTGAACTTTTGACCTCTCGGTAAGGTGCAGAGATTCTAATCAAATAAAAATTTGTAATCCATCAAATATAATCAGAAAAAAATAATAATAATAACTTTAAGAAAGAAAAAGATGTGTGTCTCTAACCTCACAAGAGTCAACATTTTGGAGATACTTGGGAGTGGCCAACGAGGGTGTATAGTGATAGAAGCAGTCACAGCGAATTTTCTTTGGAGGGAATTGTGAGAATGGAATGAACATTGTTCCCTTTAATGCCTTCATTTGTTCTCCTTCTCTCAATCCTTCTCCCACTAGCCATGTCTGCAAAATATTCAATTCATCACCATCACTTCTCAAAATTAATTATAAATCTAAATTTTCTCATATAAAGGTTTTAAATATCAGATTTTGATCTTTTGATACCATTATTTACTGATATATGATCATATCTCCTATATGGATAAGTATCTTACAACCCTTATTTAAAATCATGCATCTAAGATAAATTGTTGCAAAATTTTCCCTTTTTTTTTTTTCTTTCTAATTTTGTGTTTGTAAAGAATCCTATAGCCATGACTGGAGCCATTATATGCAAGTGGTGTAAGTGAGTTTCAAAATTTTTATTTTATAATTTTTTTCGTATGATTTTATAATTATTTTTTTATTTCAAAATGGCCTCGTTGTAATTTTCAAAATACTATATTTACCTGTTGTTTTGAAATAAATGAAAAAAATTCAATTTTCCCCACTAAAATTGTGGAAAATAAAATTTCTAATCTAAAATTTTTATGCTTGATCAAAAAAAAAAAAAAAAAAAAAAATCAAAAATTTGTACGCATCTAAAATTTTGTTTTTGTACTCTATAATTTCAACACTGCTTATAATTTACTAGTTGTTTTATAGTTTTTGAAAAATTCCAATTTTGTTTTTACCCATCTAGATTTTTTTTTGGTTTAAGATTTTGGATATTTTCAAAGAAGGGGGGAAAGTGGTATACTTTTTTGCCTCCGGTGAATAAAAATTCTCGCTTTGTTTCTACATACTGCCACTTTGAATCTCTGGTTTGTGATTGCTTTTAATCTAAGTTGCCCTTTTCTATAAAGATGATATTTTCTTTTCCGAGCTAAGTTTATGAAATTTTCTCCACAAAAAAAAAAAAAAAAAAAAAAAAAAAAATTTAATTAGTTGATTAAAAATTTGGCGTGTAATTTTGATCTATTGAACATTATTTAAAAATTATGCTCACTGAAATCATCTTTCACATTTAAATAAAGGGACTCTATTTGCAAATGATAGATTATGAACAATGGGACTTACGTTGGGATAAAGAAGAAAGAAGAAATTAAGGAAAATTTACCTTGACAGCATAAGTTTTGCCAAGGACCAAATTAGTTGAAGCCTCAGTGCCAAGCATTAACTTAAGCTTGTTATACTCATCTTCATATAGTGTGGACACCTATTGGATAGTCAAGTTGTGTAATTAGTAGATGAAGCAAAATTAAGAAGTACATTGGCATGGTTTGAGGCTAAGATTGACCTAAAGAATTTTGAGGAAACTGTATTTAAAGCGGGAATATATCAAAATAATTACATTTTTTTGGAAGTTCAAGTGAGTTTGTGTCCAATGCAGTTTTCACTTATTGAGGATTGCATCTCTATAAAAGTACAATTATTTTTAGTTGTTTCTACTTAAATATAATTTTCTCAATAATTTTTTCAAAAATGCTATACGTTGAATTAGAAATGCTACGTATCTAAACAAATATATAAAAAGGCATCTAAATTTTAAAATTTGTGTAGCATATTCAATACGAATGCGAATCACACCACAATAAATTTAAATTTATATCAAACATTTTTTTAACTGAATTTAAATTTGTGTAGTATATTCAATACGAATGCGGCTCACACCATATAAAAGGCATCTAACTTCTTCTTGAGGTTTTGAAAAAAATTACACCAAACACTCAAATTTGACATAATTATATTGTGTTTTTTTAATTTTTAATTCATATAACACATATATAGCTTCCTGTTCGTCAATCATTCATTAATCGTATTAATAGGAAAAAAAAAGATATTATGATCTATTTTATACTAAAATACATATTTTACTATTGATTATCTGTGTGTTAGTTTTGTTTATATTGTCCATACTAAAAAGGAAGTTGGTATAATTAAGGTATATTTATAGGATTTATTATATTTTTTTTAAACCACAAATGTAGTCTACGTAATGTACTCCCTTTATTTTTTTAAGAAGTTAAAAATAATACCTGGATGCCTCTTTGGCATAAAGCTAAGGCAATAGAATAAGAAACTTTGGATAAAATGCCTCTGAGGAGGACTTGTGTTGTTCCTTTTGGAATGCTATTTAAAACAACAGCAACTGCTAAGCTACTCCCATCCACCACCTTCACTTTGAGCTGAGGGTGCCTTCTTATATAAAGCTCTCCATTCTTATTTAGTTCCTCCCCCTACAACATATGTATATATATATATATATATATAGAGAGAGAGAGAGAGAGTAATCGATTCATATATATCATATTTGCTTTTTTCAACTAAAAATTCAAAATAAGTTCAAAAAATCTTCTTTTATGCTAAGTTTTAGAATACATTCTTCCAACTGCAAATAGAGAGAGAGAGAGAGAGAGAGAGAGAGAGAGAGAGAGAACTTGCCTGATTCATGAGACCTAGACTCAAAACTCTAATGCCTCTTCCCTCAGCTTCCATTATAGCATCCTCAATTAAGCTATTGATTGACTCTCTTTGCCATTGCATCCAGTACTGAGGTGTTAACCAAGAAATGTGATACCCACATGCATACATATAACACTTTTTTTTTTATCAGCAAAAAAGGAGCCTTTAAAGATGGAAAATCATACAAGATATGAGATTACATCAAAAAAGGGAAGGAATTTGGTGAGGAACCAAACCCAAAAGGGAAAAAAAAAAAAAAAGAAAGAAGAAGAACAGACCAAAGAAACATACCAAACAGATTAACAACAAACCAACAGAACCAACCAAAGAAACTAACATACCACCAGCCCACAAAATTCCAGCACAAATCAGATAATCAACCCACATAACACCCACCAACACTCCACATTACAGCGGATCTGCACTCCACATTAGCAAGTGACCACAACAATTCTGGACCACAGCAGAGACAAACACCCAGCCCTTTTATGAGACCAAAACGCAAGGCTGACTTCCTATGGACAAACCTGAATCAAACAGATCTGCCAGCAATCAAACCAGCAGCAGACTGCCTTGATTCAAACCTGGCAACACACAACAAGGCAACACATATCTGATCTTAATTCAGATTAGCAGACTTCCCTGATTCATACCAGAACAGACCAGCAGAATAGATTCTTCACAATACTAATCTGAGGCAGACACAGACTCTCCCCAATGCTAAACCGACTCCCCTGATTCAGATTGGCAGACTACCCTGATTAAAGCTGACTAGAGCTGAAGCACATACACCCCATCTGGCATGAAGCAAAACCCTGATGAGCAAATTTGAACGGCAGATTCTCCCAAAGATAAGAATAGCTTGAACACAAGTGGCAGCTTATCCCAACTGGAAACACCTATAAAATGAGACTGATAAGTATATTACTGAGATGGGTCATGACTTTTGACTCTGTCGAAGAAATGAAACAGAACTTGAAGTCCATGAAGGGTTGGTTACATGATTGGAGTGACTTGGTTGAGGAATGGAAGGAGGGGATGAATATTGTCCAAGAAAGGTTCGTTTGGCTATCATGTTTCGGGGTACCATTCAATCTATGGAACAATAGTACTTTCAGAAACATAGGAAATCTGTGGGGGGAAGTCACTGCAGTGGATGAGGGTACTTCTAAGTTGCTGTCCTTAAATTGTGGGAAGATAAGAATTGCCACCAAGTGCATGGAATCCATTAATGCAACGGTTCACCTGAGTTGCAAGGGGAAGTTTTACCCAGTTAAAGTTTGTGAAGAACAGAGTGTTATCTCGAAGGTGGTTTACAACAAGTGTAAGTGTAATCTGCTGCAGAGTAATGACGATAGTCATAGTTCTAATGGAGGCCTTATTTCTCCAATGCCAGAGGTGGAGATTAATCATGAGGATGATGCGGCTGAGGTGGAGAGCCAGAGAGTTGGTGCGCAGGATAAGGTAGGTGACTTGTTAGTAGGAGGTTCTGAGGCAAAGCATGATAAGTCAAAGGATATGGATAATCCAAATTGCTGGGTCAGCAGGTCTGTGATTCCAGAGACTGTCCCCAGCATGGGAAAGGTAAATTTTGGGGCTGCATGCTTTGACAGGGATGTTTCATCAGTGGAGAGTCCTATGCAAAGTCAACGTGGAGACAACTGTAAAGTGGTGGATGTAATTGTAACCCCGGGTTTTATGAGAAGCATCAGTGGGTCTGAGGTAAATAGACCTGGGCTCAATCTTGAAATATGTCTGGATAAGGCCCAGGAGTTGAAGGGGGTTAATAAGGGGGCCCAAAATGTACCTGATAACAATGGGTTGGTGGGGCAGCCCACAAAGGGTGATTTGGGAGTAGCCACGAATGGGATAGATGCCCAGGTAGGAGCTGCTAATAGCAGTAATAGTGGGGAGTTTAGTCAGTCTGTTTCTCAAGCCCAGAGAAGGAAAACTTGCAAGGAGAAAGCAAAAGGGGTTGTTCAATTCCATGGGAAGCGTAAAGATCCTCTCCAATTTGGAAACGAATCTTCTTTGAATTTGAGAAAAGGAGCTGTCTTCCGTTCAGCTGTTGCGGCAATCTCACTGTCAATGGCTACCAAATCAGGGTCCGAGCAATTGCTACTAAATGAGGCGGAAGATACAATTCAAATTGGCCATGCTCTGGGGCTGAATTGCACTGGAAATGAGGAGGAAGTGTTAAGCAAAATAATAGAGCTGGAAGCTAAGGATAAGGCAAAGCTGAAGATGAGGGATGGGGGAGCAGCTTGAGCTGTTTCTCATGGTGGATTGGTGTGTGTTATTTGTTTCCCTATGAAGCTTCTTTCCTGGAATGTCAGAGGGCTTGGTAAGCCTGTAAAAAGGAGAAAAATAAAAAATCTATTCTTTGAAAGAAAGGTGGATATGGTGCTTTTACAAGAAACTAAAAAGCCAATAGTGAATGAGGAGTTTGTCAGATCACTTTGGCATGGGGATAAGATGGATTTCATGGAAGTAGGTTCTATGGGAGCAGCTGGAGGGTTGTTATGTATTTGGAATACAGATGTCTTTCAGTTGAGGGATAGCTGCTGCACTAGGAACTTCATCATCTTGTCAGGTACCCTCTATTTCAGTTTTGAGTGTGTCATTGTTAATGTTTATGGCCCTAATGATAGTGCTAATAGGAGGAGAGTGTGGGACTCTCTGGCTAGATTGAACCTGTTATATGCAAAACCTTGGTGCTTGGGGGGAGATTTTAATGAAATTAAGTGCATCTCCGAGAGGAAGGGTTGTTCTAGGAGAGACAAAGGAATGAAAGAGTTTAATGCGCTAATTGATAACCTGGAAGTGTATGATATTCCAATGTTGGGTAGGAAATTCACCTGGTGTAATTCGCAGGCTGATGAGAAGTGGAGTAGGATTGATAGATTTTTGCTCAGTTCTGAGTGGATGGATAAGTTCAACTTCAAACTTTAGGGGTTACCAAGAAGGGTTTCGGATCACTGTCCTATTTTGCTCATGGAAGATGAGAGGGATTGGGGCCCAAAACCGTTTAAATTAATCAATGCTTGGACCCTCCATCCTAGTTTCCTAGCATTGATAGAGAAAGTTTGGAAGGAGACTATTGTGAAGGGTTGGAGTCGGTTCATATGTCTGCAAAAACTCAAAGCGCTTAAATTGGCATTGAAAAAATGGAATGT
Organism: Camellia lanceoleosa; assembly: GCA_025200525.1. NCBI lineage: Eukaryota > Viridiplantae > Streptophyta > Magnoliopsida > Ericales > Theaceae > Camellia > Camellia lanceoleosa. Next base: position 55,376,482 of record CM045760.1, read on the forward strand.
TAAGGTGTTTGGAAATGTGGAATCTAAGCTTAAACACCTAGAGGAGGAATTACATGGCTTGGATTTGAAAGCAGAAGAAGGTCCTTTAGCTGATTCAGAGTTAACTCGTAGAAGGGTTGCTAAAGGTGAAGCTTGGAAGTTGAGTAGAATGTTGGAATGGATATGGGTGCAGAAATCCAGAGTGAACTGGTCATTAAAAGGTGACAGAAATACTAAATTTTTCTATATTCTGGCTTCTTCTTGTAACAATAGTAATGCCTTATGCTCTATTTATGTTAATGGGGTTGTCTTGGATGATCCTGAGGCTGTTAGAGCTGCTGTGTTGGTTCATTTTAAGAACCATTTTGCTGAAAGTTGGCCAAGGAGGCCTAGTTTATCTGGCCCTTTCAAATCCATTGGGGGGAATGAGGTTAGGGTGGCTCTTGAAGCTGTATTTTCTGAAGCTGAAATTGTTAGTGCCTTGAAGCAATGTGGAGGTAATAAAGCTCCGGGCCCGGATGGCTTCAATTTGATGTTTTTTAAGAAATGTTGGCAGATTATTAAGAGGGATGTGATTCATTTCTTCAAAGATTTTCATAGGAACTCTAAGTTGGTTCATGGTATTAATAGCTCTTTCGTGGCTTTGATTCCTAAATCTGTTAATCCTTCTTGCCTTAATGATTATCGGCCTATTAGCCTGCTAGGCTCTCTGTATAAAATTCTGGCTAAGGTTTTGTCTAATAGGATTAAGGCTGTAATGCCTAAGATCATTAGTGACTCTCAATCAGCCTTCATTGGGGGTAGGAGTATTTTGGATGGTGTGTTGATCGCAAATGAGATTGTTGATGGTTGGAAGAGGAAGCATAAGCAAGGTATTGTCTTAAAACTTGACTTCGAGAAAGCCTATGATTCAATTAATTGGGAGTTTCTCTTCTCTATGCTTGCAAATTTTGGGTTTGGCGACAAATGGATTAGTTGGATGAGAGAATGCATTCTTTCTGCCAGGGTTTCTGTTTTAGTCAATGGATCCCCTACATCTGAGTTCACACCTCAACGAGGACTTAGGTAAGGTGATCCTTTATCACCTTTCTTTTTTAATATTGTAGCTGAAGGTCTGCATATTCTTTTGGGTAGAGCTCTGCAGCAGGGTTTGATTAGAGGGGTTGTGGTTGGCTCAAATGACTTGGTGATCACTCATCTTCAATTTGCCGATGATACAATACTATTTTGTGAGGCAGAATGTGAGGAGATTGGGAATGTCAAACGGATTTTGAGGTGCTTTGAAGTGCTTTCAGGGCTGAAAATTAACTACCACAAGAGTGTGGTGTGTGGGATAGGCATTAGTGAGGACCTCACTAAAGGTTTTGCTGATAAATTGAACTGTTTGCATCAGAAACTGCCTCTAAAATTCCTAGGGATGCCTTTGGGGGACTGCCCAAGGAGAAGAAGGTTCTGGCAACCGGTGGTGGATAAGTGCAAACAAAAGTTAGCTTCTTGGAAGAGAAGATTTTTATCCTTTGCAGGCAGATTAACTCTGATAAAGTCAGTGCTGTCAAGTCTTCCAATCTACTATTTATCTCTGTTCAAGATGCCAGAAGGGATTGCTAAAGAAATTGTCAGAGTTCAGTCAAGATTCTTATGGGGAGGTGATGAACTTAGAAGAAAAATTCATTTAGTAAAGTGGGAGGAGGTTTCTAAAAGTAAAAGTCAAGGGGGCTTAGGAGTTAAAAGGATCAAACTTATGAATGAGTGTCTTCTCTTAAAGTGGTGGTGGAGGTTTGGGGCTGAAGACAGAACTGGAGTATAGCCACCCATTACCTTCTTCAAAAGCCCTTATGATTGGAGGGGAAATAGCTACTCTCTCTCCTCTATTCACAGCCTGAGCGTAAGACTTTCCCCCTTGTATGAACCCAGAAACTGCACTAGTCTTGCCCCCATTCCCCCTGCGATATGGTTGAGCTGCTGGTCTCTGCTTCGTTTCCATACCTTTACCAAAATCTGCGATTTTTACCTTTAGAACTCTGTTGTCACACCAGAGTCCATGGGCTTTCTGGCAAGCCACCTTGGCTGCTATTGAACATCCATACCGTACGAAACCAAACCTCGATCGTGACAGCTTCCGTCTCTTGTTTGGGATGAACACATCTCTCACAACCCCAAAGTTAGAGAATAGTACATGCAGACTTTTTGGATCCATAGACTCAGGAAGATCATCCACGAATAGTGTCTGAACGACGTCCTCTCTGTCATTGGAACGACTACCTTGACCACCATGTTTGCGCAGCACCGGCCTCCATCCTCCCTCACAATCTCTTGCTTTCATTTTTCTCGACGCTCTCCCTCCAACTAAAAATAAAACATTGAAGGTAATTTCATCGCATACATATAACACTTGCACATAAATGTTTAGTTGTCTTTTTTCTTTTTCTTTTTTTTAATGTTAAAAAATACAGAAATTTTGTTTGGAGGATTGTTTTTCATAATTCTTTATAGAAAATAAAATTTCTAAAAAGAACCCATTGTTTTATGAAACTTCAAAAAGTTATTTTCAAATTTTTTATGAGGGGAAAGCTTCCCCCTAGTCCACAATTGTGAGCTAGTTTCTTCAATTGGGTTCGTGGCTCCACCATGGGAACTTTTGGAAGACAAATATAACAAAATAATACAACTCAATTTAACAAATTAGTCTTCTTTCAATATACAAATGATTTACACATGAAACATACAAAATAAATTGAGGATTATTTAAATGGAGCTCGTAGTAAACGCTAGGAGCCCAATTGGCCAGTCTAATCCACATTTTATGTAGATTGAAAAGAAATTGTTCTCTTTTAATAAATATTCTCTCACAAAATAAAACTAATGTGAAAACTACTTAGAGTTGTGAAGCTTTTGATTGTTTTGATTCTAAAAATATGAAAAACAAAAACAAAAAATAAAAACTCAACTAAACAAACCCTTATTAATGAGAGAAAAATGGATTGAAATGGTAGATCTCACCTGAATGTTATACTTAGGTATAGCCCAAGTTTGTAATTTGAGATTTCCAAAAATATTTCTCTCAACCACAAAGGTTCTACCATAAATCCGTGTAACAATCATGGACCAAAATGTCACGGGCCACATTACCCACAAGTACCATTTGGAGGCCTGAGGCCTAGAGGCAAGGGAGGCGAACCCGAGCCGGAGGTGGTAGATGGACTCCGGTGTTGTCAGATGTGTCAAATGCACTGCATCCGGCGAATCCTCCGGTCGACGGAGTGAGATTTCATATAAGGTGTCCGTAGACTTGTCCAAAGTATCATAGATGTGATCATAGATAGGCATGAAGAGTGAGTAATTGGTTCGAAATTGAGTATGGTGCAAAGAGTGAAACCTGTGACACAAATCAAATAAATAAATAAATAAATAAGTATAGTCAATTATCTAATATTAATTTAGAAATGAAAAATGTTATATACACTAATAAATTATATATATATATATATAATTAATGTACTACAACAGTGTCAAGAAGCTTCGGATTAAAAGATACAAGTTAATTTAATAATGTAATAAGTGTCACATCAATATGGAAAAATGTTTATGACATTTTTTTATATATTAGAAACGAACTTGTCTCTAGTTTGTTGAAGCCCATAAAACTTATCATGAGTCTTTACTCGATAATTTGAACTATTTATTATTTAGATCACAATATAAAAAAGGTGTTTTAGTTCAATAAGGTCTATAATATTAGGATTTTCTAAGATAAAGAACATGCAACATTTTCATAGTAAATGAGGTCCCTTAATATTTTTACAGAGAAATTTCAGCTTTTCAAAAACAAAATTCAAATAAAATTTCTCTATGACAAGTTGAAATTTCTATAATTATATACCCAAAATTTGAGATTGATATTTCACTAATTCTCCCTATATAAGAAAAAATCAAACAGTTTTGGTGACAATTCCCAACCATTATCCCCACCCAACTTAAGGATGAGATCAACAACTTTATTTATTTATTTATACACACACATACATATATATATATATATATATTATGTAAGATATTATGTACTAGTTTACTTGCATTAGATTGAGTTTTTACCGCTCAAACAAATCTGTCAAAATAGACTTATTCTCAACAATTTGTGGTCCCAAAAATTTTATTAGCGAGTAGAGTCGAATTTAAAACCTTAAAAAGAATAAACTTCCAAATCCCAAATGGATTTGGGGTGGCTGCTATACGATTGCTGTGTAGCAAAATGGGCCTATTTTGATATTTCGAATCGTTCATATTTTAGAATACATCAAGTAAAACATGGCTGTAAAAGATCAAGTTAAAGAGAAATCGTTTATCTATTTATTCACTCATATTTGTATCCACTTAAATACTTTAAATCATTATTATTATTTATTTTTGTAGATATAAATGTGATTGGATGAATGGATAAACGATATCCGATTAACTTGATTTTTTGCAACCATGTTTTACTTGATTTATTCTAAAATGTGAACGATTCGGATTGTCGAAATGAGTCCCAAAATGGGCCCATTTCGCTGCACAGTAATAGCTACTACAACAGCCACCCCAAATCCATCCCAAATTTCATCAATCAAGTCAAACCCTTTGGAGGCAAGACCAACAACTTTAATACATACAAACATTTTAAATTGAGCAATGCTAGATATCTTAGAAATTCTACTAAAATTTCTATTAAATGTCTCATATGGGTATGAAACTTATACCATATGGATCACGTACTCATATAAGATATTTGATAAAAATTTTAATAAAACTTTTAAGATTTCTAAGCATTTTTATTTTAAATTTGTTTCATTTGTAATTCTGAAGTCCAAATAAATCTAGTGGCCCCACACTAAATAGGTTACACCCTCACAGCCAGCGTCCCCAGAATTGTTCAATTTGATGACAACTTAGTCTTAAATACAAATGAAACAAATTTAAGTACACTTCTTTAATTGCATGACCAGTAAGATTGTCACATAAACAAAATCAAGGTTCAGTTTCGGTCTAGTCTGCAATCGGATTGGAGCGTATTGTTGAGTTTGTGAAGGTCCACCACGGATCACATTTCAATAATCCAAATTGTTCAATGTGTAAAACTCATCAAGTACTTTATTATTATGAAAAAATCACGTTGATCGAATATCAATAACTATTTGATCAGACCATATTTTTGTCACTGGTACATATAATTTTCAAAAAAGATTGTTGACAAAAATCTAATCCGATCAAGTAACTATCGATATCCGATCAATATAATTTTTTACAGGAATAAAATACTCGACGAGTTCTACACATTAAACGGTTCGAATTATCAAAATAAAACCTGTGATGGCCCCATAGGCCCAACAGTACCGTCTAATTCACTTTGTGGATCGAAGACAAGCGACTCCAAAAATCAAAATCAAGCTACAATTTGCGATTCCCAGCAACATTAAATTCAACAACTAATTGGACAAGATGATACAATATAGCTTGTCAAATATAGAACAGGCAATTGGTCTAATGATTTATATAATTGTCTTTTAAAATAATAAGAAAGTCAGAAATTTAATGTTCAAATTGATACAAAAATAGCAACTATGTCATTCTAATCTAACTCACTAACTTCTAACATACTATCATATGACACAAAAAAACAAAAAAAAAAAAAAAACAAAACAAAACAAAACAAAAACAAAAACTTGTTGAGTATAATAGTGGCCACTACAACAAAAAGCATCATTGGCGACTAAAAAATTGAATTTCGTCGCTGAAAGTTGCACAAATGGCGACTAAACTGGATTTAGTCGCCAAAAATCAAGACTTTTGCCGACTAAAATGAATTAGTCGCCGAATACAGCAGTTTTAGCGACTAAACTGTTTGTTGGTCGCCGAATGTAGCAGTTTTAGCGACTAAAGGTTGTTTGGTAGCCAAAAGTGATGGTTTTTGGCGACTAAAATAATTTAGTCGCCAAAAGTGATGGTTTTGGCGACTAAAAAACTGTTTAGTCGCCGATTATAGGTGTTTTGCCGACTAACAGCATTTTTGTCGCTGAAAGTGCAAAGTTTTGGCTACAAAAAAAAGTTTAGTAGCTAAAAACTATCAATTGCCGACTAAAACTCTGTTTAGTAGCCAAAAGGCGACGTTTTTGGCGACTAAAACCAGATTTAGTCGCCAAAACTGCTTCATTGTAGACGGAAGTCCATTTTTTAGCGACAAAACAAATAATTAGTAGCCGAAAATTAGTAAATTGGCGACTAAAAATTTATTTTAGTCGCCAAAAGTGGCCTATAATTTTTTTTAGTAAATCATTTATTTTTTACATAAATTATATTCAATATATTTAATTATATTTAAATATATAGTTTATGTATTAATATTGTGAAAATAATATATAAATAATATAAGTTGCGATAATATTCGCGTGAGGGTTGAGTGGTATAGTGGGCTAGTGTGTTGTGTTAAGGCTTGGCAGGTGGAGGTCACAGGTTCGAAACTCGTGGGGAGCTCCTGAGGCAGCATAGTGGTGTATTTTTTTTTTTTTTTGACAAAGGCTTTTGGCGACAAAAAACTTTGGTCGCCAAAAGAGTGGCAATTGTATAAATAATAAAAAAAAATTTAACTATTGGCGACTAACATTTTAGTCGCCAAAGGTATAATTTCCAAAAATGGAATTGAGTATTGGCGACCAAACCTTTAGTCGCTAAACATCTGCCTTTTGCCGACTAAAACACAGATTAGTCGCCGAAACCTTCTGCGACCGTTTATTGGCGACAACACCGGCGACCAAAAAAATTAGTCGGTGAAGGTTAAACAGCGACTTTCGGCGACTAAAAATGGACCTTTGGCGACTAAAAATTTAGTCGCCAAAGGTGTATTTTCTTGTAGTGCCGGCATACAAATTTTGCCGGCATACAAATGTCATTAATATTTAATAAAGTTCTTCATCACATAAAGTGATATGTAAAATATAACCATTATAAGATTACTCTAAAAGTAGTGTACACAAATTGTTTTACGAAAGTTTAAAAAAAATATTTAAAATAGTATCCAAATCCAACTTTTGTGTAGTGTTGCCCACCAGAATGAATGTGATCAACATTATTTTCCCAATTAAAATTTTGTATACATTTTCTGAGTTTTTTATAATTATTTTTTTTTTTAAATAAATGATAATCAATGTGCCTATGAGCATTAGTTTCCATGGAGATTAGGGTAAAAACTGGTTTATAAATGAGTAACGTCATACAAGAAATTTTTTACAAATTGTATGGCAGTTGTTCCTATTATTTAATTTCTGGGTCTTATTTCAAATATTGACTTTATCATAATACATCATATCAACTTATAAAAAAATCTACTCTTTCTGTCAGTGGCGTAGTCAGGAATTCAGTACAGAGGGGGCACAAATGAATGATAATTTGGTTCCATTTTTCTAAAATTACTTTTCAAAAAATTCTACTTTCTTATTTTCCGTGTTTTTTTTTTTATTTTTACTGATTTTTTTAATATTTTAAGCAATTTTTTTTTTTTTTTACTTTTTAGACATACCTACATAAATATATCTAAAAAGTAAAAAAATTATGAAAAAATCTTTTAAAAATTCACTAAATACCAAAAATATTATTAAAAAAAATACGAGAATTCAGTACATTTTTTTGTATTTTTATGTATTTATTAACTTTTTAAAATATTTTTTCACAAATTTTTTTATTTTTTAGATACATCTAAGTAAGGTGCATCTAAAAAAGTAAAAAAAAATGTTTAAAATTTTAAAAATATTCACTAAAAAAAAAAAGCAAAAATTAAAAAACTCAATTTTCAAAAAAATTAATCCAAAAAACTCAAACTAAACACACTGATTAATTTTTTTTTTCATAATAAAAAACAATGAGATATTATTAAACTTAAATGTTAAGAGTTCATTTGGATAAATGTGAATTTTAAATTAAAGGATTTGTTATTAAATTTTATACAAATTTTGAGGAGTAACTATTTTATAGGTGGATTGGAAAATTTAAAAAGAAGATACGTTGAGACAGAAATGATATATTTTAGTAAAGAAATTCTATAAAACATACCGTAAAAAAAGTGTCTATCATATGTCGCAAATATGATATTCGTGGTCAGTAGTTATAACATATTATAGTATTAGATATAATTTAGTTATAACTTCTTGTGTTTGTTATTTTAGTTATGACTATATATCAAGTAATAGTTAGTTATGACTCATGCTGATATTAGTTATGACCTATTGTAATTTTATTTTATTTTATTTTTTATAATTGAAGATGTGTTGCTTGATTATAATTTATATAGTGGTCATTTTAGTTATGAATGGAAAAAAATACATGAAGGATAAACTCCACATGTTAAATGTAACTAATAATTCAATAAATTCTATATCTTCATTGAAATTTATTATGTTTGCATGTCAATAATGATAGACATCACCATTATATTAAAATTTTTATTGATAATAATATGACTTATTATAGCCTCTTTATTTTCAATCAAAATAACCACTATTGTTCTCATAATTTTAAAAATATCATTCACACTTCACTTTAAATAATATTTTTATAATTTTTTTATTTGATATATTTTCTTTATGTTTAAAAAAAAATTCTCAAAACTGGGGGGGGGGGGGGGGGGGGGGGGGGGGTGGGGTTTACCTGACCCCTGAGCCCAACATGGTTCCGCCCCGCCCTTGCTTTCTGTTATAATTTCTGAGTCTTATTTCAAATATTAAGACTTTATCATTAAACATCATGTTTTTCTTGTGCCTAGTAGAAGGATTCTTTTATGTTTATAGAGAAAACTTAACTCTCCTTTTTATTTTGATAAAAAAAAATTAAAAAAAAATATATTTTTCTATATTTGGTTAAGTTCTTAAAGTTAATGAACTAGTAGTTGTATTAATATTAATAGTATTGGAATGCCTGCGGTGGTAAAAGTGGCGGTGATGATAATGAGGACAGTAATAGTGTTAGTGGCATTAAAAAGATTTTAATTTTGAAAGGTGAAAAATATTTTCTATTTAATTCTTTTTTTGTTGCAAAACTATAAAATAAATAAATATATATATATAATAATAATTATTTATCTATTTTTGATAGAATATTAAGAATTAATAAGTTAGATAACAACAAAAGCCTTAAATTCGCTCCATCAACTCAAACCATAAATTTATGTCTTTCTCACTGTTTCAAAAGACAATTAGATAGACTATTGAACTAACTTTTTATTTAAATTTATTTTTCATTGTAAAATTATAAAATAAATATATATAATAATTATTTATTTATTTTTGATAAAATATTAAAGATTAGTACATTAAATTCTAGCCAAAAAATTAAAATCATTCTGTCAATTTGTTCAAAAAAAAAAAAAAATCATTGAAGGTTGAATGCGCATGATTTGTGCACACATATATAGCCATGTGCAGGTGAGGCTGTATGGCATGGTTTTAAAAATCGGACTGGACTGGCCGGTCAAGGTACACCCACTGAATCGGTCATAGTAGAAAACCGGCCTGTTTTGAGAGAACTGAGAAAACCGACGGTCGACCCGGCTCCAGTTCATTGGGTTGATAAAATGAATTTTTTGTATTTTTTTCTTTTATCCTTTCTTTCTTTTCTTTCTTTTTTATTTTATATATATATATATATTATATAATAAAAATTTAATTAGAAACTCTCTTTTAAAGGTCTTCTCTTGTGAGGAATCCCATTGAGAGCTTGAAATTATTGTGAAAGTTTCTATCTATTTATAAGAAAAAAATTCTTTCAAAAAAACTCAAGAAATCTATGTGAGATTCAATCAAATTTATCGGAGGAAAACTTAAAATTTTCATATCCCTTCAAAATTTTTGCTCTTCTTTCAATCAAATTATTTGAATTAAAATCATATAGAGGGAATATTGAATATTTAATTTCTTCTTCCAAAATTAAAATTAATAATATTTTTAAATATATTTTTATATTTTTTAACAAAAAAAAAGTATTAAGAGAAATATTTATGATTATTAAAATTTTTAATTTATAATTTTATTACTTATATTTTTATTTAAATATAATTTTAATATATTTATGACGTCACGGTTTGATTCCGGTTCAACCCGACGATTGAACCGGTGACCCGTTCATCCGATCATTTTTCCGATTCACTCACATGTCTAATTTTTAAAATATTGCTGTATGGTTAGTTGGCGGAGTGAGGAATGATTATTGGATGACTAATTTGATGCCACACAGGAAAATGTTTGACCTCATAAAAGGACTTCTATGATTTTTATTGATGTATTGATTATTGATATATTTAAATTTTTTTTAAAAATTGTGTTTAATAATAACCTGAATAGTTTAAATTATTTTAAAAGATACAGAGATTGTTTTGTTTGATTATTGGATAACTGATCTGATGCCTCATAAATGACAAAAATGTCTGATTTTAGCTGGACTAGTAACTAGTGGTAGGTGTACGTTTTATTAATGAAAAAATTATGGACAAGTTATTAATAGATTGTTGTTGTGCCTCATAAATGACAAAAATCTCTGATTCCTTGGCGCAGTGAGAAATGATTATTGGATGACTGATCTGATGCCTCATAAGTGACAAAAATGTATGATTTTAGCTGGACTAGTAACTAGTGGTAGGTGTACGTTTTATTAATGAAAAAATTATGAACAAGTTATTAATAGATTGAATTTAATTTTTATAAAATTTTATTAAAAATTAGTGAAGATTTTTTATAATTAATTTTTTAAATTATCAATATTTTTAAATTATCATTAAAAATTAATAATAGTAATATTTTTAATACCCCTCTGTCCCAAAATAATGGTCCCTTTTGGAAAATCTAACTTTTTTTGATATTACAATCACTGCTTTTAAAAAAAGTTGATTTTTCAAAATTATCCTTTTGATAGTACATTTTTTGGAAATATCAATGTCATAATTGTACTTTTTATATTGTTTATTAATTTAAAAGAATGGCAAAATAGGAAATTTATATTATTTTTGTATTTGATTTTTGAAGGGGGACTAATATTTTGGGACAATAAAAAATAGAATAAATGACTAATATTTTGGAACGGAAGGAATAGTGTTTAATAAAAAATTACCATTAATGTTCATAAAATCTATTAGATAATAAGTCTACCTATTAATACTTAAACAAAAAATACCTCAAAAATTAATAATTTCACATGCCAAAATATTATTATTGCATACTCTTTTATATCATATCGAATTGTCACTATATCCAAAATAATAAAATTAAACAAGGTTGTTCTAACAAACAAAAATGAAAATTACTTCTTCTACTCTTTCTTTTTTTCAAAAAAAATAAAATAAAATAAATACAATTGACATTGTGGACCCCATCGAGAAATAGATATAATAAAGCCTCATTTGAAAATATATTATTTTAGTAATTTTTGATTTTTTAACTAAAATATGAAATAAAAAAACTTATATGTCTAGAATGATTTTTTAATTTTTTACAAAAGATGTATAAAAAGTAAAGAAAAAATAATTTTTTTGATTTTTTGTATAAATTATGAACTTTTTATTTTTTTTTAGCAATTTTTTGACTTTTAAATTAAAACTAGAATAAAGATTGGGACCCCATTTCCGCCACCCCTTTTGACCCCATTTCTTTTTTGATTGGTCACTTTTTCTTTTTCTTTTTCTTTTTTTTTTTCTCCTCCAATCACCACCCACCACTTGTGTGTGGGGGTGGTGGGGGTTGAAGTTTGAGGAGATCTAAATCACTGTTGTTAAAACTAATACTTTCCAGACGGCGCTAAGACTTTGTAAAAATTTAGCAATTTATCAAATTTCACATAAGACATAATATTCAATTGTTAAGATTAAGTTATTAAATAGGGGAAATTTAATAATTATTGTTTAAAGTTTATTGTAGGCTTCACTAAAATATCTACTAGCTTATATGTGATGAACAAAAATCATCGACACTTACATTCATAAATGTGTTTATTTGTACAAGTGATAATAAAGACAAAAAATATAGGATAAATTATAAACACATCTTTTGAGTTTTACTTAAATTATAAATTATTTCTTGTTGTTTTAGAAATTGTATTATGCTCCTAAGATTTTTAATTTTATAACAAATAGATCATTTTATTAATAAATCATCAAAGTAATTAATAGTTTTAATAATGTTAAAATTTTATTTCAATTAATAATTCACATAATTTTATTATTGTATAGATGAACAGTTAGAAATTTTACTTTTTTAATTAATTCTGTTAAATAAAAAATTTCGACCGGGAGGTATTTATAATTTTCTAAACCACAGAAAGCAATTTGTATTTTAAACAAATCTCAAAAGATGTATTTATAATTTACCCAAAAATATATGAACTTGTAGAAATTGTCAAAAAAAATTATTTTAAAAAGTGATACATGAACCAGACTATATAATTGTATTAAGCAAAAGTTAATTTTGGTGTTCAAACATTTGTTTACTTCTCCTTATATTATATATCTCTCATTTCTCTGTTTAAAACAAAAATAAAAATTACTAAAAAAGTACACAAACTTGAAATCTTAACTTTGAATTTAAGAAACAAAATGCTTACTATTTGAGCAACATATTTATTGTGATATTACTTTCTTTATCATTTATTTTTATTTAAAATGAACCTCAACCTCTCAATACTTTTTCTTCCATATTTTTCTATATCTTTAGCTACATGTAGATAGAAAAGAAAAAATTTTAAAATACAGAAACCGATTTTAGAACCAAACAGGACCCTTACTTATAAGATGAGTCCTATACTCATACATGAAATGGTTAAGTCTGAAAAACTAAAATGAGATTCTATTCAAATAAAAAAATCGAGAGAGGGAAAGAGAGACTTACGAAGGAGTATAGATGAGATATTTGAAGGGAGGGAAGAGGGAGAAGAGTCTCTTGGGGATGAGCTCGAAGTTGCAGTGACCTAAGTTGTTCATGAAATCAATGAAAAAAACATAGCCAGCTAAGGATGCAATTGAGACAGTCCCAGTAAACACAGTAGTCAGCATTGGTATTGCAAACAGCATAAAGTATGCAATGTGCTCCCCAAATGGATGAATCACAGCTGCCATCACATCCAGATACATATCTCATTAATAATTAATGCTATCAAAATCTTGTAATTTTAATTTCTAAAAAATTGGGAATTCTGCATAATTTTATTTTGTTATTACTAAAATATTACATCATCATTAACACATGGTGTTATTAACTAATCTTAAAACATCATATAGGCAACTAAATTGCACTACATAAATATAATTATTTATCTATTTAACTCACTAACTCACACATGTGCATAGTGGGTTATTTTGTCCTTACATGGAAGCAAAGATGGACACAAAAATATATTTTAGAATAGGTCAAAATAAGTATAGTGAAAAAAATATATCTTTTAGCAAAAGGGAAAATTTACTAATTAATAACTTAATAATGAAATTCGAATATATACTATTACATTAAATAATTTGGGATTATTTTTTTATACATTAGAAGAATACTTATGCAATGTAGGAAACTAATAGAAGAATTTTTCAAAACCTTAAGAGTTATTCTACATAATATACAATTATTCATAACATAGAGAGTTAATTCATAATTTCAGTAAGTTAATGGGGGTATGGCCACCCCTTAACTTCACCTCTACATGGAAAGTTATAATCGAATGGTAATACCACATCTTATCAATCACCTCCCATGAATTTATAAGAATCATCATAAATAAATAAATAAATAAATAAATAATTTAAAAATACTCAATCCAATTCACAATGGACTGGCTCATAGGCCTACCATGGGTTCCACTTTTGAAAAGTAAATCACTAAGTTTTTTTTTCAACAACGACGGAGGGCCCATTTTTTAGACTCCCACAATTTCCTTTAAATTTTCACTATTGATGGTGTGGGCCCCATACATACATGAGTAGGTCCCATACATATATCAATGGTAGAGATCCAAAGAAGGTTGTGTGGGTCAGCACAAAGTGAAGGTCTCAAGCATTTTTCTTTTTTTTACCTCTCATTTGAAGATCATGTGATGAAATCGTTTAGTAGAATTATTAGATCAATTTGATTCATTTATATATATATATATATATTTTAGGTAGATGATATGTGCATTTGTCTTTAAAATATATATAATTGAATTATCAAAGTGAGTCATGTGATAGACCTCGGACTCAAATTGGAGACGTAAAATTCCAACTAAATATTCAGTGACATATAGCAACCTAAATAAAACAAGAGTATAGATGCTTAGAGAGAGAAAAAATATTTAATGTGATCTTACATGAAATGGGCTCAGTGACAATGGAGGAATGGTGGTGGGAATGATAGCGAGAGTAAAGATAATGATGGTGAAGAGCTCTGTGGAGCCAGTAGTAAAGGAACTCCACTGGTCCCATATGCAGCAAAATTGTTATGATAACACCATCTGTTCTCCAAATAGGTAGGTGAGAACCACCCTTGAGTGCGATGTTACCTACGTAGAATAGTGTCCCATTCAACAAGATTTGGTCATCCCTGCCAAACCAACCAACCAACCAACCATTTTGTGAGCCTTATTAAAAAAAAAAATTAAAATAAATAAATAAATAAAATTTGAGTTGCAGGTACATATAAGGGAATGGCTTCCACTCACTTGAAAAAATAAATTCTAAAGTATTGTTGGGTCTTCATGGACCCACCTCAATAATTTACATTATTCATTTCAAAATGCTCATCAAAAAGATTATCTTTACAAATAATTAGATTGTTTGCGTAACCATAATCACATATTTGGATCACATTTATCATAAATATAAAAAAAATAGATGACAATTATAATTTTGATTAAGGACTATTTATTATTTTGAAGACAAATTCAATCTAATAATGCTTCTACAATATTTCGATTAATCTAAATTTTTACAATGATGATCTTCTCAACAAGCCCTTTAATATGAATGATTCGGATTATCATGCAATAAATATAATATATCTATATATAATCAAGTCATCCAAATTATAGAAATATTTTTTTATGTGAATTATATCAAAAAAGTTAAGAATCATGTAAAATTGTAAAGAATTTTATCCTGAAAAGTAAATATATTTCACATAAATTTTTTGGGTTCATAACATTATTATAAATATATTTTACCTTTCTCAGTTATTATTAAATATCATGTTATTTTCTCAACTTTATAACCGTCCTTAGTTTCACTTTCATCCCTTTAAAAGGGGGACATTTTGCAATTTTTTTTATAGTTGAGGGTTCTAAATGTATGATTTTAAAGTAAAGAAGAATAACATAATATTCAGTAATAATTGAAAGGATAAAATGTAATTAACCTTTTGTTCTTGTTTCCTTTTTTTAAAATATCACGTCTAAACCCAAATAGAGAACTTAAACCCGTCTTAATATTTGATTTTGTTTTTGTTTTTAGAATTGTCCTACCAAAAAACGTAACAAAAGTTCCTACTATTAAAAGGCTGGCTTCCATCTAACTTTCATATATATATATATATATATATATTGTGTTGTGTGGTGTGCCCTTGAGGACCACTCATTGTAATTGCTAATTCATTTTGTTGAGTTTTCAAATTTGGTTTTTGATTCTTTTCTTTTTGGGGACTGAAATAATTTTTTAAAATATCTTTTTTTTCAATATTTATTTTTATCATATTAATTCCAAATTTTTTTAAAAAAAAATCAGAAATAAAATTTGAAAACTTAACAAAACAGTATTAAAAATAAAAAATAAAAATAAAAATAAAAAGAAGAAAAACACAAAACAAAAAGTGAAAAATTAAACCTCACCTAAAATTAATCTAATTCACAAACTCCGCGCACTAGGCCATAAGCCGTGTTTGGTTTGGTTTTCAATTTTTTTTTTTTTAAATCTAAAAATTATATTTGTTAAAAAAATTAAAAAATTAAAATATAAAAAACACTTATCATTTTTATATAGTAACATTTTTTTGTAGGACAAAAATAATTTTAAAAATTTTAAATATACATCTTTTATATTTATTTTTTAAAATAATTTCTAATTTTCCAAAATAAAATCTAGAAAGATTTTCAGAGAATGAAACCAAACATAAAAAATCTTCTAATTATTTGTTGTTGTTTTCTTTTTGAATTTATTAATTTATTAAAGACAAAATTTCATAAAAAAAGCCTAATTGAAATAGAACCATTCCGAATATTAGAACTACGCACTCTGTTTGGTTTAGTTTTTTATTTTTCATATTTCTTTATCTTTAATTAAATTTTTTTCAAATTTTTTTTTATCTTTAATTGAAATGGTCTAAATTAAAAATAAATAAATTATGTTAAATTGATGAAATTAAAATTTTAAGATTTATTTTGTTACGACAAACAAAGTTTAAAACCCTTTTCATAATTTTTCCATAATTAAAAATAAAAAATTGAATCACTACAAAAGATTAAGATTTTAGAGACAAAATTATTTTTTAGGAACTAAATATTTTTATTGCGAAAAGTGTCGTTATATTTTTAGCAACGAAAATTAGACATTAGTGATGAATTATTATCTTTTTGGGATCAAATTTTTTGTCTCAAAAAATAAACCATTTTGAGACCAAATTATTTTGTTCCTAAAAGTTCATTTATTAGTGATATTTTCAACATTTTGTAACTAAAAGCGTTGTTTTTAACTTTTTAACGACTATCCTCATAAAGATAGAAATTGGTCTCTAAATATTTTTTGCAATAAAATTTTCACTTTTAAATACCATGTACTATATATTATAGTGAATCTTAAAACCAAACAGAATGATGAAGACTCAGAATCACATTCTCATTCCGAACACTCAAATTTGATCATGCATGTGCTCATGAATGATGTGTAAAAATAAGAAAAAATTACAACTCAGTGATAGTTTTACAAAATAATTACAAATTCATGAAAAATCTTAAGATTTTAATTATTAATGCACATAAACTTTACCACTAATCTGAAATTATTTTTAAAAGTTTAAAATAGTAATTGTCCTAAAAATAATTAGAGAGAGAGAGAGAGAGAGAGAGAGTACAGACCAGTTGCTTTCTCTGTCAACTTGCTCAAAATCAATGGTCTTATCTACAATCCTGTTGGTGCCTTTGGCAGTTCGGTAGCGAGAGAGGCTGATCCAGATTTGGTTGTGAAGCATTCTTGACATTAGAAATGGGAATATCAGCAAATTGCCTAAGTCCCTCTCTTTCTCATCCTTCACCATGTATGAGTATATGCTATGAACCACCCATGGTGCCAATACCATGTACTATATATTATAAAACCAAAAAATAAAAAAAAAATGAATGTTAGTAACAACAATAGAAGAGGTTTTTTTTTTGTTTTTTTTTTCCGTATACTAAAAAATAGAATATCACTAGTTTGTAACCTACGATAATCGAACCGTTCAGTTTATGTCACTAGTTTGATGAAAAAATGATGTCTTAATCATTAAATTCAATAAAAATTGGTATTTTAAAAACATTTTGGGCACCTACATTTAATGTAATGACTAAAAATACTTTCATTTCCACTGATTTTACTACAAAAAGAGACAAATAGCTTTGATTAAAAATAAATCAAAATTAAAAATACATGGCCTATTTTGCTACAATGGTCAAATATTAGTTTTTTGTTTTGGTAATATAACCTCAAAATTATATTTATTTTTACTTTTATTTTTAAGAAAAAAAAAATTATAATGAGATTGATTATATTTTATTTTTTTTCAATAATGATTTACGTATAAAATTGTAAAAATTAAACAAAATGAATAATCAAAAGTGGAGACTTATTGTGAGTCGAACAGGTCATGACTAGACTGTTCAATTCAAATTAAAAACTGCAAGTAGTAAGTTCACACAATCTAATAATAAAAGACTAGAAAAATAACAATATTATGCATTCAGAAAAAATATTTCAAAAAATATTCTAAAGATAAAATGTGTGGAATATATATGACCCCCACTATATTAAAATTAAATTTACATCATGTATTTTATTTTCAGAAAAAGTGTTTTTCAAAAGAAATGAGCTATTCTGGTTCTAAGCCAATGGTAGTGTACCAAGTCACAGAAGTAAGTGGAGCAGTGGATTTTATTTAGAAAAATCACATGTCAGAGAAATTTATAAAAATTAATTAAAAAAATTATAATTTTACTTTTTAATAATGAAAAAATTATCACTAAATTAAAAATATTTTTTCAAAAAATTTAAAACATTTATTCGTTCCTGTCCTTACCCTCCACAATTTCTGTCCCTTAAATTACTTCATTATCATATAATAATATTTCATTTCTAATTGAAATGAGTTGACAGTAAGGGACTCATGGAGATTCAGAATTGACCATTTTTCTATGGAGTAATACTAGATATCATATATTTATATTTACAAATTTATCTATATAATAATGTGGTATGAGTGTTGAGTTTACCATCATTACATGTGTAACAAATCAAAAATTAACACATATTCTGCTATATCAATGTGGATACTTTTTGAAAATCTTCAACATTTTCCTTTTCTATGTCACAACTACCTCATTAAAACAGAATAATAAATATGGGAAATTTTATACCTAGTTATCCCGTTTGTGATTTTTTGTTATGATCTAGGGTAGTGTTAATTATGATTGATTATAGTGTTAATTATAATTCATTCTGATATTAGTTATAATCTAATGTGTTTATTATTTTAGTTATAATTGCAAAAGTCTTTGATTATACCTCATGTGGTATTTGATTATGATTCATTATATATATATATTTTTTCCAATTATGACTGAAAATGATTTAATTGTGACATTTATCATAATTTCATATGGTACAAAGAATGTATATATTCTAGAATGACCATAATGTAGTAAGGAAAAAATTCATACAAAATTTTCATATATAATAATATGATTCAATGTGCACCTTTCACTTAAAAAAATATAATTATATTTCATTCACATTTTATCTATATTTTCTTTTTCTAATTCTAAATACTTAATTAAATTCATAATTCAAATACAATCTTAGAGAACAAAGAGAATCTAACTTACAAGAATATTTAACATAGATACAAATGTAACAGATGCAACATATTTATATGTACCTACATAGGGTAAGCATGATGTAATATGTGTATGTGAAGCAGTTAGATTAATTATGATAATTACTAAGTTTAAATAGTTAGATCTCAAAGGAATAATACAACAAATTGAAACGGAGAGATGCCTTCCTCTAAAAATATATAGAGTAAAAAATAGAGAGAACACATATCATTTTCTTATCTGCAACAAATGAATAGAATAACTAGGTATATATGCATGCACTGGTGGGACAGGAATACCTTGAAGCTTCCAAGGTGTTTCCATGGCCAATCAGTGAGCACTCCAGGTTTAGAAGCCATACTTCCTCTTTCTCTCACTCCTCTTCCTTTATCTTCTACTCCAATATATTATATATAGAGCTTCACTCCAATAAATGTCTACACTTACCTTTGCCAATTGTCATGAATGCATTCTCTACAGATATTTTCCAACACTTGTCCATTAAACTTACTGACTTTCTCACAGCTGTGACATTAGTAAATTTGTCTTATCCTCACAAAGAAAATATACATACATATATATATATATATATACGAATCGCTCAACTACTTGAGATTCGTCTTTTCTTTTTAATTTTATCATTTTATTTTGAATAATTTACTAATGGTGGCCTATAGGTTGAGTGAAGGTTTTTTCATAATTACGCAAACATTCTTGGTCAATTATGCAACAGGTTTTTTTCGTAATTACACAAATATTCTTAGTTAATTATGCAACAGAATTTTTCATAATTACATAAATATTCTTAGTCAATTATAAAGAGTGCTGCTATTAGCACCCCAAAAATTATTTGGGATCCCCCAATTTTTAACCTCTTTTTTTATTACAATAATAACCTCAAATAAAATTACTAAAAAAGACATCATTAATTTTGAGACATCCCATCTCACAATTAAATCTACACACCTACTACATCATGAATTATGATTTATGAGAGTACCCACCTTCATCACCACCCATCCATCTTTCCCAAATCCCATCTTCAAAACATACCCACCCTCAAAACCTTGAAAACTCTTTGGCGGCAATATTCCAGCTGTAACAGTGACAACCATTTGATTACCTACATTTTTCCGGCAATGGCAATATTCCGGCAGTAACATTGGCAACCCTTTGGTGGAATACAGGCCCAAATATTACTTATTTGTTCAGAATGGTATTCCTGAACAAATAAGTAATGTTCAAGAATGCAAGTCTGAATATGAAAATTTCTTAATACATTAAACGATCAAAATTGTTAACATTTGTAGAAGTTTTTATTTTTTCAAGGTCGGGAATGCAGGCCCGAACGTTATTTATTTGTTTGGGAAGGCATTCCCCAACAAATAAATAATGTTCGGTAATGCAGGTCCGAACATGAAAATTTCCTAACAGATTGAACGGTCAAAATTGTTAACGCTTGCAGAAGTTTTTATTTTTTCAAGTTCAGAAATACAAGCCTGAACATTACTTATTTGTTTGGGAAGGCATTCTCGAACAAATAAGTAATGTTCAGGAATATAAGTCTGAACATAGAAATTTCTTAATACATTGAATGGTCAAAATTTTTAACACTTGTAGAAGTTATTGAAAGTAGCCCAAATCCATTATCAGGTTCAAAAGTTATTCCTTCATCATGTAACTTTGATAATATTTATGCGTAATTCTCTGCTGAACTCACAATTTTATAATATCAACCAATAAAACCAACCAAACTACTTATTATATTTTTTTTCCCACATGAGGAGAAATTATTATGAGAAAACTAAAAAATTATGTATATATAGAGAGAGCGAGAGCGCATACCAACTGTGACAATGATAAATGAGGCAGAAGAGACAATAATCACATTGGCTCTTCTTTTTCTTGGTAAGTTTTGTTAGGGTTTTTCGGAAGAGGGATTTTTTTGGGGGTGTGGGTGGTGTGCATTCAATTTGTGGAATATTTTCACAATGATAATTTTGGTATTATTTGGGAGGAAAGAAATTTTGAGGGTTTGAAAATTTATAAGTTAGAGGCCAAAGAAATGAGGAATTCAAAATAATTCATGGTATGCTAATAGCACCACTCATTATAAAACAAGTTTTCTGGTAATTACGCAAAATTCTTAATCAATTATGAAATATAAATCTTTTATTTTTTAACAAATTACAAATACATTCAAAAAAATTGTTTAAAATATGAATCGGTCCTATAATATTAGAAATTATAACTATTGTATGTTATAAATTTTAATTTAAAACAATACTCAGTGAGAAAAAAAAAAAAAAAAACTATTCTTCTATGTAATAATCAATTATCAAAGTTATTTATTAAAAAATATTTCTCATATCATTAAAAACTGTTAATTGACTTAATGATTTATTTATTAACAAAATGGTTAACTAAAAAATATTTTTCATATCATTAAAAATTGTTAATTTACTTAATGATTTATTATTAATAAAATTGGTCATTTGTTATGCGAGTATGCTTTATGTATTAATAAAATTAGTCATTTGTATATATATGTATTTTCTTACGTTTATTTATTAGTTCAGTGAATTATCTTAATAGTTTTTTTTAGATGGAAGAATTATGTTAGTATTTATTTATATTTTTCTATTGAGAAAAGTTACACACCATAATTTTTATTTTAGATTCGGAAGAAATGTTAAACACTCGTAAATTTACCCCAAATGATATGGTAACAGAATTTGAATTTACATCATTGGGTGTATAACAAATCAAAAAATAATACATATCATACCACATAATTCTACCATATATATCTAATAATATTTTAACTTTTAAAAAATTATCAAAGTAAAAAACTTAAATTTATCGTAATAATAGTTTGTGCCTTGCACGGGCCTTCTTAAACTAGTAGATATATATATATATATATATATGACACATCCAAAGAAAATTGTAGAAAAACTAGAAACATATCAAGCTTCGAAGAGTCACAACACACTACAAAAAATTAAGGTTTTAAAGAATAAAATTTAGGGATAAAATTATTTTTTAGGGACCAAATATATTTGCTGTAAAAAATGTCGTTATTATATTTTTAACAACAAAAATTAGACATTCACTACAAAAAATAACACCTTTGCCGACCAAAAAATTGGTCGCTAAAAGCCCATTTTTAGTCGGTAAAAGTTATCCTCGACCAATTTTTTTGGTCGCTACTTTGGTCGCCAATTGAGCGTCGGCAAAAGTAATTTGCGACCAAAATTTTGGTTGGTCAGGAAAAGTTGGATTTGCCGACTAAATTTTTGATCGCTAAATATGTCATTACTGCAACTAATTCATTTTGTCGCAAAAACACTTTGGTCACGAAAAGTGATATTTTCCTGACCAAATATCTTAATCGCCAATTGTCACATTCTACGACCAAAAAGTTTGGTCGTCAATTGTGACATTCCACGACCAAAAATTTTTGGTCGCCAATTGCGACATCCTATGACCAAAAATTTTGGTTGCAAATTGTCACATTCCACGACCAAACATGTTTGTCGCCAGAAGAAATGTTTGCGCAACTAAAACTTTAATCGGCAATAGACCTATTCGCGACCAAATCCTTTGGTTGCCAAAATTAATAATTTTAATGACTAATTATTTAGTCACCAAATGTGCTTAGTGATACACCGACTACTTTATTTAGTCGAAAAAAGTGTAACTTATCTTTTCCGACTAATCAATTGGTCGCCAAAACTAGAAAAACAAATCCAAAATTTGGTCGCCAACATCCAACAAAATAAACTTGTAATTTATAATAATCCATCCAATTTATTCAATATAATCTATAATTTGCAAAAATCATTCAAACCAACAAATAAATTAAATCATGAATATTCAACAAAATACATGTGTCAACCATTTCTGAACCTGTTTAATTAAAGTCAACAACTATTATAAGTTTTCATCTACAAGTAATTCCAAACTACATATTTCATGTAGCATAAAAATTTAAAACATAACAAGTACTTATTATTATGTTTTAAATTTTTATCCATGTGCATCAATCCAAAAATATAACTAGCAGTCTACCAAATATTTTTCATACACACCTATCCAACAATATAACTACTAGTGTATCCAAAAATATAACTACTAGTCTACCCTAATATTTTCCATATACATCTATACAAAAATATATAATCCTTCCAAAAATACAAAAAGTGCCAACTTGTCCTGTACAATTTAGCTTTGTGCACGAGTTCATCTATCTGTACCAAAGAAAAAGAGAAATATTGTCAGGTAAAATTGAACAAATAATGAAAAATGTCCATGAAAGTTAAAGTCACATTAGCAAATTAAATGACTATCATTATCAAATTGTAAATAAAACAACAACATTCTTATGTCTATAGCATTACCACTTTGGTATTTCATTGTTTAGTTTTTTGAACGGACTTAAATGTAATTCAAAGAAGAACAAGTCAAAAATAATTAAATAAAACAACAGTTCACAATAATATGCAATGAACTTCTCAACTACCAAACATAAACTATACACATTGGCATACGGGAGTGTCTAACCATACTGAAGGGGAAAATTGAGGCGGAATTCAAATGGTTCATTTATCTGTACCAAAGAAAAAGAGAAATTATGTTAGGTAATTTTTTTATGAAAATATTTGCACATCACATTATTATAAAATTGGACAAAAAATGAAACATGTCCATGGAAAGTAAAGGTAACATGAACAAATTAATTGACTATCATTACTGTTAGGTTTTTATTCTTGGCAATCCCGTTTGACAAAACTCTTTTGAGTTGTAATTTTATTCTCTTTTTTATTTCAGTGAGGCTATGAGTTTATTAGATGCGAATCCAACCCGAATCGAGCTTTGCGGAGATGTTTGTGATGTTAATGCTTTCAAGATTGCCACTTCGCTCGAGCTAAGACTTTCTCGCTCGAGCCAAGGAATGCTCGCTCGAGCCAAGGATTGCGTCCATACAAAAACCTGAAGAAGTGTATTCCTCGCTCGAGCCAAGGATCCGTCGCTCGAGCCAAGGCACTAGTAGAAATCATGAAAATTACTCTCCTCGCTCGAGCCAGGAAAGCTTCGCTCGAGCGAGCCTCAGAATCCGGATTTCTCAAGGAGTTTGGTTTCTTCCCAATCTTGGATTACTTTTGGTTCTCTATAAATACTTGGTTTTCTCCCAAAACTAAGTAGATTGATTGAAGTCCTCCAGATCTTCTTTTTGGTTCTTAAAGGTTTATATCTGGGGATATTTTGTTATTTTCTTTGATGTTTTATTGAGTATTTAACTCATGGTTTAAAGAGAGTACATCAAAGGTTTGTTTGTTATACACAAAAGAGAGAGTTGTTCTTCAGTTGTGAATTCTGAAGAATTCGAGCCTGAAGCTTTGGAGGGAATCCGGAGTGGCTCATCAGAAAGACAATTCCGTGCTAAAGATGGGGTTGGAAGAGGCACATAGAGGTTGGTTCAATTAGGCGTTGTGAATTCGCTAGATAATTGAGAGTGATACCTGTGTAATTCCTTTATATCTTTTTAGTGGATTGTTCTTGTGGCTGTTGCCCGTGGTTTTTTAATCACAATTGGAAGGTGTCCAATTGTGGTTTTTCCACGTAAAATCTTTGTGTATCTTTCTCTTGATTGTTTGATTGGGATTGTTATATTCTGCTTAAAATTGATACATAATCACAAATCAACATCTAGGTGTTTTCTAGATTTTTTAATTACCATTTTGTAAATAAAACAACAGCATTCATATGTATATATCCAATAAACATTACAATTCTAACTATTGGTCCACAATTTCCTAATATTGATATGTGCTTCAACAATGGAAACTAAGTTAAAATTTGGAGCTATCTGTTTTCATAATTTAGTTGTAGTTTTATATCCTTTGTACTACTATATTTTGGTCCAAAGGTTTTTTTTCCCCTTGTTTGCACAGTGCATCTCTTTTTGCTTTCATTGAGATTTATTGAAGAATCAGTGAAAATGAATTTACTTAGTAGATTCTTTTTCACTACAGGTTTGAAGAGAGAATATTTTGTACTCCTTTTTTGCATATGGAGGCCTTCATATGCATTGTTGGGTTCTTGGAGCTGTAACAACGAGACTTTTTAATTCTGGATTCAAAATTCTTTAGTTGAACTTTTACTTAGAGGAGGGTAAGTATGAGAGGGGAGTGGAAGATATGAGGTTAGGAGGATCACATATTTTTGTCTAAATATGTAACGGTGTGTCATATCAACTTTCCGCTTGCTCTCACAAGTTTGTTTAATCTAGGCCGAAGTGACCGTTATGATATTGAGGCTGTTTCGAGGTTGTTTCCAATTTTTGGTCCCAAACAGCCCATTTTTGCCTTTTTTTCATCTCATTTTTTTGTCTAAATATCTAACCGTGCATCCTATCGACACGACGCTTGCTCTCACAAATTTCTTTAATCTAGGCCGAGTTGACCATTATGATCTCAGGGTTGTTTCGAGGCTATTTCCAATTTTTTGCACCAAACGGCCCATTTTCGCCTATATTTTTGTCCTATCGCCGTTTTCGCCTATATAAGATGTCATGTGCCATACACAAGACATCTCATATACTACAAAATGTTTAAAATGACCTTATTCTTCTCTTCCCTTCTCCCTTTCACCTTCCCTCTTTTCTTCTAGCCACGTCAGCAACTATGGGTGCTACCATGGGTAGAAGACAATTAGGAAAAAGTAAATAAGGTTATTGTAAGAATTTCACAATGTTTGAAATGTCTATCAAATTTTCCTTTTTATTTAAGTAATGAATCTTTAACAAAAGGTTCACAATGATCCAAATTGATAGTTCAATGCAACAAAATGTAATGTTTTTTAGTTGAGGGGGGTAGAGTGAGATACTAAGTAATAGGTCAAGAGGGAAAAGTGTAGTTTTTCCTATAATTAACCAGAAGAGTGCTAAACTATAGTGTGGAATGCTAAACTATTGTAGTGTGGAGTGCCAAACTGTTGTAGTGTGGAGTGCTAATTAACCAGAAAAGTGTAGTTTTTTAGTTTTTCCTATAACTGTTGTAGTGTGGAGTGCTAAACTGTTGTGGTGTCTGTCTTGCTATGCTTGGTTTGGGTTGGTATTGGTGTAGATGGGCTACTGATAAAAGGAGTAATTAATGGAGTATAATCAAATGGAATGTAATCAACAACCAAATGGAGTACAATCAACAACCCAAAAAGCAGATAGAGTTAAGAATCCAATTAAAAAATCTTGTTTACTTCTAGGTGGCTGCTAAGTTGAGCAGAAACTTTAAAAATCCTAATCCAAGTAATGAGAAGCGCAATAAATTCAAAATTCTTTATTTGAATTTTGATGCTTCTGCTCAACTAATACATTCAACTTGGCCACTAGTTACAATTGAAAAAGGTATCTATTTAAAAGCTTAAAGAACTTATAGAAGTGTCTCACATGTAAAATAGTTCCAGACTTATATCCATGTAGAGGCAGTAAAATGGCAGAAGGCTTCAGTGCATCAGCATAATCAGCAGGTTGATGGTAGCTTCACCGAGGATGGCAGATTGTGAAGAACCCTGATGCCAATTCAATTCAAGATATCATAAAGTTAATCATTATGGGATAATGTGCGTAATAAGTGCAGAAAAATACAAGAGGCATCAGTGTATCAAGTACATATAACTAGCAGTACAGAAAAATATATTTATAAACATAAGAATCAAAGTGAAGAATTAGGGAAGAATAAGAATCAATTTGAACTGTTTACTACTTCCACATTATATGGCATATTGGACAAGTTTGTTTATTCCTATCAGGAAGAGTCAAGACAAAAGATGGTCACATTGCTTTCTTCCATTAGAATCCCCTTAGCCTTCTCGCATAACACCTTAACCTACAACAGAAAGAGAAGATGTCAATGGAGAACCCTTTTCCATTACACTAAAACAGAAAGGTATCCATTAAAAGGTGAATACTATAGCATAATAATAACAACAGTTTCATAACATGGATAAGGCAAAGTACAATATATAGATGTCCTGGGTAAGAGTCAAATCTAGGACATCATCAAGAGCCATGATAATATTTGCTCCAATTCTATTCTACCAAAGTTATAGACAAAAAACATAAAAAGATGAGATGTGGATGATCCAATTCTATTCCACAAAAGTTATAGACGAAAAACACAAACAGATGAGATGTTGAAGAGTGAAGCTGAACATATATAAAATAACAATGAACCCTTAAAATTCTCACACAATGCCTATGATAATCACTGTTTAATGCAAACCCCACAGATGCCACGATTGATTAAAAACAGCAGCCATTTTGTAAAAACATTGGTGTATGAGAAATTTAATATAAATATAATGAACATAATTATTTTTTAAGGTGCTTAATTCACAAAAAATTGGAAAGCTTATTTTTAATGGCATAAGTCATGACTCATGTATTATAGTCCCCCCAACTGGTAGAGTTACACATTTAAGAAAAAAAGATGAATCAATGTAATACAGAAATCTAATCTATAGTCAAATCTGTGAGTTGATACATCAAAGTAGCACGTTAAGGAGGGTTTATCCATCAATCAATGGATTAAGAGAGCATCCATCACCCTCCCAGCAAATTAAGAATCCTGGGATGAGATTGCAAATAACTAAGTATTGCTAGCAAACTGTTCAATGTGAGGTGTATAAATTTGAACAGGAAGATGTTTCAAGTAAAAATAAAAAAGGGGTGGTTTAAAAAATAAAAAAGACAATCTAGTTTTGGCCAGTTAATCGATGACGTTAGGAGGGGTGAACTAGATACAAACATAACCTTTGGCATTATTTGCATGCACTGGCTACTCTCACACAAACTTGTATTCCCATGATTGTCAAGCCAAGGATTTCACCATTGAACCAAGCAATGTTGCTTGAATGGTTCGAAAAGTACAAAACTTTGAAATTAAAAGAAAGAGGGAAAATTTACGAGGAAGTGGCACAAAGAGAGAATTAAATCCATGCACATACAAAGAAAAGTAATCGCCACAATATGGAGCCTTTGTTAACATAACAAACCATACTAAAATTTTATTGGCAAGAAAATATTTACTATAAAAATTATGAGTCTGTAAATAAAAATAGATTCTTCAATTTGGCAAAAACAAGCAAAATGTACCCACCTGGATCTGAATTGATTCTTCAGGTGTTAAGAGCATTGGCTTTCCATCAACCGGTGACAGCAATAAGATAATTAAGCTTCAATTACTAGCAACATCAAAAACAGAGGTGAATTCCCATACTTGGTAAATTTAAGAGTGAGAACTAATAAAACAAGAAGAAGAAAATAAAATAAAAAATAAGAACTCATAAAAGTTGTAACTAATACAACAATAGCTAAGTAGTTGAGCACTGATGAGAATGTTTTCTCCTATAACAAATGCATTATTTGCTAGCACCAGATACAACACATAATGATGAAAAAAATCATAACCACAAGACAACTTTGTTTGCAGGCAATCATGTAGTTGACTACAAGACTAACAATTGGATAAGAACATTACACAAAATCATGTAAACAAAAAATGGCTAGAACCCAACATAGTCTCATCTCTTTATATATATATATGGTATTGGTCCCACCATGACTCAAATCACATTCTCAAACTATTATTGGTCAATAACAAACCCATTTATCAATAGCAGACCCCTAGGAAGCATGGGCATAAACATGTGACACAATACAAACACGCCATCATGTCAATTTTCAAAAAAAGCAGGACAGGATACATGGAGACACACAAAATATATAGTTTTCTATATTTATTATATGTCATATATATAACTATTTTATTAAAAGATAATAAAAAATGCAAGATTGCACTAATTCCTAAATTCTAAAGAATGGCAGATTAAGAGATATAAATCTCTATTGTTTTATTTATCATTGGATCTCAAGTTTTTTTTTTTACAAACTTCTATTGTCTTCATGTATGTCTAACCAATGAACACACATGTCCCCCAACTCAAGCATGTCCTAGTCTAAAAAATTTTAAAATTTAAACATAGGAGAAGAAACAAAAAAAATAACTTGACTTTTATTTTCAAACAATAATTTTATCATAAATGGATTTTTAAGAGCAAGGGTAATAAGGTAACTTTGAAACTTCCATTAAATCCATGTCTAGCCAACAACTCTAACAAGGGAAATTAGTGTTATTTTCAAATGTTCAAGGGATCTAGCTGTGTTTCAACAAATGCAGAGGAGAGGTAGCCAAGCAATCAAAACAACATGAAAGAAATATAAATGGTAGTCATGCATAAATCCTTGGTCTGTTTTGTCCAACATATGGTGGCTTCTCCACTTTTAATAGAATAGCAAACAACAATTATCCCTTGTGCACATGGACTTTTTTTTAAAACAAAACTATCCCCAGTGCACATGGACTTGAAACATAACTCAGAATGATCCCTTTTAAGGAAGAAAATGAACCAACTATCACAAGCTCAAGGATAAGTAATACTAATCAAATTTTAAGTACTCACTACAATGGCCTAAATAACTCACATTGGGATATTTACAACATACTTCAGGGATTACTTCAACAAGCAAATCTGTACCCTTTCGATAAACCAATCCGCTGATCACAACTATAACAATTTCATCAGTGCTAAGCCGTTCTGGACCAGGCTTGAACATAGCTGTGTCGATAACATTTGGAATTACAAAAACCTTCTCTGGCGGCAACCTTGACCTTAGAACTGTGTTTTCTTTACTTGTATGAGACACACAAATGGCCTGACTCACATCTGTATAACTTGTAAGGTGTAGACACCCCATTTTTGACCGACCTTAAGACTCAGACGTCACCGATTGAGTGCTTGGTGATGCTGCATATTGTGCTCGTTCTGAGGTTGCGAAGTCTCGGCTGCGAGCCTTGCCTCCGGACTTCCGGAATCTTTCATGCTTTGCTTCGGTTTGCGAACCAGGCTCTATTTTCTCTGCTTTCTCTTCCCGAAGGGAGGGAGAGGTCTCGTAGATCATCTCTTAGTGGCTGTAGGCTACGTTTTGTGGTCGTAGGCCATTTTGCCTGTTTGGAGTCCGATTTTCGATTTTTCGGAGCCGTTGGCCGTGTGCCTTGGTTCGGGACCGCTTAATCACCTCCGTTTGCTCTGGTTTTTGGCATGCATCTTATTTACTCCCTTTTGAGGGACACTGTGGTCTGAGAGACCAACTTCGTGGTTGAACACCACTTCCGGTGCCTAACAGTCAGTTTTCGGGGCCTCGGGTTGTGCGTTTCGGCCCCCGAACCTTCATTTTGCATCGGTTTGGGCTCATTTTTGGTGGAGACCTTATTTTCACTGTTAGGAAGGTCGTAGAAGGGTGGGAGGCCAGCAATTGTTCTGAAAACCAGTTTTATTCCTCCATCGCCCTCCGTCGCCCGTTTTTCTCACTTGAAAGCTAATGTTGACCACCCTTGGGCCACTTTTTCTAGCCATAAACCACATATTTGTGTTGTACACACCTGGGAGGCCACCAATATCACATGGCCAGCCAGTAATTGTGTGTGACCCTTTTGAACCCCTCCTAAAAGTGGCCTTTTCTCTCTCTTGGTTCACTTTCTCCAGTTTTTGACCACATGGTTGTGTTGTGCACACATGGGAGGCCCTCTTTTTGGCATTGCCGGCCATTAATCTTCATTGACCCTTTTGACCCTTGGCCGGCTGGCCATGGGGAAGGCTGGCCGGCCACCTAAACCCTAAAAAACCAGCCGGCCATGATCCTCTCTCCAGGTACTTTACAAAAATGCCCTCTATTTCCCCCCAGATTTTGTATCTAGGGGGCCAACCTTTTGGGGGGAAATTTGAATTCCATTTCCCCCTCTTTTCTCCCCCCTCTTTTGCCTATATAACCACCCCCCAGCCCTTGTTTTAGGGGTTACAAAAAATTATTTTAGGCTCTTGCATTGTATCTCTCTCTCTCTACACTCCAACCCTTAAAACCTCTCAAATCTTACACCCATTCTACTCCATCTCCAAGCCAACCAATCCACACTCCATTCTAGCAGCTTGGAGGCGCTTTCCAGAGGCTAGGAGCACCACTTCTCAAGCCAAGAGTTGTTGTTTCATTGGGCTACAAGGGTAAGCCTTCTTCGCTCTCTTTTTTGGCCTTATTTTGCTCAATATATTAGCCATACTTGCTTGCATATTTGGGCTCCGACCCTAACTGAAAATAGCATTATTTTGAGCTCATTTTCATGTTTTTTTAAGGGCCTCTCCCTCTTTGAGGCTTCCTTTTTACACTTGCTTCTTTACCTCTCTTGTATGCCTCTTTCTTGTATAGTATTTTAGGCTCATTTTTAAATTGTTTTGAGCTTGGTTATAAACTGAAAAATATCTTATTTTGAGCCCTTATTCAACATTGTTGAAGGGTTCTTCACTGTTTGAGGCTTCCTTTTGTCACTTGCCTCTTTATCCCTCTTTTGGCCTTATTTTTGCATGTTTTGTTAGCCCATTGTGCTTGTATTTTTGGGCTCTGGTCCGAACTGTAAATAGTCTTATTTTGACCCCCTCTTCATGTTTGACCAAGGGACTATTGCTTTTTGACGCTCCCTTTTTGCTCTTTGTGTTTAAACCTCTTTTTAGGCCTTATTTTGCATAGTATTTTAAGCTTGCATGTGCACTGTTTTGGGTTTGGTCACTAACTGTAAAATACCATGTTTTGGGCTCTTCTTCAACTTTACTGAAGGGTCCTCCTCTGTTTGAGGCCAGAAACCATCACTTGCTTCTTTGTCTCCCTTTTGACCCATTTCTTGCATAATAGTTTACCCATACTTTTGTTTGTTTTTGTGGCTTGTTGTAAACTGCAAAGTGCTTCATTTTGAGACCCTCTTAAACTTTGTTGAAGGGATCTTGGCCATTTAGGGCCAGCAGCTGCTACTTGCTTCATTATATCTCTTACGGGGCCATTTTTGCATGCTAGCTTAGTCCTATTTGTGTTCACTGTTTGGCCTTGCTTAAAACTGAAAATATTATTTTTTTTGGGACTGTCTTGATTCTGTCTTCACACTTCATGTTCAAATAACGCATGCCTTGCATAGCCATAGGTCATTCTATGTACCTAATTTCATATTTCGGGTCTCATTCCACGTATCGGGTGCCATGTTTCCATGATTCGGGGCTGTTTTGCATCACTTTTCGCTACTGAAATTTGCATGCTAGTATGCCATATTCCATGTCTTGCCATGTCTTGTTAGAGTGGCATTTGGTACCTTAGGATCGGTTCTCGGTTTGCGTGCACGCGTGCACGCATCTCAAGTGTCTCATTTTCATCTAATGGCATCCTATGTGGGTGTGGCTGAGGTCCACTTGTGTTGGTGTAAGTCCATTATGCATTGTGTATGCCATTTTATTTCATAGCATCGTGTATGCTAAGTTGTATGTTAGCGCATTGTGTATGCCATGTTACCTCGTGCATCGTGTATGCCATTTCATAGCATTGTGCATGTTAGGTTGTATCTTAGTTGCATTCATGCATATCATGCATATTGCATTGTGTTTGGGATAAGAGTTAGCCCGAGCACGGGAAATGAGGTACGTTTCGTACTCCGAGTGACGGAACGTGTCTCAATTCCCCAGTCGCCGACACTCCGGATTATCCACGATGAAGTCTCGGTTTTGTTGTGTTTATATTTGTATTCATTCTATATTGAGTCATGCAAATCGACTCCTCGGCCATCATGCATCGATATGCGTAATTGATGGCACGAGGATCAAGGACTACGCTCCCTGAAGAGTAGTCAAGCATACATATGTGAAAATACATTGCCATGCCCCTTTTCTGCTCTCTGTTGCAGCAAATCAAGAATCAGCAGCCTTCCGAAGCTTGGCGCGCTTTCCAAGAACAATTGCAAACAGAGGCCAATTGGGGCATCGCAGTGGATTCCCGTGCAAAGCAGCTCAAACATGCATCATCCATCGTTCGGAATAGAGTCGAAACAGTTCCTAGCTTGCATGCTAGTTTAATGTTTTCCTAGATTAATTTGTTAATTAATTAGGGTTTTGTACTCATTCGAACTGTATTTATTTGGAACTGTATATTACTTATTCGGACCCTCTGCGCGAGGGCATAATTGTAATAAGTGTGTGTGTGTGTGTGTGTGATGTATGTCTTCCAACCCCACGTCTTTTTTCCCTTTTATTTACCTGCTTATGATGGTTAGATTAGGACATGTTTCAATTAGCATACAGTATGATAGCATGTTTATGCACCGGGCTCGGCACATCATACTAACTGCATTTGTATTTCAATTCTAAGTTGAATACGTGTTAGCTGTAGCATTCCATATGCCATGTTTAGAATAGCCGAGCCTGCTATAGTTATATTTTTGCATGTGTTGCATTAGGCATTTCTGTATTCTTAGGATCATGCATGGATTTCTAATTAGCTTCTGTTTTGGCTTGGAGTACTCGGTGAGTTTTTATGCTTTGGCATCCTTGCATGTGTGTGAGTGACTGCCATGATAGCATGCCTACCATGAGGCTATTTGCTTATGTGATATAACTGCCTGAATGCCTGTGGGTGAAGGTTGGGTTATTTGGATTGGAACAAATCATTGACTGTGAGTCTTAAGCCCACTAGATAGTGGCAAAACCATTTTTTTCTAAGCCCACCTGAGGGTGGCAAAATCTGCATTTTAAGCCTACCTGCAGGTAGCAAACCATCTTTCAAAAATAAACATGAAGTGTTTTGTTCCAATTCAGGCGACCCGGTCTATACTTGTATGCTGTGCGCATCACATAGTAAATCTAGGCTAATAACCGGAATAAGGATGCATAATGTTTTCAAAACTAGATATCATGGTTAGTAGAAGCCGATCTTTGATCGGGCGAGCGGGGGTACTCACGAAGTGACCTTCCCCAATCGTACCCAAATTCCCGAGCCGAGGCAACTTTGGTGATGACGGACACGTGGCCTTAGGCAAACGAGTCAGGGTTTCCTAAATTTTCCAAAAATAAAATATTTAGGTGGCGATTTTGTATCTAGCAAAGCAGTCCATGCTTGGCACTTCTTTCAAAAATATGTTTTCTCAAAACGATTTGCCGGATTTGGACTCTTTGGTTCAGATTAAGAACCGTAACACAAATCGAGTCCGAACTGTAGCGAGGCCCCCCGCGGGCTTGTTACAGTTTCTGGCGACTCTGCTGGGGACTTAGAGAACTTGACTCGAACTCATGATATCTGGTTTTGACTGCACTTGTGTGTTTCTTTGCATTGCATTTGCATTGGTGCGCCTAGGACACCGTGTTTGCCATCTGCTATTCCTGAACGGTTTGCCGGAGGCTTGTCTTGTCAAGGCATGACCATAAGGCTGACCGGTTATGGGCTCTGCCAGTATTGTAGCGACTCTAATTTTCTTAAGTCATTTATTTATTATTATAATTATTATTATCTTATTTTATTTTTGGTTTTATTACTTGTGTGGTCACATGAAAATTTAATGTGGTATTTAATGAATTTAATGTGGTGATTAATTAATTTAATGTGTTATTTAATTATATAATTAATCTTTAAATATTTATGTTTGTTCTATATAAAAAAAAAAGAGAGGTGATATAAATATATAGATATATATTTAATTTTATATTTATATTTATATATATTGTAATTATGTTATATTATATAATAGTCATATTAGGTTATAATAAGAAATTAGATTATTATATATATAATAAAATATAAGAATTCAATTAGGTGTATGAGATTATTAGGAATCCTAAGCAGCCACGGGGAAAAGGCTGAGAGAGAGAGAGAGAGAGAGAGAGAGAGAGAGAGAGGAGCAAAGAGAGGTCTGTGCGAGGCGTGCGGCGGGAAGAGAATGAGGATTAGGGTTAAGATTTTGTTTGGGTGGTTTCATTAATTCTTCAAAGATTTTTTTGATCTTTAAAATAATATTGTGAGTACAAATCCCATTTCTCTTGATTTTATGTTTAATTCGTTGTTTTTATTTATTTATTTATTTTTATTTGTTTGATATTAGTTTGATTTTGTTTTTACATAAAGATGATTGATTGATTTTAATTATTTTGTTTAGTTGTGTATGTAAGGTTTATGATTTTTAGTTGATTGATTGATTTTAATTATTTTGATTAGTTGTGCATGTCAGATTTAGGGTTTTTATATGGATTTATTTTATGGTTGTAATCGCCCTCATAATTATATGAAACTAAAATTAATATGGTTATATAAAATTAAAATTAATTAAGAACATATAGATAAATTCCTTATACTCCACCATGACTCCATGGATTGTTGTTTTGTTTGAGTGATGGTGAGAAAGAGTGTATAAAAAAAGTGAGGATTATGAGATTTATTTGAATGCCTTATGCTCGGCATTGTTATGTTTATTCTCATGTGTGAGATATTGTGTATATATATATTGTTGTCTCGTTCTCATGAGTAGACGAGTGCTTTGATTTGCGTGCGTACGTATATGCTAACCATCCGGGGAGTGTGGGTCAAACTTGGGACGATATCCCCGTGCAAGTTTGGCTTCGGAGCGGTGTTAGATATACGGGAGGCACATGGGATATATGTGTAGGCCGGAAGGGGAGGGCCAAAGTGGTGGAGTTAAGGTACAAAAAATTTAATTATGAGTTTATTGATTTGTACATCTCGAAAAATAGTAATCGACCTCAATAAAATATGAAATTTGAGCAGAGGCATGTATACGTGATTTTGGACAACTTTTGTGTTGTAGCTTTTTATTAAAAAGATCGATTAGAATTTATAATCGGATGACCTTAGTTATTGTCGGTTTGATTCATTTTGGTAATGCAGATTTTATAGGCTGTTTTAACCCACGAAACGAGCTTATTTTTATTGGTTTCGCGTAAACTGAAGTAAAACATTATTCTGCACACTTTTCATGTTTTGAACTTTTTCGAAAAAAAATCATCTTAGGGCAGTTTTTGTTCATTTTCAGTTTTAGATTTTTCTATTGAATTCCGTCTAGAATTTTAGATCAAGTTTTCCTCTTAACCTGTTCAGTTTCTGTCAAATTCGTCCGCATTGTCTTTTATAAAATTTGATTCTGTACAATTTTCGTTCTTTAAATTTTCGTCAATTCGAATTATTTAAGCATGAAATGGTACATTTTTATACTTCTTCAGTAAGTTACTTATGATTAATTTATACTAACATTATTTTCTTTTGCAGGATGGTGGGTCTTACTAACTTTTTATGCAGGGCTGACCCACCATATTTCTATTTCTATTTCTATTTTTGTTAATTTTATAATCAATTTATATTTCGTTGTGTACGGACAAGAAACTAAATGCCACCGTATCTCGAGAAACTACCCATTCGTCTCGGTGCGGTTGGAACTACTTGTCTTGTCTAGTAATAAGAATTTAATGTATTTTTGTTTGTGTCTGGTGGACACGTGGGTGTTGATTCTTGTACTCATAAAAGTATATCTGTATACTGACCCGTTTTGTCTCTTGGCCACTCGGGTGCGTTTTGTTTGAACGCAGCTGAGCTTCCTTTGCAGGATTAGTAGAGGCTACGGTGGTGACGAGAAGTAACTATAGTTTTTGGGCATATATCTTGGATTTCTTTTTTTTTTCTTGAGCTTAGGGTTGTTAGTAGTTCATGTATTTATTATTTTTTTTTATGACTTTAGTAATGGAATAATTTGGTATGGTTTGTAATCGTACATTATTTAAGTCACTTTGATTACGTATTGTTACTTTAATGTTTGAGATATTTGTTAGTTATGAATTTATGGTGGATGGTTTGGTTTGCGTTTAGTTTTTTTTTTTTTGTTTCACCCCTAAGATTTGGATGATGGAATATTAATTGAGGTTTAGTCCTAATTTAATATTTAATTGTCCAAATTTTGGGGCGTGACAAGTATGGAAACACAAACCTCGGTTTCACCGGGGCACCCTTTTTGACTATTCGACCTAGTGCATATCGAAATCCGTAGTGACCATTTCAAACTAGGATAGGTTGCTTACCCGATATAGGTTGTTTGAAGCCGTTGTGTGCGTAGTGAAACCCTAGTTCCTGACAAAATAGGACAGGGAAACCCTACCCCAACATAGGGATATTTTGACTCTCACTTATCTGTTATGTGCTTTTAGAGTGTGTCCCTACAGGGAATGCATGTATCAGTTTATGAGTTTGGGCATCAGGCCTGTGGGCATCAGTCAGTGTTTGAGAATCAGTTATCTGTGGGTATCCGATTCAGTCTTTGGGGAACAGTGATTCAGGGACAGTGATCAGTATTTGAGAACAGTGTGTATTCAGCTTATCAACCGTGTGTTGTGTGCCCGACTGTGTGTTGTGTATTTATTTTAAGCTGTCATGCTGTTCACTTATCTGGTTATTTATTTCCTTTTCGTTTTATTTATCTTTTTGCTAGAGCAGTTTTAGCACAATTGCTTCCGACCTAGTAGATATTCCCCAAGCACTTTAGACAAGAGGTCGTCGGCTCAATCGATCTGACGATCTGGTTGACGGACATCCAGTGTTTTATTCTCTACCCCCCGTTGTCAGAAGAAGGCCAAGGAAGCGCAGTGTGTCTGAATAGAGGTTACCGGGGCAGTGGTCTACCCTAGCAAACAGTCGGGTTGAGGTTCCAGTTTCCACCATAGAAATACACATACTGGTCAGTCAGCAAGACCAACAGAATATGGCCGGGATAGAAGAAATGATGCGCCAAATGCATGAGAGCATGAAACAAATGCAGGAGGACGCTGCCCGCCAAGCAGAGTTCTCTAAACAGTAGGCCACAATTATGGCCCAGCAGGCCGAGCTAATCACTAGACTGCAATAGCAGAATGCGGCATCTGCTTCACATCAAGTTCCTCTTCCACCAGGGCCCCCATTACCCGAGCAGGCACCCACTGTCCAGAATGCCCTGCCAAACACCCAGAACACCTTACCCAATGTCCAGAACATCCAAGAGAACACAAACCTTCCAACGGGGCCAGCTTCGCCCCCGCTTCCGCCTCAACTGTCCAAGACCCATACACCCAACCACCCGGACTCTCCCTTCGAGTTCGAAATAGACTATATAGCTTTGAAACTAAGCAAGCTCGAGAAGCTTTTCAAGAAATCACAAGGAGTAAAGGCTATTTCGGATATCGAGGACGGATATACCGATGTGGCCGTAACATTGCCAGATAGATTCAAGATGTCGCAGATTGATCGTTTCGACGGATCCGGGGATCCCATGGTCCACCTCCGGTTATTCTCAGATATACTGCGGCCAATGGGCCTAACCCGACCATAAAAGCTTTATTGTTGCCGAACCACATCGGGTATGGCCGCTATCCGTATCTTGATTGGAGGATGAGGTAAAAAGAAGTTAGGATGAAATGGCCGACGCCTTTGTCGCACAGTACTCGTATAATACCCAGATCGAGATTACAACTCGTGATCTCGAAACAACGAGGCAGGAACCCAAAGAGACTTTCTCAGATTTTGTAACTCGATGAAGGGCGAAGGCATCGATGATGACTTTGAGGCCCACTGATAAGGACCAAATTAGGATGATTGTGCGCAATCTCCAACCAAAATTGATGCAGAAGATGATCGTACTCCCCTTTTCCACTTTTTCAGATCTACACGAGATGGGGGTACAGATCGAAGATGCAATGAAACAAGGTCTGATCGACCAAGATAGGGAGCAACCCAGGAGGACTTTCAACCGTAACAACAATGCGGGCCCAAGTAGCGCTGCAACTGTACGAGCTTCAGTGGTGAGCATGGTCACCACCATTCCCCCTCCCCTTCCGAGACCCATGGCAGCCACGCCTTTCTCTAGTGCATCTGGAAGCAATAACCAAACCACCAAATACCAGCCCAGAGGCCAAAGAACCTTCACACCCCTATATATGCCCCTGTCCAAAGCTCTAGGGGTATTAATCAGGAAGAAGCATTTGACGCCCCTAGAACCAAGGCCACTACCAAATCCACTCCCTCCCTCTCATGACCTGGAAAAATACTGCGCGTATCACCAACAGCACGGTCATGACACCGACCGTTGTTTTAGATTGCGTCACGAGATCCAAGATCTTATTGACAAGCAGGTGATTGCGCCTCCCGACAAACCCAACGTCACAATAAATCCTCTCCCACCACATAACCGAGCTCCTCTTCCCAACAGAATCAACTTTATCCAAACTGGGGTCGCGCCTTACGATCCTAGTATCTATATCACCCCATCCCGCCTACCTAAGCTGGAGGTGATCCTTCCTGTCTGCACTGACTTGTGCATGATGGACATCTCCACAACCCAATCTGAGCCAATGGTGGCGACTACCGAAGATGGGACAGGGCAGGTTTCAAAGGAAAGTGGAGTTGTTGAGTCTGGGATTGAACAGTCTGGGAATCTCGCTGGAGGAGCCTACGATCCAAGTAAATACATCCAGTCAATGGGCCAGTCTAAGCTGAGTGTAGGGCTGCCAGAAAGAGCAGAATTATGTGTAATTCAGGGGGACAGATTTGAATGGGGAACGGATGATCTAACAGCTATAAGAGAGGGCCTTGCCAACCTCCAGTTCTTCAGTGACCAAGAATCAGCAGATGCGGCAATCAACTGGTTCGAGTATGAGGAGTCGGCAGAAGCTACCGAATGGTTAGATGATCAACCAGACGTTGTAGAATTTCAACTGAGCGAGGGGCGGCGAGAGTATCAGTGGTGGCCGGAAGGGCCGAAAGTCAGGATACACCACCGGAGAGCGCCGGCACTAAGAATTTCGCTCAGAACTTGGGCATTGTAAATGCAGGGAATATTGAACAACCAGCTATACTGACACAGTTGGAACAACAAAAATTTGAGGATTCCGAGAGAATCAGAAAAGCTAAAGCCCATGTGGGGGTCGAAAGTGTTGTGTGCACGAGAACAAAAAATTCTACGGGCATGTGTACTGAAGGTACTGCGAGTACGATCATACCAAAGCCGGACAGGTGTCTGTCGGCTGCCGACGGAATGTGGTGGGAAGACGATGATTTATGTCTTGCCCACACAAATGAGGATTGGGGGAATAATCAACCAGATGATACCTGGTATATCGACGAGGTTGCCCATATGACAAGAAGTTGGCGGTATTTCAAGCCCCCGCACTTAGACCAACCTGAGGCATCTGGGAAAGACAAAGAAGCTGAGAAACAGAGGGAGAAGCAGATTGAAGAAGAAGTCGTGCTCAAGCAATTAAAGAAGATACAAGCAGACATCTCCATCTGGGGACTGTTTATGGCATCACGGGTGCACAGACAGGCTGTCCTATCTGCCATGGACAAGGCCAAACTCTCTATAGATACTACACCAGAACAGCTGGTTGGGCTGGTTTTTCCGGGAGAAGGTTTCCCGGCCTTAACCTTTTCAGACAAAGAACTACCGCCTAAGGGCATAAATCATAACAAACCCCTCTACGTTTCCGTGGACTGTAGAGACAAGTGGATACCGGTGGTACTTGTTGATACCGGGTCCGCCATCAATGTCTACCCAGCCAGAACAGCGTATGCAATCGGGTTAAAGCCCGCGGACTTCGTGCTGACTACTCAGGTGATCAGAGCATATGATAATACTAGCAGGG
Source organism: Camellia lanceoleosa (assembly GCA_025200525.1). Lineage (NCBI taxonomy): Eukaryota > Viridiplantae > Streptophyta > Magnoliopsida > Ericales > Theaceae > Camellia > Camellia lanceoleosa. Next base: position 55,417,129 of record CM045760.1, read on the forward strand.
AAGTGATGGGGACTGTCAAAATTCAGACCCAGATTGGTCTAGGACAACACAACATTGAATTCCATGTCTTGGACGTTCCCGCAACCTTCAATCTACTCTTGGGGCGGCCGTGGTTGCACGAAGTGAAGGCAGTCTCTTCTACTTTACATCAGATGTTGAAGTACCCTCACGGGAAGGGGATGGCTATTGTCTTTGGGAATTCATCAATCCATCCACCGCCAGAAGTGTCCACACCAGTCTTGGAAATCGAGCATGGCACAGAGGATGTGTTCCTATCAGGGTTCACTTTGGCTGAGGCCCGGGTGGTGCAGAATATCATGGCTGTGGATGAGGGAGTGTACGTCAGTGCTCAATCCGTCTACCTCATGAACAAGCTACAACACATCCCCGGGATAGGATTAGGAAGGAGCAGCCAAAAAGGTGTCGCAGCATTGGCCGAAGTGCCACACAACCCTCATACCTTTGGCTTGGGTTATCTGCCGACCAAAGAGGACTGGGTGAGGAAGGGAAAGGAAATGGCCGAAGAGCTGAAGCAAAAGCGGTGGAAGCCTTTTGAATTAATGCATAAGCCCATCCAGGGTACCCTGAACGGACGCTTCGTCCGGGAGGGGGAGGACTTTCCATTTTGTAGATTCCCAAAGCCGTGGCTAAACGCAGAGAAGAAGCGCGTGCCAGGTTTCGAGATCTTCTTTGACCTGCAACTATCTGGGGATGATGTTGCCAAAGAGCAGACAGACCCATCAGCTGAGGTTGAGCAGCGTAAGGCAGTGGACTCCGAGGGCGCTGAATTTGAAATGGGGGTAGCATTGGCATGTCTACTTTCAGATCCTCCGATCGACCATAAGTGCTTGGGGGATAACTTCTCGGTTTCCATGATTGGGGATGAAACGGCTGCGGGCCTACCAGCGACTATTTTGGATGCATCTATCGCGCCCTCTCACTTGGCAATATGAGGAGGGATTTTTGTCCAGCAGCACCGGGTCAGGTAGTGAGCCGGAATCTGATTCCACCGAGTCTTGTGAGTCGGAATCAGGTTCCAGCTCGACTGAGTCTGAGTCTGGTACTCCTAAGGATGATAACCCGGATACCACAGTCCTGTCTAGGTCATCTTTTTCCTTTTCATTTGAGTCAGTTGTAAATGAATCGGACGATTTGGATGTGCTTAATGAGAATCAAGTAACTGTGGTTTCTGAGTACTTTTCTGTGCCCTTGATTTATTGCATTAATTCAGACTTTCAAAACTTTGATGAAAACGACGAGGACGAAGTTCCTCCGGTTTTGCAACGTTTAATTGAGCAGGAGCAAGAGAGATTTGTCAAACCCTTAATGGATAAAATCACTACCGTGAATATTGGTACTGAGGAGGACTCGCGGCTGGTCCAGATCGGGTCCACGTTGTCTTCGGAGGAACGCTAGCGCTTAGTCGCTTTATTAAAAGATTTCAAAGATGTTTTCGCGTGGTCCTACGAAGACATGCCTGGAATCGATCCTGAGATTGTACAGCATCAGATCCCCGTTGACCTTGAGGCCTGGCCTGTCAAGAAGAAACTTAGGAGGATCCGCCCGGACTGGGCTCTCAAGATTAAGGAAGAGGTCACCAAGCAAATCGACGCAGGCTTCCTGCTAGTGTCCGAATACCGGACTTGGTTGGCCAACGTTGTTCCAGTGCCGAAGAAAGACGGCCGGATCCGGGTATGTGTGGATTTCAGGGATTTGAATAGAGCTAGTTCGAAGGACGACTTTCCCTTGCCGCATATCGATGAGTTGGTGGATTTCACAGCAGGGCATGCTTTGTTCTCATTCATGGATGGCTTCTCAGGCTATAATCAGATAGTGATGGCACCAGAAGACCGGGAAAAGACTGCATTCACCACCCCGTGGGGGACATACTGCTATAGAGTCATGCCATTTGGATTGAAGAACGCTGGAGCTACTTATCAACGGGCAGCAACCACAATATTGCACGACATGATCCACAAAGAGGTTGAGGTGTACGTGGACGACATGATTGTCAAATCCAAAGAAAGAGAAGGCCACTACACCGCCTTGCACAAGTTTTTTCAAAGGATCAGGGAATTCCGGTTGCAGCTGAACCCTCAGAAAATTACATTTGGTGTTACAGCAGGAAAAATGCTGGGGTTTCTGATTACACAAAGGGGCATTGAGGTCGACCCTTTCAAAATCAAGGCCATCTTAGAAATGCCACCACCAAGGACTGAAAAGGAGGTGCGAGGCTTTCTGGGTAAAATGCAATTCATAAGACGGTTTATCTCAAAATTAACCTTGACTTGTGAACCACTTTTTGGTCTCCTCAAGAAAGGAAAGAAGTTCCAATGGGATGGCCGATGTCAAGCTGTGTTTGAACCGATTAAAGAATATTTACAGAACCCGCCCGTGCTGTCACCGCCAGAACCGGGGAAACCGTTGATTTTGTATCTGTCAGTAACTGAGACTACAATGGGCTGCATGCTTGTGCAAGAATCAGAGGACAAGGTGGAGAAAGCCATCTACTATCCAAGCAAGAAGATGCTAGAGTATGAAACCCGCTACACTCCGCTGGAGAAGGCTTGCTTAGCTTTGGTATGGGCTACCAGGAAGCTGCGGCACTACCTGTTAGCTCACTCTGTAATGTTGGTTTCACGACTTGATCCCATCAAATATCTTTTCGAGAAACCAGCACTTACGGGTAGGCTGGCTCGTTGGTTGCTGTTGCTATCCGAATTTGATCTAAAATATGTGACACGCAAGTCAGTCAAAGGAAGAGCGGTAACAAAGTTCCTTGCCGACCATCTAGTGGAATGGGGTAAAGCAGTTGAGTATTTATTCCCATATGAGGCCATTTTGCATATCGACGACGAAACTTGGACGATGTACTTTGACAGAGCGTCAAATCAATACGGGTATGGGATAGGATTGTTGCTGATAGCACCCGACAATTCCTGTATCCTTCTAGCCTTCAAACTTCGATTCAAAGTCTCGAACAACGAAGCAGAGTATGAGGCATGCATTGCCAGTCTACAAGCAGCCCTGGAACTAGGGGCAAGATGGTTAGACGTCATTGGGGACTCGAACCTTGTTGTGTCTCAAGCAAAAGGAGATTGGAAAGTGAAAGAGGAAAAGATGATGATGTATTACCAGACCTTGGACTTACTGATTCCTCGGTTTGAGAAGCTAAGTTTTACTCATCCACTAAGAGAGAACAACAGGTTCACAGATTCTTTAGCAACTCTATCTTCCATGATAGACATCCCGTGTGGAGTCCGGATGCGTCCAGTCATCATTGACCAGAAATTTGCACCTACTTACGAGTCGATTGCTGCTATAGATGAAGTTCAGGACGAAAACCCCTGGTATTAAGACATTTGGAATTTCTTGGAGAACGAAGCATACCCGCCAGGGGTAAATGCCAAAGACAAAAGGGCAATCAGAAGAATGGCCGTTCAGTTCATCATCTGTGGGGGTAAGCTGTATAAGAGAGGTCATCTGGGAATGCATAAGCTGTGTGTTAATGCCGAAGAGTCAAAGCGTCTGATGGAAGCCATCCATGGAGGGGAATGTGGTGCACATGTGAATGGAGTAATGTTGGCACGGAAGATCCTCAGACAGGGTTATTACTGGTCCACCATGGAGGAGGATTGTATCGGTCTTGTCCGGCGATGCCACAAATGTCAAATTCATGCAAATCGCATGAACATTCCGCCGTCAAAACTGTACAACATGACTTCGCTATGGCCATTCTTAGTTTGGGGAATTGATGTGATCGGGGCTGTCACTCCGAAGGGGTCGAATGGGCATGAGTTCATCTTGGTTGCGATAGATTATTTTACAAAATAGGTTGAGGCCCAATCTTATGCGGTGTTGAAGGCTTCGCACGTCGCAAAATTTATCAGAAACAACATCATGTGTCACTACGGAGTCCTAAATGAGGTTATTTCAGATAACGGTTCCCACTTCAAGAAAGAGGTGATTGATTTGTTGGAAAAATACAATGTGGCTTTTCATAAGTCCTCTACCTATCGGCCGCAGACCAATGGAGCGGTTGAGGCCGCCAACAAGAATATCAAGCGCATACTGCAGAAGATGGTGGAAACCTACCGGGACTGGCCAGATAAGCTGCCGTTTGCTCTGTAGGGCTACCGGACTTCAATCAGAACTTCTACTAGGGCGACTCCGTACTCATTGGTTTATGGGATGGAGGCCGTTCTACCTATCGAGATTGAGGTTCTGTCATTGCGGGTACTGGCTGAGTGTCAAATAGCCGAAGCGGATTGGCAGCAGAGCAGATTTGAGGAACTCATGCTCTTTAATGAGAGAAGACTGAAAGCACTATACCATGTTCAGGGTTATCAACGCAGAATCGCCCGGGCTTTCAACAAGAAGGTTAAGTCCAGGAATCTAAAAGAAGGAGATTTGGTGCTCAAGGATAACCGAGCTCCCATTCATGACCCAAGAGGCAAGTTCAGACCCAATTGGACTGGTCCCTACATCATCAAGTCAATCTGGTCAGGTGGAGCTGTGGTTCTGATGGATCTAGATGGCCTAGAGTTCTCCCAACCGATCAACATGGACAAGTTGAAGAAATATTATCCTTGAGAGGTTCACTAGGCCGAAAACCCGAAAGGGCGACTTAGGCAAAACTCAGAGCATAGAAAATTTGAAATTATAAAAACTGAGCTCGCAAGGTTGAAAATCCGCAAAGGGCGGCCTTGGCAAAAGTTAGAGCGTAAAAGGAGAGTGAAAATACCCGAGCGAACCTGAGCCTGAACTACGTAAGGCTTGATTTCCATCTTTGGGATACGTAGGCAACTTCATCCTGGAGTTCAGCCATAAACTTTTCCCCGATCAACTTTGTCCATTAGCATTTATCGCAATCTCCGGTACAGTGCAATTCAGACTAGGGGCAACTTTCCGTTGCCACACAGTGCCGCAGTACTATTCAGACTAGGGGCAACTTTCCAGTTGCCAGGATCCAGGGTTGTGCATCTCAGTGACAGATCTCAGGCGTGTCCAGTTCTGATCCATATCGAAAATAGTTCTGAAAAGTTTTAATAAAAGTTGACTTTGTTCAAATTAATCTTTTTACAACTAAGACCATTTTTGGACTAAAGCAGAAAATTTTTAGTACCACAACCTTCAATTTCATTGATTTCAACACAGAGTTCGCTTGCTCTTGCATACAATTGAAGTTGCTTTTTTATTACACTCATAAAGAAAACTTGAAAGTACTAATAAAGCAATAAATCCGGGGCATAGTCAAGTCAGGTGTCCCTGCGCCCCCTCCCAGAGCTAGTCGAAGCCTCTGATGCCAAGCTAGACCCAATTTGTGCTTCTTCATTGAGCCAATCCCAGCACTCGTCAGACAAAGTGCAACTGAAAGTGGGAGCAGGGGCCAGGAGCTCTCTAGTCCTCCATGTTGTAGCATATCGGGCAAGCTGTGCGCCTCGGACCGAAAGGCCGGTACTCAATCCTCTCGTGGGCAAGTCCGATCATGGCTAAATCAAGCGCTGGAACCGGAACGAAAAATAGAACACACAGTGAGTTAGACCAATCAGCTGGACCCCAGTCTGCCGGGACATGCTATAGTTCATTGCCGGAAGATTGAGCCAAGGACAGTGCCAAGCAATGCGGTCAGCAGACAAATTGCACATCCAGTTGAACCACCATCTCTCATCAAGCGCATCAACCAGGCGTTGTCAAAAAAAGTAGCCGCGGGCTGAGTAGGCATGGCAAGAGTCCACAACCTGTAATTTATCCATCAACCATACTTGGGGAGGGATGAAAAATGAAAGAATAAAGAATAAAGAGACATGCGATGAGAGAACAGTGAGACAAGGGTTTTGTGAGAAAAACCGAGCCTGAGGGCCGAGTGATGTGAGCAAATATATATGTGAGATTGGGTGGGAAACATTACCTGCAGCAATAGTGGACTCCCCGCAAATCTGGTCATCTCCTGACGGTGGAAAGCGTCCAAGCCCATCAGCGTTTAGGCCAATGCCATAGCAATACGGCTCTTCCTTTCCTTCAAGCCCTGAGCAACTTCAATCAAACGGATGTTGGGTCCACCCAGGCCCGGGGCAAGTAGGATGTGAGATAGCATGCACAAGCAGAGGGCATGTTGTCGGAAACCTTGCCAATGATGGTCGCCGCGGTCACCAGCACCAGAAAAGTGATGAATCAAACCGAGGATATCCAGTTCCCCATTATGGATCAGAGACCGAGCATCATGCGCGGTAAGTCCACACATCCGCCCTAAAGCTTGGGCATGGCCAAAACGAAACTGAGGCAAAATCTCTTCATGACGTTCAGATTCCATCAAAACTTGAAAATCTTTGAAAGTTGGACATACCTCTTGCCCGCCGAAACTAAAGACATGCGTCACCGGGTTCCAAAACCTCGCCACGGCATGGAGGAAAGGAAGGTGCAGCGGAGTATGGCTCAGCGTGAATAGTGCATTCAACTCGAAACCCCGGAAGTTCAACTTTTCCGAGCCATCTACAGAAGCAATCCAAGATGTGAGCTTTTCAACGAGAAACGTCTCCATTTTTATGCGAAACTAAGATGAATTGAATGAACCACGGAGCTAAGGCTTTTAAAGAGGAGAAGACACTATTCGGGGGACACGTGTCAAAAATTTGATGCTTGCTGAGCTAAGTGGCCGGCCGGCCACCTTTTCTAGCAAGCCGGCCATTTCCTTTTCAAAAAACTGGCCGGTGGTCTCCCCTTTGCAATAAAGCTGGCCGGCCGGCTCCTAAAAGTGGTCGGCCATGCTCCAATGTGTGTCTTTGGCCCTTTTTTTTTACTCTCTAGGAGGAAGTTTCAAGCATTTCCATGCGACGGGTATGTCGAGGGCCTCCATTTCCCTCTGTTTCGAATACGTTCCGTTGCCCAGATCGTCCGAAGTACTCTTTGTTTTGTTGAGTTTTTGTTTATCTAGTTGTTGTTTTGCTTATCGAGTTGTTTGTCGAGCTGTCATGTTTCGTGTTTTTGAATTGTTACCTTTGTTTAAGCAATTTTTTGTTAAGTCTTGTTTATTAAATTGTCAGCACTGTCGTATTTTGCTTATCGAGTTGTAAACTTGCTAAGGTTTTGTTATATCTTAGTAAGTTAAGTTGTTGCATCGGTTCACTACCTGACTGGGCAAATGCACAATGCACATTTCCATTCAATCTCATTATGGTGCAAAATGATACGATATGATGCTAAGAGTTTAAAATACAACACTTTTTTCAAAAGCTGTTTCATTCCATCATGCTGCGTTTGTCATAACATTTTACAAACAAGGGCGCAAGTTTTACAAAGAATAAAACTGCCTAATAATGTACAATGTGCTACAACTACTAGCAAAAAGGTAAATAAAACAGGGAACCGCAACATCAATGCTCTCAAGAGCAGGAATAAGAGGCCCTTTTCATCCTTTTCTGCGAAGTAGCCTCTGCACCACCATCACCATCCGAGTCGGAACTGTCATCCTCAGGATCTTCCTTAGCCTCACCTCCACTCCCAGAGCCAAGACCGGAGCCCTCCTTTCTGTCAACAGATGTCTCCGACTGACGATCTGCAGCCTCCTCCTCCTCATCCTCACCGGGCTCCTCCTCTATAATGTGTGCTCTGCGTCTGCGAGACGACCCCCCTCCTCGGGCTCCTCGAAAAGGCCTGGATGGCCCAGCTCCTCGAAAAGGTCCAGATGGCCCAGCTCCTCGAAAAGGCCCAGATGGCCCACCTCCCCGAGAAGGCCCAGGTGGCCCGGCCCGCGGCTGAGCATATACCGAAGGCATCTGAAAATAAAGAGTCCAATTGAAAAAGGTACATCAGATGCAGATACAAGAAAACTACATGAAGCGGATACATGTAAATACATTGTGTAAGTGGGGTGTGTGTCAGGAGCACTCTACACAAGTAGCCTATCAATGCAGTGGGATGTTCAAAATCAGCATGTCATCGGAAATATGATAAATGCAAGAAAACTTGACAATACCTAGACACCCATAATGGACAACTATGCCTCTCTTCGCAGGACCATGCCCTCGAGCACGGCCATCATCCCGAGCATCTCATCCACATACTCGATAGGAGGCTGTAGACACAAATGCAAAACTATCAATAAGAGAATGAATGTCCAAGTGCCTGACTGATAAATTGAAGCTGTAAAAGCATACCGGTGGTGAATCGAGATCTCTGACGTATCTGTGATCAGGTAGGGGAGGCTCTATCAGGATCGGGTAGGGAGTCCCGAATCACCATCCCATCAACTCGGTCGGCATGTCTGGCCACCCAGCATGATGATGAGTCAGAGGAATCGGGGGAACCAATCCACCCCCACCTCTAGATGTACCAACCCTACTGGTGAAAGGGGCGTCTGCAGCCCGAGCCTGGGCCTGACTAGAAGATGGCATACCAGCAGGCCTCATCGTCGGAGTACGGACTCCCGTCAATGGAGGCATCAGGTATATGTGACGATAAGTAGCATAATCCCCCTCCTCAAGATGAAGTAAGGCATCAGTACCCAGCATAGCACTAACAACATCTTGGGAAGAGAGCCTATTAGCAATCCGCATACCAACTGGGGGGTGCTGAGGGAGGGTCCTGAGAAGTATAGCCCCATACCTGACGCAAGAAGCGCTCCCCCAGAAACCAGGCCCTACCAACTAGCCCTTCGAATAGGATCCTGTACTAGGAGGCACCCCGCCCTCCAGCAAACTGGAATCGGAGACCCTCACCTAAGGGCGCCCAGGGCTGCCATGTGATCTGCGGATAACCAATGCATAAATCAAATTGGGAAGGTATAAGACAAATCGAAGATGAAAACACAAAGAACCGAGAGTTCTGAAATACCTCCGTCGACCGCACCGTGTCGAAATACTGTCGTAGATAAAGGAGAGACTCTCGAGGTCTTGGCCGGTGCTGGCCTTCAAATACAAGTGAGTACGAGGTCACAAGGGGCCCCTCCACCACCAACTCTGGGGCTAATGTCGGGAAATACACATAGACCCATAACTGTGGAAAACAGTGCAGAATGTAAATGCAAAGTGCTGAGGGCAAAATACAAAGTGTAAAGTGTGCCGTGTATGCAATATACAAGTAATGAAGGGCAGAAATATGAATCAAAAGGGCAGAAAGTACCTTCCAAGCTCTCCAATAGCCGCCAAGTAAGTCCCCCCGTCCGCGGGAGGTCGCACTCATGTAGCAGTAAAGAGTAGCCAAGCCGGCGCCACCCCAATCATACCGTCTGACTTGTGATAGGTCCACCAAAGCACTCAATAGATATAGCCCAACAGTGTTCCCCCTGTCGCCAAACAAAGTAGTCCCAAAGAGAAACATCAGAAAACCACGGGAATACTGTGCTGCCTCCTCAGGAGTCCTGGGCTTCGTTTCCACCCTCTGAAAATAGGAAAAAAACCAGGTGTATCGGACTCTGCCTGAAGATCTATCAATAGGCGGGTGAGCCCCCAGTAAATATATCCAAGCGGCCTCCCACTGGCCCATGTCCTCGTCGTAAGGGATGGGCCAACCTCCCACGTCAAGGCCAGTCAATACGGCAAAGTCAAGTGGGGTCATAGTCAAGTCCCCCGTGGCAGAAAAATGGAAAGAGTTGGTGGTGTCCCACCATCTCTCCACTAAGGCGGCCATCAATGTCCTCCTGGCAGAACAACGAGATAGCCCAGTACAGAAGGGCCCAAACCCCGCCAAGTCAACTAAATCCCGGACAGCCTCCTGGAGCTTGGCATACCAATCTCTCACCGCGGTAGAGCCATATCCCCTCACGGTGCGAGAAGTCACCTGCATTCAGAATGAATACATATTTCAGCATAAAATGAATAAGCTATGTGCAAATAGAAGGAATGAGCTGCGTGCAAATAAAATGAATAGGCTGCGTGCAAAATAAGGTAAGCGAGCTATGTGTTCAGAAAATCAGTGTTTGGGCTGCGTGTTCAACTCTCAATCAATGTGTGCTGCGTGTTCACCTTTAATTCGGACTGTGTGTTCAGGAAATCAGTGTTTGGGCTGTGTGTTCAACTCTCAATCAGTGTGTGCTGCGTGTTCACCTTCAATTCGGACTGTGTGTTCAGAAAATCAGTGTTTGGGCTGCGTGTTCAACTCTTAATCAGTGTGTGCTGCGTGTTCACCTTCAATTCGGACTGTGTGTTCAGAAAATCAGTATTTGGGCTGCGTATTCAACTCTCAATCAGTGTGTGCTGCGTGTTCACCTTCAATTCGGACTGTGTGTTCAGAAAATCAGCGTTTGGGCTGCGTGTTCAACTCTCAATCAGTGTGTGCTGCGTGTTCACCTTCAATTCGGATTGTGTGTTCAGAAAATTAGCGTTTGGGCTACGTGTTCAACTCTCAATTAGTGTGTGCTGCGTGTTCACCTTCAATTCGGACTGTGTGTTCAGAAAATCAGCGTTTGGGCTGCGTGTTCATCTCTCAATCAGTGTGTGCTGCGTGTTCATCTTCAATTCAGACTGTGTGTTCAGAAAATCAGCATTTGGGCTGTGTGTTCAACTCTCAATCAGTGTGTGCTGCGTGTTCACCTTCAAATCGGACTATGTGTTCAGAAAATCAGCGTTTGGGCTGTGTATTTAACTCTCAATCAGTGTGTGCTGCGTGTTCACCTTCAATTCGGACTGTGCGTTCAAAAAATCAGTGTTTGGGCTGCGTGTTCAACTCTCAATCAGTGTGTGCTGCGTGTTCACCTTCAATTCGGGCTGTGTGTTCAGGGAATCAATGTTTGGGCTACGTGTTCAACTATAAATCAGTGTGTGTTGCGTGTTCACCTCTAGTTCGGGTTGTGTGTTCAATTCTCAACAAGTGTGTGCCGTGTGTTCACAATTAATTAATGGGCTTAGTGTTCAGAAATTCAAGTGATTGAACCGTGTGTTCAGAATGCAAACAGAATGCATGAAAAATTCATAATATGTTGCAGAAAAGGTAAGAACGAGGTAAATACCTCTCGTGCCTCATGGGAGAGGTGATACTCTGGCTCCCGCAGAAGGAGATCCCCGGGTGCTCGCTCGTCGAAATCGGTGAAGTGATAGAAAACAGCCCGTGGAAGAATATGTGCCGGTGGGTCGTACCTCTCAGGTATGAAAGGTCGAACCCTCGGAGGCAGAGCCATGATATCGGGATCACCTTCGGCACCCGGAGGACCTCCACCGTGGGGGAAATGACTAGCCATTTCAGAAAATCTGCAAAAATGAGCAAAAATGAGCCAAAATTGGACAAAGTCAACAAAAGTCAACTCTCGGGAAATGAAAAAGTCAACAAAAGTCAACTCCCGAGAAAATCTTCCAAATATTGAGACAAACTCACCTCAAGTGGCGAAAATGAGAAAAGAAGCCCCGAAATCAAAATTTAATCGGTTCAAAGTGCTTAAAACTGAAAGATTTCGCGAAAACAACTTGCGTGGGACGTTGGAAAACGCATATAGAGCACAGATCTGAGGGAGAAAATGGTTTGGGAAGCTAGAGGAGATGATTTTGGAGCTGTACTTGTGAGCACAAAGTGTTTGGATGAGTGGATTTAAAGAAAAGAGGGTGAAAATACAAAATTGCCCCGAATTTGGCAAAGTGGCCGGCCGGCCACTTTTTCTGGCAGGCTGGCCATTCCCTTTTCAAAAATTGGCCTGTGGCGTCCCTCTCCCAATAAAGATGGCCGGTGGTGTTCCCCACATGCCCCCCAAGGTCCCTGCAAATTTTGGGGAGGATAGGAGTCCCCGGGACCTAAAAAAGTACAAGAGAAGTGCACTTTCCGTCGCGAAATCGCTCCGCCGGAACCTCAGCTTCAACTTCCGATGCGTGTCTCATCATTACTCATCGAAAATGAGATATATCCTTTTGAACATATTGTAGCCTCTCCAGGAGGTGAACCGGAGGCCGCGATCAAGTCGCCCTCGCCGAAACGCACATTTCCTTGCTCGTTGTTTTGTGACAAACATACATCCTGGTTTACGCTTGTTCTGCATTATCATGCACATAACTTGCATTCTCATGCACATACTTGCATTGTTATGCACGTCTCTTTGATATTACCAAGCCTCCGCGCTTAAACTCGCGTTGCCACGCGCGTTTCTTCCCGCATTGCGATGCACTTTTCCATCGACGCCGCGATTGTCTGCATTCGATGTCACATTGAACATATGTTGTTAGATATGTTGTGCTTGTTGAGTTTCTTTCTTTTGTAGGCACGATATTGTATGTACGGTTCATTTGAAGCTGGTGTGACCAGACGAATCGCGCAGGTATCGTATCTTCTCCGTGTGAGACGCGACGAGAATTGAATAATTCTCTGCATTCCTAACTGCATGAAATGTAGTTGTTGCTTTGCATTCTTGCTTAAAACTGTTGCATCTATTTGCGAATACTTGCTTCATTACAGCTTGCTGCATTTGCATGATCATCAAGTCACATCTGGCCTTGTGCATACCGTTTTGCATTTTGCCCCTTGCCTGCGGGCACATCTTTGTTTATCTCACATGTTTGTCTAAGTCTTCGGCCTAGTCAAAAATGGTTCGTCTCTGGGCTTTGACATTCACTCCCGTTACTTGTGACTTCCGAGTTCTGTCAAAGAAGGGCAACTGTAGACACCCCATTTTTGACCGACCTTAAGACTCAGACGTCACCGATTGAGCGCTTGGTGATGCTGTATATTGTGCTCGTTCTGAGGTTGCGGAGTCTCAGCTGTGAGCCTTGCCTCCGAACTTCCGGACTCTTTCATGCTTTGCCTCGGTTTGCGAACCAGGCTCTGTTTTCTCTTCCCGAAGGGAGGGAGAGGTCTTGTAGATCATCTCTCAGTGGCTGTAGGCTACGTTTTGTGGTCGTAGGCCATTTTGCCCGTTTGGAGTCCAGTTTCTGATTTTTCGAAGCCGTTGGCCGTGTGCCTCGGTTCGGGACCGCTTAACCACCTCCGTTTGCTCCGGTTTTTGGCATGCATCTTATTTACTCCCTTTTGAGGGACACTGTGGTCCGAGAGACCAACTTCGTGGTCGAACACCATTTTCGGTGCCTAACAGTCAGTTTTCGGGGCCTCGGGCTGCGCGTTTCGGCCCCCAAACCTTCATTTTGCATCGGTTTGGGCTCATTTTTGGTGGAGACCTTATTTTCACTGTTAGGAAGGTCATAGAAGGGTGGGAGGCCAGCAATTGTTCTGACAACCAGTTTTATTCCTCCATCACCCTCCGTCACCCGTTTTTCTCACTTAAAAGCCAATGTTGACCACCCTTGGGCCACTTTTTCTAGCCCTAAACCATATATTTGTGTTGTACACACCTGGGAGGCCACCAATATCACATGGCTGGCCATTAATTGTGTGTGACCCTTTTGAACCCCTCCAAAAAGTGGCCTTTTCTCTCTCCTGGTTCACTTTCTTCAGTTTTTGACCACATGATTGTGTTATGCACACATGAGAGGCCCTCTTCTTGGCATGGCCGGCCATTAATCTTCATTGACCCTTTTGACCCTTGGCCGGCCGGCCATAGGGAAGGCTGGCCAGCCACCTAAACCCTAGAAAACCAGCCGGCCATGATCCTCTCTCTAGGTACTTTACAAAAATGCCCTCTGTTTTCCCCCAGATTTTGTATCCGGGAGGCCAACCTTTTGGGGGGAAATTTGAATTCCATTTCCCCCCTTTTCTCCCCCCTCTTTTGCCTATATAACCACCCCCCCAGCCCTTGTTTTAGGGGTTACAAAAAATTGTTTTATGCTCTTGCATTGTATCTCTCTCTCTCTACACTCCAACCCTCAAAACCTCTCAAATCCTACACCCATTCTACTCCATCTCCAAGCCAACCAATCCACACTACATTCCAGCAGCTTGGAGGCTCTTTCCAAAGGCTAGGAGCACCACTTCTCAGGCCAAGAGTTGTTGTTTCATTGGGCTACAAGGGTAAGCCTCCTTCTCTCTCTTTTTTGGCCTTATTTTGCTCAATATATTAGCCATACTTGCTTGCATATTTGGGCTCCGACCGTAACTGAAAATAGAATTATTTTGAGCTCCTTTTCATGTTTGTTTAAGGGCCTATCCCTTTTTGAAGCTTCCTTTTTACACTTGCTTCTTTACCTCTCTTGTATGCCTCTTTCTTGCATAGTATTTTAGGCTCATTTTTAAATTGTTTTGAGCTTGGTTATAAACTAAAAATTGGCTTATTTTGAGCCCTTCTTCAACATTGTTGAAGGGATCTTCATTGTTTGAGGCTTCCTTTTTTCACTTGCCTCTTTATCCCTCTTTTGGCCTTATTTTTGCATGTTTTGTTAGCCCCTTGTGCTTGTATTTTTGGGCTCTGGTCCAAACTGTAAATAGCCTTATTTTGACTCCCTCTTCATGTTTGACCAAGGGACTCTTGCTTTTTGAAGCTCCCTTTTTGCTCTTTGTGTTTAAATCTCTTTTTAGGCCTTATTTTGCATAGTATTTTAAGCTTGCATGTGCACTGTTTTGGGTTTGGTCACTAACTGTAAAATACCATGTTTTGGGCCCTTCTTCAACTTTTTTGAAGGGCCCTCCTCTGTTTGAGGCCAGAAACCATCACTTGCTTCTTTGTCTCCCTTTTGGCTCATTTCTTGCATAATAGTTTAGCCATACTTGTGTTTGTTTTTGTGGCTTGTTATAAACTGAAAAGTGCTTCATTTTGAGCCTCTCTTCAACTTTTTTGAAGGACTCTTGGCCATTTAGAGCCATAAGCTGCTACTTGCTTCATTATCTCTCTTACAGGGCCATTTTTGCTTGCTAGCTTAGTCCTATTTGTGTTCACTGTTTGGCCTTGCTTAAAACTGGAAATATGCTTTTTTTAGGACTGTCTTGATTCTGTATTCACACTTCATATTCAAATAATGCATGCTTTGCATAGCCATAGGTCATTCCATGTACCTAATTTCATGTTTCGGGTCTAATTCCACGTATCGGGTGCCATGTTTCCATGATTCGGGGCTGTTTTGCATCACTTTTCGCTACTGAAATTTTCATGCTAGTATGCCATATTCCATGTCTTGCCATGTCTTGTTAGAGTGGCATTTGGTGCCTTAGGATCGGTTCTCGGTTTGCGTGCACGCATGCACGCATCTCGAGTGTCTCATTTTCATCTAATGGCCTCCTATGTGGGTGTGGCTGAGGTCCACTTATGTTGGTGTAAGTCCATTATGCATTGTGTATGCCATTTCATTTCATAGCATCGCGTATGCTAAGTTGTATGTTAGTACATTGTGTATGACATGTTACCTCGTGCATCGTGTATGCCATTTTATAGCATTGTGCATGTTAGGTTGTATCTTAGTTGCATTCATGCATATCATGCATATTGCATTGTGTTTGGGATAGGAGTTAGCCCGAGCACGGGAAACGAGGTACGTTTCGTACTCCGAGTGACGGAACGTGTCTCAATTCCCCAGTCGCCGACACTCTAGATTATCCATGATGGCGTCTCGGTCTTGTTGTGTTTATATGTGCATTCATTCTATATTGAGTCATGCAAATCGACTCCTCGGCCATCATGCATCGATATGAGTGATTGATGGCATGAGGATCGAGGACTACGCTCCCTGAAGAGTGGTCAAGCATACATATGTGAAAATACATTGCCATGCCCCTTTCTTGCTCTCTATTGCAGCAAATCAAGAATTAGCAACGTTTAGAAGCTTGGCGCGCTTTCCAAGAACAATTGCAAACAGAGGTTAATTGGGGCATCGCAGTGGATTCCCGTGCAAAGCAGTTCAAACATGCATCATCCATCGTCCGGAATAGAGTCGAGACAGTCCCTAGCTTGCATGCTAGTTTAATGTTTTCCTAGATTAATTTGTTAATTAATTAGGGTTTTGTACTCATTCGGACTGTATTTGTTTGGGACTATATATTATTTATTTGGACCCTCTGCGCGAGGGCATAATTGTAATAAGTGTGTGTATGTGTGTGTGATGTATGTCTTCCAACCCCACGTCTTTTTTCCCTTTTATTTACCTGCTTATGATGGTTAGATTAGGGCATGTTTCAATTAGCATACAGTATGATAGCATGTTTGCATTCATTCATCTGTTTTGCATGCACCGGGCTCGGCTGTAGACACCCCATTTTTGACCGACCTTAAGACTCAGACGTCACCGATTGAGCCCTCAGTGATGTAGCATATTGTGCTCGTTCAGAAGTCTCAGAGTCGCGGCCGTACGCCCTGCCTCCGGACTCCCGATCTCTCTTATGTGCCTTGTCTCGGTTTGCGAACCAAACTCGATTTTCTCTGTTTTCTTTCCTAAGGGGAGGGAGAGGTTCCGTGGAATATCTCTCAGTGGCCGTGGGCTACATTTCGTGCCCGTAGGCCATTTTGCCCACTTCGGAGCCCGATTCTCGGTTTTCGGAGCCGTCAGGCCGTGTGCCTCGGTTCGGGAACGCCTAACCATCTCCGATTGCTTTGATTTTTGGCATGCATCTCATTTACTCCCTTTCAAGGGACACTGGGGTCTTAGATACCCACTTCGTGGCCAAACACCACTTCTGGTGCTTAACGGCCGGTTTTCGGGATCCCGAACTGTGTGTTTTGGCCCCCGAGCATTCGTTTTGCATCGGTTTTTGTTCATTTTTGGCAGATACCTCTGTTTTATCATAAGGAAGGTTACTGGAGGGTGGGATCCCAGCAATTGTCTCAGCAACCAGCTTTCTGCTTGGTCAAAGGTGGTTCAGCATGAATCCGGGAAGGAGAAAAGTCTGCGCGGCTTCACCGAAATGGGCGTAACTCTTTGCACAAGAGGAATTAAAATATGAGGCCACCACCATTGGAAAGCTTACTTCCAGGGCTTCATTTTGAACTCAAGAATCTCCTAAGTCCGGATCCGGGGGGAGGAGATATGGTTGGTTGAAGTCTGGTTAGACCGAATCTGCGCGGCTTTACGGAAACTGGCATAACTTTTTCTACAGGAGGAATTTTGATGCAAGGTTTGCGGCATTGGAAAGCTAACTTCAAGGGCTACACGGCGGACCAGTCCTATGCCTTGGACCTTTTGACCCTAGCCGGCCGGCCACCATTTCCAGCCGGCCAGCCACTTGCAACTAAAGCACTTTTTGCCCACCTTTTCTCCGATTTTCTTGCCTATATAGCTGGCCTCCCAGATCTTTTTGAGGGGTTGGAAAATATCTCTCAAGAATATACAAGCATATCTCTCTATCTCTCTAAAATCTTCAAGTTTTGGTGCCTTTTGTTCATCATCATCAAGCACTACCATCACCACTCCATTTCCAGCAACAAGAAGAGGTCCTTAGAGGCTTAGAAGCAATATTTCTCAAGTAAAGAAGCAAGGAAAGAAAGGTCTTCAAGGGTAAGTCTCAATCCCTCGCTTTTACACCATTTTCTTGTCTCTTTTCTTAACCCTACTTGCTCACTGTTTTGAGCTCCGACCAATACTGAAAGTGGTCCTCTTTTGATCTATTCTTGATGTTTGTTTAAGGTCTCAACCCTATTTGAGCCCTCTATCTTACACTTCCTTCAATATCCTCTTATATGCCATTATTTTGCATTGAATATTTGGCCTATGTTTGATTTCTGTTCGGGCCTAATATAAAATGTAAATGTGCTTATTTTGAGTCCCTCTTCAACATTGAAGAAGGGATCAACCATTTTTGGCTTCCCTATCTTTCACTTACTTCACAAGCTCTCTTATTTACCGTAAATTTGCAAGATTTGTTTGGCCTATATGTAAATTGTTTTGGAGTTTTTCATGAACTTTGAGTGAGCTTATTATGTGTCCCTCTACAACATTGTAGAAGGGATCAACTTCATTGGGGGTCTCCATGTTATGGTTGTCTTTATATCTCTCTTGGCCCCCATTTTTGCATGCTTTGTTAAGCCTGTCTAGCCTCTGTTTTCGGCCATCATCAGGTCTGGAAATATCCATATTTTTATCTTCTTAACATGTTTTGTTAAGGGTCTTAGGCTGTTTGGTGAATGCTTGGTATACCTCTCTTTATAGCCCTCTTTTGGCTCATATTTTGCATGCTATGTTAAGCATATCTACATACTGTTTTGGGGGTTGTCATAAGCTTTAAATGTTCATATTTTTGGTCACTCTTCAGTGTTGTAGAACTGTATTTTTCAGTTTGAGCATTGCATATACCATCTGCTTCATTGTTCCCCTCTTTTCCCCCATTTTTGCATGCTATTTTTGTCATACTTGTGATTGTTGTTTGGCCTTTCTTTGCACTGGAAAAATGATATTTTAGGGCCTGCCTAGCATCCGTCTTTACACTTCATGTCCATATTGTGCATGTTTGGCATAGCCGCAAGTCATTTCGGGTACTTAGCATAGCATTTCGGGCATAGGGTGTAATTTTGCTATAATTCGGGGGCTGTTTTTGCATCATTTTGGCTGCTGAAATTTGAATTTTCCATATGCCATATGCCACATCTCATTTGCATGTCATTTCGTGCCTTAGGGCCATTGCCTCGGTTTGCGTGCCCGTGTGCACGCATTTCGAGGCACTTCACTTTTATCCGATGGCCTCCTGTGTGAGTGTGGCTGAGGCCTTCTCATGTTGGTGTAAGCCCATATTGCATCGCATATCTCATTTTAGCATCATCACATTCCGTGTGCCATTTTCTCGGTATACGTGCCCGTGGGCACGCATCTCGAGACATTTCATTTTAGTCTCATTGTATATCATATTTCATGTCGCTTCATGCCTTTATGCCATTATGCGTCTGCAGTGTGCACGCATTTCGAGGCACTCCACTTTTATCCGATGGTCTCTTATATGAGTGTGGCTGAGGTCCTCTCATGTTAGTGTAAGCCCATATTTCATTGTTTATGCCATTTTAGTCTCATTGCATTCTGTATGCCATTGCTTCGGTTTGCGTGCCCGTGTGCACGCATTTCGAGGCACTGCACTTTTATCCGACGGCTTCTTATGTGAGTGTGGCTGAGGCCCTCTCATCTTAGTGTAAGTCCAATTGCATTGCGTATCCCCTTTCATGCCTTAAGATCATCGCCTCGGTTTGCGTGCCCGCGTGCACGCATTTCGAGGCATCTCATTTTCATAGCATTGTGCATGCTAGAATTGTATTTTAGTTGCATTCATGCATATCATGCGTATTGCATCGTGTTCGGGATAGGAGTTAGCCCGGGCACGGGAAACGAGGCGCGTTCCGTACTCTGAGTGACGGAACGGGTCTCAATTCCCAAGTCACCGACACTCCGGATCACCCATGATGGAGTTAGGTTTTGTTGCAGCATTCATGTGCATTCACCCTATATTGAGTTGTGCAATCCGATTCCTCGGCCATCATGCATCGATATGCGTGATTGGTGGCACGCGGATCGAGGCATGCATATATTTGTGAAATACATTGCTATGCCCCTTTCCTGCTCTCTGTTGCAGCAAAATGAAGAATCAGCAACTTTTCAGAACTCGGCACGCATTTCAAGAAAAATGCAAACAGAGGCTAATCAGGGCACTGCCGTGGATTTCCGCGCAATGCAGCTCAACATGCATCATTTCATTATCCGAAGTGGAGTCGAGGCAGCCCCTGGCTTGCATGCCAGTTTACAGCTTTCTTAGTTAATTTGTTAATAATTAGGAATTTGTATATTATTCGGACTGTATTATTTCGGACTGTACTATTCTTTTATTCGGACATTCGGACTGTATTATTTATTCGGACCCTCTGCGCGAGGGCATAATTGTAATAAGTGTGGGTGAGTGTGATGTATGTCTTCCAACCCCACGTCTTTCTTCCCTTTTATTTACCCGCTTACGATGGTTAGATATAGGGCATATTTCAATTAGCATACAGTATGACAGCATGTTTGCATCATTCATCTGTTTTGCACGCACTGGGCTCGGTACATCATACAAACTGCATTTGTATTTCAATTCCAAATTGAATACATGTTTGTTGTTGCATTTCACATGCCATGTTTAGAATAGCCGAGCCTGCTATAGTTTGCATCTTTGCATGTGTCGCATTAGGCAATTCTGAATATTTAGGATCATGCATGGATTTCTAACAAGCTTCTGGTTTGGCGTGGAGTACTCGGTGAGTTTTGTGCTTTAGCATCCTTACATGCGTGTGAGTGTTGCCATGAATAGCATGCTTACCATAAGGCTATGTGCTTATGTGATATAACTGCCTTGAATGCCTGTGGGTGGAGGTTGAGTTACTTGGATTGGGACAATTCATCAAATGTTTGTTTTAAGCCCACTAGATAGTGGCAAAACCATTGTTTTCTAAGCCCACCTGAGGGTGGCAAATCCGCGTCTTAGCCTACTTGCGGGTAGCACCATCAAACAATTTTCAAACAAACAAACATGAAGTGTTTTGTCCCAATTCAGGCGATTCAGTCTATACTTGTATGCTGTGCACATCACATAGTAACCTAGGCTAATAACCGGAATAAGAACTCATAATGTTTTCAATAACAGATATCATGGTTAGTAGAGGCCGGTCTTCGACCGGGCGAGCGGGGGTGCTCACGAAGTGACCTTCCCCAATCGTACCCAAGTTCCCGAGCCGAGGCAACTTTGGTGGTGACGGACACGTGGCCTTTGGCACCGAGTCTGGGTTTCCTAAATTTCCCATTATAAAATATTTAGGTGGCGACTCTGTATCTGGCAAAGCAGTCCATGTTTGGCACTTCTTTTCTAAAAATCTGTTTTTCTCAAAACGATTTGCCGGATTTGGACTCTTTGGTTCAAGATTAAGAACCGTGACATTTGAGTCCTTCGAACTGTAGTAGACCCAATATCGAACCAGAACGGGGGGGACTCGCACTCCCCTTCCCCCGGGATGCATTCGGGGACGTCTACAGTTTCTGGCGACTCTGCTGGGGATTTACAGAACTTGACTTGAACTCGTGATATCTGGTTTTGACTACACTTGTGTGTTTCTTTGCATTGCATTTGCATTGGTGCGCCTAGGACACCGTGTTTGCCATATGCCATTCCCGAACGATTTGCCGGAGGCTTGTCTTGTCAAGTCATGTCCGTAAGGCTGATCGGCTCTGGCTCGACAAAGATGGGAACACAAACCCCGGTTTTACCGGGGCACCCTTTTTGACCATTCGACCTAGTGCATATTCGGATCCATAGTGACCATTCCAAACTAGGACAGGTTGCTTACCCGTTTATAGGTTGTTTGAAGCCGCTGCATGCATAGTGAAACCCTAGCTCCTGACAAAATAGGACAGGGAAACCCTACCCCAACATAGGGGTGTTTTGGCTCTCACTTATCTGCTATGTGCTTGTTAGAGTGCGTCTCTACAAGGAATGCATGTATCAGTCTATAAGTTTGGGCATCAGGCCTGAGGGCACCAGTTCAGTGTTTTGGGATTCAGTTTACCTAAGGGTAACAGTTCTGAGTAATTTTGGGGCATTCAAGAGAGGGCGATCATCTGTTATGCTCATATCCGTTTTGGTGGAATCAGGCTGAGATGCTGCATGTTTTCTTTTTTGCTAGGTAGTCCTGGAATCATAGCTTCAGAAGGCTCCGATATCCCCCGGGTACATTGGACTAGGGCTGATAGACTTTGTTAGGTCAGAAATTCAATTCAAGGGCAACTAGTGTTCTTTCACTGAGGTAAGGCAAAGAAAGGCTAGTCAGGGCTTACCGGTTCATCTGATCCGTCAGTCACCAGTCACATCACCCTTGTTCAGAATCAGCAGCCCGTGATGGCCTAGGGTTCAGAAGAATTTGTAGCCATGATAGCAGCGTTGAATCAGGGAACTGCCATGCAGGCTGAGACCAGTATTGAAACGCAGCGCCTATCTGGGGCATCTGCCTTACATCCAGCTTTGGGACCCCAGCCGAACTTTGACCCACTTCCGCCAGTTGAAGATTTGCGGGGTCCAGATCCTCAAGAAGGGCTGGCTCAAGCCCAAGTTTTCAGACCCCTGGTGCAGCCTAATGAGAGGCATTATCCCCTTGATGCTAATGACCTCGATCTGACCGCAGTGAAAATTGCGAACCTTGAGACACAATTCAAAAAGGCACAGGGCCTTAACTCCATTCCCGACATTGAGGATGGGCGCACTGAGTCTGCCGTCCGGCTCCCAGACAGATTCAAAATGCCACATATTGACCGTTTCGACGGGTCTGGGGATCCAATGGTACATATCCGAATTTTCTTGGATGTCCTAAAGCCGATGGGTCTGACTAAGCCACAGAAACTCTCTCTGTATGGAAGAACTCTGTCCGGTGTAGCAGCCACTTGGTACGCTAAGTTGGAGGACAAAGTGAAGCAAAACTGGGAAGAATTGGCTGAAGCCTTTGTCGATCAGTATTCCTACAATACCCAAGTTGAGATGACCATCCAAGAGCTTGAAGCAACCCGCCAAAACCCAAAAGAGCCTTTTGTGAAATTTGTTGCGAGATGGAGAGCAAAGGCAAAGACAGATGATGACGCCGCCCTTCTGAGAGGGATCAAGTGCAGATGATGGTGCGGAACCTCGAGCATGATATGTTGCAGAAATTGATAGTCGCTCCACTATTCACTTTCAAGAGTTTGCATGAACTGGGGGTTCAGGTCGAGAATGCGTTCAACAGTGGGATCATTCCCAGAACAAGTGAACCGACAAGAAGGGTGATTTTAAGGTGTGCCAATGTCGGAGGTAGCACTATTCCCGAGCCCACTGAAATCGATACAGTCGCCACAGCCAACCCTTTTGCCAATCCAAGCCTGCAAATAGCCGACCCAGCCCGAGCTCAGGACAGAACTTTCACCTCTCTCTATATGAGCCTAACCAGCGCACTAAAACTCCTGATGGAAAAAGGGCATCTCAAACCCCTCGATCCTCAACCTCTTTCCGACCCACTCCCCAAAGACATAACCCTCCAGCATCAGATGTACCATCAGCAACGCGGTCATGGCACCGACCGTTGCTACCGCCTTCGTCATGAGGTCCAAAATCTCATCGACAACCGGACGATAGCTCCACCTTCAGACCCCAATGACCAAACATTTCCCACCTACCTCAATCTCATCCATACACTGCCATCCACCTATGACCCCAGCATATACATCACCCCGGCCTATCTACCCAAGCCTGAGGTGTTTACCCCAGAAAGCATGGACTTATGCATGATGGGTGCACCTGAACCCCAATCATCTCAAACCCATGAACCCACTACTTCCGAGCTGATGAAGATGATTGAAGATCTTCAGAGAACAGTGGCGGATTTAGCCTTTGGAGTTTTGGCTCCATCATCAACCACATCGCCTACCAGGGAGTTCATGTCAAAAGGCTCCCCAGTCTTGGGGCGGGCTACATCTGAGGAAGGCCAATCCCGTGGCAAAGTGGAAGCAAGTGGAAAGAACAAGGTAGGGGCGGACATGGATCCCCATGAACATCTTCTATTGGCTGTTAAGGCTTTGAAATCCGAGAGACTGAACAAAGAACAAGTGCTCGCGGTTGTCGCAAAAGCTGTGAATGACACTTTTGCTACTCAAGTTGGGGGCAGTTTGACTCAAGGGGCAAGCCGGGAGAAGGGCCGTTGTACCAAGAATATTCCTTTCAACTCTAATCCCGTGCTTGGAAGAGATCAGCAAACTAGGCCAGCACCTGCCAATCCCTTTGCTGGTGCGCCCAGCAAAAATCCACAAACCCAGAAGTACCAACCCCGAGGTCAGAGGGTCTTCCATGCCCTCCACATGCCTTTATCCAAAGCTTTCCAAATCCTTGTTGGACAAGGCCATCTCAAACCCCTTGAGCCTCGACCTCTCCCGAACCCTCTTCCGGCTACACATGATGCTACCCAGTACTGCGCATACCATCAGCAAACTGGCCATGCTACCAACAACTGCTTCCGTCTTCGCCATGAAGTACAGGATCTATTTGACAACGAGGTCATCCTCCCGCCGAGCTCAAAGAAAGTCTATCGACCGGGTCGATGAACTTGGGGATAATGTTATGTGAATGGGGGATGAACCACCTGCGGGCGGCGCTCAATCAACTCCAGACGTGGGAATGGCACGCACTGTTCTGAGCTATATGCAAATACCAGTTTTGTGCTTTCTGACTTGGGTATTGGGTCAGTTTTTGTTACTTTGTTTTGAGTCTGTCTTTTTGTTTTGAGTTAGTCTCTTTTTTCTTGGGTCTGTCTTGTTGTATCGAGTCAGTCCTGTTCTATAGAAGTTAGGTGATTCCGGGGGTGTTACCTCGGGCGTCACCATTTTGTTTCACGTTTGTCTTTTTGTTTTGTTTTGAGTCTGTTTCTGCCAGGGAACCAGTTATGCCAACAGATTTTGAATGAAACAGCAGTGATTTCCATACTCTCGCATTTGTTTCTGCCGTGTGCTAGTTGTGTCGGGATTTGAATGAAATGGCAGTGCATTCCACCTGCTCTCTTGTGCCTTGAAGTCATTGTATTGACCTAAGTTTTTCAAAACCTTTTTGAACACTGCGGTGAAAACAAAGAGGGAGGAATTCCTCGGGATTTGTAAAACTTTGATCAAATGAGAGAAAGAGAGGCATACTAAGCCCTTAATGAATGAAATCATGCTTGTTAGTGTGAGTACTGAGAAGAACCCTGGCTTTGATCCAGATTGGTCCTACATCTTTTCAAGACGAAGCGATTTGTCGCTTTCTTAAAACTTTCAAAAAATGTTTTCTTGGGTCTGCAAAGACATGTGTGGAATCGCTCTTGAGATTGTGCGACTTAGGATCGCTCTCGGCCTCGAGACTCAACCCCTTTGCTTTCAAACCTTGAACTTGCATTGAGAATGTTCAGCGTCGACCACAATGTAAGGCACTGTGGCGGTTGAAGCGACCCTCGAACAAGAGGCACCAAAGTCGATCAAGAAGGTCGACCTCAT
Source organism: Camellia lanceoleosa (assembly GCA_025200525.1). Lineage (NCBI taxonomy): Eukaryota > Viridiplantae > Streptophyta > Magnoliopsida > Ericales > Theaceae > Camellia > Camellia lanceoleosa. The sequence continues at coordinate 55,441,902 of CM045760.1, forward strand.
CGGAAGAAGCTTGCAAGGCTAGAGCGAAGCACCCCTCGAACTAGGGGCAAAAATATCCGATGTGCTCGAAGAGCCAAAGGTGGATCCTACGCAAATCAATACAACAACCACTCTCCTGAATCTGAGAGGGCTTCAATCTCAAAACCATTTGGCATGGACTTGTTACACTTTTACCCTTTAAGAGGCTCGCTGGGCCGAAAACCCGGAATGGCGACCCAGGCAAAAGTTAGAGCAAGAAAAAGAAAAAAGAAAAATGCAAAAAAAGAACAAAAAAAAGAGAAAAAAAAAGAAAAGAAAAAAGAAAAGAAAAGAAAAGAATGAAAAGAAGAAAAAGAAAGAAGAACAAAGCTCGCAAGGTCGAAAACACAGCAGCATGGCAAAAGTTAGAGCATAAAAAGGAGAGGTTAAATACCCGAGTGTACCTTAACCCCGAACTACGTAAGGCTTGATTCCCATGTTTGGGATACGTAGGCAACTTCATCCCGAAGTCCAGCCGTAAAATAATTCAAATTCGATTGTGTCCATGTAATGGTTTTGATCATCTTTTGCCTTCTCTGTATCTGAGAGTGCGGTTGTGTTCGTCGCTTTGAGGACTGATTATAATGCGCTGTGGCATCATCCAAACAAGGGGTAACTTTCCGTTGCCATTCAATGTGCCGCGGTGCCGTTCAAACAAGGGGCAACTTTCCGTTGCCATGCAGCTCCCCTCCAGCAAGGGGCAATTTTCCTTCGAATCTGAGGTTGTGCATCTCGAGAGTGGGTTCTACGCTCGTTGAGCAGTGGCCGTTTGCAAAAATAGTTTTTGAGAATTTTTACTGAGGTTGACTAATTTTCTCGAAAATTGTTTCATCTTTTCCACAAAAAAAAAAAAAAAAAACTGGACCATTTCTTGGACCCAAAAAAGGAAAATTTTCAGTGCTCATAGCCTGACTTGCATAATTTCAAATCAAAAATTGAACAAGCATGTTAATCTAACTCTCATGTTGGTCAAAACTGTTTTAGTAGAAAGCAAAAGTTAAAAAATGGTCAAAATGATGAACTAGGGGCACAGTTGAGTCAGGTTCTCTGTCTTTCTCCCTTTATCAACGCATTTGCCGGAAAGGGCACTGTATTCGCCAAGAAGGGCACAACTGAAGCTAATAAGCAAAGGGCAGAAAGCTCTCGTATCCTCCAAGCAGCGAGGTATCAAGCCAAGTGCGAAGCACGAACTGGAATGGATCAAGATATTCCACTCCCTCATCCGGACACATCTGATTACGTCCAAACTCTCCAGCAGAGCATCGTCAACCAATGTCAGCTGCAAATTTGCTACACACCCAGTTGTAGCACAACCCCTCTGTGGGAGAAATTCACTAGCTGTGAGCGGAAGAAAGAGAATCGAGCAGAATGCTAGGGGCCCGAACCCGCAACTTCCCATTTATCCATTAACCACCTAGGGGAGGGATTGAAAAATGAGAGATTGAAGAATAGAGAGATGTGCGATGAGAGAAAAAGTGAGAAAAGGGCTTTTTCAGAAAAACAGAGCTTGAGGGCCGAGTGATGTGAAAATCACAAATAAGAAAGGGTGGGAAACACTACCCGGTGAAACAGGCTCCCTGTGCACGTCTGAGTGTCGTGTCTCTTTGTTTTATCTCGATTTTGTTTTGGGTCGTTTCGAGTGTTACTCGATGTGTCTAGGTTGTGTGCCTTTTATTTCCTTGTTGAGTCGTTTTGCTGTGTTCAGTTGTAGGCTCAATACCCGGTTGAGAATCCCTTTCTCATTTTCAAAAGAAAAATCGTCTTGTGCTCAGAGTGCTGTGCCATTCTCCACATTTGTGCAAAATAGAATCGGTTCTTTCATAAAATCGCAGGGTTCAACCCAGGTCATGTCAGAACAGTAGAACAAGGGCCTATCTGAAGCTTTTTAGGTTCCGGACTACAAAGCAAAAGAAAAGAAGGAAAATCAAAGCATCTGAGTGAGTTTCACCTTCAGCAAGTTCCGTGATTGTATTCCGGATGTACCTCTTCAGGCCTTGTTAATACTACCGAAGTGTGAGTGCGCCTCCACCTCAAGTGTAAGCCTGCTTCAAGTCAGAATGACAGTCCAAGCAACACCCAAGGGTTTTACATGCAGATGTTATCTCTCGCCAATTTGAATAGGGTGTGCCCTTTTGAGTTGAGTATGTTGTGAAGTCCTCTAAGAAGCAAATCAGAGGCACCAGAGTACATATTTGATGCTCCTCTATTACATAGAATGTGGATTTTTATATACACTGTTGTTGCATGCGTGCCACGCATCGTTATGATTCATGCATAGAATATGCTTGCTTTCAATATTGCATAGAAAATGCCCCCATACTTGCATAGAAGATGCATTTTATCGAACTTTCTTGTGCATATTATCTTGCTCGCACTGTCTTGTGCACTTACACTTTGTGTCTCACTTGCACTATCTTGTGCATCTTGTGGTTGTATCTCACTCACACTATCTTGTGCATTGCATATCAATCGCGCTGTTTAGAGTATCGCACTGTCTTGTGCATTTCACCTCATTCGCGCTATTTTGTGCACCACAATCGCACTGTTTTGTGCAGTTTACATTCGCGCTATTTTGCGCACCTCAATCGCACTGTTTTGTGCAGTTTACCATTCGCGCTATTTTGCACACCACAATCGCACTGTTTTGTGCAGTTTATCATTCGCGCTATCTTGCGCACCTGAATCGCACTGTTTTGTGCAGTTTATCATTCACGCTATCTTGCGCACCTGAATCGCACTGTTTTGTGCAGTTTATCATTCGCGCTATCTTGCGCACTTCAATCGCACTGTTTTGTGCAGTTTATCATTCGCGCTATTTTGCGCACCACAATCGCACTATTTTGTGCAGTTTACCGTTCGCGCTATTTTGCGCACCTCAATCGCACTGTCCTGTGCTTTGCATGTCACATCGCACTATTTTGGGCAATTTACATTCGTGCTATTTTGCGCATCGCACTATTTTGTGCAGTTTACATTCGCCCTATTTTTGCGATCGCCTTTGTACTGCGATTTATCATTTTGCGCACCTCAATCGCGCTGTCCTGTGCTTTGCATATCACATCGCACTATCTTGTGCATTTCAAATCACTCGCGCTATTTTGCGCATCGCACTATTTTGTGCACGTTACTTGCATTGTGCATGCATTTTATCACGCAATCTTGCGCGTCCCACCTGCACTTGTTAGTGCATTACATTTCACTCGCGCTATTTCGCGCATCGCACTATTTTGTGCACATTACTTGCGTTGTGCATGCATTTTATCGTGCTATCTTGCGCATCTCACCTGCACTTGTTAGTGCGTTGCATCGCGCTATCTTGCGCACCTTACCCGTATCACACTGCGATGCATTCACTCGCCGACACCGCGTGTGTCAAACTTTCGGAATCACATTGAATATATGTTGTTAGCATATTGTTCTTGTTGAATTTCTCTCTTTCGCAGGCACGATATTGTATGTATGGTTCATTTGAGGCTGGTGCGACCAGACGAATCGTGCAGGTATCGTATCTTCTCCGTGTGAGACGCGATGAGAATTGAATAATTCTCCGCATTCCTAACTGCATAAAATGTAGTTGTTGCTTTGCATTCTTGCTTAAAACTGTTGCATCTATTTGCGAATACTTGCTTCATTCTGACTTCTTTGCATTTACATGATCATTGAGTTACATCGATCCTGTGCATATCATTTTGCATTTGCCCCCTTTGCTGTGGGCACGCTGCGAGCACATCTCTGCTTATCTTGTATGATTGTCTAAGTCTTGACCTTGTCAAAAATGGGTCGTCTCTAGGCTTTGACATTCACTCCCGCCACTTCTTGACTTCCGAGTTACAAAGAGGGCAATCAGAGACACCCCATTTTTGACCGACCTTAAGACTCAGACGTCACCGATTGAGCGCTCGGTGATGTTGCATATTGTGCTCGTTCAAAAGTCTCAGAGTCGCGGCCGTACGCCCTGCCTCCGGACTCCCGAACTCTCTTCTGTGCCTTGTCTCGGTTTGCGAACCAGACTCGGTTTTCTCTATTTTCTTTCCTAAGGGGAGGGAGAGGTTCCGTGGACTATCTCTCAGTGGCCGTGGGCTACATTTCATGCCCGTAGGCCATTTTGCCCACTTCGGAGCCCGGTTCTCGGTTTTCGGTTTTCGGAGCCGTCAGGCCGTGTGCCTCGGTTCGGGACCGCCTAACCATCTCCGATTGCTCTGATTTTTGGCATGCATCTCATTTACTCCCTTTCAAGGGACACTGGGGTCTTAGATACCCACTTCGTGGCCAAACACCACTTCTGGTGCTTAACGGCCGATTTTCGGGATCCCGAACTGTGTGTTTTGGCCCCCGAGCATTCGTTTTGCATCGGTTTTTGTTCATTTTTGGCAGATACCTCTGTGTTATCATAAGGAAGGTCACTGGAGGGTGGGATCCCAGTAATTGTCTCAGCAACCAGCTTTCTGCTTGGTCAAAGGTGGTTCAGCATGAATCCGGGAAGGAGAAAAGTCTGCGCGGCTTCACCGAAACGGGCGTAACTCTTTGCACAAGAGGAATTAAAATATGAGGCCACCACCATTGGAAATCTTACTTCCGGGGCTTCATTTTTCACTCAAGAATCTCCTAAGTCCGGATCCGGGGGAAGGAGATATGGTTGGTTGAAGTCTGGTTAGACCGAATCTGCGCGGCTTTACGGAAACTGGCATAACTTTTTCTATAGGAGGAATTTTGATGCAAGGTTTGTGGCATTGGAAAGCTAACTTCAAGGGCTACATGGCCAACCAGTCCTATGCCTTGGACCTTTTGACCCTAGCCGGCCGGCTACCATTTCCAGCCGGCCAGCCACCTGCAACTAAAGCACTTTTTGCCCACCTTTTCTCCGATTTTCTTGCCTATATAGCTGGCCTCCCAGATCTTTTTGAGGGGTTGGAAAATATCTCTCAAGGATATACAAGCATATCTCTCTCTATCTCTCTAAAATCTTCAAGTTTTGGTGCCTTTTGTTCATCATCATCAAGCACTACCATCACCACTCCATTTCCAGCAACAAGAAGAGGTCCTTAGAGGCTTAGAAGCAACATTTCTCAAGTCAAGAAGCAAGGAAAGAAAGGTCTTCAAGGGTAAGTCTCAATCCCTCTCTTTTACACCATTTTCTTGTCTCTTTTCTTAACCCTACTTTCTCACTGTTTTGAGCTCCGACCAATACTGAAAGTGGTCCTCTTTTGAGCTATTCTTGATGTTTGTTTAGGGCTCAACCCTGTTTGAGCCCTCTATCTTACACTTCCTTCAATATCCTCTTATATGCCATTATTTTGCATTGAATATTTGGCCTATGTGTGATTTCTGTTCGGGCCTAATATAAAAATGTAAATGTGCTTATTTTGAGCCCCTCTTCAACATTGAAGAAGGGCTCAACCATGTTTGGCTTCCCTATCTTGCGCTTACTTCACAAGCTCCCTTATTTACTGTAAATTTGCAAGATTTGTTTGGCCTATATGTAAATTGTTTTGGAGTTTTTCATGAACTTTGAGTGAGCTTATTATGTGTCCCTCTACAACATTGTAGAAGGGATCAACTTCATTGGGGGTCTCCATGTTATGATTGTCTTTATATCTCTCTTGGCCCCCATTTTTGCATGCTTTTTTAAGCCTGTCTAGCCTCTGTTTTCGGCCATCATCAGGTCTGGAAATATCCATATTTTTATCTTCTTAACATGTTTTGTTAAGGGTCTTAGGCTGTTTGGTGAATGCTTGGTATACGTCTCTTTATAGCCCTCTTTTGGCTCATATTTTGCATGCTATGTTGAGCATATCTACATACTGTTTTGGGGGTTGTCATAAGCTTTAAATGTTCATATTTTTGGTCACTCTTCAATATTTTAGAACTGTATTTTTCAGTTTGAGCATTGCATATACCATCTGCTTCATTGTTCCCCTCTTTTCCCCCATTTTTGCATGCTATTTTTGCCATACTTGTGATTGTTGTTTGGCCTTTCTTTGCACTGGAAAAATGCTAGTTTAGGGCCTGCCTAGCATCCGTCTTTACACTTCATGTCCATATTGTGCATGTTTGGCATAGCCGCAAGTCATTTCGGGTACTTAGCATAGCATTTCGGGCATAGGGTGTAATTTTGTTATAGTTCGGGGGCTGTTTTTGCATCATTTTGGCTGCTGAAATTTGCATTTTCCATATGCCATATGCCACATCTCATTTGCATGTCATTTCGTGCCTTACGGCCATTGCCTCGTTTTGCGTGCCCGTGTGCACGCATTTCGAGGCACTTCACTTTTATCCGATGGCCTCCTGTGTGAGTGTGGCTGAGGCCTTCTCATGTTGGTGTAAGCCCATATTGCATCGCATATCTCATTTTAGCATCATCACATTCCGTGTGCCATTTTCTCGGTATACGTGCCCGTGGGCACGCATCTCGAGACATTTCGTTTTAGTCTCATTGTATATCATATTTCATGTCGCTTCATGCCTTTATGCCATTGTCTCAGTTTGCGTGCCCGTGTGCACGCATTTCGAGGCACTCCACTTTTATCCGATGGTCTCTTATATGAGTGTGGCTGAGGTCCTCTCATGTTAGTGTAAGCCCATATTTCATTGTTTATGCCATTTTAGTCTCATTGCATTTTGTATGCCATTGCCTCGGTTTGCGTGCCCGTGTGCACGCATTTCGAGGCACTGCACTTTTATCCGACGGCTTCTTATGTGAGTGTGGCTGAGGCCCTCTCATCTTAGTGTAAGTCCAATTGCATTGCGTATCCCCTTTCATGCCTTAGGATCATCGCCTCGGTTTGCGTGCCCGCGTGCACGCATTTCGAGGCATCTCATTTTCATAGCATTGTGCATGCTAGAATTGTATTTTAGTTGCATTCATGCATATCATGCGTATTGCATCGTGTTCGGGATAGGAGTTAGCCCGGGCACGGGAAACGAGGCGCATTCCGTACTCTGAGTGACGGAACGGGTCTCAATTCCCAAGTCACCGACACTCCGGATCACCCATGATGGAGTTAGGTTTTGTTGCAGCATTCATGTGCATTCACCCTATATTGAGTTGTGCAATCCGATTCCTCGGTCATCATGCATCGATATGCGTGATTGGTGGCACGCGGATCGAGGCATGCATATATTTGTGAAATACATTGCTATGCCCCTTTCCTGCTCTCTGTTGCAGCAAAATGAAGAATCAGCAACTTTTCGGAACTCGGAACGCATTTCAAGAAAAATGCAAACAGAGGCTAATCGGGGCACCTCCGTGGATTTCCGCGCAAAGCAGCTCAACATGCATCATTTCATTATCCGAAGTGGAGTCGGCGTACAGCTTGCATGCCATTCTGACTTTCTTAGTTAATTTGTTAGTAATTAGGAATTTGTATATTATTCGGACTGTATTATTTCGGACTGTACTATTCTTTTATTCGGACATTCGGACTGTATTATTTATTCAGACCCTCTGCGCGAGGGCATAATTGTAATAAGTGTGGGTGAGTGTGATGTATGTCTTCCAACCCCACGTCTTTCTTCCCTTTTATTTACCCGCTTACGATGGTTAGATATAGGGCATATTTCAATTAGCATACAGTATGACAGCATGTTTGCATCATTCATCTGTTTTGCACGCACTGGGCTCGGCACATCATACAAACTGCATTTGTATTTCAATTCCAAATTGAATACATGTTTGTTGTTGCATTTCACATGCCATGTTTAGAATAGCCGAGCCTGCTATAGTTTGCATCTTTGCATGTGTCGCATTAGGCAATTCTGAATATTTAGGATCATGCATGGATTTCTAACAAGCTTCTGTTTTGGCGTGGAGTACTCGGTGAGTTTTATGCTTTAGCATCCTTGCATGCGTGTGAGTGTTGCCATGAATAGCATGCTTACCATAAAGCTATGTGCTTATGTGATATAACTGCCTTGAATGCCTGTGGGTGGAGGTTGAGTTACTTGGATTGGGACAATTCATCAAATGTTTGTTTTAAGCCCACTAGATAGTGGCAAAACCATTGTTTTCTAAGCCCACCTGAGGGTGGCAAATCCGTGTCTTAGCCTACTTGCGGGTAGCACCATCAAACAATTTTCAAACAAACAAACATGAAGTGTTTTGTCCCAATTCAGGCGATTCAGTCTATACTTGTATGCTGTGCGCATCACATAGTAACCTAGGCTAATAACCGGAATAAGAACTCACAATGTTTTCAAAAACAGATATCATGGTTAGTAGAGGCCGGTCTTCGACCGGGCGAGCGGGGGTGCTCACGAAGTGACCTTCCCCAATCGTACCCAAGTTCCCGAGCCGAGGCAACTTTGGTGATGACGGACACGTGGCCTTTGGCACCGAGTCAGGGTTTCATAAATTTCCCATTATAAAATATTTAGGTGGCGACTCTGTATCTGACAAAGCAGTCCATGTTTGGCACTTCTTTTCTAAAAATCTGTTTTTCTCAAAACAATTTGCCGGATTTGGACTCTTGGTTCAAGATTAAGAACCGTGACATTTGAGTCCTTCGAACTGTAGTAGACCCAATATCGAACCAGAACGGGGGGGACTCGCACTCCCCTTCCCCCGGGATGCGTTCGGGGACGTCTACATCTGCGCATCATACTAATTGCATTTGTATTTCAATTCTAAGTTGAATACGTGTTAGCTGTAGTATTCCATATGCCATGTTTAGAATAGCCGAGCCTGCTATAGTTGCATTTTTGCATGTGTTGCATTCGGCATTTCTGTATACTTAGGATCATACATGGATTTCTAATTAGCTTTTGTTTTGGCTTGGAGTACTCGGTGAGTTTTTATGCTTTAGCATCCTTGCATGCGTGTGAGTGACTGCCATGATAGCATGCCTACCATGAGGCTATTTGCTTATGTGATATAACTGCCTGAATGCCTGTGGGTGAAGGTTGGGTTATTTGGATTGGAACAAATCATTGACTGTGAGTCTTAAGCCCACTAGATAGTGGCAAAACCATCTTTTTTCTAAACCCACCTGAGGTAGGCAAAATCTGCATTTTAAGCCTACCTACGGGTAGCAAACCATCTTTTAAAAACAAACATGAAGTGTTTTGTTCCAATTCAGGCGACTCGGTCTATACTTGTATGCTGTGCGCATCACATAGTAAATCTAGGCTAATAACCGGAATAAGGACGCATAATGTTTTCAAAACTAGATATCATGGTTAGTAGAGGCCGATCTTTGATCGCGCGAGCGGGGGTGCTCACGAAGTGACCTTCCCCAATCGTACCCAAGTTCCCGAGCCGAGGCAACTTTGGTGATGACGAACACGTAGCCTTAGGCAAACGAGTCAAGGTTTCCTAAATTTTCCAAAAATAAAATATTTAGGTGGCGACTCTGTATCTGGCAAAGCAGTCCATGTTTGACACTTCTTTCAAAAATCTATTTTCTGAAAATGATTTGCTGGATTTGGACACTTTGGTTCAGATTAAGAACCGTAACACAAATCGAGTCCGAACTGTAGCGAGGCCCCCCGTGGGCCTGTTACATAAGGGTATATATAAAGTATAGTATAGTATAGTACCTCTGTTCCAGCTATTTTCATTCCTGAGTAGTGCCTTCCCACTAGACCTAAACGGTCCATTTTCGAAGAATGCCCCAACTCCTAATGAAGAACAACCAGGCCCTACCACCAAAATAAAAATCAAAATTTTTAAAAATTAAAATTAAAACTAAAACTAAATACCCATAATGTGGGTGTGTATGAGGAAGTGAGAAGTTGGAGTACCTCCATTTAACCAGATAACAAGAGGCTTGGAAGCCGAATTTGATTCAGCTTCAAGAACTAGAGCTTTCTGTTTCTCGGCATCAACGGTCACATACCCAGAAAATTGCTGGTAACTAACTTGGGATTGGCCATGTAGTTGATGAAATCTATCCGATGCAGAGAAGGAAGATGAAGAAGAAGACTCTACTACTTCCATGGAAAGGGTAATTAGCTATATGAGAGATGGGGTATGGATCTGCAATTTGTGTGGATCACTCACAGATTTGTGTGGATCAACTCAGATCTCGGCCTACGGTTGTCAGACCTACGCCGGAACATGGCTGACGTCGCTGTATCTCGCAGCATCGGCTAGGGTTTTTCGATCAAAACTCTGTGTGTGTGTGTGTGTGTGTGTGTGTGTGTGTGTGAGAGAGAGAGAGAGAGAGAGAGAGAGAGAGATGAAATACAAGATGTCGGGAGAGACGGTGGTTCTAGTGGCAAAGTAGGTGAGGAGGAGGCGTCATGGGAAGGAAGAGGCGGTGGTTCTGCGTATTTTAAAGAGGGAGAGGAATGGGTTTAAAGAGAGATGAGGTTTGGTTGTGAAGAAGAATCTGTGTGAGAGAGTAAGCAATCTATTTTTATTTAAACAGAGAACAGGCGGGCGTTATTTCCCTCTAAAATTTTCACACATTTGGCGACTAAAAATAAATTTGGTCGCCAATTAATTTTATAAATCATTTGAAATGACTTCCTCAAAATATTTTAGTTTTTTGGCGACAAAAATATTTTTTAGTCATTGAAAACAAATTTTTGGCAACCAAACTTTTGCTTGCCAAAGATAAAAAGTAATTTTTTTTTTCATTCAGCAACTAATTTTAGTTGCCAAAACTATATATACAACGACTAAAATATTTTTTAATTGCTGAAATTAAATTTTTACTGACCAAACTTTTGGTCGCCAAAGATAAAAAATAAATTTTTGTTTTTGATTCGGCGACTAAATAATTTTAGTCGCTATTTCGAGTGGTGTGGTATAGAGAAGGTTGAGAGAGATCAGGAATCAAAACAAGGACTCAAATCTGATTCAGATCTCGACGATCTTTTGGATCCGGCAGAGGCACCAGTGGAGGAGAAGGAGGATGAGCCCAGCTGGTGCGGTGGGTGTTTAGGAGAGAGAGAGAGAGAGAGAGAGAGAGAGAGAGGCACCAGCAATGAGGTGGGGGTGAAGAAGAATCTGTGAGAGAGAGAGAGAGAGAACAATTTGATTTTCAATAAACAGAGAACAAGCAGGGACAATTGGTTTTCCTTTAAAATTTTCACACTTTTGGCGACAAAAGTAGTTTTTGGTCGGCAAATGTTAATAATTGGTGACTAAAATTTTGTTGTAAGCTTAATTAACGGCGACTAAAATATTAGTCACCAAAAGTATTAATTTGGCGACTAACTTTTTTTTGGTCGAAAAAAATAAATATATGACGACTAATTTTTTTTTGGTCACTGAAAATAAGTTTTTGGCGACCAAAATTTTGGTTACCAGAGATAAAAAATAATTTTTTATTTTCCATTCAACGACTAAATAGTTTTAATAGCCAAAACTCAATATACGACGACTAAAATATTTTTTGTCGCTAAAAATAAGTTTTGGTCGCCAAAAGATAAAAAATAATTTTTTATTTTCCATTTAACGACTAAATAGTTTTAGCAGCCAAAACTCAATATACAGAGGCTAAAATATTTTTCGTTGTTGAAAATAAGCTTTTGGCGACCAAAATTTTGGTCGCCAAAGATAAAAAAATATTTTTTTATTTTCCATTCGGCAACTACATAGTTTTAGTAGCCAAAACTCAATATACGGTGGCTAAAATACTTTTAGTCGCTAAAAATAAGTTTTTTGGCGACCAAAATTTTGGTCGCCAAAAGATAAAAATAATTTTTTATATTTCATTCAACGACTAAAGAGTTTTAGTAGCCGAAACTCAATATACGGCGACTAAAATATTTTTAATCGCTGAAAATAAGTTTTTGGCGACCAAAATTTTGGTCGCCAAAGATAAAAAAAAAAAAAATTTATTTTTCATTCGGCGACTAAATAGTTTTAGTAGCCAAAACTCAATATACGGCAACTAAAATATTTTTAGTCGTTAAAAATAAGTTTTTTGGCGACCAAAATTTTGGTCGCCAAAAGATAAAAAATATTTTTTTATTTTCCATTCGGCGACTACATTGTTTTAGTAGCCAAAACTCAATATACGGCAACAAAAATATTTTTAGTCGCAAAAAATAAGTTTTTTGGCGACCAAAATTTTGGTCGCCAATTCCACAATCAACTTATTTTTGATCTTCTGCGACCAACTTATTTTTTGGTTGTCAAAATGTGACCTTCCGCGATCAAATTTGTAATTGGTCGCCAAAACCATACCACTTTTTGTGACCAAGTCATTTTTTGGTCGCCAAAATATGACATTCTGTAACCAACTCATATTTGGTCGCCAAAAATAATGATCATTCGCGACTAATTAATATTTGGTCGCCAAAAGGTAACTTTTAGCTACCAACTTTTATATTGGTCACGGAAAGTGGTCGCTAAAAGTGTAGATTCTTATAGTGATTAGTGACGAATTATTATCCTTTTGGAACAAAATTTTTTGTCACAAAAAATAAACTATTTTGAGATCAAATTATTTTATTCCTAAAAGTTTATTTATTAGTGATATTTTTAAAATTTTTGTCGCTAAAATTCATATTTTTGACTTTTTAAAATAATCATTTAACAATTATTTTTATGACGATAAAAATTGGTGTAGAAATATTGTTTGCAATAAATTTTTCATCATGTTGTAGTGACAATTGTACAAATTTTGAAGGCTACATTTATTATACATACTGTTACTGGGATTGGGTTGTTGAATAGTTGTTGTGGTAACAATGGCACCCAATTCATTTATGTATCTTCATTTCCGGTAAACCAAAAAATGAAAAAACACAAAAAAAAAATGTAATAATGTCACTGTGTGGGTGTCTGGAAATGGGGTTATTTTAATAGATTGTTTTAGTTTTTAACTATTTTAATAAATTAAAATAGTTGTGTTTGAAAAAAAAAAAAAAAAATTGACTTTTCGGGAAATTTTTTAACGTCTGTTTTTACAACGATATAAATTGATTCATAAATACTTTAGAATAAAATTTTTGTCTTGTTGTAGTGACAATCGTACAAATTTTGAAGGATACATTTATTATACGTACTGTTACTGGGATTGGGTTGTTGAATAGTGGTTTGTGGTAGCAATGGCACCCAATTCATTTGTGTCTTCATTTCCGGTAAACCAAAGAATGAAAAAACACAAAATGTAATAATGTCACTATGTGAGTGCTTGGAAAGCGGTTATTTTAATAGATTATTTTAATTTTTAATTATTTTAGTAAATTAAAATAGTTGTGTTTGGGAAGAGAGTTGAATTTTTTTGTAGTTGGATGTGATGTTTGTGAGAGAAAAAATAAAATGATTATAGACAGTGGCGTAGCCAAGAATTTAATGGAGATGGAACACAAATTAATGATAACATTAGTGTGTTTGGTTTGAGTTTTTTGGATTAAGTTTTTCGAAAATTGAGTTTTTTGGTTTTTCTCTTTTTTTTTTTTAGTGAATATTTTTAAAATTTTAAACATTTTTTTTTATTTTTTTAGTTGCACTTTACTTAGATGTATTTAAAAAGTAAAAAATTTGTAAAAAAATATTTTAAAAAATTAATAAATGCATAAAAATACAAATAATGTACAGAATTTTCGATTTTTTTTTTTTTTTGTATTTTTGGTATTTAGTGAATTTGTAAAAGGTTTTTTTCACAAATTTTTACTTTTTAGGTATGTTTATGTTAGGTATGTCTAAAATTTTTTTTAAAAAAATTGCTTAAAATATTAAAAAAATTTAGTAAAAATAAAAAAACACGTAAATAAGAAAATAGAATTTTTTGGAAAATGCTTTTGGAAAACTCTAACCAAACAAAATTTTTTTTTTTTAATATAATAAACAACAATGAAATATTACTAAACTTAAATATTAAGAGTCCATTTGGATAAATATGAATTTTAAATTAAAGGATTTGGGATTAAATTTTATATAAATATTGGGGAGTAACTATTTATAGGTAGATTGGAAAATTAAAAAAAGAAGATAAGTTGAGATAGAAATAATATATTTTAGTAGAGAAATTCTATAAAACACACCATAAAAAAAAGTGTCTATCATATGTTGCAATTATGATCTTCATGGTCTTTGGTTATGACACATTATAGTGTTAGATATAATTTAGTTATAACTTCTTGTGATTGTTATTTTGGTTATGACTATATATCAAGTAATAATTAGTTATGACTCATTTTGATATTAGTTATGTCCAATTGTAATTTTTTATTTTTTTTTATAATTGAAGATGTGTTGCTTGATTATCATTTATATAGTGGTCATTTAATTATGAATGAAAAAAAACATATGGAGAACAAACTCTATATATCAAATGTACTTAACAATCTAATAAAATTCATATATCTTCATTGAGGCTAATTATGTTTGCATGTCAATAATGATAGACATCACTATTATATTGAAATTTTCATAAATAATAATATAACTTATCATAATATCTTTACTTTCAATCAAAATAACCATTATTGTTCTCATAATTTTAAAAATGCTATTAACATTTCATTTTAAATAATATTTTTATAAATTTTTTTATTTAAAATATTTTCTTTATGTTTGGAAAAAAAAATTTCCAAAAACCCAAGGGGGCACGTGACCCCCCTGGCCCTTGTGTGCCTCCGTTTCTGATTATGGGTTGATGTGACATTTTGTCTTATTGTCTATTTTAGTCAATTTTGTCTTTTAATGCTATTTTAGCTAAAAAAGCCAAAGCTTTTTCTTCCCAAACACCCCTAAACCCTTCATTATAGGTTGGGTTTCTGTCCAATTCAAATCCAAACTTGAGGGTACACAGATTTCATTTCGATGATTTGAATCATTCATTTTGTAGAGTCTTCTGTGTATATCATTTATGAAAAAAATTAAGTGAATCAAATAACCTTAACTTTTTTTTATTGTATCGTGTTTGATGTATGGAAGCATATCGAAAAAAATAGCAAACAAATGGATCGAATCACGAACAAATTCAAAATTAGAGATACTCTTATTAAGAACGAACAATATTGTGAAATTTTTTGAATTTTATTAATCTAATATACACTTAAACCAAATAACCCTGAGGCTTACAACCTTATTTACAATAAATCTATTTCTTGGACAATAAGAAACTAATAAAATAGTAAATGAAAACAAAGCTAATAGAATAGTAAATTGCATCAATTCAAATTAAAAAACTAAATAAATCTATATTATTCTATACTAAATTAAATATTTCTAACTAAATATTAATTCCAAAATATAAAATAAAAATATATAATATTTTTAAAGGCACTTAGGCAATAAATCCAAATATGGATTTTTCTTCTCGAAGGGTCCACGCGGTAAAATGTTATGTCACGTCTCGAAAATTTATACAATCTAAATTCATCAACTTTCATTGTTTAATGTAAATGGAATTAAGTCTCAATATTAACATCATTCTCAAATCCCCAACATTTGGGTTCATAACTATCAAGAGATTTACAAAAGATATTCCACATGTGAGTATACATTCAACATTTCTAGTATATGAATCTATAGCATATAGCATAATAAGTCAAGTACAATTAAATGCACTAAATGGCTATAACTTTCAAGACTTAAGTTCGGTTACACAAAAAATGGTTCTCCAGACTCATACATATAAAGCTCTTGGCTTGTCAAAATAATTACAACAAAAGAAAATAGCATTGTGCTTTCAAAACATATCTCATGCCTCTAACTTGATGGGATCACCCCACATCCTTTCTCGTACAAAATCCCATAGGGTTGAGCACAAAAACCAGTAGTAAAAATCTTCACAAAGTATATATATTTTATACAATTTCACGGGATGAATGCATATGCAATGCCATGTTCAAAAAACATATATCTCTACATTTTGAAACTTTTGTGCAAATGAAATCATGAGAATTTAACAATTCAATACTTATCGATATTCGATCATTTACTTATCGATATTCGATCAATTTAATTTTTTTTGTATAAATATTCTCCTTGATGAATTCAAAAAATTAAAAAATTCAAATCATTTAAGGTGAACTCCAAAATAAGTTTACTAAGCCCAACAATATCTCTTTATTTGGCGCCAACGGAAGAAGAACTCAACCCTAAATATAAATTTATTCACACACTTGTGAACAGTACACGATTTCATTGGGTGATACATAGAGATAGACCCACCAAAAACACAAAATAAACCAATTAGATGGTGTGTATTTTTCATTGGTTGAACATCGTGAACAAATTTGAAACTCTTATTTATTTTTATTATTATAACTTACCATCTAATGTGTCAATTCAATTACTAGCATTGTTTATTATACATTAGTGATGAGAGCCGTTATGTTAATATTGTATTATTGTATTAACAGATAAAATAATAAGACCATCTATTTTTTTTTTTTTTTTATACAAACATAAAAAAATAAAAAGTTAGAATTATTAGATTGATCTAATTGTAAAGCCTTTCAAAATGAATAGTTTAAATTATCGAAACGAGACCACGATGAGTTCCACGAATCTCTCAAATTCTTTCAAGTTGGGATTTAAATTTGAAAGAAATCCAACCGTGAATGTTTGGGGATTGCTTTTTTTGTTAGCTTATTTCATCATTAGTATTTTTATTTTTTTCCCAAAACATTTAGCCTTTTAGATTCTACTCAAAAAAATCCCAAAAAAAAAAAAAAAAACAAAATAAGCACATCGAAAAAATAGTAGACTTTTTTTTTTTTGGCTTATTTTAGATTTTAAATTATTTTTTTGGTTTTTTTTTTTTAAAAAAAAAAATTATCTTTTAGATTCATCTACACAAAATGGACCAGAAAAGTAAAAATTTTACGGTGGTGCTATATGCACCAATTATTGTACTAACTAGTATACCAACACTAGTTATGAAATTATTATTGACCCCACTCATTGTACAAATTATAAATACCAAAACAAAAATATTAGAGACCTCAAAAATTCTATCAAAAAATCTACTAAATGTCTCACATGAGCGTGGGACTTACATGAGACCCATACCAAAAACATCATTAAATTTTGGTAGAATTTTTGAGGTTTCTAGCATTACTCATACCAAAAACATCTTAAATTATGTCACATCATCAATTGGTACATTAATTAGTGCATATAGCATTATTCAAATTTTTAATATAATTTTGAATAACAATCACTAAAGACCAAAAAAAAATTATTACATATTCTAAAATTTTCCGGTAGTGTTACATGCACCAATTAATATACACACTAATGTACCAACTGGTGTTATACCATTATTACTAACCCCACCTATTATACAAATTATAAATATCCAAAACCTCTAAAATTATACCACATCATCCGTTAGTATACTAATTAATACATTAATTGGTACATGCAGCATTATTCAAAATTTCCAAACAACACCGCCGACCTGATGAAATCAATAAGTCTTTGATTAATTAATTTTGGAAATTTACGTGTAGGTCTTAATAAATGAACTTACTGTTCAATAGGTCCTATGATATTAAACACTATTAAAAAAGTTACTAATTATTAATTTTCAGTTATAGTTTAAAAATTATCACAAAAAATATCACTAATTATAAACTTTAGCAATAGTTTAAAAAAAATAGTCAAAAAAAAATTCACTAATTTTTAACTTTCAACGACAATTGAAAAAATTCGTCACTGAAAAAAAAAAATCACTAATTGTAGGTTTTAATGATAATTTATAAAAATTGTGAATCAAAAAAGTCACTAATTGTTAATTTCTAGCGACATGCAAAAAATTATCACAAAAAATTATTTTTAGAGATGATTTTACTAAGACTTATTTTCAATAAAATTTGATTTGAATTAAATCTAACTATTAATACCTATTGATAATTTAGCCATTAATTTCTCAGGCAAACTTTCCTCTCAGATGTAAATTGTGCCAACCACCTAATTATAGGTTTGAGGTTGAATTTAAGGCTGGTTTATAAGTTGGTACCACATTTGATATTATGTGAGCTTTGTGAACCTTTAGTAGGACCATTATGCATTTACTTTAACTTTTGGACAATTTTAAATCTTTCGACTAAGTCATTTTTTTCTATAAATATACAAGAAAAAATTGTCTTTAGTGATTTTTTTTTTTATCCTATCTGGTGTAGACAAATTTAAAAAGATTTTTTTTTTTTTTTTTTGTGTGATGATACATAGCTCTACTACTAGAGCTCTAAATGGAGCTCTAGTGAGGTAAAAGAAAGGGAGAGTAGAGAGAGATAGATAGAGGAGTGCAGGTTCCATCTTTACATGGATACTTTTCACATTATTAGAGTTGTATTAGAACTCTTAAATTAAAACTCTCAAACATTATTTTTTATTTTTTGAAAAAATCCAAATAAAATAGTGAAAAAGTCAAAATTAGTCCAAAACATTCACTGCTTTTTACTTATTTTTATCTTTTCTAGAACTGCGAAGAGAAGAGAACTTAGAAAAGTCTGAACCTATGCAGCTCAAATGAATTTAATATTTACAGTAATAAATGGTTACACTGACCAAATTTTGGTATCAAAATCTAAAATATTATTTCGATTAGAAAAATGTTATAGATCACAAATAATTTATTAATTTTTTTTATCAAATCTCTCATATGAGTATGAGGCCCACACAAACTCACATGTCTATAAGTCCCACACACATATAAAAGATTTGATAAAAAATTTAATAATTTATTTGAGATTCCCAGCATCACTCTGCAAATTATTAGGGAAAGGAGGAGGCATTCAATCAATGCATGAATAAGATGGTATTCAGAAATTGATTCTCAAATTAATTACTATAATATTTATTGTAAATCTAAGATATTTTATCTCTCCATACTTATTTTTTAAACCCCAATTTTGATCCGTACTAATAATCTAACCCATTTATTTCGTAAGTTTCGTAATAAAAGTCATCCATGCAAAAAACGAGTTTCATCATAAAATTATAAACTTAAGAAAAAATCACATTTTGTTTTATAAAATGAATGACAAATGTGATTGTAAACTTAAACCATCTATTTTATAAAATAAAATATTTTATGTTCCTATGTTTATAATTTTTCAATAAAGCTCATTTTTTGCATGAATGACTTTTGTTACGAAATTGACGAAATAGACAGTTTGGATCATTGGTTCAGATCTGAATTAGGACTATAAGAGGGATATGAAGAGATAATGATATAAGAAAAAGGGGTGACTGTTATGCCTCCAACACAGCAGTCACTGTTGTGGAGCTATATGGGTCTATTTCGGAAACCGCTTGATAATCCGAATTGTTCATTTTTTAGGATATGTCGAATAAAATATATTTGTAAAAAATTAAATTGATCGGATATCATAACTATTTCATTGAATTGTATTTGTATTTAAAAATAAATGGCAAATGCAATTTAAATTATAAAATTGAATAAAAATATGAGTAGATGAAAGAGTTAATAATATTAGATAAAGTTAATTCTTTACAGATATATTATACTATTTATACTACGATTTGAATTATAAAAATAAACCTAAAAAAGACCTATATGATATGACTATACAACAACTGTTGTTGTGCAATAGGTATAGCAGTCACCACGTTGCCACAATATAGAAGGGAGCTTTCATCAAGAGGTAGTTGACAGTTTGCATATTCGTGGTACTCGTAATTAATAAGGTAGCGTTTGATAACGTTTTGTTTTTAGTTTATGTTTATAAAAATTTTATAGATTGATTTTTATTTATTTTAAAAAAATATAAATTATAAACGTATTTGGTTTGAATAAAATGTTTAAAATATTTTAAAAATATAAATTAAAAAATATGTTTATTCAGGTTTAAAATATTTATATTTATTTTTGTTATTTATGACAATGGGATCACACACCTTATAATTGAAAAAAAAATAATTAAAAAAATAATTTAAAAAAATTTAATTGGGAAAAAAAATTTAATTGAAAAAAAATTAATTGAAAAAAATTTAATTGGGAAAAATAATATTTGAAAAAAAAACTTATTAAAAAAAAATTATTTGAAAAAAAATATTATTTGAAAAAAAAAATTAATTGAAAAAAATAATTGAAAGTGATATGTCAAATTAATATTCATTCATTGTAAACTAAAAGAAAGATAAAAATTGATTTATATGGACTTTTTTATATGACAATTTTGTTTGCAAATCATTTTCTTTGAGTACCGATTTTGTTAGGGTGACTACTTAACGTTCGAATTCATGACATTTATAATCAGTAGTCCAATATAAATTAATAATCATTACAAATTTCTATTCTTATTGATTTGTCTTATTTCAAATTGTAAACTCAAAAATTCTATTATTTTATGTCACAACAATTAATAAAAAATTATAAGATTTCTTAATTTGTATATGTCTTTGCGTCAATGTTTTACCTAAAGAGTTTAGGTTCTCTCAAATTGACTCTCCAAAATGAGTCCAATAAGCTCATACTATTCTCTTAAGTTGAATGGCTTAACTTGAGAACAGTTAGGCTTAGTGGGTTTGATTTGAAACTGATCTCGGCGATTCAAACTATTCATTTTTTAGGACTCGTTAAATAGAATATTTATGTAAAAAATAATGATGACCGGATATCGGTAGATATATATTTGAATTACATTTGTCTTACAAAAATGAACAGCAAATATAATTTCAATAATAGACATTTATTTTTGTAATATAAATGTAATTCAAACATATATTTACCGATATTTGATGAACTTAATTTTTTTCATTAATTTATTCAACGAATCTTAAAAAACGAACGGTTCGAATTAGCAAAATCAGCCCTAAAATGAGTTTACCAAACTCAAACTATTCTCTTAAGTTTGATGGCCAACTTCAAAAAACCCAAACCCAATCCTAAAAACATGAATATGGGAAACTCTATGGTACACACCCTCACAAAGTAAGGGTGTAAATTTAGTAGACTGGTCTATGGTTCAACCTGGCCCGACTAGGCCTGGGCCCGAGTCGAGCCCAAGACCCTAGGCCTATGCCGTATGTTTCAAAGCCTGACCATGTCCGGTCTGGTCCGTGAGCCCGATCCATCGATCCACTCAAGGCCCAGCCGCCCAAGGCTCAGTTGCATTTTTTGTGGAAAAATAAATTTTTGGTGGAAAAAAAAAAAAAAAAAAATGGTCAAGCCAATCCTGGTTTGCTCGCCAGCCCGAGGCCCGAATACCCCCAGGCTTGGGCCAAATTTTCTGGCCCGTTGGCCTACTGGACCAAGCCCGAATTTTGGCAAAAGCTTGCTCGGCCCAACAATGGGCTAGGCTAGGCTGGACCAAAGGGTGTGTACCATACACACCTAGAGCGTTTCTGGTTTAGGCCCAACCCATTTTGTATTCTGAACTCGGGTTTCATAGCCTCATATGGTTGTTCATGTCTTTTCCCCCTTATCCTTCTTTCATTTTGGTTATTAGATTGTAGTGGTTGTGTTTGCAACAGGTTGGTTGCTTGCTTTTCAAACCTTATGTTGTACAGATTTTTGGTCCTCCACTCAAGCACTTCTTGTGCTCAAGCGAGCTTTGCAAACTCTCAGTACTTTTGTAGGTCTGCAAAACTACTGGAAATGTGTTTTCTACACTCGAGCGGCATTTCCTACGCTCAAGCGAATGGGCGCTCGAGTGGCCTTTATTGCCCTCGAGCGTTGGTCTGTTGTCTGTAAAATTACTAGGACTGTGCATTTTGCATTCGAGTGTCGTTTCTTACGCTCAAGCGGAACAACTTATTGTGTCTGACACTCGTTCTTTAACTCTTACACTCGAACGGACTGTACGTATATTAGTTCGCAGCAGCTTCCTTTTTCATAACTTTGCGCCCAAAAACCCTAGATCAGGACCCTCTCTCTCTAGAACTTCTATTCTCTCTACATCTTTACCTAGATCTAGTGATCTTTCTACCCGTGTGTCTTTGTTAAAAACGTAGTGCATATCAAGGGCTCTATTTTGGTCCGATTAAAGCTTGGTTTTGGCGTCTTTGAAGTTTCTCCACTTTTCCCTTGGTCTTCTAAGCTTGAGGTAGGGATTTTCTGCATTCTTCTATGAGTTTTAGTTAGTTATTTGTTGATGTGTAAGAAATGTTGAGATTTGAGGTGATTTTGAATAAACCTAGGGTTTTGGTTTAAAATCAAAAGAGGAATTTTCAAATGGCTTTATTGAAAATGGTTATGGGAGTAAATATGAGCTTGTGTTGTGTTAAAATGGTTGATTTTTAGAGTTTGGGTTGAAAGTGGAAAAGAGGGGGCTTTGCCCTAAAATGTCTTAAATAATTATTTTGTATAAATATGGAATTGGTGTTGGGGATATGAAATTGAATGGGTGTTTATATAAATAGAGGAGTTAGATATGTATTACCTCGCACCTATGGAAATTTGGATAAGTTATCTGTTGTAAAGATTGTATATTTGTTTAGAAATATTTGTTTTGGGCTATCGGTGGAGAATAGTCGTGATTGTTGAAGAAATTGCATAAGAATTAGGCGAATTGAAACTAATTTATTTGTCTTTATCATTAAATATGATTATGATATATATACCTTGTATATGTATGATATTTGGGAGGAGAAAGGGAATGTACTCCATATTTAGAAGAAGAAAGGGGGATGGATTCCATTAAACTAAGTTGGTTTGTGTGTCCAGCGTGAAAGTCCCGAAAATTGCGCGCATACATAGGTGCCGATTCCCACAGACGAAATTTTCGTAAAATGACAAGTGAATGTATCTGTATGAGAATTATATTGGTTGGAGACCTGTGAGGTGTATCCTCTGTTTGGGTGATTAAATGAAGTGAGTGTAAGTAATGAACTGGGATAAAATTAATTGAGATGTAAGTTTGGCATAACATGGTTTTGGAAAAGAGTTGTAAAGATTTTGTCATTGGGTATTGAACATATGCATATTACTTATATCTTTGTTAAGATTCATATATTGTGATAGATTGTCTCTACTGGATTTTGGCTTATCCTACTTGGAAAAACTATTTTTAGGTACTGGTGATATGCCTCCACCAAAGACTTAGCTTGGGAGGATTGTAGAGCTGGAGGCTCAATTTTAATATTTTTGTACTTAATTTTTGTACAGCCAATAGGCTTTAGATGTATTGGACTGAAAGTCCACTTTTGTTGTAACCAGGAACTATCTTAGAAAGATGTAAGCCTTTAGGGCATTTATTCTTCTTTTGCTTCCAGTCTATCTCATGCTATGATATATGCTGTAGATTTAGGGACAGGCTCACGAATATATAATTGCATATGTCACTCTCTTGTATAATTGGATCTCATGTAATAGAAGGACCTTATACTCTGACTTTTACTATCATTCACATATGGTCTTGGTTGGTTTATTGTATTATTTTGGAGGCGTTACAGCACTTGTAATATATTTTTATGGTATATATTATATATTTTTGATAAATGTGATGTCATTTTTTTAGTAAAGTTACAACAATTTGCTGTTTATAAATAAAATTACGAATTCTGTAGTAATATTGCAAATTTTTATGGTGATGTTACACATTACAAAAATGCATAACATTACTACAAAATGTGTAATTTATTTCTAAACCACAAATTATTATAACTCTACTAGAAAAATATATAATATTTATCACAAAAATATATAATATATACCATAAAAATATATAACAAAATTATATATATACACATCTTTTGAAGAGTGTGTGATTAATGACTTGTGTGAAAGTGTCACATGGCAACATCATGTAGCTCTCTATCTATATCCAAAAAAAAAAATCATTAATTAGGCATAAATATTCATGCAAAAGTTCGAAATGGTCATATGTGCAACTACCAACTATTTTATTTATTGAGGGGTTGTTTGGCAAGTTATTAAAAAATATATATTTATTGTCTTTTTATTCTATTTGGGTTATATTATCTTTTAGTTGGGTTATACCACATTATTTAGGTGACATCATATCTCTATCAAATTGTACATCTTTTCGTAAAAAGAAAAAAAATTATTAAAATAACTTGTTTCCAAACGACTCCTATTTTAACTATCAATTGTTCACGTTATTTTTATCTAGTGTAATAATGCTTTTTAAATAAGAAATTGATGAAATGGATATAAAGTTAATGATATGAATAATTTTTGAATGGGATAAATTCATAACATATAAGAATTTTAATAAAAAAATATCTATTAAAAAAAATTAGAATGAGATATGACATACGGTAATATGTCAAACATCTTTGTGGCAGTAATACATAAGGTTAATTATTTATTATTAAGAGTATCTCTAGTGTTTTATTAAATTTTTCATTAAATTTAAATAAAAATTTTAGGAAAAGTTTAATCTGAGATGGTGCACTCTAACGTTAGATTTAAACTTGTCATCAAATGTCTGATTGTCCAAGAAGACGTCCAGACATGGGCAAAAATTGAGTTTAGATAAAGAAAGTTTGGTTGTCCAAGAGGATGTCCGGTCCAACAATCACCTACAAATTTGATAAACGATAAAGCTCGCTTCATTTGATGAAATGTTTGGTTCTCCCTCCATTTGATATCAGTTTGATGACAATGTTGGAACTGACATTTCTTTCTTTTTCTTCAAATCTATATTTTATATCAAATTTGAATTTCATGAAACATCTTATGTAATGTTAGAGATGGTCTAAGTTATTGGTTATAATGTAAAAGTTTATTATTAGATTTGTCTCGGTGGATGTGTTGTTTTTGAATAATCAAAATCACATAAAAATTTCAATGGTGTGTTGTTTTTTTTTTTTTTAATGAAAATCATATTAAAATTTCAATAAAAATCATTGAACATAGTTTGATTTTGTAAATAGAGTTTGTTTTTATAAAAATCGTACTTGGATCATGGAATTAAAAGTAATACAGAGGAAACAATATTGCATGTTTTGTATTTGATACAGTTAAAGATTTTTTATTATTATTATTTTTTTAGGGGTGGGAGTGGGGGGTCAATTAGTAGCAGAGTAGTTATAAATATGAGAAACATTATATTAAAACTTGAATCTTATACGATTGAGTTTGCTATAAATGAAAATTTGACACCTAACATATTGTATGTCAAACTGGGAAAGACTTGTTAGGTCATTGAATTTTTTAATTTGAAAACTATTTGGCAATATAAGTGTTAATTTAATCAAGCAATTTGATATATATATATATAAGTCAGATTTTAAAACTTATTAACTTTTTTAATTAATTAATACCATTTATATTTGTGGTATTGATTTGGTAGTGATGTGGTAATGGTGGAATGGTGGTGGTGGCCGTTTAATGGAGTGTGGTGAAAGTGAAGGTGGTTGTATGGTAGCAATGATTGCAATAGTGGTAGTGTGGCGATTGTAGTGGTTTGTGTCATATGATAGAGTTGGTGGTTGTAGTAGTGGAGTCATGGCGGCGATAGTCGTTTTATAATAGTGATGGAAATGGTAATAGTTATGGTAATGAAGTAATAACGGTGGTGGTGGTGGTGGTGGTGATAACAATGACAACATGATTGTGGATGTGGAGATAGAGGACAATGGCGGTGATAGTTACAGTGGCGGCGGCAATATTGTGGTAATTTATTTTCATTAGTTACATTTAGGTTGATATTGGAATGGATTACCAAACATCAGACACCATCTGTAAAAGCTATTGTTTTTGTACACCACTCAAATTTCTACATTTCTAGAATTTAGAGAAGTACTGAATATGTAATTGTGAAATAGAATTTCATGGACAAGGTAGAATACATACAATTGTCTCTTAAGATTTCATCCACAGTAACACAACGACTCTATTTGTAATATATAATTCAATTGTTGGGATGTGGATTCTGGAAATACTTCTTCTATCCAGTCAAACCTGTAAGATCCTAGCGATGTCACCTAAAATAAAGAACAAACACTCTGGTCGGCGGTGTCGGAATTAGCACTCCGACAAGCAAGTTAGTATTGTTTCTTTTCTGAAGCTCTTTCTTTCTCCACAAGTTTTTAGTTCTTACTTTTTACTTACCCCCACCTTTTGAGTCAGCCTCCCCCTTTTATCATGCCTCCCCATTATGTCCTTGCTATCTCTTTAGGGGCCACTTCCTCATAATTACACCTGGCCTTCATTCGGGCCTCGCTATTTACTGTACCTTATTTGGCATCTGTTGGGATTGTTTGTATGCGCTCAACAACGACCTGGGGCCCAATGGGCTTCGCATCATCAGGCCGTCGAGTACTATTTGTATTGCATGAGAATATATCGGCCCCCATAATTGCCCCCTGAGTACCTGACTAAATATTGCATAGTCGGCGTACTCGGCTAATGGGAACATATCTTATTTGGCTTAAGTTTGTCTGTCAAAGTGTGTTTACTCTGTTTGGGTGCGGCATATTGTATATCATATGAATTATGCAGAGTGAAGGAGAATCAGGGCATAGGGCCATCGAACGTTGACATATTCTGGCAAATGGCCATCTTGGGCCAATTCCTCCAGGTGATCCTTTAAGGCATAGCATCTATTGGTCTCATGGCCATGATCTCTGTGGTATTCACACTTATGATCCTTGTGTCTTGTGTCAGGGGGTTCGATCATCTTTTCCAGCCAATTAAAGAATGGGAGGTGCTGGATTTCGGATAGGATTTTACTGATCAGTTTCGACAGCTCCGTGTATTTCTTGTCCGACCGTCTTGGGTGCCTATTTTCTACCTAATACTGTTCATTCGGCCGATAGGATTCTCGGCGACTCTCCCTTTTCGATTGGCTTCTCCTCTTTGGACTTCTCGTTCTTTCTAGTAGGGTGATGTTTAGTCGTTATATTAGGGTAGGCGCTACTGTTTCCAACTCTTGTTGGCCGACCTTTATGCGGATGGCATCATCTTCTACTTTGCAGTACTCTTTTTGACCGAGGTTGGTTCAAGTTTGTAAAACCACCTGACAGCTAGTGGGCCCAAGCTGCTAGGAAATATCCGACACATGAGTGCTTCATCGTCTACATGCAATGTCATTGCTTGTTTATAATGACGAATATGGTATGTTGGGTCTGATCAATAGTCATACAAAGTGAACGTAGGTGCCTTGAACTTTTTAGGTAGGACAGCTTTGGCGATGTGTCGTATAAAGGGATCATGTTTGTCTTCTACATCCGATTCATGCTCTCCCTTCTTACGCCCACGTTGCCCATGTGGATTTCCTTCGGATGAACTCGAGGTGCCCAATCAACCCTTCTTTCTGGTTGATGTGGACAAGGAATCTGATGTATCGCCATTATCATACCTTCGATGCCGATGTTGTTGTTTAGTTCTTTTTTTTGGGGATTGGCCCCGATTGCAGCGCGATGGATTTTGCTGGGATTTTGTCAACTCTTGGCGCAGTTGCTCATTATTCACTACCATGTCTTCCAGCCGTTGTTCAGTTCGTCTTGCTTAGGCTATTAATGTTTGCATAGTAACCTCTACTGAAGTTGAAGGCAAAGGAGGGGTCATGAGGTCAAAGTTCAAAGATCTTCGAGTCGGGGTATTCTCTAATCCAAATACTATTCTGGTTGGGATATTGCCTCCATCAACCAGTGGATCTTGAATCGGGTCTACCATGGGCAAATAGAAGTATTCCTAGAGATGGCACCAATTATGGGGATGTGGATTCTGGAAATACTTCTCCTGTCCAGTCAAACCTGTAAGATCCTAGCAATGTCACCTAAAATAAAGAGCAAACATTCTGGTCAGTGGTGTCGGAATTGGCACTCCGACGAGCAAGTTAGTATTGTTCCTTTTCTGAAGCTCTGTCTTTCTCCACAAGTTTCTAGTTCACACTTTTTACTTGCCCTTACCTTTTGAGTCAGCCTCTCCCTTTTATTATGCCTCCCCGTTACATCTTTGTTGTCTCTTCAGGGTCCAGTTCCTTATAATTACACATCCCCTCCATTCGAGCCTCGCAATTTACTATACCTTATTCGACATTTGTTGGGATTGTCTGTATACGCTCGGCAACGACTTGGAGCCCAATGGGCTTCGCATCATTGGGCTATGGAGTACCGTTCGTATTGGATGAGAATATATTGGCCCCCACATCAACTAATTACGTAACGCCCCGAAATAATTGCCATAAATCCATTCAAGACCATATGTAAATAACAATATAAATCAGAGTATAATGCTCTTTTATTCCATGAGAGTTAATATTACAAAAGAGTTTAACTAAATAAATGAACTATGTGCTTACATCTTTCCAAGACCATGCTTGGTTACAATAAAAGCGGATATAAATTCAATACATGTGAAGCCCTTGGCTTGAATCAAAACAATGATATAATACACAAAAGGGAAGCCTTTGCTCTAAATTCCTCCAAGCTACTATCTTGGCGGAGGCATATCATTAGCACCTGAAAATGATTTTTTCCAACTAGGGTGAACCAAAACCCAGTAGGAACAATCTAACACAATATATGATTCTTAACAAAGATATAAGTATGAAATGCATATCCAGTACCCATGATAAAATCATTTATAACTTTTCCACAAAACCATGCCATGTCATGCTTTATATCTCAATTCATTTTATCCCAACTCATAAGCTATTCACCATTTCATTTAGACAAACAAACTAAGGTTACAACTCGGTGGGTCTCTAGCCAACACAACTATTATACAAATACTTCCATTTTGCCATTTTACGGATGTTTTATCCGTGGGATCAGTACCCATGTATACATGCGATTTTTGGGACTTTCATCCTAGACACACAAGCCAACTTAATTCAATAGAATCCATCCACTTTCTTCTCCCAAACATCATACATTTACAATATTCAAAAGACACAATCATATTCAATGACAACGAATAAGATATTAGTTTTAATTCACCTAATTCTCATGCAACAATCAAAGCTATCCTTCACCGATAGCCCAAAACAGATATTTCTAAACAGATATACAATCTCTAGGATAGATAAATCATCCAAATTTCCATAGGTGAGAGGCAATACATATCCAACTCCACCATTTATATAAACATTCATCCAATTTCATATTCTCAATACTAATTTCATTTATTTATACAAAATAACTATTTGAAACATTTTAGGGCAAAACTCCATTTTCTTCTAAAATCCACCCCGGACATCAAAATCAATAAATTTATCACAACACAACCTCACATCTACTCTCTTAACTATGTTTAATACATACATTTGAAAACCCCTCTTTTGATTTTAAACCAAAACCCTAGGTTTATTCAAAATCACCCCAAGCTTCAATATTTCTTACACATTAACAAATAACTAAGTTAAAATTCATAGAAAAGTGTAGAAAGTCCCTACCTCAAAGCTAAAAGTCAACCAAAGCAAGGAGAAAACTTCAAAGATGCTCAAACGCAACTCTATTCGGATGAAAACGTAGCCCTTGAGATGTTCTACTTTTTTAACAAAGACACAGGGATAGAGAACCCAATGGATCTAGATGAAAATGTAGAGAGAATGTAGGTTTTAGAGACAAAGGCTCTAGATCTAGGCTTTTGAGGGAAAAAGATATGAAATAGTGATGTAAAAAGGTGTTGCTGCGAACTGATATACGCAGAGTCTGCTCGAGCGCAAGAAGTGACACTCGAGCGTCAAACACAATAAATTGCTCTGCTCGAGTGCAAAAAGTGTCGCTTGAGTGCAGAATGCACACTTCCAGTAGTTTTGAAGACAATAGACCAACGCTCGAGCACAAAAAGGGCCGCTCGAGCTGAGTCCGCTCGAGCGCAAAAGTAACCGCTCAAGCGTAAAATACACTCTCCCAGTAGTTTTGCAGATCTACAAAAGTATTGAGAGTTCACAAATCCAACTTGAGCACAAGAAGTGCCGCTTAAGCGGAGGAGCAAAATTCTGGGCAATAACGGTTTGAAAACTAAGCAATCAACTTGTTCCAAGCACAACAACTACAATCCAATAAACAAATTTAAGGATGTACAAGGGAAGCAAAACATAAACATCAACACGAAACCATGAAACCTGAGTCCAAAATACAAAATGGGTTGGGTCTAAACCAGAATCGTTATAATCTCCCCCCTTAGGGAATTTTCGTTCTCGAAATTTCAAATCAGGTTTTAAAGTTATGTTTAACTCAAACACAATAACAATATTTAAGCAATTCCAATTCCGTAATCCATACTCTGGTCATCTATTTTCATCAACTCGATACACAAGTTCTGACATTGAAAATGCCATTCACATTTCTTCAAAACATATACAATGTTTATATTAAACTTGTGTTTTCCAAACATATATAACACATACAATGTTTCCATATTCTCAAAACATATACAATGTTTTCATATTTCATTAACATAATCAAAATTTCAATACATGTTCAAACATCAACAAATAAGTCCAGATACTTCTCACGGACTTCCAACTCACGTTTCCAAGTTGCTTCCTTAACTGCGTGATGTTTCCATAATACTTCAACCAAGGGAATTGTCTTGCCTCGCAAGACTTGGTCCCGGGTATCCAAGACTCTCACCGGTCGCTCCTCATATGAGGTATCCTCATCTATCTCTAAGTCAGTCCAATCTAACACGTGCGATGGATCTGGCTCATACTTCTGAAGCATGCTAATATGAAACACATCATGAACCCCGAAAAGTTGTGGCAGCAAGGTCAAACGATAAGTTACCTCTCCAATCCGCTCAAGGATCTCGAAAGGCCCAATGAACCGAGGGGACAACTTCCTACTCTTCCAAAACCTCATCAAACCCCTCCTAGGTGATATCTAGTCTCTCACCTCAAAAGACAAGGGTCTCCCCCTATGGTTAGCATAACTTTTTTAGCGACTCTAGACCGTAACCAATCTTTTATGAATAAATGTAACTTTTTTCGTTGTTTCTCAGACTAACTGTGGACCCAACATAGGTGCATCACCCACCTCGGCCCAACACACAAGGGATCTACACGGTCGGCTATACAAGGCCTCAAACAGTGCCATACCAATACTCAACTGGAAGCTGTTGTTATAGGCAAATTCCACTAAGGACAAGTGCCTCTCCCACGAACCCTTAAAATCAAGGACACAACCCCAAACTCTAAAATCTAAATGGTGCGCTCTGACTGCCCATCAATCTAAGGATGATACGCAATGCTAAAGGTCAATCTCGTGCCCAAGGCACTCTGTAGGCTCTGCCATAACCAAGCCGTGAAACGCAGATCTCTATCTGAGACAATCGTCACAAGGACTCCGTGCAACCTCACTATGTCCCTAACGTAAAGGTCAACAAGATAATCTACCGAGTCACTCATACGTATAGGTATAAAGTGTGTCGACTTGGTGCATACCTAGCAAGTTCGGTAAATTGCTTCTCATACTCGGCAACAGACGTTTTGCCCTGTCTTAACTGTTCAAACTCAGTCACTTTTCTGTCCCTGATGCACTGGGGAAAATACTTTTCAAAGAAGGACTCCTTGAACTGAGCCCAAGTCACGATAGTATTCGCATCACGGGTCAACATCCACCACCTTCTGGCTTCTTCCTGAAGGGTGAAGGTTGCTAACAGTACTTTATTGGCTTCGGAGCACGGAAAAACTTCAAACAGCTTCTCAGCCTCAAGAACCCAAGCTTCAGCCTTTAACGGTTCTAAGCCTCCCTGAAAGGACGGCGGTTTCATTTTGCTGAATTTCTGGGTCAGTGCAATAATGTCCACCTCGTTAGCATTCACATTTTGTACATTCTGTTCCGGTTGCACCGGAGGAGGAGGAGGTGGGGGCTGTTGGTTCGGTTGTTGATCTAGTCTCTTAATTATCAGTCCCATCATTTGTTCAAGTCTGGCCATTCTGGCCTCAGAGGATGATGACTCAGGTTCATTTGCATTATCCATTTCACTATAAGCAGTTATAACAATTATTATAAACAGTTGTACAATTAAACAGTTTAACACTTTAACATATAATCAGTCGGTCATAAGCACACACTTTTCAAATTCATGAGATGCCCTAATTGCTTTTCTAGGACACCCTATAGCTCATTTGGACACGTGTGTGCGGTATAACTCGTGGTTAAGTATCGCTCTGATACCACTGTCACGCGACCAAACCCGGCCATATGGGTTTAGCATCAGAATCGCCAAGAATCCGAGATTATCAAGGCTCTTTGAACGATGTCTGATTAAAAGCAGTACTGAGCTGGCGGAAGCCAATACAGTAAATAACTAGTGTCCATTGAGTTGTGAAAATCTGTATGCCAAAAAAATTTTTATGCATTCATACGGTTCAACACAGTACCATCTATACAATCATATACACGGTCGAAGACGGATCGAATCCTCGATAATGATCAAGAAATGATCTATACAAAAGTACAATACAGTAAGGAGACCAATGGGGGACACAAAAACACCCCAAGCCATAGCATGGCAACTCGGAACCTCGCAGCGAGGCACATAGGTTGGCTTGACAAAACTGGGGACCGACCCACGCTTCTAGCTCCGGTCTGGTTGCTGAGAACCTACATATATATATAAACAGTGAGCTAAAGCCTAGTGAATAACATAACGTGTAAAGAGGTTATGAATGAATGTCCTTACAGTAATGAAATCAGTTCATTAAACAGTATTTCAGTCAATCAGTCATATGTGGTACATCCATTAGCCTATAAACGGTAGGTCCAAAAGGACCGGGTCTTAACAAACCCAACAGTAATGATGGCCATCAGTCAATAACAGTATGGTTCCACAAGGGAACCGACAGAGCTCTGTAACAGTAACAGTAATTGCTAAGGATGCCACAATACAGTTCAGAATATAGGACATACATTCATTCAGTAAACAATATCAGTTCAATAAACAGTTCGGTTCAGTATTCGAAAGATAACCCTTTTGAACATATCTTTACAAAATTGTTACTCACAGAGATTGGGCTAAAAGCAGCTAGAGCGCGTCCCCGAGAGCCAACCCTAAACAGTTAACAAATAGAACACACACTAAGTTCACAGTCGAAAGGATGATATTTAAATCCCTAAATTTCCTCGGTGTGGTTCTATGTCTAAATCCTCATTAAGATGCCTTAAACTAGGCCTAAGAATGCCTAGGATGGGATGAGGATGCAAAAATACAGTTGGAAGGCATTTTTCAAAAGTTCTTTCAGAGTCTCTCGAGCGAGCCCTCCTTCGCCCGAGAGAGGTTGCAAAATCAAAGGCTTCGCTCGAGCGAACAATCCTTCGCTCGAGCGGTCTGATGAAACAGTAAAAGTACTGGATGCTCAATTTTTACGCGTGATGCTCGCTCGATGCTCGCTCGAGCGAGCTTCCAAAATCAAAGGGTTCGCTCGAGCGAGCCTTCCTTCGCTCGAGCGGTCTGATGAAACAGTAAAAGTACTGGATGCTCAATTTTTATGCTCGAGCCACCAATCCTTCGTTCGAGCGTGGCTCAGAGGAAACGTTGGTCGCTCGAGCGAGGAATCCTTCGCTCGAGCGAAGAAGCCAAATCTGGAATTTCCAGATTTGCCTTCCAAGCTCAAACCAAGCATTCTCAACTCAATTCTCGACCTCTTGGGCTCAAATTCTGGAAAATACATCCCAAAACAATGTATAACAAGTTTCAAAAGCCAATTTATGAATTCAAGCCCCAAAGGTGAGTCAATTAAAACCATTTTCAAACCCATTTTCAAGAAAATGTCAAAACATGCAATGCATGATCTTTAAACCAAAATCAAGCTTCAATTCTTGTCCAAATGGACTCCTTTCTTCAAGAACATGATGAATACATGGATTTAAACATGAATATGAGCATGCATGTACATTTTCACCATGGATTCAACTCAAACTCATCAATTCAAACATGCATGCATGGATTAAGCTATAATCCTACTCTTTTGAACTAATTTATGTCTTAACTCCACAATTCAACTTGACTCATGCAAGAACAACCTTAAATGCACCAATGAGAGATTCAATTACCTTGCCTAAGTCTTGTATTCAAGGTGTGGGAGCTAAATGAGCAATCTACACTTTAATTCTTCTCAAATTCCAAGCATGCAAGGTGAATTTCTCCAATCTCCTACTCTCTCTCTCTAATTCTTTTGGTTTGGTCGGTTGGAGTGTAGGGAGTGGCTGATCAAATGTTTTGATTAAGTGTAATAAGGCTCCATAATAGGATTAAACAAGGGTCCACTCAAAATGGCATAATTGGTAATTAGCTCAAACTTGACAATTAACTTATTTAATCTAGTTTAATCATTCCTAATCAATTTTTAGATAAATATAGCATTAAATCATAAAATTACACTGATTACAAAACACTAAACGGTTCTTAATTCGGTCGCCGATAAGGCCTTCAATTAGCAATTTAAACATAAAATGCAAACAGATAAATCAATCAATCAAACAGATGCGATATGCAATTCAATAGATGAACTTGTTCAATTCCAGTTTCAATTTCAATCAGTCCATCCAATACTTCAGTTAATCCAATTATCAGTCATTAGCGGTCCAGTTTAGCAATAATCAGTATATAATTCAGTGGTTATTCAGTAATCGGTACGAGGGTTGTTACACTAGCTTAGAGAAATCCTTCACAAATCTATGATAATACCCGGCCAACCCCAAGAAACTATGGATCTCAAAGCATTCTTAGATGGTCCCCAATCTTGCAATGTCTCTATCTTGGATGAACTAAAGTCACCCCTTCCTCAGATACCACGTGGCCTTAGAACTTAATTTCTCTCAGCCAGAATTCACGTTTTCCAAACTTAGCATACAGTTTGTGAGCTCTAAAAAACTCAAGTACCACTCACGAATGTTCTTCGTGCTCCTCCTCGGAGAGTAAGTAAATCAAGATGTCGTCCACAAAGAAGACCACAAAATGGTCTAGAAACTCACGGAAGATCCGGTTCATCAAATCCATAAACACAAGTGGTACATTGGTTAGCCCAAAGGGCATCACTAGAAACTCGTAATGGCCATACCATGTACGGAATGCCGTCTTCGGGATATCCTCCTCCTTTACTCTCAACTGGTGATAACCCGATCTCCGGTCTATCTTAGAGAAGCAACAAGATCCCTTTAACTGATCAAACAAATCATCTATACAAGGCATTGGGTGCTTGTTCTTAATAGTTACTCAGTTCAACTTCCGCTAATCTATACAAAGTCGCAACGCACCATTTTTCCTTTTGGCAAAGAGAGCTGGTACTCCCCAAGGTGAATTACTAGACCCTTATCTAACAATTCTTGGAGTTGAATCTTCAACTAACTCAACTTGGCAAGTGCAAGTCTATACGGTGCCATAGAAATCGGTGCTGTGTCAGGTGCTAAGTCAATAGAGAACTCAATCTCTCGGTGAGATGGTAAACTAGTAAGATACTCGGGAAAAACATCTGAGTATTCACAAACTACCCTTGGCAACTCAACTCAGACTTCATCGCATTCGGTACTCAAGAAGTTGGCAAGAAGGCAACTAAGCTCACTCCGTCCACGCGAATCATACATCGGTGATAAGACTTTATCAACTCGGTTCCCCAAGAAATAAAAGCAATCACAGCTCATGGTACATACATTAACCCTCTAACAGTAGCAATCTATGACAACCTGATATGATGACAACTAGTCGATATCCAAAATTACATCAAAATTAGACATGTCAATCAATACAAATGCAAAAGAAAGTCAGCAACCAGAAACCTTTATGTCACAACCCTGACACCCCTGCTTCAAAAAAATCTCACCACCAATAGGTGACTCCACATATAGGAGATGCTAACCGAACCAACTCTAACCCCAAAATCGATGCAAATGCAGACAAGATAAATAAATGGGATGTACCTGTATCAATCAACACATTAGCAACTAAATTGTAAAACAAAAAGTACCTTTCACTACTGAAGGAGCTGGTACAAGATCTGACACGATAACAGCGTACACACGCCCTGTAGGTCTCTGCTCAACCTGCTCAACCCTCGGAGCATAAGCCTAATGCATTGATTGAGCCAAAAAGGCCCTCTAATTGGCCCTCGAGGCCTATGCTGACTGTGTAGGCTGGTAGCTTTGTGTCTACCTCAAACCAGACACACCGGGTGTACCACCCAACTGAGTGCAAAATCTCTCTATATGCTCGCCTGCCCACACTGATAACAAGTGAGCGGCTAACCTCTCCCCTAACTCTGGCTCTAAGAACGAGCTGAAGATGAAGTAGACCGTTGCCCCCATCCTCTCTGCGGGTAAGATGGAGACTTGTGACCCAACTGACTACATTTGAAACAAGTAATATCTCTCTAACCACCTCTCCTAGAACCTAAACTCGGTACTAGAAAAGTAAACCTCGACTGTGCTCCTTGAGACTGTTGGGGGTTAGAACTTCTCGGCTTCTTTCTGTCCCCTTGAACATCCTAACTCCTCCTAGAGCCCCTCGTCATGTCCTCCTCCGTCTGCATTACGGTCTCTAGATGAGCTGCTGCCTCCACAAGGCGTCCATAACCCCTAATCATTGACCCGGCCACTTTGAACATTATCCCGATCCTCAATCTCTTCTCAAACTCTAAACAACGGCGCTCTTCAGTCGCCACGAGTTCTGGTGCAAACCTCGATAAGCTAGTAAATGTAGCCTTAAACTCGGCCACCGGAGTGTTCAATTGCACAAGCTTGGAGAATTGATCCCTCAACTTCTCCCTAACAGTGGGAGGCAAAAATTAGTCCTGGAATGCACTGACAAAAGCCTCCTAAGTCACCCAAATGCGCCCATGCGCATACTTCTACCACTGACCGACATCTCCCTTTCAGTTGGAAGGATGCCAAGGTCACTCTCAGCTGGTCATCCTCGATGCCAAGCATCACGAACGTTTTCACTATTTGCTCCAGCCACTCATCTGCCTTCAGTTGCTCTTTGGGATCACCCACAAACTCATCCGGATTCGACCAGAAAAACTCTCGCTTCAAGAAAGATGGCCCTGCCTCAGTTACTTACTTGGGCCTAGATTTGATTCTCAGCTCTGAGAATGTCCTTAGACTCCCGCAATGCTCCGGCAATTTCACAGGCTAAGGCGCCCATGGCTTGTTGACTAACGGGTTTAGCTACATTGGCCTAACCAACCCCTTCTTCCTGCACTGGAATCTCATTCGATAAAGGCATTTCATGCCTCCTAAGCCTACCACATCTACCAGCACCACGTCCACATCCTGACATCCTGATGAAGGTAACACAAGAAATTAGCACATTTACAAATGTGTCGAAACTAACTCACCTGCATCTTAATGTGGTAGACAACAGTAATTCACTCCACATAAGTACGTTGTCACATAAACACATATGAATTTCATTCCCAGATAATGACTGTTCCACGGCGTTGCCAAAGTTTCAATTAGAAATAGTAGTGATCAATGTAATGCCCCAAAAATTTCGGCAGGCTATATCCATTTATGCTACAAAACCCACCTGATAGGCAAACACATATGTATAGCTAACTATTTCATACATCCATTTCCATTAAATCTCAAATGCCAAATACATGCTATTCACATCTCAATGCTCAATTTCCAATCCTAAGCATACATTTTAAAACAAGTATGAAATAGAAGCTAACTAGATAATAAGTGCCCTACAGGCTTACAAATTTATCCAAGAACATTATTAGTTACACAAAATAGAGTTTCAACTCAATGCAAATACAGCCCTGGGCTTACACTCAACAAATAAAAATAAAACAAAAATGAAGCCTCAGCTCCGAGTCCTCCTAAGTCAATGCCTTAGCAGAGGCATAACACCCGTACCTGAAATGGTTTCCCTTATAGGGTGAGCCACAACCCAGTAGAGATATACTACACAACATATGAACCATTACAAGACTAAAGAGGAGTATGCTTATGCCATGCTCATGATAAAACAATTTATCTCTCCTTTTATAAAGCATGCAATGCTGAGATGCAACGACAGATATAAAACCATTTCCATTTTAAACCATATCTGTTACATGAATACAGGCTCTGTGAATCTCTAGGTGAGTGTCTGCAAGTGGGCCCTAATGCACTACCACTGTCATTTTTACCATTAAACTGGAAGGCTCAACACCTAACCGTGCAGTTCTATACCTCCTACCCAGATTCACTAAGTATTCATCCTTTCACAAACAAATACATTTTCAAGCATTTCTCAAAAACAGATACATTTCCAATGAAATGAATGTAACGCAATGCCTAATGCAACAAATGAAGAATACGGTTCAATTTACCTAAGTCTCATGCATTTCTACAACAATCATGGCTATCATCCACCGATAGCCCAAAACAGATATTTCTAAATGGATATTCAAACAATTAAATTCCAAATTTTTTTTTGATAAATACAATCTATTCCATATCTCACCAAATATGAATAACTATACTAGTTTTCATATCACAATCATGTCCAGTAACCTCTCAAGGTCCATTTCTAACTGTGTCAATTTTATTCCAACAGATACATTAAATAAAATAATACCGTTAATGCCCAAGAAAACATCATTTTCTTTCCAAACTGATTCTCCAAGCATTATTCAACTATGACATCTTATTTTGATCAAAAGCCCCAAAAGTTAAATGAAATTCCTTTGTTTTCTTTAAAAATGCTCTTTTAGTTGCAAACCGATAAAAATTTCAAAACCAATTGAGTCGAAGTCCGTTTTTGTTCAAATTTAAAACATAACTCTTTCATAATCTTACAAACATATTCCAAGTTTACACTTTCACAATTTGGGCATCAACTCTTTATTTTTCTTAAAATTCCCTTTTTAAGCAAATAAATCATAAGTTTTCCAAAAATTCTAATTAAACTATATAGAATTTTAAGCTCTATATAATCAAGTAAAAATGCATAACGAAGTGTAAAAAAAATCCTTACCTCAAGGTAGAAGAGAAAATAATCTCCACCGGTCAAAACGTTACTCTTACCAAACTCTTCACGTTGATCTTAAGAACTATGGTCTAAAACCTAATAGATTTTGGTGGATCATAGCTTTTGTGTGAAGAATGATTAAAGGGGAAAAAAAATGAAAGAAAGAGTCAGCCAAGAGAGAGAGAGAGAGAGACAGAGAGAGAGAGACAGAGAGATGAAACAAGGAAGATGATAAGCTATTTGCCAAACAAAGGAAATGAGTGGAAATGAAAAGGGGGAGGGCAGCCCCCCATGTGGGCTTGCTCTTCTATCATCATTATTATACTTTATTTTATTATATTGAAACATCTATGAATCTACATATGTATATATATATATATATATCAATTAAAAATATATTTTAACATCATTAATGATAAAAAGATATAATATTTTCTCACCACAAAATATATTTCGTTTAATGGTACACACCATAAAATCAACCATCAAATATATATTATAACCCTATATAATAATTAATAACAACTCCCAAGATAATTATTACCAATCACATTTTAAAAAGACCAAACAGTTACACGTGAGTCATTAAACAAACTCAGTTTAAATTAAATCTAAGTCATGGGTCTCATCTATAAGTCAAATATGGTCCAATTATATACCAAAATAGACCCAACAAATTTATCTCAAATCATGGTCCGAACACTCAAAACTCAATTTTAAATTCTGCTATGAATTAAACTGAACACCAATCAGTCTGTGAATTTTCATAAAATAAATACTCATCATTAAATTTTTATCCAACGTGCTAGACTCATATGGGAACAACATATAAAAATTTCACAATTTTCTAAGATCGGAAACTATTTTTAAAAAATATAAAACCTAACTGTTTTCGCACAGAATTTATAGGACAATCAAATTCAAAAATTTGCTCAATTAAATTATGCGCTGGCTATTTAAAAAAACAAAATTGGGTCATTACAATCAAATGCT
Source organism: Camellia lanceoleosa (assembly GCA_025200525.1). Taxonomy (NCBI): domain Eukaryota; kingdom Viridiplantae; phylum Streptophyta; class Magnoliopsida; order Ericales; family Theaceae; genus Camellia; species Camellia lanceoleosa. Next base: position 55,481,615 of record CM045760.1, read on the forward strand.
CTTCTAATAGGACTTCTAGAAACCCATAGACTCAATTAACATCTTAGAAATTAAATCTCATACCCATTTAACCACATAAGCGTATCATCACATAAGCATACTGTATACACTAATATCTCTATCAAGCGAGACGAACCCATTGTGGTAATAACCACTTCCCATGTACCTGAAATATTCAAACCCGGTGCGCTCTGATACCAAGTTGTAACACCCCGAAATAAACGCCGTAAATCTATTCAAGACCATATGTAAATAACAATATAAATCAAAGTATAATGTTCTTTCATTCCATGAGAGTTAATATTACAAAAGAGTTTAACTAAATAAATGCCCTATAGGCTTACATTTTTCCAAGACCATGCTTAGTTACAATAAAAGCGGATATAAATTCAATACATGTGAAACTCTTGGCTTGAATCAAAACAATGACGTAATACACAAAAGGGAAGCCTTTGCTCTAAATTCCTCCAAGCTACTGCCTTGGCGGAGGCATATCATTAGTACTTGAAAATGATTTTTCTCAAGTAAGGTGAGCCAAAACCCAGTAGGAACAATCTAACACAATATATGAATCTTAACAAAGATATAAGTATGAAATGCATATCTAACGCCCATGATAAAATCATTTATAACTTTTTTCACAAAACCATGCCATGTCGTGTTTTATATCTTAATTCATTTTATCCCAACTCATAAGCCATTCTCCATTTCATTCATACAAACAAACTAAGGTTACAACTTAGTGGGTCTCTAGCCAACACATCCATTATACAAATACTTCCATTTTTCCATTTTACGGATGTTTTATCCGCGGGATCGGCATCCATGTATACGCGCGATTTTCAGGACTTTTACCCTGGACAAACAAGCCAACTTAATTCAATGGAGTCCATCACTTTTCTTCTCTCACACATAAAGTACATCTCCTTTCTTCTCCCAAACATTATACATTTACAATATACAAAAAAACATAGTTATATTCAATGATAACGAATAAGAGATTAGTTTCAATTCACTTAATCCTCATGCAATTTCTACAACAATCATAGCTATCCTCCACTGATAGTCCAAAATAGATATTTCTAAATAGATATACAATCTCTAAGACAAATAAATTATCCAAATTTCCATAGGTGAGAGGTAATACATATCCAACTTCAGCATTTATATAAACATTCATCCAATTTTATATTCTCAATACCAATTTCATTTACTTATACAAAATAACTATTTGAAACATTTTAGAGCAAAACTCCATTTTCTTCCAAAATCCACCCCGGATATCAAAATCAATAAATTTATCACAACACAACTTCACATCTACTCCTTTAACTATGTTTAATACATACATTTGAAAACCCCTCTTTTGATTTTAAACCAAAATCCTAGGTTTGTTCAAAATCACCCCAAGCTCCAATATTTCTTACACATCAACAAATAACTAAGTTAAAACTCATAGAAGAGTATAGAAAGTCTCTACCTCAAGCTAGAAGTCGACCAAAGCAAGGAGGAAACTTCAAAGATATTGAAACGCAATTCTATTCGGATGAAAACAAAGCCCTTGAGATGCTCTACATTTTTAACAAAAACACACGGGTAGAGAACCTAATGGATCTTGGTGAAAATGTAGAGAGAAGGTAAGTTTTAGAGAGAGAGAGGCTCTAGATTTGGGTTTTAAGGAAAAAAGATAAGAAAAACTTATGTAAAAACGTGCTGCTGCGAACTGATATACGCACAGTCCGCTCGAGCGCAAGAAGTGACGCTCGAGTATCAGACACAATAAATTGTTCCGCTCAAGTGCAAGAAGTGCCGCTTGAGCGCAGAATGCACACTCCCAGTAGTTTTGTAGACAATAGACCAACGCTCGAGTGCTAAAAGAGCCACTCGAGCTGAGCCCGCTTGAGCACAGATGTAACTGCTCAAGCGTAGAATACACTCTCCTAGTAATTTTGCAGACCTGCAAAAGTACTGAGAGTTCACAAATCCTGCTTGAGCACAAGCGTAGAATACACTCTCCTATATTGTGCTAAAACCCACAAAGGTAGATGTGTGTGTAAATTAATTGTGTAAATAAAATAAACAACAAAATAAATTAATTCAGAAAATAATTTAAAAAATTAAATTCTGAATTAAATGCTTACAGAAATTAAAGTCGAGGCTTGTGTTGGACATAATCTCCTTAAAGTAGATTTTGCCTTCGCTCTGGTACTTCGAGTTAAAACGGCATCTACTTCCCAGGATACAACGACTAACACTTGATTTTACAGCACTACAAAATCAAGTCTGGCGAACTAAAATATGTTGTAACTCTTTCTCTTTATTTTTCTAAAAATAAATGCAGGAAAAAATGCAGAGAAACACAGAGAGGGAGGACGAATTTATGATAGAAAAATTTGATTCCAAGATTTGATGGAAGCCAGGCTTTATATAGGAACAAAAGTGGCTTTTCCGAATAGGTGCCAACAGATATGAACCTGTTCGAACAGATTCAATAACCAAAAAATCTGTTCGGACTGCTTGAACTCATACAGATCTGTTCGGATTGTTTTGAACAGTCTATCTGGTGTTGGAATGAATAGGTATGAACCTGTAACAACCCATATTCATGTCTTAGTCATGCTTGCATGCATTTATATGTTTTGTCATGTTAAGTTGCGTTGCCAATCTTGCCTTGTTTTGCTTAAGTGTGATGCATGCTTTGTTCCTTCTTTGTTGACCCCAAGCTTAAGTCATGCCAAGTCTAAGTCGTGTTAAGCCTAGGTTAATCCAAGCCGAGGTCACCTTCAGCCTAGAACTATCTTGGAACCATTTCCGGTTGACCTCCACCTCTGCTCTAACATATTGGCCGAGATGTCATCATCTAGGCCGAGGTGTGTATCACCAAGGCCGAGATGTGTATTATCTAGGCCGAGATATTACCTTTGCGCCTAAGTGATCTTGTTCTTGGGTTGGTACGACCTAGACCGAAGTGTGGCCACATCTAGGCCGAGGTGTAGCACAACTAGGCCAAGTGTTGTCCTTCCTAGCCGAGATCATTGTTCTCTTACTTGTCAATGCCTTGTCCTTAGCCGAGATCATTACTGCTGGAGTGCCCTTGCCGCCTAGCTTGTTGAATACACTTTGTCCTACACATGTCATGTCTTTCAATCACCTTTTGAGGAGAACCAACCCGGTAGTGCCACGTGTCCGAGCTGAGTGTTAAATCAGCCGGTAGAGAGAGAAACCATATCATTTCCATAGCTTTGCCTTTGAAGAGAGAGAAGCTCTAGGAAGAAAGGAAGAAGAGTTCTTGAGTGAGAGTAGATTCCAAGTTTGATCTTCACACCTTGAAACGTTAGATCTGTGTTTTAAGGTTAGATCCTTGATCTGCTCTTGCTGTTTTTATTGTTTATCTAGCTGCATTGCATGATCGAGCATGTTTTGGAAGCCATGCATTGCTTTGAAGTTCGGTTTTAGAAAGAGAATATGATATTCATGTGTTCTTGAGGAAAAGCCATGATTTGATCTGAAAGCTTGCATTAAGATCCATGTTTTTGTGTTTGTTTTCCCAAGATCTTTAAGTATGGGTATCCAGGCCCATGTTTTCGAATTCATAGCATAAAATCCCAGATTTTTGTATAAACAAGTCATGATTTTAGCATTTCATGTTCTTTATGTTCTTCATGTTCTTCATGTTCATCAAGAGGGAAGCCCAGATCTTCCCGACTACATTTCCCCGTATGTGGCCATCGGGACCACACCTCAGCAAGGAGGTGTGGGACCTCGGCTAAGACCTGGTTGGTACCTAGCATGTCTTCCCGACATGTAAAATAGTGTTTCATTTCAGCATGCTTTGCCTTGTCTTGACTTAGTTTGAAGGATCGCCGAGGTCATTTGTATGTATGTAAGACTTGTTTTGAGAAGTACATTCAGTAGACTTTGCCATGTGTTTGTAGGACTTGGACCTTTGCTTTGATCCTGACGTCCCAAGAACTAAGTGAGTGGTATTTTAATAAAGCTATGTTATAATGTTTTGATAAGCTTTGTTTTGCTTTGTTTTGAAAAGCATTTGATCAAGCATGAATGATTATTCCTGTTTTGTGTACCAAGTATAAGCTTTGTTTTGGATGACATTCTCGAAAAGTCCGTACGTGCCAGGGGACTTTAAGCATTTGTGGCACCAGTCCGTACGTGCCAGGGGACTTTAAGCATTTGTAGCACCAGCCCATACGTGCTAGGGGACTATAAGCATTTGTAGCACAAGTCCTCCCATGCTAGAGGACTCTAAGCCCAAGTAGCATCGTCCTTTCGTACTAGAGGATGTTAAGCCTAAGTAGCACCCTTGTTGAGTTATCTTGCCACCGATGGTCTTTGAATGGGTGGATTGTTTTGTTCGGAATGTCATCACCCCAAGTATATGTTGATGTTTTAACATCCAAGAAGCTTTGAAAGATTCGAATGATTAACTTGATTCATTCCATGTTTTGTTACAAGTTATGTTATGTATTGTTTTGACAAGGACCTCGGGAATCATTCATTTAACCCCTTTATTACTTATACCATTCACTGAGTATCCAACCTCACCCTCTCCTTATATATGTGTAGGTAACAAGCATGAAGGCGGTGACGCCGAGATGTGTTGTTTGCAAGATGATGTTTGATCCATGTTATGTCGGCAATATTTATGTCGGAAATCTTGAAGATTATGCTTCTTAAGTCGTAGTTCACGTATTTTGTTATACCGGCTTGAGAAGTCTTTTGATCAAGATGAGAAATGTATTTTACTTTATTTGTATTCAAGTTGTTAAGCTATGTAAAGATGTATGTCATTTCATTTGATCTATGCACAGCTCTTATGGACTAATTAGATTTATATATATTGCTTCCGCACATATAAGCCCCATATATTATACTCTACTTGTGTGTGAATTTTTGAAAGTTGGCCTTCGGTAATCTCAGGTTATTGGCCATCACGGCACCATTCTACTAGGGGCGGAATGGGGTCGTGACAGAACCTGTTCGAGTTAGGAACTGTTTAGGTGGAAAAAATCTGGACCAAATTTCTTTTGAATTTTGAAAACAAAATTAAAAAATAAATAAATAAAAATAAAAGTTTTTGCCCCAAAAAAATAAGTATTGGGCCAGACAAGCCCAACCCAACCTCACACCACGCACACACACCCAAGCCCAGCCCAGCCCACTCGACCAAGACAGCACGCGCGCGTGGTTTTTAGTTTTGGGTTCAATGGGTCTAACCCACTACACCCATAACCTCACTCTTCCACAAACTTGGGTACCCCTTGGGGCCCATCCTAAGTATCCCAAGTATCCCAAACTAAGCTATATAAACCCAAACAATTCCTTAAGCCTTTCCGATGTGGGACAAGCACATTTCATAAATGTGTAGGAAACCCACCAAAAAACTAGTTCCATGAACCCGAAAACACGCATTGAATTCTCATTCATTCAAAAATGTTTTGAACAACCAAATACACGGTTTTATTTACTACGCGGCATTAAACATTAATCCAATAAAAAAACGTTAAAAATAACGCTCGGGTCCCACCTTAATTAATGCTCAAAGTTAGCAAAAAGTAAGGATTTTTCCAAAACTATTCCAAAGCCATTTTCCAACAATACCCCACATGAATGGAATTCACGATAACGGACATGCAACAAGATGCAAACAAAGAAAGAATACATTAAGAAGATACACCATGTCGAGATAGGTAGGTTTTGGCTTTGAACTTTCTCTAGTGAAAGCCTATCGAACTTACTGGCTAACCAGTGGACGTGATGCCTTAAATTGTTCCACTGTTTGTGTAAGCCAAGACAATAGACTACACATAGTGTATCTGTAAACACAGTTTGGTTCTTACGGTTGTGTTCATTTTGGCCCTGAACAATGCCTGGAAATTCATGAGTGCTCTAGAGAATTTAGTTTTCTCAATTCTCACAGAATTGGCCTAGTTCACACTCATATAGGTGATTTCTTATTAAGAATATCCTGCTATACCCCGCTTGGATGTCCAAGCTATAAGAATTATTAAAAGCAAAGCTTATCCTACTGACATTGCAGGTATCACTCTTCTTATCATAGAAATGGGTAGGAGTAAACCTCCTTAGTGATACATGAAGTCATTCATAATTCGGTTGTCCCTTTGAACTTAGATCTTGGGATCTCCAGTCAACTAGGTTGGGTTGCCATTATGGTGACTTTTATGTAATAGGCTTTAATCCCATTCCCCTCGATAAATAGTACACTTGCCCTTTGGCTAGCCCTTTAGTCAATGGATCCGCAATATTTTCCTTTGACTTTACATATTCTATGGAAATTATTCCATGTGAGAGCAAATGCTTGACGGTATTATGTCTTCAACAAATGTGTCGAGACTTACCGTTATACATATGATTATGTACCCGTCCTATTGCTGCTTCATTATCATAGTAAATGCATATAGCTGGCCACATTGGAATGCCTTCTAATAAATTACGAAGCCATTCTGCTCCTTCTCCAGCTTTATCTAATACAATAAACTCAAATTCCATTGTCAACCTAGCTATGCATGTCTGCTTGGAAGATTTCCAAGAGACTGCAGCACCTCCTAGGGTAAAGACGTATCTACTAGTGGATTTTGAGTCTTTAGTATCCAATATCCAATTTGCATCACTATACCCCTCAAGTACTGCTTGATATTTGGTATAATGAAAGCTATAATTCTGAGTATGTCTTAGATACCTAAATACCCTAATTATCACTTTCCAATGATCAGACCTTGGATTACTTGTGTACTTACTCAATTTGCTTACAGCATAGGTTAAATTTGGCCTAGTGCAATTCATTAAGTACATCAAGCTTCCGATTATTCGAGAGTACTCTAATTGTGATATGCTTGCGCTTGTATTTTTTGACAAATGAAAACTAATGTCAACAGGTGTTTTAGCAGGACGGTCGTCATGCTTTCTAAATTTCTCCAGAATCTTCTCAACATAGTGAGACTGAGATAAAGCATATCCTTCAGATGTTCTAGTAATCTTTATTCCTAGAATTACATCTGCTACTCCCAAATCTTTCATGTTAAACTTTTTGTTCAAGATTTTCTTTGTGGATTTAATCATGTCATTATTGCTTCCAATAATGAGCATGTCATCCACATAAAGACAAATTATGACATAGCCTTTGTCTGTGTTTTTAACATAGACACATTTGTTACATTCATTTATCTTAAAATCATCCGAAAGCATAGCTTGATCAAATTTTTCATGTCATTGTTTTGGAGCTTGTTTTAATCCATAAAGGGATTTGACAAGTTTACAAACCTTTTTCTTTTGGCCAGGAACTTGAAGCCTTTTTAGTTGTTCCATATAGATTTCTTCATCTAACTCGCCATTCAAAAAAGCTGTTTTAACATCCATTTGATGTATTTCTAGATTATACAAAGTCGCAATTGCAATCAACATGCGAATAGATGTTATTCTGGTCACTAGTGAATAGGTGTCAAAATAATCAAGGCCTTCCTTCTGCCTATATCCCTTAATAACAAGCCTAGATTTGTATTTATCTATTAAGCCATCTGCTTTCATTTTTCTCTTCAATATCCACTTATATCCAAGAGGTTTACACCCTAGTGGAAGATCCACCAATTCCCAAGTATGATTTTCAGTATTGATTCAATTTCACTATTTACAATCTCTCTCCACAATAGAGCTTCAAGAATTGACATTGCTTCCTTGAAGTTTTGAGGCTCGTTTTCTAACAGATATGTCAGAAAATCTAGACCAAATGATCTACAGATCCTAGCCCTCTTGCTACGTCTAGGTTCATCTGATTCATTATCATTGTGGTCTTCACTGCTACCCATAGCAGTATCAAAAATTCTTTTATTTGAATTTTTCTCTTCAATTTCCTTGCTAGGAAAAATGTGTTCAAAAAACGATGCATTTCTTGACTCAATAATAATGTTTACATGCATATCCGAATTTTAAGATCTATGAACTAAAAATATATATGCACTACTATTATTGGCATATCCAATGAACACACAATCAACGATCTTTGGTCTTATCTTAGTTGTTTTGGGACTAGGGACTGCCACCTTGGCCAAACACCTCCACACTTTGAGGTAATTATAGGTAGGTCGTCGACCTTTCCATAATTCATAAGGTGTTTGATTGAGTTTCTTGTGGGGTACCTTGTTAAGGATAAAGTTAGCAGATAAAATCGCCTCCTCCCACAAGTTCTGAGGTAACCCTGAACTAATCAACATGGCATTTATCATCTCTTTAAGAGTTCGATTCTTTCTCTTAGCAACACTATTTGACAGAGGAGAATAGGGTGCAGTGGTTTGGTGAATAATACCATGTTGAGAACAAAATTCTTCAAATGGTGCATCATACTCACCACCTCTGACACTCATCACTATCTTAATAGTTTTGCTAAATTAATTTTCAACCTCAAGTTTATATTGCCTAAAAGCTTCTACAGCTTCGTCTTTACTTCTTAATAAGTAAACATAGTAATATCAAGTGCAATCATCAATAAAAGTAATAAAGTACTTCTTATCTTCTCTAGTTTGAACAAATGTTAAATCACAGATATCTGTGTGAATTAAACTTAGAGGTTCAGTACTTCTTTCAACTTTATTAAATGATGCCTTAGTGAGTTTTGCCTCAACACAAATCTCACATTTATGATTAGGATCAAATTCTAAGTTAGGTAAACATTCTAAAACAACAAGTCTATGTAAAGAATTAAAATTAACATGTCCTAATCTACCATGCCATAAGAAAGAAGACTTAGCAATATAAACAGAAGATGTGTTCTTATTATTAAAAGCTAAATTAGGTACAATAGTATTTACATTGAGCTTAAAAACCCATCACTCATGTAACCTCACCCCACATACATTCCACTCTTGGAGAGTATAACTTTATCAGATTCAAAGACTAATTTAAACCCATTCTTGATCAACAATGAGCCAAAAATCAAATTCTTGCGAATCTCTGGCACATGGAGTACATTGTTAAGAGTGAGTTCTTTCCCCGAGGTCATTTTCAGTACAATCTTTCCTTGTCCTTCTACAGTTAATGTAGAGAAGTTTTCCATAAAAAGTTGTTCTCCACTTTCCACCACTTTGTAGGTTGTGAACATCTTTTTATCTGCACAAATATGGCGGGTTGCTCCAGTATCCACCCATCATTCCTTGGGATTGCCCACCAAATTTGCTTCAAAGACTACTACAGCAAAATTGATGTCTTCCACTCCATTGGAAAGATAAAAATCCTCAGCTATGTTGGATTGTGCTGGCTTTTTGCTTGAACTCCCTCCGTCCTTGTGAACGTGACAATCCTTAGTGCGATGCCCATCTTTGCCGCACACAAAACACTTGCCTTTGAACCTTTTGTTGAACCCGTTGTTCATCCTTTTATTGAGCTTACTAGTGGATCCTTATTTGGGACCATTGTCATCATGCTTCCACTTCTTGTTGTTGAACTTTGACCCTTGTCCATATTCCACAACATTTGCTTTAGCCTACATGACATGGTTTCCTGACTTCTTGTCAAAACCACGGTTGTCTTCCTCAATTCAGAACCACACTATCAGTTCTTCCAATTTCATCTCCTTGCGCTTATGCTTTTTAGATAATTCTTGAATTCTTTCAAGAATGGTGGCAATTTTTCAATGATTGTCGCAACCTGAAAAGATTCACTGAGAACCATCCCTTCCGCATGTTTGTCATGGAGAATTAATTGGAGGTCTTGAACCTAGCTAATAACCGTCTTAGAATCCATCATTTTAAAATCCAAAAAACGGTTGACAACAAATTTCTTTATACTGACGTCCTCTATTTTATATTTATGATCCAGAGATTCCCACAGTTCTTTATCTATGCTTTTCACACTATACACATTGTACAGTGTATTATCCAACCTATTAAGGATATGATTCTGACACAGAAAATCACCATGTTTCCATGCATCGACTGCGGCAACCACTTGCCGGTCATTTTCTCCCTCGTTCAGTGCCGGAGCTTTTTCATGGGTGAAGCGAGCCAAATTTAATGTGGTCAGATAAAACATCATCTTTTGTTGCCATCTTTTAAAATCATTACCATTAAATTTTTCTGACTTCTCCCCATGATTTACCGGTATTGTCGAGAGTCATCACTGGCATAACAGGTGTGTAGGTTTGAGTAATAACAGTCTTAGTACTGTTAATTTCAGTTGTCATTATTCTGACAAAATAAAAATTGTACCAATCACAAAATTTATACACAAAAGAGAATACACACAAAATATACAAAAAAAATATTTTGTAACAAAAGTTTAATGATAAACAGTATATTACTACTATATTATCAAAGAAATCATTAAACAGTATATTACTACTATTTAAGAAATTAAACAGTATATGACTACTATTTTATTTCCCGAAATAAAATATTTGTCTGTCTTACACAATTAAATAAAAATAAAAAATCTACTTTAAGATTGTTAGAACCCACAAAGGTGGATGTGTGTGTAAATTAATTGTGTAAATAAAATAAACAACAAAATAAATTAATTCAGAAAATAATTTAAAAAATTAAATTATGAATTAAATGCTTACAGAAATTAAAGTCGAGACTTGTGTTGGACACAATCTCCTTAAAATAGATTTTGCCCTCGCTTCGGTGCTTTGAGTTAAAATGGCATCTACTTCCCAGGATGCTACGACTAACACACTACAACATTTTCTTAGTTTAGTGACATTTGAAAGTGCCACAAAACTATTCTTCTAATGACATTTTTTAGTCTTGTGGCATTTTGAACAAGTGCCACTTCTATCGGCGCCATGGTAGATACTTGCAAGTGCCACTGCACTATCATGGCTAAAAACTTTCAATGACATTTTAATGCCATGATAGATATTATTTGTGGCACTATCAAGCGCCATTAAAAAAAGAGTTAGTGACACTTATAAGTGTCATTACACCATCAAGACTAAAACCTTTCAGTGACACTTTAATGCCATAGCAGGCACTATTTGTGACGATAATTCGTTGTAGAACAATTTGATTTGCTCTTGCAGAGACTCGAACCGCCAACCTCCCGCACCATAAACCTTATACACCACACTCTTCTCACTACACCTCTATAGCACCATATGATTATATATGCAACATATATTATTTATATAGTACATACATCTATATTAATATAAAAGTATATGTGTAAACATAATTATTTTATTGAACATAATTTATGTAAAATAAACTATTTACTAGTAAAAAAAAAAAAAAACCACTTTTGGCGACTAAAAATATTTTTTGGTCGCCAATTCTATACTTTTGGCTACTAATTGTTTTTTAATTGCTAAAAAACTTAACTTTTGCTGACCAAAATCGGATTTGGTCACCGAAGATGCACTTTTAGCTACTAAAATTTTGGTCGCCAAAAAATTTAATTCCCGCCTTAAGATTTTAGTTCTCCCGCGCTAAAAATAACCACTTTTGGCCACTAAACTTATTTTTTAGTTGCCAATTATAGATTTTTGGCTACTAAAATTTTTTTAGTCACCAAAAAGCTTTACTTTGGGCTACTAAAATTTTTTTTGTCACTAAAACCCATATAATCAGCGACCAAACTTAGTTTTGGTCGCCAATTGTAGACTTTTGGCTACTAAAATTGTTTAGTCGCCAAAAAGCTTTACTTTTGGCTACTAATGCTGCTTTGGTTGCTGAAAGCTATACTTTCAGCGACCAAATTTTTTTTGGTCAGGAAATTTAGTCGCCGAATATGTTTTTTCCTGTAGTGTATATTGAGTTTAATTTATTTATTTTTAATCATTTACTGCATTGTAAAAATTTTAAAAATATATTGGCATTTTTTATTTTTTCAAAAATGCCATTATAGGCTTGGAAAGTTTTTGACTTAGTGGCATTTCTCAAATGCTATAAAATATTTGTTTATGAAACTTTTCACCTAAGTGCCATAAAAAGTAATTTGCACCTACCTAGTGTCCTGACATTTTTTAAAAATGCCATTGCTACTAAAGTTTAGTGGCATCATGTTGGTAAATGCCACGAACATAATTTTTTGTGTCATTATTTTATAAATTGCCATAAAATTGATGTGACATTTCTTTATTGAAATGCCACTAGAGCCTTATATGTTTGTGGCTTTGTGGCATTTATCTAAATGTGTCACCAAATATTATTTTTGTAGCATTTTCTAAAAACATGCCACTAGTATAGTGTTACTAAAGTGTGTTTTTGTTATAGTTTTGTGACACTTGTTCATTGAAATGTCACTAGAGCCTTTTATGTTTGTCGTTTTGTGGCATTTTTAAAAAACCTGCCACTAAATATCATTTTTGTGGCATTTTCTAAAAATATGCCACTAGTATAGTGCCACTAAAGTATGTTTTTGTTGTAGTTTTGTGACACTTGTTCATTGAAATGTCACTAGAGCCTTTTATGTTTGTCGTTTTGTGGCATTTTTAAAAAACGTGCCACTAAATATCATTTTTTGTGGCATTTTCTAAAAATATGCCACTAATGTTGCATGGAGTAAATAAAATTTTGATATCTATAACAAAACTCACTATACGATGATAAGTATTACATCACTAGTAAAAAATAAAATTATAAAATTTGTTGCTTGTTGCATTAATCATGATTTATTCACAACTGTGAAATTATTATTGATGTGATCATACATTACAAACATGAATTATGTTTCAAGATTGCGAAAGTACATATAGATGCTCATGGAAAATAATTTTGTTAATTTACTTGATAGGCTATGTAAACACAAATTTTTATTTTTATGAATGAGATTGACCATTTAAAATAATACTCTACCATGCACAAGACAAAATCAGTCAAAAACTATTACGTCATTAACAATCCTAATCAATTATAATCAACCAACTCAATAGGACTGAGCCTGAGACTCTACTTGGTCAGAACTCACCTTTGATTAAGTTATTTGATCAATAATTAGTCGCAATCATAAATAATGTGGTAATTTGAGATCAACTAATATTTGTTCCCATTGTTGGGGGTAGAAGTATGACAACGCAACAAGTCCCACTAGCAAACAAGTTTGCTTGAGCACGGTTGGTTTGTAATAAATTTTGAACCCATTAAATATAGAGTAATGCAATTATTAAAACAACAATGATACATCCCTCTAAAACTAGAGCTCTAATCGAGCTCTAGTGATGTGGAAAGTCCAAAAAAAAAAAAAAGAAAAAAAAAAACAAGGCCAAAACATCACATTAGATAGACCCCACATACACATTAGAACTATTAGAGCTCACAAATTAGAGCTCCAAAACATTTTTGTTACTAAAATACTACATAAGTGAAAGAAGTTGTATTGTTTGTTATAATAAAGGAAAATCAATTTGCAAGAACTAAATAATATGAAATTTAAAGATATAATAAGAATACAAATCAGTGATTAATGTAACCAAGTAACATGAATGTAAATCATAGCAATATCCAAAAGTGTAGGGTATATCCTATCTTGACATAAATGTTTAAGAAATAGTTGGATTTTATTTTTCCAACATAATGGTTGGATATACTTTATTTTTCCTGTTAGCTAGAACTATGCATTTTATTATGGAATTTGAAGTTTGAATCTCTTAACTTATATGCGGGTATTATTCCCCATGTGTTTGTTTGAAATTTCATTTTTTTACTTTGAGAGCTTCTTTTTGTTAGTTATGTGTTAAATTTCATCGTCATTATGATTGTAATTAATTAGGCTTTATTGTAAAATTTTCTCTAATTGTTTCATTATCTAGTATGTTGTGGGTGTTGTTCCCTCTCATAGTTTTTGAATTAGATAATCTAGTCCATTGTAGGGGTAGGAATTCCTGACATGACATGATAACACGACTCGAATCATACACGAAGTTAGTAGGTTAGGATCGAGCATTTTTTGACACAAACACATATATAACTCGACCCATGAACCTATGTAATAAACATGTTGTGATCGAGTTGAATCTGTGAAACCCAAAAATGACACATCTAACCCATTTATTTAAGTGTGTCACCTGTTAACACGAACACGGCCTGCGATCCGAAAATAACCTAGTTGTGACATTTGTAACTTTATATATATAAGTATATGTACATATAGATAGATACTTATATTAATTACTTGAGAGTGATATCATTTTTATTCTCTTGATTTTTTTTTCATTTTTTCATTTTTTTTTTTTTTTTTTTTTTTTTTTTTTTTTTATTCTCTCTCTCTCTCTCTCTCTCTCTCTCTCTCTCAAATAGGCTTTTTGTTGAGTCAATCATGTCATGTCGTGTCATAGTAAATAAATAAGTTTAGAAATTAATAATGTCAATCGTATCACCCACAAGTTGACTAGTTTTTGGAGACTGATAAATATATTGTCGCTGATTATGTAAATTTGGCGATTAATTTCTATTGAGTTGCCAAAAAACGTCACCAAAAATGTTTTCTATTGTGGTGAGATTGTGTTACTATTTATAAATATGACACATTTATTAAACAGGTTGTGATCGTGTTCATGTTCGTGTTCGTGTTCGTGTTCGTATTCTTGTTCATGCTTTCGACATGCGAACCCAGTAGGACATGATCTGAACATAACACGACATGATACCCACCCTTAATCCATTGGACAGCAAAGGGTAAATTCATTACAATTTCCTTCTTACAGTTTTTGGATAACACAAGCCAAATTCATTACAATTTCATAGAAAAACAAGAAACAAAAGAGGGCATTTACCTAACCATGTTCAAAGACTAGTTTCATTTACCTAACCACGTTCAAAGGGAAAGGTTTCAACAAAGTGGCCTAATTGAACTTAAGTAATTTATATAAGATTAAGGGATTGGTTAGTGAATGAGACATTCACTTACCAAATTCAAGTTATAATATTTGGGTTTGAGTTTTACCGCTATGACCGCAATTTCTCTTTTTTAATTCACTTTCTATTGATTGTTATAATAAAAATAAATAAATAATATAGAAAGCTCAAGTAATTTATATGATACATAAATTAATATGAAAGGTCATACAAATATAACCCAGTACACATACTCAAGAAATATATAGTAATATTTTCATACCAAATTAATATATATCTATACTATTATTAAAAGTGAACAAGTCAATAGTTACAAGAAGGGTACGATACTTGAACTCATGACCATTATCAACTTAATAAATAAAACTTTCACCACTTAAACAATATAGAAGATATGTTTCCAAATTTAAAATTAAAATTCATATTTTAAGCCCACTCATTGGTTGGCCTCACACCCCTTAGCATATATATAGAGAGAGAGAGAGTTGTAATCAAGGGTTGAAGTGATTCAACATCTTGAAAGGATAAAAGCCATGACGAAGAGTGGCTTCCCAAACTTTATCAATGTTGAAGATGAAGTTTCCACATTCATTCACATTCCAACCTTCCAAAGCATGTATTATCCCAGCAATCCTCCATGCACTCATCACCCTTCTTGGCAACCAATTCTATTTCACAAATACACATGATATTCAAATTTCAAGAGACAACGATAAGCAAATTAAAATCAAAATGAAAGATAGATGTGCATAAAGTTATGCTAAAATACATATACAATGCCTGGGATTTGCTTAAAATATCGATTATGATTCTAAAAATTATATCATGTCCAAAGTTTTAAAAAGTGGCCGCGACCGTTGCGTAACACCGTTACATAACGATTGTGGTGGTTATCGCCAACCATTACTGCTGCTATAACAGTGTGAGAAAAATTCATAATCATAACAGCTGCAACCGTTACGCTTCTATTTTTCAAGTTTTATATATATATATATATAAATTTTGCATATAACATTAATAATATTTTCTCTTTTTGTTTTCTAATTGCATAAAACTTAAGTAAAAATCTTATCTATATATGTTTTGAATGTCTAATCTTCTAATTCTATAAGATTTTATTACTTTTTCACTTGATTGTTTACGTAGGTTAGTGTAGGGGAGTTCAAGGTTAGAAAGGTGATTAGAGAGGCAAAACTATGCTAATGGTCCAATAATGGTGGAAGTAGATGGAGAATGAGTAACAGCAACTATCTAGGAGTTGGAGAGTGTGTAGCTAGGTGAGGATGAAGTAAGTGGCTCAAAAAGAAATGTATGGTAGTGCCAAAATGGGCAACATCTCCCCCAAATCCCAAAATTCTTCTTGTTGAACCTTGGGAAATAGATCCTAGTTATAGGCTTTTCCTTGGCACCAAGAGGGCACCAAGTGGCCAAATAGAGAGAAGACATGTGTCATAGAGGATCACATAGAATATTCTGTCTTGAGCCACCAGGTTAAAGGTGTTACGTATCCCTCTACATGTACTGTGTACTGTCTGTTTGCCTCTGTAACTTCCTTTTTTTGAGCCTCAGCAAGTATAGTTGCGACGGGAGTGTTTGGCATGACAACTTCCTTTTGAGCCTCAACAAGTGCAGTTGAAGCGGGAGTGTTTGCCTCTGCACTTGCTTTCTCAGCCTGAACCTCAACAAATGCACTTGCAGCGGTAAACCTTGCCGCTACACTTGCCTTCTCAGTTTTATTTGGCTAGTACATGCATTTTCAGGACTCCATTAGCCTGCTATCAACTACATTCGTGTTCACCTCAACGAAGCATCCACCCTTAGCTACCTAACCACAAACTCCCCAATTTTCCAAGACGAAGGCCACAGCCAAGCCTGCTATCAACCATGCTGTGCCTTAGTACCAAGCCCGAGGGGGCTTCCTTAGTCCTACCTGTGCAACTTGGCAGGTCCATGACCTGGGTAATGGAAAGGGAGTCCCTTATGTTCGGGATACACTGCTCTTATCTTCGCGGGATTACCTCGATAAACCGATATCTCTGGGCTTGCTATTAGCTCTAACCAGTAAGTCTTGGGGCCTACTATCAACGCCAAGTTAAATGAACTTTGGGGGCCTGTTATTAGCCCTAGGCTAGTAATGCCTTGGGGCTTGCTATCAATGCCAAGCATTAGCCTCTACTTGATGAGGGAAGCCTCCCTCAAAGGCTGCTATCACATTGGCAGAGTATTCCCTCTGCAACTTAGTTGCTGTGGTCATAGTTACTGAGGTAACATTTCCCGCAGCAAGTTCAGACGGCAGAACCGAGAATATTAGAGATGGTGGCGCCGACATAATGCCTCCTAACTTGGGTGTTGCAAGTGCTGCCTCTACAACTTAGTTACTTCGGTTTTCTCCTTTCATTAGCAACTCCAAATGGCTGTGGTACCGATATTACTTGGAATGATAGCAGTACCGAAGATACTTGGAATGGCAGTGCTGAGACAAAATGCCTCCGCAACTTGGCTGTCGCAAGTGTTACCTCTGCAACTTAGTTGCGTCGACTTTCTCTTTCCTTCAACATCTTCAGATGGCGGCAGAATCGAAGATATTACAATGGCAGCGCTGAGGCAAAGTGCCTCAGTAACTTTCCTTTTGCACATATTCTCTCTGCAACTTTACCGCTGTAGGTGTTACCTCTGCAACTTGATTTAGGCATTTTCCTTCGTGGAGTCCATTTAGAGCCCTGGTGGGTCGGACTTGCTTCGGCCCACTGTTGGCCCACTTCCCTTGGGCTTTTGCCCATGCTTATTTATCATTCCTGGTCGCTTCTTTAGGGTGATCTCAGTGCTTAGGCCCATACTTAGTTTGTGATTTAATTTCTGACCCTCTACAATTAGCATTTTGAATTTGATTCTCCACACGTTTGGATGAAAACTGTGCCTTCATCCATAGTGGCATTGGTTGCTTTTGAGGCTACCTCTGCTTTGTAATTACTTCTCTTATATATAAAAAAATAAAAAATAAAAAAAGGAGAAAAAACTTACATCTATTTTTCTTATGTTAAATGTATTGAACAAAATTTAGATTTCATGTTATGTATTTTTACATTATTATGTTTGTATTTTGAACTTATGTTTATGAGATTATTTTTTTTTAACGTTAAACATACTTCATGTTTTTTCCTAACAAATTGGAAGTCATCCATAAGCATAATTAGTAAAGCAAAGAAAATTATATAAATCCAAAAGTAGGAAAATTCTCCATAACGACTTATAACTAATATAAAAATTAGTATATATATTGAATTATATTTTAAAACTAAACAAAAATATTAAAAATTATTTTGAACCTCACTAAATATGATTCTGAAATAAAAACATACGTATCGGCATGTTTTCTTAAAGTTGTGCGAAATTAAAAAAAATTTATGGTTCGGGTTGCCACCACCATTACGTTACAGCCATTACACCTCACAACCGTGTCAACACTACTGCTACCGTTATGATAACCACCACCGTTATTTAAAACCTTGATTCTACCCTTTTAAATTTATAATCGTATAAGAAATGACCCTTTTATGAATAAATCACTAAGCCAATTAAAAGTATTGAATGATGTTAAGAATATATTTTAATTCACAATTATGGTAATTTTATTATTATATATAAGAGTATGTAGGAATTTTATTTTTTTCGATAATTCTGTTAAATAAAAAATTATGACAATGGGGTATTTGTAATTTTTAAAATTACATAGAACAATTTGTATTTTAAGTAAATTTTAGGGAATGTAATTGTAATTTATCCATAAATCTATTCTTATTATCTTAATCCATTTATCTTTGCGTGCAAATTTGAGCGAGTTGCGCAAAGTGTAGAACCTGAGTTTAACCTAAAGAATTTGGGACGCTAAAAATTTATTTTGAAAAATGCTAGACCCATCTTTACAGATCTTGAATTTACCCCGAATGTATTTGTACAATAGAAATTGAATTGATGAAGTGTGGGGTCCACATATGAAATGAATTTGAGCCATTGACTTCTTTTTCTAGATAAATTCTAGATTGATAATGATGGATTTGTAGTATTATTGATTTATTTTTTAGTTCTCCTAAACTAATGTACTGCACTTTAAAAAAATATAAAAAAATGTCTCAAAAAATGTGAACATGAACCATAATAAGAAAATTAAATTGAGTTATGTGTATCAAACAATAGAATCAATTATTTTGCAATATGATTTAATCTAAATGGTGATAAATAGTTTTTAATTTATAAGATTTCATGTTTATTATATATATATATATATATTTATATATTAACAACAAACCGCACCCCTAATTTTTGTGGATAACATTCTAGACTCCATGGATCCGAAAGGGTTATTCAATCTCTTTCGCAAGTTTGGCATAGTAAAGGATGTGTTCATTCCATGGAAGACAAGGCAAGCAACAAGATCTAGATTCGGATTTGTCAAATATGATTGTGAAGTGGCTGCAGCGATGGCGATTCAGAAGGTAGATAACCTGTGGTGCGATAATAAAGCGTTGATGGTGAAAAGAGTAGAGTATCAAAAATTCCAAAGTCCTGGTCCAATGGAGCATAGGGAGCTACGCAGAGGTGAGCATGGGAAGAGGAAAAATCAGAGGCTTCATTTGCAGCAGAGGCAAAGTCATGGAGACAAGAAGTCATTTGCAGAGACACTAGTAAGTGATGGATCCAGTGCAAGTGAGAAAGTGGTGATCAAGGCTTATGAGGAAGGTAATGGATGGCGCTACGAAGGCTTAGTAGTGAGACTGAGCAATTTTCTAGTTTTTAAGGGCTTTAGAGCTGAGTTATGTAACAGAAGGATGAAAGATGTGGTTGTAAGGGAGTCTGGAGGTAGAATAGTGCTGCTATCTTTCAGTTCAGCCTAGTATATGAAGAAATGGAAAGTTCAGCTCGAAAACTAGGGTTAGAAGTGGTGTGACTCAGTAGAAGAATGGGAGGAATGTCAATTTGTAGAGCAAGAGAGATGTGTATGGTTATATTGTTTCGACATTCCAATCAATCTCTAGAATGTCATAACTTTCCGTAATATAGCTAGTCATTGGGGGCTGGCAGTTCAATTTGAAGAAGACATTAATAACCCTTACACCTTTCAGCAAGGTAGAGTTCGAGTGCTTACAAGGTGTATGGAGATGATTAATTTGACTATTTATCTGGAGTGCAGAGGTAAGCTTATTCCAGTGAGAGTCTATGAGGAATTTCCAAGATGTTTATGTCCAAGTCCCAGCACTAGTAGTGGTAAGGACTATGTTCAAATTCAATCCAGAGATAAAGAAGAGGAGGATCAGCTATCTGGCAATGAAGGTTTTCGAATGAGTGCACAGCAAGCTACTGCAGCAAGGAAGGAGGAGATGGGAGGAGGCTCTGATGGGGTAAATAAGGTCTTAAAGACAAGGCTAGTTAGATTAGATGTGCTGGGTAGGGGAAATGATGGAAAGCATGCACCAGCTGGAGTTGCTATACAAGGCTGCATGGGGAATGGTAATATACGTGCATGTTCCAAGGAGGAAGACCCATTTCAGGCAGTCAACTCACAAAAGACAATGATGAACAAAATTCAAACTCTGAATGGGGCTGTAGGCAATTTAGGGCTTTTAAGGGAGTTGAGTGGCACAGAGGGTTGAAAGACCTAATCTCAAGCTGGAAGTCTTACTTGAGTGGGTGCAGGCTGGGCTTGAGCCTAGTGGATCAATTAATAGAGAGGGTTTGAACTTGGGTGACAGTGTGGCCCAGTCTACACTCAGGCCCAATCTGGTCCAAACTATCCAAAAGAATCTGGGGAGGAGGGCTGATGTAAGCAGAAAAGGTAAGGAAATAGTAGTTCAAAAAGTCCAAAATACTTAGAAAAAAGGCTATGTTTCAAAGAGGGGTAGCAGGTTAGCAGGAGGCTATAGCAAACAAAAAAGTGTGGTTGGCAGTCTTGGCTTCCAAAGATGAGACATTTTCAGAGCTATAGCAACAACAGTAGCTTTTTCCTTGTCATCTTCTCAGATTCAATCAAGGATTAGAAGAAGAAATCTACTAGAAGAGGCACATACAACACTGAATGTGGGAACAATTCTGGGTCTGTAGTACCATGGAAAAGATGAAAAGGTAGTGAGCAAGATAATAGAATTAGAAGAGAATGACTTGGCAAGACTTGCAGGTGCAGAAGGGGCAAACAGAACTTAAATGCATAGCAACAGGGGCAGTGGGGTTAAATGTCAGTTTAATTGTGAAGATTTTATCTTGGAATGTTAGAGGGATGAGAAGGCCAGGAAAAAAAAATTGGGGGGGGGGGGGGAAGATTAAGCATCTGGTGAAAGATAGGAATGTGGATGTTTTATTATTACAAAAAACAAAAAGTTCTATGGATGAATGCTTTGTGAGAACCATTTGGCCTTTTGAAGAGATGGATTTCTTGGGGGTGGACTCAGAAGGTAGTGCAGGTGGACTTTTGTGTATTTGGAGGCCGAATGTCTTTAAGCTCAAAGACTGCTGTTGTAGCAAGAACTTCATTCTTCTATCAGGTTCCTCATGCTTTTCTTTTGAGTGTGTTATTGTCAATATCTATGCCCCAAATGAGGTTTTGAGAAGGAGATAGTTATAGGATGCTCTGGTCAATGTTTATCCTCATTATCCAAATCCTTGGTGTATGGGTGGGGATTTCAATGAAATCAGGCTCATGTGTGAGAAGAAATGGTGCTCAAAAAGAGAGAGGGGGATGGAGGACTTTAATGAGCTTATTGACAAGTTGGAATTGTCTGACCTGCCTATGCTAGGAAGATAGTTTTCCTGGTGTAATGCATTAGATGGAGAAAGTTAGAGTAGGGCAGATAGATTGTTGTTGGATTCAATGTGGCTAGCAATGTTTTCTCTCAAGCAATGGGGTTTACCTAGAACTGTATCAGATTATTTCCCAATTGTGTTGAAAGATGATAAAAGGGATTGGGGTTCTAAACCTTTTAAGTTCTTAAATCTTTTGACTTTCACACCCTACCTTCATGCCTGAAGTCAAACACATCTGGAAGAACACACAAGTGTCAGGATGGGCAGGGTATAGACTATGGAGAAAATTAAAAGTCTTAAGAACTCATTTAAGGGTGTGGAACAAGGAGGTGTTTGGTAATATTGATTCTCTCCTAAAGTCAGTAGAAGAGAAGATGCATAATTGGGATTTGAAGGCAGAATATAGGCCTCTGGCTGATGTGGAAATTAAAAGAAGAAAAGAAGCTACAAGTCTGGTGTGGAAACTAAGAAGAAATAAAGAGAGGTTGTGGCATCAAAAGTCCAAAATGCTATGGACTTGTAATGGTGATAAAAACACTAGGTTTTTCTACATCATGGCCAGCAGAAGACAGAGAAAAAAATTTGTTAGATTCAGTCCTTGTGGAGGGGGTGAGCTTTGAGGACCCTGCTCAGGTTAAACAAGCTATGGTTCGTCATTTTAGGCAGCAGTTCTCAGAGAATTGGACTATTAGGCCAATGATTTCAGGTCTTTTTGTTGTTATTAGCTCTGAGGCAACAGTCAATCTGGAAACAATGTTCACTGAAGATGAGATTTGGGCAGCTCTTCAAGATTGTGATGGAAACAAGGCCCCAAGACCAGATGGCTTTAATTTTGTATGCATCCAGAAGTGTTGGCCAGTAATGAAAGATGAGATAATTCAAATGATTCATAATTTCCATACAAATGCTAAACTATCAAGTGGGGTAAATAGCTCTTTCACTATGCTTATACCTAAGAAGGATAATCCTTCAGGTTTGGGAGATTATAGGCCAATTAGCTTGGTTAGCTCCATCTATAAGATCTTGGCCAAGGTATTATCCAGAAGATTGAAGCAGGTGCTTCCAGTCGTGATTAGTGAGGTGCAAACAACATTTGTCAGTGGCAGGCACATCCTAGACGATGTGTTGATAGCTAATGAAGTTGTAGATGGGTGGCACAGAGCTAAGAAGAAATATATAATCCTGAAATTGGATTTTGAGAAAGACTATGATTCATTAAATTGGGAATTTTTGCTATCAATGTTAGGTAATTTTGGTTTTGGAGCAAGATGTGTCAGGTGGATGGAGACTTGTATTACTACAGCGAATGTGTCTATTTTGGTCAATGGTGCTCCCACTGAGGAGTTTCAACCACAGAAAGGGTTAAGGCGGGGGGATCCTTATCTCCTTTTTTGTTCATTATTGTAGCTGAAGGTCTTAATCTATTATTGAAAAGGGCCATAAAGAAGGTGCTAATTAAAGGTGCTACTGTTGGCTCTGATCAGTTAGGAATTTCACATCTTCAATTTGCAAATGACACCATCATTTTTTGTGGAGGTGCCGAGAAGGAAGTTCTAAACATAAAGAGAGTATTGAGGTGCTTTGAGGTGATGTTTGGATTAAAGAATAATTATCACAAAAGTATTGTTTGTGGGATGGGCTATCAAGAAGACCAAACTAAGGACTTTGCTAAGGTTTTGAACTATCTGTCAAAGAAGTTGCCATTTAATTTTTTAGGCTTGCCTTTAGGGGCCAATCCCAAAAGGAAGAGCACATGGTTCCCAGTTGTGGATAAGGTTCAAAAGAAGTTCTCGTCTTAGAAGACAAAATTGTTGTCTTTTGCTGGAAGATTGACTCTGATCAAATCAGCCTTGTCCAATTTGCCAATCTATTTTCTTTCCGTTTTTAAAATGCCTAAGGGGGTTGTTAAGACTATAACTAAACTTCAATCCAATTTTCTATGGGAAGGGAATGAAATCAACAGGAAAGTGCACCTGGTCAAATGGAATGAGGTCACTAAAAGTAAGAGTCAAGAAGGTTTGGGTGTGAGGAACTTAGGTGAGGTAAATGCATGCCACTAAAGTGGTGGTGCAGGTATTGTAGAGAGGATAAGGCTCTATGGAAATCGGTGATATGTTCTAGGTATGGCAAAATTGGTGGGGGTTGGATTCCTTCAGTGAATAAGTCAGTAGAGGTGTCCATGGTTTAGAAGGATATTACGCAGATTACTGAGGCTAATCAGCAACTGGGTGAGTTTTTTGGAGGCCAGGTTAAAATCATAGTTGGCAATGGAAGGAGAATGCGGTTTTGGTATGATGCTTGGTTAAGTAACAGAGGTTTGAAAGCTGGATTTCCTAGATTATTCAGCCTATCCACAGAGAAGGAGGAGTCTTTGCAGCAAATCAATATAAAGAAAAGTATTTCAGGGGGTGGCAGCTTCAATTTAGAAGGTATCTATTAGATTGGGAAGAGAAGGAGTTGTAGAGGCTGATAGGCATGTTGGAGTTATCCCCAAATCTCATATTTGGTCTTGAGGACTCTTGCTCTTGGTTAGCAAAGAGTTCAAGGCAGTTCACAGTCTCTTCTGTGTGGAGGTAGTGGGATGCAGCTAGAGGGCCTGGTCTGACAATACCAGCAGGGGTGTGGATGAGTTTAGCTCCTCCAAAAATGTGGTTTTTTTTTTTCTTTTTTTTTTTCTTTTTTTTGTTGGTTGGCTTGGCGTGGCAGGGTTAAAACCTCAACCTTCCTACAAAGGATTGGGATTCTTGATGTGAGTGCTAATAACCTTTGTGTTTTCTGTCAAACTGAGGTGGAGTCTGTTGATCATGTGCTTCTGTATTTTCCTCTGGTTTGGAGGTGCTGGTCTCACATGATAAATTGGTGGGATCAGGTCTGGGCTATACCAGGATTAGTAACAGGCTTGTTGCATTGGTGGTTTGGAGGTAAGTTCAAGTCTTGGACATTTAAAGTCTGGCAAATTATCCCCTCTGTTGTCTTCTGGTATGTATGGAGATTGAGGAATGAATATTTGTTTAAGGGTGCTCATCCTAATATTCAAGTTTTATGTGAAAAGATTAAAGTGCAGATTGCTTTGTGATCCAAATGGCACTTGAAGATAGATTACTTAGTTCATGACATTGTATCCAATCTCCACCAAATCAGGCTGACTTAGGGGTGGTCTAGTCTTATGTGTCCTTGGCTTTTGGCCTTTACCTCTGGTTGGTTTCTTGCCAACTTCTGTGGCGTGTGCTAGCATCAGTTTCGGTTTCACTCTTGGTGTCCACTGTGTGGGAATCAAGTTGTAGCCCTGTGTTGCTTTTAACTTTGTCCTCTCCCCTTTATTGATGTATCCACATATTTTGTATGCCACTTTTCATCAATAAAGTTTTTTTTTTTTTTAAAAAAAAAAAAAAAAAAAAAAACTAAAACTGCACCCCTAATTCAACTTTTTTTAGGTTCATTAAACAAGCCTATCCCGTAAATAGATTACCACAAGATGTATAGATTTGACATATAATTTTTTTTTTTTTTTTTAAGGGTCAAAAGCATTTTATTTTAAGTAATTTTATGGAGAGTCTTATATGTTCCAAAATTTAAACTTTTGACCTCTGGGTAAGGTGCAGAGATTCTAATCAAATAAAAATTTGTAATCCATCAAATATAATCAGAAAAAAATAATAATAATAACTTTAAGAAAGAAAAAGGTGTGTGTCTCTAACCTCACAAGAGTCAACATTTTGGAGATACTTGGGAGTGGCCAACGAGGGTGTATAGTGATAGAAGCAGTCACTGCGAATTTGCTTTGGAGGGAATTGTGAGAATGGAATGAACATTGTTCCCTTTAATGCCTTCATTTGTTCTCCTTCTCTCAATCCTTCTCCCACTAGCCATGTCTGCAAAATATTCAATTCATCACCATCACTTCTCAAAATTAATTATAAATCTAAATTTTCTCATATAAAGGTTTTAAATATCAGATTTTGATCTTTTGATACCATTATTTACTGATATATGATCATATCTCCTATATGGATAAGTGTCTTATAACCCTTATTTAAAATCATGCATCTAAGATAAATTGTTGCAAAAATTTTCCTTTTTTTTTTTTCTTTCTAATTTTGTGTTTGTAAAGAATCCTATAGCCATGACTGGAGCCATTATATGCAAGTGATGTAAGTGAGTTTCAAAATTTTTATTTTATAATTTTTTTCGTATGATTTTATAATTATTTTTTTATTTCAAAATGGCCTCGTTGTAATTTTCAAACTACTATATTTACCTGTTGTTTTGAAATAAATTTAAAAAATTCAATTTTCCCCACTAAAATTGTGGAAAATAAAATTTCTAATCTAAAATTTTTATGCTTTATCAAAAAAAAAAAAAAAAAATCAAAAATTTGTACGCATCTAAAATTTTGTTTTTGTACTCTATAATTTCAACACTGCTTATAATTTACTAGTTGTTTTATAGTTTTTGAAAAATTCCAATTTTGTTTTTACCCATCTAGATTTTTTTTTGGTTTAAGATTTTGGATATTTTCAAAGAAGGGGGGAAAGTGGTATACTTTTTTGCCTCCGGTGAATAAAAATTCTCGCTTTGTTTCTACATACTGCCACTTTGAATCTCTGGTTTGTGATTGCTTTTAATCTAAGTTGCCCTTTTCTATAAAGATGATATTTTCTTTTCCGAGCTAAGTTTATGAAATTTTCTCCCAAAAAAAAAAAATTTAATTAGTTGATTAAAAATTTGGTGTGTAATTTTGATCTATTGAACATTATTTAAAAATTATGCTCACTGAAATCATCTTTCACATTTAAAACAAAGGGACTCTATTTGCAAATGATAGATTATGAACAATGGGACTTACGTTGGGATAAAGAAGAAAGCAGAAATTAAGGAAAATTTACCTTGACAGCATAAGTTTTGCCAAGGACCAAATTAGTTGAAGCCTCAGTGCCAAGCATTAACTTAAGCTTGTTATACTCATCTTCATATAGTGTGGACACCTATTGGATATTCAAGTTGTGTAATTAGTAGATGAAGCAAAATTAAGAAGTACATTGGCATGGTTTGAGGCTAAGATTGACCTAAACAATTTTGAGGAAACTGTATTTAAAGCGGGTATATATCAAAATAATTACATTTTTTTGGAAGTTCAAGTGAGTATGTGTCTAATGTAGTTTTCACTTATTTAGGATTGCATCTCTATAAAAGTACAATTATTTTTAGTTGTTTCTACTTAAATATAATTTTCTCAACAATTTTTTCAAAAATGCTATACGTTGAATTAGAAATGCTACATATCTAAACAAATATATAAAAAGGCATCTAAACTTTAAAATTTGTGTAGTATGTTCAATACGAATGCAAATCACACCATAATAAATTTAAATTTATATCAGACATTTTTTTAGCTAAATTTAAATTTGTGTAGCATATTCAATACGAATGCGGCTCACACCATACAAAAGGCATCTAACTTCTTCTTGAGGTTTTGAAAAAAATTACACTAAACACCCCAATTTGACATAATTATATTGTGTTTTTTTAATTTTTAATTCATATAACACATATATAGCTTTCTGTTCGTCAGTCAATCATTAATCGTATTAAAAGGAAAAAAAAAATGATATTATGATCTATTTTATACTAAAATACATATTTTACTATTGATTATCTATGTGTTAGTTTTGTTTATATTGTCCATACTAAAAAGGAAATTGGTATAATTAAGGTATATTTATAGGATTTATTATATTTTTTTTAAACCACAAATGTAGTCTATGTAATGTACTCCCTTTGTTTTTTTAAGAAGTTGAAAATAAGAACATAAATACCTGGATGCCTCTTTTGCATAGAGCTAAGGCAATAGAATAAGAAACTTTGGATAAAATGCCTCTGAGGAGGACTTGTGTTGTTCCTTTTGGAATGCTATTTAAAACAACAGCAACTGCTAAGCTACTCCCATCCACCACCTTCACTTTGAGCTGAGGGTGCCTTCTCATATAAAGCTCTCCATTCTTATTTAGTTCCTCCCCCTACAACATATGTGTATATATATATATACAGAGAGAGAGAGAGAGAGAGAGAGAGAGAGAGTAATCGATTCATATATATCATGGAAAAAAATGAAAAATTACAAATCAGCATAGAAAACTAAAAATAATTACAGGGAGGTATAGGGTGCAACACTTTCTATGGGTTTTTAACACAGGAGGAGTTACATCCCATGTTTGTGTGATTACTTTTGATCATTTAGACTAATAAATTGTAATTTTTCAGGAAAAAATAATCTTATATATGTTAGTATTTACACCATTGTTTAACAAATTTATTTATAGCTTATGTAGCTTAAAATTCAAATTTCATGTTTAAGCAATTGCGTTTTTGAAAGTTAGGGTATGTGGTTTTTTTTTTTTTTTTTTTTCAACATATTTGCTTTTTTCAACTAAAAATTCAAAATAAGTTCAAAAAATCTTCTTTTATGCTAAGTTTTAGAATACATTCTTCCAACTGCAAATAGAGAGAGAGAGAGAGAGAGAGAGAGAGAGAGAGAGAGAGAGAGAACTTGCCTGATTCATGAGACCTAGACTCAAAACTCTAATGCCTCTTCCCTCAGCTTCCATTATAGCATCCTCAATTAAGCTATTGATTGACTCTCTTTGCCATTGCATCCAGTACTGAGGTGTTAACCAAGAAATGTGAAACCCACATGCATACATATAACACTTGCACATAAATGTTTAGTTGTCTTTTTTCTTTTTCTTTTTTTTGGAGGATTGTTTTTCATAATTCTTTATAGAAAATAAAATTTCTAAAAAGAACCCATTGTTTTATGAAACTTCAAAAAGTTATTTTCAAATTTTTTATGAGGGGAAAGCTTCCCCCTAGTCCACAATTGTGAGCTAGTTTCTTCAATTGGGTTCGTGGCTCCACCATGGGAACTTTTGGAAGACAAATATAACAAAATAATACAACTCAATTTAACAAATTAGTCTTCTTTCAATATACGAATGATTTACACATGGAACATACAAAATAAATAGATGATTATTTAAATGGATCTCGTAGTAAATGCTAGGAGCCCAATTGGCCAGTCTAATCCACATTTTATGTGGATTGAAAAGAAATTGTTCTCTTTTAATAAATGTTCTCTCACAAAATAAAACTAATGTGAAAACTACTTAGAGTTGTGAAGCTTTTGATTGTTTCGATTCTATAAATATGAAAAACAAAAACAAAAAATAAAAACTCAACTAAACAAACCCTTATTAATGAGAGAAAAATGGATTGAAATGGTAGATCTCACCTGTATGTTATACTTAGGTATAGCCCAAGTTTGTAATTTGAGATTTCCAAAAATATTTCTCTCAACCACAAAGGTTCTACCATAAATCCGTGTAACCATCATGGACCAAAATGTCACGGGCCACATTACCCACAAGTACCATTTGGAGGCCTGAGGCCTAGAGGCAAGGGAGGCGAACCCGAGCCGGAGGTGGTAGATGGACTCCGGCGTTGTCAGATGTGTCAAATGCACTACATCCGGCGAATCCTCCGGTCGACGGAGTGAGATTTCATATAAGGTGTCCGTAGACTTGTCCAAAGTATCATAGATGTGATCGTAGATGGGCATGAAGAGTGAGTAATTGGTTCGAAATTGAGTATGGTGCAGAGAGTGAAACCTGTGACACACATCAAATAGATAAATAAATAAATAAGTATAGTCAATTATCGAATATTAATTTAGAAATGAAAAATGTTATATATACTAATAAATTATACATATATATATATATATATAATTAATGTACTACAACAGTGTCAAAAAGCTTTGGATTAAAAAATACAAGTTAATTTAATAATGTGATAAGTGTCACATCAATATGGAAAAATGTTTATGACATTTTTTGTTTTTTTTATTAGAAATGAATTTGTCTCTAGTTTGTTGAAGCCCATAAAACTTATCACGAGTCTTCACTCGATAATTTGAACTATTTATTATTTAAATCACAATACAAAAAAGATGTTTTTAGTTCAATAAGGTCCATAATATTAGGATTTTCTAAGATAAAGAACATGCAACATTTTCATAGTAGATGAGGTCCCTCAATATTTTTACAGAGAAATTTCTTTTTTTACAAAGAAATTTCAACTTTTCAAAAACAAAATTCAAATAAAATTTCTCTGTGACAAGCTGAAATTTTTATAATTATATTATTAAGAGATATTAACTAATAATAAAAAATATATTAAATCTCTCATACTACCCAAAATTTGAGATTGATATTTCACTAATTCTCCCTATATAAGAAAAAATCAAGCAGTTTTGGTGACAATTCCCAACTTAAGGATGAGATCAACAACTTTATTTATTTATTTACACATATAGATATATATTATGTAAGATATTATGTACTAGTTTACTTGCATTAGATTGAGTTTTTACCGCTCAAACAAATCTTTCAAAATTGACTTATTCTCAACAATTTGTGGTCCCAAAAATTTTATTAGCGAGTAGAGTCGAATCTAAAACCCTAAAAAGAATAAACTCCCAAATCCCAAATGGATTTGGGATGGCTGCTATACGATTGTTGTGTAGCAAAGTGGGCCTATTTTGATATTCCGAACCGTTCACATTTTAGAATACATCAAGTAAAACATGATTGTAAAAGATCAAGTTAAAGAGAAATCGTTTATCTATTTATTCACTCATATTTGTATCTACTTTTTTTTTATCAGCAAAAAAGCTTTATTAATATAATAACGCAAAACATGCATAAATTACATCAATAAAGCGGGGAAGTGCACAAAGCATCATAGCTATCCTTCTTGATCCCAGCTAGGTTGGCACCGCAAAGGAAGCACATTCATTTGCTAGCACTAACCCAAGATTGGTGAGAAACCAATCAGAAGAAAACAAACAAGAAAAAGAAAGAAAAAACAACAAACAACCAACAAGCACCACCAACCAAATTAACTGTAACCAATCAACCAAAGCAGCCTCCACCACTGCTTCACTCACAAAACAGACCAGATCAAGACTGCTCAGACCAATACAGAAGCAGAAGCAGAATAGAGCAGATACAGCAGACCTCTCAGACCAAAACTAGCAAACCTTAGCTAGGCAAAGCAGCCCATAGCCCACTATAATAACAACACAGCAAATTCAGGGCTGCCCATCAGATCTGCTCTCCACGATACAACACATCAGATATTCCAAGACTGGATCTGCTACCAGACTGCTACATACCAACCTTCAAACCAGACATTTTGCACAAAGAATCACAGACAGATGATTTTGCACCAACATTACAAAACCATGGACAGATTTACCTTGCACCAATATTTGTATCTACTTAAATACTTTAAATCATTATTATTATTATTTATTTTTGTAGATATAAATGTGATTGGATAAATGAATAAACGATATCCGATTAACTTGATTTTTTGCAACCATGTTTTACTTCTTTTATTCTAAAATGTGAACAATTCGGATTATCGAAATGGGTCCATTTCACTGCACAGTAATAGCTACTACAACAGCCACCCCAAATCCATCCCAAATTTCATCAATCAAGTCAAACCCTTTGGGGGTAAGACCAACAACCTTAATACATACAAACATTTTAAATTGAGTAATGTTAGATATCTTAGAAGTTTTACTAAAATTTCTATTAAATATCTCATATGGATATGAGACTTATACTATGTGGGTCTCACACTCATATAAGACATTTGATAAAAATTTTAGTAAAACTTTTAATATCTCTAAGCATTTTTATTTTAAATTTGTTTCATTTGTAGTTATGAAGTCCAAATAAATCTAGTGGCCGCACACTAAATAGGTTACACCCTCACAGCCAGCGTCCCTAGAATTGTTCAATTTTTTTTTTTTTTTTGATAACCGAGTGTCCGGGCCAGCTTACGCGCACCTCGACTAATCTCGGGGCCCTGAAGTTAACGACCGGGCAAACCTCCAGTGGCCCGCCAGTAGCACAGCAGGGAGTGGGATTCGAACCTGAGACCTCGATGGGAGCATACCCCCAGGCCCCAAGTCCCTTGGCCTCAACCCACTGGGCTACCCTTGCGGGTTTAGAATTGTTCAATTTGATGACAGCTTAGTCTTAATATACAAATGAAACAAATTTAGGTGCACTTCTTTAATTGCATGACCAATAAGATTGTCACATAAACAAAATCAAGGTTCAATTTCGCTCTAGTCTGCAATCGGATTGGAGTGTATTGTTGAGTTTGTGAAGGCCTACCACGGATCTCATTTCAATAATCAAAACCGTTCAATGTGTAAAACTCATCAAGTACTTTATTACTATGAAAAAATCACGTTGATCGAATATCAATAGCTATTTGATCGGACCATATTTTTGTCACTGGTACATATAATTTTCAAAAAAGATTGTTGACAAAAATTTAATCCAATCACGTAACTATCGATATCCGATCAATGTAATTTTTTACAGGAATAAAATACTCGACAAGTTCTACACATTGAACGGTTCGAATTGTCAAAATAAAACCTGTGATGGCCCCATAGGCCCAACAATACCGTCCAATTCACTTTGTGGATCGGAGACGAGCGACTCCAAAAATCAAAATCAAGCTACAATTTGTGATTCCCAGCATTAAATTCAACAACTAATTGTACAAGATGATACAATGTAACTTGTCAAATATAGAACAAGCTACAATTTGTGATTCCCAGCAATAAATTCAACAACTAATTGGACAAGATGATACAATGTAGCTTGTCAAATATAGAACAGACAGTTGGTCTAATGATTTATATAATTGTCTTTTAAAATAATAAGAAAGTCAGAAATTCAATGTTCGAATTGATACGAAAATAGCAACTGTGTCTTTCTAACCTAACTCACTAACTTCTAACATTCTATCATATGACACAAAAAACAAAAAATAAAAAACAAAACGAAAACAAAAACTTGTTGAGTATAATAGTGGCATACAAATGTCATTAATATGTAATAAAGTTCTTCATCACATAAAGTGATATGTAAAATATAATCATTATAAGATTACTCTAAAAGTAGTGTACACAAATTGTTTTACGAAAGTTTAAAAAAATTATTTAAAATTTTATTTTTAAAAAAATAATGTAGTATCCAAATCCAACTTTTGTGTAGTGTTGCCCACTAGAATGAATGTGATCAACATTATTTTCCCAATTAAAATTTTGTATATATTTTCTGAGTTTTTTATAATTATTAATTTTTTTTAAATAAATGATAATCAATGTGCCTATGTGCATTAGTTTCCATGGAGATTAGGGTAAAAACTGGTTTATAAATGAGTAACGTCATACAAGCAATTTTTTACAAATTGTATGGCAGTTGTTCCTATTATTTCATTTCTGGGCCTTATTTCAAATTTTAAGACTTTATCATAATACATCATATCAACTTATAAAAAAATCTGCTCTTTCCGTCAGTGGCGTAGTCAGGAATTCAATGTAAAGGGGACACAAATTAATGATAATTTCATTCTATTTTTCTAAAAATACTTTTCAAAAAATTATACTTTCTTATTTTCTGTGTTTTTTTGTTTTTACTGATTTTTTTAATATTCTAAACAATTTTTTTTTTTACGTTTTAGACAACCTACATAAATATACCTAAAAAGTAAAAAAAAAAATTGTGAAAAAAATCTTTTAAAAATTCACTAAATACCAAAATATAAATATATATATATATATACGAGAATTCAATACATTTTTTATATTTTTATGTATTTATTAATTTTTTAAAATATTTTTTCACAAATTTTTTACTTTTTACATACATCTAAGTAAGGTGCATCAAAAAAAGCAAAAAAAAAATGTTTAAAATTTTAAAAATATTCACTACAAAAAAGGGAAAATTAAAAAACTCAATTTTTAAAAAATTTAATCCAAAAAACTCAAACTAAACACATTGATTAATTTGTTTTTTTCATAATAAAAAACAATGAGATATTACTAAACTTAAATGTTAAGAGTTCATTTGGAAAAATGTGAATTTTAAATTAAAGAATTTGTTATTAAATTTTATACAAATTTTGAAGAGTAACTATTTTATAGGTGGATTGGAAAATTAAAAAAGAAGATACGTTGAGACAGAAATGATATATTTTAGTAAAGAAATTCTATAAAACATACCGTAAAAAAAGTGTCTATCATATGTCGCAATTATGATATTCGTGATCTTTAGTTATAACACATTATAGTATTAGATATAATTTAGTTATAACTTTTTGTGGTTGTTATTTTAGTTATAACTATATATCAAGTAATAGTTAATTATGACTCATGCTGATATCAGTTATGATCTATTGTAATTTTTTTTATTTTTTTATTTTTATAATTGAAGATATGTTGCATGATTATAATTTATATAGTGGTCATTTTAGTTATGAATGGAAAAAAACACATGAAGGATAAACTTCATATGTCAAATGTAAGTAATAATTCAATAAATTCTATATCTTTATTGAAATTTATTATGTTTGCATGTCAATAATGATAGACATCACTATTATATTGAAATTTTTATTGATAATAATATGACTTATAATAGCCTCTTTATTTTTAATCAAAATAACCACTATTGTTCTCATAATTTTAAAATGTCATTCACATTTCACTTTAAATAATATTTTTATTTAATATATTTTTTTTTATGTTTAAAAAAAAATTCTCAAAACTCTTTTTTTTTTTCAAAACTCGGGGGGACCCCCCCGCCCTTGCTTTCTGTTATAATTTCTCGGTCTTATTTCAATTATTAAGACTTTATCATTAAACATCATATCAAAGAGTCGTCACTCTGTTTTCTTGTGCCTAGTAGAAGGATTTTTTTATGTTTATAGAGAAAACTTAACTCTCCTTTTTATTTTGATAAAAAAAAAATTAAAAAATATATATTTTTCTATATTTGGTTAAGTTCTTAAAGTTAATGAACTAGTAGTTGTATTAATATTAATAGTATTGGAATGACAGCGGTCGTAAAAGTGACGGTGATGATAATGATAACGGTAATAGTGTTAGTGTCATTACAAAGATTTTTAATTTTGAAAGGAGAAAAATATTTTCTATTTAATTTTTTTTTGTTGCAAAACTATAAAATAAATAAATAACTATATATATAATAATTATTTATGTATTTTTGATAGAATATTAAGGTACCATTTGAGAAGATAGTTTAGGAGCTTTTTGGTTATTTTAGGCACAAAAGACAAAATAGACTATTTTACCCACAACAAACAAAACATCACATCAACCCATAATTATTACACTCTTCTCTCACAAAGAAAAGTCAAAAAAGTTAAAAAGTCTTTTTCAAACCAAACTTTTTAGCCCAGGCTAAAATAGTCAAAAAAACCAAAAAGCTAACTCACTTCCCAAACAACACCTAAGAATTAATAAGTTATATTACAACAAAAGGATTAAATTGGCTCCATCAACTCAAACCATAAATTTATGTCTTTCTCACTGTTTCAAAAGACAATTAGATAGACTATTGAACTAACTTTTTATTTAAATTTATTTTTCATTGTAGAATTATAAAATAAATATATATAATAATTATTTATTTATTTTTGATAAAATATTAGGGATTAGTACATTAAATTATAACAAAAAAATTAAAATCACTCTGTCAATTTGTTAAAAAAAAAAAAAAATCATTGAAGGTTGAATGCGTATGATTTGTGCACACATATATAGCCATGTGCAGGTGAGGCTGTATGGCATGGTTTTAAAAATCAGATCAAATTGGCCAGTTTAACTGGTTGAATCGCCGACCGGTCAAGGTTCTGGTCCGGGTACACCCACTGAACTGGTCATAGTGGAAAACCAGCCTGTTTTGAGATAATCGGGAAAACCGGCGGTCGACCCGGTTTCGGTTCATCGGGTTGATAAAACGAATTTTTTGTATTTTTTTCTTTTATTCTTTCTTTCTTTTCTTTCTTTCTTATGTTATATGTATATATATATATATATTATATAATAAAAATTTAATTGAAAACTCTCTTTTAAGGGTCTCCTCTTGTGAGGAATCTCATTGAGAGTTTGAAATTATTGTGAAAACTTCTATCTATTTATAAGAAAAAAATTCTTTCAAAAAAACTCAATAAATTTATGTGGGATTCAATCAAATTTATTAGAGGGAAACTTAAAATTTTGATATCCCTTCAAAATTTTTGCTCTTCTTTCAATCAAATTATTTGAATTAAAATCATATAGAGGGAATATTGAATATTTGATTTCTTCTTCCAAAATTAAAATTAATAATATTTTTAAATATATTTTTATATTTTTTAACAAAAAAAGTATTAAGAGAAATATTTATGATTATTAAAATTTCTAATTTATAATTTTATTACTTATATTTTTATTTAAATATAATTTTAATATATTTGTGACGTCACGGTTCGATTCCAGTTCAACTCAACGATTAAACCGGTGATCCGTCCACTCGATCATTTTTCCGATTCACTCACCGATCTGATTTTTAAAACATTGCTGTATGGTTGGTTGGCACAGTGAGGAATGATTATTGGATGACTAAGGCTTGGTTTGGGAACATGCTATTTTAGTAATTTTTTGACTTTTTACGAAAATGTGTGCAGAAAAGTAGATAGGTGATGTGATGTGTTTTAGTTGGCTTTTTGACTTTTTGACTATTTTAGTCACTTCCCAAACATAGCTTAATTTGATGCTTCACAAGAAAATGTCTGACCCCACAAAAGATGACTCTTATGATTTTTACTGATGTATTGATTGTTGATGTATTTAAATTTTTTTAAGAAGTAGTGTCCAATAATGGTTCAAATTATTTTAAAAGATGTAGAGATTGTATTTTGTGGGGATTTCTATCATTGTTGTTCCTCATAAATGACAAAAATCTCTGATTCCTTGGCACAGTCAGGAATGATTATTGGATGACTGATTTGATGCCTCATAAATGACAAAAATGTCTGATTTTAGCTGGACTCGTAATTAGTGGTAGGTGTACGTTTTATTAATGAAAAAATTATGGACAAGTTATTAATAGATTGGATTTAATTTTTATAAAAAAAAAATGATTTGGTGCCCGAATTTTCCTGCCCCGAATGCCTTTAATGTTCAAAACGACATCGTTTTGGACATCAGCCTTTTTTTTTTTCTTTTTTTCCCGCCATTTTTGACTCTGCAGAGCTCAAATTTGAGTCTGCAGAAGGAGAAAGAGAGAGAAGGAGAAAGAGAGAGGAAAGGAGAGAGGAAAAGAGAGGGAGAGAAGAAAGAAGAGGGAATGGAGACACACACACACAGATAGGCCCGTGCATTCCTGCCGATCCTCCGATCACATCCACGACGGATCACACACGGGCGAATCGTCACAGCCTCGCCTCCATTTCTCTTCTTCTTTCTTTCTTCGTCTTCGTTCTGCTTCTGATTTCTGATCGGGAAAAAAAAAATTAAAACCACGAAACGACGTCGTTTCGTGGTTTCGGGGCATCCGGATTCGGGCTCTCAATTACAACTCTTTTATAAAATTTTATTAAAAATTAGTGACGATTTTTTATAATTAATTTTTTAAATTATCATTAAAATTTATAATTAGTAATCTTTTTATGGATAAAATTTTTAAATTATCATTAAAAATTAACAATAGTAATATTTTTAATAGTGTTTAATAAAAAATACCATTAATGTTCATAAAATCTATTAAATAATAAGTCTACCTTTTAATACTTAAACAAAAAAATACCTCAAAAATTAATAATTTCACATGCCAAAATATTATTATTGCATACTCTTTTATCTCATATCGAATTGTCACTATATCCAAAATAATAAAATTAAACAAGGTTGTTCTAACAAACAAAAATGAAAATTACTTCTTCTACTCTTTCTTTTTTGCAAAGAAAAAAGATTTGTAGCTCGAATCCCGTCCTCCCCGAATCCTCCGAAAGCCCAAAACGACGTCGTTTTGGGCTTTCGTTTTTTTTTTTTTTCTTCCTCCATTGTCGAGTCTGCAAGCTCGGAGGGAGAGGGAGAGGGAGAGGGAGAGAAAGAGAGAAGGAAGAAGAGGGCTGCGACCTCGCCGCCCGTCGGCCAGCCTCCATTATTGAGCGTCATTTCTGCCGTCATGAAGACCACCTGGTGCCTCCGGCCCCCACGCCACCTCCCACCGGTATGGCCCCCTCCCTCCTCCCTCCTCCCTCCTCCCTTCTCCCTCTTCTTCTCCGTTCTTTGATCTGCAAAAAAAAAAAAAAAATTCAAACGACGTCAAACGACGTCGTTTTCGATTCGGGGGATTCGGGGGGGCCTCCATTCGAGCTACAAATCGCGGTTGCTTTGCAAAAAAAATAAAATAAAATAAATACAAATGACATTGTGGACCCCATCGAGAAATAGATATAATAAGGCCTCATTTGAAAATAGATTATTTTAATAATTTTTGATATTTTAATTAAAATATGAGATAAAAAAAACTTGTATGTCTGGAATGATTTTTTAATTTTTTACAAAAAGATGTGTAAAAAATAAATTTTTTTTTTTAACTTTTTGTATAAATTATGAACTTTTTATTTTTTTTTAATAATTTTTTAACTTTTAAATTAAAACTATTACTTTCCAGAGGGTGCTAAGACATCGTAAAAATTTAGCAATTTGCCAAATTTCACATAAGACATAATATTCAATTGTTAAGATTAAGTTATTAAATAGGGGAAATTTAATAATTATTGTTTAAAGTTTGAAAAATGATTTGTGGTACTAATTTGTTAAGCACTGATGGTACTATTTTTTTATTTTGATAACATTATTTTTATTTATTTATTTATTTTTACTTGATATAGAAATTCGAAACATTAGTATCCTGAATTAAGTTCTACAAATCACAACTGTTTTTTTTTTTATTCAAAAAAAAGTTTAGGAGGAGGGGAGGCTACCCCATTCCAAGGGAAAGCGTTACGCAATATCGCTCCACCAACAAAGGACTGCCGGCAGTGGGACTCGAACCTAAGTCAAATGGGCGAAGGGAACGATCCTTACCAACTAAACCAACCCTTGTTGGTAAATCACAACTGTTAAAGTTTATTGTAGGCTTCACTAAAATATCTACTAGCTTGTATGCGCCCGTATTGATGTGTTTATTTGTACAAGTGATAATAAAGACAAAAAATATAAGATAAATTACAAACTGATCTATTGAGTGTTATTTAAATTATAAATTATTTCTTATTGTTTTAAAAATTGTATTATGCTCTTAAAGTTTTTAATTTTATAACAA
Organism: Camellia lanceoleosa; assembly: GCA_025200525.1. Classification (NCBI taxonomy): domain Eukaryota; kingdom Viridiplantae; phylum Streptophyta; class Magnoliopsida; order Ericales; family Theaceae; genus Camellia; species Camellia lanceoleosa. The sequence continues at coordinate 55,520,499 of CM045760.1, forward strand.
ATAGGTCATTTTATTAATAAATCATCAAATTAATTAATAGTTTTAATAATGTTAAAATTTTATTTTAATTAATAATTCACATAATTTTATTATTGTATAGGTAAACAATTAGAAATTTTACTTTTTTAATTAATTCTGTTAAATAAAATTTTTTGACCTGGAGGTATTTATAATTTTCTAAATCACAAAAAACAACTTATATTTTAAACAAATCTCAAAAGATGTATTTATAATTTATCCAAAAATATATGAACTTGTAGAAATTGTCAAAAAAATTATTTTAAACAGTGATACGTGAACCAGACTATATGATTGTATTAAGCAAAAGTTAATTTTGGTGTTCAAACATTTGTTTACTTCTCCTTATATTACATATCTCTTATTTATCTATTTAAAACAAAAATAAAAATTACTAAAAAAGTACACAAACTTGAAATCTTAACTTTGAATTTAAGAAACAAAATGCTTACTATTTGAGCAACATATTTATTGTGATATTACTTTCTTTATCATTTATTTTTATTTAAAATGAACCTCAACCTCTCAATACTTTTTCTTCCATATTTTTCTATATCTTTAGCTACATGTAGATAGAAAAGAAAACATTTTAAAATACAGAAACCGATTCTAGAACCAAACAGGACCCTTACTTATAAGATGAGTCCTATACTTATACATGAAATGGTTAAATCTGAAAAACTGAAATGAGATTCTATGTAAATAAAAAATAGAGAGAGGGAAAGAGAGACTTACGAAGGAGTATAGATGAGATATTTGAGGGGAGGGAAGAGGGAGAAGAGTCTCTTGGGGATGAGCTCGAAGTTGCAGTGACCTAAGTTGTTCATGAAATCAATGAAAAAAACATAACCAGCTAAGGATGCAATTGAGCCGGTCCCAGTAAACACAGTAGTCAGCATTGGTATTGCAAACAGCATAAAGTATGCAATGTGCTCCCCAAATGGATGAATCACAGCTGCCACCACATCCACATACATATTCCATTAATAATTAATGCTTTCAAAATCTTGTAATTTTAATTTCTAAAAAATTGGAAATTCTGCGTAATTTTATTTTGTTATTACTAAAATATTACATCATCATTAACACGTGGTATTATTAACTAATCTTAAAACATCATATAGGCAACTAAATTCCACTACATAAATATAATTATTTATCTATTTAACTCACTAACTCACACATGTGCATAGTGGGTTATTTTGTCCTTACATGGAAGCAAAGATGAACACAAAAATATATTTTAGAATAGGTCAAAATAAGTGTAGTGAAAAAAATATATCTTTTAGGAAAAGGGAAAATTTACTAATCAATAACTTAATAATGAAATCAATTCGAATATATACTATTACATTAAATAATTTGGGATTATTTTTTTATACATTATAAGAATACTTATGCCATGTAGGAAACTAATAGAAGAATTTTTCAAAACCTTAAGAGTTATTCTACATAATATACAATTATTCATAACATAGAGAGTTAATTCATAATTTCAGAAAGTTAATGGGGTATGGCCACCCCTTAAATTCACCTCTACATGGAAAGTTATAATTGAATGGTAATACCACATCTTATCAATCACCTCCCATGATTTTATAAGAATCATCATAAAAAAAAAAATAAAATAAAATAAAAATAAAAATAAAAATAAAAATACTCAATCCAATTCACAATGGACTGGCTCATAGGCCTACCATGGGTTCCACTTTTGAAACGTAACTCACTAAAAAAAAATTTCAACAACGACGGAGGCCCATTTTTTAGAGACCTCCACAATTTTCTTTGAATCTTCACCATTGATGGTGTGGATCCCACACATACATGAGTAGGTCCCACACATATATCAATGGTAGAGATCCAAAGAAGGTTCTGAGAGTCTGCACAAAGTGGGGGTCTTAAGCATTTTTCTTTTTTTAACCTCTCATTTGAAGATCATGTGATGAAATCGTTTAGTAGAATAATTAGATTAATTTGATTCATTTTTTTATATATATATTTTTTAGATGGATGATATGTGCATTGTCTTTAAAATATCTATAATTGAATTATCAAAGTGAGTCATGTGATAGACCTCGGACTCAAATTGGAGACGTAAAATTCCAACTAAATATTCAGTGACATATAGCAACCTAAATAAAACAAGAGTATAGATGCCTAAAGAGAGAAAAAATATTTAATGTGATCTTACATGAAATGGGCTCAGTAACAATGGAGGAATGGTGGTGGGAATGATAGCGAGAGTAAAGATAATGATGGTGAAGAGCTCTGTGGAGCCAGTAGTAAAGGAACTCCACTGGTCCCATATGCAGCAAAATTGTTATGATAACACCATCTGTTCTCCAAATAGGTAGGTGAGAAGCACCCTTAAGTGCCATGTTCCCTACGTAGAATAGTGTCCCATTGAACAAGATTTGGTCATCCCTGCCAAACCAACCAACCATTTTGTGAGCCTTATTAAAAAAAAAAAAAAATTTAAATAAATAAATAAAATTTGAGTTGCAGGTACATATAGGGGAACAATAATGCTTGAGACCACTAAAAGCACCGCTCTAAAAGCACCGCTAGTGATGTGGCAGTGGACGGAGCCCACTGCTTGTGTCTTGTTTTTTTTTTGTTTAAAGTGCTTGTCAACTCATTAGTGGTGCTTTAGAGCACCACTTTTAGTGGGATGTATCATTACCGTATAAGGGAATGGCTTCCACTCACTTGAAAAAATAAATTCTAAGGTGTTGTCGGGTCTTCATGAAAAAATAATTTACATTATTCATTTCAAAATGCTTATCAAAAAGATTATCTTTACAAATAATTAGATTGTTTGGGCAACCATAATCACATATTTAGATCACATTTATCATAAATATATTAAAAAAAAATAGATGACAGTTATAATTTTGATTAAGGACTATTCATTATTTTGAAGACAAATTCAATCTAATAATGCTTCTACAATATTTCGATTAATCTAATTTTTTACAATGATGATCTTCTCAACAAGCCCTTTAATATGAATGATTTGGATTATCATGTCATAAATATAATATATCTATATATAATCAAGTCATCCAAATTATAGAAATATTTTTTTATGTGAATTATATCAAAAAAGTTAGGAATAATGTAAAATTGTAAAGAATTTTATCCTGAAAAGTAATTTGTAGTTTCGATTCAATTATTGTAAATTGGAAACTATATTTGAAACAAATCACAACTACATATAAATTTTTTGGGTTCATAGCATTATTATAAATATATTTTACCTTTCTCAGTTATTATTGAATATCATGATATTTTCTCAATTTATAACCATACTTGGTTTCACTTTCATCCCTTTAAAAGGGGGACATTTTTCAATTTTTTTATAGTTGAGGGTTCTAAATGTATGATTTTAAAGTTAAGAAGAATAACGTAATATTCAGTAATAACTGAAAGGATAAAATGTAATTAACCTTTTGTTCTTCTTTCCTTTTTTTAAAATATCATGTCTAAATCCAAACAGAGAACTTAAACCCTTGTCTTAATATTTGTTTTTGTTTTTGTTTTTAGAATTGATTAACGCATGTTGTAACACCTACCAAAAAACGTAACAAAAGTTCATATATTAAAATTGATTAATGCATGTTGATTAATATTAAAAGGCTGGCTTCCGACTAACTTTCATATATATATATATATATATATATTTATTGTGTTGTGTGGTGTGCCCTTGAGGACCACCCATTGTAATTGATTTTGTTGAGTTTTCAAATTTGGTTTTTGATCATAAAAATATAATAATTAATTCCTGTTATATGATTCTTTTCTTTTGGGGGACTGAAATAATTTTTTTTAAATATCTTTTTTTTAATATTTATTTTTATCAAATTAATTCCAAATTTTTTTAAAAAAATTCAAAAATAAAACTTGAAAACTTAACAAAACAGTATTAAAAAATAAAATTAAAAAAAGAAGAAGAAAAACACAAAACAAAAAGTGAAAAACACGAACTATACATTGTACACTCAAATTTAATGTGTTGTAAACCTCACCTAAAATTAATCTAATTCACATACTCCGCACACTAGGGCATAAGCCGTGTTTGGTTTGGCTTTCAGAAATTTTTTCTAAAATCTAAAAATTAGTTTTGTAAGAAAATAAATAAATAAAAAATCAAAAACACTATCATTTTTATATAGTTATATTTTTTTAGGACAAAAATAATTTTAAAAATTTTAAATATATATCTTTTATATTTATATTTTAAAATAATTTCTAATTTTCCAAAATAAAATCTAGAAAGATTTTCAGAGAATGAAACCAAACATAAAAAATCTTCTGATTATTTGTTGTTGTTTTCTTTTTGAATTTATTAATTTATTAAAAACAAAATTTCATAAAAACAGCCTAATTGAAATAGAACCATTCCGAATATTAGAACTACGCACTCTTTTGGTTTAGTTTTTTATTTTTCATATTTCTTTATCTTTAATTAAATTCTTTTCATATTTTTTTTTATCTTTAATTGAAATGGTCTAAATTAAAAATAAATAAATAAATAAATTATGTTAAATTGATGAAATTAAAATTTTAATATTTATTTTGTTGCAACAAACAAATTTTAAAACCCTTTTCATAATTTTTCCAAAATAAAAAATAAAAAATTGAATCAATACAAAAGATTAAGGTTTTAGAAACCAAAATTTAGAGGCAATTATTTTTTAGGGACTAAATATTTTTGTTGCGGAAAATGTCGTCATTATATTTTTAGCAACGAAAATTAAACATTAGTGATATTAGTGATGAATTATTATCCTTTTGGGACTAAATTTTTTGTTCCTAAAAGTCTATTTATTAGTGATATTTTCAAAATTTTGTCGCTAAAAGCCTTGTTTTTGACTTTTCATAACGACCTTTAGCGACTGTCCTCATGACGATAGAAATTGATCCTTAAATGTCTTTTGCAACAAAATTTTCACTTTTAAAGACCAAAATATTTAGTCTCTAAAACTCTTATGTATTGTAGTGAATCTTAAAATCGAACAGAATGATAAAGATTCAAAATCACATTCTTATTCTGAACACTCAAATTTGATCATGCATGTGCTCGTGAATGATGTGTAAAAATAAGAAAAAATTACAACTCTGATAGTTTTACAAAACAATTACAAATTCATGAAAAATCTTAAGACTTTAATTATTAATACACATAAACTTTGCCACTAAACTGAAATTATTTTTAAAAGTTTAAAATAGTAATTGTCCTAAAAATAATTAGAGAGAGAGAGTACAGACCAGTTGCTTTCTCTGTCAACTTGCTCAAAATCAATGGTCTTATCTACAATCCTGTTGGCGCCTTTGGCAGTTCGGTAGCGAGAGAGGCTGATCCAGATTTGGTTGTGAAGCATTCTTGACATTAGAAATGGGAATATCAGCAAATTGGCTAAGTCTCTCTCTTTCTCATCCTTCACCATGTATGAGTATATGCTATGAACCACCCATGGTGCCAATACCATGTACTATATATTATAAAACCAAAAAAAAAAAAAAATGAATGTCAGTAACAACAACAGAAGAGGTTTTTTTTTTTTTTTTTTTATATTAAAAAAAATAGAATATCACTAGTTTGTAAGCTACGATAATCGAACCGTTCAGTTTATGTCACTAGTTTGATGAAAAAATGATATCTTAATCATTAAATTCAACAAAAATTGGTATTTTAAAAAAATTCTGGACACCTCCATTTAATGTAATGACTAAAAATACTTTCATTTCCACTGGTTTTACTACAAAAATAGACAAATAGTTTCAATTAAAAATAAATCAAAATTAAAAATCCGTGGCCTATTTTATTACAATGGTCAAATATTAGTTTTTTTTTTTCTTTGTGATATAATCTCAAAATTATATTTATTTTTACTTTTATTTTTTAAGAAAAAAATTTATAATGAGATTGATTATATTTTATTTTTTTCAATAATGATTTACATATAAAATTGTAAAAATTAAACAAAATGAATCATCAAAAGTGGAGACTTGTTGTGAGTCTAACAGGTCAGGACTTGTTACGAGCACCTTCGTCGGATCGCAACGTCTTAGAACTAATTCGAGTCTTTCGACCCGTTGTGAGCTTTGGTTACGGAAAAGAAAAACAAAAAGAATTTAGAGAGAGAGGGTGCCTTGTTCGAGAGAAGCTGGATCTCCAAATTGACTAGTAAATAGTCTTTTCTAATTATATTTCATAAGCATAACCAATACATGACTCAAGGACTCTTTAAATAGATATAGATATGTGCAGATTTGTGAATTGTGCATGATCCTATTTTCTAGGACATGAACAATATATAACCCACAACAAGACTCCACTAAACTAAAATAAAACAAGGATAATAATAAAGGACAGGTCGTAGGACACGCCCATGCATGCACGTATCATCCCTCCCTGCTGAGAGCTTCCTTGTCCTCAAGGACAAAATCAATGTACCGCAGTTTGAAATCGGCTAAATCTTCCCATGTAGCCTCCGCCGGTGAATGATTCTTCCAATGGACGAGCAGTTGCTTGCCAGTTGGCCGAACATGGGTTTCTAATATGGCTTGTAGCAGGACGGGCTGATTAGAAAGATTGGTATAAGATGGGGCCGCGCTTTGAACCACGACTTCAGGACCAATCTTTTTCTTGAGGAGTGAAACATGAAACACGGGATGAATTTTGCAATCAGTTGGCAAAGAGAGCTTGTAGGCCACAGGACTGATTTTATGGATGATTTGATAAGGGCCAAAAAACTTTGGTGACAATTTCTAGTTGACCTGTTTGGACATACTGGATTGCCGATATGGTTGTTTCTTCAAGTAAACCCAGTCACCGACGGAAAACCCAACCTCACGATGCTTCAAATCTTAAATTTGTTTCATTCGATTTTGGCTCAACCGTAACCGGTGATGAATCACCTGTAAGATCTCATCCTGAGCTTGTAGAGCTTGGTCTATGGCTTCGAGCTTAGTGGTGCCCGGAATATAAGTAAGCAGGGATGGAGGAATTCGACCATAGATTACTTCAAACGGTGTGGATTTGGTTGCGTTATGGAAGGATGTGTTATAGATGTACTCGACCCATGGCAGCCAAGTGGTCCATTCTTTAGGTCTATCTGAAGTGATACATCGCAAGTACATCTCCAGGGTACAATTGACAACTTCCGTCTGACCATCCGTTTGAGGGTGGTATGCCAAACTAAAATTGAAATCAGTTCCTTGCAGTTTGAAGAGGGTAGTCTAAAAAACACCTATAAATGTAGGATCGCAATCGCAGACGATGCTTTCAGGCATGCCATGTAGCTTGAAAACGTTCTCAAAGAATACTTGGGCCACTGTGACAGCAGTGTCGGGGTGCGCCAAAGACATGAAGTGGGCATACTTGGATAGACGATCAACCACTACGAAAATAACTGTTTTGCCTTTGGATGGTGGTAGCCTGTCCACAAAATCCATTGAGATGTCGGCCCAAATCTGAGTTGAAATAGGCAGCGGGTGAAGGAGACCAGCAGGGGAGAGAGTTTGAGACTTGTGACGTTGGCAAATGTCACAATTTTGAATGAAACTGTACACAGTGCTTTGCATCCCTTTCCAATAAAAAACCGATCAAACTCGTTGGAGAGTTTTATGGAAACCTTCGTGGGTGGTGGTGTGGAATTCCTTGATGATTTTGAGGGATGAGTTCAGAAGTATGAAGCAGGTAAATCCGATCTTTGAAAAATAGGACGCCTTCGGTAGGCCGCCATGGACCCACAGCTTCACCATCATTGATCAACTTGATTAAGTTCTGTAAAGTAGGATTAGATACAGTCTCCTCTTGGATGGGATGCAACCAGCTTGGAACTGGTTGTGAGAAAGCGTAGATATCAACGTGATTTTGGCGAGAGAAAGCATCAACAACTGTATTATAACCTCCCTTTTTGTGTTCAATGATGAAATCATACCCAATGAGTTTGAAGAGCCAACGTTGATGTGCGTCAATGGAAACGTGTTGATCCCATAGATACTTGAGGCTCTTTTGATCGGTTTTGATGACGAAGGAGCGGCCAAGAAGATAGGGTCGCCACTTTTTGATGGCGAGAACAATAGCGAGCATTTCTTTGTCATAAGTGGAGAGCTCCAAGTTGCGTCCATGTAAGGCCTGACTGAAAAAAGCAAGTGGCCTATTCTGCTGTTGTAAAACCGCACCAACTCCGGAACCACATGCATCACACTCGATCATGAATGGTTGAGAAAAATCGGGAAGAGCAAGCACTGGGGATGTGGTCATGGCAAGCTTCAGTTTTGCAAAAGCCTCCTCTGCAGTAGATGTCCAAATGAAGTTATCTTTTTTGAGCATATCGGTTAAGGGTCTGGCGATGCCACCGTAATTTTGAATGAATTTACGGTAGTATCCTGTAAGTCCCAAGAAACCCCGTAAAGATTTTAGAGTTACAGGTTTCTGCCAATCTAGCATTGCTTGTATTTTTCCTTGGGCTACACTGACGCCCTCCTTGCTGATGATATGGCTGAGATAGAGCACTTGTCATTGGCCAAAGGTGCATTTTTCCCTTTTGACAAATAATTTGTGAGCCCGCAAGGTAGTAAGTACCAAATCCAAGTGATGGATGTGGTCTTGCAAGGTACAGCTGTAGATCAAAATATCATCGAAAAATACCAATACAAATTTTCGCAAATAAAATTGGAATACCTCATTCATTAAAGATTGGAAAGTAGATGGAGCATTACTCAATCCGAATGGCATCACGAGAAATTCATAATGCCCTTGATGAGTACGAAATGTTGTTTTTTGCACGTCTTCCTGGCGGACCCGAATCTGGTGATATCCTGACTGTAGATCAAGTTTGGTGAAAAATTGAGAACCGTGGAGCTCGTCCAATAACTCATCGATCACAGGAATAGGAAATTTATCTTTGATCGTGATTTTGTTTAAGGTGCGATAATCAATGCACATGTGCCATGATCCATCGTGTTTCTTCACCAATATGACCGGGGAAGAGTACGAACTATTGCTGGTGCGGATAATTCCTGTTGACAACATCTCTCTAATCAATTTTTCAATCTCATTTTTTTGGAAATGCGGGTATTGATACAGTCAAACATTTACTGGTGCACTAACCAGTAACAGAGATATGCTGTGGTCATGGCTTCTTTGTAGAGGTAGATCGATGGGCTTTTCAAAAATATCAGGGAATGTCTTCAAGAGAGACTGAATGCGTGGATCAAGTGTAGTAGACTGACTAGTTGGCAGCGCTCCATTCATGGCATGCAATTGGATGACTAGACATTCCTTACGCCGACGGAACTCTCGGTGTATATTTGTCTCATTTACAATTTTAGGACTAGGATTAGATAGCCCCCGTAAGCATACCTTTTTGTCTCCTAGTTCGAACTACATCTGGAGCTTTGAAAATCCCACAAAATTAGGCCCAAAGTCTGCAGCCATTGGGCACCCAAGACCAACTCATAACCTTCTAAGGGCAATAGGTAGAAGTCCACAATGAGTGGGACTCCTTGAAGACTTATGGGCACCCCCTTGCATTTTCCGGCGCTAGACAACCTTTCGCCGCTCGCAACTTGGACCTCTAACCTTCCACACAAGTCGGGTTTTAAACCCACTCTTGTCGCCAACTCTTTCTTGAGAAAATTATGCGTGCTTCCGGAGTCCACAAGGACTGTGGCGGAATGGTTAAGAGTCTTACCCAAGACCCGCATGGTTTGAGGAGCATGAATGCCAGACATAGCATGAAAAGAGATGGCTGGTGGGTCCTCATGGCGCTTGTTTTTATCTGGATGCTCAATAGAGTGCTCGCCAGGTTCCACGTCCACATCTTCTTCAGGCCAGCAAGCCTCAATAAAAAACAATTTCTTGCATACATGACGGGGTCCATACTTGTCGTTACAATGGAAACACAACCCCTGCTGCTTGCATTCCTCGATCTCAGATGGTGAGAACCTCCAAATTTGCGGAATAGGAGACGTGGGCATTGACAAACAAGGGTGGTTGATTCAAGTTGGATGGCCTCCTGTTGGCGGCTGTAGACACCCCATTTTTGACCGACCTTAAGACTCAGATGTCACCGATTGAGCGCTTGGTGATGTTGCATATTGTGCTCGTTCTGAGGTTGCGGAGTCCTGGCTGCGAGCCTTGCCTCCGGACTTCCGGACTCTTTTGTGCTTTGCTTCGGTTTGCGAGCCAGGCCCTGTTTTCACTGTTTTCTCTTCCCGAAGGGAGGAAGGGGTCTCGTAGATCATCTCTCAGTGGCCGTAGGCTACATTTCGTGGTCGTAGGCCATTTTTCCCATTTTGGAGCCCGGTTCCCGGTTTTCGGAGCTATCAGGCCGAGTGCCTCAGTTCGGGACCACCTAACCACCTCCATTTGCTCTGATTTTTGGCATACATCTTATTTACTCCCTTTTGAGGGACACTTTGGTCCGAGAGACCAACTTCGTGGTCGAACACTACTTCCGGTGCCTAATAGTCAGTTTTCGGGGCCCCGGGCTGCGCGTTTCGGCCCCCGAACCTTCATTTTGCATCGGTTTGAGTTCATTTCTGGCAAGGACCTTATTTTCATCACTAGGAAGGTCGTAGAAGGGTGGGAGGCCAGTAATTGTTCTGGCAACCAGTTATATTTCCTCATCGCCCTCCGTCGCCCGTTTTTCTCACTTGAAAGCCAATGTTGACCACCATAAGGCCACTTTTTCCAGCTCTAAACCACATATTTGTGTTGTACACACTTGGGAGGCCACCAATATCATATGGTTGGCTAGTAATTGTGTTTGACCCTTTTGAACCCCTCCTAAAAATGGCCTTTTCTCTCTCCTGGTTCACTTTCTCCAGTTTTTGACCACATAGTTGTGTTGTGCACACATGGGAGGCCACTAATATGGCATGGCCGGCCACTAATCTTCATTGACCTTTTTGACCCTTGGCCAGCCGGCCATGGGGAAGGCCGGCCGGCCACCTAAGCCCAAGAAAACTGGCTGGCCATGATCCTCAGGGTTGGTACATTACAAATCTATATTCATTTTCCCCAGATTTTGTATCCAAGAGGGGGTTGCCATTTTGGGGGGAAACTTGAATTGTTTTTCCCCCCATTTTTCCCCCACTTTTTGCCTATATAACCAGCACCCCAAGTCTAATTTTAGAGGTTGAGAAAAATAGCTTTGAAGCCTTATATACATCCATCCTCCATCTCTCCCTTCAACCTTCAAAACATCCAAGTCCTACACCCTTTACTCTACAATCCATACCCCCACCCTTCCATCTTCCATTCCAGCAGCTGGAGTTGGTTTTTCAGAGGCTAGGAGTGCTGTATTTTGGACCAAGAGGCTGTCAAAGAGTGGTCTTCAAGGGTAAGTCATCTTCTCCCTTTTTTGACCCTCTTCTTGGTTCATATCTTAGCTCTTTGTGCTTGCATATTTGAGCTCCGACCCTAACTGAAAATAGTATTTTTTGAGCTCTATTTAATGTTTCATTAAGGGCCTCTCACTGTTTGAGGCTTCCTTTTTGCACTTGCTTCATTACCTCCCTTGTATGCCATTTTCTTGCATATTATTTTTGGCCTATGTATGAACTGTTTTGAAGCATGTTGTAAACTGTAAAGAGGTTTATTTTGAGCCCTTCTTCAACATTGTTGAAGGGCTCATCACTGTCTGAAGCTTCCATATGTCACTTGCCTTTGTATCCATCTTATGGTCCTATTTTTGCATGATTTGTTAACCCCTTGTGCTTGCATTTTTGGACTTTGGTCCGAACTATAAATGACTTTATTTTGACCCCCTCTTCATATTTCATTAAGGGTATTTTACTGTTTGAAGCATCCTTTTTATACTTTGTATTATAGCTCTCTTTTTGGCCTTATCTTGCATAGTATTTTGAGCATGCTCGTGCACTGTTTTGGGTTTGATCATAAACTGTAAAAGGTCATATTTTAGGTCCCTCTTCAACTTTTTTGAAGGACCTTCATCTGTTTGGGGCCATCATGCATCACTTACTTCATTGTCCTCCTTTAGGCCCACTTTTTGCATGAGAGTTTTTCCATACTTGTGTCTGTTTTTGTGGCTTGTGGTAAACTGTAAAGTACCATATTTTGGACCCATCTTCGACATTCTAGAAGGGCCCTTCTCTGTTTAGCGTCAGAAGCTGTCACTTGCTTCATTATCTTGCTTTTGGGGCCATTTTTGCATGCTAGTTTAGCCCCATTTGCCTTGGCTGTTTGGCCTTGATTAGAAATGAAAATATGCTTATTTTTGGGCTGTCTTGATTCTGTCTTCACACTCCATGTTCGAATAATGCATGCATTGCATAGTCATAGGTCATTCCGTGTGCCTAATTTCGTGTTTCGGGATTCATTTCATGCATTGGGTGTCATTTTGCCATCTTTCGGGGCTGTTTTGCATCACTTATTGCCTCTGAAATTTGCATGCTAATATGCCATATTCCATGGTTTTCCATGTCTTGTTAGAGTGGCATTTCGTGCCTTAGGGTCGGTCCTCGGTTTGCGTGCACGTGTGCACACATTTCGAGTGTCTCATTTTCATCTAATGGCCTCTTATGTGAGTGTGGCTGAGGTCCACTCATGTTGGTGTAAGTCCATTATGCATTGTGTATGCCATTTCATTTCATAGCATTGTGCATGTTAGGTTGTATCTTAGTTGCATTTCATGCATGTCATGCATATTGCATTGTGTTCGGGATAGGAGTTAGCCCGAGCACGAGGAAACGAGAGGCGTTTCGTACTCCGAGTGACGGAACGTGTCTCAATTCCCCAATCACCGACACTCTGGATTATCCATGATGGAGTTAGGTCTTATTGTGTTCATATGTGCATTCATTTCATATTGAGTTATGCAATTCGACTCCTCGGCCATCATGTATCGAGATGCGTGATTAGTGGCACGAGGATCAAGGTATGCATACATATGTGAAAATACATTACCATGCCCCTTTCTTGCTCTCTGTTGCAGCAAATCAAGAATCAGCAACCTTCCGAAGCTTGGCGGGCATTCCAAAAACAATTGTAAACAGAGGCTAATTGGGGCATCGCAGTGGATTTCTGCACAAGGCAACCCGGACATGCATCATTCATCATCTGGAGAAGAGTCAAGACAGTCTCTGGCTTGCATACCAGTTTATTATTTTTCTTAGTTAATTTGTAAATTAATTAGGGATTTGTACATATTTGGACTGTATTATTTGGACTGTACTATTTATTTGGACCCTCTGTGCGAGGGCAATATTGTAATAAGTGTGCGTGTGTGTGATGTATGTCTTCCAACCCCACGTCTTTCTCCCTTTTATTTATCTGCTTATGATGGTTAGATTAGGGCATGTTTCAATTAGCATACAGTATGATAGCATGTTTGCATTCATTCATCTATTTTGCGTGCACCGGGCTCGGCGCATCATACTAACTGCATTTGTATTTCAATTCTAAATTGAATACATGTTAGCTGTAGCATTCCATACGCCATGTTTAGAATAGCCGAGCCTGCTATAGTTGCATTGTTGCATGTGTTGCATTAGGCATTTCTGTATACTTAGGTTCATGCATGGATTTCTAATTAGCTTCTGTTTTGGCTCGGAGTACTCGGTGAGTTTTTATGCTTTAGCATCCTTGCATGCGTGTGAGTGATTGCCATGATAGCATGCTTACCATAAGGCTAACTGCTTATGTGATATACCTGCTTGGATGCCTGTGGGTGGAGGTTGGGTTATTTGGATTGGAACAATTCATCAAATGTTTTAAGCCCACTAGACAGTGGCAACATCATGTTTTCTAAGCCCACCCGAAGGTGGTAAAATCCGCATTTTAAGCCTACTTGCGAGTAGCAAACTATTTTCACAAACAAACATGAAGTGTTTTGTTCCAATTCAGACGACTCAGTCTATACTTGTATGCTGTGCACATCACATAGTAACCTAGGCTAATAATCGGAATAAGAACACACAATGTTTTCAAAACTAGATATCATGGTTAGTAGAGGCTGATCTTGGATCGGGCGAGCGGGGGTGCTCACGAAGTGACCTTCCCCAATCGTACCCAAGTTCCCGAGCCGAGGCAACTTTGGTGATGACGGACACGTGGCCTTAGGTAAACGAGTCAGGGTTTCCTAAATTTCCCAAAAATAAAATATTTAGGTGGCGACTCTGTATCTGGCAAAGCAGTCCATGTTTGGCACTTCTTTTCTAAAAATCTGTTTTCTCAAAACGATTTGCCGGATTTGGACTCTTTGGTTCAAGATTAAGAACTGTAACACAAATCGAGCCCGAACTATAACGAGGTCCCCCGCGGGCTTGTCTACAGTTTCTGGTGACTCTGTTGGGGATTTAGAGAACTTGACTCGAACTCATGATATCTGGTTTTGACTACACTTGTGTGTTTCTTTGCATTTCATTTGCATTGGTGCGCCTAGGACACCGTGTTTGCCATCTGCTATTCCTGAACGGTTTACCGGTTATCGGCTCTGCCAGTATGGGAACACAAACCCCGGTTTTACCGGGGCACCCTTTTCGACCATTCGACCTAGTGCATATTCGGATCCGTAGTGACCATTCCAAACTAGGATAGGTTGCTTACCCGATATAGGTTGTTTGAAACCGCTGTGTGCGTAGTGAAACCCTAGCTCCTGACAAAATAGGACAGGGAAACCCTACCCCAACATAGGGGTGTTTTGGCTCTCACTTGCTTGTTATGTGCTTTAGAGTGCGTCTCTACAAGAATGCATGTATCAGTTTGCAAGTTTGGGCATCAGGCCTGCAGGCACCGGTTCAGTATTTTGGGACTCAGTTTGCAGGACAGAGATTTGGGCAGAATTCAGTAGAGAGCACACTCAGTCAGCTTTGCTCATATTGGTTATGGTGAAATCAGGCTGAGATGCTGTCGGTTTTCTCTTTTGCTAGGTAGTCTCGGAAACATAGCTTCAGAAGGCTCCAATATCCCTCGGATACATTGGATCCGTGTTGATAGACTTTGCTAGGTCAGAAATTCAGTTCAAGGGCAACTAGTTTTCCTTCGCCAGTGGTAAGACAAAGGAGGGGCAGACAGGGTTCATTTGTTCATCTGATCCGACAATCACCAGTCACATCATCAGCAGACCCGTGATGGCACAGGGTTCAGAAGAATTTTTGGCTATGATAACAGCATTAAATCAGGGAACTGCAATGCAGGATAAGACCAGTGCTGAAACGCAACGCCCATCTGGGGCATCTGCCAGATCCACCGGGACCCAATAGAACTTTGACCCACTGCCACGCGGTGAAGATTTGCAGGGTCCAGATCCCCAAGAAAGGTTGACTCAAGCTCGAGTTTCCACACCCCTGGTGCAGCCTACTGAGAGGCTTCATCCCTCTGATGTCAATGAATTCAGTCCGACTGCAATGAAAGTTGCGAACCTTAAGAAGCAATTCAAAAGGGCACAGGGCCTTAACTCCATTCACGACATTAAGGATGGGTCCACCGAGGTTGCCGTAAGGCTCCCAATCGGAAGTACCAATGCTGGCGGTAGCACTGTTTCCAAACCCGCTAAAGTCAACACAGTCACCATAGCCGACCCTTTTGCCAAGGCCAGCCTACAAATAGCCAGCCCAGCCTGAGCTCAGGGTAGATTTTTCACCCCCCTCCATATGAGCCTAACCAGCGTATTAAAAGTCTTAATGGAAAGAGGGCATCTCAAACCCCTTAATCCTCAACCTTTACCAAACCCACTCCCTGCCAGACATAACCCCAGCAAATACTGTGTATATCATCAGCAGTGCGGCCATGGCACCGATGGTTGCTACCGCCTTCGTCATGAGATCCAGAATCTCATTGACAACCGGACAATAGTTCCACCTCAAAACCCCAAAGACCAAGTACCTCATCCACATCTCAACCTCGGTCATACACTGCCACCCACCTACAACCCCAGTATATACACCCCGACCCATATACTCAAGCCCGAGATTTTTATCCCGGAAAGCATGGGCTTAAGCATGATGGATGCACTTGAACCCTAATCATCTCAAACCCGTGAACCAACTACTTTTGAGCTGAAGAAGATGATCGATGATCTTCAGAGAACTATGACAAATTTGGCCTCCAGGACATTGGCTCTGTCATCAACCACATCACATACCAGAGAGTTCATGTCAAAAGGCTCCCCAGTCTTTGAACGGGCTACATTTGAGGAATACCAATCCCTTGGCAAAGTGGAGGCAAGTGGAAAGAACAAGATAGGGGCGGACATAGATCCCCATGAACATCTTCTGTTGGCTTTTGAGGCTTTGAAAGCCGAGGGACTGAACAAAGAGCAAGTGCTCGCAGTTGTTGCAAAAACTGTGCACGACATTTTTTCCACTCAAGTTGGGGGCAGTTTGAATCAAGGGGCAAACCAGGAGAAGGGCCGCTGTACCAAGAATGTTCCTTTCAGCTCTAATCCCGTGCTCGGAAGAAATCAGCAAACCCAGTTAGCGCCTGCCAATCTCTTTACTAGTGCGTCCAGCAAAAATCCACAAACCTCGAAGTATCTATCCCGAGGACAGAGGGTCTTCCATACCCTCTATATGCCTTTGTCCAAGGCTCTCCAAATCCTTGTTGAACAAGGCCATCTCAAACCCCTTGAGCCTCGGCCTCTCCCGAACCCTCTTTCGGCTACGCATGATGCTATCTAATATTGTGCTTTCCATCAACAAACCGGTCATGACACCGACAGTTGTGTCCGTCTCTGCCACGAGATACAAAATTTGATTGACAACGGGGTCATCCCCGCACCAGGTCCTGCAAAGTCTATCGGTACTTGATTAGTGAACTTGTGGGGGATAATGTGATGTGATCGAGGGATGAACCACTTGCGGGCGGCGTTTAGTTTATTTCAGATATGGTGTATGGCACGCACTGTTTTGAGCATTTGTGAATGCTGGTTTTTGTACATTCTGACTTAGGTATTGGGTCAGTCTTGTTGTTTTGTTTTTGAGTCTGTCTTTTTGTTTTGAGTTAGTCTCCTTTGTTTTGGGTCTGTCTTGTTGTATCGAGTCAGTCCTATTGTATAAGAGTCGGGTGATTCCAGGGGGTGTTACCTCGGACGTTACCATCTTGTTTTGTGTTTGTCTTTTTATTTTGTTTTGAGTCTATTTCTGCCTTGGAGCCAGTAACGCCAACAGATTTGAATGAACAGTAGTGGTTTTTCATGCTTTTGTGTTTGCTTCTGCCGTGTGCCAGTTGTACCAGAAATTCCAAATGAGATAGTAGTATTTGACTAGAAGCTATGTCTTTTCTGTGCCTTGAATTCATTGTATCGACCTAAGTTTTCCAAAACTTTTTGAACACTGCGGTGAAAACGAAGAGGAAGGAATTCCTCGGGTTTTGCAAGATTTTGATCAATTGAGAGAAAGAGAGGTGTGCTAAGCCCCTTAATGAATGAAATCATGCTTGTTAGCTTGAGTACTGAGAAGGACCCTGGCTTGATCCAGACTAGTTTCACACTATCTTCAGCGCGAGCGATTTGTCGCTTTCTTAAAAATTTTCAAAAACAAAATGTTTTGCGCAGTCCTACGAAGACCTGTGTGGAATCGCTCTTGAGATTGTGCAGCTTATGATCGCTCTCAGCCTCGAGACTTAAGCCCTTGCTTTCAAACCTTGACCTTGGATTCAGAGTGTTCAACGGTCAATCACGATATAAGGCCTGTGTGGCCAGATTTGAAACAGCCCTCGAACAAGAGGCACCAAAATCAGATCAAGAAGATCAGACCTCATCAGAAGAAGCTTGCGAAACTAGAACAGAAACACCCCTCGAACTAGGGGCAAAGATGTCAGATGTGCTCGAAGAGCCGAAGACGAGTCCTCTTGCAAATCAACAGCCACTCTCCTGGATACGGATGACTTCAAAACCCTACAACCATTTGGCATGGACCAAGCTACACTTTTACCCTTTGAGAGGCACGCTGGGCCGAAAACCCGGAAGGGCGACCCAGGCAAAAGTTAGAGTAAGAAAAGATATATACAAAATGCAAAAAAAGAAAAGAGAAAAAAGAAGAAAAGAAAAAAAAATGCAAAAAAAAAAAAGAAAAAGAAAAGAAAAGAAAAGAAAAGATGAAAAAAGAAGAAATGAAAAGAATTGAAAAGAAAAGAAAAAACATAGCTCGCAAGGTCGAAAACCTGCAACGGGCACCTTGGCAAAAGTTAGAGCCTAAAAAGTGAGGGTTAATACCCGAGTGTACCTTAATCCCGAACTACATAAGGCTTGATTCCCATGTTTAGGATACGCAGGCAACTTCATTCTGAAGTCCAGCCATAAACGCTTCCAATTTGATTGTGTCCATGCGATGGTTCTAGTCATCTTTGCTTTCTCTGTATCTGAGGATTTGGTTGCGTTCGTTACTCTGAGGGCTAACTATAATGCGCTGCGGTGTCATTCAAACAAAGGGCAACTTTCCGTTGCTATTCAATACGCTGCGATGCCATTCAAATAAGGGGCAACTTTCTGTTGCCATTCAAATGTGCCGCGGTGCCGTTCAAACAAGGGGCAACTTTCCGTTGCCATGCAGTTCTCTTCAAGCACGAGGTAGTTTTCCTTTGGATCCGAGGTTGTGCATCTTAGGAGTAGGTTTCACGCTCGTTGAGCAAGTGGTCGTTTGCAAAAAATAGTTTTTGAGAATTTTTACTGAGGTTGACTAATTTTCTCAAAAATTGTTCCATCTTTTCCAAAAATTGGACCATTTCTTGGACCCGAAAAAGGAAAATTTTCAGTGTTCATAGCCTGACTTGCATAATTTCAAATCAGAAAACTGAACAAGCATGTTAATCTAACTCTCATTTTGGTCAAAATTGTTTTAGTAGAAAGCCAAAAACAAAAATGGTAAAAATGATGAACTAGGGGCACAGTTGAGTCAGGTGTTCTGTCTTTTCCCCATTGTCAACATACTTGCCAGAAAGGGCACCATACTTGCCAAGGAGGGCACTCTACCTGCTGGAAAAGGGCACCACTAAAGCTAGCCACAAATGGCGGAAAGCTCCCTCATCCTCCGAGCAACGAGGTATCAAGCCAAGTGCGAAGCACGAACTGGAATGGATCAGGATATTCCACTCCCTCATCTAGACGGATCTGATCATGTCCAAACTCCCCAGCAGAGCATCGTCAACTGATGCCAGCTGCAAATTTGCTACACACCCAGTTGTAGCGCAACCCCTCTGTGGGAGGAATCCACTAGCTGTGAGCAGAAGAAAGAGAATCTAGCAGCATGCTAGGGACAAGAGCCCACAACCTCCTGTTTATCCATCAACCACCTAGGGGAGGGATGAAAAAATGAGAGATTGAAGAATAGAGAGATGTGCGCTGAGAGAAAAAGTGAAGAAAGGGCTTTTTCAGAAAAATAGAGCTTGAGGGTCAAGTGATGTGAGAACCACAAATGAGAAAGGGTGGGAAACACTACCCGGTGAAACAGGCCCCCGGTGCATGTCTGAGTGTCGTGTCTTTTTGTCTGTCTCGATTCTTGTTTTGAGTCGTCTCGAGTGTTACTCGATGTATCTAGGTTGTGTGCCTTTTATTTCCATGTTGAGTCGTTTTACTGTGTCCAGTCGTAGGCTCAATACCTGGTCAAAAACTCATCTCTCAATTTCAAAAATAAAATCGTTTTGTGCTCCGAGTACCGTGCCGTTCTCCAAATTTGTGCAAAACAGAATTTATTCTTTCATAAAATCGCAGGGCTCAACCCAGGTCATGTGAGAATAGTGGAACCAGGACCTATCTGAAGCTATAATGGTTCCGGACTGCAAAGCAAAAGCAAAAGAGGAAAATGTCGGGCATCTGAGTTTGTTCCAACTTCAGTAAGCTCCAAGATCGCATTCCGTATGCACCTTGTCAGGCCTTGTCAATGGTCTGGAGTATGAGCGTGCCTCTACCTCAAGCTCAAGATCAAGTCTGCCTCAAATGGCAATCAGAAATGCTCTCTCTGAGTACTAGTTCCTTGCCAGGGTCATCTTGGCTTTTGTTTGCAATGAGGGAAAGTTGTGAATATGATCAGAAAGAAAAGTGACATCCGTGGCTTTTACATATAGAGATTACCCCTTGTCAGCAAGAAATCATTCTACCATTCTTCCACTCGTGTGAGGCGCATTTGGATTTCGAATCCACTTTTCCTCCTTTCACGTGAAACGTGTTAAGATGCCATTGTTTACCCGGTTAAAACCTTCCCTCTCTCCGTATGAAATACGTTGAGATATGCCTGTTGGTTACACCATTGTTTACCCGGTTAAAACATTCCCTCTCCGTATGAAATACGTTGAGATACACCTGTTGGTTACACCATTGTTTACCCGGTTAAAACCTTCCCTCTCTCCGTATGAAATACGTTGAGATACGCCTGTTGGTTACACCATTGTTATCTTCCCCGGTTAAAACTTTCTCCGGTTGCATTGTAGACGTGCTGGGCGGGTTGTTTTTGGACCTCCTCTCGCGATTTCAGCGTGGTTTGAGTGTCCCCTTCCTCACACGATTTCAGCGTGTTTGGAATTTATCTTAGGTTGTGTGGAACGTGCTTCTGATTGATTTTCTTTGTTCTTCCTCCACTCATGAGTCCAGCGTGGTTGGTGTATGTCGCTTTTTTGCATCTATTGTACTCTCGGTTGCATCGCATCTATTGTCCATTGCATCACATTTATTACATCCATTGCATCGTATCTGCTTTACTGTCTAGTCTAGGAGACCTTAAATCCTTCGGTCTAAGGAGACCTTAAATCCTGCATCATCATTCGCACTGTTTTGCGCATCGTACTTGTAGTTTACTTGCATTTCATTTGCACTGTCTTGTGCACTTTCTGGTCTAGGAGACCTTAAATCCTCTAAAGGTGCAATTCCTTTGGTGTTTGTCGTGCCCGAACGACTTCCAGTGGTCTGGTATAGCCACCTACCTGTGTTAGCAGTGAGTTCCTAGGAGACCAACTGAGACGGTGGAAACTAGAGTTCGAATGGCTCATGCCTAGAACACAAAGGTTCGGGATTTCTGAGACTAAAGTTGGTTTAAATACCCAGGGGTATATCCTCGGCTTGAAATCTGTATAGCAGCCCCATAGATTGAGATAGCATCTGTATGCACCTCAATTCTGGATACTGATCCAACCTAGTCTGTCACCCTGTTGGAGAATAGGGAAAGCTGCGACCATAGTCAAGGAAAAAAGTAGTACCTGTGGTTCAATCAAGAAGAAGCAAGAGATCCCCAGCAGCATGAGGTAAGTCATTGCCAATTACCCCTGTAAGGTACCTTTACCACTTAGCTATTACATTGCATTTTAGCCACTACATTACAGTGCATTGCGTGAATCCTCAATTTTCAAACCGGCTTCGCGTAGCGTATAAGTCCAATCTTCAAACCGGCTTCGTGTAGCGTATAAGTTCAATCTTCAAACCGGCTTCGCGTAGCGTATAAGTCCAATCTTCAAACCGGCTTCGCATAGCGTATAAGTTCGATCTTCAAACCGGCTTCGCGTAGCGTACAAGTCCGATCTTCAAACCGGCTTCGCGTAGCGTATAAGTCCGATCTTCAAACCGGCTTCGCGTAGCGTATAAGTCCAATCTTCAAACCGGCTTCGCGTAGCATATAAGTCCAATCTTCAAACCGGCTTCGCGTAGCGTATAAGTCCAATTATCAAAATCTTCCTGCATATCATTTTGCATCCTGCCCCTAAACTACGCTGGTTTGATTCCTTGCAAAGGGATACATAGGCAACCTACGAGCACAACCATTTATTTATCTATATTTTGTTTGTTTGTCCGAGTCTTCGACCTTGTCAAAAATGGGTCGTCTCTAGGCTTTGACATTCACTCCCGTCATTCTTATGACTTTCGAGTTCTGTCAAAGAGGGGCAACTGTAGACACCCCATTTTTGACCGACCTTAAGACTCAGGTGTCACCGATTGAGCGCTTGGTGATGTTGCATATTGTGCTCATTCTGAGGTTGCGGAGTCCTGGCTGCGAGCGTTGCCTCCGGACTTCCGGACTCTTTTATGTTTTGTCTCGGTTTGCGAGCCAGGCCCTGTTTTCTTTGTTTTCTCTTCCCGAAGGAAGGAAGAGGTCTCGTAGATCATCTCTCAATGGCCGTAGGCTACGTTTCGTGGTCGTAGGCCATTTTTTCCATTTCGGAGCCAGTTCGGTTTTTGAGCTGTCGGTAAAGTGCCTCACCACCTCCGTTTGCTCTGATTTTTGGCATACATCTTATTTACTCCCTTTTGAGGGACACTGTGGTCCGAGAGACCAATTTCGTGGTCGAACACCACTTCCGGTGCCTAATAGTCAGTTTTTGGGGCCCCAGGCTGCGCGTTTCGGCCCCCGAACCTTCATTTTGCATCGGTTTGAGTTCATTTTTGGCAAGGACCTTATTTTTATCACTAGGAAGGTCGTAGAAGGGTGGGAGGCCAGTAATTGTTCCGGCAACTAATTATATTTCCTCATCGCCCTCCGTTGCCCGTTTTTCTCACTTGAAAGCCAATGTTGACCACCCTAAGGCCACTTTTTCTAGCTCTAAACCACATATTTGTGTTGTACACACCTGGGAGGCCACCAATATCATATGGTCGGCTAGTAATTGTGTTTGACCCTTTTGAACCCCTCATAAAAATGGCATTTTCTCTCTCCTGGTTCACTTTCTCCAGTTTTTGACCACATAGTTGTGTTGTGCACACATGGGAGGCCACTAATATGGCATGGCCGGCCACTAGTCTTCATTGACCTTTTTGACCCTTGGCCGGCCGGTCATAGGGAAGGCCGGCTGGCCACCTAAGCCCAAGAAAACTAGCTGGCCATGATCCTCAGGGTTGGTACATTACAAATCTATATTCATTTTCCCAAGATTTTGTATCCGGGAGGGGGTTGCCATTTTGGAGGAAAACTTGAATTGTTTTCCCCCTCATTTTTCCCCCTCTTTTTGCCTATATAACCAGCACCCCAGGTTTGGTTTTAGAGGTTGAGAAAAATAGCTTTGAAGCCTTATATACATCCATCCTCCATCTCTCCATTCAACCTTCAAAACAACCAAGTCCTACACCCTTTACTCTACAACCCATACCCCCACCCTTCCATCTTCCATTCCAGTAGCTGGAGTTGGTTTTTCAAAGGCTAGGAGTGCTGTATTTTGGACCAAGAGGCAGTCAAAGAGTGGTCTTCAAGGGTAAGTCCTCTTCTCCTCTTTTTGACCCTCTTCTTGGTTCATATCTTAGCTCTTTGTGATTGCATATTTGAGCTCTGACCCTAACTGAAAATAGCATTTTTTTGAACTTTATTTCATGTTTCATTAAGGGCCTCTCACTGCTTGAGGCTTCCTTTTTGCACTTGCTTCATTACCTCCCTTGTATGCCATTTTCTTGCATATTATTTTTGGTCTATGTATGAACTATTTTGAAGCATGTTGTAAACTGTAAAGAGGTTTACTTTGAGCCCTTATTCAACATTGTTGAAGGGCTCATCACTGTCTGAAGCTTCCATATGTCACTTGCCTTTGTATCCATCTTATGGTCCTATTTTTGCATGATTTGTTAACCCCTTGTGCTTGCATTTTTGGACTTTGGTCCGAACTATAAATGACCTTATTTTGACCCCCTATTCATGTTTAATTAAGAGTCTTTTATTGTTTGAAGCATCCTTTTTATACTTTGTGTTATAGCTCTCTTTTTGGCCTTATCTTGCATAGTATTTTGAGCATGCTCATACACTGTTTTGGGTTTGATCATAAACTGTAAAAGGTCATATTTTAGGTCTCTCTTCAACTTTTTTGAAGGACCTTCATCTGTTTGGGGCCAGCATGCATCACTTACTTCTTTGTTCTTCTTTAGGCCCACTTTTTGCATGAGAGTTTTTCCATACTTGTGTCTATTTTTGTGGCTTGTGGTAAACTGTAAAGTACCATATTTTGGGCCCCTCTTCAATATTGTAGAAGGGCCCTTCTCTGTTTAGGGTCAGCAGCTGTCACTTGCTTTATTATCTTGCTTTCAGGGCCATTTTTGCATGCTAGTTTAGCCCCATTTACGTTCGCTATTTGGCCTTGATTAGAACTAAAAATATGCTTATTTTTTGGCTGTCTTGATTCTGTCTTCACACTCCATGTTCGAATAATGCATGCATTGAATTGTCATAAGTCATTCCGTATGCCTAATTTCGTGTTTCGGGATTCATTTCATGCATCGGGTGTCATTTTGCCATCTTTCAGGGCTGTTTTGCATCACTTATTGCCTCTAAAATTTGCATGATAATATGTCATATTCCATGGTTTTCCATGTCTTGTTAGAGTGGAATTTCGTGCCTTAGGGTCGGTCCTCGATTTGCGTGCACGTGTGCACGCATTTCGAGTGTCTCATTTTCATCTAATGGCCTCTTATGTGAGTGTGGCTGAGGTCCACTCATGTTGGTGTAAGTCCATTATGCATTGTGTATGCCATTTCATTTCATAGCATTGTGCATGTTAGGTTGTATCTTAGTTGCATTTCATGCATATCATGCATATTTCATTGTGTTCGGGATAGGAGTTAGCCAGAGCACGAGAAACGAGGGGCGTTTCGTACTCCGAGTGACGGAACGTGTCTCAATTTCCCAGTCACCAACACTCCGGATTATCCATGATGGAGTTAGGTCTTATTGTGTTCATATGTGCATTAATTTCATATTGAGTTGTGCAAATCGACTCCTCGGCCATTATGCATCGAGATGCGTGATTGGTGGCACGAGGATTGAGGTATGCATACATATGTGAAAATACATTGCCATGCCCCTTTCTTGCTCTCTGTTGCAGCAAATCAAGAATCAGCAGCCTTCCGAAGCTTGGCACGCATTCCAAAAACAATTGCAAACAGAGGCTAATTGGGGCATCGCAGTGGATTTCTGCACAAGGCAACCCGGACATGCATCATTCATCATCTGGAGAAGAGTCAAGACAGTCCCTGGCTTGCATACCAGTTTATTATTTTTCTTAGTTAATTTGTAAATTAATTAGGGATTTGTACATATTTGGACTGTATTATTTGGATTGTACTATTTATTTGGACCCTCTGTGCGAGGGCAATGTTGTAATAAGTGTGCGTGTGTGTGATGTATGTCTTCCAACCCCACGTCTTTCTCCCTTTTATTTACCTGCTTATGATGGCTATATTAGGGCATGTTTCAATTAGCATACAGTATGATAGCATGTTTGCATTCATTCATCTGTTTTGCATGCACCGGGCTCGGTGCATCATACTAACTGCATTTGTATTTCAATTCTAAGTTGAATACATGTTAGCTGTAGCATTCCATACACCATGTTTAGAATAGCCGAGCCTGTTATAGTTGCATTGTTGCATGTGTTGCATTAGGCATTTTTGTATACTTAGGATCATGCATGGATTTCTAATTAGCTTCTGTTTCGGCTCGGAGTACTCGGTGAGTTTTTATGCTTTAGCATCCTTGCATGCGTGTGAGTGATTGCCATGATAGCATGCTTACCATGAGGCTAACTGCTTATGTGATATACCTACTTGGATGCCTGTGGGTGGAGGTTGGGTTATTTGGATTGGAACAATTCATCAAATGTTTTAAGCCCACTAGACAGTGGCAAAATCATGTTTTCTAAGCCCACCCGAGGGTGGTAAAATCCGCATTTTAAGCCTACTTGCGAGTAGCAAACCATTTTCACAAACAAACATGAAGTGCTTTGTTCCAATTCAGACGACTCAGTCTATACTTGTATGTTGTGCGCATCACATAGTAACCTAGGCTAATAACCGGAATAAGAACACACAATGTTTTCAAAACTAGATATCATGGTTAGTAAAGGCCGATCTTGGATCGGGCGAGCGGGGGTGCTCACGAAGTGACCTTCCCCAATCGTACCCAAGTTCCCGAGCCGAGGCAACTTTGGTAATGACGGACACGTGGCCTTAGGAAAACGAGTCAGGGTTTCCTAAATTTTTCAAAAATAAAATATTTAGGTGGCGACTCTGTATCTGGCAAAGTAGTCCATGTTTGGCACTTCTTTTCTAAAAATCTGTTTTCTCAAAACGATTTGCCGGATTTGGACTATTTGGTTCAAGATTAAGAACCGTAACACAAATCGAGTCCGAACTGTAGCGAGGTCCCCCGCGGGCTTGTCTACAGCGGCCGTGACCCTTGTTTCATAAAGCCTAGCAAGGCTGACGGCAGCAGAGAGAGAGAGAGGCCGAGAGGCTTGTACCTCCACTCGAATGGACTCCTTGAGTCCACTAGTAAAGCACCCAATTTGCTGTTGCTGTGTGGAAGAACCTGCTCGGGTTAATAATCATTCAAACTGTGTTTGATACTCACAAACACTTCCTCGTTGTTGTAGTTTGGTAAGATCTCCAAAAAAATCCTCAAACTGTGTGGGGCCGAAGCGAGCTTGGAGCTCGGCTTTAAGTATGGTCCACGTATAAATTCATTCCTCCTTCTAGGCAATTTGATACCAAAGTTGTGCATCGCCATCTAAATGGTATGCTGCGAGAGTCACCTGGTCGTTGGCTTGGATTTGTTGAAATTCAAAGAACTGTTCCGAACGGCAAATCCAACTCGTACGGTCATTGCTGCCATCATACCTTGGAAAGTCCAATTTGGTGAGTCATGGCATAATTGAGCAGTTTCTGGGGGGTATGTTCTGACCAAAAGAATGGCCAGTAGAAGCTTCACCTTGATCATCTTTTCTGGAGGCCGTAAGTTGGTTGAAGTGGGCGTGTAAGGCCGCAAACATTTCTTGAATTTCGAGATGACCGCACTCCTGGGAGGCAGAGAGGTTGCTGACTTCCGCCTCAAGGTGATTAATCCGATCGTCAGACATACCTGGCTCTGATACCAAACTGTTACGATCACCTTCGTCGGATCGCAACGTCTTAGAACTAATTCAAGTCTTTCGACCCGTTGTGAGCTTTGGTTACGGAAAAGAAAAACAAAAAGAACTTAGAGAGAGAGGGAGCCTCGTTCGAGAGAAGCTCGATCTCCAAGTTGACAAGTAAATAGTCTTTTCTGATTATATTTCATAAGCATAACCAATACATGACTCAAGGACTCTTTAAATGGATATAGATATGTGCAGATTTGTGAATTGTGCATGATCCTATTTTCTAGGACATGAACAATATACAACCCACGACAAGACTCCACTCAACTAAAATAAAACAAGGATAATAATAAAGGACAGGTCGTGGGACACACCCATGCATGCACGTATCAAGACTGGACTGTTCAATCCAAATTAAAAATTGCTAGTAAGTTCACACAATCTAATAATAAAAGACTAGAAAAATAACAATATTATGCATTTAGAAAAAGTATTTCAAAAAGTATTCTAAAGATAAAATGTGTGGACTATATATGACCCCCACTATATTAAAATTAAATTTACATCATATATTTTATTTTCAGAAAAAGTGTTTTTCAAAAGAAATGAGCTGTTCTGGTTCCAAGCCAATGGTAGTGTACCAAGTCACGGAAGTTAGTGGAGCAGTGGATTTTATTTAGAAAAATGACTTTTCTTAAGTGTGCAACCCTCAAGGGTTGCACACTATGTGCCACTTACACAAAAAGTATAAATTGAAGGTGAAAATAAAAGCAGGACTGCAAACAGAAAAGGCGTAAGTTGCACACCATAACAGTACCCTTAGAAAAATTACATGTCAGAGAAATTTATAAAAGTTAATTAAAAAAATTATAACTTTACTTTTTAATAATTAAAAAATTATCACTAATTTAAAAATATTTTTTCAAAAGCATTCAAAACATTTATTCGTTCCCTGTCCTCACCCTCCACAATTTCTGTCCCTTAAATTACTTCATTATCATATAATAATATTTCATTTCTATTTGAAATGAGTTGACAATAAAGGACTCGTGGAGATTCAGAATTGACCATTTTTCTATGGAGTAATACTAGATATCATATATTTATATTTACAAATTTATCTATATAATAATGTGATATGAGTGTTGAGTTTACTATCATTAAATGTGTAACAAATTAAAAATTGGCACATATCAAAAAATTGAAAATCTTAAACATTTTCCTTTTCTATGTCACCACTACCTCATTAAAACAGAATAATAAATATGGGAAATTTCATACCTAGTTATCACATTTGTGATTTTTTGTTATGATCTAGGGTAGTGTTAATTATGATTAATTATTGTGTTAATTATGATTCATTCTAATATGAGTTAAAATCTAATGTGTTTATTATTTTAGTTATAATTGTAAAAGTCTTTGATTATACCTTATGTGATATTTAATTATGATTAATTATATTTCTTTTATCCAATTATGACTGAAAATGATTTAATTGTGACATTTATCATAATTTCATATGCTACAAAGAATGTATATATTCTAGAATGACCATAGTGTAGTAAGCAAAAAATTTATACAAAATTTTCATATATAATAATATGATTCAATGTGCACCTTTCACTTTAAAAAATATATAAAATGAATTCATTTACAAAAATAACATTATCATATTATTTTTAAATCTCAAGCCAACTCATTTAACCAAATATAAGTAGGCTTTTTTTTTTTAAAAAAAAAAACAAAAAAAAAATTCGATGAATTATTAAATAAATTGAGCCTTTTAGCAAATGTTTGAATTGAGCCTTTTAAAAAATATATGAATTTAAGTGTTAAAATAAAGCATATGCATATTATCTTTTATATATATATATATATATATTTAGTTTATGAGTTAAATATTCACCTCATACCCTAAAACTATCAAATTGGGCAAACATGGAACCAGGGCCACTCCAAGTGTAAAAATAAAGTCATATTTCACCATCTATGTTCGAAATATATAAATTTTTTGCACATGAAAAAAAAAAAAAAAAAAAAAAAACCAGTAAAAACAAGTAAATAAATAACCAGTTAAAATTTTCTGATCTAGAACTTTCTAGCACGAAGAGAAACACCTTTGATGAATGTTAATTATGTGGTTATTCTAGAAACCAAGTCTTTTATGATTATGTATGTATTATTTTCTTGGTTGGATTTTGGAAAAATATAGAATGAATCACAATACTTTCAACTCCATGTTATGAAAACATTGGCAAAACAAATTAAATATGAGTAATGGTATATAAATTTATTTTTTTTTATTTATTTTTGCCATTTTACAAATTGATGTGCTAATAAATTATTTTTATAATTTAATTCTAGTGGGTTTCATTTCATAAAACATGGGTTTACTTTTGCAAGTCTTGTTAGTTTGTAAAAAATAAAAATAAAATTAAAAATTAAAAAAATCCTTATAAGAAAATTTTATTTGCAGGTTAAAAAAAAAAATTGTAATATTTATTAGTTTGTATGATATTATTATTTCCCATAAGTACATGTATAGGTGGCTTCCCTTCCTTGATGTGGAACATTTTTCATTGGTAACATGAAGAATCCTACTTCTCAAACAATATTACGGAGTTTTAAATCTTTGAAAAAAATAAAACGTTATTTGAAAAGTAGTAAAAAAAAAAAGTTAAATCAGTGAACCAAATTCATTTTAAGTACAATTTGAATCACTAATTTAAATTTACAGCACGTTTTAATTTTTTTTTTTTTTTTTTTTATATCACTTTTCACACTACTTCAAGCTCCCATTTTTTTTTTTTTTTGGGTGAATAAGCTCCCATTTTTTTTCAATCAAACAATGATCACTTTGGTTGTGTTTGGAGTATGAATTTCATTGAAATTTTAGAAAATGAAAGGGAAAAAATAAGTGAAATATAACTATATTTCATTCACATTTTATATATATTTTCTCTTTCTAATTCTAAATACTTACTTAAATTCATAATTCAAATACAATCTTAGAGGACAAAGAGAAGCTAATTTACCAGAATATTTAACATAGATACAAATGTAACAGATGCAACATATTTATAGATACAAATGTAATATGTGTATGTGAAGCAGTCAGATTAATTATGATAATTGCTAAGTTTAAATAGTTAGATCTCAAAGAAATACTACAACAAATTAGAATTGTAGAGACAAAAATTTAATAATAAAATCATTTTTTATAGACTAAATTTAATTGTCAATAGTGTCTTCTTTTTCTTTTTCTTTTTTTCCTTTTTTTATCAACAAAATTGGGCATATTAGTAATGAAGTACTATCTTTTTAGAAATAAATTTTTTGTTTTAAAAATAAAACTTTTTTACATCAAATTATTTTGTCCCTACGAATGAATTTATTATAAACATGTTCAAAATTGTCACTGAAAGTTATTTTTTTGTCTTTTTGAAATGACCTTTGAACAACAACTCTCGTCAAGACATGAATTAGTTTTCAAATATTTTTTGCAACTAAATGTTCACTTTTAAAAAACAAAAGACAGTTTAATTCCTAAAACACGTTGTAGTGATAGGGAAAATCGTAACATAGCTTTCAAAGAACTATATATTTTATATAACAGCATAAAAAATATGGGAGAGGCTTCCCTCTAATTGGGTTTCTCAATTGGAGAGTATTATTGGACCTCCGTGGACCTACTACGAAACTCTCATCATTGATCCGAATTGTATAATATATAAGATTCGTCGAGTACCTCATTTTTATAAAAAATCACTTTGATCAGATATCGATAGTCACTTGATCAAATCACATTTATATTAACAATTTATTTTAAATATCATACATACCGTTGACGCAAATATAATCTAATCAAGTGACTATCGATATTCGATCAACATAATTTTTTTATAAGGATAAAGTATTAGATAAGTACTATATATTTAACGGTTGGATTATCAATGCGGATTTTGTGATGGGCCAATGAGACTCAACAACATCCTCTAGTCCAATTTGGAACGAAGAGAACCCTTCCTCTTTTTTCTTTTTTCTTTTTTATCGGCAAAAAAGAAACTTTATTGATGTAATAGCAGGGTACAAGATACAAAACACAAAAACATCAATAAAGAGAGACGAGTACAAAAGTATCACAATGAGCTAAATCGTTCCAACGAAGTTGACACTAAAAAACTCATCCTATCATTTGCTAGCACTCGCCAAGTTGGTGAGCAACTAACGACAAAAAACAGAAACCCCTCAAAACATAACCAAGATTAACAGCTTTTGCTGAGCACAGCAGTCCAAAAATAACAGGAAAAAAGAGGGAGAACACATATCATTATCTTATCTGCAACAAATGAATAGAATAACTAGGTATATATGTATGCATTGGTGGGAGAGGAATACCTTGAAGCTTCCAAGGTGTTTCCATGGCCAGTCAGTGAGCACTCCAGGTTTAGAAGCCATACTTCCTCTTTCTCTCACTCCTCTTCCTTTATCTTCTACTCCAATATATTATATGTAGAGCTCTATAGAGCTTCACTCCAATAAATGTCCACACTTCCAGTTGCCAATTGTCATGAATGCATTCTTTGCACATATTTTCCAACACTTGTCCGGTAAACTTGGTGACTTTCTCACAGCTGTGACATAAGTAAATTAAGGATGGTTTGGGATGCTCTAAATAAGTATAATTTTTGACTTTTTATGAAATATGAGTTAGCTATGAGTTGGGTTTGAAGTGATGTGTTAAAGAGGTGATATGACTTAAATATGATAGTGACTTTTTGACTTTTTTAAATCATGCCAAATAAGGCCTTAATCTTATCCTCACAATGAAAATATACATACATACATACATACATACATACATATATATATATATATATATAAGAATCGCTTAATTACTTGACATTCGTTTTTTCTTTTTAATTTTATCATTTTGAATTCACTTAGGAAATGAATTGACTTTTTGGTTATTTTAACCTGGGGTTAAAAAGTTTCATTTGTAATAGGGTTTTTTTGGCTTTTTTGACCCTTTGTGAAAGAAAGAATGTAATAATTATGGATTGGGTGTAACATTTTGTCTTAATAGACTAAAAAGTTTATTTTGTCTTTTTGTGGCTAAAATAGTCTCAAACCCAACCCAACCCAAGTTGCCAAACGAAGGCTTTATTTTGAATAATTTACTAATGGTTGCTTATAAGTTGAGTGAAGGTTTTTTCATAATTACGCAAATATTTTTGATCAATTATGTAACATGTTTTTTCGTAATTACGCAAACATTCTTGGTCAAATTATGCAACAGATTTTTTCATAATTTCATAAATATTCTTAGTCAATTATAAAGAGTGCTGCTATTAGCACCTCATAAATTATTTTGGACCCCCCAATTTTTAACTTTCTTTGATTACAATAATAACCTCAAATAAAAGTACTAAAAATGATATCATTAATTTTGGAATACTCCATCTCACAATTAAACCTACACACCCACTACATCATGAATTAGGGTTTATGAGAGCACCCACCTCCATCACCACCCATCCATCTTCCCCAAATCCCATCTTCAAAACCTACCCACTTTCAAAACCTTGAAAACTCTTTGGCGGCAATATTCCGGCGATAATAGTGACAACCATTTGACTACCTACACTTCTCCGACAATGGCAATATTCCGCCAGTAACAATGGCAACCCTTTGGCGGAATACAGGCCCAAACATTACTTATTTGTTCGGGATGGCATTCCCGAACAAATAAGTAATGTTCGAGAATGCAGGTTCGAATATGAAAATTTCTTAACATATTGAATGATCAAAATTGTTAACACTTATAGAAGTTTTCATTTTATCAAGGTCGTGAATACAGGCCCAAACATTACTTATTTGTTCAAGAAGGCATTCCCGAACAAATAAGTAATGTTCGGTAATGCAAGTCCGAACATAGAAATTTCTAAACACATTGATCGATCAAAATTGTTAACGCTTGTAGAAATTTTTATTTTTCAAGCTTGTGAATACAGGCCCGAACATTACTTATTTGTTTGGGAAGGCATTCCCGAACAAATAAGTAATGTTCGGAATACAAGTCCGAACATGAAAATTTCTTGATACATTGAATAGTCAAAATTTTTAACATTTGTAGAAGTTATCGAACGTAGTCCAAATCTATTATTAGGTTCAAAGGTTATTCCTTCATTATATAGCTTTGATAATATTGATGCGTAGTTCTTTGCTGAACTCACAATTTTATAATATTTACCAACAAAACCAACTAAACCAATTATTATAATTTTTTTTCTGCAAGAGAAAAAATTATTACGAGAAAACTAAAAAATTATGTATATATATATAGAGCGTACCAATTGTGACAATAGTGGATGAGGTAGCAGAGACAATAATCACATTGTTTCTTCTTTTTCTTTGTGAGTTTTGTTAGGTTTTTTGGAAGAGGGGTTTTTTTTTGGAAGTGTGGGGTGTGCATTCAATGGATTGAATGTTTTCACAATGATAGTTTTGGTATTATTTTGGGGGGAAGAAATTTTGAGGGTTTCAAAATTTATAAGTGAGTGTCCAAAGAAATGGAAGATTCAAAATAATTTATGGGGTGCTAATAGCACCACTCATTATAAAACAAGTTTTCTGGTAATTACGCAAATATTCTTAGTCAATTATGAAATATAAATCTTTTATTTTTTAACAAATTACAAATACACTTAAAAAATTTGTTTAAAATATAAATTGGTCCTATAATATCAGAAATTACAATTATCGTTTATTATCAATTTTAATTTAACACAATACTAAGGGGGAAAAAAACTATTCTCCTATGTAATAATAAATTATCAAAATTATTTATTAAAAAATATTTCTCATATCATTAAAAACTGTTAATTGACTTAATAATTTATTTATTAACAAAATGGTTAACTGAAAAATATTTTTCATATCATTAAAAATTGTTAATTTACTTAACGATTTATTATTAATAAAATTGATCATCTGTTATGCGAGTATGCTTTATGTATTAATAAAATTGATCATTTGTATATATATATATATTTTATTTATTTATTTATTAGTTCAGTGAATTATCTTAATAGTTTTTTTAGATGAAAGAATTATCATAGTATTTATTTATATTTATCTATTGAGAAAAGGTACACACCATAATTTTTATTTTAAATTCGGAAAAAATGTTAAATATTCTAAATTCACCCCAAATAATATGGTAATAGAATTTGAATCTACATCATTGGGTGTATAACAAATCAAAAAATGATACATATCATATTACATAATTCTACTATATATCTAATGATTTATTCTATTCAATTTAATAGAACAATATTTTAATTTTTAAAAAATTATCAAAATAAAAAACTTAAATATATTGTAATAATAGTTCATGCCTTGCACGGGCCTTCTTAAGCTAGTGTGTGTGTGTGTATATATATATATATATTACACATTCAAAAGAAAATTGTAGAAAAACTAGAAACATATCAAGCTTCGAGAGTCAAAACACACTACAAAAAATTAAGGTTTTAAAAATTAAAATTTAGGGACAAAATTATTTTTTAGGAACCAAATATTTTTGTTGCAAAAAATGTCATTATTATATTTTTAACAACAAAAATTAGACATTAGCGATGAATTATTATCCTTTTAGAACCAAATTTTTTGTCACAAAAAATAAACTATTTTGAGATCAAATTATTTTGTTTCTAAAAGTCTATTTATTAATAACATTTTTAAAATTTTGTCGCTAAAAACCTTATTTTTGACTTTTCAATATAATCTTTTAGCGACTATCTTCACGACGATAGAAATTTGTCTATAAATATCTTTTACAATAAAATTTTCATCATGTTATAGTGACAATTGTACAAATTTTAATGACACATTTATTATACTAGGATTGGGTTGTTGAATAGTGGGTTGTGGTAGCAGTGGCACCTAATTCATTTAAGTGTCGTCATTTCCGGTAAACCAAAGAATGAAAAAACACAAAAAACATGTAATAATGTCACTATGTGGGTGTTTGGAAAGCTAGCTATTTTAATAGATTATTTTAAGTTGACTATTTTAATAAATTAAAATAGTTGTGTTTGGGAAGAAAATTGACTTTTCGAGACGATCTTTTAACGATTATTTTCACGACAATAAAAATTAGTCCATAAATATTTTTTACAATAAAATTTTCATCATGTTGTAGTGACAATTGTACAAATTTTGAAGGCTACATTTATTATACATACTGTTACTGGGATTGGGTTGTTGAATAGTGGTTTGTGGTAGCAATGGCACCGGATTGAGTGTGCAGCCGAAGGAGAGAGAGGGAGTGCAAGCCGAGAGGGGGAGAGAGTTTAATCAGCAAAGAGAAACCCGAGAGAGAGAGAGAGTTTAATCAACAAAGAGAAAGCCGAGAGAGAAAGAGAAAAGAGGAGAGGGAAAAAAAAAAGAAAGAGATTAGGGTTTTATTTTGGAGGTTTTATTAATTCTTCAAGTAATTTTTTTATGTTCAAAAAAATATTGTAAGTGCAAAATCTACTTTTCTGGGTTTATGTTTATTTTGTTATTATTATTTATTTATTTTTATTTATTTGATGTTGGTTTGATATTGTATTTACATGAAGATGATGGATTGATTTTAATTATTTTGATTAGTTGTATATGCCAGGTTTAGGATTTTTATATGTATTTATTTTACAGTTGTAATCACACTCATGGATATAAGAAATTAAAATAAACTTAGAACCCATAGATAAATTCCGAATACTCAATCATGACTCTATGGATTGTTGTTTTATTTTAGTGTTGGTGAGAAAGAGTGTATAAAAAATAAAAATAAAAAAAATGTGAGGTTTATGAGATTTATTTGAATGCCTTAGGCTTGACATTGTTTTTTTTTTTTTTTTTTTTTTTTTTTTTTTTTTTTTTGATCAGCAAAGAAAAATTTCATTAACAGCATGAAATTAAAGGTACAGGAAGACGGCATGCATCGAGAGAGATTCGGAAGTATAACAATACCCCTACTACTGCTACTCGCACCCATATAATCAACCCCTAAGCCTCTCGATTTTTTAAATTAAAAAGTTAAGAAGCACTTAACTAGAAAATCAAAATACAAGAGTCCCCACATAATCAACCCACCAAACCACTCAAACCAACCTAAAAAACTAAACCCACAACCAAACTAAACAAAACTAACTACACCAACAAAAAACAAGACAAGACCCACTCCTCTGCAGACATCACCCACCGAAGAGTCCCCACATTGTTATGTTTGTTCACATGAATAGATGAGAGATTGTATATATATATTGTGACTTCGTTCTCAAGAGTAGACAAGTGCTTTGATTTA
Organism: Camellia lanceoleosa; assembly: GCA_025200525.1. NCBI lineage: Eukaryota > Viridiplantae > Streptophyta > Magnoliopsida > Ericales > Theaceae > Camellia > Camellia lanceoleosa. The sequence goes on from CM045760.1 coordinate 55,556,666, forward strand.
CGTACCTACATATATGCTAACCGTCCGGAGAGTGTGGGTTAAACTCATGACGATATCCCCATGCAAGTTTGGCTTCGGAGCAGTGTTAGGTATACGGGAGATATATGGGAAATATGTGTCGGCCAGAAGTGAAGGGCCGAAGTGGTGGAATTAAAGTAAAAAAAAATTAAATATGAACTTATTAATATAGTTTGAATTGTATTGATTTGTACATTTTGGAAAATAGAAAACGACCTCGTTAAATTACGATATTTGAGCAGAGGTATGTATACGTAATTTTAGTCAACTTTTGTATTTTAACTTTGTACTAAAAAGATCGATTAGAACTTGTAATCGAATGATCTTAGTTACAATAATTTTTATTTATTTTCGCAATGTAGATTTTAGATATTGTTTTAACCCACAAAACGAGCTCATTTTTATTGATTTCGCTTAAAATGAAGTAAAATATTATTCTGAATACTTTTCGTGTTTTGAACTTTTTCGAAAAAAATCATCTTACAGCAGTTTCTTTTCATTTTCAGTTTCAAATTTTTCGATCGAATTTTGTCTAGGTTCTTCTATTAAGTTTTTCTCTCAACTTGTTCACTTTCTACTAAATTCGTCCACGTTGTCTTTTAAGAAATTTGATACTGTACAACTTTTTTTCTTTGAGTTTTGGTCAATTCGAATGATTTAAGCATGAAATAGTGCGTTTTTATACTTCTTCAGCAATTTACTTATGATTAAATTATACTAACTTTATTTTTTTGCAGAATGGTGGGTTTTACTAACTTTTTTATGTTGGGATGACCCACCATATTTTTTTATGTTTATTTGTTTATTTTATACTCAATTTATATTTAGTTGTGTATGGGCAAAAAACTAAATGCTATCATATCTCAGGAAACTACCCCTTCGTCTCGGTGCGAGTGGAACTACTTGTCTTGTCCCGTAATAAAAATTAAATGTACTTTTACTTGTGTCTGGTGGACATATGGGTGTCAAATGTTTGTATTCATACCAATATACTTATATACTGACTCGTTTTATCTCTTAGCATCTTGGGTACATTCTATTTGAGCGCAACTGAGTTTCCTTTACAGAATTAGTTAGGGTTACGGTGGTGATATAGAATAACTATAGTTGTTAAACATGTTTTTCAGACTTCTTTTGTTTTATGGAGTTTAGAGTTGATATTAGTTTATTTATTTATTTATTTATGACGTTAGTAGTTTGACAATTTGGCATTGTGCATTATTTTTTAACTTTACATTATTTAAATTGTTTTGACGAGTTATTGCTACTTTAATATTTGAGGTATTGGATAGTTACGAATCTATGATGGATAACTTGGTTGGTGTTTATTACTTTTTTTTATCCCTTTTATTTATTTATTTTTTAAGCATTGAGATTTACTTAAACCTTATGGCGATGAAAATGTTTAGATTTTGTTTCACCTCTAGGATTTGGATGATAGAATATTAATTGGGGTTTAGTCCTAATTTAATATTTAATTATCCAAATTTTGGGGCGTGACAACCCCCCTCAAACTCTTGAAGGTTTGAGCTAAATCTTATAGACAAGTTGGATTTTTGGTGTGTTTTTAGAGAGAATGGAGAGAATAAATGGATATAGAAAGAGAGAGGAGAGAGAGAAAAAAAAAAGAAAATCTAAGCCAAAAACACTCTTGGCATTAGTTTTGAGGAAAAGAGCGCTAAAATCAAGACAGACGCATTGAAATCTGCCTGAGCGGTTTGAATTTCGCACAAACGGAATTCCCAATCCGTACAAGCAGAAATTTCAACCTCAAGGGCGGATTGCTCCAGAGAGCTACCTAGAAAATACCACCAAAATCTGATTGAGTGGGACCCAAAATTTGCTCAAGCGATTTTTTTCCCAGAAAACACTGAAAATTTTGAAAAACTCTGTAAGGATCCGCTCTGGCAAATTCCAATTTCACATGAGCGGTTTTGCCCAAAAACTCAAAAAATGATTTTGCAAACCAAGGCAAGTTCCAATGCCCAAAACTCAAAATTTTCAACTTGGAAAGTTAAAAGAGGTTAAGTAAGAGTAGAAAGAAATTTCAATGACTCGAAACAATGAACAAAACACCAAAAGAAGTGCGTACTACTCAACTACAAAATACTATTCAAGCCCCAAAACTCGGGATATCACATGTTATGTCTATAAGGACAAGCATCTGTGAAATGACCAAACTAACCCTTCCTCTCTTCATTGAATTCACGCTTATTATCTAATAAAAGCAAACCCATTTATCCGTTAAAATCAAACCCACTTTCTCTCTCTATCTCTCCAATAAGTTGACAAATCTCTCCATTTCTCTCTCTCTCTCTCTCTCTCTCTCTCTCTCTCTCTCTCTCACACACTCACTCTCAAAACGTTATCTGATCTCTCACATCTTCTTTAGGCAGTGATCGAATCCACCGCCATCGCCTCTTGCACGGTGTCATTGACCAATTTCTGCTCTTGGTGATGTACAGCATGTCGGAGTTATCGCAAATGGTGTTGCGGCTCAGATGGCGTCAACCATTAGTTTAGAGAGAGTGAGAGAGAGAAAAAAAAGAAAAAAAAGAAAAGAGAAGCAACCCAAGCTTCGCTACTTATTTTCTCCTTCTAACCCAAAAGCTATAGGAGACTTGAACTATCCTCTCTCATTTTCTTCCAATAAATTATGGTCACAACTCTTTGGAGCTCTTTATTTTGGACAACACCGAAGAAGCTATTTTCATGGGGTTTGCTAGGCCTCAACGTCGTTGTCAAAATCAGTCACCGTCAATCATCTCCAACTTTGATCTGAAGGCGGTGTTTTCAAATACATGATCTCGTGGCCGGTGTGATGGTGATGAGGTCTCTCCTCTGCCAATCTCCCTCATCCATCTCAGATCTTTCTTCTTCTTCTTCTTCTTCTTCTTCTTCTTCTTCTTCTTCTTCTTCTTCTTCTTCTTCAAATTTGAGCTCAGATCTATTGAGGCTCAAACCTGTTCCACTACCAATTCAAATCATCGATTCCATCATGGCCTTGACTTGGATTCTGAAATCATTGAGTTCAGTTTGTTTGTGTTTGTTTTAAACAGATAAAAATGAAAAATGAAAAATAAAAAAGAGAGTTGATTTGTTTATGTTTGTGTTTGATATGTTTATGTTTGATTTAAATAGATAAAAGATGTGTTGATCTGTTTATGTTTGATAATACTCTTCTTTCAATTTATCTTCTTTTGATTTTTCATTCAAGGAGATTGCAACAAATAGTTGTAATTTTGAAGAGTTTGTTGTTGTTGTTGTTGTTGTTAATTTTTTTGTTGTTATTGTTTGTTGATGTTGATGAACAAGATTACAACAGAAAGTTGTTGATTTTTTGTGGTGGTGGTTGTTGTTGAGTTTTTGTTGTTTGTTGATAATGAAAGAAATTGCAGCAGAGAGGAAGAGAAAAGAAAGTTTTGAACAAATAGAACAAAAACTGACAGATAATCAAATTTGGTCACATATTTGAACATATAAGGGAAGAAATTAAACAAATAGTTACAAAATTTGAACATATAATAAATTTGGGTAGAAAATTTTTGGCATATAGGGTAAAAAAAAAAATGAATAGGTAGGAAAAAAATTAAACAAATAAGAAAATTTTTGAACAGAGAGGGAAAATTTTTGAACAGATAGGAAAATAATTTGAACAAATAGTCAACAAAAGTCAACAAATAAATTAAGGGATAAAATTGAAAATAAAATGTCTTTCAAAACAACAAAATGACTTCTCACCAAATTATTTCACAAAAGGTGGACCTCTCACCAATAAAAAATATCAACTGAACGTAATGCCTTGTATCCTCCTCAGCTTGAACTTTTCAACAATTAATTCTATTTTTAAATCTCATCTGCATCATTCTCCTCCGCTTAAAAAAAAAACTCATCCTTGAGTGTCCATAACTTGAAACAATTTAACCCATCTGCATCCCTCTCGTATTTAAGATTTATTTTCTCAAACCTAAATTTCAAAATATGTCTTTCCAAATTAAAGAAATAATTTTCTTAAATGAATTTCTTCCATCTTCACATAAACACAAATTTAAATAGACAAACATTGTTTTTCCTCTTCAAATGAGAAATGTTTGGAACCTCTTTTTTTGGGGTTCCATGACCTCCCTAATTTCATCTTGGCCCTTGATGTGTGTGTGGGGTCCACTCATGTTATGTGGGCCCCATATTATAAATGGTTGGGATGAGAGTGGATTTTTGGGGGTCATATATATATGGGGGTCTCTATCACAATTGTTAAAGATATTATATATTTTAGAATTAAAATGTAGTTAGGAATATTTAATTTAGTAAAGAATAGTATAGATTTATTAGTTTCTTAATTTGATTTGATACAATTTTCCTATTCTATTAATTTTTATTTTATTTCCTGTTTCATTAGTTTCTTGTTCTCCAAAAAGTATATTTATTATGGGAGATGTTATAATGTGCACCCTCAAAAAGGTACATATGATGTGCCTTTCATAACTTTTTCACAAAATTTCATAACTTAAACCCAAAATGTCATAACTTTTTCACTATAAATATCATAACTTTTTTTATTGAAAAATGTCATAACAAAATCTCAAAGTGTCATGACGAAAATCACAAAATGTCATAACATTATCATTCTTAACTTTAAGGTGTGCATCATAAATTCACTATTTATAACTTTACTACAAAATATCATCACAAACAATCATAACATTCATCATAAAAAAACATAACTTTTTCACAATGTGTACCATTTGAAAGAGTGCACATTGTAAATTTCTCCATTTATTATATATAAGATTGTAAGTTTTAGGGCTATTCAATTTAAATTATATTTGATTAATAAAATTCGAGAGTTTTTTCAATATTGTTTGTTTTTAGAGAGAGTATTTCTAGTTCAGATTTGTTCGTGGTTCAATTTTATTGTTTGCTATTTTTTCTGATACGCTTATTTGCATTAATTGGTATTAGAGCATAGACTCAATTCTAACCATGGCACGACAAAGAGTACGTGGTGGTTAATATGATGTTGTTGAAGAGAGATATATCAAAGATAGTGTGGCATGAGATACCTAAATAGAGGAGTGATTTCAACGTTGAGAGCACCTTGAAAGAATGCTTCCAACTTTGTTGAGTGTTTTGAGGACATGGATGTTAGAAATCGACCTCGCAACCATCAACCAAAGCCATGATTTGTGGAGGAGGAGGATGTATATGATATCAAGGATGACGATGACAACCCGTTTGGTGCATATAGACCACAAAGAAGGATACGTATCGGATATGGGCCGGTATACCGGTGACAATGAAATTCGCATCCGTAGCGGCCGATTCCCGATACGTATTGGCCTGAATCTAATACGTGAGCGATACTGTTCCGATACACGTATTCTATCGCCAATACGACTGAAAATGGAGCAGAGAACCTCCTGGAAAAGCAAAAATAATTGAGCAAAGCACCTGCAAAAGCAAAAAAATCGAGCAAAGCACCTGCAAAAACAAAAGCAAATGTAGAAAATGAAAGGAACAGATTCACGGACTCAAACCTTTCACTTCAAATTTTTTGTCTTCTTCAAGCAATACATAGAACAGACTCACGGACCACCATAAATTTGTAACAACCCCTAAAGAAAAACCCTCAATCGAACCAAACCCAAATCCATCTCCGAGGGGCATCGATCTTGTAAAGTGTTGCAAGGAGAAGCATCGAGTCGAACCCAAACCCATCACCGCTTTCAAGCTTCTTCGTTGATGGTGTGTTCTCTCATGCTCTATTTATATATTTGTCATGCTCTGTTTTTTTCTTTTCGCTGAATAAGTCTGTTTGCTTGTTAAGTTGTTGTGTTTGATTTTATATATATATACATATATATATTTTTGCCTTTTCTGGTTGCTCTGTGGTTATTTATTATTTATATTATGGTATGGGATGGGACTGGGATATATTTTAATATATATTTATGATTGTTCAAATATTTATATACATTGTTTTTATTTTCCTTTTTTTTTTTCTGTTTTGTAGTTGATTTAAGCCATTGTTGTGTGGTTATATTATGGTATGGGATGAGAGATATTTTAATATATATATATATATATTTATGATTGTACAAATACTTATATATATTGTTTTTTTTTTTTTTTCCTTTTTTCTGTTTTGTAGTTGATTTAAGCCATTGTTCTGTGGTTATATTATGGTATGGGATGGGAGATATTTTAATATATATATATATATATATTTATCATTGTTCAAATATTTATATATATTGTTTTTTTTTTCCCCTTTGTAGACAGGCCTGCGGGGGGACCTCGCTACAGCTTGGACTCGGTTTTCGTCACGATTCTTAATCTTGAACCAAAGAGTCCAAATCCGGCAAATCGTTTTGAGAAAACTTTTTTTTTTTTTGAAAGAAGTGCCAAACATGGACTGCTTTGACAGATACAGAGTCGCCACCTAAATATTTTATTTTTGGGAAATTTAGGAAACCCTGACTCATTGCCTAAGGCCACATGTCCGTCATCACCAAAGTTGCCTCGACTCGGGAACTTGGGTACGATTGGGGAAGGTCACTTCGTGAGCACCCCCGCTCGCCCGGTCAAAGACCGGCCTCTATTAACCATGATATCTATTTTTGAAAACATTGTGTGTTCTTATTCCGGTTATTTAGCCTAGGTTACTATGTGATGCGCACAGCATATAAGTATAGACTGGGTCGCCTGAATTGGAAAAAAACATTTCATGTCTGTTTGTTTGAAAATGGTTTGATGGTGCTACCCGCAGGTAGGCTAAGACGTGGATTTGCCACCCTCGGGTGGGCTTAGAAAAACATGATTTTGCCACTATCTAGTGGGCTTAAAACATACATTTGATGAACTATTCCAATTCAAATAACCAAACCTTCACCCACAGGCATTCAGACAGCTATATCACATAAGCATATAGCCTCATGGTAAGCATGCTATTCATGGCAGTCACTCACACGCATGCAAGGATGCTAAAACATAAAACTCACCGAGTACTCCAAGCCAAAACAAAAACTGATTAGAAATCATGTATGATCCTAAATATACAGAAATGCCTAATGCAACACATGCAAAAATGCAACTATAGCAGGCTCGGCTATTCTAAACATGGCATATGAGATGTAACAGCTATCAAGTATTCAATTTGGAATTGAAATACAAATGCAGTTAGTATGATGCGCCGAGCCCGGTGCATGCAAAACAGATGAATGAATGCAAACATGCTATCGTACTGTATGCTAATTGAAACATGCCCTAATCTAACTATCATAAGCAGGTAAATAAAAAGGAAGAAAGACGTGGGGTTGGAAGACATACATCACACACACACACACACACACACACACACACACACACACACACACACACACACTTATTACAATTATGCCCTCGCGCAGAGGGTCCGAATGAATATATAGTCCCGAATAAAAGAATATTACAGTCCAAATAATACAGTCCAAAATGTGTACAAATTCCTAATTAATTTACAAATTAACTAAGAAAATAATAAACTGGCATGCAAGCCGTGGGCGCCTTGATTCGATGAATGATGTATGTTTAGGTCGCTTTGGCGAAATCCTTTACCGATGCCCCAATTAGCCTCTGTTTTGCAATTGTTCTTGGAAAGCGCGCCAAGCCTCAGAAGACTGCTGTTTCTTGATTTTGCTGCAACAGAGAGCAGGAAAGGGGCATAGCAATGTATTTTCACAAATGTATGCATGCCTCGATCCTCGTGCCACTAATCACGCATTTCGATGCATGATGGCCGAGGAATTGAATTGCACTACTCAATACAGAATGAATGCACATGAAAACTCAACAAAACCTAACTCCATCATGGATGATCCGGAGTGTTGGTGACTGGGGAATTGAGACACGTTTCGTCACTCGGAGTACGAAACGCACCTCGTTTCCCGTGCCCGGGCTAACTCTTATCCCGAACACAATGCAATATGCATGATATGCATGAAATGCAACTAAGATACATCCTAACATGCAACATGCTATGGAATGGCATACACAATGCACGAGATAACATGGCATACACAATGCGCTAACATACATCCTAGCATACAAAATGCTATGGAATGAAACGGCATACATAATGCAATATGGACTTACACTAACAAAAGTAGACCTCAGCCACACTCACATAAGAGGCCATTAGATGAAAATGAGACACTCGAGATGCGTGCACACGTGCACGCAAATCGAGGACCGAACCTACGGCACGGAATGCCACTATAACATGACATGGCAAAACATGAAAAATGGCATACTAGCATGCAAATTCCAGAGGCAAAATGAGATGCAAAACAGCTCCGAAACATGGCGAAATGACACCCGATGCATGGAATAGGTCCTGAAACATGAAATTTGGCGCATGAAATGGCCTATAGCTACGCAATGCATGCATAATTTGAACATGAAGTGTAAATACAGAAGCAAGGAAGCCCCAAAACAAGCACGTTTACAGTTTAAAGCAAGGCCAAACAGTGGGCACAAATGGGGCAGAACTAGCATGTAAAAAAACAGCCCTAAAAGCAAAATAATGAAGCAAGTGCAAGCTGCTGTCCCCAAACAGAGAAGGGGCCTTCTACAATATTGAAGAAGGGCCAAAAATATGATATTTTACAGTTTATAACAAACCCCCAAAACAGATACAAGTATGCTCAAAATGCAATGCCAAATAAGGGCCAAAATGGAGATAAAGAAGCAACTGATACATGCTGGTCCTAAACAGGTAAGGGCCCTTCAACAATGTTGAAGCGGGGCCCAAAATATGACTTTTTACAGTTAATGGCCGAGCCCAAAACAGTGTAAAACTATGCTCAAAATGCAATGCAAGATATGGCCTAAAAGAGAGGCTACAACACAAAGTATACAAATGATGCTCCAAACAGTAATAGACCCTTAATAAAACATGGAGAGGGGGTCAAAAAAAGGCCATTTTCAGTTCGGACCAAAGTCCAAAAACAGAAGCTCAAAGGGCTAATGAATCATGCAAAAATGGGGCTAAAACATGGATATAAAATAAAGTAGCACATGGAGGACTCAAATAGTGATGAGCCCTTCAACAATGTTGAAGAAGGGCTCAAAATAAGCTACTTCACAGTTTATAATATGCCTCAAAACAGTTTACATATAGGCCAAAAACAACATGCAAGGAAATGGCCTATAAGAGGGATAATGAAGTAAGTATCAAATGGGGGCCTCAAACAGTGAGAGGCCCTTAATGAAAGATGGAATAAAGCTCAAAAAATTTCCACTTTCAGTTATGGCCGGAGCTCAAAAGTATAAGCAAGAAGGGCTAAGAAATAGTGCAAAAATGAGCTCAAAAGAGGGAGAAAGCAACTCACTCTTGTAGACCAACTCTTTGCTGCCTCTTGGACCAAGAAATGCTGCCTCTTAGCCTCTGAGAAGACCCTCCTAGCTGCTGGAATGGAGTGGTGGTGTGGTGCTAGGTAGTGGTGAAGAAATGGTGTAGGAACTTGGATGTTTGAAGCTTGGAAGTATAGAGATAGGGGGAGGGGTGTAATGCAAGCTTGAAGCAAATTTTTCCAACCCCAAAACCAGACCTGGGGTGCTGGTTATGTAGTCCAAAGAGGGGAAAAAAAAGGGAGGGAAATCACTCCAAGTTTCCCTCCAAAAATTGCCCCCCCGAATACAGAATCTGGGGGGGGGGAATAAAGTGCATATCTGTGATGTGCCAGGTGTAAGGAGGCTGGCCGGCTGGTTATTGAGGTTGCAGGTGGCCGGTCGGCCCTCCCCATGGCCGGCCGGCCAAGGGTCAAAAGGGCCAAGTCAAATTAATGGCCGGCCACCACAGATTGGTGGCCTCCCATGTGTCCTTAACACAACCTTGTGGTTAAAAATTGGCAACTGTGAACCAGGAGAGAGAACAACCCACTTTTCAAAGGGGTTCAAAAGGGTCAAATGGAATTACTGGCCGGACACCACATATTGGTGGCCTCCCAGACGTGTACATCACAAATATGGGGGTTAGGGTTGAGGAAAGTGGCCCTAGGGTGGTCAACATTGGCTTTGAAGTGAGAAAAATGGGCGTCGGAGGGTGATAATGGAATATAACTGGTTGCTGGAACAATTACTGGCCTCCCACCCTTCTACGACCTTCCTGGTGATGAAACAGAGGTCCCTGCCAAAAATGAACGAATACCGATGCAAAATGAAGGTTCGAGGGCCGAAACGCGCAGTTCGAGGCCCCAAAAACCGACTGTTAGGCACCAGGAGTGGTGTTCGACCACGAAGTTGGTCTCTCGGACCACAGTGTCCCTTTAAAGGGAGGAAATAAGATGTATGCCAAGAATCGGGGCAAACAGAGGTGGTTAGACGGTCCCGAATCGAGGCACACGGCCTGATGGCTCCGAAAACCGGGAACTGGGCTCCGAAATGGGCAAAATGGCCTACGACCACGAAATGTAGCCCACGGCCACTGAGAGATAGTCTACGAGACCTCTCCCTTCCTTTGGGAAGAGAAACAGAGAAAACCGAGTCTGGTTCGCAAACCGAGGCAAGGCACAGAAAAGCCCGGAAGTTCGGAGGCAGGGCTCACGGCCGAGACTCTAAAACTTCTGAACGAGCACAATATGCAACATCACCGACCGCTCAATCGGTGACGTCTGAGTCTTAAGGTCGGTCAAAAATAGGGTGTCTACACCCTTTTTTCTGTTTCGTAGTTGATTTAAGCCACTGTTCTATGGTTATATTATGGTATGTTGGGCATACCTCCTTATTGGAGTATGTGACCTAATTGGTTTACTAAAAGAGTTTAATTTGGTTTAGGTATAATATATTTTAATATATTATATCTAATTTGTGAAAACTCAATTCAATTTGAATACAACTATGGTTTGATAAAAAAAAAGCCCACAAATTTAGCATATATATATTGGTATTGTTTATGTTCTTTGGGGTGATACACTGCGGCAGCCAACATAGATTTGGGAGCCAACATTGATTCTTGGGTGCATAAGTTCAATTGATCCATTGTTGTTGTGCATCATTGGTTAGTGGGTGAAATTGATTTGGTTCGTTATTTTGGGTCTTCTTCAACTCTGATTATGAAGATTTTGGTTCATCTATTTGGTGAGGTCTTTTCTCTTGTTTATTTGTGATTATTTGGAATTCACCTAAGGGTGGTTTTGAGAGACCATTCGTGTCTCGTTTGTAATCATTTGGAAACTATTTAGTTGATAGTAGAATCAGATTTCGATCCCGTGGACGTACCTCACATTGAGGGAACCACGTAAAAATTCTTGTGTTGCTTTTGATTTAATTTTTCCGTATTAGTTTTTATTCCCATTGATTGATTTACTTGTGGGGAATTATAGATTTTCCCTAACAACTGGTATAAGAGCTTACGGTTTATTTGAGTTTATTTATTTGTGTAAATCAATGAAGGGGAATGTGTATCGTATGTCTAGCTTCAATGGAAGCAATTGGGTAACCTGAAAAACTAAAATAGAGGACTTATTATTTTGTAAAGATTTGTATGGGCCAATTGAGGGTGATAGTGGCAAACCTGATGATATGAAAGACGACGAATGGAAGAGGCTTAATCGAAAAGCCGTTGGTGTTATCCGTCAATGGATTGATGACAGTGTATTTCATTATGTTGCTGTTGAAACTTCAGCACATGATTTATGGAAAAAATTAGAAGGCCTTTATGATAGAAAATCAGCCACAAATAAAGCCTTTCTGTTTCGTAAGTTGGTTAATTTAAAATATAAAGATGGTAGCCCTATTCCAAAACATCTGAATGAAATAAAGAGTATTGTTAACCAACTTGCTTCTATGAAAATTATTTTTGATGATGAGTTGCAGGCTTTGATGCTACTTAGTTCTTTGCCCGAAAGTTGGGAGACTTTGGTTGTGACGGTTAGTAATTCGGCACCTGATAAAGTTGTCACAATGGGCCAAGTCACGAGTAGCTTGTTGAATGAAGAAACTAAAAGAAAATCAGCAGGTTCCTTTCATTCAGAAGCATTTGTTGTGAGAGGCCGAAGCAAAACAAGAGGGAGAAGTAAAACTCCTCATAGTCGTAATCAAAGTCGTGATAAATCAAAGATGGTTCTTTTTCAAAGAAAGACATTGAGTGTTATTATTGCCATAAGAAAGGGCACATCAAGCGAGAATGCCGAAAGCTCAAGAACAAGGAGAAAAGGCGTGACAAAAGTGTGGATAAGAAGTAAGAAGACACAACGGCAATTACTACCGATGATCTCATGGTCGTTTATGAAGATGATTGTATCAATTTTGTGAGCCAATGGAGCAATTGAGTGATTGATTCCGGTGCTTCTTTTCATGTGACTTCTCGAGTTGAGTTCTTCACTACCTACACCGAAGGAGATTATGGTTCTATTCGAATGGGTAATGAAGGTTTGTCCAAGATTATCGGCATGGGTGATGTTTGCTTGGAAACAAATTTGGGCTGCAAGTTGTTGCTTAAAGATGTGAGGTATGTACCCGACATTCGACTCAATTTGATCTCTACTAGGAAGCTAGATGGTGAAGGCTTCAATAACAAATTTGGTGATGGAATATGGAAGCTCACAAAGGGTTCTTTGGTGGTGGCTAAGTGCAAGAAGACTCATACACTTTATTCGATGCAAGGAAAAATTTGTAAAGGTGTTGTCAATGCACTTGAAGATGATACTTCTACCGAATTGTGGCACAAACGGCTTGGCCACATGAGTGAAAAGGGGCTGCAAGTATTGTTCAAGAAAGAGCTTTTACCCGGTTTGAAAGGTACACATCTTAAAACTTGTGTTCATTGTTTGGCGGGTAAACAACATAGAGTTTCTTTTCATAAAAATGTTACTTCTAGAAAAGAAAATGTGTTGGAGTTGATTCATTCGGATGTTTGTGGTCCTTTAAAAGTTAGAACACATAGTGGTGCACTTTATTTTGTTACTTTCATTGATGATTATTCAAGGAAAGTTTGGGCTTTTCTACTAAAAACTAAAGATCAAGTTCTAGAAGTATTTAAGCATTTTCAGGCCATGGTTGAAAGAGAAACAGGGCAGAAATTGAAGTGCATCCGATTAGACAATGGTGGTGAATACATTAGGCCATTTGATGAGTATTGTCGCAGCCAAGGTATTCGGCATCCAAAGACAGTTAAGAAAACTTCTCAACAAAATGGAGTTGTCAAGAGGATGAACCGCACCATTGTGGAAAGAACAAGGTGTTTGCTTTCACAAGCTAAATTGCTAAGATCCTTTTGGGATGAGGCAATGAAGATAGCGGTTGACGTAATCAATTTGTCTCATTCCTATCCTTTGAATGGTGATGTTCTAGAAAGAGTTTGGATCGGTAAAGATGTATCTTATGAGCACTTGAGAGTGTTTGGTTGCCGAACTTTTGTTCACATTCCAAAACATGAGAGGTCCAAGCTTGATAGCAAGTCAAGACAATGTATTTTTCTTGGCTATGGGCGTGATGAATTCGGGTATAGATTGTGGGATCCAGTCGACAAGAAAATCATTCGAAGCTGTGATGATGTGTTTCTTGAAGACCAAACAATTGAAGACTTTGGCAAAGGTGATCAATCGGAGCCAAAAACTAGTGATCTCATTGACATAGATCTATCTCCTTCATCTTCAGTTGATGATGAAAATGGGGGAGATGTGCAGCCACATATTGAAGATGTAGAGGATGATGCTAATCCTAATGAAGTTGAGCCAGAAATTGAGGAAGAGCATCCAACTCAAGAACCACCACCACAACTTGAGTTGAGAAAATCTACAAGGGACCGACAACCTTCAAGAAAGTATCCTCCCAATGAGTTTGTGTTGATTTCTAATCAAGGGGAGCCGGAGAGCTACCAAGAAGCAATTGAGCATGCAAAGAAAAATGATTGGAAAAAGACAATGGAAGAGTAGATGAATTCTTTACTTGAAAATCACACTTATGATTTAGTAAAGTTGCCTAAATTGAGGAAAATTCTAAAAAATAAGTGGGTTTTCAAATTGAAGAATGATAGCAAGAATCTACGGTATAAAGCATGTCTTGTTGTGAAAGGCTTTGGGCAAAAGAAAGGTATTGACTTTGATGAGATTTTCTCGCCGGTTGTGAAGATGTCTTCTATTTGGGTTGTACTTGGCATGACTGCAAGTATGAACCTTAAAGTTGAGCAACTTGATGTGAAGACTGCATTTCTTCACGGTGATCTTGAAAAAGAAATTTACATGGAGCAACCAGAAGGTTTTGTGGAGAAAGGGAAAGAGAAATTTGTTTGCAAATTGAAGAAAAGTTTGTATGGCCTCAAGCAAGCCCCGCGGCAATAGTACAAAAATTTGACTCTTTCATGATGAATAATGGTTTTTCTAAAACCACTTTCAAACCATTGTGTGTTTGTGAAAAATTTTCCGGTTGGTAAATTTATTATTATTTTGCTTTATGTTGATGACATGTTAATTGTGGGTCAAGATTCTACCATGATTAACAAGTTGAAGTTAGAGTTGAGTAAATCTTTTTCTATGAAAGATTTGGGACCGACAAAGCAAATACTTAGTATGAAAATTGTTCGTGATCGCAAAGAGGGGCTGATTTGGTTGTCTCAAGAAAGCTACATCGAGAAAGTTCTTGAGAGGTTCAACATGAATAAAGCAAAGCCAGTTGGTTGTCCACTTGCGGGTCACTTCAAGCTTAGTTCGAATCAATGTCCTACAGGTGAGAATGACAAGGAAGAGATACTGAAAGTTCCTTATGCTTCAGCAGTTGGTTCTTTGATGTACACCATGGTTTGTACAAGGCCGGATGTTGCTCACGCCATTGGTGTGGTGAGTCGTTTTCTCTCTAATCCGGGTAAAGAACATTGGGCAACGGTAAAATGAATTCTAAGGTATCTTCGAGAAACTTCGAAGGTGTGTTTGTGTTTTGGGGATGGTAAGCCGATGCTTGATGGGTTCACAGATTCTGACATGGCCAGTGATATTGATTCTAGGAAATCTGCTTCAGGATATTTGATGACTTTTGCAGGGGGAGCTGTGGCATGGCAATCTAAATTATAAAAATGTGTTGCTCTCTCAACTACCGAAGCTGAATTTATTGCTATTACGGAAGCTTGCAAAGAAGAGTTATAGTTGAAGAAAATTTTTGCAAGAATTGGGTTTGAAGCAAGAAAGGTATGTGCTTTATTATGATAGTCAAAGTTCTATTCACTTGAGCAAAAATTCTACTTTCCATTCGAGATCGAAACACATTGATGTGAAATACCACTAGATTCGTGATGTGTTAGATTCAAAATTGTTACAACTCGAAAAGGTTCACACAGATGATAATATTTCGGATATGTTGACAAAGACTTTGTCGAGGGATAAACATTTGAAGTGTCGAACTTTAGCGGGAATGGTTGATCTCTCCACCTAAGTCGGTAGGGGGAGAATTGTTGCATATACCTCCTTATTGGAGTGTAGGACCCAATTGGTTTACTAAAAGACTTTAATTTGGTTTAGGTATAATATATTTTAATATATTATATCTAATTTGTGAAAACACAATTCAATTTGGATACAACTAGGGTTTGATAAATAAAAAAAAAAGCCCACAAATTTACCATATATATATATTGGTATTGTTTATGTTCTTTGGGGTGATACACTGTGGCAGCCAACATAGATTCAGGAGCCAACATTGATTCTTGGGTGCATAAGTTCAATTGATGGTTCCATTGTTGCTGTGCATCATTGGTTAGTGGGTGAAATTGATTTGGTTCGTTATTTTGGGTCTTCTTCAACTCTGATTCTGAAGATTTTGGTTCATCTATTTGACGAGGTCTTTCTTCTTGTTTATTTGTGATTGTTTGGAATTCACCCAATGGTGGTTTTGAGAGACCATTCGTGTCTCGTTTGTAATTGTTTGGAAACTATTTGATTGATAATGGAATCAAATTTCGATCCTGTGGACGTACTTCACATTGAGGGAACTATGTAAAAATTCTTGTGTTACTTTTAATTTAATTTTTTCGCATTAGTTTTTATTCCCATTGATTGATTTACTTGTGGGGAATTATAAATTTTCCCTAACATGGTATGGGATGGGAGATATTTTAATATATATATTTATGATTGTTCAAATATTTATATATATTATTTTTTTATTTTTTTTCTTAGCAATGTACCTGTATAGTATGTTTCGTACTTATTTCATTTCTTCATTCCTTTAAGTTGATTTATTAGACTCATTGTTCATGGACCTATTAAAACCAATAAATTAAGTGGTAGCAGTGTATAATTAGGCTTATGTATCGAATCTGCTTGACTAACTTTTACTACAATTTTCAAAAATTTTGTCTATCAACAACTTGATTGTTCAATTTTATTTTTATTTTTTTTAAAGAGATTTAATATTTTAGATTTTTTATTTTTATTTAAAGAGGTTTAATCTGTCAGATTTATTATTTCATATTTTATTTTAGATTTTTTAATCTGTCAAAATTTTTTATTTCATATTTTTTTTAAAGCGGTTTCATCTATCAAATTTTTTTTAAGAGGTTTAATTGTTAAGTAAAGAGGTTTAATATTTTAGATTTTTTATTTTTATTTTAAATGCATTATTATTAGTAACTAAATTAGAATTACAATATTTGTTAATTGAAAACTATTATTGTAGATAATTGAAAGTTATAATGGCGCACGAAGATGGTTCTAGTGGAAAATCTCCCAGTGATAATATTGGTTAGAAATTTAGAATTCCACTAGAAAATAATAGGCATAAAATTAGGTGTACATGTTGTGGAAAAGAGTTAAATGGTGGTATAACTAGGTTGAAACAACATTTGGCCCATATGAAAGGTCAAGTCGCACCTTGTGCTAATGTCAATGGCGAAGTTCGAACACTAATGATGGATCATTTGAATAATTATAAGGGCAAAAAGCTTGACAAAAGGAAGATGAATGAGGAATTGACAGAACAAATTAGAGCCAGTCGGTGTGATGATGATGAAAATGATGTAGAGGACCTAGAAATGGTTATGGCCCGAAAAATTAGGGCTAGTGATATTGAGGTTGCACCTCCTCCTAGTTTTGCTTGGCGAAGTCATAGTGTTCGTGAGGCTAGTACAGGTAGGAAATGGATTGATACATCCTCTCTAGAAGTTCAATTATTAGACATAGATGTGGATCTTCATAGGACCAAAGGCAACAAACAATCCAAACTCTCCTCTAGATTCTTGAAAGAAGCAAAGAAAAAAATTAGGAAGAGTAGTTAGCCAGTTTGTATTGTTCATTCCAGTGCTTACTAATGTTGTTAATTCTTAATGGCTAGAACCAATGTTGGATACTACAAAAGAGGTTGGAAAAGGAACAAAGCTACCTAGTTCTTATGAAGTAAGCCTCTAACTTAAAGTTTGAAAAAACTCTATCTGTGTTTAAAAATAAATAAATTATTAAGATGCTTGTTAATAGTTTTTGTTTGTTATTTATTATTAAACAGGTAACTGAAGTGTATTTACCAATGGAGTATGAAGCTTTACAAAATTAGATAAAATCTCATAAATCTAGTTGGGCTAGGAGAGGTGTTACAATTATGCGTGATGGATGGTCTGAGCCTACAAGAAAGCACATTGTTAATTTTCTTATGTATAGCAATCGTGGAACAATTTTTCAGAAGTCTGTAGATGCAATTGATGTACCTAGTAGGACGGCTGATTATTACTTGGGCCTTATGGACAAGGTAGTGGATGAAATTGGAAAAGAATATGTTGTGCAAATCGTAACTGATAACGAAGCTACGATAAAGGCAACTGGTTACAAACTCATGCAAAAAAAGGAGAATCTGTATCGGACAGGATATGCAACTCATTGTATTGATCTTTGGTAGAGGATATTCGGAAGAAAAAAAGTGTAGCAAAGGTGTTGGATTGTGCAAAAGTAATCAAATGCTTTATTTACAATTCCAATTGGGTCGTTGATTTCATGAAGAGATTCATAGGAGATAGAGAGTTGTTACATCCTGTCATCACACGCTTTGCCAGCAATTTCATTACTTTGGAAAGCATTGTTAAACATAAGATTGCTTTATAGGATATGTTTCATTTTCAAGAGTGGAAGCATAGCAAATGGTCCAAAAAGGATGATGCAAAATAAGCGAAAAAAAATTATACAAAGTAAAGATTTTTGGACCAAGGCGGTAGATATATTAAAAGTTCAAAAACCACTTCTAAAGGTGCTTAGACTTGTAGATGGGGATGAAAAGCCCACAATGGGTTTTATATATAAAAGGGAGATTTATGATTTGAAATTGGGCCGTGGTAACGGCCAGACAGATTTGGGCTGAACACATTGGGCCGTGAAAGTTTTGGGCCTGTCTAGAGAGTGTTGCTCGGTCAAGGCTAGGCACGGACAAGGCAATGCTTCACGGCACGAGGACCAGTCAAGTGAGGGCTAAGCTGAGTTGTTCATTGCCTCACTGGGCTCCACAGTTCGAGAGTTAGCTCCGTGGGAGTGCCGACATCCAACCAGCATGAGCTGAGCCGAGCTCGGCTCTGCCGGAATGTAGCCGAGCACGGTCGATATTGAACATGGCCTGGAGTAGCTCGGTTATGGAGCGCTTGGGCTTAAGTGTGGAATAGCCGTTGGTAGCCGAGATAATGTTGTCCGGCTGCCGAGCTCCCAGTAGAGTAGGCTGGCAGTTGGGATTCGGTGATGCTCAGCAAGATTTGTGTTGACGGATGGGATAGCAGAGCCACGTGTCGAGAGATCACTCGGAGTAGATTTAGGGCGCAGAGGGTATATAAGCATGTCTGCGCCCCCTATACGGCAAGAGAGATGAACACTTTGTAAGACATTCTTACACACAAACACTCTCCTCCCTCTCTCTCTATCCCAAGGTGTGTACTAACTTGATCGTCGGAGGGGTTTTCCGGCCACACACCGCCGGGTAGCTCACCGCCGCTGTGCTTTCAGGTGATCGGACAGAAACGGAGCTTGGAAGAAAGGAGTACGGGCTCGCCGGAATATTTGCTCCCCGTACAATATATAAAGCCATGGATAGAGCAAAGTTGGCCAACAAACAAAATTGTCACTATTATGTAGACTATTGGAAGATTATTGATAATTGATGGGCTCTCCAACTACACACGGACTTGCATGCTGCCGGTAAGTAATTTTTAATTTATTTAAATTATAAATTATGTGTTCCTTGTCTCACTTTTATTATTATTTTATATTTGAATGTAGGTTATTTTTTAAATCCCATATTCCAATATGGGGAGCACCTTTCTAATCATCGAGAAGTGATGAGTGGAGTTAGAAATGTGATTTTGAGACTTCTACCAGATTTAAACAAGCAAATACAAACGATAAATCAAGTTAGTCATTATTTAATATTAGTTAAATTGATAACTTATTATTAGACCTGTGAATTGTGTTTGTAAAACTATTTATTGCCTTTTTTCATTGCAGATCTCTTTATTTTGTAATAAAGAAGATTCTTTTGGTGCTGTGTTAGCACAAAGAGCAGTGAAAGCAACAAATCTTAGTAATTATTATATACTCAATCAACTATTAACTATTTTAATTACATATTATTGTTACATTGTCAACACTTCTATATCAAATTATATCATAATCACTAATAATTGATTGATTTGTATATAGGTGAATGGTGGATCCATTATGCTACATCGACTCCGGCACTTCAAAAAGTGGTTGTGAAAGTATTGAGCCAAACCACATTTTCTTCTAATTGTGAGCGCAATTGGAGTACATTTAGCCTGATACATACAAAGACAAGGAATCGGTTGAAGTATAAAAAATTAAATAAACTTGTTTATGTGTATTACAATATGAGGCTAAAGATTAGACATGCAACACGAAAAAGCCAAGATCACTACGCCAAAACAGGGCATTAACGGCGGTTTTTTTAACGGCGGTTTTTGTTACCGCCGTTAAAGGTACTATTAACGGCGGTAACGAAACCGCCGTTAATGATACATTAACGGCGGTTTCGTTACCGCCGTTAAAAAAACCGCCACTAAAGTGTCTTTAACGACGATAATGAATGGGCATTAGCAGCGGTTTTGTTACCGCTGTTAATGACGGCGGTCTTTGCCAGCGGAGCTTTGGCGAAACTCCGTTGAGCTCTGGCGAAACCATCTACAATAAAGTAAAAGTAATGTTTAAATATTTATTTAGGGAATATATTTCATGAAGAGTGGCTATGGTAGAGTGGTTGGTGTGGGTGGATGAGAGGTTGAGGGTTCAAGACTTGGGGAGTGCAAGAAGAAAGAATTATTTTTTGAAAAATTTGAACCTATTTATGATGGTAAAAAACCACCGTTTTTGGTCCTATATTACCGCCGTTTTTGGTCGACTTTTAACGACGGTAATTTACCTTTTTATAACGGTTGTACTTTTTCCGACAGGCGCATAAACGGCTGTAACGAAACCGCCGTTAAAGGCTTTAACGGCGGTAAAAAACGGCCGCTAAAGCCCAATTTTGGCGTAGTGAGATGACAGAGAGGAATCTTTTAACCCTATCAATCTTGACTATATATTTGAAGAAGATGATCTATTAACTCCATGGCTTCAAGAGGGAGAACATGCAATCTTGGATGATGAAGATAACTCAGGTTGGTTGATTGTTGATGATGATGATGAGGGAGATCATGCCACTAGTAGCCAAGTACCTTAACACCATCGAAGATCAGGGTCTGCTGCAAGTGGCTCTAGTGAGGGTCGCAATTTGAGTCCACCTAGTGGTAGTGGAGATGATAGTGATGGCAATCGTCCTCCAATAGGTGGTAGTAGTGGTGGACAATGGGAGTATGCAGGTTCTGCACATGGTTGTAGACGCAGTATTCATCATATTGATCATGATTGGAACAGGGATTCTACACAGCAACGATGACATTCTATTTCTGCTCCTGGTGTAGAAGCATCAATTGGGCATTCACAACATATTGATGATATTTATGGTCATCGTGACCTTAGAAATCAATTTGGACATCTCGGAGTTAGACAAGAAGATGGAAGGGGAACTCAACATTGGCGACCAATATGCCAAGTACCATTTCCTCATTACCCTTCTCCAAGTCAACCACCACCACACATTTATCAACCACCTTATATGGGGAATTGGAACTACTCTCAACAACCTCATCAATATCCATATATAGAGGGTTTCAATTATGGTACAGGGGGCTTGCAATGACACATCAACAATCAAGTAGTAGTGGCAGCAACAACACCACTTACGATCAATGCACTTTCAATAACTACTACTAGGAATATTAATATGGAGAAATAGGCCAACCAATTCATAGTGATGATCAAAGTGATGTGAGATATAGAGATTCTTCTGTACCACCACGTAATTCTTTTTATTACTAAGTTTTAGAGTTGTTGATTTGTAGTAGATTGTTCGTATACGATTATGACTAAAACGAATGATTTATTTTCATGTCCCTCTTTCTCTTATTAATTTGTTGTGCATGTGAAAGTATTTCATTGTTGAAAATAAGTAAAAAAATATTTCTATATCAATTTTTATATTAAAAGTTTGACATATATGCCAAATAAAAGCTTGAGACTAAAATAAATATATATCATTTAGTTGAAAATAAGTCAAAAGTGCCTCTACATATCAAATTTTTGATTAAAATGTGATAAATTAAGGCTAAAAGAGTCCAAAAAAAATGTATAAAATTGAGTTTTAGAGGGGTTGCTAATGATTTTTGAAATTTTACAGCCGCGACTCGATAATTCGACACGCATTCTACGATACTATCGACATCGAGACTCAAGAATCGATACCATTACGTTACCCAATACCACGATTTAAACCTATGATACAGCTTAAAGAATTTATAAATTGTGTAGATGTAATAAACGAATCCAATGAAATATTTTCGGACACAAATTTTTTATCATTACAGTCACATATTGATTGGAATTAGCCTCCGAAATACTATGAGTACTTAGAGGAGGAAGAAGAAAGTGAAGCTTATGAAGTCAGGACCACTAAAATCAGTGAGGTACAACTTACAGAAAAAAAATTCAATGCTAGACAAAGTAAATCAGATCTTCAAATAATATTGGTCATGTCATTGTCAATTGATAACATGTTCAACATACTTCAACATATATGGCAGTTTAACCAAGATCATGGCTAGACGATTTTGATGAAAAGATAAAACTTGATAAAGAGGTAGCAATAAAATTCTCGCCAATTAGCCTCCGAAATACTATGAGTACTTAGAGGAGGAAGAAGAAAGTGAAGCTTATGAAGTCAGGACCACTAAAATCAGTGAGGTACAACTTAGAAAAAAAATTCGATGCTAGACAAAGTAAATCAGATCTTCGAATAATATTGGTCATGTCATTGTCAATTGATAACATGTTCAACATACTTCAACATATATGGCAGTTTAACCAAGATCATGGCTAGACGATTTTGATGAAAAGATAAAACTTGATAAAGAGGTAGCAATAAAATTCTCGCCCGCAATGGTCTATTTTCAACAACATATTTTTCGTTTATTTTTTTAACAATAAATAAAAAAAAATAAAAACGTTATGATTATCTAATCGACTTAATTTTTTTTCATAGATGATATATTAGAAGAGTCTTACAGGACAAGCAGGTCGGATCATCAAAACAAAACCTGTAATGAGCCTCAAGCCCCTCAAATTCTCAAAAATTTAGAATTGAAGTTGGGAGAAGTGCACTTCATAATTTAATATGTCATTTGCAAATATTGTATTAATCAACCTAACATTATATCAAAAAATGATATTACGGATAACCTAGGCCACGTGATGGATATAGAGCACTGAATAATTTGCCATGATAATAATAATATACACCTAGTTGTACAATATTAAGGTAATAGTAGCATTATGCATGCAACAACTATAGGAAAAAAATTTAAAAAGTGTGTTTAGAAACTTATGTTGTTTGATTGAGTAGGGTTTCAATTTTCAAATGGCCATCTTAATCCCAAATGTGACTAATTATTTAGGATGGCTTTCCTTAATTGAAACTAGAGAGAAGTTGTTGCGCTTGGTGGGGTTATTTTGGGTTCATCTTAGTCATTCGGATTTTTCATTTTGTAACACTTGTCGATAAAATAATTCATATAAAAAATTAAATTGATCAAATGTTGATAATTATATGTTTGGATTACATTTGTCTCTTAAAATTGAACTATAAATATGATTTTAAGAATAAATCATTTTTTTTAAAATAAATGTAGTTCGATAATTTACTTATCGATATTTGATCAATTTAATTTTTTGTATAAATATTCTTCTTGATAAATTCAAAAAATTAAAAAATTCGAATCATTTAAGGTGAACTCCAAAATAAGTTTGCTAAGCCGAACAAAATCTCTCTAGTTGGCGCCAACGGAAGAAGAACTCAACCCTAAATATAAATTTATTCACACTTGTGAACAGTACACAAGATTTCATTGGCTGATACATAGAGATAGACCCACCAAAAACACAAAATAAACCAATTAGATGGTGTGTTTTTTTCATTGGTTGAACATCGTGAACAAATTTGAAACTCTCATTTATTTTTATTATTATAACTTACCATCTAATGTGTCAATTCAGTTATTAGCATTGTTTATTATACATTAATGATGAGAGCCGTTATGTTAATATTGCATTACTGTATTAACAGATAAAATATTAAGACCATCTATTTTTTTTATACAAACATTAAAAGATAAAAACTTAGAATTATTAGATTGATCTAATTTTTTAGTGAATACTATAGATGGAAGGCCCTTCAAAATGAATAGTTTAAATTATTGAAACGGGACCACGTTGAGTTCCACGAATCCCTCACATTCTCTCAAGTTGGATTTAAATTTAAAAGAAATCCAACCGTGAATGTTTGGGGATTGCTTTTTTTGTTAGCTTATTTTTGTCATTGGTAATTTTTATTTATTTATTTTTTTTTTTCCCAAAAGGTTTAGCCTTTTAGATTCTACTCAATGAGATGAATGGAAAATTTTAAAAATAGAAAAATTAAATTCTAAAAAAAATCCCAAAAAAAAAAAAAAACCAAAAATAAGCACACACAAAAAATAGTAAACTTTTTTTTGGCTTATTTTAGATTTTAAAATTTTTTTGGTTTTTTTTTTTAAAAAAAAAAATTATCTTTTAGATTCATCTACACAAAATGGACCGGAAAGGTAAAAATTTTTATGGTGATGCTACATACACCAATTACTGTACTAACTAGTGTACCAACACTAATTATGAAATTATTATTGACTCCACTCATTATACAAATTACAAATACTAAAACAAAAATGCTAGAGACCTCAAAAATTCTACTAAAAGTTCTACCAAACGTCTCACATGAGTGTGGGACCCACATGGGACCCACATTATGTGGATCTCATATCCATGTGAAATATTTGGTAAAAATTTTTGTAGAATTTTTGAGGTTTAGCATTACTTATACCAAAAACATCTTAAATTGGTACACTAGTTAATATATTAATTAGTGCATATAGCATTATTCAAATCTTTAATATAATGTTGAATAACAATCACTAAAGACCAAATAAAAAATTATTACATATTTTAAAATTTTCCGGGGGTGTTACATACACCAATTAATATACACATTAATATATCAACTAGTGTTATGCCATTATTACTAACCCCACCTATTATACAAATTATAAATATCCAAAACATCTAAAATTATACAACATCATCTGTTAGTATACTAGTTAGTGTATTAATTAATACATGTAGCATTATTCAAAATTTCCAAACAACACCACCAACCTGATGAAATCAATTAGTCTTTGATTAATTAATTTTGGAAATTTACGTGTAGGTCTTAATAGATGGACTTACTGTCCAATAGGTCCTATGATATTAAACACTATTAAAAAGTCACTAATTATTAATTTTCAGTAATAGTTTGAAAATTATCACAAAAATTATCACTAATTATAAATTTTATCGATAGTTTTAAAAAAAATAGTCATAAAAAAATCACTAATTTTTAACTTTCAGTGACAATTTGAAAAATTCGTCACAGAAAAACGTCACTAATTATAGGTTTTAACGATAATTTATAAAATTTGTGAACAAACAGTCACTACTTGTTAATTTTTAGCGATATGCAAAAAATTATCAAAAAAAATTATTTTTAAAGATAATTTTACTAAGACTTATTTTCAATAAAATTTGATTTAAATTAAATCTAACTATTAATACCTATTGATAATTTACCCATTACCTATTGATAGTTTACTCATTAATTTCTCAGGCAAACTTTCCCCCCATGTGTAAATTGTGCCCACCTCCTAATTATAGGTTTGTGGTTGAATTTAAGGCTGATTTAAAAGTTGGTACCACATTTGATATTATGCGAGCTTTGTGAATCCTCAGTAGGACCATTATGCATTCACTTTAATTTTTGGACTGTTTTAAATCTTTCGAGTAAGTCTTTTTTTTTTTTTATAAATATACAAGAAAAAATTGTCTTTAGTGTTTTTTTTTGTAAATTATGATTTTTTTTTTTTCCTATCTGGTGTAGACAAATTGTTAATTTTTAGCGACATGCAAAAATGTATCAGAAAAAAAAAAATTTAGAAATAATTTTACTAAGACTTATTTTTAATAAAATTTGATTTAAATTAAATTCAACTACTAATACCTATTGATAGTTTACCCATTACCTATTGATAGTTTAGCCATTAATTTCGCAGGCAAACTTTCCCCTTAGATATAAATTATGCCCACCACCTAATTGTAGGTTTGAGGTTGAATTTAAGGCCGATTTATAAGTTGGTATCACATTATATTATGTGAGCTTTGTGAACCTCAGTAGGACCATTATGCATTCACTTTAATTTTTGAACTGTTTTAAATCTCTCGAATAAGTCATTTTATTTTTATAAATATACAACAAAAAATTGTCTTTAGTGATATTTTTTTTTTTGTAAATTATGTCAGTTTTTTTTTTTCCTATCTGGTGTAGACAAATTTAAAATGATTTTTTTTTTTTTTTTTGGAGTGATGATACATAGCTTTACTACTAGAGCTCTAAATGAAACTCTAGTAAGATGGAAGAAAAAGAGAGTAGAGAAAGATAGATAGAGAAGTGCGGGCCCTACTTTTATATGGACACTCTTCACATCATTAGAGTTGCATTAGAACTCTCAAACATTATTTTTTATTTTTTATTTTTTGAAAAAATCCAAATAAAATACTGAAAAAGTCAAAATTAGTCCAATAAATTCACTGCTTTTTACTTATTTTTATCTTTTCTAGAATTTTGAAGAGAAGAGAACCTAGGAAAGTCTGAACCTATCCAGCTCAAATGAATTTAATATTTATAGTAATAAATGGTTACACTGACCAAATTTTGGTATCAAAATCTAAATATTATTTCGATTAGAAAAATGTTATAGATCACAAATAATTTATTATTTTTTTTCTCAAATTTCTTCTATGAGTATGAGACCCACACAAACTCACATGTATGTAAGTCCTACACCCATATAAAAGATTTGATAAAAAATTTAGTGGATTATTTGAGATCCCTAATATCACTCTTCGGATTATTAGTAAAAGGAGGCATTCAATCATGAATAAGATGGTATTCAGAAATTGATTCTCAAATTAATTACTATAATATTTATTGTAAAGCTAAGATATTTTGTCTCTCCATACTTCTTTTGTAGACCCCAATTCTAATCCGCACTAATAATCTTAATCATTTATTTCGTAAGTTTCATAATAAAAGTCATCCATGCAAAATAGGAGTTTTATCATAAAAGTATAAACTTAAGAAAAAATCACATTTTATTTTATAAAATAAATGACAAATGTGATTGTAAACTTAAACCATCTATTTTATAAAATAAAATATTTTATGTTCCTATGTTTATAATTTTTCAATAAAGCTCATTTTTTGTATGAATGACCTTTGTTACGAAATTTACGAAACAGACAGTTTAGATCATTGGTTCGGATATGAATTAGGACCTATAAAAGGGATATGAAGAGATAATGATATAGGAAAAAGGGGTGACTGTTGTACCTCCAGCACAGCAGTCACTGTGTTAGAGCTATATGGGTCCATTTCGGAGACCGCTTGATAATTCGAATTGTTCATTTTTTAAGATATGTCGAGTAAAATATATTTGTAAAAAATTAAGTTGATCGGATATCATAACTATTTCATCGAATTGTATTTGTATTTAAAAATAAATGACAAATGTAATTTGAATTATAAAATTGAATAAAAATGTAAATGGATGAAAGGATTAATAATATTGGATAAACTTAATCCTTTACAGATATATTATACTAATTTTATTTTATTTTTTGATCGGCAAAAGAAAGACTTTATTGATGAAAGAAGCGCATACAAAGTATGAAAAACTACATCAATAAAGAGGAGCTCGGAGCTAAAAAAGTTTCAACCTCTTAATTGGTGAGAGACCAACGAAGAAAGTATAGCAATCTCCACGTTGTGCAATAGGTATAGCAATCGCCACGTTGCCACGATATAGAAGGGAGCTTTCATCAAGAGGTAGTTGACAGTTTGCATATTCGTGGTATTCGTAATTAATAAGATTTTATCAAAAATGAATGAGTGAGGCGGATTTTATATCCACTCTCAATGTGAGTTGTCAATTTTATCCAATCTTATGGTTTATCTTATTAATTTGAGATGACTTACAATCTTATCTATTAAAAGTTAATTTTATGGATAATGTTATAATACACCGTTTTAAAAGAAAGTATATTATATATAAGTTAGGATAATTTTTTAATGTTAATATGGCAAAATCTCATGACAAAATCACTATGTTAAAATTGATTGGATCATAATCAAATATTTTTAAAACATAACTAAACACCTCTGTTATGACCGAAATTACAATCACATTAGGTTATAACTGAGTTATAACTAACACATCAATGTATCTTAATCAAGAGTCATAATCAAACTTTCCTTGAGGCATAACTAAATATCACTTCAGTCACAAACAAAATAATAATCACAATATATACTTCAAAATTAAGTCATAACAAACGCCACAACGAGTCATAATTAAATCATAACTAACACCATATTGGATCATAATCAAAGACCACAATATTATAATTAGAGCATATGCTATACACCTTTTTCAATATATGTATCATATGATTCCTCTAATTTTACAACCTACTAATGACTATCTAAGCCTTGGGTTTGATCCAATGGTCTTGTAACCACACCTAAGGTATGATGAAGGGAATATTAAGGGTTCAAACTGATGAAGCAACAACGATCCCATTAGTTATAATTTAACTTCACTAATAATTACTAACATCCTACAATCTTGACAATATATATATATATATATATGTATTAACTAAAAAATTATTTAAAAAACATATTTCAAACAAAGCCTAATTCTAAAACTTAGCTTAATTCTTGGGATTAGGAATCTGTAGCCTACCCAAGTCGTGATGGACCTAGGGATCCTACTGTGAGTAAGTCACAACAAGTTCCTGTGGTTCCCCAGTGGAGGATTTTTTCGAATTTTTTTTCAATGATTCAAATTGCTCATATTGTAGGGTTTGTTAAATAAATTATTTATGTAAAATAAAAATAAAAATGAAAAAATAAAAAAATTTGATTGGATATCTATAGTTTTGTGACAAAAGCACATTTATTTTTTAAAAAATAAATGGTTAATATGATTTTGATAATTTTTTTTAAACAATTAGAATTGGATCATAGGATAATGGATTTTCAATTAACTTAATTTTTTACAAAAATGATATACTCGACGAATTTAACAAAACGAACAGTTTAAATTATCAAAAAAGACTTGTAAAAATCTTCCACCAGAACACTATACGACCTTACTGTGACAATGGTCACAGCAATATCCCCATGTCCCATGATGTTTACCCAAAAAAAAAAAAAGAAAACATGTTTGGTTAGATGAAAAAAAAAATGTCATAAAACTATGGATCCTCTAGTAATAAGATTAACATGAATAAATTGTAAATCATATCTCATTAGATTGGAAATAAACAAGTTATTTTACTCTCACATTATAAAAATAATATAGTCATTTTTTATAAAATGAAATGTTTTACATTGTCAATTTTGCTACACTCATAAGAGTAATGCTAGAAATCTCAAAAATTCTACCAAATGTCCACACCCATATGAGACATTTGATAAATTTTTTGAAATTTCTAACATTTTTGTAATCGTAATGCCAATTAACTAATCTAACAATCAAACATCACCTTAGTTTATTTATTTATTTATTTATTTTTTGAGAATGGAAAGAACATGTTAGGTTGTTCTTTTCTTTTTGGGTAAATTACACTTTACATCTCTGCACTTTGTATCAAATTTCACTTTAATCCCTACACATATAATCACAATAGTCAATCTCTTACATTTCTGGTCAAATCCGACTTTGATCCCTACATATGAAATTGTGACAATCAACCCCTTAAACCTTTAGTCAAATCTTACTTTGATCTTTACACAAGTGTCAATATCTCTTTTCTATTACTCAATTGTTTAAATCTTTAACATACTCTAGTTATGAGACAAGAATGTAACTACCACATGAGAGTAACAAAAAAAAATCATTCATATTTTTCACCAATATACACTTTGGCCCAAAATTTACATTAAATTATGACTATATTAGGTTAAAACAAAACGCAGATTATAAATGATTAAGAAATGAACTAGGATTTTGCATAAATTAGAATCACGAAATTTTGTTTTTTACAGTAAAACAGTCTTCTATCTATTCATCTTGTTTTCTCTTTAATTTATTTGTCTCATTTTTTCTATTTCAAAAGTTCCATTTCTTACTGAAAAATCTAGAAACCCCCTAGATGTTGATTTGTGATTATGTATCAATTTTAAGCAGAATATAACAATCCCAATCAAACAATCAAAGACAAATCGACACAATGATTTTTACGTGGAAAAACCACAATTGGACACCTTCAATTGTGATAAAAAAAACCACGAGCAACTACCACAAGACAATCCACTAAGAAGAATTAAAGGAATTACACAGGTATACTCTCAATTACCTAGCGAATCCACAATGCCTAATTGAACCAATCTCTATGTGCCTCTTCCAACCCCATCTTCACCACGGAATTGTCTTTCTGATGAGCCACTCCGGATTCCACCAAAGCTTCAGGCTCGAATTTTTCAGAATCCACAACTGAAGAACAACTCTCTCTTTTGTGTATAACAAACAAACCTTTGATATACTCTCTTTAAACCATGAGTTGAATACTTAATAAAATATCAAAGAAAAATAACAAAATACACCATATATAAACCTTCAAGAACCAAAAAGAAGATCTGGAGGAATTCAATGAATCCTTAGTTTTGGGAAAAAACCAAGTATTTATAGAGAACCAAAAGTAATCCTAGATTGCGAAGAAAACAAACTCCTTGAGAAATCCGGATTCTGAGGCTCGCTCGAGCGAAACTTTTCTAGCTCGAGCGAGGAGTGTATTTTTCGTGATTTCTACTAGTGCCTTGGCTCGAGCAACGAATCCTTGGCTCGAGCCAAGAATACACTCTTTCTAAATTTAATATATTATATAAATTATATAATATATAATATATATATATAATTTAATAAATTATATAATATATATAAATTAAGTAAAAAAGTAGTCTTAATTTCTAATTCGTGTTTTTGTATGGACGCAATCCTTAACTAGAGCGAGCATTCCTTGGATCGAGCGAGCAAACCTTCGCTCGAGCGAGCTCTTCTTGGCTCGAGCGACCAATGGCAGACATGCAATTTTGAATGCAATTTTGCATTTCGCTTCGGCCGACCCTCGTAATAATCAGCGAAGTGGCAATCTTGAAAGTATTAACATCACAAACTTCTCTACATGGCTCGATTCGGGTTTGGATTTGCATCTAATAAACTCATAGCCTCACTGAAATAAAAGTGCGAAAATAAATACATCTGAAAGGAGTTTTGTCAAACGGGGTTGCCAAGAATAAAAACCTAACACTTACCTCTTCATCCTAATCTTTAGCTAGCACGCGTGCGCGCCCACACACACACATATATATATATATACATGCTTATCACGTAGAATAAAGTGCATTGGTGGAAAACATTGATGATTTTTCTCTCTTACTCTCATTTCGTACTCATATTTTTGACACATGATTAGATTTTATTGAAGATTTAAAAATAAAGTAACAGAAGAGAGATATTGACACATGTGTAAGAACTAAAGTGAGATTTTGAACAAAAGTATAGGGAGTTGATTGTCATGATTTCACATGTAGAGAACAAAGTGAGATTTAACTAGAAATGTACGGGATTGACTGTTATGATTTGATATATAGGGGTCAAAGTGAGATTTGATACAAAGTATAAAGGTACAAAGTGTAATTTACCCTTTCTTTTTTCTTTTTTATTTTTGTCCTTGTGAGCTTTTGTTTAAAGTTAAAGGGTCTTTATGCATTTCATAATACACACCTTCAAAGTTCTAACCCCGCAATAAAAGTTTGGCACCGACACTCGGTTGTTATCTATTTATGAATTATTTTTTACCAAAAATCTGCATTGGAAAAAATATATGGTTTAAATTTAAGTCATATTGTCGGCTCATATTTAAAATGAAATTTAGATCACACAATAATTTTTCTTGATATATTTTTGTGTACAAAACATTGTTTGTTATTTTTCGACACGAGGAATAATATACAAATTAAAATATTATATATAAAATTAATACAAAATGATATGTCAAATTAATATTCATTCATTTTAAACTAAAAGAAAGATTTAATGGACTTTTTTATATGACAATTTTGTTTGCAAATCATTTTCTTTGAGTACCGATTTTGTTAGGGTGACTACTTAACATTCGAATTCATGACATTTATAATGAGAGTAGTTCAATATAAATTAATAAATCTTACAAATTTCTATTCTTATTGAAGTGTCTTATTTTAAATTGTAAACTCAAAAATTCTATTATTTTATGTCACATCACTTAATAATAAAAAAAATTAAAAGATTTGTTAATTTGTACATGTTTTTTTTTTTACGTTAGTGTTTTACTTAAAAGATTTGGATTCTCTCAAATTGACTCTCCAAAATGAGCCCAATAAGTTCATACTATTCTCTCATGTTGAATGGCTAACTTGAGAGTAGTTAGGCTTAGTAGCACTACAAATCATTAAGGTTTTAGAGACTAAAATTTAGAGATAAAATTATTTTTTAGGGACCAAATAATTTTGTTATGATAAGTGTCACTATTATATTTTTAGTAACAAAAATTAGATACGAAAATGCCTCCTACACCCAGCTGGGGGTGACCCCAGGTGAGAGAGGCAGGATGCATTGAAAAAAAATTTTTTTTTTTTTTTTTTTTTTGGGGGGCGCCACCAAAGGGGGGTTCGGGGTATTTAAATTAGATATTAGTGATGAATTATTATCTTTTTGGGACCAAATTTTTAGTCATAAAAAATAAACCATTTTGAGACCAAATTATTTTGTCCCTAAAAATCTATTTATTAGTGACATTTTCAAAATTTTGTTGCTAAAAGCCTTATTTTTTACTTTTCGGGACGAACTTTTAGCGACTATCCTCATGACGATGAAAATTAGTCCCTAACTGTTTTTTGTAACAAAATTTTCAGTTTTAGAGACCAAAATATTTGGTCTCTAAAACTCTTATATGTTGTAATGTGGGTTTGATTTAAGACTGGTCTTGGTGATTTAAATAAAATATTTATACAAAAAATAATGATGATTGAATATCAGTAGATATATGTTTGAATAACATTTGTCTTACAAAAATGAACAACAAATATAATTTCAATAATAGTCAGTTATTTTTTGTAATACAAATGTAATTCAAATATATATTTATCGATATTTGATGAACTTAATTTTCTTTTATGAATTTATTCAATGAATCTTAAAAAATGAACGGTTCGAATTAGCAAAATTAGCCCTAATGAATTTACCAAACCTAAACTATTCTCTCAACTTGGATGGCCAACTTCAAAAAACCTAAACCCAATCCTAAAAACATGAATATGGGAAACTCTATGTTACACACTCACACAAAAGTAAGGGTGTAAATTTAGCAGATCGGCCTGTGACTCGGCTTGGCCCAACTAGGCTTGGGCCCGAGCTGAACCTGAGACCCTAGGCCAGGGAAGTCTGTTTCGAATCCCTACCCTGTATGGTCTGGTCCATGAGCCTGCCCCATTGACCCACTCAAGGCCCAGCCCGCCCAAGGCCTAGTTTCATTTTTTGTGGAAAAATAAAATTTTAGTGGAAAAAAAATAGGGAAAAAAAAATGGTCAAGCCAAATCCAGTTCGCCAGCAAGCCCGCCCAAGGCCCAAATACCCTCGGGCTTGGGCCTAATTTTTTGGCCCATTGGCCTGCCCGACTAGGCCCAAATTTTGGCTAAATTGATTGAAATTTGGGCTTACTGGCCGGATCAAAGGGTGTGTACTATACGCACCTATAATATATTTTTACGGTATATGTTATCTATTTTTTGATAAATGTGATGTAATTTTTTAGTAAAGTTACAACAATTTGTTGTTTATAAATAAAATTACGAATTTTGTAATAATATTACGCATTTTTTGGTGATGTTACACATTTTTTTATTCAAGCATGTTCTAACAAAAAAGTATGCAACATTACTACAAAAATGCATAGCATTACTACAAAATGTGTAATTTATTTTTAAATCACAAATTGTCATAACTCTACCAGAAAAATACGTAATATTTATCACAAAAATAAATAATACATACCATAAAAACATATAATAAAATTACATATATACACATCTTTTGAAAAATGTGCATTATAACATTACTTATCACGATTAATAACTTGTGTGAAAGTGTCACAGGGCAACATCATGTGGCTCTCTATCTATATCAAATAATTTTTCATTAATTACGCATAAAAATTCATGCAAAATTCGAAGTGGTCATATGTGCAGCTACCAGCTGTTTTATTTATTTAGGGGTTGTTTGTCAAGTTATTAAAAAATATATATTTATTGTCTTTTTATTCTATTTTTTTATATTCTATTTGGGTCATATTATCTTTTATTTTGGCCATATACCCTTATATTTAAGTCACATTATATCTCTATCACATTGCACATCTTTTCGTAAAAAAAAATTACTAAAATAATCTATTCCCAAACAATTCCTATTTTAACTAGGAGTTGTGATTGGGAGCCCGAAAATGGGACTCCCCGAATGCCCCTAATTTATTTTATTTTATTTTATTTTATTTTATTTTATTTTTTTTCAGCAGAAGAAGGAAGAAGACGAAGAAGAGAAGGAGGGGAAGGGAAGGGGGAGGAGGGGGAGGGGGACGGAGAGGAAGCACTGGAGGGGGCCTAAAAAATGAAGGAGGAGGGGGCGGAGGCCAGGCAGACGCGATCGGCGGAGGCGACGCGATTGGTGGAGGCGACGCAACGTGATCGGCGGCGATCTGCTTCCCCTCTCTCTCTTTCTCTCCCTCTCCCTCTCTTTCTCTCCCTCTTCCTCTACAATCGAAAATGGCGGGAAAAAAGGAAAAAAAAAAAAACTAGTGCCCAAAACGACGTCATTTTGGGCATTAGGGGCATTCGAGGCGGAGAAATCCGGGGGAAAAAACATTTCTTTTCAACTAGCAATTGTACACGTTATTTTTATCTAGTGTGATAATGCTTTTTAAATAAGAAATTGATGGAATTGATATGAAGTTAATGATATGAATAATATTTGAATGGGATAAATTCATAATATATAAGAATTTTAATTAAAAAAAATATCTATTAGAAAAAAAAATTAGAATGAGATATGACATACGGTAATATGTCAAACATCTTTGTGGCAGTAATACATCAAGTTAATTATTTATTATTAAGAGCATCTCTAGCATTGTGTCAAATTTTTCATCAAATTTAAACAAAAATTTTATAAAAAGTATAATCTAACATGGTGCACTACAACGTTAAATTTAAAATCTTCGTCAACTGCCCGATTGTCCGAAAAGACATCCGGACATGGGCAAAAATTGAGTTTAGAGGATGTCTGGTCTAACGGTCACCTACAAATTTGATGAACGATAACGCTCGCTTCATTTGATGAAATGTTTGATTCCCCCTCTATCTGATATCAGTTTAATGACAACATTGGAACTAACATTTCTTTCTTTTTCATCAAATTTGAATTTGATGAAACATCTTATATAACGTTGGAGATGGTCTAAGTTATTGGTTATAATGTAAAAGTTTATGCACCAAGTCCTTTATCAGATCAGATAGACAGTCCAGTGTGGAATGCGACATCCTCAGGGCTGATCTCTATCTGCTTTGTTTGTGAAGGTATGTTGGCTTCAGCAGGCCCTATGTTAAGGTCTACTAAATTAGTGTGGATTTATTACATGCCACCAAAAGTCCAATTCTTTACTTGGCTAGCATGGAGAAATAGAATTAAGACTTCAATTTTCTTACAAAGAATTGGTGTCCTTCATAGCTCTACTTCAACACTACGTGTTTTTTGTAATGCTAAGTTGGAAACTATGAATCATGTGTTGGTTTCTTGCCCATTTGCTTGGAAGGTGTGGTCTGCAATGCCTTATTGGTGGGATGTTGTGGGGGCTTTACCTGAATCTGTTGAAGGAATTTTATTATGGTGTGGAAAGGACAATGTTTTGGAGTCAAGAGAGGAAGATTTGGAAAGGAGTGCCTCTGGTTGTGGTGTGGTCTCTCTAGAAACACAAGAATGCTGTAGTGTTTAATGCCTCTATTCCGAACTTGGCGGAGCTGTGTAAAGTGATAAAGACGAGAGTTGCATTATGGTTGAAACCAAGGTATTCTAAGGACCACTTTTCAGTGCAGGATTTTCTGGTAAATCTTAGGCAAGTGAGATGTTGCATTAGAAGGAGGGGTGTGTAAACTCTCTTAGTCTAGTTCTGTCATGTTGCTGTGTTTTTTTCCTTCTTTTTCCGTTTGGTTGGAATCTCTCCAACTTTTGGGTGATGCTAGCAAATGATTGGGCTATTTAGCTGGTGCCAACGCTATGGAAGCTGTGATGATTTTTGCACCATTGGTCTGTTTAAGAAAGCCTAGTGTGGGGATATATTTCTGAGTACCAACACGTGGCAAGGTGACGCCGACGTGTCAGCCGAGGTGCCACGTGTCGTGGTAAGTTATGCCGAGGTAATTTCGGAGTTGCCGAGGTTATCTCCGAAAATATCGGAATCCGGGATAAACGGATAAAGGACAGGAGTCCTAGATTGGGAGAAGACTTCAGTTTGGATAAAGGTAAAACTCTTGGAGAGTTTTTATCCTAAACCCATTGGGAGTTCCAGATTAGCAATAATCATGAGTCCATTAGAGTTAGGCTCCTATTAGGACTAGGACTATATTGACTATAAAAGAAAGACACTCCCATGGGTCAAAGGTATGTTTTTAATACTGAAGCTTGTGAGTTGAATACTTGATTATCTTTGAGAGATATACTGACTTGATCGTCGGAGTGCCCCCGGGTGGAAGAACCACCGTTGGAGCCTTTTCTTTCTGTGCAGGACAGCAGTGTGCCATCTATTCTGCCTATGTACTACAGCTGAATTACTAAGGAATGCAGTGTGATTGGAAAATCACTCACACAATTTGGCACCGTCTGTGGGAAAGAAAGACGAATAGATGGCCAGTAACGCACAAAACGAAAAGGTTGGGGACGACGCTCCCGCTGGGAGTGGTAGGCCTATCGACCTTGACGTCGAAGGAGACAACCACAACGAAGAAGCCCGTGGCCAGGGGCACGGGGGAAAAGACGTCGTCCAGGAGGGCGACACTTCGAAGAAAACAGACCAAGGCAGATACTACAATGAAGACAACCTCCAGGTATGGAGGGATAAGTGCCTACAGAGGGATGAGGAAGTAAAAGAATTAGCAGATAAGTTGGCTGACCTGCAGTCGATCGTCAACTTCATGATGCAAAACAATGTCATGCAGCCGCCATACCCGTTGCAGGACACGTCAATTCCAGCAGTTAATACTCAGAAGGGAGGAAGGAAAATAATTCCTGAAACACCACAACACTCCAGGAGCAAAAGGCACTCTCACCCGCCCTCCAGGGAGGTCGGGCGAGAGGAGCCAAGGCAAGAGAAGTCCCAGAGGACGTATCAAACAAAGGATCAGGAACGCAGAGAACATCGGCATGTTCAAGGGCAGGCGCTCTGCTTTGACACAACCCACGGAGACAGATCAAAACGGGCCCATCACGAGGCCGAGAGTAGTGTGCCGAAGAGAATGAAGTCCAAAGACAACCGAGCTCCAGGGACGAGTAAAGAAGACTTGAGAAACTACCTCAAGAGGAAGGAACAGAATGCTGAAGCCGAGGTAAATTCACCCGTCAAGCCGAGGACACCGTTCTCGGTAGAACTGGACAAGTTTGAAGCACCAAAAAGATTCAGCATGCCGAGATTTCAAATATACGATGATAAGTCAGACCCTAACTTCCACGTTGGACTATTTTTGAACTCAATGGCATTGTACAGCGGAAACGAGCCACTACTCTGCAAAGTGTTCCCCTCGTCCTTTGGGAAGATTGGTTCCATAAATTACCAAAAAGAAGCGTGAAGACATGGGAAGGTGTAACAAGTCCACAAGGGAACTCACGGGTTACAGTTCGGACTCAATTTGTCACAGTTCTTAATCTGAACCAAAGAGTCCAAATCCGGCAAATCGTTTTGGAAAACAGATTTTTTGAAAGAAGTGTCAAACATGGACTGCTTTACCAGATATAGAGTCGCCACCTAAATACTTTTTAATGGGGAAATTTAGGAAACCCTGACTCGGTGCCAAAGGCCACGTGTCCGTCATCACCAAAGTTGCCTCGGCTCGGGAACTTGGGTACGATTGGGGAAGGTCAGCTATGAGCACCCCCTCTCGCCCGGTCCGAAGACCGGCCTCTACTAACCGTGATATCTTGTTTTGAAAACGTTATGTGTTCTTGTTCCGGTTATTAGCCTAGAATTACTATGTTGTACGCACGGCAAACAAGTATAGACCAAATCGCCCAAATTGAAACAAAACATTTTATGTTAGTTTTAGAAATGGTTTACTACTCGCAAGTAGGTTAAAATGAAGATTTTGCCACCCTCAAGTGGGCTTTAAACTCTCTGTTTTAATGCATTATTCCAATTTAGGTAATTTGACCTCCATCAACAGGCATTCAGGCAGTTATATCACATAAGCAGCTAGCCTCATGGCAATCACACTATTCTGGCAACACTCACACGCATGCGATATGCTAAAGCATAAAAGCTTACCTAGTACTCCGTGCCAAAACAGAAACTAGTTAGTAATCATGCATGATCCTAGTTCATGTTAAAAATGGCTAATGCATCACATACAAAATGTCACTAGAATAGGCTCGGCTAATCTACAATGACATGTGAAATGCTACAACTAGCACGTATTCAATTTGGAATTGAAGTACAATGCAGTTAGTATGATACGCCGAGCCCGGTGCATGCAGTACAGATGAATGATGCATGCATGCATAGCATAAGGATGCTAAAATAAATATGCCCTAATACTAACCATCAAAGCAGGTAAGTAAAAGGGAGAAAAAAGTAGGGGTTGGAAGACATGCACACACGCACCCACACTTATTACAAATACGCCCTCACTCGGAGGGACCGAATAATAATACAAACCGAATAAATAATTAACTATCCTAACTAATTAATTATTACAAACCCTTAACTAATTAACAAATTAATTAAACTATTTAAAGCAGTAAAATGGCCTCGGGAAGCGGGTCCAATGCAATGCATGCTCGGTCTTGCTTGGAAGTGCATTGCCATGCATAGACTATCTCTGTTTTCCCTGCTCTGTTCTTCTGAGGACTGCCAAAGCCTCTGAATTGCTTCCCTGGACACTGGGGAATACCACCGGCTGAGTAGAATTACCACCGGCAGTGAAGTGTGGTCATCGGCACAAGATGCATCCATCGGCCACCAATGGATGGCCGGTCGGCACTATATGTTGCCGATCGGCCAAAATGCCTACAGAACCTGCAACTTACAGCAGCAGAGGACAGAACTTGCATGGCAATGTAATTCAAGCAATGTATGCACCAACCTTACCCCTTATCATGTGTAGGACTCAAAGGGACATGGTCCTTGGTTCTCGGACCAGCAATCGCGCATTTCAATGCGTGATGGCCCAAAGAACCAATTTGTGCATTTTCATGTCAAATGAAATGCAAACCAAATAAGCACATAAAACCCAACCTCTATCACTTGATCAAGAGGCAAGGGATGCATGCCAATGCAATGTAGCCTAGGCATGTGATCTAGAATGCAACATGTCAATGCAAGAAAACATGCAAGGTGAGCATGCAAACAAGCAAAAGGTGGTCTTGAACATGAATTAGGCAGCTCTAATTAGGCCCAAAACAGTGGCTAAAATGCTTAAATATGAGGACTAAACACACATACACACATGCACATGTTAAGACACAAATCTAAGCATTAAGCAAGCAACTCTCAAGCACACTTGAAAGGAGTATAACATGGACACTAGGCATGCAACATAAGCTCTGAAATCATGCTAAAAGAGGTGCCAAACCAACTTAAACAAAACAAACATTAGCATGTAAATGGTCCAAGTACTTAGGACAAGCCATGGAGGCTTAAACCAAGGTTAAGTCCACCAAGCCTCACAAGGCTAAGGGGACTTAAAATAGGTCAAAAGAAGGCTTGAACAAAGCCAAAGGTGCATCTAGATGGCATCTAAGTGGCTCAAGTCCAAAGGCATGCACAATGGCCAAAACATGGAGCACAAGGCACAACCTTTTAAAGCAATAAAGAGGTGTCCAAGGCAAGCATACAAGCATATCAAAGGGGCTGAAATAACATGGAAAATGATCCCAACCCACCAAATTCATGCAAGAATGGCATGTTACACACTTACATACTCAAGGCCAACAAGCCTAAAATGTAAAGGAGCTATGCTAAGCATGTCAAAATCGACCCAAACAACTATGGACAGACCTTAAACATGGTAAAATGAACACAAAAGCTTCACAAGACCAAGCCTAAAACATGCTAGAATAAGGGTTTACAACCTAAGGCATATTAAGGCATAAACATGGCATTACAAGGTAGGTATGCTAAGCATGCATGGTGTACCAAAACCAACTTAATACAAAGTTAAATCATGACAATATAAGCATAAAATATAGCCATGGTATGATTAACAAACCTTTAAACATGATGCTCCCTCAAGAGGCCAAAATTGGCCCTTTTCAAGGACAACAAGGAGAGGAGAGGGGGGTGGCCCTCTCCTTCTTGAGACTTTAAGGCACCATCCTCACCACTGAAATCCCTCAAGATTTCAGTGGTGAGGAGGCCCAAACACCAAAGTCTTGGAGCTCACCAAAAATGGCACAAAATGAGGCCTCTCAAGGCTTAGGAGGGGTCTAACACCTCCAAATCACAAAACACTCTAAACAAACAATTTAGAGGGCCCAAAAATAGAACTTTTTTATGTTATACACTAAGCATAAAAACAGTTCTAAGATAGGCTAATAAGCTATGCAAAAATGGGGTAAAAAGGACTAGTTTCTTACCCTTGAAGCCTTTCTTCAACAATGGTGATCTTGTTGCTTCTTCAAGCTCAAATCCAGCCAAGAACACTAAAAACAAACCTCTGGTCCTTCAAAAGCCAAGGAAAGGTGAAAGACTAGGTGTTTGTGTGCAATAGTATGGACAAAAGCACCTAGAACATAAACAAGGGAGATATAGAGATAGGTTATGTATGGAACTCAAACCCTAAAACCAGAGCTCTCCTCTGTGTTTTCCTCACAAAATTCTCTAACCCTAAAGCCAAGAGAAGACCCCTTCTCTTATAGGCAAGCAATCTTGCAAAGCTTATTCAACAAGCTTACAAGAGGAGCATTCCTCCATACACGTGTATGGAGGGGAACAAAATGCCACACAGCTGTCCTAAAATATCTGCAAAAGCAGATGAACAGTAATCGGCTGCTCAAAATTGCCATTTTGACAAAATTGATGGCCGGTCGGCCAAAAAGAGTGTCGGCCGGCAATATACATTGCCGGTGGCAACAAAACACCAGCCGGTGGCCTCTAGCCATGGCCGGTGGAGTGTGGGGAGACCTCACAAGGCATCCCCTGCCCTTCCAAGGCAAAACACCAATGTTTGGTGCAAAACCAGACACAAAACGGTCGAGTTCGGAGATCCTGAGGTAAGGCGCGTAGCCGAGACCTTCGGGAACTCCAAACGAACACAAACATGGATAATCACCGGGTGTTCAAACGGTGACGTCCAAGTCTTGAGGACAGTAAAAAATGGGGTGTCTACAGTGGCCCCTCTTTGACAGAACTCGGAAGTCATAACAATGACGGGAGTGAATGTCAAAGCCCAGAGACGACCCATTTTTGATGAGGCCGAAAACTTAGACAAACTTGCAAGACAAACAAGTTATGCGCCCGAAGGCAGGGGCAAAATGCAAGACAATGCACGAAGCCGAGCATAACTTATGAGCATGCAAAGAAAAGCTGTAACGAAGCACACATGCAACAGTTTTAAGCTAGCATACACCAAACTACACTACAATGTAGAAAGGATGTAAGAGAATTATGCAATTCTCGATACGTCTCACGCGGAGGATACAATACTGTCGGTTAAATGCGATTCCATGATGACAAATGAACCGTACATACAATATCGTGCCTGTAAAGAAAACAACTTAACAGGTATGATATTGTTAGCAATATGCATGACAATGCAAGAATGAATGCAAAATGATATGCAATATATACAAAACAATGTATAAATAATGCAAATGAAAATGTAATGCAATTGAAACAATGCAAACTATATGCAAAGCAATTGAATCATGATCCAATCATGAGCGATTCGAAACCACACAAATGTCAAATAGATTGATGGAGGTAACAAGTCCGTCTACCATAGAACGGTCTACTGAACTATGAGTAATGTAGACGGACACAAGAATGAGTATTGGGGGGGAATGACATAAGTGGGGTGACGACCCGCTGGAGAAAGAATGATGATCCTAATGCCGGATGCAAAATTACACTACAATGTAATACATATAATGGATATGGCATGCAGCCAAACCAAATCTTGCCTAGGAAAGGCATGTACACAAACAAGCCACGGCTAACATAGAACGGTCTACTGAACTATGCTTTGACACGAGAAGTATGGGCACATACCAGACCAAGCTCAACATGGAAAGGCGCAAGCCATAGATGGAAGGTGATGCAATGAATGCATGCAATCTAAAATGCAATGGAAATGGATACAATGGATATGGCACGCGGGCCAAACCAGATCTTGCCTAGGAAGGGCATGTACGCAAACAAGCCGCGGCTAACACAGAACGGTCTACTGAACTATGTTTCGACGTGAAAAGTATGGGCACATACCAGACCAAGCTCAACATGGAAAGACGCAAGCCATAGATGGCAGATGATGCAATGGATGCATGCAAACTATGATGCGATACTTACAAATATGCAATGAAATGGATATTTACAAAAATACATGACAATGCATGTTTACCTTCTACGATGCATGACAATGCAATATTTACCATGTCTGCATGACAATGCTCTATTTACAATGAATGCATTACATGTGCATGTGGTTTTTTGTTTTTGTTTTTGAAAATGCAAATGATGCATGAAATGCATGTTGCATGAAATGCGCGACAACGCAAGTCGCTTGAAATGCATAACAATGCATGGACTTTCTAATGCGCGGCAATGCGCGGCTTAAGATGCATGAAAACGCATGAACTGTGCACAACAATGCCCCAAAGGTCTTACACCTTCCAAGGATTTAAGGTCTCCTAGACCGAGTTACTGGGGAAATGCATGACAATGCATCTGAACTCGAAATGCGCAACAACGCGCGACTTAAGATGCATGATAATGCATGTTGATGCAAGTGGGAAACAACGCATGTCTAATGCATGTGAACCTGAATATGCAGCCACGCGCGTCATTTGAAATGCATGACAATGCAACTTACCAAAAAGTCGTTCGGGCACGACAATCACCGAAGGACTTGCACCTTCAGAGGATTTAAGGTCTCCTAGACCAGGCGTGCACAGGAAATGCATAACAATGCAAGTGAACTTGAAATGCGCAGCAACGTGCGGCTTAAGATATGCATGACAATGCAATCGAGCGGTTTTAAGGTCTCGCCAGACCATGCGTGCTTTTGGTCCCGCCGGACCGTGGCGTGTTTAAGGTCTCGCCAGACCAATTTTGGGGCAATGCATGAATTGAGATGCGGTGCACAAAACAGTGCGATGCGCAAGATCGCGCGATGGAATGCATGCCAAATGCAATGAGATGCGCAAAACAGCGTGGTGTGTTCAGACAACACGAATGAAGGTTTTGCACCTCCCAAGGATTTAAGGTCTCCTAGACCGTGATGCGGGGAAAGTGCATGACGATGCAAAATGTGCGCGTTACAACGCGTGCAGTCATGCAAAACAATGCAAGGGATGATGCGTACTACAACACATGCAGACATGCGTAACAATAAAGGTTTTACACCTTCGAAGGATTTAAGGTCTCCTAGACCGTAATGCAAAGA
Organism: Camellia lanceoleosa; assembly: GCA_025200525.1. Classification (NCBI taxonomy): domain Eukaryota; kingdom Viridiplantae; phylum Streptophyta; class Magnoliopsida; order Ericales; family Theaceae; genus Camellia; species Camellia lanceoleosa. The sequence goes on from CM045760.1 coordinate 55,600,373, forward strand.
AGATGTATGCATGGAATGCGTGACAACGCAAGTGAAATGAGTGCGTAACAATGCAAATGAAGTGGATGCATAACAATGCAACTGCGATGTGTATCGTGGCGCGACACGACGCACCAGACAGTATGATGAATGCATGCAACGCATACGGGGCAACTTTTGAATCTTGTAAAAGACAAAAGGATACAAAAGGATACAACATTGCATGAATTCGAGTGCTACGCACAGGAGACACGGTCCGAGGTCGAAACGGAGGCCCGTTGAGTGTCGGAGATGCACTGTTTTACACTGTTTTAAGCAATGAAGGCTCTGGACCACTCATATGACCCAAGGAAAGGTGTAGGAGGCTCAAAAACCACTGTGGGAGACCACCGGCTGTCCATCGGCCATCACAATTCATCACTGGCCGTCCGTTGGCCATCAAATAGTTCCATCGGCACAATATATTGCCGACCGGCACATAATGTTGTCGACTGGCAAAAAGTCCCTGTATCGGGGGCAGACTTGACATTTCACCTCTAGTCTTTTAAAATAGGGTTCCAAACCCTATTTCTTCACTTCCTCTTAGCCGAAATTCCACACCCTCTCTCTCTAGAGTGTTTTCCCCTCCTTGTTTCCTCACTTTCTTCGCGTTTTACTCCCGTTTCGTCGTCGGATTCGCGATTTCCTTCGCATTTCGGACGTTTTCATCCGAACAAATCTTTGCTTCGGTACCTCTTTTGCCATTTCCACGTTTTTGGGGTTTGTTCCCCTCACTTTTCTCTTGATTTCCGTGCCTTTTTACATCCCGACTTTTCCAGCCATTTTCCACCCTCCCGGGGGTTGACTTTCTATATTCCAGCCCGATTTTCATTTTCTGACCATTTTCCTCGTCATTTTGAAATGGCCGACGATATTCCACGCGGTGGGACTCCTCCGGATCACGAGATGGATCCCGGGGTCGAGCTCCTACCTTTGAGCGAGTGCCCGTTCGACCTGGCGACCTACCGGCCGGCGATTCACGTTTTGCCCCGGCCAATTGCGATTCGGGAGTTTTGACATGGCGCTGGATCCCGAGCTGCTACTACGTGAGCTTGCCTCTCACTTATCCTTCGGCGCTTTCGAGGTAACTTTTTTTCTTTGTTTTAAATTCTGCAATGTAGAACTTTTAACTGTCAACCGTCATAGCTGATTACATTCTTTAATTGCTTTAGCTCAGATGCTCTGATACACTGTGCATTGTAGTTGATCGCAGACACACTTGCAACTGATATCTATTTAAGACCAACACATGCACACAGACTGCACTAGCCTTAATTACTCAAACACACGGCAGACACCGTATTTCACTGCAAACTTACCAACACCCTGTATTTGCTTGAATCTGAAAAACTTGCACGCATGCTAGATTTGCACCGAACCACACAAACACACTGACGCATTACACATTGTAGTTCACTATAAGCACACCGGCACCCGGTATCTGTTTGAATCTGAAAAACTTGCACGCATGCTAAATTTGCACTGAACCACACAAACACGCTGACGCATCATATGTTGTAGTTCACTATAAGCAGACCGGTATCCAGTATTTGTTTGAATCTAAAAAACTTGCACGCATGCTAAATTTGCACTGATTTTGACTGTTTCTTCAAAACTGTATATTTTATATTGCTTCGCAACTACTTGTTTGAAAACAGGGAGATTCCCATACCATCCGTGGGTATGGAAACACTGTCGCTCGTGAGTGGTACGCCGAGCTACCCGATGTAGTTCGCTACATCGTGGACCAGGCCGGCTTTGGCGCATTCTGCAGAGGACTCTCCAGGCTCACTACATGTAGACCTCTCCTTGCCGCTCTGGTGGAGAGGTGGTGGGACACCACCGATTCATTTCATTTCTCTACGACGGGGGACATGACGATGACCCCTTATGATTTCTCGATGCTCACAGGTATCGGGGTAGGGGGTGATCCAATCCCCTTTGATACGGATATGGATGAGTGAGAGGCCGCTTAGATTTACTTGCTCGGCGTCTTTGGTCCACCCTCGCCGAGAGGCAGCCCCGATGACTCAGGAGGCCGTGGAGAGATACGCACGCGGCTTTCTCATGTTCCTGTTTGGGATAACTATTTTCGCCGACCGGGCGAACACCATGCCTCTCTGCCTGCTCAGCGCACTGGTGGACGTCAGGGATATCTTACATTACGACTGGGGTGGCGCCGCTCTGGCCACTCTCTACGGATATATGAGCTCAGCTTCCCGCGGCAGTGGACAGTTGCTCGAGGGCTACTGACGTGTTTGGGAGGTACATTTCTTTTTTTGTCTTTCATTTCTGTTCTATATTTTTATACTTGTCAGATATCGTATACATACTTAAGACGCACATACTGCTTTATTAATCGACCGTACATCGCTTTACACTGTACACTCTGCACAATACAATGTACAAAACATGGCTCTGCTATTTCTACTTTTATTCTATATTCTGCTTTATCTGATAAGCATACTGGTATTTGCTCTGCAGCTGTGGGTTTATGCCTACTTTTCTAGGCTTGCTCCCGTACTCGACGCAGAGACCCCTCTCGTCGTCCCGTTCTCTCGCCGCTTCGACGGGAGGTGCGTGCGGAGGCCCCGAGAGACATTTAGCTTCTTCCACTGCTACTTCGACACCATCACTCCCGCAGAGGTATGTTTTACTTGCAGTTTATTTACGCTTCGTCTTTCCACTGCATGTTTCAATAACAGTAGATAACAAACTGTATTTCATTTTCAGATCACCTGGCAGCCTTGGGCTCCTTTGCCAGCTGTGATGCGGGATCGGTTTGCCGGTGCCGATAAGACCTCGCATTTCCGGATTTTGCTGGAGGGCCCGGTCTGTTGGGCTTGGTACTTGGGTGAGCGTTTCTTGCGTCAGACCCTGGGTTTACCGGAGCAGATAGTCCCGGTGCACCCTCCTGAGCATATGAGGGATACCGAGAGATTCACCGCCGAGCAGATGGCGAACTACACCATTGGCTGGGAGGCAGACGGCTTCAGAGGCGAGGGCGATTACTTGGAGTACGTTCGGACCTTCATCATGCGACCTCTGAGCGATGGCGAGAGAGAGAGAGACCATGGCGCCAGCTGGAGCGGAGGAGTAAGGAGGAGTGTCGAGGATAGCTCGAGTCCGTGGCAGGGGCGGAGTTCAGCGAGGACGGGGGACCGGTTGGCCTACTCTGCCCGCTTCACTGACTTTCAAAGGGCAGGGTGGGGCGACTTACCAGATCCCCTTTGCTCCTCCGCTGGCTGATCACGAGTTTGTCGGTGTCCCCGACTTGCCTCCGGTATGTATTACTTCATTTCGCATCTTGTACTGTTATTTCATTTCAGTTTATTTAATATTCCGCAGAATACTGATGTATCTGATACTTTTGCAGGCGTCTTCTGAGTACACCTGGCAGTCATTGGAGATGAATGCCTCCATGATGGGGATGCTACAGCGAACCTTCGACCTCCTGGCCCTTTATAGTATCCCTATATGTTCTTTCTGACCACAACCTCAAACCATACACAAACTGCTTTGCATAATCTGATGCACGACACTATACTGGATACCCAAATTTCACGGCACTCGATACAGATCACACATCAGATCTCGTGACTAATTCACTGCTCACGGCACTCACAGACTGTACTCATACACCGTATTCTATACTGATTCACTGCTCACGGCACTCATACACTGTACTCATACACTGTATTCTGCACTGATTCACTGCTCACGGCACTCACAGACTGTACTCATACACTGTATTCTATACTGATTCACTGCTCACAGTATTCTGATGTATTTGCCTTTCATGCTTTTTCAGCCTCCCTTCCAGATTCCTCCGGTGGGTGGTGCTCCGGCTGGACCTCCCATTTCTACCCGGGATGGCAGAGTATATCCCCAAACTAGAGGGGGGTGCACTCATGTCGGGAGCAGCTCGCGGGCTCCAGTTCCAGATGACGAGTCTGAGGTAGAGACAGAGGCGGAGAAGACCGGTGATAGCTCGGACTCGGGCTCAGACGGTGATGCTCTTGGTGATGCTCCTGGTGATGATGCTCCTGGACCTTCGTCCAGGAAGAGGACTAGGACAGACTGATAGCCCCGGAGCCATTTTTGACATTCGATACAGATTTTTGTTGTTTTCTTCTTTTCTGCACTTTCCCCTTTTTGTTAGTAGTTAGGGTACTTTGTACTGCCGCAGGCAGATTTTGTTTCCAAAACTTATGTACTTGAAAAGATTATGAAATGAAACAAACTTTTTGTCTGAAAAAGTGTTTACATTTGTATATCTCACGCATTGCATCGCGTTACACCTCAATGTAAATGAAAATGATTTGTTGTCTGAAAATTGAGCACTTGTAAATTGAGCATTTGTACTGTAATAATCAGATGACCATCCAGCAAATAGCAAAACAACCCAAGCAAACCACTGCTTATCCTGAACACACAGTCCATACTCTACTGGGGACTAATTTGCATACAGCCCGTATTACAGTATTTGATTCATTCTACACACAGCAAACCCTGAACAAACAACCCCAATCTGACAAGATGGACTACGAAAGCTGAAACGGTTGCAGTTGAAACACACTCGGATGCCCCCAAATTGTTCCCTTTTATACTTTTGCTTCGCATAAAATGTAAAGAATGGCACAGCACTCTGAGCATAAACGATTTTAACTTTTGAAGAAGGGTTCTGCAATCGGGGTATCGAGCCTAAAACTGAACACAGCGGGAAAGACTCAAACAAAAGGTGCGCGACCTGGACACAACGAGACATGCTCGGAAAAGACTCAAAACAAGAGTTGAGGTAAACAAGACAAAAGACACGACACACAGACGTGTTCACAAAAAAAAAAAAACAAACAAACAAACAAAAGACCTCAGATGTCGAGGAGGCAGTTTCTTCAGGTATGATTCCCACCCTTTCTAACTTGTGATTCTCACAACACATTTTTCTTCACTTTTCTCTCGACGTACACCTCTCTATTCTTTATCCTCTCATTTTTCATCCCTCCCCTGAGTGATTGATAGACGAATAGGAAGTCATGGGTTCACCCACAGTACTGTCAACTCACGGCTATTTCTTCCGGTAGATAGAGTGCCTTTCTGGCGAGTATGTTGATGGCGGGGAAAAGACAGGAGACCTGACTCAATTGCGCCCCTAGTTCGTCACTTTGACCATTTTTTGTTGTTTTTTTTCTAAAATAATTTTGGCCAAAATGAGAGTTGGATTAACATACTTGTTCGATTTTCTGATTCAAAATCATGCAAGTCAGGCTGTGAGCACTGAAAATTTTTCTTTTTGGGTCCAAGAAGATGGTTCGGTTTTGGAAAATGAAATAGTTTTCGAGAAAATAGTCATCTTTAGTAAAAATTTTCAAAAACTATTTTTGCAAACAATCAACGCTCGATGAGCGCGGAACTTACCCCCGAGATACGCATCTTCGGATCAGAGGCAATGGAAAATTGCCCCTTGCTTAAAAAAGCGGGGGCATGGCAACGGAAAGTTGCCCCTGGTTTGGATGGCAACTCAGGGCAACTTATGGCAATGCATGGCAACGGAAGGTTGCCCCTTGTCTGGATGATGCCGCAGCATTTTTGTAGATGGTCCTTATCAATGACGACTGAACTTTGAAGGTGACGGTCTGAACCAATATATGGACACAGTCACTGTAAGAGCAATGGTTGCTGGACTTCAGGATGAAGTTGCCTACGTATCCCAAACATGGGAATCAAGCCTTACGTAGTTCCGGGGTTAAGGTACACTCGGGTATTTAACCTCTCCTTTTAGGCTCTAACTTTTGCCAAGGCGCCCGTTGCGGGTTTTCAACCTTGCGAGCTTTGTTCTTCTTTTCTTTTCATTTTTTCCTTTTCATTCCTTTTCTTCTTTCTTTTTCTTTTTCTTCAATTTTTTGCTTTTCTTTTTCTCTTCTTTTTTGTTTTCTTGTATTTTTTTGTATTTTGTATTTTTTTGTTTTGCTCTAACTTTTGCCTGGGTCGCCCTTTTGGGTTTTCAGCCCAGCGAGCCTCTCAAAGGGTAAAAGTGTAGCAATCCCATGCCAAATGGTTTTGAGTTTGAAGCCTCTTCGTATCCAGAAGAGTGACTGTTGGGTTGATTTGCAGAAGAATCCATCACGGTTGCTTCACGAGCCTTGCCTGGTGGGATCTGATCTTCTTAATCTGACTTTGATGCCTCTTGCTCGAGGGCTGCTTTAAATTGGGCCACACAGGCCTTACACGACAGTTAACTGTTGAACGTTTTGAACGGATTCCAAGTTTACAACAGATAGATTGAATCTCGAGGTTAAGAGCGATCCTAGGCTGCACAATCTCAAGAACAATTCCACACAAGTCTTCACAGGACCGCGCAAAACGTTTTGTTTTTAAAAGTTTTTAAGAAAGCGACAAGTCGCTCGCGCTGAAGATAGTGTGGAACCAGTCTGGATCAAACCAGGATCCTTCTTAGTACTTACACTAGCAAGCATGATTTCATTCATAAAAAGGCTTAGCATGCCTATCTTTCTCTCAAAAATGATCAAAGTTTTGCAAAACCCGAGTAATTGCTTCCTTTTTGTTTTTATCACCGCAGTGTTCGAAAAGGGTTTTTTGAAAAACTTAGGTCATTACAACGATGTTTAAGGCACAAGAGAGTAGGTGGAATGTACTATCGTTCCATTTACATCCTCTTGCACAACTAGCTTAAACAGCAACAAGGACGGAAACGTGATAGCCGTAGCTATTTCATTCAGATTCCCTGATTGTGACTGGCTCCTCAACCGAGACAGACTCAAAAGGAAAAACAAAAGGATAATTACAAAATGGTGTTTGAGGAAACAACCCCGGAATCACCTGACATTCTATACAAAGGGGACTGACTCGCTACAACAAGACAGACTCAAAATAAAACAAAGACTAACTCGACACCCAAGCCAGATTTTACAAAACTAGCATTCGCAGATGCTCAAAAATGTGTGCCAGACGCCACATCAAAAACACTGGGCGCCGCTCACAAGTGGTCCTACCCTGATCACATACTCACAGTATCCGCATCCTCAAAATCCAATAGCTGGGTAGTAACGGACTTGGCAGAGGTGGGCGGGAGGATAACCTCGTTGTCAATCAAATCTTGCACCTCATGACGGAGGCGGAAACAATTGTTGCTAGCATGGCCTGTCTGCTGGTGGTATGCACAGTACTGAGCAGGGTCATGAGTAGCGGGGAGATTCTTCGGGAGAGGCCGAGGCTCCAAGGGTTTAAGGTGTCCCCTCTCGACAAGGATCTGAAGTGCCTTGGACAATGGCATGTAGAGAGCATGGAAGACCCTGCGCCCTCGGGGCAGGTACTTTGAAGTCTGAGCATTTTTGCTAGACGCACTAGCGAATGGGTCGGCAGGCACTGCCTTAACTTTCTGGTCCTTCCCGGGTGCAGGGTTGGGAGTAGAAGAAACTGTTTTGGCATGACGGGGCTTGTCCCGGTTCTCTGATTGGCTTGAATTACCCGTTGGTGGAGTGAGAAAAGCATCCTCCACAACTTTTGTCACAACTGCAAATATCTGTTGCTTGTTCATCCCTCCGGCTTTCAAAGCCTCGACTGCCCACAGCAGTTGTTCAATAGGATCGGCATCTGCCTTCATTTTGCCTTTGTCTCTGGCCTTGGCCTGATCTAGAATTTGGGTTGGTACGTCGTTGCCATAGCTGGAGGCCATCTCCGGTTGGCTGAGTTCAATTACAATCCGTCCCAACAGCGGGGGCTCCTGGGGTACAAAGCCTCCGGCATATGGTGCGGCTGGTGGTGAAGTAGACATTCCATAGGCAAGATCCGCCATGGATCTTTGAAGATCACCTATCATCCTCATTAGTTCAAATGTAGTAGGCTCGCGAGCCTGATATAGTTGAGGGGTCCAAACCAGGTGCGCAGCAGGCGACCTAGGTGGATGCAGCATATCAATATTGGTCTCACTTTGCGGGGTGATTCCTTGACCTAACGCGGCTGTCATAACCACGATCTCTTCTGAATTCTACGTCGTCATAGGTCTTGCCACGGCAAGAGGGAACACTGACTATTATGAAACTTTCTGGACCTTGAAAGGAAAAACAAGCAGCATTTCAGCCCAAAACGGATCAAACACAGGTTCAACCGAACAACTGTACCCTACTACTGATCATTGTCCCCCAGAAATTACTGTCCAAAACACTGAATCGAATACCCTCAGATATAACTGATTCTATCAAATACTGACATTGGTGCCCTCGGGCTTGATACTCAAACTTTGCAAACTAATATGTGCGTTCCCTGCAAAGATACACTCTAAAAGCACATAACAAGTAGAGAGAGAAAAAACACCCCTATGTTGGGGTAGGGTTTCCCTGTCCTATTTTGTTAGGAGCTAGGGTTTCACTACGCACACGGCGGTTTCAAATAACCTAACATCGGGTAAGCAACCCGTCCTAATTTGGGATGGTCACTATGGATTCTGAATATGCACTAGGTCGAATGGTCAAAAAGGGTGCCCCGGTAAAACCGGGGTTTGTGTTCCCATACTAACAGAGCCCGTAACCGATCAGCCTTATGGCATGCTTTGACAAAGTCATGCCTCCGGCAAACTGCTCAGGAATAGCAGATGGCCAACACAGTGTCCTAGGCACACCAATGCACATGCAATGCAAAGAGACACATAAATGAAATCAAAATAGGATATCATGAGTTCGTCGCCAGAAACTGTAACAAGTCCGCGAGGGAACTCACGGGTTACAGTTCGGACTCAATTTGTCACGGTTCTTAATCTGAACCAAAGAGTCCAAATCCGGCAAATCGTTTTGGTAAACAGATTTTTTAAAAGAAGTGCCAAACATGGACTGCTTTGCCAGATACAGAGTCGCCACCTAAATATTTTTTAATGGGGAAATTTAGGAAACCCTGACTCGGTGCCAAAGGCCACGTGTCCGTCATCACCAAAGTTGCCTCGGCACGGGAACTTGGGTACGATTGGGGAAGGTCAGCTATGAGCACCCCCTCTCGCCCGGTCCGAAGACCGGCCTCTACTAACCGTGATTTCTTGTTTTGAAAACGTTATGTGTTCTTGTTCCGGTTATTAGCCTAGAATTACTATGTTGTACGCACGGCAAACAAGTATAGACCAAATCGCCCAAATTGGAACAAAACATTTCATGTTAGTTTTGGAAATGGTTTACTACTCGCAAGTAGGTTAAAATGAAGATTTTGCCACCCTCAAGTGGGCTTTAAACTCTCTGTTTTAATGCATTATTCCAATTTAGGTAATTTGACCTCCATCCACAGGCATTCAAGCAGTTATATCACATAAGCAGCTAGCCTCATGGCAATCACGCTATTATGGCAACACTCACACGCATGCGATATGGTAAAGCATAAAAACTTACCTAGTACTCCGTGCCAAAACAGAAACTAGTTAATAATCATGCATGATCCTAGTTCATGTTAAAAATGGCTAATGCATCCCATACAGAATGTCACTAGAATAGGCTCGGCTAATCTACAATGACATGTGAAATGCTACAACTAGCACGTATTCAATTTGGAATTAAAGTACAATGCAGTTAGTATGATGCGCCGAACCCGGTGCATGCAGTACAGATGAATGATGCACGCATGCATAGCATAAGGATGCTAAAATAAATATGCCCTAATACTAACCATCAAACCAGGTAAGTAAAAAGGAGAAAGAAGTGGGGGTTGGAAGACATGCACACACGCACCCACACTTATTACAAATACGCCGTCACTCAGAGGGACCGAATAATAATACAAACCGAATAAATAATTAACTATCCTAGCTAATTAATTATTACAAACTCTTAACTAATTAACAAATTAATTAAACTATTTAAAGTAGTAAAATGGCCTCGGGAAGCGGGTCCAATGCAATGCATGCTCGGTCTTGCTCGGAAGTGCACTGCCATGCATAGACTGTCTCTGTTTTCCCTGCTCTGTTCCTCTGAGGACTGCCAAAGCCTCTGAATTGCTTCCCTGGACACTGGGGAATACCACCGGCTGAGTAGAATTACCACCGGCAGTGAAGTATGGTCATCGGCACAAGATGCATCCATCGGCCACCAATGGATGGCCGGTCGACACTATATGTTGCCGGTCAGCCAAAAATGCCTGCAGAACCTGCAACTTACAATAGCAGAGGACAGAACTTGCATGGCAATGTAATTCAAGCAATGTATGCACCAACCTTACCCCTTATCATGTGTAGGACTCAAAGGGACATGGTCCTTGGTTCTCGGACCACCAATCGCGCATTTCAATGCATGATGGCCCAAAGAACCAATTTGTGCATTTTCATGTCAAATGAAATGCAAACCAAATAAGCACATAAAACCCAACCTCTATCACTTGATCAAGAGGCAAGGTATGCATGCCAATACAATGTAGCCTAGGCATGTGATCTAGAATGCAACATGTCAATGCAAGCAAACATGCAAGGTGAGCACGCAAACAAGCAAAAGGTGGTCTTGAACATGAATTAGGCAGCTCTAATTAGGCCCAAAACAGTGGCTAAAATGCTTAAATATGAGGACTAAACACACATACACACATGCACATGTTAAGACACAAATCTAAGCATTAAGCAAGCAACTCTCAAGCACACTTGAAAGGAGTATAACATGGACACTAGGCATGCAACATAAGCTCTGAAATCATGCTAAAAGAGGTGCCAAACCAACTTAAACACAACAAACATTATCATGTAAATGGTCCAAGTACTTAGGACAAGCCATGGAGGCTTAAACCAAGGTTAAGTCCACCAAGCCTCACAAGGCTAAGGGGACTTAAAACAGGTCAAAAGAAGGCTTGAACAAAGCCAAAGGTGCATCTAGATGGCATCTAAGTGGCTCAAGTCCAAAGGCATGCACAATGGCCAAAACATGGAGCACAAGGCACAACCTTTTAAAGCACTAAAGAGGTGTCCAAGGCAAGCATACAAGCATATCAAAGGGGCTGAAATAACATGGAAAATGATCTCAACCCACCAAATTCATGCAAGAATGGCATGTTACACACTTACATACTCAAGGCCAACAAGCCTAAAATGTAAAGGAGCTATGCTAAGCATGTCAAAATCAACCCAAACAACTATGGACAGACCTTAAACATGGTAAAATGAACACAAAAGCTTCACAAGACCAAGCCTAGAACATGCTAGAATAAGGGTTTACAACCTAAGGCATATTAAGGCATAAACATGGCATTACAAGGTAGGTATGCTAAGCATGCATGGTGTACCAAAACCAACTTAATACAAAGTTAAATCATGACAATATAAGCATAAAATACAGCCATGGTATGATCAACAAACCTTTAAACATGATGCTCCCTCAAGAGGCCAAAATTGGTCCTTTTCAAGGACAACAAGGAGAAGAGGGTGGCCCTCTCATTCTTGAGACTTTAAGGCACCATCCTCACCACTAAAATCTCTCAAGATTTCAGTGGTGAGGAGGCCCAAACACCAAAGTCTCGGAGCTCACCAAAAATGGCACAAAACAAGGCCTCTCAAGGCTTAGGAGGGGTCTAACACCTCCAAACCACAAAACACTCTAAACAAACAATTTAGAGGGCCCAAAAATAGAACTTTTTTTATGTTATACACTAAGCATAAAAACAGTTCTAAGATAGGCTAATAAGCTATGCAAAAATGGGATAAAAAGGACTAGTTTCTTACCCTTGAAGCCTTTCTTCAACAATGGTGATCTTGTTGCTTCTTCAAGCTCAAATCCAGCCAAGAACACTAAAAACAAACCTCTGGTCCTTCAAAAGCCAAGGAAAGGTGAAAGACTAGGTGTATGTGTGCAATAGTATGGACAAAAGCACCTAGAACATAAACAAGGGAGATATAGAGATAGGTTATGTATGGAACTCAAACCCTAAAACCAGAGCTCTCCTCTGTGTTTTCCTCACAAAATTCTCTAACCCTAAAGCCAAGAGAAGACCGCTTCTCTTATAGGCAAGCAATCTTGCAAAGCTTATTCAACAAGCTTACAACAGGAGCATCCCTCCATACACGTGTATGGAGGGGAACAAAATGCCACACAGCTGTCCTAAAATATCTACAAAAGCAGATGAACAGTAGTTGGCTGCTCAAAATTGCCATTTTGACAAAATTGATGGCCGGTCGGCCAAAAAGAGTGCCGGTCGGCAATATACATTGCCGGTGACAATAAAACACCAGCCGGTGGCCTCTAGCCATGGCCGATGGAGTGTGGGGAGACCTCACAAGGCATCACCTGCCCTTCCAAGGCAAAACACCAGTGTTTGGTGCAAAACCAGACACAAAATGGTCGAGTTCGGAGATCCTGAGGCAAGGCACGTAGCCGAGACCTCCGGGAACTCCAAACGAACACAAACATGGATAATCACCGGGTGTTCAAACGGTGAAGTCCAAGTCTTAAGAACGGTCAAAAATGGGGTGTCTACAGAAGGCCTGGCCGAGATGTTTGTGGCCAGGTTCGTAACAAACAAACTACAGCCATTAAGGGTGGACGCGCTGATGGCTTTAAAAATCAGCAAGGATAGAGGCCTTAGGGCCTATGCAAAAAGGTACTACGAGGTGTTCAATCAAATACCTGAATGCAACCAGGAGGTAGCGGTCGTGTCTTTCAAGAATGGCCTAAAAGAAGACTGTTCACTACGGAAATCTTTGGCAAAGACATTGCCGAAGAGCATGGAGGAGCTCATGGCAAGAATCGAAAAGTATGCACGAGCTGAGGAGGATACATCGGCCCACAAGGAAGTCAAACAGGAAAAAGGGAACGGCTCGCCGAAGCGAGGCCGAAATAACAACGGATTCACCAAAACAGAGATGAAGTTAAGGGCTAAACAGGCAGTGACAACCGTGTTCCGAATTCCAATTCAAAAAGTCCTAGGAAAAATTTGGAGCCAGCCCTATTTCAGAACACCAGCAAAGGAACCAGGAGAATTTATGGGAAGAAACATGGACAGACATTGTGCATATCACAATAAAAACGGACATACAACACAGGGCTGCAGAGCCCTAAAAGCCCACTTGGAAGATCTGGTGAGACAAGGCCACCTAAGAGACCTTGTCGATGAAACCAGAACAAGAGAAGAACAGGCAAGACTGCCTCAGGCTCCAGCAGCCCCACCACCCTCGCAGCCTCGACCAGAAGGACCTCAAATAGTCAATGTGATTCACTCAAGAGTTAACGAGAACGAAGTTAGAGGAGAGACCCAAAGGGTAAGGCATCTACAGCATGTCTACCAAGTTGGGGAAAAGAGACATCGGCCTGAAGAGAGCCAAGGACCGATAATAACCTTCACCGAAGCCGACCTAGAGATGGTCCAACACCCACATAATGATGCCTTGGTAGTATCCCTCCAGGTTGGGGAGTGCCAAGTGAGACGCATCCTTATAGATCAAGGCAGCTCTTGTGACATCATGTACGTTAGATGTTACAAGGAGCTAGGCCTTCACCCTGACGACATAGAGCAATCGAATGGCCCGATGGTCGGCTTCAATGGAACGCCGACGTGGCCACTGGGCGCTACAAACTTGGAAGTACATGCCGGTACTTAGAAGATCAGGACAGAATTCATCGTGATTGATATGCCTTCTCCTTACAACATCATATTGGGAAGACCATGGTTGTATGCAATGGGGGCAGTTCCCTCAACATTGCACCAACTACTACGCTGTCCAACAGAACATGGGATTGAAAAAGTCAAAGGAGATCATCTGCAGGCAAAAAATTGCTCCATGGCAGCAATGAAGACTACCTGCACTGTTCGAGAACCAGCAAAAGCAGAGATCGAAGATGAGGACATGGAGGTCCTAGATGATGTCGGCAAGGAGCCGGCCGAGAAGAGTAAGGAATCACTAAAGAAAATCCTCGTCCAGGAGGGTGATGAAGAGCGCTTCTTTCTTCTCGGCTTAGGCCTAGCCGAAGAAGAAGAGAGAGAACTGGAAGCTTTTTTAAGAACAAACATAGAGGTATTCGCCTGGACACCTTATGAAATGCCTGGCATTGACCCCGAGGTCACATGCCATAGAATGAACGTCGACAGGTCGGCAAAACCCGTAATACAACGAGCTAGAAGACCGACATTGATGCACGTCAAAGCTGTGGAGGAAGAAATAGATAGACTTCTGGAAGCCAAGGCCATCAGAGAAGTCAATTATCCAACGTGGCTATCAAACACTGTGGTGGTAAAGAAGAAAAACGGTAAATGGAGGGTTTGCGTAGATTTTACAAGCCTAAATAAAGCATGCCCCAAAGACAGCTTCCCTCTGCCAAAAATTGACTAGCTGGTGGATGCCACATCAGGACATGGAATGATGAGCTTCCTAGATGCTTATAGGGGGTACCACCAGATAGCCATGTACCCCCCAGACGAAAAGAAGACAACGTTCATCACCCCAAAAGGCTTGTACTGTTACAGGGTGATGCCTTTTGGGCTAAAGAACGCAGGAGCAACATTCCAAAGGCTGGTAACCAAAATGTTCAAGCACCTGATAGGCCAAACAGTAGAAGTCTACATCGATGACATGGTCGTAAAGACCAAGGAGCCTAAGAGTCATCTTGCCGACTTGAAAAAGGTATTTGAAATACTCAAAACATATCGGCTCCGACTCAACGCATCTAAATGCGCGTTTGGAGTTGGATCTGGTAAGTTTCTAGGTTACCTGGTGACAAGAAGGGGAATAGAAGCCAGCCCAGATCAGATCAAGGCCATCCTAGATCTACAGAGTCTAACATCGGCAAAATAAGTCCAAATGCTCACTGGAAGGGCCACAGCCCTAAACAAGTTCATAAGCCGAAGTTCAGACAAGTGTAAACCCTTCTTCAACCTAGTAAAAAAGACCGCAAACTTCCTATGGACTGAAGAATGTGTGGACGCTTTGGCCAACCTAAAGAAGTATCTGACCACGGCCCCAGTTCTCTCCACACCTGAACCTGGGGAGGAGTTGTTTTTGTACTTAGCCGTGTCAGAGCACGCAATAAGTGCAGTGCTAATTCGAGAAGAACGAGGAGATCAGAAGGCTGTCTATTATGTAAGTAAAACCTTGGTAAACGCCGAAACAAGGTACTTACCACTGGAGAAGTTAATGCTGGCCTTGGTAATGGCCTCAAAGAAGTTGAACCACTACTTCCAGGCGCACAAAATTATAATGCTAACAGAGCACCCATTGAAGTCCTTATTGCAACAAGGAGACTTAACAGGAAGAATCGCAAGATGGGCAGTGGCCTTGGGCCAGTATGACCTGGAATTCAGGCCCAAAACAGCAATCAAGGGTCAGGTTTTGGCCGACTTCATGGCAGAATTCACACCTGAATGCCTTGAACATCGGGCTCCGTTGAGCCAGGATGAATGAGGTCCTAGCGAGCAAGGAGAATCCCAGCCAAAAGCAAAGAAGCTAAGGAAGGAAAAGCTCAGACCTTGCAGCATCTATATAGGCGACTCATTCAGACTGTTTGTCGATGGAAATTCAAACCGACAAGGAGCGGGGGTAGGAGTACTGCTGATATCCCCAGATGGAGAAATAATAGAACAGTCCATCCATTTGGGATTCAAGGCCTCAAACAATGAGGCAGAGTACGAGGCATTAATTGCAGGACTAAAGCTGGCAACAGCAGCAGAAGCAGATGAGGTAATAGTTTTTTGTGAGTCACAGTTAATTGTTAACCAGTCAACAGGAGAATTTGCAGCCAAGGACGAGAGGATGTCGGCATATGCAAAAGAGGTTATCAGATTGGCCGAGTTATTTCAGAATTGCCGACTCCTTCAAGTAAGCCGAGATGATAACAGCTACGCCGATGCGTTGGCTAACCTGGCAAGTTCAATACAAACTGGAAAAACAAGAACAATTATGATCGACTATATGTCAGGCCCGAGCATAAAACCACAGAACGCAAAGCAAGAAGCAATGTGTGTGGACATGGGGCCAAGCTGGATGGATGCAATTGTTGCATTCTTGAAAGAAGGAAAGCTGCCAGAAGACCGCAAGGAGGCACACAAAGTCAGATTGAAGTCGGCAAGATTCAGCCTAACTGCGGACGGACATCTCTATAGAAGGTCCTTCACTGGACCCCTTTTAAGGTGCGTACACCCTTTACAAGTTGAAGATTTTTTATATGAAATTCATGAAGGGATTTGTGGAAGCCACATTGGGGGCAGATCATTAGCCCATAGGGCCATCACCCAGGGGTATTGGTGGCCCTACATGCAAAAAGATGCAGAAGCATACGTAAAGAAGTGCGAACAATGCCAAAGGTTTGCACCTTTGATTCATCAGCCAGCTGCTGACCTGAACCCAGTATCCAGCCCTTGGACGTTTGCCTAATGGGGCATGGATCTGGTTGGACAACTTCCCCAAGCAACTGGGCAGATAAAATACTTGCTGGTAGCAACAGATTACTTCACAAAGTGGATAGAAGCAGAACCTCTTGCCAAAATCCGAGATGTGAACGTCAAGAATTTCATATGGAAAAACATTATCACCAGATTTGGCATCCCTAGAGCCATCGTTGCCGACAACGGAGCGCAGTTTGACAGCAAACTTATCAAGAACTTCTGTGCAAAATTCAAGATCAAGAACTACTTTTCAACACCAAGTTTCCCCCAAAGTAATGGGCAAGCAGAAGCATCCAACAAAATAATTTTGGATGGAATAAAGAAGAGGCTATAGGCAGCAAAATGAAAGTGGGTAGACGAATTACCCAACGTACTTTGGGCATATCGGACTACGCCGAGAAGATCAACAGGGGAATCCTTCTTTGCCATGGCCTATGGCACAGAAGCAGTAATTCCACTGGAAATCGGCATCCCAGGGATCCAAACCTAGGGAGTTGAGAATGGGACTAATGACATACTCTTAGCTCGAGATCTTGATCTTTTAGAAGAGTGAAGAGAGAAGGCTGCAATTCAGCTTGCAGTATACCAACAACAGCTTGCCAGAGCTTACAACAAGAAGGTCAACCCAAGGGATTTTCAAGTCGGCGACCTAGTCTTGAGAAAAGTCGTCGGCAACAAGAAAGATCCCAGAGAGGGCAAGCTTGGCCCAAACTGGGAAGGACCTTACAGAATTACTTCGGTGTTAGGCAATGGAGCTTATCGGCTTGAAGACAATGAGGGCAAAGCATTACCAAGACCATGGAACACATGGAATTTGAAATTTTTCTATCATTGAGATGTTCATAATTTTTGGCCGATGTCATCAATAAAATCTTTTCAGAATTCTTCAGACATATATGATTGATAAAGATACTTAATATTGTTTCTGAAAAACATGAATAATGAGAACCCAAGTGGAACTGAGGTCCACATTGGGGGCAGAGAGAAGACAAAGTCTACCACTTGTTGAAATTTGTAGCAAATTACAAGTTGGTCAGACCGATACAAAGTTTACCACTTGTTGAAATTTGTAGCAATTTACAAGTAGGTCAAACCGATACAAAGTCTACCACTTGTTGAAATTTGTAGCAATTTACAAGTTAGTCAGACCGATACAAAGTTTACCACTTGTTGAAATTTGTAGCAATTTACAAGTTGGTCAAACCGATACAAAACTTACCACTTGTTGAAATTTGTAGCAATTTACAAGTTAAAGGTAAGCTGAGATGGTTCCTTAACTTCACTTGTTGAAATTTGTAGCAATTTACAAGTTGAAGCCAAGCCAAGATATCTTTTCTCTTCGCTTGTTGAAATTTGTAGCAATTTACAAGTCAAAGTGAAGCCGAGGTTATTGCTTACAGACTTATAGCAATCTACTGGTTGGATAAACCAAAGAAGATGTTTAACACTTGTTGAAATTTGTAGCAATTTACAAGTAGATCATTGTTCAATACTTATTCTAACTTGAGAAAAGTTTACTGTATATGTTAATCCTTGTTGAAATTTGTAGCAATTTACAAGTAGGTTAGACCGAGATCACTATTTAGACACTTGTTGAAACTTGAGAAAAGTTTGCAAAGTCAACATTGAATAGTATATGTTTTATACTTGTTGAAATTTATGAAAAGATTACAGGTCAATGTCTTGCCGAAGTAAAATTTGCAGTTATTATACCCGAGGTATGTAACCCCAAGAAGATTGTGCAAAGGAAGAATTATGTAAATCATGCAAAATATTCTAAGTATAAAGCCATACAGAAGCAATGAAGAAAAATTAAAGACTAAAGCATTCAGAGAAAAACAGTTGCAGTTGTACGTAATAAAGACACTATGGCCTAGCAAAAGTTAAATGTTCACAAGTGACAAAGAAAGGCGCATCGGTCACAAAGAGGAAGCTTATGTTGTTCAGAAAACAAAAGTACAAAAAAAGAAAAAAGTACAAAGGACATTCAAGATTCTCCAACATCAGTAGATGGTTGGGCAGGGACCTCGGAGGACTCTGGGAGAACCACCTCGGCATCTTTTTCCACAACCTCGGCGTCTTTTTCTGCCACAATCTCGGCGTCAATTTCTGCGACTGTTTGATCAAGACTTTTTTCAACCAAGGGGACATCAGATAATGCTTGTTCAAGAGCGGCCTCTTTAATGACCTCATCATCTTCCTCATTAGTCAAGTCAAGGACTTGATCACCCTGAGGAAGAGACTTGGTCTCATTGGTATCCTTAGGCTTCCTTATTAGAGCATCATCAACGTCTTCGGCTTCAGACTCGGATTCCTTTTCATCTTCAGTCTGATTTGGAGGTAGAGGAGGAGAGAATGGCAGAGGAATAGCATCGGCCTTGCGCAATGGCAAGTCATCTGGGATATTAAGCTTCTTGGCAAGAGACATCCAACCAAGGGAGAAGCCCCTGTTGCATGCCTTCCTGACTTGAAGTTTGTACTCCTCAGTAACGTCGGCCATGCCTTGGGCATATGCCTTTTCATCAGACGCCTTGATTTCGGCATCCTTGGTGGCCAAAGCCTCTTGGAGCTCCTTCTCAGCTTAAGCTGCTTTTTCCTCAGCTTCTTTCCTTTGAGCTTCGGCGACCTTCTTTATAGCCTCGGCCGATTCAGCCTTTTCTTCGACTAACTATTGAGCTTGAGTAGCAGCCTCAGCTTGGTCCTCCAACTTCTTCATCTTTGCTTGAAGACCCTTGTTGATCTTCTGCAGGGCGGAATAATCTTGCGTCAAATTAGTCAACTTCTCCCTGATCTCAAAGAATTGCATGGAGAAGGAATGTGCATGCTAGACAGCCTGAAAGAGCACAAAGCAAAAAGTTATTATAGAATTCTACAAGTATGAAGAGATAAGGATAAAACAAGTTACCAAGGAAAGACACTTACTTGCACACATCGTTGAAGCATAAAGGCATAATTTTCGTACTCACTCATTTCAGCATTCTTTTCCAGATCACTTGGAAGAAGAAGAGCTGTACTGAGTGCAACGCCGATATTTATATCATCGGCACTATCACTGGCCAGGACAGGCTTGTCCTCCAGAGTAATTGCAGGCGTCCAAGGGACATTTGGCACCTTGGACTTTGAAGTCGTCGCAGAAGAAGACCTCGGCTTCTTTGATTTCTGGGACATTGCTGGTTGAGTTTCAGCAGACCTTTTTGTCGAGGTAGAAGCGGTCTTCTTGCTCTCAGCCAGTTGGGAGATAGGTAAGGCATCTTCAGCCTCAGCCTCAGAAGCCTTGGACTTCGGCTGGGCCTTCTTGGTTCTTTTTGTCTTTGGTGGGGGCATGGATTGGGTTGGCATGGCATCAATGTCGACTGGAAGGTCGGCTAGGAGGTCTTGGGCGATAGGTTTTGGGCGAACCATTTCGACTGTTTTAACAAGTCTACGTCGGCGTTTTCTTTCAGGAATTGGTACCAAGAATGGTGCCGAGGTGGAAGGTTGATTGGTTGGGTCAGATGTGGATCCCTGATCTGTCCGGGATGAAGAAGCAGCTTGAGTTGTGACGGTAGGTAGAGAGAGGTTCTTTTTCTTCTTCCTTGGGGCGTCGGGCAAAGTGGATTTGTACGTGGGGATGAAATTCAGTAAGAGTGGAGCTTTGCGCTTTTGGATAGGAAGGTCCAAGAGCCTCTTTAAATCTTTGCCAAGGAAATAGGACTGGCGAAAGTCCTTGGGTGGCTTGCGAACGTCTGCAAAAAAGAGCACAACATCAGAAACAGATAAAATCTCTTGAAGACTTGGAAAAAAAAAAAAAAACAACAGCTAAGTAATTGACGCTGGGCTCTTACCCTTGCCCTCTTTAACTGTTCGGGGAAGAGGGTAGAGATGGACTTCTTCGTCTGGGCCAAATTCCCAATTTCCAGAAGCAATAAGATAATCGTCTCCAGCCCCTTTGTTAGAGTCTGGGAGGTCGGCTACGATTTTAAATTCGGTAGACCTCGGCTTGAGGTAATATACATAACCCTTTTCTTTCAGGTTAAGGGCGCACATAGTATAACAGTATTGGATATCGGCGAGAGTGATCCTAACATTCTCCTGCCGAGCTAAGGCTATGATACCATTAAGTGTTCTATAGGAGTTGATGGTGAGTTGCATAGGGTTCAAGGTGTAGTAGTGAAGAACTTCATGAAAGAGGGGATTGAGTGGGAGCCGAAGTCCACATTCAACAAAAGCTACAACAGGGAAAGGCATTGTATTGTCTATAGGCATGATGGAATCATCATCCCCAGCTAGCCTATGGAGGACGTCATCAGGAATAGAGAATTCTTGCCTAAAAAATTCAAGTTTGGTTGGGGTGTTTACCCTTTGTCTCCATATACCCATGATTTTGGTATAAAGGTACTTAGCTACAAAAACAAGATGCTCTTAAAAGGTTTTTGGGACCTCAGCTTAAACTCAGGTATATATTAATAAAGCTTGTTTCAGTTTTTCCTAAGAGCTGAAGGTTCTATAAACAAATCCCAAACCTAAGAACTATGAAGACGAAGATCAAAGGCACAGATCTGGAAAAGATACAAAAAAGCAGAAAACAAAAACGAAGTTTCAGATTCAAGAAACACAAAGGGTGGAAGACCAAGAACAGTGATAAAATAGTGCAAGTGTTCATGACGTATGTAAAATCATGAAATAAGACGCATTCAGGTGAATAATTCGCAAGAACAAATTCAGGAAATTCCAAAGATAATCAAAAACTGGAGAAGAGGGGCCAGTTGCTTACCAGATAAAGTGAGGCCGGAATGAAATTCGCCGAGGACAGACGATGGTTGAAACAGTAGCGAGAGCTTCGCAGGAATGAAAAAATGAAAACAGTTGCGGAGCTTCGAGCTTAAACAATGGCGGATTCAAGGGAACGAGTTCAAAGAGAAAGAAAGCAAAAGAAAATTGATATACAAAAGTGAAGGAAAATAAGGAAAGGCAAAAGTTTTTGTCAAAAAAGTGAAACGGCGGCAAAATAAGGCAATTATTGTGCCTAGGGAAACGCATGCGTCAGACGGCGCAGACGGATGAAAGACGGCTAACCAGTGCGTCACAGGCATGGGCCATTAAAGATAAAACACGTAAGAGAAACGGTTGAGAAGTGATGCATGATAGCTCATGCGCGTGAAGGAGTTCATTTGAATTCTTGTTCTTGAAAGAAGAGATATCGGCCTTGATAGAATGACCTCGGCAGAAGAGTTCTGACGCCGACATACTGGAAAGAAGAACAATATAGGTTCCATCACCTCAGAATGCCGAAGTAATAGAACCTAGGGGGCAGTTGTGGGGATATATTTCTGAGTACCAACACGTGGCAAGGTGACGCCGACGTGTCAACCGAGGTGCCACGTGTCGTGGTAAGTTATGCCGAGGTAATTTCGGAGTTGCCGAGGTTATCTCCGAAGATATCGGAATCCGGGATAAACGGATAAAGGACAGGAGTCCTAGATTGGGAGAAGACTTCAATTTGGATAAAGGTAAAACTCTTGGAGAGTTTTTATCCTAAACCCATTGGGAGTTCCAGATTAGCAATAATCCTGAGTCCATTGGAGTTAGGCTCCTATTGGGACTAGGACTATATTGACTATAAAAGAGAGACACCCCCATGGGTCAAAGGTATGTTTTTAATACTGAAGCTTGTGAGTTGAATACCTGATTATCTTTGAGAGATATACTGACTTCATCGTCGGAGTGCCCCCGGGTGGAAGAACCACCGCCGGAGCCTTTTCTTTCTGTACAGGACAACAGGGTGCCACCTATTCTGCCTGTGTACTACAGCTGAATTACTAAGGAGGGCAGTGTGATCGGAAAATCACTCACACGCCTAGTTGTATAATATTTTCTTTCCAAGGCAATAATAGTATAGAAGCCAGAAAGCCTATTTAAGAAAGCCTAGTTGTGCAATATTTTCTTTCCAAGGTAATAATAGAATGATGCATATAATAACTGCAGTAAAAAAATTTAGAAAGTGTATTGAGAAATTTTTGTCTATACACCTAGTTGTACAATATTAAGGTAATAGTAGCACTATGCATATAACAACTATAGTAAAAAAATTTAAAAAGTGTGTTTAGAAACTTATGTTGTTTGATTGAGTACGGTTTAAAACAGTGGCGGAGGGAAGTGAGGATCAGGAGGGTCACATGCCCCCTCTAGATTTTGGGTTTTTTTTTTGGCAAATATAAAGAA
Organism: Camellia lanceoleosa; assembly: GCA_025200525.1. Lineage (NCBI taxonomy): Eukaryota > Viridiplantae > Streptophyta > Magnoliopsida > Ericales > Theaceae > Camellia > Camellia lanceoleosa. Next base: position 55,622,936 of record CM045760.1, read on the forward strand.
AATATTTTAAATAAAAAAATTACGAAAATATTATTAGAGTGAAATGTCATGACACTTTAAAAATTATGAGAACAATAATTGTTATTTTGATTGAAAATTAAGTGACTATTATAAACCATATTATTTATGAAAAATTTTGAATGTAACGGTGATTTTATTATTATTGACATGCAAGTATAAGTAATCTCAATATAAAAATATGAAATTTATTAGATTGTTAGTTACATTTGACATGTGAGATTTACTCTCTATGTGTTTATTTACTATTAGTTGGTGATATCACATACTAATGATGACGTGATATTACCATTATATTGAATTTTTAATCAAATTTTGTATAAAAAAATAATTTATCATTATATAATTTATTTTAAGACTTATATCTATATTTTTTTATATTGTTCATAATACATTAGTTATAAATAACATTATTTTTTTAATGTTTCTCGAAATCAATTGTAAAAACTAACGTGAAATATTTTTGTAAAAATTTTGGATATTACAATTAATAAATGCCCTCTCTAATTTGATTTTCTAGCACCCCCACTGGTTTCAAATGGCCATCCTAATCCCAAATGTGAGTAATTATTTAGGATGGCTTTCCTTAATTGAAACTAGAGAGGAGTTGTTGCGCTTGATGGGGTTATTTTGGGTTCATCTTAGTCATTTGGATTTTTCATTTTGTAACACTTGTTGATAAAAGAATTCATATAAAAAATTAAATTGATCAAATGTTGGTAATTATATGTTTAGATTACATTTGTCTCTTAAAATTGAACTACAAATATGATTTTAAGAATAAATCATTTTTTAAAAAATAAATGTAGTTCGATCATTTACTTATCGATATTCGAATAATTTAATTTTTTACATAAATATTCTTCTTGATGAATTCAAAAAATTAAAAAATTCGAATCATTTAAGGTGAACTCCAAAATAAGTCTACTAAGCCCAACCATATCTCTCTACTTGGCGCCAACGGAAGAAGAACTCAACCCTAAATATAAATTTATTCTCCTCTAGAAGTTCAATTATTAGACATAGATGTGGATCTTCATAGGACCAAAGGCAACAAACAATCCAAACTCTCCTCTAGATTCTTGAAAGAAGCAAACAAAAAAATTAGGAAGAGCAATTAGCCAGTTTGTATTGTTCACTCCAGTGCCTACTAATGTTGTTAATTCTTAATGGCTAGAACCAATGTTGGATACTATAAGAGAGGTTGGAAAAGGAACAAAGCTACCTAGTTCTTATGAAGTAAGCCTCTAACTTAAAGTTTGAAAAAACTCTATCTATGTTTAAAAATAAATAAATTATTAAGATGCTTGTTAATAGTTTTTGTTTGTTATTTATTATTAAACAGGTAACTGAAGTGTATTTACCAATGGAGTATGAAGCTTTACAAAATTGGATAAAATCTCATAAATCTAGTTGGGCTAAGAGAGGTGTTACAATTATGCGTGATGGATGGTCTGAGCCTACAAGAAAGCACATTGTTAATTTTCTTATGTATAGCAATCGTGGAACAATTTTTCAGAAGTCTGTGGATGTAATTGATGTACCTAGTAGGACGGCTGATTATTACTTAGGCCTTATGGACAAGGTAGTGGATGAAATTGGAAAAGAATATGTTGTGCAAATCGTAACTGATAACGAAGCTACGATAAAGGCAACTGGTTACAAACTCATGCAAAAAAAGGAGAATCTGTATCGGACAGGATATGCAGCTCATTGTATTGATCTTTTGTTAGAGGATATTCGGAAGAAAAAAAGTGTAGCAAAGGTGTTGGATTGTGCAAAAGTAATCACATGCTTTATTTACAATTCCAATTGGGTCGTTGATTTCATGAAGAGATTCATAGGAGATAGAGAGTTGTTACATCCTGTCATCACACGCTTTGCCAACAATTTCATTACTTTGGAAAGCATTGTTAAACATAAGATTGCTTTATAGGATATGTTTCATTCTCAAGAGTGGAAGCATAGCAAATGGTCCAAAAAGGATGATGCAAAAGAAGAGAAAAAAATTATACAAAGTAAAGATTTTTGGACCAAGGCGGTAGATATATTAAAAGTTCAAAAACCACTTCTAAAGGTGCTTAGACTTGTAGATGGGGATGAAAAGCCCACAATGGGTTTTATATATGAGAGGGAGATTTATGATATGAAATTGGGCCGTGGTAACAGCCGGACATATTTGGGCTAAACACATTGGGCCGTGGAAGTTTTGGGCCTGTCTAGAGAGTGTTGCTCGGTCAAGGCTAAGCACAGACAAGGTAATGCTTCACGGCACGAGGACCGGTCAAGTGAGGGCTAAGCCGAGTTGTTCGCTGCCTCACTGGGCTCCATGGTTCGAGAGTTAGCGCCGTGGGAGTGCCGACGTCCAACCAACATGAGCTGAGCCGAGCTCGGCTCTGCCGGAATGTAGCCAAGCACGGTCGATATTGAACATGGCCTGGAGTAGCTCGATTATGGAGCACTTGGGCTTAAGTGTGGAATAGCCGTTGGTAGCCGAGATAATGTTGCCCGGCTGCCGAGCTCCCAGCAGAGTAGGGTGGCAGTTGAGATTAGGTGATGCTCAGCAAGATTTGTGTTGACGGATGGGATAGCAGAGCCACGTGTCGAGAGATCACTCGAAGTAGATTTGGGGCACAGAGGATATATAAGCATGTCTGCGCCCCCCATACGGCGAGAGAGATAAACACTTTGTAAGACATTCTTACACACAAACACTCTCCTCCCTCTCTCTCTATCCCAAGGTGTGTGCTAACTTGATCGTTGGAGGGGTTTTCCGGCCACACACCACCGGGTAGCTCACCGTCGTTGTGCTTTCAGGTGATCGGACAGAAACGGAGCTTGAAAGAAAGAAGTACGGGCTCGCCAGAATATTTGCTCCCCGTACAATATATAAAGCCATGGATAGAGCAAAGTTGGCCATCAAACAAAATTGTCGCTATTATGTAGATTATTGGAAGATTATTGATAATTGATGGGCTTTCCAACTACACACGGACTTGCATGCTGCCGGTAAGTAATTTTTAATTTATTTAAATTATAAATTATGTGTTCCTTATCTCACTTTTATTATTATTTTATATTTGAATGTAGGTTATTTTTTAAATCCCATATTCCAATATGGGAAGCACCTTTCTAATCATCGAGAAGTGATGAGTGGAGTTCAAAATGTGATTTTGAGACTTCTACCAGATTTAAACGAGCAAATACAAGCGATAAACCAAGTTAGTCATTATTTAATATTAGTTAAATTGATAACTTATTATTTGACTTGTGAATTGTGTTTGTAAAACTATTTATTGCCTTTTTTCATTGCAGATCTCTTTATTTTGTAATAAAGAAGATTCTTTTGGTGCTGTGTTAGCACAAAGGGAAGTGAAAGCAACAAATCTTAGTAATTATTATATACTCAATCAACTATTAACTATTTTAATTACATATTATTGTTACATTGTCAACACTTCTATATCAAATTATATCATAATCACTAATAATTGATTGATTTGTATATAGCTGAATGGTGGATCCATTATGCTACATCGGCTCCGGCATTTCAAAAAGTGGTTGTGAAAGTATTGAGCCAAACCACATTTTCTTCTAATTGTGAGCGCAATTGGAGTACATTTAGCATGATACATACAAAGACAAGGAATCGGTTGAAGTATAAAAAATTAAATAAACTTGTTTATGTGTATTACAATATGAGGCTAAGGATTAGACATGCAACACGAAAAAGCCAAGACCACTACGCCAAAACAGGGCATTAACGGCGGTTTTTTTAACGGCGGTTTTCGTTACCGCCATTAAAGGTACTATTAACGGCGGTAACAAAAACCGCCGTTAATACCGCCGTTAATGTATCATTAATGGTGGTTTTGTTACCGCCGTTAAAAAAACCGCCACTAAAGTGTCTTTAACGACGGTAATGAATGGGCATTAGTAGCGGTTTTGTTACCGCTGTTAATGACGGCGGTCTTTGCCGGCGGAGCTCCGGCGAAACTCCGGCGAGCTCCGGCGAAACCATCTACAATAAAGTAAAAGTAATGTTTAAATATTTATTTAGGGAATATATTTCATGAAGAATGGCTATGGTAGAGTGGTTGGTGTGGGTGGATGAGAGGTTGAGGGTTCAAGACTTGGGGAATGCAAGAAGAAAGAATTATTTTTTGAAAAATTTGAACCTATTTACGGTGGTAAAAAATCGCCGTTTTTGGTCGACTTTTAACGACGGTAATTTACCTTTTTATGACGGTTGTACTTTTTCCGACACGCGCATAAATGGCGGTAACGAAACCACCGTAAATACCGCCATTAAAGGCTTTAACGGCGGTTTTACAGCCTTTAACGGCGGTAAAAAACCGCCGCTAAAGCCCAATTTTGGCGTAGTGAGATAACAGAAAGGAATCTTTTAACCCTATCAATCTTGACTATATATTTGAAGAAGATAATCTATTAACTCCATGGCTTCAAGAGGGAGAACATGCAATCTTGGATGATGAAGATAACTCAGGTTGGTTGATTGTTGATGATGATGATAAGGGAGATCATGTCACTAGTAGCCAAGTACCTTAACACCATCGAAGATCAGGGTCTGCTGGAAGTGGCTCTAGTGAGGGTCGCAATTTGAGTCCACCTAGTGATAGTGGAGATGATAGTGATAACAGTCGTCCTCCAATAGGTGGTAGTAGTGGTGGACAATGGGAGTATGCAGGTTCTACACATGGTTGTAGACGCAGTATTCATCATATTGATCATGATTGGAACAGGGATTCTACACAGCAACGATGACATTCTATTTCTGCTCCTGGTGTAGAAGCATGAATTTGGCATTCACAACATATTGATGATATTTATGGTCATCGTGACCTTAGAAATCAATTTGGACATCTCGAAGTTAGACAAGAAGATGGAAGGGGAACTCAACATTGGCGACCAATATGCCAAATACCATTTCCTCATTACCCTCCTCCAAGTCAACCACTACCACACATTTATCAACCACCTTATATGGGGAATTGGAACTACTCTCAACAACCTCATCAATATCTATATATAGAGGGTTTCAATTATGGTACAGGGGGCTTGCAATGACACATCAACAATTAAGTAGTAGTGGCAGCAACAACACCCCTTATGATCAATGCACTTTCAATAACTACTACTAGGAATATTAATATGGAGAAATAGGCCAACCAATTCATAGTGATGATCAAAGTGATGTGAGATATAGAGATTCTTCTGTACCACCACATAATTCTTTTTATTACTAAGTTTTAGAGTTGTTGATTTGTAATAGATTGTTCGTATACGATTATGACTAAAACGAATGATTTATTTTCATGTCCCTCTTTTTCTTATTAATTTGTTGTGCATGTGAAAGTATTTCATTGTTGAAAATAAGTAAAAAAATATTTCTACATCAATTTTCATATTAAAAGTTTGACATATATGCCAAATAAAAGCTTGAGACTAAAATAAATATATATCATTTAGTTGAAAATAAGTCAAAAGTGCCTCTACATATCAAAATTTTGATAAAAATGTGATAAATTAAGGCTAAAAGAGTTCAAAAAAAAATGCATAAAATTGAGTTTTAGAGGGGTTGCTAATGATTTTTGAAATTTTACAGCCGCGAACCCCGATACCCGATACGTACCGGTCGATACTACTGATACTGATACTCCGCAATCGATACTATTACGTTACCCAATACCACGATTTAAACCTATGATACAGCTTAAAGAATTTATAAATTGTGTAGATGTAATAAACGAATCCAATGAAATATTTTCGGACACAAATTTTTTATCATTACAGTCACATATTGATTGGAATTAGCCTCCGAAATACTATGAGTACTTAGAGGAGGAAGAAGAAAGTGAAGCTTATGAAGTCAGGACCACTAAAATCAGTGAGGTACAACTTAGAGAAAAAAAATTCGATGCTACACAAAGTAAATCAGATCTTCGAATAATATTGGTCATGTCATTGTCAATTGATAACATGTTCAACATACTTCAACATATATGGCAGTTTAACCAAGATAAAACTTGATAAAGAGGTAGCAATAAAATTCTCGCCCGTAATGGTTTATTTTCAACAACATATTTTTCGTTTATTTTTTTAAAAATAAATAAAAAAAATAAAAACGTTACGATTATATAATCGACTTAATTTTTTTTCATAGATGATATATTAGAAGAGTCTTACAGGACAAGCAGGTCGGATCATCAAAACAAAACCTGTAATGAGCCTCAAGCCCCTCAAATTCTCAAAAATTTAGAATTGAAGTTGGGAGAAGTGCACTTCATAATTTAATATGTCATTTGCAAATATTGTATTAATCAACCTAACATTATATCAAAAAATGATATTACGGATAACCTAGGCCACGTGATGGATATAGAGCACTGAATAATTTGCCATGATAATAATAGTATTGAAGCCAGAAAGCCTGTTTTGAGAAAGCCTAGTTGTACAATATTTTCTTTCCAAGGTAATAATAGAATGATGCATATAATAACTGTAGTAAAAAAATTTAGAAAGTGTATTTAGAAATTTATGTCTATACACCTAGTTGTACAATATTAAGGTAATAGTAGCATTATGCATGCAACAACTATAGTAAAAAAATTTAAAAAGTGTGTTTAGAAACTTATGTTGTTTGATTGAATAGGGTTTCAATTTTCAAATGGCCATCTTAATCCCAAATGTGACTAATTATTTAGGATGGCTTTCCTTAATTGAAACTAGAGAGAAGTTGTTGCACTTGGTGGGGTTATTTTGGGTTCATCTTAGTCATTTGGATTTTTCATTTTGTAACACTTGTCGATAAAATAATTCATATAAAAAATTAAATTGATCAAATGTTGATAATTATATATTTGGATTACATTTATCTCTTAAAATTGAACTATAAATATGATTTTAAGAATAAATCATATTTTTAAAAATAAATGTAGTTCGATAATTTACTTATCGATATTTGATCAATTTAATTTTTTGTATAAATAAGTTTGCTAAGCCGAACAAAATCTCTCTAGTTGGCGCCAACGGAAGAAGAACTCAACCCTAAATATAAATTTATTCACACACTTGTGAACAGTACACAAGATTTCATTGGCTGATACATAGAGATAGACCCACCAAAAACACAAAATAAACCAATTAGATGGTGTGTATTTTTCATTGGTTGAACATCTTGAACAAATTTGAAACTCTCATTTATTTTTATTATTATAACTTGCCATCTAATGTGTCAATTCAGTTATTAGCATTGTTTATTATACATTAATGATGAGAGCCGTTATGTTAATATTGTATTACTGTATTAACAGATAAAATAATAAGACCATCTATTTTTTTTATACAAACATTAAAAGATAAAAACTTAGAATTATTAGATTGATCTAATTTTTTAGTGAATACTATAGATGGAAGGCCCTTCAAAATGAATAATTTAAATTATTGAAACGGGACCACGTTGAGTTCCACGAATCCCTCACATTCTCTCAAGTTGGATTTAAATTTGAAAGAAATCCAACCGTGAATGTTTGGGGATTGCTTTTTTTGTTAGCTTATTTTCGTCATTGGTAATTTTTATTTATTTATTTTTTTTTTTCCAAAAGGTTTAGCCTTTTAGATTCTACTCAATGAGATGAATGGAAAATTTTAAAAATAGAAAAATTAAATTCTAAAAAAATCCCAAAAAAAAAAAACAAAAATAAGCACACACAAAAAATAGTAAACTTTTTTTTGGCTTATTTTAGATTTTAAATTGTTTTTGGTTTTTTTTTTTTTTAAAAAAATTATCTTTTAGATTCATCTACACAAAATGGACCGGAAAGGCAAAATTTTTTATGGTGATGCTACATACACCAATTACTGTACTAAGTAGTATACCAACACTAGTTATGAAATTATTATTGACTCCACTCATTATACAAATTACAAACACCAAAACAAAAATGCTAGAGACCTCAAAAATTCTACTAAAAGTTCTACCAAATGTTTCACATGAGTGTGGGACCCACATGGGACCCACATTATGTGGATCTCACATCCATATGAAACATTTGGTAAAAATTTTTGAGGTTTAGCATTACTCATACCAAAAACATCTTAAATTATGTCACATCATCAATTGGTACACTAATTAATACATTAATTAGTGCACATAGCAGTATTCAAATCTTTAATATAATGTTGAATAACAATCACTAAAGACCAATAAAAAATTATTACATATTTTAAAATTTTCCGGGAGTGTTACATGCACCAATTAATATACACATTAATATACCAACTAGTGTTATGCCATTATTACTAACCTCACCTATTATACAAATTATAAATATCCAAAACATCTAAAATTATACAACATCATCTGTTAGTATACTAGTTAGTACATTAATTGATACATGTAGCATTATTCAAAATTTCCAAACAACACCACCAACCTGATGAAATCAATTAGTCTTTGATTAATTAATTTTGGAAATTTACATGTAAGTCTTAATAGATGGACTTACTGTCCAATAGGTCCTATGATATTAAACACTATTAAAAAAGTCACTAATTATTAGTTTTCAGTGATAGTTTGAAAATTATCACAAAAAATATCACTAATTATAAACTTTACTGATAGTTTTAAAAAAAATAGTCATAAAAAAAATTCACTAATTTTTAACTTTCAACGACAATTTGAAAAATTCGTCACAAAAAAATGTCACTAATGGTAGGTCTTAACGATAATTTATAAAATTTGTGAACAAAAAGTCACTAATTGTTAATTTTAAGCGATATTCAAAAAATTATCACAAAAAATTATTTTTAGAGATTATTTTACTAGGACTTATTTTCAATAAAATTTGATTTGAATTAAATCTAACTATTAATAGCTATTGATAATTTACCCATTACCTATTGATAGTTTACCTATTAATTTCTCAGGCAAACTTTCCCCTCAGATGTAAATTGTGCACACCACCTAATTATAGGTTTGAGGTTGAATTTAAGGCTGATTTAAAAGTTGGTACCACATTGGATATGGAAAATGCATTGGACCCCCAGTGGGGGTACTGGGGGTCCTCTCTGATTGGAGGAAAATTTTTTTTTTTTTTTTTTTTTTTGTGTGTGTTTTCAGCCAATGAAGAGTTGACAGCTCAGTGGGGGTCGGCACTGGGGGTCGATTTACTGGGGGTCCATAGCACCTCTGCATTTGATATTATGTGAGCTTTGTGAATCCTAAGTAGGACCATTATGCATTCACTTTAATTTTTGGACTGTTTTAAATCTTTCGAATAAGTCTTTTTTTTTTTTTTTTTATAAATATACAAGAAAAAATTGTCTTTAGTGATTTTTTTTTTCTTGTAAATTATGATTTTTTTTTTTTTTTTCCTATCTGGTGTAGACAAATTGTTAATTTTTAGCGACATGCAAAAAAGTATCAGGAAAAAAAAATTTTAGAAATGATTTTACTAAAACTTATTTTCAATAAAATTTGATTTAAATTAAATTCAACTATTAATACATGTTAATAATTTACCCATTAAATTTAGTAATAAGGACAATCCATATTAAACCCTAAAATAATCTCTTTTTTTTCTCATGGTACACCCTAATCTATTATTTCTATTCAAATCTCTACATCTTCTTCTTCAAGAGATCAAAGTAAGTTTGTCTTCTTTTTCTTCTTCTTTTTCACTCCAAAACTCCAATCCATCTTACCGAAACATAGGTTTTTTTTTTTTTTTTTAAACCAGATGAGCAAAGAACATTAATAATTGTGTTTTTTCGCACCATCTTCTTTGAATAAATTATTTAAAAAAAAATCAATTAGCTAGAACTAAAATTGAATAATATCCTATTTGTCGATTTTTTTTTGAAAAAAATCCTATTTGTTTTTTTCCTTTCCCGAGCTCTCAGGAAAAATACAGATCTACTCCAACAAAAATAATCCAATCTATTCCTTGAAAGAGCACAATCTTCAAAATACAACCCTAGTTTGAAATTTATCTTTAAAAACACATGCTTTATTTCTCAAAACTCTGTTCATTTTGACAAAGACTTGAAAGCTAACTTTTAATTGATATAAGGGTTAGTTGGGGCCGTAACTGTGCAATGCAGTTTCTTTTAATTGATTTTTGTAATTCATAAATAAAATGTTCAACCAGGGATTATCACTGGACGTACTTGTGTGTATATTTGAGGGATTTTCTTGTTTATTAAAGTGTTTATGAGCCTAGGCTTAAATAATGGTAGAGAGTGTGTGGTTCTGAAAGTTGTTTGTGGGTTTCATATTTTTTTGTTTGATGGTGTTCCTCATTCTCTGTGTTTGATGATAATTGTGAGTTTCAGTAAGATAGATTGGAGTTTTGGAGTGAAGAAGAAGAAGAAGAAGAAGAAGAAGACAAACTCACTTTGATCTCTTGGAGAAGAAGATGTAGAAATTTGAATAGAAATAATTTATTAGGGTGTACCATGAGAAAAAAAAAAAAGAGATTATTTTAGGGTTTAATATGGATTGTCTTTATTAGTAAATTCACATTAATACATAATAACAATTCAAATTTATAAATTTAAATTGGGGGTACTAAGATATTTTTTGGGTTCAAATAGAATGCCCCAAATTATGCCCACCACCTAATTATAGGTTTGAGGTTGAATTTAAGGCCGATTTATAAGTTGGTACCACATTATATTATGTGAGCTTTGTGAACCCTTAGTAGGACCATTATGCATTCACTTTAATTTTTCAACTGTTTTAAATCTTTCGAATAAGTCATTTTTTTTTTATAAATATACAACAAAAAATTGTCTTTAGTGATTTTTTTTTTTTTTTTTTGTAAATTATGTCTTTTTTTTTTTTTCCTATCTGGTGTAGACAAATTTAAAATGATTTTTTTTTTTTTTTTTTTTTTTTTTGAGAGATGATACATAGCTTTACTACTAGAGCTCTAAGTTTGGCTATCCTATTTTAGTCCATACTTTTTATCTTTTTATCTTTTTTGGGTCACATCAATTAACATCTCCTCTCTACTTTTTCTACACATAATTCAATAAAAGTCAAAAAGTACACTTATTTAGTCTTCCCAAACTTGGCAAATGAAACTCTAGTAAGGTAGAAGAAAAAGAGAGTAAAGAAAGATAGATAGAGGAGTGCGGGCCCCACCTTTATATGGACACTCTCCACATCATTAGAGTTGTATTAGAGCTCTCAAATTAGAGCTCTCAAACATTATTTTTTATTTTTTATTTTTTTGAAAAAATCCAAATAAAATACTGAAAAAGTCAAAATTAGTCCAATAAATTCACTGCTTTTTACTTATTTTTATCTTTTCTAGAACTTTGAAGAGAAGAGAACTTAGGAAAGTCTGAACCTATCCAGCTCAAATGAATTTAATATTTATAGTAATAAATGCTCACACTGACCAAATTTTGGTATCAAAATCTAAATATTATTTCGATTAGAAAAATGTTATAGATCACAAATAATCTATTATTTTTTTTCTCAAATCTCTTCTATGAGTATGAGACCCACACAAACTCACATGTATGTAGGTCCCACACCCATATAAAAGATTTGATAGAAAATTTAGTAGATTATTTGAGGTTCCTAGTATCACTCTTCGGATTATTAGTAAAAGGAGGCATTCGAGGCATTCAATCATGAATAAGATGGTATTCAGAAATTGATTCTCAAATTAATTACTATAATATTTATTGTAAATCTAAGATATTTTGTCTCTCCATACTTCTTTTGTAGACCCCAATTTTGATCCGCACTAATAATCTGAATCATTTATTTCGTAAGTTTCATAATAAAAGTCATCCATGCAAAATACGAGTTTTATCAGAAAATTATAAACTTAAGAAAAAATCACATTTTAGTTTATAAAATAAATGACAAATGTGATTGTAAACTTAAACCATCTATTTTATAAAATAAAATATTTTATGTTCCTATGTTTATAATTTTTCAATAAAGCTCATTTTTTGTATGAATGACCTTTGTTACGAAATTTACGAAACAGACAATTTGGATCATTGGTTCGGATCTGAATTAGGACCTATAAGAGGGATATGAAGAGATAATGATATAGGAAAAAGGGGTGACTGTTGTACCTCCAGCACAGCAGTCACTGTTGTGGAGATATATGGGTCCATTTCGGAGACCGCTTGATAATCCGAACTATTCATTTTTTAAGATATGTCGAGTAAAATATATTTGTAAAAAATTAAGTTGATCGGACATTATAACTATTTCATCGAATTGTATTTGTATCTAAAAATAAATGACAAATGTAATTTGAATTATAAAATTGAATAAAAATGTAAGTGGATGAAAGGATTAATAATATTGGATAAACTTAATTCTTTACAGATATATTATACTATTTATATTCAAAAAGTGAACGATTTAAATTATTAAAATAAACCTAAAAAACACATATATGATAGGACTATACAACAACTGTTGTGCAATAGGTATAGCGCTAGCAGTCACCACGTTGCCACGATATAGAAGGGAGCTTTCATCAAGAGGTAGTTGACAGTTTGCATATTCGTGGTACTCGTAATTAATAAGATTTTATCAAAAACGAATGAGTGAGGCGGATTTTATATCCACTCTCAATGTGAGTTGTCAATTTTATCCAATCTTATGGTTTATCTTATTAATTTGAGATGACTTACAATCTTATCTATTAAAGTTAATTTTATGGATAATGTTATAATACACCGTTTTAAAAGAAAGTATATTATATATAAGCTATGATAATTTTTTAATATTAATATGACAAAATCTCATGACAAAATCACTTTACGTTAAAATTGATTGGATCATAATCAAATATTTTTAAAACATAACTAAACACCTCTGTTATGACCGAAATTACAATCACATTAGGTTATAACTAAAGTTATAACTAACACATCAATGTATCTTAATTAAGAGTCATATTCAAACTTTACGTGAGACATAACTAAATATCACTTCAGTCACAAACAAAATAATAATCACAATATAACCCAAGGGTGGGTGGCATTATGGTTAAGGCTTGGGATTTAAGCCCCAAGGTCGTGAGTTCAATTCCTTTCCCCTGGACCCAATCTCCTGGGCGAAGCATAGTTGGTTAGGAGGTTAGACCTCAAGTTGTCTAATCAGTACTTGATGTGGGTTCAATGCTCTCCCGCTATGCGAGTCCTGACTTAAGCGGAACTTGTCTTGAGAGGTCGGGGCAAGTTCTCAGGTTATAGTCTCCTCGCTTGGAACAGCTAACAGGACGCCCTGGTGATCTCTGCAAAGGGCGCTGCCTTGGACCTGCGGGAGAGTAAGGATAATTTTCCTGTAACAAAAAAAAAAATAATAATAATCACAATATATTCTTGAAAACTAAGTCATAACAAACGTCACAACGAATCATAACTAAATCATAACTAACGCCATATTGGATCATAATCAAAGGCCATAATATTATAATTAGAGCATATGCTATACACCTTTTTCAATAGGGCACAGCTTCCCTCCTGTCCAAATCTGGACTGGACGGTGCTGTCCGGCCCTTGGAGGCCCACTACGGGTTGTGTTTCGATAATCTAAACCGTTCAATGTGTAGAACTCGTCGAGTACTATATGCCTGTAAAAAATCACGTTGATCGGATATCAATAGCTATATGATCAAATTAGTTTTTTGTAAGCCGTTTATTTTTCGCCGTCCATTTTTTTCATAAAAAACTGATTTAATCATATAGCTATCGATATCTGATCAATGTGATTTTTTATAAGCATATAGTACTCGACGAGTTCTACACATTAAACGGTTTAGATTATCGAAACACGACCCGTAGTGGGCCTCCAAGGGCCGGACAGCACCGTCCAGCCCAAATTTAGACTGGAGAGAAGCTGTGGCCTTTTCAATATATGTATCATATGATTCCTCTAATTTTACAACCTACTAATGACTAAATCTAAGCCTTCGGTTTGATCCAATGGTCTTGTAACCACACCTAAGGTATGATGAAGGGAATATTAAGGGTTCAAACTGATGAAGCAACAATGATCCCATTAGTTATAATTTAAATTCAATAATAATTATTAACATCCTACAATCTTGACAAAAAATATATATATATATTAACTAAAAAATTATTTAAAAAACATATTCCAAACAAAACCTAATTCTACAACTTAGCTTAATTCTTGGGATTAGGAATCTGCAGCTTACCCAAGTCGGGATGGACCTAGGGATCCTACTGTGAGTAAGTCGCAACAAGGTCCTGTGGTTCCTGATGGAGGATTTTTTCGATTTTTTTTTCAATGATTCGAATTGCTCATATTGTAGGATTTATTAAGTAAATCATTTATGTAAAATAAAAATAAAAATAAAAATTGATTAGATATCTATAATTTCGTGACAAAAGCAAATTTATTTTTTAAAAAATAAATGGTTAATATGATTTTGATAATTTTTTTAAAACAATTAGAATCGGATCATAGGATAATGGATTTTCAATTAACTTAATTTTTTTTAAAAATGATATATTCGATAAATTTTACAAAATAAACGATTTAAATCATCGAAAAAGACTCGTAAAAATCTTCCACCAGAACACTATAGGACCTTACTGTGACAATGGTCACAGCAATATCCCCAAGTCCCGTGATCTTTGCCAAAAAAAAAATGAAAACATGTTTGGTTAGATGAAAAAAAAATGTCATAAAACTATGGATCCTCCAGTAACAAGATTAACATGAATAAATTGTAAATCATATCTCATTAGATTGGAAATAAACAAGTTATTTTACTCTCACATTATAAAAATAATATAGTCATTTTTTATATAATGAAATGTTTTACATTGTCAATTTTTTTACACTCATAAGAGTAATGCTAGAAATTCCAAAAAATCTACCAAATGACCACACCCATATGGGACATTTGATAAATTTTTTGAAATTTCTAACATTTTTGTAATCGTAATGCCAATTAACTAATCTAACAATCAAACATAGTTTTTTTATTTTATTTTATTTATTTATTTTTTATTTTTATTTTTTTTTATTTTTATTTTTATTTTTTTTGAGAATGGAAAGAACATGTTAGGTTGTTCTTTTCTTTTTGGGTAAATTACACTTTACATCTCTGCACTCTGTATCAAATTTCACTTTAATCCCTACTACATATATAATCACAATAGTCAATCTCCTACATTTCTGGTCAAATCCGACTTTGATCCCTACATATGAAATTGTGACAGTCAACCCCTTATACCTTTAGTCAAATCTTACTTTGATTTTTACACAAGTGTCAATATCTCTTTTCTATTACTCAATTGTTTACATCTTTAACATACTCTAGTCATGAGACAAGAATGAAACTACCACATGAGAGTAAGAAAGAAAAATCATTCATATTTTTTACCAGTACACACTTTGGCTTAAAATTTACATCAAATTATGACTATATTAGGTTAAAACAAAATGCAGATTATGAACGATTAAGAAATGAACTAGGATTTTGCATAAATTAGAATCACCAAATTTTGTTTTTCACAGTAAAACAGTCTTCTATCTATTGATCTTTTTTTCTCTTTAATTTATTTGTCTCATTTTTTTATTTCAAAAGTTCTATTTCTTACCTCTTCATCCTAATTTTTAGCTAGCGCGCGTGCGCGCACACACACACACACACACACACACACACACACACACACACACACATATATATACATGCTTATCACGTAGAATAAAGTGCATTGGTTGAAAACATTGATGATTTTTCTCTCTTACCTTCATTTCGTACTCATATTTTTGTCACATGATTAGATTTTATTGAAGATTTAAAAATAAAGTACCAGAGAAGAGATATTGACACATGTGTAAGAACCAAAGTGAGATTTTGAACAAAAGTATAGGGAGTTGATTGTCATGATTTCACATGTAGATAACAAAGTGAGATTTAACTAGAAATGTACGGGATTGACTGTTATGATTTGATATATAGGGGCCAAAGTGAGATTTGGTACAAAGTGTAAAGGTACAAAGTGTAATTTACCCTTTCTTTTTTCTTTTTTATTTTTGATGGGAAAACTAGGTTGTCCTTGTGAGCTTTTTTTTAAAGTTAAAGGGTCTTTATGCATTTCATAATACACACCTTCAAAGTTCTAACCCCGCAATAAAAGTTTGGCACCGACACTCGGTTGTTATCTATTTATGAATAATTTTTTACTAAAAATCTGCATTGGAAAAAATATATGGTTTAAATTTAAGTCGTATTGTTCGCTCATATTTAAAATGAAATTTAGATCACACAATAATTCTTCTTGATATATTTTTGTGTACAAAACATTGTTCGTAATTTTTCGACACGAGGAATAATATACAAATTAAAATATTATATATAAAATTAATACAAAATGATATGTCAAATTAATATTCATTCATTTTAAACTAAAAGAAAGATTTAATGGACTTTTTTATATGACAATTTTGTTTGCAAATCATTTTCTTTGAGTACCGATTTTGTTAGGGTGACTACTTAACATTCGAATTCATGACATTTATAATGAGAGTAGTTCAATATAAATTAATAAATCTTATAAATTTCTATTCTTATTGAAGTGTCTTATTTTAAACTGTAAACTCAAAAATTCTATTATTTTATGTCACATCAATTAATAATAAAAAAAATTAAAAGATTTGTTAATTTGTACAGGTTTTTTTTTTTTACGTTGGTGTTTTACCTAAAAGATTTGGATTCTCTCAAATTGACTCTCCAAAATGAGCCCACTAAGTTCATACTATTCTCTCATGTTGAATGGCTAACTTGAGAGTAGCTGGGCTTAGTAGCACTACAAAAGATTAAGGTTTTAGAGACCAAAATTTAGAGACAAAATTATTTTTTAGAGACCAAATAATTTTGTTACGATAAGTGTCACTATTATATTTTTAGTAACAAAAATTAGATATTAGTGATGAATTATTATCCTTTTGGGACCAAATTTTTTGTCACAAAAAATAAACCATTTTTAGACCAAATTATTTTGTCCCTAAAAATTCATTTATTAGTGACATTTTCAAAATTTTATTTCTAAAAGCCTTATTTTTTTACTTTTCGGGACGACCTTTTAGTAACTATCCTCATGATGATGAAAATTAGTCCCTAACTGTTTTTTGTAACAAAATTTTCAGTTTTAGAGACCAAAACATTTGGTCTCTAAAACTCTTATATGTTGTAGTGTGGGTTTGATTTAAGACTGGTCTTGGTGATTTAAATAAAATATTTATACAAAAATACTGATGATTGAATATTAATAGATATATGTTTGAATAACATTTGTCTTACAAAAATGAACAACAAATATAATTTCAATAATAGTAATTTATTTTTTGTAATACAAATGTAATTCAAACATATATTTACCGATATTTGATGAACTTAATTTTCTTTTATGAATTTATTCAATGAATCTTAAAAAATGAACAGTTCAAATTAGCAAAATTAGCCCTAACGAATTTACCAAACCTAAACTATTCTCTCGAGTTGGTTGGCCAACTTCAAAAAACCTAAACCCAATCCTAAAAACATGAATATGGGAAACTCTATGTTACACACTCACACAAAGTAAGGGTGTAAATTTAGCAGACCGGCTTGTGACTCGGCCTGGCCCAACTAGGCCTGGGCCCGAGCCGAACCCGAGACCCTAAGCCTGGGAAGTCTGTTTCAAAGCCCTACCCTGTCTGGTCTGGTCCATGAGCCCGCCCCATTGACCCACTCAAGGCCCGGCCCACCCAAGGCTTAGTTTCATTTTTTGTGGAAAAATAAAATTTTAGTGGAAAAAAAATAGGGAAAAAAAAATGGTTAAGCCAAGCCCGGTTCGCCAGCAAGTGCGCCCGAGGCCCAAATACCCTCGGGCTTGGGCCTAATTTTTTGGCTTATTGGCCTACCCGACTAGGCCCAAATTTTGGCGAAAGCCCGCCTAGCCCGACGGTGGGCTAGGCTGGGCTAGACCGGATCAAAGGGTGTGTACTATACGCACGTATAATATATTTTTACGGTATATGTTATCTATTTTTTGATAAATGTGATGTCATTTTTTAGTAAAGTTACAACAATTTGTTGTTTAAAAATAAAATTACAAATTTTGTAGTAATATTACGCATTTTTTGGTGATGTTACACATTTTTTTATTCAAGCATGTTCTAACAAAAAAGTATGTAACATTACTACAAAAATGCATAGCATTACTACAAAATGTGTAATTTATTTTTAAATCACAAATTGTCATAACTCTATCAGAAAAACACGTAGTATTTATTACAAAAATAAATAATACATACCATAAAAATATATAATAAAATTACATATATACACATCTTTTGAAAAATGTGCATTATAACATTACTCATCATGATTAATAACTTGTGTGAAAGTGTCACAGGGCAACATCATGTGGCTCTCTATCTATATCAAATAATTTTTCATTAATTGGGCATAAAAATTCATGCAAAATTCGAAGTGGTCATATGTGCAGCTACTTGCTGTTTTATTTATTTAGGGGTTGTTTGTCAAGTTATTAAAAAATATATATTTATTGTCTTTTTATTCTATTTTTTTATATTCTATTTAGGTTATATTATCTTTTATTTTGGCCATATACCCTTATATTTAAGTCACATTATATCTCTATCACATTGCACATATTTTCGTAAAAAAAAAAAAAAATTACTAAATAATCTATTCTCAAACAATCCCTATTTTAACTAGCAATTGTACACGTTTTTTTTATCTTGTGTAATAATGCTTTTTAAATAACAAATTGTTGGAATTGATATGAAGTTAATGATATGAATAATTTTTGAATGGGATAAATTCATAATATATAAGAATTTTAATTAAAAAAATATCTATTAGAAAAAAATTAAGAATGAGATATGACATACGGTAATATGTCAAACATCTTTGTGGCAGTAATACATCAAGTTAATTATTTGTTATTAAGAGCATCTCTAGCATTGTGTCAAATTTTTCATCAAATTTAAATAAAAATTTTATAAAAAGTATAATCTAACATGGTGCACTACAATGTTAAATTTAAAATTTTTGTCAAATGCCCGATTGTCTGAAAAGACGTCCGGACATGGGCAAAAATTGAGTTTAGAGGATGTCTGGTCTAACGGTCACCTACAAATTTGATGAACGATAACGCTCGCTTCATTTGATGAAATGTTTGATTCCCCCTCTATCTGATATCAGTTTAATGACAACCTTGGAACTGACATTTCTTTCTTTTTCATCAAATTTGAATTTGATGAAACATCTGATATAACGTTGGAGATGATCTAAGTTATTGGTTATAATGTAAAAGTTTATGCACCAAATCCTGTATCAGATTAGATAGATAGTCCAGTGTGGAATGCGACATCCTCAGGGGTGATCTCTATTTGCTCTGCTTGTGAAGGTATGTTGGCTTCAGCAGGCCCTATGTTAAGGTCTACTAAATTAGTGTGGATTTATTACATGCCACCAAAAGTCCAATTCTTTACTTGGCTAGCATGGAGAAATCGAATTAAGACTTCAGTTTTCTTATAAAGAATTGGTGTCCTTCACAGCTCTGCTTCAACACTATGTGTTTTTTGTAATGCTAAGTTGGAAACTGTGAATCATGTGTTGGTTTCTTGCCCATTTGCTTGGAAGGTGTGGTCTGCAATGCCTTATTGGTGGGATGTTGTGGGGGCTTTACCTAGATCTGTTGAAGGAATTCTATTATGGTGTGGGAAGGACAATGTTTTGGAGTCAAGAAAGGAAGATTTGGAAATGAGTGCCTCTAGAAACACAAGAATGCTATAGTGTTTAATGCCTCTATTCCGAACTTGGCGAAGCTGTGTGAAGTGATAAAGATGATAATTGCATTATGGTTGAAACCAAGGTATTCCAAGGACCACTTTTCAGTGCAGGATTTTCTGGTAAATCTTAGGCAAGTGAGATGTTGCATTAGAGGGAGGGGTGTGTAAACTCTCTTAGTCTAGTTCTGTCATGTTGCTGTGTTTTTTTCCTTCTTTTTCCGTTTGGTTGGAATCTATCCAACTTTGGGGTGATGCTAGCAAATGATTAGGCTCTTTAGTTGGTGCCAACGCTATGAAAGCTGTGATGATTTTTGCACCATTGGTCTGTTTAAGAAAGCCTAGTTGTATAATATTTTCTTTATAGAAGCCAGAAAGCCTGTTTAAGAAAGCCTAGTTGTACAATATTTTCTTTCCAAGGTAATAATAGAATGATGCATATAATAACTGCAGTAAAAAAATTTAGAAAGTGTATTGAGAAATTTATGTGTATACACCTTGTTGTACAATATTAAGGTAATAGTAGCACTATGCATACAACAACTATAGTAAAAAAAATTTAAAAAGTGTGTTTAGAAACTTATGTTGTTTGATTGAGTACGGTTTAAAACAGTGGCGGAGGGAAGTGAGGACCAGGAGGGTCACGTGCCCCTTTTGGATTTTGGGTTTTTTTTTTGGGGGGGGCAAATATAAAGAAAATATTTTAAATAAAAAAATTACAAAAATATTATTAGAGTAATGTCATGACACTTTAAAAATTATGAGAACAATAATGGTTATTTTGATTGAAAATGAAATGACTATTATAAACCATATTATTTATGAAAATTTTATGAAAAATTTTGAATGTAACGGTGATTTTATTATTATTGACTTGTAAGTATAAGTAATCTCAATATAAAAATATGAAATTTATTAGATTGTTAGTTACATTTGACATATGAGGTTTACTCTCTATGTGTTTATTTACTATTAGTTAGTGATATCACATACTAATGATGACGTGATATTACCATTATATTGAACATTTAATCAAATTTTGTATAAAAAAATAATTTATCATTATATAATTTATTTTAAGACTTATATCTATATTTTTTTATATTGTCCATAATACACTAGTCATAAATAACATTATTTTTTTAATGTTTCTCAAAATCAATTGTAAAAACTAACGTGAAATATTTTTGTAAAAATTTTTGATATTATAATTAATAAGTGCCCCTTCTAATTTGATTTTCTGGCTCCCCCATTGGTTTCAAATGGCCATCCTAATCCCAAATGTGAGTAATTATTTAGGATGGCTTTCCTTAATTGAAACTAGAGAGGAGTTGTTGGCTTGATGGGGTTATTTTGGGTTCATCTTAGTCATTCAGATTTTTCATTTTGTAACACTTGTCGATAAAAGAATTCATATAAAAAATTAAATTGATCAAATATTGGCAATTACATGTTTGGATTACATTTGTCTCTTAAAATTGAACTACAAATATGATTTTCAGAATAAATCATTTTAAAAAAAATAAATGTAGTTCGATCATTTACTTATCGATATTCGATCAATTTAATTTTTTACATAAATATTCTTCTTGATGAATTCAAAAAATTAAAAAATTCCAATCATTTAAGGTGAACTCCAAAATAAGTTTACTAAGCCCAACAATATCTCTCTAGTTGGCGCCAACGGTAGAAGAACTCAACCCTAAATATAAATTTATTCACACACCTGTGAACAGTACACAAGATTTCATTGGCTGATACACAGAGATAGACCCACCAAAAACACAAAGTAAACCAATTAGATGGTGTGTATTTTTCATTGGTTGAACATCGTGAACAAATTTGAAACTCTCATTTATTTTTATTATTATAACTTGCCATCTAATGTGTCAATTCAGTTATTAGCATTGTTTATTATAAATTAATGATGAGAGCCGTTATGTTAATATTGTATTATTGTATTAACAGATAAAATAATAAGACCATCTATTTTTTTTTTATACAAACATAAAAAAAATAAAAAGTTAGAATTATTAGATTGATCTAATTTTTTCATGAATAATATAGATGAAAGGCCCTGAAAAATGAATAGTTTAAATTATCGAAACGGGACCACTATGAGTTCCACGAATCCCTCAAATTCTCTCAGGTTAGAGATTAAATTTGAAAGAAATCCAACCGAGAATGTTTGGGGATTGCTTTTTTTGTTAGCTTATTTTCATCATTGGTAATTTTTATTTTATTTTATTTTATTTTTCCAAAAGGTTTAGCCTTTTAGATTCCACTCAATGAGATGAATGGAAAATTTTAAAAATAGAAAAATAAAATTCTAAAAAAATCCCAAAAACAAACAAAAATAAACACACACAAAAAATATCAAAAAATTTTTTGGCTTATTTTAGATTTTAAATTTTTTTTGGTTTTTTTTTTTTTTTAAAAAAAAATTATCTTTTAGATTCATCTACACAAAATGGACTGGAAAGGTAAAATTTTTTACGGTGGTGCTATATACACCAATTACTGTACTAACTAGTGTACCAACACTAGTTATGAAATTATTATTGAATCCACTAATTATACAAATTACAAATATCAAAACAAAAATGCTAGAAACCTCAAAAATTCTACTAAAAGTTCTACCAAATGTCTCAGATGAGTGTGGGACTCACATGAGACCTACAATATGTGGATCTCACACCCATGTAAAACATTTGGTAAAAATTTTAGTAAAATTTTTGAGGTTTCTAGCATTACTCATACCAAAAACATCTTAAATATTGTCACAGTATCAATTGGTACACTAGCTAGTACATTAATTAGTGCATATAGTATTATTTAAATCTTTAATATAATGTTGAATAACAATCACTAAAGTCCAAATAAAAAATTATTACATATTTTAAAATTTTCCGGTGGAAATGCACCAATTAATATACACATTAATATACTAATTAGTGTTATGCCATTATTACTAACCCCACCTATTATACAAATTATAAATATCCAAAACCTCTAAAATTATACCACAGTATCTGTTAATATACTAGTTAGTATATTAATTGATACATGTAGCATTATTCAAAATTTCCAAACAACACCGCCAACCTGATGAAATCAATTACTCTATGATTAATTAATTTTGGAAATTTACGTGTAGATCTTAATAGATGGACTTACTATCCAATACGTCCTATGATATTAAACACAATTAAAAAAGTCACTAATTATTAATTTTCAGTAATAGTTTGAAAATTATCAGAAAAAATATCACTAATTATAAACTTTACTGATAGTTTTTTAAAAAATAGTCATAAAAAAAATTCACTAGTTTTTAACTTTCAACGACAATTTGAAAAATTCATCTCAGAAAAACGTCACTAATTGTAGGTTTTAACGATAATTTATAAAATTTGTGAACAAAAAGTCACTAATTGTTAATTTTTAGCGATATGCAAAAAATTATCACAAAAAATTATTTTTAGAGATGATTTTACTAAAACTTATTTTTAATAAAATTTGATTTGAATTAAATCTAACTATTAATACCTATTGATAGTTTACCCATTACCTATTGATAGTTTACCCATTAATTTCTCAGGCAAACATTCCCCCCAGATGTAAATTGTGCCCACCACCTAAGTATAGGTTTGAGGTTGAATTTAAGGTTGATTTATAAGTTGGTACCACATTTGATATTATGTGAGCTTTGTGAATCCTCAGTGGGACCATTATGCATTCACTTTAATTTTTGGACTGTTTTAAATCTTTCGAATAAGTCGTTTTTTTCTATGAATATACAAGAAAAAATTGTCTCTAGTGATATTTGTTTTTTTTGTAAATTATGATTTTTTTTTTTTTCCCTATCTGGTGTAGACAAATTGTTAATTTTTAGCGACATGTCAAAAAGTATCACAAAAAAATTTTTTTAGAAATAATTTTACTAAGACTTATTTTTAATAAAATTTGATTTGAATTAAATTCAACTATTAATACCTATTGATAGTTTAGCCATTAATTTCTCAGGCAAACTTTCCCCTTAGATGTAAATTATGCCCACCACCTAATTATAGGTTTGAGGTTGAATTTAAGGCTGATGTATAAGTTGGTACCACATTTGATATTGTGTGAGTGATTTTCTTATCACACTGCCTATCTTAGTGATTTAGCGGTAAAAACACAGGCAGAATAGATGGCACAGATAATAACACAAAGACAAGAAGGATTTAACGTGGTTCGGCAATAATTGCCTACGTCCACGGGAGGCCGAGGTGTTTCACTATGAACAGTAACAAGAATTTCAATTCACTCTCAGTAACCTTCTCACTCTCTGAGCATATAATTGTAAGTGTTACAATTAATTTGTTGTCTCTCAGTGTATTTGTTCAGTCCAGTCCCAATGTGAATGTCGTTTGTTTGTTGTCTTCCTTCTATATATGTACCAGAATAGAGATAGAGTGGTTACCAGCTTTTGAGCTGGCTTGCCAGCCCACTAGTGCACTTTTAGCAACTTTCCAGGTAAAAGCTGTTGATTCCTTCTCACGACTGCTAGTGGCCTCGTGGCTATTTCACATGGCCTCAAGGCTAGCTTGTTGGTGAGATAGTGGCCTCATGACTTTCCCCACTAGGCTGGACATCCACCTAACCAAGATAATATTTTATAACATCAACCTCGGCTTACTCTTCTGCGGGTAGCTCGGCCTTTGCACGTTAAGCCGAGGTTGGAGGCCTTCATCCGAATTAAGATGCCTTTGGAAATCACCTCGGCAATTTCTTGAGTTTATTGGCAAAACTTTTACTGTGACACGTAGCTCCTCGGATGACACGTCGGCGTCCCCTTGCCACGTGTTGATTCTCAGAAATATATCCCCACAACTGCCCCCTAAGTTCTATTACCTCGGCATACTGAGGTGATGGAACTTACATCGAACTTCTTTCTTGTACCTCGGCTTAAGAACTTCTAGCCGAGATCATTTACTTCAGGCCGACATGTCTTCTTCAAATTCAAATCGACTCCCATACGCACATGAGCTGTCATGCTCCTCTTTACAACTATTCCAACGACGTGTTTTATCCTTAGTGGCCCGTGCTGGTGACGCGCCCACAAACCATCTTTTCTTCTGCTGCGCCGTCTGACGCCTGCGTTGCCCTAGGCGTAATTATTGCTGTTTTGCCGCCTTTTCAAATTTTGACAAAACATTTGCCTCTTTCTTCTCCCCTTCATTTTTGCATTCGAATCTCTTTGCTTTCTCTCTCTCTTCTCCTCCACTGAATCTGCCATTACTCCAAGCTCGAAGCTCTGCAACTGCCTTCATCTGCCATTTCTGTGAAGCTCTTGCATGCTTAAGGCCCATTATCTGACCTCGGCGAAGCTTCATCCCGGCCTCACCTTTTCTGGTAAGCCACCGTTCCCTTCTTTTCTCAGTTCTTTGATTGTTTCTGAAATTTCTTGCTTCTTCTGCTCTGTAAATCATTTGCCTGTGTATGTATTATTTCCTGGTTTTGCATGTGAACATTTGCACCGTTTCATTTCTTGTTCTTGGCCTTTCGCCCTTTCTGTTCTTGACTCTGAGACTTCATTTTTGCTTTTTTGTTTTCCAGATTTCTGTCTTTCATACTCATTCTTCGTAGATTTAGGTTTGGGATTTGCTGTAGAACCATCAATCCTTAGGAAAAAATTGAAATAATTTGTCCCTAGGTTTAAGCCGAGGTCCTTAAAACCCTGTAGATCTCCTTCTTTCTGTTATCCCACTCTTTTATATCTAAACCATGGGTGTGTGGAGAGATAGGGTCAACACCCCATCCAAACTAGAGTATTTTAGGCAAGAATTCTTCATCCCTGCCGATGTTCACCTCAGGCTAGCTGGGGAGAACGACTCCATTATGCCCGACGAGGATAAGATGCCTTTCCCTATAGTAGCCTTCGTCCAGTGTGGACTTAGGTTCCCTCTAGATCCCCTTTTCCGCGAGGTCCTTCATTACTACACCCTGAACCCCATGCAACTTTCCATTAACGCCTATAGGACACTCAATGGAATAATAGCCTTAGCTCGGCAGGAGAGTGTTAGGATCACTCTTGCCGATATCCAGTTTTGCTATACCATGTGTCCCTTGAACCTTAAAGAAAAGGGTTATGTCTACTACCTCAAGCCGAGGTCCACTGCATTTAAAATAGTAGCCGACCTTCCAGACTCCAACAAAGGGGCTGGAGATGATTACTTGATCGCTTCTGGAAACTGGGAATTTGGCCCAGATGAAGAAGTTCATCTCTTTCCTCTCCCACGATCAGTGAAGGAGGGCAAGGGTAAGAGCCCATCAATAACTGCTTAACTGTTGCTTTTCTTCAACTTTCAAAAAGAAATTTTATCTGTTTCTCATATTGTGTTTCTTTTTGCAGACGTTCGCCAGCCTCCCAAGGACTTTCGCCAGTCCTACTACCCTGGGAAAGGCTTGAAGAAGCTCCTGGACCTTCCTCTCGAGAAGCGCAAAGCTCCATTGCTGCTAAATTTCATCCCATCATACACATCCAAATTGGCCGACGTTCCGAAGAAAAAGAAGAAGAGCGCCTCTCCATCAATCGCTTTCAACAGCCGCTTCCACATCTCGAAAGCCAACCAGCCTTCGACCTCGGCCCCAGTGACAGAGAAGAAACGCCGACGAAGACTTGTTAAAACAGCCGAGATGGAACGACCAAAGAAAGTCGTGCGGGATCTCCTCGCCGACCTTCCAGACGACGCGGACGATGCACCATCCCAACAAGTGCCTCCGCCGAAACCCAAAAGAGTAAAGAAGACCCAACCAAAGGCCAAACCTGCTGAGGCCGAGGTTGAGGATACTCTGCCAATCTCTCAATTGGCCGAGAAGACCACTTCGGTACCCCAAAAGACTCCTGCTTGACCATCGAGGCCACTTACTAAGAAGCCGAGGTCTTCATCTGCCACGACTTCGGGGTCCAGGGTTCCCAAAGTTCCCTGGGAGCCCAAAGTTACTCTAGAAAACCGGCCGGTCTACGTCAACGAGAGCGCCGCCGACGTCAACATCGGCGTGGCGCTCAGCACTGTCGTTCTCCTTGAGGGCGATCTTGAGCGAAATGCCAAGATGAGTGGCTATGAGAATTACGCCCTCATGCTACAGCGCTCAGTCCAAGTAAGTCTCTAAATTTGACAATCTGTCTCTCATACTTGTAAAATTTTGAAATTTTTCTGTAATAACTTTTGCCTTATATTCTTTCAGGCCATCCAACACGCCCACACCTTCTCTGTGCAAGCCTTTGAGACAGGGGAGGAGTTAAAAGAGATGAAGAAGGAGTTTGCTGCCCTTCAAAAACAAAACAAGAGTCTTAAAAATAAAATGAAGACTCTAGAAGACCAAGCTGAGGCAGCAACTCAGGCTAAACAAGAGGCTGATGAGAAGGCCGAAGCTGCTGAAGCAATTAAAAATGTTGCTTTGTCTCAGCAAAAAGAAGCCGAGGAGAAAGCAGCCCAGGCAGAAAAGGAGCTGCAAGAAGCCTTGGCCACCAAGGAAGCCGACCTCAAAGCTGCCGATGCAAAGGGCTATGGTCAGGGTATGGCCGACGTCGCAGAAGAATACGAGCTTCAGGTCAAGCAGGCTTGCAACAAGGGATTTATCCTAGGTTGGAATGCTTTGGCCAAAAAGCTTGATCTTCCTGCCGACTCGCCCTGGCGCAAAACCAAAGCCATTCGTCTTCCCATTGCTCTTCCTCCAACTCAGGTTGAAGAAGAATCTGACTCTGAAGCCGAGGCTGAAGATGACGCTGAAGATGAAGGTGAAGCACTGGTCAGGAAATCCAAGGAAGCCATTGAAACCAAGTCACTTCCTCAGGGTGATCAAGTAATAGATTTAGCCCAAGAGGAGGATGAGGAGGTTGAGAAGGTGCCCAAGGAAACTGGCCCAGCTCATCTATCATCTGATCTGCTTCTGGCTGATAGAAGTGTGGAGAAGACTTTGGCTGAAATCGATGCCGAGATCGCAGCTGACAAGGAGGCCGAGGTGGCAGCAGACAAGAAAACTGAGGTCGTGGCTGAAAAAGACGCAGAGGTTGTGGAGCAAAAGGACGCCGAGGTGGTTCTTCCAGAGCCTTCCGAGGTTCCAGCCCAACCATCTGCCCAAGTTGAAGAAGTTTGATTGTCTTTTTTTTTTTTTTTTTCCTTTTGATCTCTTGTACTTTTGTTTTCTGAACAATGTAGCCTTCTTATCATGGCCGACGTGCCTTTCTCTGGAATTTGTGAACAACTGATTTTTGCTAGGCCATAGTGCCTTTCCCTGTATATAATTGCTTTTCTTTGGATGCTTTAGTCTTCAATTCTTCTTCATTGCTTCTGCTTAGTTTTATACTTAGAATATTTTGCATGATTTTCATACTCTTCCTTCTTTGTGCAATCTTCTCGGGGTCACATACCTCGAATATAACACCTGCAAATTTTACTTCGGCAAGGAACTGTCCTGCAATCTTTTCATAAATTTTAACAAGTGCAAAACATATACTATTCAATGTTAACTTTGCAAACTTTTCTCAAGTTTCAATGAGTGTTCAAATAACAACCTCAGTTTGCCCTACTTGTAAATTGCTACAAATTTCAACAAGAATTAAAATAATCAGTAAACCTTACTCAAGTTTTAACAAGTGTTTAAACAATAATCTTAATCTTTACCTCAACTCAGAAATTCGGAAATTTCAACAGATGGTAACATGTCGGCTTAACTTCAACCTGTAAATTGCTGCAAATTTCAACAAGGATTAAACAATATACTTAGCTTCAACTTGTAAATTGTTGCAAATTTCAACAAGTGTTTGAACATCTTCCTTGGTTTATCCAACCAGTAGATTACTGTGTGCCATAACATCGGCTTCCCTTCAACTTGTAAATTGCTACAAATTTCAACAAGCGAAGAGAAACAAATATCTCGGCTTGACTCCCACTTGTAAATTGCTACAAATTTCAACAAGTGAAGCCAAGATTTTTAATCGGCCTGACCAACTTGTAAATTGCTACAAATTTCAACAAGGGTTAATACAAACAATAAACTTTACTCAAGTTATAACAGGTGTTAACCAATGATCTACTTGTAAATTGCTACAAATTTCAACAAGAGTTTAAACAATAATATCAACTTTTATTTGAACCTGTAAATTGATGTCGGCTTTACCTCAACTTGTAAATTGCTACAAATTTCAACAAGTGTTTGAACATCTTCTTTGGCTTGACCACCATGTGGATTGCTATATGCTTCACCCCGACTTGTAAATTGCTACAAATTTCAACAAACGAGGATAGTAGTAACCTCGGCTTAACTTCAACTTGTAAATTGCTACAAATTTCAATAAGCGAAGCTAAGGAATCATCTCGGCTCAACTTCAACTTGTAAATTGCTACAAATTTCAACAAGTGAAGCTAAGCTTT
This sequence comes from Camellia lanceoleosa, assembly GCA_025200525.1. Lineage (NCBI taxonomy): Eukaryota > Viridiplantae > Streptophyta > Magnoliopsida > Ericales > Theaceae > Camellia > Camellia lanceoleosa. The sequence goes on from CM045760.1 coordinate 55,652,216, forward strand.
GTATTCGGTCAAACCAACTTGTAAATTGCTACAAATTTCAACAAGTGGTAGACTTTGTATTCGGCCAAACCAACTTGTAAATTGCTACAAATTTCAACAAGTGGTAGGCTTTGTATTCGGCTTGACCAACTTGTAAATTGCTACAAATTTCAACAAGTGATAGGCTTTGTATTCGGCCTGACCAACTTGTAAATTGCTACAAATTTCAACAAGTGGTAGGCTTTGTATTCGGCCAGACCAACTTGTAAATTGCTACAAATTTCAACAAGTGGTAGGCTTTGTATCTTCTCTGCTCCTCTGCCCCCAATGTGAACCTGAGTTCCACTTGGGTTCTCATTGTTCATGTCTTCCAGCATCTGATGACATCGGCCAAGAATAATGATCATCTCAATGATAGAAAAATTTCAAATTGCATGTGTTCCAGGGTCTTGGCAGTGCTTTGCCCTCGTTGTCTGCAAGCCGATAAGCTCCATTACCTAGCACCGAGGTAATTCTGTAAGGCCCTTCCCAGTTCGGGCCAAGCTTACCCTCCCTGGGATCTTTCTTGTTGCTGACCACTTTTCTCAAGACTAGGTCACCGACTTGAAAATCTCTTGGGTTGACCTTCTTGTTGTATGCTCTGGCAAGTTGTTGCTGGTATACTGCAAGCTGAATTGCAGCATTCTCTCTTCGTTCTTCCACAAGATCCAGATCTCGGGCTAAGAGTATATCATTAGTCCCATCTTCAACACCCTGTGTTCGGATCCCTGGGATGCCGACATCCAGTGGAATGACTGCTTCTGTGCCATAGGCCATGGCAAAGGGAGATTCCCCAGTTGATCTTCTCGGCGTAGTCCGATATGCCCAAAGCACGTTGGGTAATTCATCTACCCACTTCCCTTTTGCTGCTTGCAACCTCTTCTTGATTCCATCCAGAATTACTTTGTTGGAAGCTTCTGCCTATCCATTACTTTGAGGGAAACTTGGTATTGAAAAGTAGTTCTTGATCTTGAATTTTACACAGAAGTTCTTGATGAGCTTGCTGTCGAACTGCATTCCGTTGTCGGCAACAATGGCTCTGGGAATGCCGAATCTGGTGATGATGTTCTTCCATATGAAATTCTTGACGTCCACATCTCGGATTTTAGCAAGAGGTTCTGCCTCTATCCACTTTGTGAAGTAATCCGTTGCCACCAACAAGTATTTTCTCTGCCCAGTTGCTTGGGGAAGCTGTCCGACCAGATCCATGCCCCATTGGGCAAACGGCCAAGGGCTAGATACTGGATTCAGGTCGGCTGCAGGTTGATGAATCAAAGGTGCAAACCGTTGATGTGGTTCGTGACTTCTTCACATATGCTTCGGCATCTTTTTGCATGTATGGCCACCAATACCCTTGGGTAATGGCCCTATGGGCTAATGATCTGCCCCCAGTGTGGCTTCCACAAATCCCTTCATGAATTTCATACAAAAAATCTTCAACTTGTAAAGGGTGTACGCACCTTAGGAGGGGTCCAGTGAAGGACCTTCTGTAGAGATGTCCCTCTGCAGTCAGGCTGAATCTGGCCGACTTTAGTCTGACTTTGTGTGCCTCCTTGCGATCTTCTGGCAGTTTTCCCTCTTTCAGGAATGCAACAATTGCATCCATCCAGCTCGGCCCCATGTCCACACACATTGCCTCTTGCTTCGCGTGCCGTGGTTCTATGCTCGGGCCCGACATGTAATCGATCATAATTGTCCTCGTCTTCCCAGCCTGCATTGAACTCGCCAGGTTGGCCAACGCGTCGGCGTGGCTGTTATCATCTCGGCTAACTTGAAGAAGTCGGCAGTTCTGAAATAACTCAGCTAGTCTGATCACCTCTTTCGCATATGTCGACATCCTCTCGTCTCTGGCTACAAATTCTCCTGTTGATTGGTTAACAATTAATTGTGAATCACAAAAAACTATTACCTCATCTGCTTCTGCTGTTGCTGCCAGTTTTAATCCTGCAATCAATGCCTCGTATTCAGCTTCATTGTTTGAGGCCTTGAACCCCAAACGGATGGATTGTTCAATTATTTCTCCATCTGGGGATATCAGCAGTACTCCTGCCCCCGCTCCTCGCCGGTTTGAACTTCCATCGACAAAGAGTCTGAATGAGTCGCCGATATAGATGCTGTAAGGTCTGAGCTTTTCCATTCTTTGTTCTTTTGCTGTCGGCCGGAATGCTTCTTGCTTGCTGGGACCTGGTTCATCTCGGCTCAAGGGAGGCCGACGTTCGACGGATTCCGGCGTGAATTCTGCCACAAAGTCGGCCAAAACTTGGCCCTTGATTGCTGTTCTGGGTCTGAATTCCAGGTCATACTGGCCCAAGGCCACTGCCCATTTTGCAATTATTCCTTTCAAGTCTCCTTTGTTTCAGTGTTGGCTAAGGTTTTACTTACATAATAGACAAATACATTCTCCTTCTCTTCTCGGATTAGTATCAAGGCGCACCGCGTGTTCGTCTGACTAAGTACAAAAACAACTCTTCCCCGGGCTCAGGTGTCGAGAGGACTGGTGCCGTGATCATGTACTTTTTTAGATCGGCCAAAGCGGCCTCACATTCTTCGATCCATAAGAAATCTGCAGTCTTTTTTACCAGGTTGAAGAAGGGTTTGCATTTTTCTGAGCTTCGGCTGATGAACCTGTTCAGGGCTGCGGCCCTGCCCGTGAGCATTTGAACCTGTTTCGCTGAGGTTGGGCTTTGTAGATCTAGGATGGCCTTAATCTGATCTGGGCTGGCTTCTATTCCCCTTCTTGTGACCAGGTACCCTAGAAACCTACCAGATCCAACCCCAAATGCGCACTTTGATGCGTTGAGTTGGAGCCGATATGTTTTCAATATGTTGAATACCTCGGCTAGGTCGGCAAGATGATTTTCTAGATCCTTGGTCTTTACAACCATGTCGTCGATGTATACTTCCATTGTTCGGCCTATCTGGTGTTTGAACATTTTGGTCACCAGCCTTTGGTAAGTTGCTCCTGCATTCTTTAGTCCAAAAGGCATCACCCTGTAACAGTATAGGCCTTTCGGTGTGATGAACGCTGTCTTCTCCTCATCTGGGGGCTACATGGCTATCTGGTGATACCCCCTGTAAGCGTCTAGGAAGCTCATCCTTCCATGTCCCGATGTAGCATCTACCAGCTGGTCAATCTTTGGCAGAGGGAAGCTGTCTTTGGGACAGGCTTTATTTAGGCTTGTAAAGTCAACGCAAACCCTCCACTTTCCGTTCTTCTTCTTTACCACCACGGTGTTTGATAGCCATGTTGGATAGTTGACCTCTCTGATGGCCCTAGCTTCTAGGAGTTTGTCGACCTCTTCTTCCACTGCTTCAACGTGTATCAACGTCGGTCTCCGAGCTCGCTGTATCACAAGTTTAGCCGACCTGTCGACGTTCAGTCTGTGACATGTGACCTCGGGGTCAATGCCAGGCATTTCATAAGGCGTCCAGGCGAACACCTCTATGTTTCTTCTCAAAAATGCTTCCAGTTCTTTTTCCTCTTCCTCGGCTAAGCCTGAGCCGAGAAGAAAAAAGCGCTCCTCATCTCCCTCCTGGACGAGGATTTTCTTTAGTGATTCTTCACTCTTCTCGGCCGACTCCTTGCTGACATCCTCTAGGACCTCCATGTCCTCATCTTCAATCTCGGCTTTTTCTGGTTCCCGAACATTGCAGGTAGCCTTCATGGCTGCCATGGAGCAATTCTTCGCCTGCAGTTGATCTCCTCTGATTTCTTCAATCCCGTGCTCTGTTGGGAACCGTAGTAATTGGTGCAATGTTGAAGGTACTGCCCCCATTGCATGCAACCACGGCCTGCCCATGATGATGTTGTACGGTGAGGGTGTATCAATCACGATGAACTCGGTCGTGACCTTCTTGGTGCCTGCTTGCACTTCCAAGCTTGTTGCGCCCAGTGGCCATGTCGGCGTTCCATTGAAGCCGACCATCGGACCATTTGATTGCTCCAGGTCGTCGGGGTGAAGGCACAGCTCCTTATAACATCTAACGTACATGATGTCACAAGAGCTGCCTGGATCTATGAGGATGCGTTTTACTTGGCATTCCCCAACTTGGAGGGATACTACCAAGGCATCATTATGTGGGTGCTGTATTATTTCTAGGTCGGCCTCGGTGAAGGTTATTATCTGACCTTGGCAGTCTTCTGGCCGAGGTCTTTTCAATCCGACCTGGTTCACGTACTGAAGGTGTTTGACTCTTTGGGTCTCTCCTCGAATGTCGTTTGCATTCACCTTGGAGCGAATCACATTCACTACCCGAGGTCTTTCTGCCCGGGGTTGCGGCGAGGTCGCTTGCCCGAGGCGTCCGGCTGTTTCTTCCTCGCTCGTTTCAACGATAAGGTCTCTCAGGTGACCCTGCCTCACCAGATCTTCCAAGTGTGCTTTGAGGGCTCTGCAACCTTGTGTTGTATGGCCGTTTTCATTGTGATATGAGCAGTGTCTATCCGCGTTTCTTCCCATAAACTCCCCGGGTTGCCTTGCCGGGGTTCTGAAATAGGGCTGGCTCCGAATCTTTCCTAGGACCTTTTGAATTGGAATTCGGAACACAGTTGTCACTGCTTGTTTAGCCCTCAGCTCTACCTCTGCCTTGCTGAATCCGTTGTTACTTCGGCTTCGCTTCGGCGAGCCGTTCCCCTGCTCCTGTTTGACCTGCTTTAGTGCCGATGTATCCTCTTCGGCTCTGGCATATTTTTCAATCCTTGCCATGAGTTCCTCCATGTTCTTTGGCAATGTCTTTGCCAAAGATTTCCGTAGTGAACAGTCTTCTTTCAGGCCGTTCTTGAAAGACACGACCGCTACCTCCTGATTGCATTCAGGTATTCGGTTGAACACCTCGTAGTATCTTTTTGCGTAGGCCCTAAGGCCTTCATCCTTACTGATTTTCAAAGCCATTAATGCGTCCACCCTCAATGGCTGTAGCTTGTTTGTCACGAACCTGGCCACAAACATCTCGGCTAGGCCTTCCCACGTCTTCACACTTCCTTTTGGTAACTTGTGGAACCAATCGGATGCAATTTCTCCAAAGGACGAAGGGAATACTTTGCAGAGCAAAGGCTCATTTCCACTGTATAATGCCATTGAGTTTAAAAATAAACCAACATGGAAGTTAGGGTTTGACTTACCGTCATAGATTTGGAACCACGGCATGCTGAATCTTTTTGGAGCTTCAAATTTGTCCAGTTCTACCGAGAATGGTGTCCGCGGCTTGACGAGTGAGGTCACCTCGGCTTCGGTGTTCTGTTCTCTCCTCTTGAGATAATTTCTCAAGTCTTCTTTGCTCCTCCCCGGAGCTCGGCTATCTTTGGATTTGAGTCCTTTTGGCACGCTACTCTCAGCCTCGTGGTACGCCCGTTTTGATCTTTCTCTATAGGTTGTATCGAAGCAGAGAACCTGCTTTTGTACGTGCCGATGTTCTCTTGGTTCCTGATCCTTTGTATTATACGTCCTCTTTGACTTACCGACCTCCCCGGAGCATGGGTGGGAATGCTCCTTGTTCCTGGAGCGTTGTGGTGCTTCAGGAGTTGTTGTCCTTCCTTCATTCCGAGCTTTAACTGCTGGGATTGGAGTAACCTGCAGTGGGTATGGTGGCTTTATGACCTTGCTTTGCATCATGAAGTTGACGACCGATTGGAGGTCTGCCAACTTGTTTGCCAGGTCCTTGAGTTCCTCATCCCTTCGTATGCACCTATCCCTCCATATCTAGAGGTTATCCTCCTTGTAGTAGCTGCCGTGGTCCGTCTTCTTTGATGTGTCGTCTTCCTGGATGACATTCTTTCCCCCGTGCCCCTGGCCACGGTCTTTGTCATTGTGGTTGTTTCCTTCGATGTCAAGGTCAATAGGCCTGTTACTCTCAGCGGGAGTGTTGCCCCTGACCATCTCGTTTTGTGCGTTACTGGCCATCTATTCGTCTTTCTTTCCCACAGACGGCGCCAAATTGTGTGAGTGATTTTCTTATCACACTGCCTATCTTAGTGATTCAGCGGTAAAAACACAGGCAGAATAGATGGCACAGATAATAACACAAAGACAAGAAGGATTTAACGTTGTTCGGTAATAATTGCCTACGTCCACGGGAGGCCGAGGTGTTTCACTATGAACAGTAACAAGAATTTCAATTCACTCTCAGTAACCTTCTCACTCTCTGAGCATATAATTGTAAGTGTTACAATTAATTTGTTGTCTCTCAGTGTATTTGTTCAGTCCAGTCCCAATGTGAATGTCGTTTGTTTGTTGTCTTCCTTCTATATATGTACCAGAATAGAGATGGAGTGGTTACCAGCTTTTGAGCTGGCTTGCCAAATTTCACTAGTGCCTTTTTTTAGCGACTTTCCGTAAAAGTCATGATTCCTTCTCACGACTGCTAGTGGCCTCGTGGCTATTTCACATGGCCTCAAGGCTAGCTTGTTGGTGAGATAGTGGCCTCATGACTTTCCCCACTAGGCTGGACATCCACCTAACCAAGATAATATTTTATAACATCAACCTCGGCTTACTCTTCTGCGGGTAGCTCGGCCTTTGCACGTTAAGCCGAGGTTGGAGGCCTTCATCCGAATTAAGATGCCTTTGGAAATCACCTCGGCAATTTCTTGAGTTTATTGGCAAAACTTTTACTGTGACACGTAGCTCCTCGGATGACACGTCGGCGTCCCCTTGCCACGTGTTGATTCTCAGAAATATATCCCCACAGATATTATGTGAGCTTTGTGAACCCTCAGTAGGACCATTATGCATTCACTTTAATTTTTGGACTGTTTTAAATCTTTTGAATAAGTCATTTTTTTTTTATAAATATACAAGAAAAAATTGTCTTTAGTGATTTTTTTTTTTTTTTTGTAATTATGTCAGTTTTTTTTTTTTTTTCTATCTAGTGTAGACAAATTTAAAAAGATTTTTTTTTTTTGAGTGATGATACATAGCTCTACTACTAGAGTTCTAAATGAAACTCTAGTGAGGTGGAAGAAAGAGAAAGTAGAGAAAGATAGATAGAGGAGTGCGGGCTTTACATGGATACTCTCCACATCATTAGAGTTGCATTAAAACTCTCAAATTAGAACTCTCAAATATTAGTTTTTATTTTTTATTTTTTATTTTTTGAAAAAATCCAAATAAAATACTGAAAAAGTCAAAATTAGTCCAAAAAATTCACTGCTTTTTACTTATTTTTATCTTTTTTAGAACTTTGAAGAGAAGAGAACTTAGCAAAGTCTGAACCTATGCAGCTCAAATGAATTTAATATTTACAGTAATAAATGGTTACACTGACCAAATTTTGGTATCTAAATCTAAATATTATTTCGATTAGAAAAATGTTATAGATCACAAATAATCTATTAATTTTTTTATCAAATCTCTCATATGAGTATGAGACTCACACAAATTCACATGTGTGGAGGTATAACACCCATATAAAAAATTTGATAGAAAATTTAGTGGATTATTTGAGATCCCTAGTATCACTCTTCGGATTATTAGTAAAAGGAGGCATTCAATCAATGCATGAACAAGATGGTAATCAGAAATTAATTCTCAAATTAATTACTATAATATTTATTGTAAATCTAAGATATTTTATCTCTCCATACTACTTTTGTAGACCCCAATTCTGATCCGCACTGATAATCTGAATCATCTATTTTGTAAGTTTCATAATAAAAGTCATCCATGCAAAAAAACGAGTTTCATCATAAAATTATAAACTTAAGAAAAAATCACATTTTGTTTTATAAAATAAATAACAAATGTGATTGTAAACTTAAACCATCTATTTTACAAAATAAAATATTTTATGTTCCTATGTTTATAATTTTTCAATAAAGCTCATTTTTTTCATGAATGACCTTTGTTACGAAATTTACGAAACAGACAGTTTGGATCATTGGTTCGAATCTGAATTAGGACCTATAAGAGGGATATGAAGAGATAATGATATAGGAAAAAAGGGTGGTTGTTGTACCTCCAGCACAGCAGTCACTGTTATGGAGCTATATGGATCCATTTCAGAGACCGCTCGATAATCCGAACCGTTCATTTTTTAGGATATGTCGAGTAAAATATATTTGTAAAAAATTAAGTTGATCAGATATCATAACTGTTTCATTGAATTGTATTTGTACCTAAAAATAAATGACAAATGTAATTTGAATTATAAAATTAAATAAAAATGTGAGTAGATGAAAGGATTAATAATATTAAATAAACTTAATTCTTTACAGATAAATTATACTATTTATACTTTAAAAAGTAAACGATTTGAATTATCAAAATAAATTCTAAAAAAAAACCTATATGATATCACTATACAACAACAACTGTTGTGCAATAGGTATAGTAGTCACCACGCTGCCACGATATAGAAGGGAGCTTTCATCAAGAAGTAGTTGACAGTTTGCATATTCGTGGCACTCGTAATTAATAAGATTTTATCCAAAAAACGAATGAGTGAGGCGGATTTTATATCAAACCTTATGGTTTATCTTATTAATTTGTGATGACTTACAATCTTATCTATTAAAGTTAATTTTATGGATAATATTATAATATACTGTCTTAAAAGAAAGTATACTATATATAAGTTATTATAATTTTTTAATGTTAATAGCACAAAATCTCATAACCAAATCACTTTATGTTAAAATTGATTGGATCATAATCAAATATTTTTAAAACATAACTAAACACCTCTGTCATAACCGAAATTACAATCACATTAGGTTACAACTGAGTTATATCTAACACATCAATGTGTCTTAATCAAGAGTCATAACTAAATCTTACTTGAGGCATAACTAAATATCACTTCAATCACAAACAAAATAATAATCACTATATATACATCATAACTAAGTTATAACAAACGTCACAACGAGTCATAACTAAATCATAACTAACGCCATATTGGATCATAATCAAAGGCAACAAAGATTATAATTAGGGCATATGGTATACACCTTTTTCAATATATGTATCATATGATTCCTCTAATTTTACAACCTACTAATAACTAAATCTAAGCCTTGGGTTTGATCTAATGGTCTTGTAACCACACCTAAGGTATGATGAAGGGAATATTAGGGGTTCAAATTGATAGAGCAACGATGATCCCATTAGTTATAATTTAACTTTACTAATAATTACTAACATCCTACAATCTTGACAAATATATATATATATATATATATATTAGCTAAAAAATTATTTAAAAAACATATTCCAAACAAAGCCTAATTCTACATCTTAGCTTAATTCTTGGGATTAGGTGTTGGAACAATCTTCTGTGTAAATAAAATAACTTGAAATAATTCAAACAAAATAAAATAAAACTTACAGAATTTATTTTGTTGAATCGAATAAATAATTTAAGATCAAGTCGAGTGTGTGACACTATGTCCTTAAGACATATTCGCCCCGCTACGGTGCTTACGGTTGAGTGGCGTCTATCTCCCAGGATACAATGATCTTAATCAATTTGTAGTAGCACTCGAAAACAAATTGTTCGGCGAACCAAACATGTATTCTAACTATCTGAATATTTATTCCTAAAATTATATATGAAAAATAATGCACTAAAAAAAATCTGGACAGCAAAGAGACAAGGATTTCAGACTGAATTTTCGGATGGTAATTTTTTTTCCCCAAAACTACTGGAATTGAAGGGTATAAACAGGCAAAATACACAGCCCGAACAGGTTCCAAAATTGAATGAAAAGGTGCACAAAAAATTGAACAGGTGCACCACTATTCAAACATTGATTTGACCTTTGCAAAATTTCAAACAATTTGAATAAAGTTCCGTTGGAGGAATAGTCAAAGCAACCGTTGGAACATATTATTTAAACTATTTGGAAACATATATATATTAAACTATTTGAATAATTTAATAAATAAAGGATGAGGTATAAATTTTAGAAAACCACTTAGGAACCCAAAATTTGAATTTTAGAATTAAATTAAATTCTCACAATTACAAATTTTAGGAAACCACTTAGGAAACCAAAATTTGAATTTAAAATTAAATTGAATTCCCACAATTACAAACTTTAGGAAACCACTTAGGAAACCAAAATTTGAATTTAGAATTAAATTAAATTCCCACAATAATTTTTTATTGAAAAAATTCAAGTGAATTTTATCTAAAAAATTAATGTTAGACTCAAAAACGACGTCAACTTCCCATTCACTCATAAATGGTTTTGACGTTCCGTCTTCACCGTGTGACTTGCCATGCGGCAAGGAACACTTCATCTCTTCGAACCCACCCCAAAAGACGTTTGGGCCCCACTCAAATTTGGGCTAAAAAATATGCCTATATTAAACCATTTTTCCAATAATCCCCCACATGAATGGAATTTGACGGAGAGAAAATGTAACAACATGATCTAAATATAGAGAGTACAAAAATTGGAAATATTCTGCAAATGATAGGTAGCTTTTGGCTTTGAACCTTCCCTTGTGAAACACTATCAGATTTACTAGCTAACCAGTGAACATGATGTCTTGAACTGTTCTGCCGTTTGTGTAAACCAAGACAATAGAACTCACATAGTATATTCCCTGACACAGTTTAGTTCTCACTATTGTGTTCATTTTGGCCCTGAACAACCTGATTTTTTCATGAGTGCTCTAGAGAATTGTATCCCTTCACAAACCTCATAGAACCGGCCCAGTTCACACTTACATAAGTGATTCTTATGAAGAGTATCCTGCCATATTCCACTAGGTTTACCTAGATATAAGAATCATTAAAATTTTACTTAACCTCAAACGCTGCAGTCATCAGTACATCCTCCAGAGTCTGGATGGTCCTCTCTGACTGGCCATCTGTCTGAGGATGGTAGGCACTACTCAGTCTCAGTTCAGTACCCAATGCCGTCTGTAAACTTTGCCAAAATCTCGATGTAAACTTCGAATCCCTATCAGAAACAATGGACACGGGCACTCTATGCAATCTAACGATCTCATTAATATAGATTACAGCCAATTTGTCCGCATTATAAATTATTTTGACAGGTAAGAAGTGAACAGATTTAGTTAGTTTATCAACAATAACTCAAATTGAATCCATACCTTTACTGGAGCGAGGTAACCAACAATGAAATCCATAGTGATATGTTCCTATTTCCACTCCGGTATCGGTAAGGGTTGCAGTAAGCCTACAGGTCGTTGATGTTCAGCTTTAACTTGTTGGCAATGAAGACATTTTGACACAAAGTCAACAATTTCTTTCTTCATTCCCGGCCACCAGAAATTCAGTTTCAAGTCTTGGTATATTTTTGTATTTCCTGGATGGATAGATAGTTTCAAATTGTGGCCTTCTTGCAGAATTCTTCTTTTCAGTTCAGAATCACTCGGTACACACAATCTTCCCTGGAATTTCAACATATTATTCTCAAATTTGAAATCCGGCCTCAGTTTCGACTCCCGTTCTTCGATGATCTTCTTCAATAAGTCATCATGTTGCTGTTTCTCTATAATCTCTTCAATCAATGCTAGTTAAGCAGAAATGGCAGCTAATGTTCCACCTTGTTTACGCAAAACAATCTCGATTTCAAGTCTTTCAGGGTCACAAAGCAATTCTTTCTGCCCGGTGAGTAAACAGGCTAGATTCCCAATCGATTTCCGACTTAGTGCGTCGGCAACGGTGTTAGCTTTTCCTGGATGGTACAAAATTTGCAGGTCATAGTCCTTTATCAGTTCTAACCATCTCCGCTGCCTCATGTTCAGTTCTTTCTGTGTGAAGAAGTATTTCAAACTCTTGTGGTCGGTATACATTTCACATGTCGCCCCATAAAGGTAGTGACGCCAAATTTTCAGTGCAAACACTACTACAGCAAGTTCTAAGTCATGGGTCGGGTAGTTCTTTTCATGTGGTCTCAGTTGTTGGGAAGCATATGCAAACACTTTACCATTCTGCATTAAAACACATCCCAAACCCTTATAAGAAGCATCACTAAATGCAGTATAACCATCCGTACCTGAGGGTAGGGTGAGAATCGGTGCAGTCACAAGTCGAGTCTTTAACTCTTGAAAGGCTGATTCTCTCTGATCGGTCCAGTCAAATGATATCCCCTTCTGAGTTAACTGAGTCAGTGGTAAGGCAATCTTAGAGAAGTCTTTGACAAACCTTCTGTAATACCCAGCTAAGCCTAGAAAACTTCGGACTTCGGTAACATTTGTCGGTCTAGGCCAGTTCACTACTGCTTTAATCTTCTGTGGGTCAACTGTAATACCATCTTTACTGATTACATGCCCCAAAAATATCACACTGTCTAGCCAAAATTCACATTTAGTTAGTTTTGCATAAAGTTTCTGTTCTCTTAAGGTCTGTAGGGCAATGTTCAAATGACGTTCATGTTCTTCCATGCTTTTGGAATAAATCAAAATGTCATCTATGAAAACAATTATAAATTCATCCAGGAACGGTTTAAAAATTCTGCTCATGAGATCCATAAATGCAGCAGGTGCATTGGTAACTCCGAAAGGCATAACTAAGAATTCGTAATGTCCATACCTCGTTCGAAAAGCAGTCTTTTCGATGTCCCATGTCTTGACTTTCAACTGGTGGTATCCAGATCTAAGGTCAATTTTGGAGAACACTTGGGCACCCTGTAACTGGTCAAATAAATCATCAATGCAAGGCAATGGATATTTATTTTTCACGGTTACCTTGTTCAGTTCCCGGTAGTCAATGCAGAGTCCCAATGAGCCATCTTTCTTTTTCACAAATAGGACTGGTGCGCCCTACGGTGAGGTATTGGGCCTGATGAACTTCTTATCTAACAGTTCTTGCAGCTAAACTTTCAACTCTTCCAACTCAGTAGGTGCCATTATGTACGGAGCTTTAGATACAAGCTGTGTACCCGGAATCACATCAACGGTGAACTCAATGTCCCTATCAATCAAATCCCCTGGCAAATCATCTGGAAAAACATTTGGGAATTCCCTGACTAGAGGAATATTGTTCACATCAGTTTTAACATCAGTAGGTACAATCAATACAGAACATAGATACCCTTTACACCCATTTCTAATCATTTAAAAGCTTTCATGGATGAAATCAGGTATGGGGGAGGTACTACTCCAACTCCGTTAAACACAAATTCAGGTAGTCCGGGTGGACAGAAAACAACTTGTTTTGTTACACAATCTATGGTAGCATGATACTTTATTAACCAGTCCATTTCCAATATCACATCAAAATGGTCAATATTCAATGGCAGTAAATCAATGTACAAATGAACATCTTCAACAATAATTTCACATGCAGGATACATATAAGCACAAGTCATGTATCCTCCAACAGGTGAAGATACAGCTAACAGATAGTTTATAGGTTCTAATGGTCTATTCAATTTTCGCGAAAAAGCATGGGATACATATGAATGTGTAGACCCCAAATCAATCAAAACATACGTATTTTGAGCACAAATTGAGAGTATACCTGACACAACGGTCTCGGTATTCTGCACATCTCCCGGTACGAGTGCGAACACTCGACCTTGCCTCATAGGCTCTTTCCCGGTAGCTTTAGGGTTAGGTTTCGGTACAACAGTTGATGCTGCGGCACTGGCTGCAGCTTTACTATTACCCTGGGGAGCAAAAGGGCAATCTTTTACCATGTGGCCCACCTTGCCACACCTGTAACAAGCACCAGAAATTTTATAACAAACCCCCTTATGATTTTTACCACATTCAGAACAGGGCGGTATTGAACAGTTCCCTTGACTAAAACTAGTCGTTGACCCTATATTATGCTTTTTGTTCAATGGATTGTTTCGGCCTTTCTTGAACTTAAAGCCTCGTCTCTTACCACGCCATTCAGACGCCGGTGTTTTAGTTTGTTTCAGTGCCTCGATGTTCGACTCGGCCATTATTGCCCTGTCAAGAACATCTACATACTTAAGCAGTTTCAAGACATTAATTCTGTCGACTATCTCCACATTAAGGCCGCCTTCAAACTTCCTGGCCTTTTTGTAATCATTGTCAACCATGTGCGGTGCATATCGGGCAAGTTATGTGAATTTCGATTCATACTCAACTACCGACATGGTACCCTGTCTCAACTGTTCGAACTCAGTCACTTTTCGATCTCTAACACACTGTGGGAAATATTTCTCAAGGAAGGCTCCCTTAAACTGAGCCTAATTCATAGCAGTATTGGTGTCGCGGACCAGCATCCACCACCTTCTGGCCTCTTTTTGTAAGATGAAGGTAGCCAATAGCACTTTATGTGCTTCAGAACACGGAAAGACTTCGAATAACTTTTTAGTTTCACGAACCCATGCTTCGGTCTTTAAGGGTTCAAGGCCTCCCTGAAATGATGGCAGTTTCATCTTATTGAACTTCTGTGTCAGAGCTATTAGGTCATCATTAACATTCTGTTCCGGCTGTACCGGAGGAGGTGGGGGCTGTTGGTTCTGTTGTTATTGTTGTCTTAAGGCCTCAGTTAGTAGTTCTACAGTTCTTTCCAATCTTGCCATTCTGGCTTCGGATGATTCAGGTTCATCAGTAGTTCTTGCATTATCCATTTTACTATATGCAACATAGTAATAATAAACATAGGAAGTTGCATACCTTAAACACATTTACACATTAGCACATATATTCATGTCATGGCCACACACACTTTTCATGCTCATGCAATGCCCTAATTACTTTTCTAGGACATCCTATAGCTCGTTTGGACACGTGTGTGCGGTATAACTCATGGTTTAATATTGCTCTGATAGCACTCTGTCACAACCCAAACCCGCCCCTATGGGTTTAGCACCATAACCGACCAGTAATCCGAGATTACCGAAGGTCTGCTATATGATAAAAGAATACGATGTCTGATCAAGTGGCAGAAGCCAAAACAGCAATTAAAAGATGTCCAATGAGCTGTGACAGTCTGTATGCAAAAAGACTTTTCATAACATATATACAATCAGTACCAAAACAGTATGCACAGTATTTACAATTATTCAGGACAGGGACTTAATCCCTATTAAAACAGTACAGTAACAGTCTAAACAGTATTATAGAATAGTGGTAGTTGGGTGAAACTAAAACACCCCAAAAGCAGCCTAAGCTTGATCACACTTGGAACCTCGCAGTGAGGCACAATAGTTGGCTGACAAAACAAGAGCTTGCCTGACGCTCCTAGCAGCAGTCCGATGCCTGAACACCTACATATATATATGAGCAGTGAGCTAAAGCCCAGTGAATAACATATGCGTAAAGAGGTTAAGAACGAATGTCCCTTCAGTATTGAAAACAGTCATTTAAACAGTATATCAGTCATTTAGTTTGTGGCTCATATTTCATGCCATAACATGTCATTCAGAAACTATAATAGTCATATGTGGTACATCCGATAGCAAAACAGTACAGTAGGTCTTAATAGACCGAACAGTCAGTTGATGGCCATCATATCAGTAAACAGTAGTGGTTCCAACATGGGAACCGACAGAGATCTCTGTGACGATGGCGATGCAAGACAATAACGATGAGTTGCTATGGATGCCACAAATACAGTTCATAAACAGGACATCATTCATTCAGTAACAGTATCATTTCAGAAAACAGTACAGTTCAATTGTTCAGAAGATATTCATTATTAAACATATCTTTACAACATTGTTACTCATAGAGTTCTGGGCTACAGATAGGCTAGGAAGCGTCATCGGATGCCAACCCTACACAGTTACAGAACGAACACACACTAAGCTACACAGTTGGGAAATCATAACTTAATCCCTAATTTGCCTCGGTGTGGTTCTATATCAATATCCTCATTAAGATGTCTTAAACTAGGCCTAAAAATACCTAGAATGGAATAAGGATGCAAAGATGTACTTTAAAAACATTTTCAAGATTTTCAGAAAACAGAGGTCCCGCTCGAGCGTGGGTTTCCCCACTCGAGCGGACATGCAAACAAAAGGCTCCACTCGAGCGTAAACTTCCCCGCTCAAGCGGACTGCAAAAGTACTGGATAGGTGAAATTCATGCTCGATGGGCGCTCAACACTCGCTCAAGCGTATGACACAAGCCGTCGCTTGAGCGCACATCTTCTGCTCGAGCGGACTGCAAAGCAAAACAAAAGTGCTGGATACACGAATTTCCCGCTCGAGCGCCACTTTCCCCGCTCGAGCGGGAGTCCAAAATTTGGAATTTCCATATTTGAATCTCAAGCTCAAAATCAATCTTTAATGCATCAAATTCGATCCTTTTGGGCTAATTTTCTGGAAAACACTTTAAAACTCATAATATGACATGTTTCAAAGACCAATTTGAGGAATCAAAGCCCAAAGGTAATTCAATTAAACCGAATTCCAAACCAAACTTCAAGAACATAATTCAAATGTGACATGCATGTGTTCAATCAAATTCAAAGCTTCAAACACTTGCTCTAAAGAGCCAATTTCCTCAAAAACAAGATGAGTTCATGGATTAAATCAATAATATGGACATGCATGCAAGAATTTCCATGAAAACAACTTGAAACTTCATGATATGCACATGCATGCATGGATTAGCTCTAAATTCAACATGTTAGGACCAATTCAAGACTCAATTCATCAATAAATCAAGAACCATGTAAGAACTAACTTAAATACATCAATGAGAGCTTGAATATCCTACCTTGGGTTCTCAATTACAAGTCTAGAAGCTCAATTTTTGCAATTATCTTCCAAATCCCCTAAGCTTCCAAGCAATTCAAGAATAAATCAAGTTTTTCTCCTAGCTCTCTCTCTCTAGTCGGTTATGGACTCAAAAAGCTGAGGAAATGTTATGAAATATGGCTCATATGTGTTTTGTATGAAGTGGGCCACTAAGTGGCAAAATGGTGATTAAAGCCAACTATTGTAATTTATCAATATTGATCCAATTTAATCATATCAAATCACATTTTAATTAAACATACCATAAAATCACATCAATCCTAATTAGCATAAAACATTAATCAATTTCAGATTTGCCCGCCAATAAGGCCTTCAATTTGCAGTTCGAATCCAAAACATGAACAGATCATTTAAACGACAAAAAGATAGATATGCAAACAACATAATATATTCATGCAATTAATTCAGAGTTTCAGTCTATTCAGTTACTTATCCAGTTTAGTCACAGTTTAGCAGTAAGCATTGGTGAGGGTTGTGTAGACGTCCCCGAACGTCCCGGGAGAAAATCTCCCGTTCTGTTCTATTGGGCTCACTACAGTTCGAACGCAAATTGTCACAGTTCTTAATCTGATCTCACGATGTGCAATGTGAGATTGATAAATCACCAAAGAGTCCAAATCCAGCAAATCGTTTTGAAAAACAGATTTCTGAGAAAGAAGTGCCAAACATGGACTGCTTTGCTAGATACAGAGTCACCACCTAAATATTTTTTACAGGGGAATTTAGGAAACCCTGACTCATTGCCTAAGGCCGCGTGTCCGTCATCACCAAAGTTACCTCGACTCGGGAACTTGGGTACGATTGGCAAAGGTCAGCGATGAGCACCCCCGCTCGCCCGATCAAAGATCGACCTCTACTAACCATGATATCTAGTTTTTGAAAACACATGCGTTCTTATTCCAGTTAATTAGCTAATCTTACTATGTGATGCTCACAACACAAAAGTATAGACTAGATCGTCTAATTTGGAACAAAGCATTGCATATCCGCTTGTTTGAAAAACGGTTTGAGGTTTGCTACTTGCAAGTAGGCTAAAAACGAATTTCAATGAATTGTCCCAATTCAAGCAATCCAACCTTCACCCACAGGTATTCAGGCAGTTGTATCACGTAAGTATATAGCCTCATGGTAAGCATGCTATCATGGCAGTCACTCACACACATGCAAGGATGCTAAAGCATAAACATTTACCGAGTACTCCGAGCCTAAACAAAAAACTAGTTAGTAATCATGCATGATCCTAGCTCATGTTAGCAATGGCTAATGCAACGCATGCAAAATGCAACTAAGATAGGCTCGGCTACCCTAAGAATGGCATATGAAATGCGACAACTAGATACACGTATTCAAGTTGGAATCGAAATACTACGCAATTAGTATGATGTGCCGAGCTCGGTGCGTGCAATACGAATGAATGTATGCAAACATGCTATCATAAGTATGCTAATTGAAACATGCCCTAAACTAACCATCATAAGCTAGTAAATAAAAGGGAGAGACGTGGGGTTGGAAGACACACATCACATACACGCACACTTATTACGCAATTGTGCCGTCGCTCGGAGGGTTCGAATAAATGATACAAACCGAATAAATAATTAACTACTCTAGCTAATTAAATACTACAAACCCTTAACCAATTAATCAAATTAATTAAGCTAATAAAGCAGTAAAACAGCCCCAGGAAGAGGGATGAATGCATGCTCAATCGCCTCGCTCAGAAACCCATTGCCATGCCAACTGTTGCCTCTGCTTGCACTGTTCTGCATCTCTAAGACTTGCACAAATCCCAAGATTGCTTCTGAACCACCCCTTGATTAGTATGGGATGCCACCGGCCAAGATGATGAACCACCGGCCATAGAAACATGGTCATTGACCAAAAATAGAGCCACCGGCTGGACTTCTGTAGTCGGTCGGCACTGAAAGTGGCCGACCGGCCATCTGTTCCTACAGAAACCTGATTTGCTGCAGCAGAGAGCAGACAACACATGGCAAAGCATTTACAAAGCAATGTGTGCACCAACAACCTCCTTATCATGTTTAGGACTCAAAGGAGTGTGGTTCTTGACCCTCGGGCCACCAATCACGCATTTCAATGCATGATGGCCAAAGGTGCCAAGTGTGCAACTCAATATGGAATGAAATGCACAAAACACATAAAGGGCCCCAACCTCTATCATGATTGATCAAGAGGCAAAGGATGCACACACAATGCAATGCAACCTAGGCAAGCAAGCAAGCATGCAAATAACTCAAGTGTGCAACAAATCTAATGCAACATGAGCATGTTAACATGCAATATGCAATAGACATACAACCTAAACATGAAGACATGCATAGCATGCAACAACATGCAAAATGAAACAAGCATGCAACAACATGGTGAGATGGACTTACACTAACATGGGTAGCTCTCAAGCATGCCAAAATCAATGGCCAAACACAATTGAAATTAGGCAAGAACATTCATGCAAACATGCCCAATGCAAGGGACCGAACCTAAGGCATCAAATGCCACTCTACCAAAGCATGGCAAGGGATGACATATGGCATACAATGACACAAATTTCAGCTCTGAAATAGCATACAAGATGGTCCTGAAACATGCAAATACTTCAAGTTACGCATGCAAGAGTGCTCAAAACTCAAAGCTAGGCAAGGCTATTACACTACAAGCATACATGGCAAGCACCAATCGACCAAGAGGCCTAAAAACAGAGCTAAGGCAGCCCAAAACAATGACAAAATCAGTTTAAGGCATGGCCAAAATATGCTAGAATGGAGGGCCAAAATAACATGTAATGTAAGCTAGTAAGCATGGTTTACACTACAAGCATATGGAGCATATGAGGGACCACCAAACCAACTAAAAACAGATTCATGGCATGCCAAAATATGACCAAATACCCACTGAAATGTGGTCAATGCATGCAAGAATGACATGCTTCTTTGATAGGCTATAGAGAGGGTTGTTCTACACATGCAAGAGGGACATCCAATATGACAAAAACAGCTCTTGACAAAGCTCATGCAGGTCCTAAAACTCACTAAAAAAGGCCTGAACCAAGCTTAGGAAGCATGCAAGTAAGGGCTCCTTTGTAAGGCTAAAAATGCCAACAAACAAGACAACAAGGAGAGGGGATGGCCCTCTCCTTCTTAGGACCTCAAAACACCATCCCCACTGCTGAAATCCCTCTGGATTTCAGTGGTGAGAGGGCCAATACAAGGTGGTCCCGAAGCTCACAAAAAAGGCACAAAAAAGAGGCCAAACAAGGCCTAAGAAGGGGTAAACAACCGCAAACACAAAAGTGATCTTAAACAAACTTCAAAAGGAGCTCAAAATAAGACTTTTTCAGTTTATTCCAAAGCCCAAATATGCTTGCAAGTATGGCTAAAAGATGCATTAAAATAAAGCTTAAAAGAGGGAATAGTGTGTTACCCTTGTAGCTTCAGCAAAACCAGCGGCTTTAAGACCAAAAAAACTAGACCTTTAACCTCTGAAAATGACCTCCGAGATCCTTAGGTTGATGATGGAGGTGTTAGGCTAAGAGTTGGTGTGCAAAGAGGCCAAGAACTTCACTCTTCCTAAGCCTAAGTGTAGAGACAAAGAGAGATATATGTGTATGCCTTAGCAAAATTTTTGGAACCTTTGCTAATAAGGGAGAGGCTCTCTCTTATGGAAGAACAAAGGTCGAAGCTTCTCTTAGAACCTTGGAGCAAAGGGGCCAAGCTTCTTAAGGAAGCTAAAGCAAAAAGGATCAAGCTTCTTGAGGAAGCTAGAGCAAAAGTGTCAAGCTTCTTCAAGAAGCTAAAAAAGGTCCAAGCTTCTCTTAGAAGCTTAGAGCAAAGGGCCAAGCTTTTCTAAGAAGCTTAGAGCAAAGGGCCAAGCTTCTCTAAGAAGCTAAAAAGGTCAAGTTTCTTGGAGAAGCTAAAAAAGGTTCAAGCTTCTTCAAGAAGCTAAAACAAGGGTTCAAAAGGTTCAAGCTTCCTCAAGAAGCTAAAACAAGGGTTCAAAAGGTTCAAATTTCCTCAAGAAGCTAAAATGGCCAGAAAAAGTGGCCGATTGACCAAAACAATGGCCGACCGACCAAAAATATTGCCGACCGACCAACACCTTTAGCCGGTAGCAAGAAAGCAGGGCTAGTGGCCTCAAGCCATGGCCAATGATGTGTGGGGATGGCCAACAAGCCATTCCTGCCCTCGGAAGCAAAAACACAAGGGTTTGGTCCACAACCAATCACAAAACAAACAAGTCGAGAGGTCTTGAGGCAAGGCGCGCTGCCGAAACCCCCGAAAACTCAAGACGAACACAATCAGGGATGATCATTGAGTGTTCAAACGATGACGTCCAAGTCTTAAGGATGGTCAAAAATGGGGTGTCTACAGTTGCCCCTCTTTGACAGAACTCGAAAGTCATAACAATGACGGGAGTGAATGTCAAAGCCCAGAAACGACCCATTTTTGACAAGGCCGAAGACTTAGACAAACATACAAGCTACAGATGTAGTTGGTTGAACCCGCAGGCTACCTACGTATCCCTTTGCAAGGAATCTAACCAGCAAAGTTCAGGGGCAGGATACAAAATGATATGCAATATTACAAAACAATGTAATAAATAATGCAAATGATATGCAGTGCATTTGAGATGATCAAACCAAAAGCAGTACAAAGACCTCACAAATATCATAAAGGGATGGAGATGCAAAATCCGTCTACCATAGAAAATGTGCCGACACCCTCAAACCACAATCCCATCAGTGGAATGGGCGCGTACACATGCAGAACTATGTGTGTGTAGACGGAACACAAAATACAAGTAATTGGGTGGCATGATATAAGTGAGGACTGACCCGCTGAGGAAAGATCATGATCCTAAATGCTGGATGCAACACACCGCATTACAATGCAATGAATGCAATGGATAAAGCACGCGGCCAAACCGTATCTTGCCTAGGAAAGGCATGGACACAAACAGACCACGTCTAACACGGAGATGGTGCCATCACCTTCAAACCACAATTCCCTCAGTGGAATAGGTGCGTATACAAAATCTCATAACCATGCTTTGACGTGAAAGGTATGAACACATGCCAAACCAAGCTCAACATGGAAAGGCGCAAGCGATAGATGGATAATGCAATGGATGTGCAGTAAATGCATGCAATATAAACTATGTACAAATGCAATATAATAGCTAAATGCAATGGATGGAATGGATAAGGCCTACAGCCAAATCTTATCTTGCCTAGGAAAGGCATGGACACAAACAAACCACGTCTAACACGGAAATGGTACCGTCACCCTCAAACCACAATCCCTTTAGTGGAATAGGTGCGTACACAAAATCTCATAACCGTGCTTCAACGTGAAAAGTATGGGCACATACCAGACCAACCTCAACATGGAAAGGTGCAAGCGATGGAATAGACAATGCAGCTGAATATGCAGTAAATGCATGCGATAGATTCTATATGCAATGTAATAGACATAATAGATAACAAAATGCAATGTAGCTGGGAAGTGTTAGTACCTTGCAGGGGCAATTAGCGATGACTCACCTCATGCTGCTAGGGATCTTTCACTTCTTCTAGGTTGAACCACAGGTACTACTTTTCTCCCTGACTATGGTCGCAGCTTTCCCTATTTTCCAACAGGGTGACAGACTAGGTTGGATTAGTATCCAGAATTGAGGCGCATACAGCTGCTATCTCAATCTATGGGGCTGCCATACAGATTTCAAGCCGAGGATATACCCCTGGGTATTTAAACCAGACTTTAGTCTCGGAAATCCCGAACCTTTGCGTTCTAGGCATAAGCCATTCGAACTCTAGTTTCTACCGTCTCAGTTGGTCTCCTAGGAACTCACCGCAAACACAGGCAGGTGGCTATACTAGACCACTGGAAGTTATTCGGGTACGACAAACACCAAAGGAATTACACCTTTAGAGGATTTAAGGTCTCCTAGACCAGAAGACTGCACAAGACAGTGCAAGTGGAGATGCAGGATTTAAGGTCTCCTAGACCAAACGATAAAATAGATATGATGCAATGGTTGTAACAGATGTAATGCAATAGATAATATAGTAGATGTAAAGGAGGTAACGCACTCCAACCATGTTGGAACCGTGAGAGGAGGAAGAACAAAGAAAACCAATCAGGAGCGCGTTCCACGCAACCTGAGATAAATTCCAAATACGCCGAACTCGTGTGAGGAAATGAACACTCAAACCACACTGAATTCGCGAGAAGAGACCCGAAAACAACCGCCTAGGTGCGCACTCGATGCAACCTGATATGAATTTCAAACATGCTGAAATCGTGTGAGGAAAAGAACACTCTAACCACGCTGAAGTCATGAGAAGAGGCCCGAAACCACTCAGGTGTGTGCACAACGCAACCTGAGACAAATTCCAAACATGCTGAAATCGTGTGAGGAAAGGGACACTCAAACCATGCTAAAATCGTGAGAGGAGGTCCAAAAACAACCCACCCAGTGCATTTATAACGCAACCTGGGATAAATTCCAAACAAGCTAAAATCATGTAAGGAAAGGGACACTCAAACCATACTGAAATCGTGAGAGGAGGTCCAAAAATAGCTCGGGCTCGCGCTTCACGTGTCCTGAGATACATTCCAAACACGCTAAAATCATGTGAGGAAAAGAGACACTCAAATCACGCTGAAATCGTGAGAGGAGGTCCGAAACAAACTATCAGGCGCGTGCTCGGCGCAAACCTGAGAAAGTCCCGGAGGACAACGATCCCAAACGCTGCTCAGCGTAAAAGGATAAACGATAGAAGGTAACACAAGATGCAAATAAATGCAAGTAAGGTGTGCGTGACAATACAAGTGGAAGAGTGCACAACAATGCGGGTAGAAGGGTGCATAACTTTGAAACAGGCTTGATCCTGCACTTGAGGTAGAGGCACACTCATACTTCGGAGCATTGACAAGGCCTGAGAAGGTGCATCCGGAGTACAATCACGGAATTTGAAACAAACTTCGATGCTCCGATTTTCCCTCTTTTCTTTTGCTTTGTAATTTAGAACCTATATAGCTTCAGATAGGTCCTGGTTTTACTGCTCCCGCATGACCTGAACCCTGCGGTTTTACGAAAGAACGAATCTTGTTTTGCACAGATATGGAGAATGGCACGGCACTCGGAGTGTAAAACGATTTTATTTTTGAAATTGAGAGACGAGTTCTTGACCGGGGTATTGAGCCTACGACTGAACACAGAGCACTATGACTCAATGACGGAACACTCGAAACGGCTCAAAACAAGAATCAAGATAAAACAAAAAGACACGACACTCAGACGTGCACAGGGAGCCTGTTTCTCTGCATATTGTTTCCCACCCTTTCACATTTGTGATTCTCACGTCACTCGGCCCTCAGGCTCTATTTTTTCTGAAACAGCCCTATTCCTCACTTTTTCTCTCAGCGCACATCTCTTTATTCTTTAATCTCTCATTTTTATCCCTCCCCTGGGTGGTTGATGGGTAAACAAGAAGTTGCGGGCTCTTGCCCCTAGCATTCTGCTAGATTCTCTTTCTTCTGCTCACAACAGTGAACTTTCCCCACAGAGGGGTTGTGATGCGGCTGGATGTGCAGCAGATCTACAATTGACATTGGTTGACGATGCTCTACTGGGGAGTTTGGACGTGATTAGATCTGTCCAGATGAGGGAATGGAATATCCTGCTCCATTCCAGTTCATGCTTCGCACTTAGCTTGATACCTTGCTGCTTGGAGGATGAGAGATCTTTCGGCATTTTGTTGTCAGTTTCCGTTGTGCCCTTTTCTGGCAGATACGGTGCCCTCTCTGGCAAGTATGTTGACAATGGGGAAAAGACAGAACACCTGACTTAACTGTGCCCCTAGTTCATCATTTTGACCATTTTTTGTTTTTGGCTTTCTACTAAAATAATTTTGACCAAAATTTGAGTTAGATTAAACATGCTTGTTCGATTTTCTGATTCAAAATCATGCAAGTCAGGCTATGAGCACTGAAAATTTTCCTTTTTTGGGTCCAAGAAATGGCCCAGTTTTAGAAAAATGAAATAATTTTCGAGAAAATTAATCAACCTCATTAAAAATTCTCAAAAACTATTTTTGCAAATGGCCACTGCTCGACGGGCACGAAACCCACTCTTGAGATGCACAACCTCATACCCAAAACAATGGAAAATTGCCCCTTATCTGAAGGACACTGCATGGCAACAGAAAGTTGCCCCTTGTTTGAATAGCACCGCAGCACATTGTATAGCAACGGAAAGTTGCCCCTTGTCTGAATGGCACCGCAGCACATTGTAGTCAGTCCTCAGAGTAACAAACACAACCAAATTCTCGGATACAGAGAAGACAAAGATGACCAGAACCATAACATGGACACAGTCAAATTTGAAGTGTTTTACGGCTGGACTTCAGAATGAAGTTGCCTACGTATCCCAAAGATGGGAATCAAGCCTTACGTAGTTCGGGGGTAAGGTACACTCGGGTATTAATCTCTCCTTTTGCGCCCTAACTTTTGCCAAGGCCGCCCTTCCGGGTTTTCAACCTTGCGAGCTATATTTTTCTTTTCTTTTCAATTCTTTTCTATTTCTCTTTCTTTTTTTTTTTATCTTTTCTTCTTTTCTTTTCATTTCTTTTTTTCATTCTTTGTATTTTTTCTTTTTTTGTTCTTTTTTTGCTCTTTTCTTTGCTCTAACTTTTGCCTAGGTCGCCCTTCTGGATTTTCGGCCCAGCGAGCCTCTCAAGGGTAAAAGTGTAGCTTTGTCCATGTCAAATGGTTTTAGGATCTCGAGGCCATCTGAATCTAGGAGAACGGCTGCTATTTGCTGATGATGTAGAAATCCATCCAATGGGGGCTAAATTTGCCCCTAGTGTTGTGGATAGGAACTTGGCTGTCCTTCAGCAATACTTTCTTCTTTCCTCCCTTCTGGGATTTGGCATTCTTGCCGATCTTCATCTTCGACTCTTCGAGCACATTTGAAATTCTTTTGCCCCTAGTTTGAGGGGTGTTCCTAATCTAGCTTCACAAGCTTATTTTGATAACACCTGATCTTCTTGATCTTTTACTGCCCCTAATTCACAGGCTGCTTCTGATCCGGCCACGCAGGCCTTACATAGTGTTTAACCATTGAACACTCTGAATTCAAGTTCAAGGTTTGAAAGCAAGGGGGTCGAGTCTTGAGGCTGAGAGCGATCCTAGGCTGCACAATCTCAAGAGCGATTCCACATAGGTCTTCGCAAGACCGCGCAAAACATTTTTTGAAATCTTTTAAGAAAGCAACAAATCGCTCGCGCTAAAGACAATGTAAAACCAATCTGAATCAAGCCAGGGTCCTTCTCAGTACTCACATTAACAAACATGATTTCATTCATTAAGGGCTTAACATGCCTCTCTTTCTCTCAATTGATTAAATTTTGCAAAACCCGAAGAATTCCTCCCTCTTCGTTTTCATCACAGTGTTCAAAAAGTTTTGAAAAACTTAGGTCAATGCAATGACTTCAAGGCACAGAAAAGATAAAGTTTTTAGTCAAACACTGCCATCTCATTCAGAACTTCTGGCACAACTGGAACACGGCAGAAGCAAACACAAGAGTATGAAAAATCACTGCTGTTCCATTCATACCTGTTGGTGTAACTGGCTCCATGGCAGAAACAGACTCAAAAGAAAGCAAAAAGACAAACACAAGACAAGATGGTGGTGTCCGAGGTAACACACCCGAAATCACCTGACTCCAACACAACAAGACTGACTCGATACGACAAAATAGACTCAGTAGAATTGACTTGATACAACGAGACAGACTTAAAAGGACTGACTTGATACAGCAAGATAGACTGGACAGGATTGACTCGATATAACAAGACAGACTCAACAGGACTGACTCGATACAACAAGACAGACTCGACAGGACTGACTCGATACAACAAGACAGACTCAACAGGACTAACTCGATACAACAAGACAGACTTAATACCCAAGTTAGAAAGTAGAATAAACAGCATTCGCAAATGCTCAAAATAGTGTGTGCCATCCATCACATCTGGAGTAAACTGAGCACCGACAGCAAGTGGTTCATCCCCCGAGCACATAATAACACAGGTCCAGAGTACCCAAGGGGTATCAGACCCTTCTGGAACTATGGTTCCAAGACTACTTAGCAAAAGAGAAAGCACCTCAGCCTGATTTCACCACACCCAATATGAGCAAAGTTGAATGACTGTGCCTCCTCTGTCTGCCCAAAATTACGCACGTAACCGATACCCTCAGTAAAAGCATCCTTCCAAATCGATGCCCGCAGTTCGATACCCAAACTTGCAAACTGATACATGCATTCCTGTAGAGGCACACTCTAAAAGCATATAAAAAACAAGTGAAAGCCAAAGCACCCCTATGTTAGGGTAAGGTTTCCCTGTCCTATTTTGTCAGGAGCTAGGGTTTCACTACGCACGCAGCGGTTTCAAACAACCTAAAATCGGGTAAGAAACCTGTCCTAATTTGGAATGGTCACTATGGATTCCGATATGCACTAGGTCGAATGGTCAAAAAGGGTACCCCGGTAAAAATCGGGGTTTGTGTTCCCATCGTGGCAGAGCCCGTAACCGGTCAGCCTTATGGCACGCTTCTTAAAGCGAGCCTCCGGCAAACCGTTCAGGAATAGCAGATGGCAAACATGGTGTCCTACACGCACCAATGCAAATGCAATGCAAAGAAACACATAAGTGTAATCAAAATAAGATATCATGAGTTCGAGTCAAGTTCTCCAAACTCCCCAGCAGAGTCACCAGAAACTGTAGACGTCCTCGAACGTCCTGGGAGAAAATCCCCCGTTCTGTTCTATTGGGCTCACTACAGTTCGGACTCAAATTGTCACGGTTCTTAATCTGATCTCACGATGTGCAGTGTGAGATTGATAAATCACCAAAGAGTCCAAATCCAGCAAATCGTTTTGAAAAACAAATTTTTGAGAAAGAACTGTCAAACATGGACTGCTTTGCCAGATACAGAGTCGCCACCTAAATATTTTTTATAGGGGAATTTAGGAAACCCTGACTCGTTGCCTAAGGTCGCGTGTCCGTCATCACCAAAGTTGCCTCGGCTCGGGAACTTGGGTACGATTGGAGAAGGTCAGCTATGAGCACCCCCGCTCGCCCGATCAAAGATCGGCCTCTACTAACCATGATATCTAGTTTTTGAAAACACATGCGTTCTTATTTCGGTTAATTAGCTAATCTTACTATGTGATGCTCACAACACAAAAATATAGACTAGATCGCCTAATTTGGAACAAAGCATTGCATATCCGCTTGTTTGAAAAACGGTTTGAGGTTTGCTACTCGCAAGTAGGCTAAAAACGAATTTCAATGAATTGTCCCAATTCAAGCAATCCAACATTCACCCACAGGCATTCAGGCAGTTATATCACATAAGTACATAGCCTCATGGTAAGCATGCTATCATGGCAGTCAATCACACACATGCAAGGATGCTAAAGCATAAACACTTACCGAGTACTCCGAGCCAAAATAAGAAACTAGTTAGTAATCATGCATGATCCTAGTTCATGTTAGCAATGGCTAATGCAACGCATGCAAAATGCAACTAAGATAGGCTCGACTACCCTAAGAATGGCATATGAAATGCGACAACTCGATACACATATTCAAGTTGGAATCGAAATACTATATGCAATTAGTATGATGCGCCAAGCCCAGTGCGTGCAATACGAATAAATGTATGCAAACATGCTATCATAAGTATACTAATTGAAACATGCCCTAAACTAACCATCATAAGTTAGTAAATAAAAGGGAGAAAGACGTGCGGTTGGAAGACATACATCACACACACGCACACTTATTACACAATTGTGCTCTCGCTCGGAGGGTCCAAATAAATGATACAAATCGAATAAATAATTAACTACTCTAGCTAATTAAATATTACAAACCCTTAACCAATTAATCAAATTAATTAAGCTAATAAAGCAGTAACACAGCCCCGAAAAGAGGGATGAATGCATGCTCGATCGCCTCGCTCAAAAACCCATTGCCATTCCAACTGTTGCCTCT
This sequence comes from Camellia lanceoleosa, assembly GCA_025200525.1. Lineage (NCBI taxonomy): Eukaryota > Viridiplantae > Streptophyta > Magnoliopsida > Ericales > Theaceae > Camellia > Camellia lanceoleosa. The sequence continues at coordinate 55,680,977 of CM045760.1, forward strand.
GCTTGCACTGTTCTGCATCCTAAGACTTGCACAAATCCCAAGATTGCTTCTGAACCACCCCTTGATCAGTATGGGATGCCATCAGCCAAGATGAAAAACCACCGACCAAAAAAACATGGTCATCGACCAAAAATAGAGCCACCGGCTGGACTTTTGTAGTTGATCGGCACTGAAAGTGGCCGACCGGCCATCTGTTCCTCCAGAAACCTAATTTGCTACAGCAGATGGCAGACAGCGCATGGCAAAGCATTTACAAAGCAATGTGTGCACCACCAACCTCCTTATCATGTTTAGGACTCAAAGGAGTATGGTTCTCGACCCTCGGGCCACCAATCACGCATTTCAATGCATGATGGCCAAAGTTGCCAAGTGTGCAACTCAATATGGAATGAAATGCACAAAACACATAAAGGGCCCCAACCTCTATCATGATTGATCAAGAGGCAAAGGATGCACACACAATGCAATGCAACCTAGGCAAGCAAGCAAGCATGCAAATAACTCAAGTGTGCAACAAATCTAATGCAACATGAGCATGTTAACATGCAATATGCAATAGGCATACAACCTAAACATGTGGACATGCATAGCATGCAACAACATGCAAAATGAAACAAGCATGCAACAACATGGTGAGATGGACTTACACTAACATGGGTAGCTCTCAAGCATGCCAAAATCAGTAGCCAAACACAATTGAAATTAGGCAAGAACATCCATGCAAACATGCCCAATGCAAGGGACCGAACCTAAGGCATCAAATGCCACTCTACCAAAGCATGGCAAGGGATGACATATGGCATACAATGACACAAATTCCAGCTCTGAAATAGCATACAAGATGGTCCTGAAACATGCAAATACTTCAAGTTAGGCATGCAAGAGTGCTCAAAACTCAAAGCTAGGCATGGCTATTACACTATAAGCATAAATGGCAAGCACCAATCGACCAAGAGGCCTAAAAACAGAGCTAAGGCAGCCCAAAACAAGGACAAAATCAGTTTAAGGCATGGCCAAAATATGTTAGAATGGAGGGCCAAAATAACATGTAATGTAAGCTAGTAAGCATGGTTTACACTACAAGCATATAGAGCATATGAGGGACCACAAAACCAGCTAAAAAATATTCATGGCATGCCAAAGTATGACCAAATACCCACTGAAATGTGGTCAACGCATGCAAGAATGATATGCTCCTTTGATAGGCTGTAAAGAGGGTTGTTCTACACATGCAAAAGGGACATCCAATATGACAAAACCAGCTCTTCACAGAGCTCATGCAAGTCCTAAAACTCACTAAAAAAGGCTTGAACCAAGCTTAGGAAGCATGTAAGTAAGGGCTCCTTTGTAAGGCCAAAAATGCCAACAAACAAGACAACAAGGAGAGGGGATGGCCCTCTCCTTCTTAGGACCTCAAAACACCATCTCCACTGCTGAAATCCCTCTGGATTTCAGTGGTGAGAGGGCCAATACAAGGTGGTCCTGAAGCTCACAAAAAAGGCACAAAAAAAGAGGCCAAACAAGGCCTATGAAGTGGTAAACAACTCCAAACACAAAAGTGATCTTAAACAAACTTCAAAAGGAGCTCAAAATAAGACTTTTTTCAGTTTATGCCAAAGCCCAAATATGCTTGCAAGTGTGGCTAAAAGATGCAGCAAAATAAAGCTTAAAAGAGGGAATAGTGTGTTACCCTTGTAGCTTCAGCAAAACCAGCGGCTTTGAGACCAAAAAAACTAGACCATCAACCTCTGAAAATGGCCTCCAAGATCCTTAGGTTGATGATGGAGGTGTTAGGCTAAGACTTGGTGTGCAAAGGGGTCAAGAACTTCACTTTTTCTAAGCCTAAGTGTAGAGACAAAGAGAGATATATGTGTATGCCTTAGCAAAATTTTTGGAACCTTTGCTAATGAGGGAGAGGCTCTCTCTTATAGAAGAACAAAGGTCCGAGCTTCTCTTAGAAGTTTGGAGCAAAAGGGCCAAGCTTCTTAAAGAAGCTAAAGCAAAAAGGCTCAAGCTTCTTGAGGAAGCTAAAGCAAAGGGGTCAAGCTTCCTCAAGAAGCTAAGAAAGGTCCAAGCTTCTCTTAGAAGCTTAGAGCAAAGGGCCAAGCTTCTCTAAGAAGCTAAAAAGGTCAAGCTTCTTGGAGAAGCTAAAAAAAGTTCAAGCTTCTTCAAGAATCTAAAACAAAGGTTCAAAAGGTTCAAGCTTCCTCAAGAAGCTAAAACAAGGGTTCAAAAGGTTCAAGCTTCCTCAAGAAGCTAAAACAAGGGTTCAAAAATTTGAAGCTTCCTCAAGAAGCTAAAACGGCCAGAAAAAGTGGCCGATTGACCAATACAATGGCCGGCCGACCAAAAACATTGTCGACCGGCCAACACCTTTGGCCGGTAGCAAGAAAACAGGGCCAGTGGCCTCAAGCCATGGCCGGTGATGTGTGGGGATGGCCAACAAGCCATTTCCTGCCCTCGGAAGCAAAAACACAAGTGTTTGGTCCACAACCAAGCACAAAACAAACAAGTCGAGAGGTCTTGAGGCAAGGCGCGCGGCCGAAACCTCTGAGAATTCAAGACGAACACGAACAGGGATGATCAAGTCTTAAGGACGGTCAAAAATGGGGTGTCTACAAGTTGTCACAGCTATGTTGTCTTTAGACTTAACATATTCTATGGAAATAATTCCATTAGAGAGCAGTTGTCTCACGGTGTTATGTCGACGACGAATGTGTCGTCACTTACCGTAATACATATGACTCTATGCTCTACCTATAGCTGATTAACTATCGCAATATATGCATATAGCAGGCACCGGTTTTGGCCAAATTGGAATATCTTCAAGGAAGTAGCGAAGCCATTCTGCTTCTTCCCCTGCTTTATCTAAACCTATGAATTTTGATTCCATAGTAGACCTAGCAATACAAGTCTGTTTGGAAGATTTCTAAGATACAGCCGCCCCACCAAAAGTAAAGACATACCCATTAGTGGACTTCGAGTCACTTGTATCTGATATCCAATTTGCATCACAGTATCCTTCAAGTACTGCTGGATATCTAGTATAATTAAGCCCAATATTACGAGTAAATCGGAGATATCTTAGAACCCTTATAATTTCTTTCCAGTGTTCCACTCCTGGATTACTATTATATCTACTTAATTTACTTACTGCATAAGCTATATCCGAGTGAGTACAATTCATCAAGTACATTAAGTTTCCAATAATTTGGGCATACTCTAATTGAGAAATATTTTCATGTACATTCTTAGAAAGATACAAATTAACATCTACAGGTGTTCTAGCAAGATGATCATCATCTTTGCTAAATTTGTCAAATATTTTCTCAATGTAATGAGATTGTGACAAAGCATAACCTTCTGATGTTTTGGTAATTTTCATACCAAGAATTACATCAGCAATGCCCATGTCCTTCATGTCAAAATGTTTATTCAACATTTTCTTGGTAGTTTTAATCATATCATTATTACTACCTATGATGAACATATCATCTACATAAAGACATACAATGACATAACATTTGTCTGTGTTTTTAATATAAACACATTTGTCACTCATTAATTTTAAATCCATTTGACATCATTGCCTTGTCAAATTTCTCATGCCATTGCTTTGGCGCTTGTTTTAAACCATATAATGATTTAACCAATTTATACACTTTCTTTTCCTAGAACAAAAAAACCTTCTAGTTGTTCCATGTAAATTTCTTCATTTAACTCACCATTTAAGAAAGCGGTTTTTACATCCATTTGATGAATTTCTAAATTGTATAAAGATGCAATGGCAATTAACATTCTAATAGATGTTATTCTAGTAACAGGTGAGTAAGTGTCAAAGTAATTAAGACCTTCTTTTTGTCTAAAACCTTTGACCACAAGTCTTGCCTTGTATTTGTCAATTGATCCATCCACTTTCAATTTTCTTTTGAAAATCCACTTGTATCCAAGAGGTTTACAACCTGGTGGTAAGTCCACTAATTCCCAAGTGTGATTTTGCAAGATGGATTCAACTTTACTATTGACAGCTTCTTTCCATAAAAGAGCTTCAGGACTAGACATAGCCTCTTTAAAAGTTAAAGGCTCATTTTCTAACAAAAATGTTAGGAAATCTGGACCAAAAGATTTTGAGGTTCTAGCACATTTACTACGCCTAGGTTCCTCTTTCTCATTTTGATCTAACTCTTGTTCTTGATCATGTTCTTAATCCTGACTAGTAATAGCATCATGAGATCTTTTATGGTTACTAATCTCTTGTCCAGTCTTATTTGGAAATATATGTTCAAAGAAAGATGCATTCCGAGATTCAATAATAGTATTTACATACATTTCGGAATGTTCTGATTTATGAATCAAAAACCGATATGCACTACTATTCTTGGCATAAACAATGAAAATGCAATCAATGGTCTTAGGAACTATCTTAGTCTTTTTAGGACTAAGAATAGCCACTTTAGCCAAACACCCCCATACTTTTAAGTATTTGTAGGATGGTACTCTTCCATGCCAAAATTCATAAGGTGTTTGATTTATTTTCTTTCGAGGTACTTTATTTAAAATATAATTAGCAGAAAGTATTGCTTCCCCCACAAGTTCTGAGGTAATCCAGAACTGATTAACATGGTGTAGACACCCCATTTTTGACCGCCCAAGACTTGGGCATTACTGATGGTTTGCTCGGTGTTGAGAGATGTGCAGGCCAAAGATTCAATTCCTTCGACAAGGAGAGAGGCAAACCCTTCAAAACACTTTGTTTAGGGGTTTGGAGTTGAAGAAAAGAGGAGAAGAGGGGAGAAACCAAGTTGGAGAAGAAGATAGGCAAGAATCGCTAAGAGAGGGATGAGCAGTCCTCGCTAAATCGAGCTTATTTGTCTATACACTTGGAGTTAAGTTATGAGGCTACCACCATTGGAAAGAAGACTTCTGGGGCTTCATTTTTCATACAAGAATCTCTTAAACCCGAGTCCGGATGGCGGAGATATGATTGGTTGAAGTTGGGCATCATCCCGGTTGGACCGAAACTGAGCAACCTTCACCAAAACAAGAATAACTTTCTCCACAAGAGGAATTTTAATGCAAGGTTTCTGGAATTGGAAAGCTTACTTCCGGGGCTTCAATTTTGACACAAGAATTACCTAAAAATGAGTTCATATGAAGAAGTTATGCCCGTTTGAAATTGGACCTGCAAAGCAGATTTTTCCTGCCGACCGGCCAAATAGAGTGCCGACCGGCCATAAAAGAGTGCCGACCGACCATTTTTGCTAGCCGAAGACCATCCGGAGTATTCTATAGATTGAATGGATGCCAGCTGTGCCAGCTGGAGGGCGCAGACTGGATCCTCCATACACGTGTATGGAGGATCTTGGCTCTTGGTTTTGAGGCTTCTAAGAGAAGTCTTGCTCCTTTGGCTCTATAAAGGAAGCTCTCCTCTTCCTTATGCTAGGTTAGAAAAACCAGCTAGAGTTAGATACATCTAACCCTCTATATCTCTCATCCAAGACTCCAAAACTCCATAGTTCTTGGGCTATTGCACTACAACCCATAGCACCACCACCACTACTCCATCACAGCAGCTTGGAGCAGTTTTTCAGAGGCCAAAGGTGCTGCAACTCAAGCCAAGAAGCAACAAAAAGGGTAGTCTTCAAGGGTAAGATCATTTTCCCTCTTTTGTAGCACATTCTTGTCACATTTTCCTATTTGCTTACTGTTTTAGGCTCCGACCCTAACTGAAAGGGTCACTCTTTTAAGTTTATCATCATGTTTGTTTAAGGGCTCAACCCTGTTTGAGCCCTCCATTTTGCACTTGCTTCAATACCATCTTGTATGCCTTTATTTTGCATGAAATTTATAGCCTATGTGTGATCTGTTTTTGAGCATAATGTAAACTGTAAGAGGGACTATTTTGAGCCCCTCTTCAACATTGAAGAAGGGCTCAACCCTGTTTGGGTCCTCTATCTTGTACTTACTTCATAATCTCTCCTATTTACCGTAAACTTGCATGATTTTTTTGGTCTATGTGTAAATTGTTTTGGAGCATGTCATGAACTGTTAGTAGGCTTATATTGTGTCCCTCTACAACATTGTAGAAGGGATCAACCTTGTTGGGGGTCTCCATGTTATACTTGTCATTATACCCCTCTTTGACCCCCATTTTTGCATGCTTTTTTAAGCTTATCTAGCTTCTGTTTTCGGCCATCATCAGAGCTGGAAACAGTCATATTTTGATCTTCTTGACATATTTCATTAAGGGTCTTTGCTAGCTTGATGAATGTTTGGGGTACCTCATGTTGTAGCCTTATGTATACTAGTTCTTGCATGACATTTTTAGCATGTTTTCATACTGAGTTGGGGGATGTAATCTACTGTAAATGTGCATATTTTTAGTCCCTCTTCAGTGTTGTAGAAGGGTATTTTTCCATTTGGGCATTGCATATATCACTTACTTCAATACCCATCTTGGGGAGCCATTTTTGCATTCTTGCTTAATCCTATGTGTGCTTTCTGTTTAGCCCTTTTTATGACTGAAAAATGCTTTTATTGGGGCTTCCTTGCTACTGTATTTTCATTCCATGTCTATATTGTGCATGTTTGGTATAGCTATAGGCCATTTCAGGTGCCTAAATTCATGTTTCGGGGCCATTTCATGCATCGGGTGCACTTTCGCCTCATTACGGGGCTGTTTTCCCCCACATTTCAGTGCCAAAATTCATTTTCATGTTTGCATATCATTTCCATGCCATTTCATGCCTTAGGGCCATCGCCTCGGTTTGCGCGCCTGTGTGCACGCATTTCGAGGCACTTCATTTTCATCCGACGGCCTCTTATGTGAGTGTGGTTGAGGCTCTCTCATGTTAGTATAAGTCCATTTTGAATTGTTTATGTCATTTTAGCATCATTGCATTCTGTATGCCTTTGCCTCGGTTTGCGTGCCCGTGTGCACGCATTTCGAGGCATCTTCATTTTTCATCTCTTGGCCTCCTATGTGAGTGCGGCAGAGGCCCACTTGTGTTGGTGTAAGTCCATGTTTCAATGCGTTGTGCATGTTATGTTGTTAGCGTTGTGTATGCCATGTACTTGCATTGCATGTTTGTATGTTAGCTTGCATGTTTAGGTTGCATGTGCATTGTTGTGCATTGCCTTGCCTCTTGATCAACCATGATTGAGGTTGGGTCCCTTGTATGTTTGGTGTGCATTACATTTGATATTAAAATGCACACTTGACTCTTTGGCCATCATGCATGGAAATGCGCGATTGGTGGCCCGAGAATCGAGGCACATCCTCCTTTGAGTCACAAACATGATAAGGAATGTGTTTGGTGCATACATTGCTTGAATTGAGCTGCCATGCAAGTTTTGCCCTCTGCTGCTGTGAGTTGCAGGTTCTGCAGGAATTCATTGCCGGCCGGCAGTATTTAGTGCCGACCGGCAGTCAATCAATGGCCGGTGGATATATTTTGTGCCGATGGCTACATCCTAGTGCCGGTGGTCATTTCCTCCAGACGGTGGGATTCTCCAGTGTCCAGAGAGGCATCCTTGAGACTTTGGCAGATTTCAGAGGAACAAAGCAGGGAAAACAGAGGCAGGCTAGGCATGGCAGTGCAATTCCGAGCGGAATCCGAGTGTGCATGCATTGGGCCCTCGCCCCGAGGCGGTTTACTGTTTTTCTTAGATTAATTATTTTGTTAATTTAATTAATTTGTAATATTTAATTAGCTTGCGTAGTTAATTAATTTGTATTATTCTTTTGGTCCCTCCGAGCGAGGGCAAATCTGTAATAAGTGTGCGTGGGTGTGTGCATGTCTTCCAACCCCCACTTCTTTCTTCCCTTTTACTTACCTGCTTTTAATGGTTAGTATTAGGGCACGTTTATTTTAGCATACCTTATGCTATGCATGCGTGCATCCATGCATTTGTTGACATGCATCGGGCTCGGTACATCATACAAACTGCATTGTATTTTCAATTCCAAATTGAATACGTGCATCGAATAAAGTGCATTTCACATGCCATCTTTAGGGTTAGCCGAGCCTACTCTAAATTGCATCTTCGCTCGTGTTGCATTAGCCGTTTAACATGAACTAGGACATGCATGTTTGCTAACTAGTTTGCTGTTTTGGCACGGAGTACAATGTAAGTATTTAGGCTTTAGCATATCGCATGCGTGTGAATGTTAACATGACAGCATGCTTACCATGTGGCTAAGTGCTTATGGGAGATAAACTGCTTGAATGCCTGTAGGTGAAGGTTGGATTGCTTGAGTTGGAAAACTCGTTGAAATCCGTGTTTTAGCCTACTTGCGAGTAGCAAATTCCAAAGCATTTTCAAAACAAACGGATATGCAATGTTTATTTCCAAATTAGGCAATCTAGTCTATGCTTGTTTGCTGTGCGCATAACATAGTAATTCTAGGCTAATAATTGGAATAAGAGCATGTAATGTTTTCAAAATCGGATATCACGGTTAGTAGAGGCCGGTCTTCGGACCGGGCGAAAGGGGGTGCTCATAGCTGACCTTCCCCGATCGTACCCAAGCTCCCGAGCCAAGACCACTTTGGTGATGACGGACATGTGGCCTTCGGCACCGAGTCAGGGTTTCCTAAATTTCCCATTTTAAATATTTAGGTGGCGACTCTGTAATCTGGCAAAGCAGTCCATGTTTGGCACTACTTTTCAAAAAATCTGTTTTTCTTCAAAACGATTCGCCGGATTTGGACTCTTTGGTTCAAGATTAAGAACCGTGACAATCGAGTCCGAACTGTAGTGACCCCAATATGAACGGAACGAGACTTAACCCTCCCAGGGCGTTCGGGGACGTCTACACATGGCATTCATCATTTCTTTTAAAGTCCTATTTTTCCTTTCAGCAATTCCATTTTGCTGAGGTGAGTAAGGAGCGGTGGTTTGATGAATTATTCCATGTTCTTTATAAAACTCACCAAAAGGTGATTCATATTCACTACCTCTATCACTTCTTATTTTTTTAACTTTCTTACCAAGTTGATTTTTAACTTCATTCTTATATTGAATGAAAGTTTCCAAAACTTCATCATTAGTTCGAATTAAATAAACATAACTATATTTAGTATAGTCATCTATAAAAGCGATTGTGGGGAAGTGGTTTTGGAAATACTCTTCAGATCTTGGGAGACGCTCTTGATCCTCAGCCTGGTCACCTGCAAGAACAAACACTCCAGTCGGGGGTGCCGGGTTTAGCACTCCGACGGGCAAGTCAGTTCTTATACTCAAGAAAGCTTGTTTTACTAAGTTTAGTGAAGTGATTCTTACATACCTTTCTAAATCTGAAGCTCTTGCATTTATACTCATTTTCTAGACCTTGGGTCTAGAGCCTACTTTCTACTTATTATCCTTTTTTTTATTCCAACATACATCTTCCCATCCATTCGGCAATTTCTATATATTCGGTATCTTAGTCGATTAGTACAGAGCCGAATAGTCTCTAACTTTCGGGGTACATTCCTGCTGACTCTTCTGTTCATTCGGCTCCAACAATTGCCCCCCAAGCATTCTCCCAACGTTTGTTGGCTGGAGTGCTTGGCTCCGAGTTTTGAATACCCCACCAAAATTTTGGTATTCGGGCCCACAAAGCATACGTCTAAGTACACCCCCTTTTGGTTGTCGTACCGACTTCCCGCCTCTTCGTACATATCTATTCATTGTGTTTTCAAAGATTGGCATCCCTTCAGATTCACATTCCGTGATACCGGTCGCTGGGTTGGCCTTTGGATCGTCCTTACAATTTTATCTCCTCCAACATCTTCATCTTCCATAAGTTTTCCACTTGTTTGCTTCGAGAACTATTCCGATTTTAGTCTTTGGCGTATCTGTGCCAATTGCAGAGTATGGCGAAGCATTTGAAAGACCTCTTCTCATCAGATCGAATTGCTGGTTTTAGACGCCATTTCTCTATTCCTGATGATGTTCATCTGTCACTTTTGGCAGACGGCACCCTTGACATGGAGAGGGAGGAGGAGACCACAATCGTCTTTCCTCTCTTGTCAATCGCAGAGGGTGGAGTCTGCTTCCCTCTACACCCATTTTTGAGGGCTGTGCTTCGCCATTGGGGTTTAATCCCTTCTCAGCCTAACGTGAATTTCTTTAGAATTATAATGGGGATTGTTGCGTTGAATTGTCGCCTTGGAATTAATCTTGGCATTCCGGCCATCCGGCACTGCTATGCCTTGGCTAAGTCCTCCGGTCGGCAAGGGCGTTATTTCCTCAGAGCTAAGGATACCGACCATCAACTAATCACTATGCTTTCCAGCTCTGGGAAACGAGTTGATGATGTTATGGTCGTTGTCCAAGGCAACTGGGAATTTGGCGAAGGGGAGGATCGTGTTGACCCTATTCCTAGACGGAGGGGCGAGCCAGGTCGCCGTGTATCTCCTTGTTTTTGTCGCTTTCATTTTTATTGTAAAATTTATTCCGTTGAAATCTTACGGCTTCGTCTCGTGCAGGGAGGGGTTTGAAAAAGGTACTATCTTCAACCCACGATGCCGTTCTTTCAGATATTAGGGTTGCTCTCCGGTATTTCGGCCGTCGAAGTCTTCAAAGACAGGGGAGGGCGGCTCACATTCTGCTTTGTTACGAGCCGACATACACAACCTTCTCGGCGGCAGAAAACATACCGATTCTGAAGGGTGAAGATTCACTTACTGCTCTTATTTTCTCCGACTTCAAAAACTTAAGGCAGGTAGGCTTTGAAGGGTCCGATTCGGAGCGAAACGAGGTAGCTGATACCGCCGACTTAGATCAATCCGAGGCCGAATCTGAGGAGGTATTGGATTCCGCCGATCCTCTATTTACATCGGGTCCGGGTGATCTTCCTTCTACCGACGTTTTTCAACGCTTAAAGGATCTTCCCGTCGTAGACTTCGCGGATATGGCCGGATTGAGTCTAACAAAGCTTGCTAAAAAGGTGAACGCAGAGAGGTTAGCCGCACGGCGGAGAGTGAAGGGCGTTTCGTCTGAAATGCCGCCTGCCATCGAATCTCGACTCCACCCCCCTGTTGCCGAATCAGTGTCCTTGGGGGTTCTAGAAGAGACGAAGGGTCGGAATGCCGAATCTCCGTTGGTCGGGGAAGACGGCCGAAAATTTGAGGAAAAGACAGGGAAGCGTTCTGCCGACCTCAAGGCCGGTTCAGACGAACAAAGTGGTAAGCGTCCTTGATTGGAAGGATCTAATCAGGTTGTTCCTTTTGTCATTCGTCCGATGGTGAAAGACATGCCGGTTCCCTCTAACGCTTCGGCGCTTAAAGATCCAGAGGTCGCATTCGGTGTGGCCAAGTCCGTGTCGTTGCCGGCTGATATGGAGGCTTTTCGGGTGGAACCAGATCTGAATGCGACGGCACTAACCCTGCAATCGGCACTTCTGGTGCGTATTTTGACTTTTCCTCACTTTATCCAAGTACTGTTGGGGTTATGTTTTTGGGTTTTTCCTTTGTAGACCGTCGGAAGAATAGCCGACATGGGACGTCGGCATCTCGGCGCCGTCAAACAGATTGACCGCTTGCGAAAACAGGTGGAGGGCCAGAGGAAGAGGGCCGAAGACGCAGTTTTGAGAGCGAACAAGGAAGTGGCTCAGGCCGAGGCCGAAGTAGAAAAGGCTCGCCTTTGCGATCGGCCGCGAAGGCGAAAAAAGAAGCGGACGCGAGCACGGCTGAGATTGTCCCAGCAGGCGGTTGCCAGCCTGCAGGTTGAGTTGGCCGACATGAAGGCAGCTGCCTCCAAAGTATTCGAAGCCGGGAAGGATGCTGGGCTTGCCGAATACGTGGACTAGGTCCCGCGGTTCGAAAACAGGGGGTTCAAGCATGGCTGGCACAAAGCCCTTGCTGCAGCTGGAGTTTCACTGACTATGCCAGTCTTGCAAAGCAGTGGATGTTGAGTCAGCGGAGACCGATTCAAGGCCGAAATTTGGGCAATTGACTTTTAAGTTTTCACAAATGTATTAGGGTTTTACTGATGTATTGTTACAATCGTTTTGTCAGACAATTTTGTGCGGGCTTATAGCTTATTTATTTTGAATATATATAAAATGTCATGAGTTGTGCTAAATTTTGCTAATGAAGAATGATATTACTTAATGATATTACGCAGTTTTGAGCTCGGACGATCGGCCTAAGGAACCTGCCCTTGGCTTAGCCAGGGCGCAGGCCTGAGGAACCGAATGAGCCAACTATCTCGGAATCGTGGGCTAGCTGAGGCATAACTTATTCAGCGTTATCATTTGAAAATATGGCCGAATATATAAATGAGTGCCCTTGCCCCAGCGATCTTAGGATAACCGGCAATAGCACTTGCAATATAGCCGACGAGATTAATTAATCTACCCTTGCCTTAGCCAGGGCGGGAGCCTGAGGAACCGAATGAGCCGACTATCTCGGAATCATGGGCTGGCTGAGGCATAACTTACAACGTTTGGCGCTCAGTTTTCTCGGGGGAGCTGCATATACCCCAGAATAAATGGGCGAGTTCATGCCAACAAGTTGGCTCATTTCTATTCAAGCGCGATCCGAACCTGGCAGGGGCCAATATTGGCTGAGTTTAGCGGTCAAAATGAATCGCGGCAACGAGCCTACCCACATGAGAAGAAGAGCATCCATGGATCGGGAAAAAGAGAGGCCCCCTAGTCGTCGAAGTAGATCACCCCGAAAGGACGGACAACGGGGAGGTTCCCCGTGCCCATGACCGCAAGTTGAGCTTAAGGTGGCGCCGCGACCGTTGAGTTTTGCGGTTCTTGTGAAGAATAGACCGATGACGGAGGCGGATTCTATAATTAAAGACCCAGATGTGGCAGTCGAGTTTGCTCGGCAAATTTTTCCGCCGGAGGTCCAACAGTCGATGGTCGGACGTGGGGATTTCAAAGTATTTCGGGATGGCATACATGGGGCTGTCAAGGAGCTGTATAACGCTTATGAAGTCGGGATGCGTCTGCGCGAAGCCCGATGCGAGAGTGAGAGAAACGACGAAAAGAATCGTAGTCTGGAGGCTCGTGCGAAAAAGGTTGAGAGTGAGCTTTAGGAGCTGAAGAGTGTTCGAGCGGCCGAGTCGGTGGTGGACAATCAAGTGAAAATCATGGAAGAGGGGGCGAACCGAGAGGCCTCGGGTTATGAGAGAGGATATCGAGATGGCTTGAAGGCCGAGGTTAAAAAGACCAAAACGGACCTAGCTGAGGAAATCTGCCAATGCGAAAATCGTGGTTTCAAGCACAGCTGGATCAAGGCCCTTCAAACCGTGGAAGCTCTTGGGTCCGTAGGTATAAATTCGGCTTCGCCCCTATATCATCGGCATTACCTTCCGTATCTCGAGTTCGACATCGAGAAAAGTGACGACGAAGACGCCGACTTACTGGACTACAATGTTAATTAAATAGAATTTCTTTATCAAATGCTTGAAATGTTTGGTGGCTTTTTAATAAATAGAATTTTTCTGTTAGCAGCTTTTGAAATGTTTTGCGCGTAATGAAACATCCTATCGCAATTTATTGTCAGCCTCTGTATTGCGTAATGTAAATGTTCGAACATGCGTCGATCAGCTCCAATTAAGAATCATGTAATTTGTTGGTCCACGAAGGGCGCTCCGAATCCGGAGACTTGTTGGGTCGATCGTGGTGTCCACGAAAGGCGCTCCGAATCCGGAGACTTGTTGGGCCGATCGTGGTGTCCACGAAGGGCGCTTCGAATCCGGAGACTTGTTCAGCCAATCGTGGTGTCCACGAAGGGCACTCCGAATCCGGAGACTTGTTCGGCCAATCGTGGTGTCCACGAAGGGCGCTCCGAATCTGGAGACTTGTTCGGCCAATCGTGGTGTCCACGAAGGGTGCTCCGAATCCGAAGACTTGTTTAGCCAATCGTGGTCTCCACGAAGGGCGCTCCGAATCCGGAGACTTATTTGGCCAATCGTGGTGTCCATGAAGGGTGCTCCGAATCCGGAGACTTGTTTGGCCAATAAGAAGCATACGAGCTGAGGAATAAAAACGAGAAACTTTTTGCATTACAGCAGAGTATGTACAGATACCAAGCCCATAGATCGGGTCATTGGTAAAATTTTCGTAGATGTGTTGAATTCCAAGGCCGTAGCAGGCTTCTTCCGGACATGTCCGAGAGCCGATATGCTCCTGTTCCTGCAATGGAGTCGATTTGATAGGGGCCGTCCCAGTTCGGACCAAGCTTTCCGTCCGCCGGTCTCCGGTCGGCTGGAAGTACTTTTTTCAAGACCAGCTCTCCTGGGGCGTAACGGCGCAACTGAACTCGTTGATTGTACGACTTAGCGAGCTGCTGCTGATACCGTGCCATGGAGGCCAGGGCGCGGTCCCTTCGTTCCTCGATTAGATCCAGATCCAGGGCGAGCATCATGTCATTTCGGCCCGTATCAAAGGCTTGCGATTTCAAAGTCGGGAGGCCGATTTCCAGGGGTAAAATTGCTTGGGTTCCGAAGCATAAAGCGAACGGCGTTTCACCGGTGGACCTCCTCGGCGTTGTGCGATGCGCCCACAATACACTCGGCAATTCTTCGACCCATTTGCCTTTAGCTTTTTCCAGCCTCTTTTTGATGCCGTCCAAGATGGTTTTGTTAGAGGCTTCAGCTTGACCGTTACTCTGGGGGTACGCGGGCGTAGAGAAGTAAGGCATAATACCGTATTTGCTGCACAACTCTCGGTATACACCACAATTGAACTGGGTGCCATTGTCTGAAATGAGCGCTCTTGGAATGCCGAATCGCGTAATGATGTTTCTCCATACAAATCGCTTTATGTCGGCATCTCGTATGTGTGTTAGAGCCTCCGCTTCGACCCATTTTGTAAAGTAATCTGTTGCTACGATTAAGAATCGCTTGTTTCCTGGGGCCCTTGGCAATGGTCCTACGATATCAAACCCCCATTGGGCAAACGGCCTGGGACTGGTGATAGAGCTCAACTCTTCGGTGGGCAAATGGGTTAGTGGGGAGAACTTTTGGCATTGTTCGCATTTTTTAACGTAATTTTCTGCGTCGACTCTCATTGTCGGCCAATAATACCCCTGTGTTATAGCTCGATGGGACAGGGAGCGTCCGCCAGAGTGGGCACCACAACTGCCCTCATGTATCTCAGTTAGGAGCTCCTCCACTTTATCCGGGTGTACACATTCCAAATAGGGGCCGGAGAGGGACTTTTTATAAAGCCCTCCTTGTGGATCCAGATAGTATCGCAGGGCCTTATTGCGTAGCTTGTGTGCTTCTTTTTTGTCCTCTGGGAGTTGTTCAGAAGAGAGGAATCCGGCAATGGGGTCCATCCAGCTTGGCGCGGATTCTATAATGTTGACGTGGGTTTCCTCCGAAGGGCCAATACTCGGCTCCGGGATGAAACCTACTTCAATTGTCCGTTTGAGCTCAGAATTGATGGCGGAGGCTAGGCACGCCAGGGCATCTGCATGTGTGTTCTGATCACGTGTTATTTGATTCAATTTGTGATGGTCAAACTTCGTTAGCAAAGAGTTGGCCGTTTTCATATAGGCCGCCATACAGTCGTTTTTTGCAGCGTATTCTCCCTTTAGCTGGTTGATGACCAATTTTGAGTCACAAAACACTAGCAAACGCCGAGCACCAAGAATATGTGCATTCCGTAGACCAGCTAGGAGGACTTCATACTCGGCCTCGTTATTTGATGCTTCGAAGCCAAGCTTGACGGCCTGCTCTATTACTGCGCCGTTGGGAGACATGATTACTACGCCGGCGTCGCAGCCCCGTTGGTTGGATGATCCATCACAATATAGCTGCCAAATATCCCCAACACAAATTCTCCAGTTCCGCTTTGATCAAACTTCGGCCTTTGGAAGAACGTCGACAGGTTTAAGGTTGGAAAGCCCGCCTGTGAGTTCGGCAACAAAGTCGACTAGCACCTATCCCTTGATTGCGGTTTTGAGTAAAAACTAAATGTCATATTGGCCGAGTTCAAGAGCCCATTTTGAAACATGTCCTGAAGCTTCTGCACTCCGTAGTACTGATCGGAGGGGATAATCTGTTATCACCCCGATGCTATGCCCCTGGAAGTAATGCATCAGCTTTCTTGCTGCCATGACCAAGGCTAGGATGAGTTTTTCTAGCGGAAGGTAACGTGTCTCGGCATCGACCATTGCTTTGCTCACATAATATACTGGCCGTTGCTGCCCTTCCTCTTCTTTTAATAGTACGGCGCTGACGGCCCTATCGGAGACTGCCAGATACAGAATGAGGGGGTCACCGGCAGCTGGTGTTGTCAAGAGAGGTACTGACCGGAGGTAAGTCTTGAGCCCGATGAAAGCTGCCTCGCACTCAGCGGACCATTCAAAAGCTTTGCCTTGACGTAGCGTCTGGAAGAATTGTCTGCAACGGTCTGTTGACCGACTGATGAATCTATTGAGTGCAGCGGCCATCCCCATCAACTTTTGGACTTCTTTCACTGATCGGGGGGAATTGAGTTCCAGAATTGCTGTGACTTGCCTCGGGTTGGCTTCGATTCCACGGTGGTTGACGATATAACCCAGGAATTTGCCGGAGCCGATTCCAAACGCGCATTTGGAGGCGTTCAGTTTCATTCTGTATTTGCGCAAGATGCCGAATGTCTTCTCTAGATAGGCTATCATCAGACCACCATATCATCGATGTAGACTTCCATAGTGTGGCCGAGTTGTTCTTTGAACATAGCAGTGACTAGTCTTTGGTAAGTTGCCCCTGCATTTTTCAGCCCGAAAGGTATAACTTTGTAGCAGTAGGTCCCTCTGGGGATGAGGAATGCAGTTTTGTCCTGGTCATCCGGATGCATGGAGATCTGATGATAGCCTCTGTAAGCGTCAAGGAAACTCATGCGTTGGTGGCGCGCCGTTGCATCGACGAGTTGGTCGATTCTAGGTAAGGGAAAGCAGTCCTTGGGGCAGGCTTTGTTCAGATCCATGAAGTCGACGCACACTCGCCAGGTTCCATTTTTCTTCTTTACCACCACCGTATTAGAGAGCCACGTGGGGTAGGTGACTTCTCTAATTGCCCCGGCGTCAAGCAGTCTATCGACTTCTTCTATGACGGCGGCTGTGTGCTCTGTGGCAGACCAACAGCCTTTTTGAATGATGGACTTGCATGTGGGGTCAACGTTCAGGTGGTGCTGTGAAACTGATGGGTCTATACCCGGCATCTCATACGGAGTCCACGCAAAGACGTCGAGGTTGGCGAGTAGAAAGGAGATCAGCTGCTGTTTATCGGCTTGGTTTAAAGAGGTGCCGATCATGAAGAACTTCTCCGGGCTTCCATCGATGTCAACTCGGTCTAAACCTTCCGTGGCCTTTTCGCTTGGTTGACGCCCGACGTCATCGAGGATTTCCCGGTTGGGTACCTCAACGGAATTCACCTGCAATTCCTTTGGCATTTTGACGGCTAGGAGGTAACATGCTTGTGCCGATTTTTGGGAGCCGCGGATCTGCTCAATGCCGTGTTCTGTTAGGAAACGTAACAATTGATGGTAGGTGCTCGGGACGGCCTGTAAGGTATGCAACCACGATCGCCCCATGATGATATTGTACGGCGATGGCAGCCGGACAACCAGGAATTCTACATCTACCGTTCTAGAACCCGCTCGAATGGGTAGGTTGATCTTTCCTAGTGGGTATTCGGGGTTGGCATTGAAGCCGAATAGTGGATATGGGGCCGGAGTCAGGTTCGATTCGGTGAACCCGAGTTTGATGAAGGTTTTATAATACATGACCTCTGAAGTGCTGCCTTGGTCTATAAGAACACGTTCGACGGTGAACCAATTTACGCGTAGCGCGACAACTAATGGGTCGACGTGAGGGAGTGTTACGCTGATCAAGTCAAAGTCGTCGAAGGCGATGCTTGGCGATTCTCGGGGTCGCTTTGCTGGCATGAGTTGCTGTTGAGGGGCGGGAGAGATTGGATTGCATGTACGACCGGGGCTTTCGGCAGGCTGTATATCATATGGATATCATGCGGAACACTTCGCCGAAGACGTTCGTCTTTAGTCAACTCAAAGTAATAGGATGAAGCACAGCTAGCGTCGGCGTTTTGCTATCAAGCCCGAGACCGTAGATCGCCTGCCCTTGGGGGTCGCTCAGGAACTCGGCGCACTGTTTGTTTGGACTTTACTATTTCCAAGGCCAGATCGCGGCGAAGGCGCTCATTCTCAGCGATGGTGCTGTCTAAACTGTGTTTGGTCCTTTTGGCTCGTTCCATGATGGCTAGCATCGTCTCCTGCGTTGAAGTCGTTTGTGAATCGACATTCAAGGCGCGTCTTGCAGCGATGATCTCTTTCTCGAGCGTATTTGCCGGAGTGAAGTCGACTCTCTGTGTGATCGCGTCGGTGGCTATTGGAGGATCTTACGTCACGCCTTCCACGGATGTGCTTGAGTATTCCCACAGACGGCGCCAATTGTGGAGAAGTGGTTTTGGAAATACTCTTCAGATCCTGGGAGACGCTCTTGATCCTCAGCCTGGTCACCTGCAAGGACAAACACTCCGGTTGGGGGTGCCGGGGTTAGCACTCCGACGGGCAAGTCAGTTCTTATACTCAAGAAAGCTTGTTTTACTAAGTTTAGTGAAGTGATTCTTACATACCTTTCTAAATCTGAAGCTCTTGCATTTATACTCATTTTCTGGACCTCGGGTCCAGAGCCTACTTTCTACTTATTATCCTTTTGTTTATTCCGACATACATCTTCCCATCCATTCGGCAATTTCTATATATTCGGTATCTTAGTCGATTAGTACGGAGCCGAATAGTCTCGGACTTCCGGGGTACATTCCTGCTAACTCTTCTGTTCATTCGGCTCCCACAGTGATAAAATACTTTTTGCCACCTCTAGTTTGAATTGATTTAAAATCACAAATGTCACTATGAATTAATTCAAGTGGTTCCGAACTACTTTCAACTGAATGGAAAGGAGTTTTGGATAATTTTGCCTCAATGCAAATTTTACATTTATGATTTGAATCAATGTCAAATTTAGGTAAACATTCCATATTAATTAATCTACGCAAAGATCCATAATTAACATGTCCTAGTCTACCATGCCATAAATTTGAAGACTCAAGCAAATAAGAAGAAGATGTATTATTATTAATAACTGAGGATACAACGGTCATTACATTTAACTTGAAAAGGCCATCAGACATGTAACATTTTCCTACATACATCACATTCTTAGTAAGTACAAATTTATCACTCTCAAAAACTAGCCTAAACCCATTCTTACTCAACAAAGATTCGGAAACAAGATTCTTGCGAATGTCCGGTACATGCAGCACATTGTTGAGAATGAGTTCCTTTCCAGATGTCATCTTGAATACAATCTTTCATTGTCCTTCAACTTTGGAAGTTGAGGAGTTGCCCATAAAAAGTTGTTCACCATTGTCCACTATAGAATAAAATGTGAACATCTTTTTGCCGGCACAGATATGGCGAGTAACACCAGTGTCCAACCACCATTCTTTAGGATTTCCGACAAGATTTGCCTCGAAAACAACTGCAGAAAGATTGATGTCATCTACACCATTGGAGATCTTGTCCATTTCAGTCATGTGGGCTGGAGCAGGCTTCTTGCTTGTTCTTCTTTTGCTTTTGCCTTTGCTACGGCAATCTTTGGCCCGATGTCCCTCTTTGTCACAGATGTAACATTTCCCGTTAAACTTGCACTTTTTATTTTCGCCCCCTTTAGAGCCTTGTGATGAACTTTCTCCAGAAGACTTTCGTTTCTTGGTTTTTGAAGCATGTTCCACCACATTTGCTTTAGACTCCATAGGTTGCTTACCAGCCCACTTTTCAGAATTGCAGTTGTCCTCCTCAATCCTCAAGCGCACAATTAATTCTTTCATAGAAATTTCTTTGCCCTTGTGTTTGAGGTAGTTCTTGAATTCCTTCCAGCCTTTTGGTAATTTTTCAATTAAGGCTGCAACTTGGAAGAATTCACTGAGAGACATGCCTTCTGTGTGAATGTCATGCAAAATGAGTTGGAAATCTTGAACTTGGCTGATCACAATTTTTTAATCAACCATTACAAAATTCAGGAATCTGCCAACCACAAATTTCTTTGAGACGGCATCTTTCGATTTGTATTTTTTCTCCAAAGACTCCCAAAGTTCCTTTGCTGTCTTGATAGGACTGTAGACGTTGTATAATGTGTTGTCAAGTCCGTTCAAGATGTAGTTCTGGTAAAAGAAATCGGCATGTTTCCAGGCATCAACCGCAGCAACCACTTGCCGGTCAGTTTCATCCTCTTTCAAGATAGGAGCATCTTCACGGAGGAAATGAGCCAGGTTTAGAGTTGTAAGATAGAACAACATTTTCTGTTGCCATCTTTTAAAGTCAGTTCCTGAGAACTTCTCTAGCTTTTCACCGTGATTTACAAGTACTGTTACAACAGGAGTTGGCGTCATTGCAGCCACCACAGAAGTACTTGTTTGGGCATTAGTTTCAGTAGCCATCAATTCTAAATTATAAAACAAAATTAGAATTAGAATTTACACTACGCAGAAAATTAAACCAAATTCACAGAATTAAATTCTGTAAAAATAAAAGAAACCAGAATGTGACTTTTATTTCCAATTAATTTGAAAATAAAATAAAATTTTATTTAAACAAATTAATTCCACACAGAAAATTAAATTCTGTAAAATAAAAGAAATAAGAATGTAACTTTTATTTTTCCAACTAATTTGGAAATAAAATAAAATTTTATTTAACCAAATTAATTCCACACAAGAAATTAAATTCTGTAAAATAAAAAAAAATAAGAATATAACTTTTATTTTTTCAATTAATTTGAAAATAAAATAAAATTTTATTTAATCAAATTAATTTCACATAAGAAATTAAATTCTGTAAAATAAAAGAAATAAGAATATAACTTTTATTTTTCAATTAATTTGGAAATAAAATAAAATTTTATTTAACCAAATTAATTTCACACAGAAACTTAAATCTCTTGTCACAATCCAATAATTAAAATACTGAAACAGAATTTTAATTAATGAAAACTCAGAAAATAAATTCTAAAAACCAAAATTAATTTTCTAACCAAATTCCACAAAAATATATTCTGAATTGTTAATGACACCAGTATCGTACCACTAGTTGTCAAAGAAAATAGACAGTATATTACTACTATCTGCCAAATAGCATATAATTACTATTTGTTTTTCCAACCAGAATATTATTTTGTAAATCCACAAAAAATAATTTTCTTAAAAGAAGAAAGAGAAAAGGAAACAAACGAAATTTCTGTAAACAGAATAATTCGAATCTGTCTTAAGATTGTTGGAACAATCTTCTGTGTAAATAAAATAACTTGAAATAATTCAAACAGAATTTATTTTGTTGAACCGAATAAATAATTTAAGATCAAGTCGAGTGTGTGACACTCCGTCCTTAAGACAGATTCGCCCCGCTACGGTGCTTACGGTTGAGTGGCGTCTATCTCCCAAGATACAATGATTTTAACCAATTTGTAGTAGCACTCCAAAATAAATTGTTCGACAAACCAAACCTGTGTTCTAACTCTCTGAATATTTATTCCTAAAATTATATATGAAGAATAATGCACTAAAAGAAATCTGGACAGCAAAGAGACAGATTTCAGACTAAATTTTCGGATGGAAATTTTTTTCCCCCAAGATTGCTGGAATTGAAGGGTATAAATAGGCAAAATACACCGCCCGAATAGGTTCCAAAATTGAATTAAAAGGTGCACAAAAAATTGAACAGGTACACCACTATTCAAACATTGATTTGACCGTTGCAAAATTTCAAACAATTTGAATAAAGTTCCGTTGGAGGAATAGTCAAAGCAACCGTTGGAACATATTATTTAAACTATTTGGAAACATATATATATATATTAAACTATTTGAATAATTTAATAAATAAAGGAAGAGGTACAAATTATAGGAAACCACTTAGGAACCCAAAATTTGAATTTTAGAATTAAATTAAATTCTCACAATTACAACTTTAGGAAACCAAAATTTGAATTTAGAATTAAATTAAATTCCCACAATTACAATCTTTAGGAAACCACTTAGGAAACTAAAATTTGAATTTAGAATTAAATTAAATTCCCACAATAATTTTTTATTGAAAAAATTCAAATGAATTTTATCTAAAAAATTAATATTAGACTCGAAAACGACATCAACTTCTCATTCACTCATAAATGGTTTTGATGTTCCGTCTTCACCGTGTGACTTGCCATGCGGCAAGGAACACTTCACCTCTTCGGACCCACCCCAAAAGACGTTTGGGCCCCGCTCAAACTTGGACTAAAAAATATGCCTATATTAAACCATTATTCCAACATTACCCAAGTCGGGATGGACCTAGGGATTCTACGGTGAGTAAGTCACAGCAAGGTCCTGTGGTTCCTCGGTGGGGGATTTTTTCGAATTTTTTTTAATGATTTAAATTGCTCATATTGTAGGATTTGTTGAATAAATCATTTATACAAAATAAAAATTAAAAAAATTGATTGGATATCTATAGTTTTGTCATAAATCATTTATACAAAATAAAAATTAAAAAAAATTGATTGGATATCTATAGTTTTGTGGCAAAAGCACATTTATTTTTTAAAAAATAAATGGTTAATATGATGTTGATAATTTTTTTAAAACAATTAGAATCATATCATAGAATAATGGATTTTTAATTAACTTAATTTTTTACAAAAATGATATATTCAATGAATTTTACAAAATGACCGATTTAAATCATCAAAAAAACTCATAAAAATCTTCCACCAGAACACTATAGGACCTTACTGTGACAATGGTCACAGCAATATCCCCAAAGTCCCGTGATGTTTGCACCCAAAAAAAAAAAAAAATGTTCGGTCAGAAGAAAAAAAAAATGTCATAAAACTATGAATCCTCCAGTAATAAGATTAACATGAATAAATTGTAAATCATATCTCATTAGATTGGAAATAAAAAGGTTGTTTTACTCTCACATTATAAAAATAAGGGCAAATTACACTAACAGTCCCTATAGTTTGGGACTCGTGTCATTTTGGTCCCTGACTTTTCAATTGTGACATATTTGACCCTGAATTTTGAATTTTGTTTCAAATAAGGACAATTGAAGATGTCATTGTTTAATTTCAAGGACAAAATTGTCAATTTAATAAAATATAAACTAATTTGACAAAAATAATTGTCAAAAAAATATTTTTAATTTTTTTAAAATTATTTTTATCCACCAATGATAAAATTATGTAAAATTGATAAAAAATTAATAAAAATTACATGATTAATTTTTAAATTTTAATTTTACATGATCATCATCCAAAAACATAATAAAAATTAATTTGGTAAAAAAAAATAAATAAATGTCTAAAAGATTTATTAATTTTACATACTTTTATTTTTAGTGGGTAAAAATAATTTTTTAAATTCAAAAATATTTGTTTGATATTTATTTTTGTCAAATTAGTTTATATTTTATCAAATTGACGATGTTACCCTTAAAAAATCTAATGATATCTTCAATTGTCCTTATTTCGAACAAGATTCAAAATTCAGGATCAAATGTGTCAAAAATGAAAAGTCGAGGACCAAAGTGATATAAGTTCCAAACTACAGGGGCTATTAGTGTAATTCATCCTAAAAATAATAGTCATTTTTTATATAATGAAATATTTCACATGGCCAATTTTTCTACACTCATAAAAGTAATGTTAGAGATCCCAAAAATTCTACCAAATGTCCACACCCATGTGAGACATTTGATAGAATTTTTAAAATTTCTAATATTTTTGTACTCGTAATGCCAATTAACTAATCTAACAATCAAACATCACCTTAGTTTTTTTTTTTTTTTTTTCTTTTTTTGGAGAATGGAAAGAACATGTTAGGTTGTTCTTTTCTTTTTGGGTAAATTACACTTTACATCTCTACACTTTGTATCAAATTTCACTTTAATCCCTACACATATAATCATAATAGTCAATCCCTTATATTTCTGGTCAAATCCGACTTTGATCCCTACATATGAAATTATGACAATCAACCCCTTATACCTTTAGTCAAATCTTACTTTGATCTCTACACAAGTGTCAATATCTCTTTTCTGTTATTCAATTGTATAAATCTTTAACAGACTTTAGTCTTGTGACAAGAATATAACTACCACATGAGAGTAAGAAAGAAAAATCATTCATATTTTTCACCAATACACACTTTATCCCAAAATTTATATCAAATTATGACTATTAGGTTAAAACAAAACGCAGATTATGAACGATTAAGAAATGAACTAGGATTTCGCATAAATTAGAATAATGAAATTCTGTTTTTCACAACAAAACATTTGTCTATCTATTTATTTTCCATTCTCTTTAATTTATTTGTCTCGTTTTTTTATTTCAAAAGTTCTATTTCTTACCTCTTCATCCTAATTTTTAGCGCGAGTGCGTACACACACACACACATATATATATACGTGCTTATCACATAGAACAAAGTGCATTGGTGGAAAACAATAATGATTTTTCTCTCTTACCTTCATTTCGTAGTCATATTTTGTCACATGATTAGATTTTATTGAAGATTTAAAAATAAAGTACCAGAAGAGAGATATTGACACACGTGTAAGAATCAAAGTGAGATTTTGAACAAAAGTATAGGGAGTTGATTGTCATGATTTCACATATAGGGAACAAAGTAAGATTTGACTAGAAATGTACGGGATTGACCGTTATGATTTGATATATAGAGGCCAAAGTAAGATTTGGTACAAAGTATAAAGGTACAAAGTGTAATTCACCCTTTCTTTTTTCTTTTTTGTTTTTGATGGGAAAACTAGGTTGTCCTTGTGAGCTTTTGTTTAAAGGGTCTTTATGCATTTCATAATACACACCTTCAAAGTTCTAACCCCGCAATAAAAAGTTTGGCATCGACACTCGGTTCTTATCTATTTATGAATAATTTTTTACTAAAAATCTGCATTGGAAAAAATACATGGTTTAAATTTAAGTCATATTGTTGGCTCATATTTAAAATGAAATTTAGATCACAATAATTTTTCTTGATATATTTTTGTGTACAAAACATTGTTCGTAATTTTTCGACACGAGGAATAATATACAAATTAAAATATTATATATAAAATTAATACAAAATGATATGTCAAATTAATAATCATTCAGTTTAAACTAAAAGAAAGATAAAATTTTATCTTAATGGACTTTTTTATATGACAATTTTGTTTGCAAATCATTTTCTTTGAGTACGGATTTTGTTAGGGTGACTACTTTCTTTTTTTTTTATCAGCAAAGAAAAATTTCAATAACGGCATGAAATTAAAAGTACAGGAAGATGAGATGCATCGAGAGAGATTCAGAAGTATAAAAATACCCCTACTACTGCTACTCGCATCCATACAACCAACCCCTAAGCCTCACGATTTTTTTTTAAAAAAGTTAAGAAGAACTTAACTAGAAAATTACAAAACACATGAATCCCCACATAATAACCCACAAAGACACCCAAAACAAACTAAAAATAGAAACTAAACAACACCCAAGTCACACTGCTGCTCCAACTCCCCAAGCCTCACACCTGCACCTGATTACACCCCACAAGACCGGCTCCGCTCCTCTTTTCTTTCTTTCTTTTTTTGATTTTTGAACACGCCAAGACACACTGAAGACACCCCAAGTCACACTGCCGCTCCAACTCCCCAAACCCGCTCCTCTGCTACCCCCTATGCACACGCCACCTCTGTTGCAGCCAGCCTACTCCACCTACACCTCTGCTGCCCCCACCACGCCATGCCGAGAAAAAACTCTCCGGCCGAGTGAACTCCAAGCCAACACCGGACAGCAGCACCTAGAACCCCTGCTGAAACCAACACCGGCCGAGTGAAACTCCAAGCCTCCACCTACGCCTCTACTTCTTCTTACACACCCCCAAATTCTTCTTTCGAACACCCGTTGCTGCTCCAAGATCCACTGCAGATCCAAGACCCAAGTTCTTCTTCATACTCACCAAGACCCAAGTTCACACCCTCCACCTACGCCTCCAAGACCCACTGCAGAACCAAGATCCAAGTACTACTTTCACACATCCACTGCCTCTCCCCTGCTGCAATGATCTTCTACTTTCGCACACCCAAGTTCTTCAACTATCTGTCACCCACTGCTGATCCAAAACCCAACCAAAAACCTACCAACCGCTGTGATATCACCATTCCTTTGGAAAAAGTTCACCCCTCAAACTCTCACCCGAAAAGAGCGCACGAATGAAAACCAAACAGATCTCAAGCATTACTCCAAAAATCAACCAAGAACACCCTCAAGCTCCAACTCGCACAAGAGCGCTCGAGTGAAGATCTTGGACGTCAAAAAAATAAACAACTGCAGACCACACCTCCAGCTACACAAAATACACCTAGGTGGGAAGATCATGGGGGAAAACACGTTTATTAGAGAAAAAACGAACAAAACAAACGGATAAAGCTAAGGCCAGCCGACCGCCATAGCCAAAGGCGGCGGCCAGCCGGCCCAAAGGAAGCCCGGGGAGGAGGTTTTTAGAGTTGTTAGGGTGACTACTTAACATTCAAATTCATGACATTTATAATGAGAGTAGTTAAATATAAATTAATAAATCTTACAAATTTCTATTCTTATTGAAGTGTCTTATTTTAAATTGTAAATTCAAAAATTCTATTATTTTATGTCACATCAATTAATAAAAAAAATTAAAAGATTTGTTAATTTGTATATTTTTTTTATGTTAGTGTTTTACCTAAAGGATTTGGATTCTCTCAAATTGACTCTCCAAAATGAGCCCAATAAGTTCATACTATTCTCTCAAGTTGAATGGCTAACTTGAGAGCAGTCGGGTTTAGTGGCACTACAAAACATTAAGGTTTTAGAGACTAAAATTTAGGAACAAAATTATTTTTTAGGGACCAAATAATTTTGTTACGAAAAGTGTCATTCTTATATTTTTAGTAACAAAAATTGGATATTAGGGACGAATTATTATCTTTTTGGGACCAAATTTTTTGTCACAACAAATAAACTATTTTGAGACTAAATTATTTTATCCCTAAAAATCTATTTATTAGTGACATTTTCAAAATTTTGTTGCTAAAAGCCTTATTTTTTACTTTTCAGGACGACCTTTTAGCAATTATCCTCATGACAATGGAAATGAGTCCCTAACTATTTTTTGTAACAACATTTTCAGTTTTAGAGACCAAAACATTTTGTCTCTAAAACTCTTATATGTTATAGTGTGGGTTTGATTTGAGACTGCTCTTGGTGATTCAAACTATTCATTTTTTAGGACTCGTTAAATAGAATATTTATGCAAAAAATAATGATGATTGAATATCAGTAGATATATGTTTGAATTACATTTGTCTTACAGAAATGAGCAACAAATATAATTTCAATAATAACCATTTATTTTTTGTAATATAAATGTAATTCAAACGTATATTTACCGTATTTGATGAACTTAATTTTCTTTTATGAATTTATTCAATGAATCTTTAAAAAATAAATGGTTCGAATTAGCAAAATTAGCCCTAAAATGAGTTTACCAAACCTAAACTATTCTCTCAAGTTGGATGGCCAACTTCAAAAAACCCAAACCCAATCCTAAAAACATGAATATGGGAAAATGTATGTTACACACCCACACAAAGTAAGGGTGTAAATTTAGCAGACCGACCTGTGACTCAGCCTGGCCCAACTAGGCTTGGGCCCGAGCCGAACCCAAGACCCTAAGCTTGGGAAGTCTGTTTCGAAGGCCCACACTGTCTGGTCTGGTCCGTGAGCCCACCCCATTGACCCACTCAAAGTTCGGCCTGCCCAAGGCTTAGTTTCATTTTTTGTAGAAAAATAAAATTTTGGTGGAAAAAAATAGGGAAAAAAAATGGTCAAGCCAAGCCCGGTCCACCAGCCAGCTCGGGCGAGGCCCAAATACCCTCGGGCTTGGGCCTAATTTTTTGGCCTATTGGCCAACCCAACCAGGCCCGAATTTTAGTGAAAGCCCACGCGGCCCGATGATGGGCTAGGTTGGGCCGAATCAAAGGGTATGTACTATATACACCTATAATATATTTTTATGGTATATGTTATCTATTTTTTGATAAATGTAATGTAATTTTTTAGTAAAGTTACAACAATTTGTTGTTTATAAATAAAATTACGAATTTTGTAGTAATATTACGTATTTTTATGGTGATGCTACACATTTTTTTTATTCAAGCATGTTCTAACAAAAAAAGTATGCAACATTACTACAAAAATGCATAGCATTACTAGAAAATGTGTAATTTATTTTTAAACAACAAATTGTCATAACTCTACTAGAAAAACACGTAATATTTATCACAAAAATAAATAATATATACCATAAAAATATATAATAAAATTACATATATACACATCTTTTGAAAAGTGTGTATTATAACATTACTCATCACAATTAATAACTTGTGTGAAAGTGTCACAGGGCAACATCATGTGGCTCTCTATCTATATCAAATAATTTTTCATTAATTAGGCATAAAAATTCATGCAAAATTCGAAGTGATCATATGTGCAGCTACCAACTGTTTTATTTATTTAGGGGTTGTTTGTCAAGTTATTAAAAAATATATATTTATTGTCTTTTTATTCTATTTTTCTTTTAATTCTATTTGGGTTATATTATCTTTTATTTGGCCATATCACCTTATATTTAGGTCATATTATATCTCTATCACATTGCACATCTTTTCGTTAAAAAAAAAATTATTAAAATAATCTATTCCCAAACAATTCCTAGTTTAACTAGCAATTGTACACGTTATTTTTATCTTGTGTAATAATGCTTTTTAAATAAGAAATTGATGAAATTGATATCAAGTTAATGATATGAATAATTTTTGAATGGGATAAATTCATAATATATAAGAATTTCAATGAAAAAAATATCTATTAAAAAAAATTAGAATGAGATATGACATACGGTAACATGTCAAACATCTTTGTGGCAGTAATACATCAAGTTAATTATTTATTATTAAAAGCATCTCTAGCATTGTGTCAAATTTTTCATCAAATTTAAGTAAAAATTTTATAAAAAGTATAATCTGACATGGTGCAGTACAATGTTAAATTTAAAATTTTCGTCAAATGGCCGATTGTCCGAAAAGACGTCCGGACATGGGCAAAAATTGAGTTTAGATAAAGAAA
The DNA here is from genome assembly GCA_025200525.1 of Camellia lanceoleosa. Taxonomy (NCBI): domain Eukaryota; kingdom Viridiplantae; phylum Streptophyta; class Magnoliopsida; order Ericales; family Theaceae; genus Camellia; species Camellia lanceoleosa. Next base: position 55,710,195 of record CM045760.1, read on the forward strand.
ATTCGGTTGTCCAAGAGGATGTCTGGTCTAACGGTCACCTACAAATTTGATGAACAACAACGCTCGCTTCATTTGATGAAATGTTTGATTCTCCCTCTATCTGATATCAGTTTAATGACAACGTCGGAACTGACATTTCTTTCTTTTTTATCAAATTTGAATTTGATGAAACATCAGATATAACGTTGGAGATGGTCTAAGTTATTGGTTATAATGTAAAAGTCTATGCACCAAGTCCTATATCAGATCAAATAGATAGTCCGATATGGAATGCGACATCCTCAGGGGTGTTCTCTATCTACTATGTTTGTAAAGGTATGTTGGCTTCAGCAGGCCCTATGTTAAGGTCTACTAAATTAGTGTGGATTTATTACATGCCACCAAAAGTCCAATTCTTTACTTGGCTAGCTTGGCGAAATAGAATTAGGACTTCAGTTTTCTTACAAAGAATTTGTGTCCTTCACAGTTCTGCTTCAACACTGTGTGTTTTTTATAATGCTGAGTTGGAAACTGTTAATCTTGTGTTGGTTTCTTGCCCATTTGCTTGGAAGGTGTGGTCTGCAATGCGTTATTGGTGGGATGTTGTAGGGGCTTTACCTGAATCTGTTGAAGGAATTCTATTATAGTGGGAAGGACAATGTTTTAGGAGTCAAGAAAGGAAGATTTGGAGAGAAGTGCCTTTGGTTGTGGTGTGGTCTCTCTGGAAACACAAGAATGCTATAGTGTTTAATGCCTCTATTCCAAACTTGGCGGAGCTGTGCGAAGTGATAAAGGTGAGAATTGCATTATGGTTGAAACCAAGGTATTCTAAGCATCACTTTTTAGTGCAGGATTTTCTAGTAAATCTTAGGCAAGTGAGATGTTGCATTAGAGGGAGGGGTGTGTAACTCTCTTAGTCTGGTTCTGTCATGTTGCTGTGTTTGTTTCCTTCTCTTTCCTTTTGGTTGGAATCTCTCCAACTTTGGGGTGGTGCTAGCAAATGATTGGGCTCTTTAGCTGGTGCCAACCTAGTCGGAAGTGGCTATGAAAGCTATGATGCTTTTTGCACCATTGGTCTTTGTTGATGTTTTCCTCTGTATCTGTTTTGTTTGTTGATCATCAATAAAGCTTGTTTTGGCTGTTTCAAAACAAAAAAAAAATGTAAAAGTTTATTGTTAGATTTATTTATGTGGATGTGTTGCTTTTGAATAATCAAAATCACATAAAAATTTCAAATGGTGTGTTGTTGTTGTTGTTGTTGTTTTTTTTTTTTTTTTTTTTTTTTTTAAGGAAAATCACATTAAAATTTCAATAAAAATCATTGAACATAGTTTGATTTTGTAAATAGAGTTTGTTTTTATAAAAATCATACTTGGATTATGGAATTAAACGTAATACAGAGGAAACAATATTGTTGGATGGTGTTGTAGTCGAGCTTTCTATCCTTTGTATTTGATACAGTTAAAGAATTTTTTTTTTTTTGGGGGGGGAGGGGGGGTCAATTAGTAGAAGGGTAATTATAAATATCAAAAACATTACAAAACTTGAATCTTATATGATTAAGTTTGTTATAAATGAAAGGGTAAATTATAAATACACCCTCTGAGGTTTGCTTAAAATATAAATTATCCCCTATAGTTTGGAAAATTACAAATACGTCTTTGTCAGAATTTTTATTTAACAGAATTAATGGAAAAAGTGAAATTTCTAACTGTTCACATATATAATAATAAAATTATCTGAATTATTAATTGAAATAAAATTTTAACATTATTAAAAATTGTTAATTAACTTGATGATTTATTAATAAAAAGACCTATTTGTTATGAAATTAAAAATCTTAGAGGGCATAATGTAATTTTTAAAACTATAGGAGTAATTTGTAATTTAAATAAATCTTAAGGGATGTATGAAAATTTGACACCTAACATATTGTAAGTCAAACTGGGAGAGACTTGTTAGGTCATTGAATTTTTTAATTTGAAAACTATTTGGCAATTACTAAAATATAAGTGTTAAATTTAATCAAGCAATTTGATAAATGTATATATAAAAGTCAGATTTTAAAACTTATTAACTTTTTTAATTATTTTATATTATTTATTTTTGTGGCATTGATTTGGTAGCGATGTGGTAATGGTGGAATGGTGGTGGTGGTCGTGTAATGGAGTGTGGTGAAAGTGAAAGTGGTTATGTGGTAGCAATGATTGCAATAGTGGTAGTGTGGCGATTGTGGTGGTTTGTGTCATATGATAGAGTTGGTGGTTGTAGTAGTGGAGTTGTGATAACCATGTTCCATATTATGCTAATTGGTCCTTATTATGAATGTGATTATGTGTTTGATATGATTTTGTGTACCATTTATGTGAAAATATGTGGTTTTGAATTTCTATATGTTCACTGTAGGAATATCTGTTTGATTATCTGCTTTAGAATTTAAATTGAAGGCCTTATCGGCCACAGAACTCGAAATTGACTGCGCCATTGTGATTGGCGTAATTTTTAAAGCCTACGGTGAAATTTAATTGAAAATTGATTCGAATCAGATTAAATTGATTAAATTAATGAATTAGTGCCCAATTATTTAATCTTGGGATAATGTATTTGAGAGGGAGCTTTATAAGGGCCATTATATGTTCAATCCTCCCCTTTTGTTCAATATTTGGTTGATTTCAACTCTAAGAAAAGAGAGAGGGTCGGCTAGAGAGAGAGGGAGGGAAGCAATTAGAGATTTGAGCAAGGAACTTGAATAACTTGGAGATTCAACTAGAAATTGTGAAGAATTGAACCTCTAGATAAGTAAATTCATGGATTTTAACTTGTAATTTTGTGAATTCAAGGTTGAATAATGATCAAGAGCATGAATTAAATTGATTATGATAAAATTGAGTTGGTTTTGTTGAATTGGAAGTCAATAGATGCATGCATGTAGGAAATTGCTATGAATTTCCATGTTTGAGCATGAAGTGTGTAATCCATGTTGAATTTTGGTTGAAGTCCTTGTATTTGATCATCTCTTCACCAATTAAGTTGAGAATAATGGGTATCTCCCACATGCAAGTGCAAATCAAGTAGGTGTGAGTTTTGAATGTTTGAATTTAGTGTGTTGGTGACGAGTTTGAGTCAATTTGAGGCATGCATGTAATTGATTCATGAAATTGAGTTTCAAAATGTTGTAATTTGGTGTTTGTACCGTGTTAGTACATGTGTATGTGAAGTTTGAGCTATAATGTGCAAGAAATGTTGATTTGAATGTTGAATTTGAGCTCAAGAACAATTCTGGATTTTCCAGAATTTATGATGTCCGCTCAAGCGTAGGAAGCGCCGCTCGAGCGGAAAATTTGGGCTCCCAGTATTTTTGCATACATGGATGTCCGCTCGAGCGGGAAAGTTCATGCTCGAGCGGGGAGCCATGTAGTGAGGCCTTCTGCTCGAGCGCCCAACTTCACACTCGAGCGTAAATTTGATGTAACCAATACTTTTGCAGACCTCATGGGTCCGCTCGAGCGGGGACCCCTGTTCCTGAAATTTTGTAAGGACATTCTGTGTTTCGTTTTCCGTTCTCTTTCACTTCTAAGCACTCTTAGGCATGCATTGAGCATTGTAAATGAGTTAAGAAGATAAGAATAAAGCCTAAAGATGATTATGTGAATTAAGAACGGATTGAATCGTTTGTGACCTATATGTGTTATGTGATGTGTAGGGTCAAGCTCCAGGGCAAATCAACCCGCTAATCACTATGAGTAATATCTTAATAAAGATATCTGAACGTGCTATTTGTCCAGCTGCTTATCTTCCTATAAGCTTGTTAAATTGAATTGTGGACAAATGTTTGCTATGCTGAAAGTTTGAATGGGCCGAAGGCCAGTTTGACATGAAAGTTTGAATGGGTCGAAGGCCAGTTTGACATGAAGGTTTGAATGGGCCGAAGGCCAATTTGACATAGAAGTTTGAATGGGCCAAAGGCCAGTCTGACATAAATGAATGAATGAGCCAAAGGCCAGTCTGACATGAATGAATGGATGGGCCGAAGGCCAGCCTGACACGAGTAAATGAATGGGCCGAAGGCCAGCCTGACACAAATGAAAGAATGGTTGGGCCAAAGGCCAGTTTGATACGAACGAAAGATAAATGGGCCAAAGGCCAGTTTGACATGAATGAATTGGACCCAAGGCCGTCTGATGTATATTGTTCCATTGTATCTTCTCTATTTGATATTATTCACTGGGCTTTCGCTCACACTCATTCATGTGTTTGTAGGTGAGCCAAGAGAGGTCCAGACCCAGCCTCAGTGAAGTCTGTGTGGAGCAACCAAGGTTTTGGAGAGTCAGCCCTTACGTCTCACGTACAAGACACGTCTTCGCCCTTTTACTATCTTGTGTTATTTTGTCAGTTTGGCGAGGAATTTGGTTTTCGTTTGTATATAGTTTTGATTGGCTAACCTAGACTTGAATGATCCTGTCTGTACAGAACTGTATGTTATTGTATTTTCTGATGTGAGTTATTAACATGTAGATGTATGGTTTGTTATGATGTGCCATGTAAGTACAGCTCTAAGGACAAAGTTTTAATGTTGCTTCTGTTTGGCCCCTTTACTCTGATGACTTTTGTCTTATTCGATTTGAGGCCGTAAGTAATCTCGTGATTACTGGCCGGTTATGGCCTTAACCCATGGGGGCGGGTTTGGGTCGTGACAGGAGTGATGGTGACGATAGTGGTTTTATGATTGTAATAGAAATGGTAATAATTGTGGTAATGAAGTAATGACGGTGGTGGTGGTGGTGGTGGTGGTGGTGGTGGTGGTGGTGGTGATAACAATGACAACATGATTGTAGAGGTGGAGATAAAGGAGCAACGATGGTCGTTACAGTGGTGGCGACAATATTGTGGTAATTTATTTTCATTTGTTACATTTAGGTTGATGTTGGAATGGATTACCAAACATCAAACACCATCTGTAAAAGCTGTGGTTTTTGTACACCACTCAAATTTCTACATTTCTAGAATTTAGATGAGCACTAAATGTCCATTTTTTTCTTCTGTTAGTGGTTTCTTTTTCTTTTCAATTTTTTCTATCATCATATTGATTGCAAACGGTTTCGGAGACTTCCCTGCCTTTTTTTATTTTTCAATAATTTTTCTATAAAATCATTAGGTTGTTTTTGTTCGTTTTGATTTCAGAATAGAAACTGAGTTAACGGTTTTTCTTCATTTTTTACTATAAAGCCGCTGGCCTGTTCTTTTTTTTTTTGCTTCTACGATCAAGAGTTGCGTATTCATCAGTGTCAAATTATTTTTTTTTCTTTTCAATTGGCAAAACAATGGCAAGTAGAGCTTTGTATCTGAAATCGCTTTTGATGTTTTTATTTGATTTTCAAGTAGCGCTACGAATCAAGTGGTGCATTTTGTCAATGGTAACTGTTGGGTTTGTTCAAGAGGACAACGTGGCTGCATATTGGGGTTATAAGTGGAGGGTATTATGGGAATAAAAAAAAGTAGAAAACAATCTATCATTTTCAGCTTTTTAAATAGTAGTAGATAAATGATATTTCACTCTATATGTGTTACTTTTTATAAATTAAGACAAACACAGTTGTCACGCATCAAATTTGGGACGAGTTTGTAGTAATTTGCTCCCACCTCGTGTCATATGGGGTGGGACAAATTTGGGATTGGCAGTGACAAGATGGGTGTTGAGCGGAAAACTAGTTAATTTTATAAGTTGAAAAATAAAAATACTAATAAAAATTAGGGGAAATTATTGGAAAATCCCATTTGGGAGAGTTTTAGGCCAATAAGTCCTCCTTCTAGAATAATAGACATGGGAGTCCTATTTTTTTGAAATTGTGTTGCGCATGACGTTTGTACCCTTTTATGTTTGGTATTTGAATACGTTTTTGGTAGGGTTTGATATTTATCCCTTGGATTACGTTGGTGTGTGGACGTTATGGAAGAGCATATAGTGCCAGATTTGTAGGGATTGTAAGGTTCATTAGAATTTTTTCTTGAGGGGGAGGCAAGGTGTTCTAAGTGTGGTTGAGTTTTATATTCGCTCGTGGTTGTGTTCTAGAGTCCGTGGTGCAGCATTTTCCGAGTTCATCGACGGTAATGTATTTTCTTATTTTTTTCAATTGTGCAAATCGATTCGTTGGATACGCTCCGGCGAAAACTTTTGTAACGTTATACGTTTAATGCATACTACATGAACATGATTTGCATGTTTAATTTATTTTTTTCCTTGTTTCCGTGTAGGAATGGGTGACTGTATAATGTTGTTGTATTTGTATGATAACAAGAACGTTGCTATTGTAGTGTGTGCTGATTTAACGTTTAGCAGATTTACCACTCATGTGTGCGAACGTTTCGATGGACTGATGCCTACTTCAGTTTCCCTGTCATTCAAGATCCCAGGTTACAATAATTTCAAAATGGAGAGCGAGGCAGACTTCCAAAACATGTTATGTCTTGCCAGGTCTTTTCGGCTAAATCACATTGATGTCGATATAATAGTTTGTGGTGTATCTTGGGGTGTCAAACGTGGATGTAGTTTAACACATGGGCACGATGACACAGGTGGGGAAGGTGGGGAAATGGTCACAAATATTGATGAGGAGGCTGATTTTCTACCAAATTTTTGCCAACACGCTGGAAAGGTATTATTGTCGGCGGATTGGGCGGGTGGCATAACTCATATCGGGCAATGTTTCGAGTGTGGGCCAGCTGAATTTCGCAAGGTACTCAGCAAATACACCATCGAATGTGGGTTTTAATTTAGGTTCCGAAAGAATGACTCGGTTCGTATTACGGTGGAATGCATGTTTAGCGACTCAATGGGGTGTTTGTGGTCCATCCATGCGAGGGTGTTGAATGCGAATGGATTTTTTATCTGAAGAAGTGGTGTTGCGACCACACGTGTGGGGTCACTATGCGCACTAACAGAAACCCGAGGATGGGATCCAAGCTTGTTGCAGATGTTATTGCGGAACGTGTGCATGACAAACCATTAACTCGCCCTACCGATGTCAAATATGATTTCAAAAAAGCATACAGGTTGCAAATTAGTTACCATGTAGCTTGGTTGGGTGTTGAAAAGGCCAAAGGAGAACTTTATGGCGATCATTCCGTGTCATTTGACCAGTTGCGTTGGTACAGCGATGCCGTTATGGAATATAACCCCGAAAGTTATATTAATCTTGACTTCGATGAACACAACACACGTCGTTTTAATAGGCTGTTCATATCATTCAAAGCATGCATGGATGGGTTTAACCACTGTCGTCCGTTATTGTTTCTCGATGGTACTTTTCTAAAAGGTATATTTAAAGGCAAGCTGCTTGCGGCTACCAGAAAAGATGGCAACCAAGGTAATGTTCTTCATACTTGTTTTGCATGACATGGTTATGGTGGGTTCCCAAAAGCTGTGTTTGATTATACACAGCTGCGTTTGTTTTGCATGACATGGTAATGCCGTTATAGGCTGTTCCTAAAAGCTGTGTTATGGTGGGTTCATACTTTGTGGTTATGGAGTGTTACACACTGGTTGGTGTTATGTTTCAATTTTTTAATACTTATTCATACCACAATGCGGTTGCGTTTTGTTTTTACTTTCCGTCCTTAACAAACATTGGTGTTAGTTTGTTTTAAAATTTATGTGAAAATTGCAATGTGGTTGGCCGATTTCACGTGTGGTGTTTTGATGTTGGTTTACCTACCCTTTCCACTAGTTTTTAACGTTCACTTTTAATTACCCACATTGCAAAACCTATGTGCTTGTCCTATTTCATTTTTATGTGCAACACAAATTTGGCTAATTCGGGAAGTGTTATTTTTTCTTTTTAATTTTCTATCGTTATCAATAATATGTGTTAGTTCGTTTTTAATTTTGTTTGAAAATTAAATTTGGTTACTTTGATTCATGGTTAGTGTTATGGTTTTTTTGTTGGATTTCCTACTCCGCAAGGATATTATGGTGTTGTTTAATTTCTGTTGTTACCAATCATATTAGTTAGTTCATTTTCAAATTAACGTGAAGAAAAAAAAAATTATGTTTGCTGTTGGAATACATTCTTCATGAATTTGTAATACATTATGTGTTTATTGCAAATTTGACTTCTGCTATATCACCAGAATTGGAATAATCCCACATGTTGACATGCACGAACGCGATGTTCGATTTTCATATTTACCTTCTTCGTTACTAACCATGTTTACAAGTTCGGGCACACTGGGAATGTTATTCAAACGCACACGGACCATGCAGGACCATGCAGCATGGAGGCATGACACCCACTACGGGCACATCTAACTTCATTGACAAACACAATTACATAAACACATATCACATGCCCCAACACATGCATTGCCACCTTCATTCACGAATGCCACCAACAAACATTCAATCACAGCCACGCCAGGACACCCCACAATACTACTAGAACCCAAATTTTAATAACGTAACGCACCTCACTTCGCAACACCCCACAGAATGAACTTACATAGCGACAAAAAAGTCAACACGCATATGGTGTAAACCACAACACCCCCACACGACACCATGGCATGTGTGTACACGCACACCCATCTAACTACCACATTCCTTTGTTCACGCATATATCAAAACGACAACACACACACAATAACAAATAAATATGAACAAAGAAACGTCCACGCGCATTAACATAATAACACCAAGATCACCACATTCCCACACCACCAACACACATGCCACTTCAAACCCCTGCTCCCAAAATACACAAACTTTCTCCTCTCAACAAATTCCACCAACCCAGGGCGACAATCCATACACACATTGCCCTCCATGTTACCACAGCCCACACCCCATACACCTACAGTACAACCACCAACCAAAAAGAAACCAATACCCAATACCTAATACCCACTGCAGGGATTTAGTACAAAAGTATCCTTACACATGGTTAACAAGTCACATGCATTTGTGGGTTTGCCACATTCATGTCCAGCATCGAGTAACAATCAATAAAACTGCACGTTCAAGCTTATTGTAAGAGAAACATAACCAAATAAGCATAAGCATTATCATAAAAAAATTGCATTTTGTCGACAGCAAATTGACCATATAACCCGGACACATCAAACCGGTAACTCCCAAAAAAATCACTAGTTCAATTTCAATATGAAGCAAATGTATCATCACAGCTTGTCTTACTAAATTGAAGGACAATTACCATGTCCATACAAAACAAAAAAGTTCCAACACAAAAAAAAAAAGCATAACAGTTCAACGCCAGTTACATTATTTGCCTCCCATGACTTCCAGCCCTTTCTGTGGGTCATTCACAAAAGCTTCCACCATAGTTGCACATGCACTGATGCAAGTAGTATCTTCCATTGCCTTATGGATCCCGACATTGTGTACATATTGTCGCATTATGTAACAAACGATGATTGCACAGTCAGGTCTGCCATGGATAGACATAACACACAATAAAAAACAAGGTATCAACTATAGCATCCAATGTAATAGAGAAAAAAATTTGAAAACTCAGATTACTTACACATCTGCTCGCTGTTGTGGACAATTAATAACTGCTTCTAGCACCATGTTTCTGTCTTCCGTACAAACAATCGCATTGTCCCCGGCTGCCAGGCATGTTCGCCGAATGTAATCCAGCACATTTCGTTTCTGTTACATTAACCAAGAATCAAGTCTCACACAACGCCTCCCCGTTGACATATGCAGACATGACTTTACAGTAAATTTACAAAATTAGGCTATTACTGTAACAGTTTTGGGATAAACATACCAAAATCGATGCTACATTGTAATGTCTGTCTTCCGAATCAGTGCGTGACATAAGCGGGTTGTAATGTTTCCACGACCCATCTTCCGTATCGTACACCACTAACTTCCAGTGTCCTTTGTGGCATATAGGGAAATGTAAGTATCTACAACCAACGCATGCGCGGAAGTTGGCCTCCAAGTATCGATCCCTTGACGTATCACTCATGTTCACCACCATATCCTGCGTTCCATGACATGCCCACAACTTCAAACAACAACAACATACCCTAATACTAGAATTACAACTCACGTGTCAAAAAAAACACATACTAGACATATGCCACTGAAAAAGTTGGACTTCTCCGGGGAAACCATTCCTGCTGCAAGCACATCCTATTTGCTCACCAAAAGCTCTGCGCACGCGCCGACCACCTGTTACCAACCAGCTACACATTCAGCCCAAATATTCACTACCATGACACTATATTCACTACCTTTACATTACAACATTAAGAGATGTGACACAACAAGCGTTTGAAATAAGATCCCACAGTGTACATATATAACGTATGCACAGCGAATTCATGTAAGTGTTTGACACTTACATTTCCCCTAGTTACAGAATGGCAGAATAAATTTTTAATGTCGAAAAAGTAAACAAACACATCTTTTTTGCCACCGGTCCATATGACAGCACTGGAAAAATAAACACACATATTAGAGAGAGATAAACACAGAGCAACATAATAAAAAACACAGAAAATAGTAAATCACGACTTACTCGTCTCCATCCCGCTCGTATGCTGTGCTAATTTTACATTTCACATCGTCTTTCACTAACTTCCACACTGCAAACCGGTTATTCAGTCCATACCCCGACCTCTTCTTGTCATGCTCATCAACCTTGTTAACAACTTCAACTTCCTCACATAAATCAATATTAAAGTTAATACCACCCTCGCTAACTGCACGCTACCTCACTTCCATCCACCCGACGAAGGCGCCCCCGAAGCATAGGATACTCAAATTCCGGCAACTTCCTTTCTCGCCTCACATTCTCTTTGATTTTCTTGACAAATGAGTTTTGTAAAGCAAATCCTACCGGGGCCTCAGCCTTTTTTCCCACTACCATTTGCAAATCCTTTTGGTTCCCACCATCAGGAGCAAACGTTTCTGCCTTCAACATTTTCTCACTTGCCGATGCTATGTCCGTCTGACTTCCAGTCCCAACACTGTCCCGACCCACAGCCATCTATGTAACATCATGGATCAACTCCTCTGCTTTTTTCTCATCCACAAAGGCAAATGAGTCTCGTCCTTAGTGTCACGCCTACGTGCACCTTCTCCAGTGAGATTTGCATCCGAAGACATGAGTTTATCTTCAAGGCCGGTTATGGTGCTTCTCAGATCACTAATAACACCTGCCATGCATGTTATTTCATCATCTTTCACCTTCAAACAACTGTTGAACCCAACAAACATATTCGAGGCTTGCTGCTCAAGTGCACTCGTTAGTTTTGAAACCTGCTCCTCCAACTTCGCAATAACAAAATCCTTACTTTTGTTCTCCGACTGTAGAACAAAAATTGTTCGGTGTGCATCCTCAAGGGTGGCTGGAACCGATGGCCCATCAGTATTTGTCATAAAACTGACTCTACCCTCTCCCGTTTCAGTTACCCTTTTCAATCTACCCATTGGCAGTTCATCTGCCAACTTTGCCTTTACCTGCATTCCAGTTTGGTCTCCCCCAGCAATCATATTCATAACGAATTTCTTTGCGTCTATTGTATTATCATCTCTGTGTACGTCATCAATCATGTCAAACCTATCCACAAAGTCATCATCACTACCGTCCACCACGTTATTCCCACTCAACAATTGGTCCCTTTCGTACTTTGACACTTGAAGTCTACCCGGTAGCACCTGCTCATACATTCTACAACCATATAATTACACACAAACGCATATACGATTCATAAAACCACGCAAACTGTCACCATACATAAGGCGCAAAAGTGGCAGATTACCTCAAACTTGTCAACATCATCTAGTGTCACACTCCGCAACCTCACCAATAACGTCCCAACATTCCACTTCAAAAATCTGGGAAACACTCCGGGCCTTTCAGCCACCACCAACGTCGTATGTTCACATAGGAAATACTACATCAGAAAAACAAAAAAACAAATATGACCATGCATTCCATAACACATTACACCCACATAAAAAACCAAACCCAAATATGACTGGACGTTGCACTTACCAACAGTACGACGACGCATCCAGTAACTTTTCCAGGTGTACGATGGAACTCTTTCACTGATCCTAGCAGCGCACTCCGTATCGCACCCGTCCAATCATACAATTTCATTGTCTCCAATTTATCTATAATAAGAATTAATGTCCAGCTCACAGATTCGCCCGATGTCGAGAAGAACACTTTCACGCAGACATACAACGTTATCAACTTAACAACATCCTCAATGTCTCTCGCAAACGTGCCTCTTACTACGTCACAGAAAAGGGTCTTCACAAGCTTCGAACTGATACGGCTTTCTGACCCAAATATTCGCTGGATGAAGTTAGATGGTGGCCGAGGCCCGGGAGTCATCGGTAATGGCTGACCACCACATTGCAAGCCAAATATCAGTCTAATGTCGCTGTCCCTCAGTGTCAGCTTGCCATTTCCAACATGAAAACAACCATTATCTGGCACGTACGTCTGTATCAGTTTAAACACTAACTCATCACATTTTCTAAAGTCGTGCGGTTTTAGATCATTCTCTAAAACAGACTGGGGTCCTTCGTAGCAGGACACGATGGGCCTCTGTCAATCCTGACGTGGATACAATTTTAACGATCCCTGCGATGTTGGACCTATAATTTAATCGCATTTTCCGAAGTTCCACGGCTGCAGGCACACTTCTGATTGGTTTCACTTGCTTGAACAATATGCGCCCTTGAATCCTTGGACCAATCTTCTTTGACGGTGACCCAGGAACAACATAGAGGCAGGTTCTGTCTCTTGAACATGTACAAGGGCTCGATGTGACCACACATGCTGCATTACAAAACCAAACAAAAAACAATTCATATTTCAGTCCACATTACACATTCTGAAGGCACATCTAACTTCATTGACAAACACACTAACATAAACACATATCACACACCCCAACACATATATTGCCACCTTCATTCACGAATGCCACCAACAAACATTCAATCATAGCCATGCCATGACACCCACAATACTACTACAACCCAAATATAAAAAAACGTAACGCACCTCACTTCGCAACACCCCTACAGAATGAAATTACATAATGACAACAAAGTCAACACGCATATGGTGCAAACCGCAACACCCCCACACGACACCATGTCGTGTGTGTACACCCACACCCACCAACCTACCACATTCCGTTGTTCACGCATACATCAAAACAACAACAAACACACAATAACAAATAAATATGAACAAAGAAACGTCCACGCGCATTAACATAACAACACCAAGATCACCACACCCCCACACCACCACCACATATGCCACTTCAAACCCCTGCTCCCAAAATACACAAACTTTCTCCTCTCAACAAATTCCACCAACCCACGGTGACAATCCATACACACACTACCCTCCATGTTACCACATCCCATACCCCATACACCTACAGTACAACCACCAACCCAAAAAAACAATACCGAAAACACTAGTACCACAAGCAAAATTCTTTTAATATTAAACAACACATCATCATTTCTAACACCCCATCACTACCAACACTTACACATCAGACACTATACCTGTAAAACATTGCATGACAACACATTCAAAACTAACACTATACACAAAATCGAAATGACAGATGTGAACACTTACTGTAGCGCGAAGTCATCATTGGATTTGAAATGCCAAATCTGGAATGCAATACCACACACACATATCAATGTTGCCCACTACACCAAACCCTCGCTACTGAACTACGACGTTATGTTTAACGCTACAGACTGGATTAGAATTAGGGGTTATTTGGTTATTGTACACTTCCACGCTTTGATTGCATATCTACATCGCCAAATCTGAGATCCAATCACGGTAATTGCGAGATTTACAACAAATCACAACCCCCTTCCTTCTATTCCGCCACAGATTTCGTGATGCAAACGATCGTATACCGTTACAATACTGATCACATCCACAGCAACTACTACGTGTGATTGATGAATTTCCCCAAACATGGATTCTTGCAATGATGGACCAGGCCCTCACAAATTACCTTGCAAAACCCTAATTACTAGAAGCACTCGCAGTTCTTCAGTTTTTCAAACGCCAACAGCTGCAAATGTGGAGAGGGAGAACTAAACAAATGTCTGTGTTATGGATAAATGTGGGCCATATTCTAAATGTGGGTCAGCCCAAATCACAAAAACACTATAGTGCATTTTTTCATAACGTTACATCTACCCCAATTAATGAACCATTATTTCCCAAAACAAAAAACCCATTTCGTAAGGATAAAAATGTAAAACAAAACATAATAGGACCTCTGTGTGTTCAAATTAAAATATGGGACTAATCAGTTTTCTAATTCCACATTATGGGATTTATGGATCAGTTACCCTAAAAATTATAGATAATATAGTATATTACGGATAATTATTTATATTTAATAAAAATTAAAAGATATAAGATAAAAAAATAAATGAGTAAACAATAATATTAAGTATAATATTTTAGTGTTTTAATTTTAAAATAGTGAAAAATATATAAATAATAAATAATATACACATATAAATATATTTAATAAATATAATCGAGTGGGTAGAGCGGACGAATAGAGTGGACAGGAAAAGGAAAACTTGTGCCGCCCTACTTCTTCAACAGAACAGGGAAAATTCGAGTGGGGCGAGATGGGGGATGCAGAGACGGAACTGAATGGAAGAAAATAACCATCATATATGATGGAATATGTCAACTTCTAAAAATAAATGACAATGAAAATTATTTACAAACGTATTTTTTTTATTATATATGTTGGATAAATGATACTTTTGAAATGCAATTAATATTTTAATATGACCCTTCCCTAATTTGCCATTAAAAATTTTGATAGAAAGTATTTATGGTAAATTATACCACTGGTATCTTTTGCTTAAATGAAATTTCACTTTGATATTCATAGTTTAATTTGAACAATTTAAACTTTACATTTTCAATTTTGTTGAAATGTGTTAAACAGAAAAAGATCACGTGCAAAATTAAAGAAATCAAAATGGAAGGTGAAAGAAATTATAAGGACTACAAGTGTAATTTATTTAGTACACCGGTGGTCATTATAGATTGTTTTAAATTCACTTTGGTCTCTATTGTTAGAATGGTTGAAAGAAAATGAAAACTATGTATTTGTATTATATTGAATTAAATTAAATACAATAGGAGAGCCTGTATTTATAGGCTAAACACAAATCTAGATAAGTATAGAAGGAGATAGAGATAGAGAGAGATAGAGATAGAGATAATCTATATCTACAATACAAGGAGATAAGTATAAATCTAATATATACATTAACAGCCCCCTTCAAACTCAAGGTGGGTAAGCATCAACCAATTTGAGTTTAGAAATTAGATCACTAAAACGACTAGGAGGATAAGTCTTGGTGAAAATATCAGCAGATTGATCAACAGAAGAAATAGGGAAAAGATTAACAGTGCCAAGTGTAACATGCTGTCAAATGAAATGGCAATCAATATCAATGTGTTTGGCGCGATCATGGAAGACATCATTATAAGCAATTTGAATGGCACTCTGATTGTCACAATAGAGAAAGGTGGCACCAGGGGAAGAAACACCCATATCAACCAGGAGCCAACGAAGCCATAAAAGTTCCTAAGCAGTATTAGCAAGAGCACGGTATTTAGATTTAGAATTGGAGCGAGCAGTGAGAGACTGTTTTTTACTATGCCAAGTAAGAAGAGAATCTCCTAAGAAGAAAAAGAAACCCATGGTGGAGCATCGATCAGTAGGATCCCCAGCCCAATCAACATCAAAAAAGGCACGAAGCTCGAGAGAAGAGTGAGCAGAGTAGTGGAGTCCATGGAACATAGTGCCTTTGAGGTAGCAAAGTATGCGAAGTAGAGCAGTGTAATGTGGGGTACGGGGAGCCGACATGTACTGACTAACAAGATGGACAGCATAGGCAATGTCAGGATGAGTCACAGTGAGATAGACAAGACTACCGACCAATTGGCGATAAAGAGTAGCATAAGAGAGAAGGTCCGCGTCTAAAGGAGTGAGACGAGTCAAACGATCAACGGGAGTAGAGGTAGTCTTGCAATCGGTAAGACTAGAATGTGTCAGAAGATCGGATGCATATTTGGCTTATAACAAATAATAACCAGTGGAATCATGAGAGATTTCAAGCCCTAAGAAATAATTAAGAGTACCAAGGTCCTTCATCTCAAACTGACAATTGAGAAATTGTTTGAGGCTACGAATACTAGCCACACCATCATCGGTGATAATCATATCACCCACATAAAGAAAAAGAAGAATGGTGCCATGAAGAGTGGTCCGAACAAATAGAGCGGAGTCATATAAGCTAGAGGTGAAGCTGAAGTCATGGATGGTGGAACTGAATTTTGAAAACCAAGCTCGTAGGGCTTGCTTGAGACCATAGAGAGCACGCTATAGTTTGACATCCATCTGAAAAAGATCCCAGTGGCAAGTAGCAGCAACAACAAGTAAGCTACGCACAAAGGTAAGCCGAGCAACCGAAGTGAAAGTGTCCTCATAATCAATGTCATATTCTTGGGTGAAGCCCTTTGCAACAAGATGGCCTTTGTAGCGCTCAATAGAGCCATCATAATAGGTCTTGATTTTGTATACCCATCTGCAGCCAATCGTAGTCTTTCCAAAAGGAAGATCAATAACATCCTAGGTATGAGTTTTGTCTAAAGCCTGTAATTCATCAGTTAAAGCTTTCTATCAAAAAGGATTAGTACAAGCCTCATGATAGGAGGTAGGTTCATAAGTACAAAAGGCAGTAGACCCGACAATCTAATCACGAAGATGAACAGGTAGTTGAGTTACCCGATGTGGACGACATGTGGAAGGAGGATCTAGTAGGGTGATAGGAGACTCAATGGGACCATCAGAGGGAGCAGTCGGGACTGGATCAGGTATAGGCAAAGGCATCTCTAGAGAGAAGGAACTTGTATCAAAGGCATTAGAGAAGAGATCGATAAAAGGATTACTAAACAGAGTGGAAGTAAAAGATGATGATAAGTGAAACGAGGATAAGGATGAAAACATTTTATGCTCCCAGAAAACCACATGACAAGAGACACAAAGACATTTAGAGATAAGATCCCAGCAATGATAACCTTTATGTTCAATTCCATACCCAAGAAAACAACAAAGATGAGAACGGGGTTCAAGTTTGGTATGTTCATGAGGTTGGAGGAGAACAAAGCATGCAGACCCAAAAACCCGAAGATTTGTGTATGAAGGACTAATGCCATGTAAACGTGCATAAGGAGTTTGGTTATGGATAGTAGAAGTGGAAACACAATTAATAGTGTAGACAGCAATAAGAGTAGCTTCCCATTAAAAATATTCAGGACACGAGAAAGAGATAAGAAGGGCTCGAGTAGTGTCAACAATATGCCTATACTTTCATTCAACACGGCCATTTTGTTGGGACGTGCCAGCATAGGAACAATGAGGCTGAGTACCGTGACACTAAAGGAATGAGAGAAAATCAAGATCCCTATATTCCATGGCATTATCAGATCGAAAAATTTTAATGGTTTTAGAAAATTGGGTTTGGACCATGTTTGCAAAATTGTAATAAAGTTGTTTGAGTTCTGATCAATTTTTCATAAAAAAACAACCATGTAAAACGTGAAAAATCATCAACAAAGACAACAAAGTAACGTGATCCCTCCGTAGTGGTAATAGGTGATGGTCCCCAAATATCAAAATGTATAAGATCAAATGGTGCATAAGAAATAGAAGTACATGCATTAAATGATAAAATAGGTTGTTTTGCAAATTGACAAGATAAACAATCCAAAGTATCAGGAATGACATGACCTAACTGACCAATATAAACTAAAGATTTTAATCGACTAACAAAAATATGTCCTAAACGACAATGCCAAATATTAAAAGGAGACATGCTGGAAGCAGATGTAGGAGCGACTATCTGGGTGGAGTCTGGAACATGAAGATGAATAAGCTCATAGAGACGTCCATGCTTACGGCCGATCCCAAGAGTCTGTCCCGTCTGAGGGTCCTGTACCAAACAACATTAGTAAAAAATGTGACAGTTAGACCAAGCTCAAATAATTGACTAATAGAAATAAGATTTAAAGTGAGAGCAAGAATAAGATAAACATTTGATAAGGATAGATGAGAGGTGGAAACAGAACCAATATGACTTACAGACATAAGAGAACCATTAGTAGTATGAATTGAGGGAATATGAGAAGAGGAAGAAAAAGAAGAAAATAGGGTAGAACAAGAAGTCATATGATTACAACATACTGAGTCAAAATACCAGGGAGATGTACCTGAAGTCACGGACAGAGCAGTAGAAGAAGGTGT
Organism: Camellia lanceoleosa; assembly: GCA_025200525.1. NCBI lineage: Eukaryota > Viridiplantae > Streptophyta > Magnoliopsida > Ericales > Theaceae > Camellia > Camellia lanceoleosa. The sequence continues at coordinate 55,728,552 of CM045760.1, forward strand.
ACCAGAGGTGGTGAGAAACTGTTTGAACATGGCTTTAACGTCAGTTTGAAAAAGACAGAAGAGGCTGGATCTAAAGGCTCAGAAAATTCCTCAAAGGCAGCAGTAGCAGTGCGATGAGCAAATAAAGATCTAGACTGACTCCCGAGATGTTGTGAACGACCTCGTGAGGAAATACCATGAGAGTAGTGAGTAGTACATGAGCGGTCTGGATTGCGAAAGCAATCTTGCTGCAGGTGACCAAGACTAATCTTGTTGCAGTACCGGCAAGATCTAACTAGGCAATGAAGCAGAAGATGAGTAAACGGCAAGCCCCGATTCTGACAATAATTATAAGTAGTGGGCCGCTAGGTGGTTAGTGTAGAGGAAATCAATGATTGAGGAGTGGCAAGAACTATATCCACATGATGAGTCTTCAGAGGGCCAAGACGAGTCTTCTCAGATAATAACTCAGAAATAGCCTGCTCAAGAGTGGGCAAAGGAGTGCGATGAAGTAGAGATGCACGCACGGGCTCAAACTAGGTAATGAGAGCCACGAGAAACTGAACCACTCGTTGGTGATTACGATAAGTGAATAAAGAAGCATCTTCAATATGAGGCCAGGCAGGTTCAGAGAAAGCGAGCTGGTCCCAAATAGAAAATATCTGAGGGAGGAAATCATTAACAGACTAACCAGGCTCTTGACGCAGGCGATGAAATTAACTTTGAAGTTGATACTGATGAGCAAAACCAGTAGTCTAATAATGTTCTGTCAAAAAATCCCAAATGTCTTTGGCAAGAGTAGTCACGGAGTCAAATTTGTGACACCCTAAACGTTTAATTAAATACCATATAAATATTTATAGCTATATATAATTATGGTTGTATGTGATAATATAATAAAAATAAAAAATATAATAAATAAATAAATAATAATAACAATAATAATAAATAAATATAATAAATAAATAAATAATAAGCAGGTAGTTATCCAAACAAATCTGTGAATTAATTAAGAGGGAAATGTGGCATCTGTAAGTTAAGACACCTGTATAGAATATATATGATTTGGATTTAGTCATCATTATGAGATACGGGCTTTGTGTATATAAGGCAACCAAGGCAGCAAATTGAAGGCACCAAAAAAAACGAAGGAAAATTCGGAGAGATACTACGTAGAAGGGGGTCTCGAAAAGATAGGAAAAATAGGAAGGAAATAGTAAGACTCAATTTTAAGGTGAGTTATATTATACCTTGAGTCACCATAATATATTTTACGTATGCTTTGACTTACCATAAATTATTATATACAAGTTTACGTTTTATAAATTATATTAATATTCTAATTACGTGGATTAATTTGTGAACTCTATTTGTTTAAAATAAAACCGATGGATATGTTTGTTTAAATTTTAGAAGGTATTTGAGTATGACCTTAAAAACAATTATGTTTTGTAAATACCACAACGGGAGTCCCATGCCTTGTGGGACTTAAATAACCATTGGCCTCTATTTGGCCACTTTGTGGTCCTCTGTTTGTCATGGATCCATTGACTTCTGTTCTGACTATCACTTTAGCAACCTCTGTTATGTTCTATTCTGTACTGTGGTTATGGTTATTTAATTGCATAATTTTTGTGTTTTAGTTTCTGCCACTTTAAATCATTCGTTTATTCAAATTAAGTTCTGTTACTATTTTAGCTTAAATAACTATTCATGGTTGTTTTGTGTTCCCTATACTCTTGGCATAATATTTCTCACTCTGCTGTGTGTTTATAGCTGTTGCCCTTTCAGGTGACGAGATGTAAGGGAGACCCATAACCTCACGTAGTGGAACCCGCACGAGAATTTGATATTAAACCATTATTTTATTTTTCTTTTCTTTTTTCTTTTATTTATTTTATTTTTGCTCCCTTTTGTTTTTACTCAGGACCGGTCACTGAATAATAAAATAATAAAAGCCTTATAGATGTATTTTCTCTTATTAAAATAATAAAATGAAGTAAATTTTCTGTTTAATTATTTTTGTTTCCATTTGCCTCTACCTGCGCCATGGGATGGCGTCAGTGGCTGCTTGGCTGTGCGACTGAGCAACTGCACAGTGGATTGGCTATGCGCGCGTGAGAGTGCTTGTGCAACTGATGGCAAAAACAGTGGATACGCCGAGCACAAAGACGGGCACGTGTGGGGCTTTCTGGTGATGAAATTGATGTCGTTGGAATCGTGAGAGGATTCTGATCAGTTTGATGGTAAAGGGAAAAATTTTGGGTGAAGAAAAATATGACGAAATAGTCTGAGTAGTGTTTGGGTGATTGAATAAATGCTGGGTGATTAAATAAATGCTATAGTACAACTATGCACGGGACTAAGCAGAAAAGAAAAAAAAAAAAAAGGCTATAATTTTAAGATCTATAGCTCTGATACCATGGTAGAATGGTTGAAAGAAAGGGAAACTGTGTATCTGTATTATATTGAATTAAATTGAATACAATAGGAGAGCCTGTATTTATAAGCTGAACACAAACCTAGATAAGTATAGAAGGAGATAGAGATACAAGGAGAAAAAGATAGAGATAGAGAGAGATAGAGATAATCTATATTTACAACATAAAAAGATAAGTATAAATCTAATATATACATTAACACCTATAATTTTTGCATGTGATCTTTTTCAGTTCCAAATTATAACGACAAGTGGCGGAGGAACTACATTGTGACAAAATTAGAAGTATATAGTCAATTGTTCAAATTAAAACTAATTAAATGAATTAATGTGACATTTTCATTTAAACTGTAAAAACTAATAATGTAATTAACATTTCATTTAAACTGTAAGAACTAATAGTGTAATTTACCTAAGTATTCATCTGCACTTCACTTTCTTGTACTTCGATAATCAACATCGAGAAATTATGGATGATTTTAGACTAAAATCTAATATCAGTACATATTAATGACAAGTATGAAATAACCAACCTACCCGTCTATTTCTTCCCAAGTATTCATCAGCACTTCACTTTCTTGTATTTCAATAATCAACATCGAGAAATTATGGATGATTTTAGACTAAAATCTAATATCAACACATTAACAACAAGTATGAAATAACCAACCTACCCATCTATTTCTTCTCACTGTTATCTACTCTCTCTCTCTCTCTCTCTCTCTCTCTCTCTCTCCTGTCTATACTTTTTTTTTCCTTCTAAACTTTAGCGTATTTCCAAACTTAATTAATGTTAGCCTATTTTGATAAGTAGGTTGAAAGTTAATTTTTTAATTTTTTATGATTTTTTTTAAAAAATGTGCAAAAAAAATAATGAGGTTCTGTGATCTAAAAAAACCAAAAAACTAAAAATTTGATTTTTAATACAGTTGACAAAATAGGCCATTAGCTTAATTAAAATTAAATTTAAGTCAAATGCCTAACAAATTTATAATTTAATTTTAATAATAATGTATGATTAACTAAAATATGTCAATTTCTAAACAAATATTAATTATGTACATAATTAACATGATTTTTAATTATCTATAGAATGATATTTATAATAATCTGTATAATTAGCGTAGTTAGAGTTTAAATGAAAAAAATTTATAAAAATGCAGAAAAGACACATTTGCCCTTTTGTTTCTAAATTTCACTTTTGACCTTGTTGCATGTTAACCTATTTTCACTAGTTTCAATGATTTTTTTAACCGGACAAAACAAAGTGTAAAATAGTCAAAATCATAAATAAAATAAAAATTATTTGTCTATTATTGAAATACAAGGGGTAAAATGTAAATAACCTCAACCACATATAGATAAAGTGAATTTTCGGGTAATTCTATTTCCACATCACAATTCTCTCGATACACATCATTTACTCAGTATACACCACACACAAATTAAATATATTGATTTAATCTCAATACACAACCCCAATTTTCATACAATACCATATTACCCTCATCTCCTCCAACAACCCCTCTTTGACATTGAAACCTAAACCAACATCCATCCTCCCCTACTATGGTCTGAAAGTCCATTACACCTCTCTCTCTCTCTCTCTCTCTCTCTCTCTCTCTCTCTCTCTCTCGCGGTTCCATCTTCAATCCAATGTCAACAATGGTGAATCCATTCAACAACGATCAAAATGTGTTCTATCACGATCGATAGATTGGAATTGTCCACAGCCACAAGATGACGCCTTGATGGAGTCTTCTTCGGTTGCGATATCACTGATTATTGATTCATGAACATGCACGGATTTGCTCTGTCTCTAACAGCAATCAAGCTCTTCGCTGTTTCTCATCTGGGTTCGAACCATACTCATCGTAGTCTTCTGCATCTGCAAAACCAAGCAAAGTCTTCGATACCTATTTGCAGAATTGGCTATGGAGGAGGCAATTCAAACCCTATTGTATATGCACCACCGGCTTTCTGAGATGAAGAAATTAGGGTTTTGGTGGAGAAGATAAGTACACTTTAGTAATTTTATTTTAGGATAAAATTGTAATAAAAAAATAAATCATTAAGTGTGTGGACAGAGGTAGATGAGTGTGTGGAAATAGAATTTCTTTGAAATTTCCTTAAAAATTTGTAGGCCAAATTACACTTTACACCTAATTTTTATTTAAATTCTATTTTTGATCTCTCATTTTTCAATTTTAACTTGATGTGAGGTAATAGGTGCACCACATTGAAAAACATGTTTAAAAGTTTAGAATTTAATTATTACTAATAAAAGATAACACATAAAAGTTAAAAGTGTAAAAAGTTATAATTATTCCAATATATGTTTCTTGTGTTATATTAGCCTACAACCTAATAAAGTTTTAGTACATTCTTTTTAGGGGAATTTATTTATAAATCCCATTTAGAGATGTTTTATCCCAATAAGTCCACAAAGAAAAATTATATCCCAATGAGTCCCATATAGATTTCTTCTTATTCCATAAAGTCCAGTTTTTAATTTTGATATTTATACGTGGACTATTATGCCCTTATATATATATATATATATATACACTGTGTACACGTAACCCACGTTCCTTTGATTTCGTTATTCAGTTTTGGCAGTTTCTATCTTTCCAATTCAAATCGTTACGTTTCTACCTTGCATGCTGTCGTTCTATCGTTCTGAGGCGTTGATGTCCTAGGGTTTGATTGTTGCTGTTCTAGTCTGGTATGGCGATTTTCAAGTGAAGAGGACGGTTGCGTGTTGATTACATCATTTTCTGGAGTATAACTGCTTCGAAGCAGTTGTTTTTGAGTTTTGGGCGACTGTAGGATTGGACGATTAAGGTCAGTATCATTGTAGTTATGAATACATGTTCACTTTTTGTTTTGATTTGTAGGATGGATCAGATCCTTTGTTCTTGGATTGATATAGATTGGATGCTTGGATGCTCTGTTTTTTCAATTTCATGCATCATACGTGGTCATTGGAGGGGAGGTCATTCAGATATATGTTGAATGTTATAATATTCCTTTTACTTTGATGTATGCGTAATGAGACTCTGTGTTTGCTATATAATTCACAGTATATTGAACAATGTGAAAGTTTACATCATGTTAGTATTACGTGAAGAATGTGGATATTTGCATTTTACTTTGATGTTTGTTTAATGAGGCTATGTCTGAGTGATATAATTGTGATTATATGGATCAATGTGAATGTTTACATCGTGGTCATGTGGAGGGGAGGTCATGAGATTAGTGATGAATGTGGATCTTCTATAATTCAGAGTATATGTGTCAATGTAAATGTTTACATTGTGTTCATATGATGTGAAGAATGTGGATGTTCTCACTTTTACTTTGATGTTTGCTTAATGAGGCGTTTGTGTGGGTGTGAATATTCACATTTTGTTTAATGTGAATTATGGATTTAACACTTGAACTGTAATTGTATGCTTCTAATTTCCGCACAATGTGAATATTCATATCGGGTTGGATTATTGTTAATTGTTGTATTGTTTTGTTTTTACAGGAGATGGATAGCTTTATGATGTTGGTGTGTACATATGGTTGCAGTACCACTGTAATAAATGCTGCCCACGCATGGTGTTATTCGCGTTTGGTGGACTGTTTGTGTGAAAAATGGGGGAAGTTGTCTGCTGGTTCTATTTCATTGTTTTGTAAATTACCTGGGATTAATAGGTGTGATTTGGAGAATGAGGAAGAATTTCAGAACATGTTACTGCTTGCTAAATCAATGGGGGTACAACATGTAGAAGTTGTGGTTGAGTTGAAAAGTGATATTGGTCAGTCAAGTAGTTTAGGATCGGTGCGTGTGGGGGTTGAGGAAGAAGTTGATGCACTACGGAGATTTTGCCACCATAAGGAGAAGGTGTTGTTGTCAGCCCCTTGGGCAAATGGTATTACGCATGTGGGACAACGGTTTGTTGGAGGTGCACGAGAATTTCGTGACGTTTTGTGTAAGTATGCCATCCAATGTGGGTTCCAGTTTACATACGTGAAGAACGAGACAACAAGAGTTACTGCTGTGTGCGCGATGCGGGAGGAGAGGGGCTGCTTGTGGGCTATACATTGTAGAGCACAACGAGCAAATGATTTTTTCTACATCAAGAGGTATAGTGACGTGCATACTTGTGGTACGGATGTCAGAACATCGAAGAATCCGCGAGTTAGTTCGGATTTGGTGTCGAGTATCATATATGAAATTGTGAGGGACAAGCCGTTGACTCGGCCGTGTGATGTAGTGACTATTTTGAAGAGGGATTATGGGTTAGATGTTAGTTACCATGTCGTATGGTTGGGTGTGGAGAAAGCAAAGGCAGGTATTCATGGAGATCACTCGTTATCATTTGACCAGCTACGGTGGTATTCGGATGCGGTGATGCGGTACAATCCAGGGAGTTATGTCAATGTTGACTATGATGCAAGTAGTCAGCTTTGTCGCTTCTTCATGTCATTCGCGTGTATTCGGGTTCAATGCTTGTCGGCCTTTATTATTCTGGATGGAACATTCCTCAAAGGAAAGTACAAAGGTCACTACTTGCGAACGGCGAAAAGACGGAAACAATGGTTAGTAGTTTTTTAGCCGCCTATTCATGTCAATATTCACCGGCAAAGATTGTCTGGACATAAGAGTGATTGGTAAGTTATAAATAATGTGAACATTGACATTAGTATGCACTGATGTGAAGGTTTACATCTGTGTATGATAATGACAGTAATGTGAACATTCACATTATTACACTCTGATGTGAATATTCACATCACTGTGTAGTAATGTTAGTTGATCCATTAATGAACAGTACTGTGAATGTTAACATTGTCAGTGACTCAACAATCAACAATGAAGTATGAATGGTTGTTAATGTGAATGTTCACATTGTAGACGTTTACGAACTTGAATCCAAAAATAACAATAGTAAATAGGGCAATGTAGATATGAACATTCACATGACCTGTTTCGTTTAAACTGTTTTCTATTCACTTCGGAATATTGTGAACAGTTGTGTGTTGGTGTTGTGTTGTAGGTCTGTTTCCTGTTGCCTTTGCGATTGTTGATTCAGAGACCACGGCCAATTGGTCGTGGTTCTTGCATGAACTTGGAAAGGTTGTTGATGGGAAGCGCCATATTACTTTTATTTCGGATCGTAATCTTGGTCTGTTAGAAGCTATGCCAAAGGTGTTCCCATCGGCTCATCACGGTTATTGCTTACAACACTTGAAGAGCAATTTAAGAGACCGGATGAAAGGAATTGATAATGGATTCAGGGATCACCTAGTAAGTAGTTTGGGTGACTGTGCCTACGAGCCAACCGTGGTAGGGTTCCATGAAAAGCTTGCAAAATTAAAAGAGGAGGGTAAACAACGAGCTCATAATTTTTTCAAGGACTTGGCACCTGAGCATTGGGCAAATTCATACTTCAGGTAATAATAGTTTCCTAAGGTGTTTATCTTTGTGAATTTTAGAATGGTAACGATGTGAATTTTCGATTTAGAATGGTAACAATCTTCGAATTGTGTTTCATGTTCACTGTAAATGATGTGAACGTTCACATCTGCTAATGATGACTGATGTGAATGTTCACATCTGTTAAGTTGTCAAATAGTCATTCAATGTATTTCAGATTTGAATGTTGACACGTGTCATATTTTGTTGTTGTTGTTAACGGTCACATATTGTCCATCGTGTAAGTTGACAACATAATAAGCATATAATGTGAACATTCACATTATTGTAAACTGGTAGCAGATGTAAATAGTCACATTATTATAATCTGATGTGAATGTTCACATCAGTGTATTCTAATGTCAGAGGTATGAATGTTCACATCTGTTAACGTCAATTGTCAGACCTGTTAAATCTCGTATTGTACAATGTTTATGATATTGTGCAGGGGCATGCGTTATGGGGAGATGACATCCAATGCGGCGGAGTCATTCAATAACTGGATTAAAGAAGCACGTAATCTTCCTATCACTCAAATGGTGGACACAATTCGTACTCAGTTGATGCGGCAAATGTCTGTAAGGCGTGACCAAGCAAACAAATGGAATGAGCTTATTTGTCCGACATTCGAAACACGGCTTATGGATTCGTTCAATGACAGCAGGGCTTGGCAAGTTAGCAAAGCCAATGAGGATGTGTTTGAAGTTCATTCGATACCATCTGTCACAGTTGATGTTTCGAGGCGTACATGTTCTTGCTTCAAATGGCAAATCAATGGATTCCCATGTGACCATCTTTGTTATTGCCATTCAAGAGCCGATACAATCTCAATGATTGTGTGGAACATTACTTTCATGTTCGGACATATCGCGTACCTATTCGGGAGCCATATTCCCTATACCATCAGTGGAGAAGCCGCCTTTTGATCCCACGGACTTCACTATATACCCGCCAACTGTGAAAAGACCACCCGGAAGGCCGAAGAAAAATAGGATCCCATCAAGGGGTGAGAAACTGAAGAAAATAAGGTGCGGGAGATGTGATAAGTTGGGTAGCCATAATCGGAAGTCATGCACGGAGCCGATATAGGATGTACCTTTTTTCCATTTCAACATTGTATTTTACATTGGATTCTTATATTCATTTTTGAAATAAGATGTGAATATTCATGACATCGTTGTTGCCATTCGCATAATCAGAAGTTATGATGTGAATATTCACATCATCAAATTATTAGATGTGAATATTGAATTGTGTTAAGAAATATCCTACGCACACCTGCCATATTGTGTTACTTGAACACTTTAAGCAATATTCACATTCCTCAGTATGGTTTAAAATAGAAGAAAGTGCACGATGATTCTGTGATGTGAACATTCACATCATCTCATGTGCATTCCGGGAAAAAAAAAATACTATCTCAATGTGCATGACCAACGCAAAATAGGCCTGAAAATGCATATACATATATTGAATGAAAAATGTCTGTACAAGCAGTGATATAGACTTGATTTACAATTAAGCTAGTCTGGTCCAATATGAAAAATCTATTGACACTAAATTGTCTTAAATGTGGATAACAGATTTGGGTAACAGTGATAGGTGGACAACCCCCACCTATAGGTTTTCACATTGCACCGTCTTTCTGTGGTTCAGGAAAAGGTGTACTAATGAGTCTCTTATTTGGCACCATTCATAGCGAGCTAGGCTGGCAACAATGTCTTCACGATACATGCGCCTCATGATGTAACAACCGCAGTTCAAGAATCCACCCTGAAAATGCGAACTTGTTGTTAGATTTTGAAATTTAGGTGGGTAATGGTTGTGGAACATGTGTAGAAATCGATTTTAGGCTTACGAATTTGGTGCTTGCTGAGGACAGATTTCCACTGATATGATTGTTTTCGAAGTATTTTGGCTTGATAAGTTGGTCCATAATGGTGATGATGGTCCAATGTTGTGCACCAAAGCTGTGATGTAGTCCCTCTGCCAACAATTAAATTTCATATTAGGCACCAACCAACATAGGCATACATCTAATTTCAAATATTACACGTCACGACAAGTATTATTTCTGGCAACCAGTTACCAGTATTTGTGCTTTGTCAATATGTGGGTCATGTATGCCTTCTCTTGGGCGCAGTGAGTTATAATGCCTCCATACATTCTCTTTCACGTCGTACACAACAATTGTCCAGTGGAAGTTGTCGTGTATTGGGAATATTAAGAATCTCTGGCCTTGATACTCCTTGATGTGTACATCAATCAGTTTATTCCTCTTGTGAGGGGGGTACTCTTGCACGATTTTCTGCACACAAAACGCATACAATGATGCATATCAGTTTTAATATCAATGTTTGATGATACTGATGTGAATGTTCACATCAATAATGGCGAGTGATACTACTGATGTGAATGTTCACATTTCATAATGGGGTGTGATACTACTGATGTGAATGTTCACATTGCCTAATTGTCAGTGATATTACTGATGTGAATGTGCACATTGCGTAATGGTGAGTGACACAACTGATGTGAATGTTCACATTTCATAATGGCGAGCGATACTACTGATGTGAATGTTCACATCTGTTAATGTCAGTGCTATTACTAATGTGAATGTTTCCATATGCTAATGGTGAGTGATGTTACTGATGAGCATTCACATGTATTGAAACATAATCAACATTAAAGTGTAGTGGCTACCAAACATGTGCTTGTAAAGATGAATGATGAATCCTCCAAACTTGGGTTGACTAGGCCTTGTAGTTCAAGTAGAATTTCACCATAAGCATCTATCACCTGCAGAACCAGAGGGGTGGCAGTACGTTATTTTTGCAGTGTCTTTACTGTGTGTGTGTGTGTGTGTGTGTGTGTGTGTGTGTGTTTTGTACACATTTACAGTTCCCATACGTTGTTCGTTATTGAATCTTCCTTGATGATGTGTATGATGTCATCAAAATACACATCTTTAGTCTTTGAGTCCCCTCGCCACACTAGCAACCTGTGCATTGTGATTACAGAAAACGTTAATGTTAACATTGCACATTTATGAAATGATCTATTTTCTTAAATATGTATGTGAAGTGAACGTGATCCAAAAAAAAAAAAAAAAACAGGACGAAACATGTAAGAACACTTACTCGTCACCGCCATTCTTGTGCAAAGTTTGTACTTTTTGCTTGTTGAGTTTGTTCATGTTAGCCCAGACCTTCAGTTTGTTGTTCAAGGTTAACTTCTTCGACTTTGTTGGCTGCTTTTTGGGTGCTTGTTTGTCCAAATCCTGTGCAATTTGGACTGCATGTGATTGCTCTTCGACTCCCTCTTTCCCTTTCTTCTGACCAGGCAGGTTGGGGTATTCAAACTCGTCCAACCTGTGTTCTTTCCTTACCTTTTGCTTTATGCGCTTTACCCTCGATGGGGGGCTGACAATGTGTTCCAATGCTGCGGTGGGATGCTTGTTCAGGCTGTCATGAGCCTTTTGTGCTTCAACTTGAGTGATGATGTGGACGGACTGATCGTCAAAATGGTCTTGAAGTATTGTTTTTTCACATTCCAAGTTGATGACCAACTTTGTCAGCCGCTGAATTTCTGCATCTTTCAACTCCATGCAAGTCTTCATGTCCATGTCCACATTGGATGGGCTTGATTGGTCAAATAGTTTGGCTTCAAGGGCAGCAATCACCCTTGCCCTCAATTCCAAAGATTCTTCCAATTGTTTGTATTTCGCTTCCCATTGCCGTACAAGGCCCCAAGCTTTTCGGTTTTCTGTTATGAGTACTTCTACAATGTCGAGTTCAGTTGGTTGTGCTATGATGATTCCTTTCTTAGCATTGGGGATGCTACAGCTGGGGATGGTATAATGTCCAACATCATTCAGGTCCGTTGCATCGACAGAAAATGCATCCCTGTCATCACTGCGTTGACTGTCTTCCCTTGGATCCTCATTGCTTTCATTTTTCTTTGCTACTGCACTTAACAAAATCTCAGGTTTGGGCTCCACATTCAATTTTGTATGACGGTACATCTTCGCTTCAATTGGTGATGCCATTAGCTCGCCACCATATACCTCATTTAAACCCAGCTTAGCCAAAGATATGGACTTCATGTTGCTATGTAAGGCTGTGAGGTCCCATTTTACGCATCGTGGAATGGCATTGGGGTTACGGGGTTGTAAGATTGTTGTATGCTCACACAGCCAGTACTGAAACAAATAACAGATATGAGTAATGTGAATGTTCACATCAATTAACATTGATGTGAATGTTTACCATTGGGGCAGTATTGTGAATTTTTACATCAATTAAGGCTGCTGTGAATGTTCACATCTGTCGATGTGAATGTTCACATCTCCTAATGGGTAGCCATGTTACTGATGTGAATGTTCACATTCCCTAAAGGTAAGTGTTACTAATGATGTGAATGTTCACATCTGTTAATGTGAGTGGTACTACTGCTGTGAAATGTTCACATCTGTTAATGTGAATGTTTACACCATTATCTGCTAATGTGTGTTTGTACATGTCTGAAACAGTAATGTGAATGTTTCCATCAGTGTTGTCACATTCCACACCAGTGTTGAGAAATGTTAACATCCACATAATATTGTCCAGAGCCCGTAAATGTTAATATTAAACGTAGAATAAGTTTTATGAGACTTACCATTAACAACATCACACATCCGGTGACTCGGCCTGGTTTTCCACAGTTTTGGCCCAATGAAGCCATCAAGATTGCCCGGATGCTCTCAGCCCAATCATACTCAATCATCTTCTCTAATGGGTCCATATATGAGTAGAAAGCCCATCCAATTGTTTCTCCGGATGTAGAGAAGAATAGCTTGACGCATGCGTACATGCAAACTAATCTTGCGACCTCCTCATTGTCATGTTTTTTTGTGCCCTTCAATGCTTCGCTCAGAATTTCTCGTATTTTGGCAGCAATTAACCGACTAACATCCTTGCACATTTGGTGTATGATGTCGGTTGTTGGTTTTGCACCGTAAGAGAGGTCCATTGACTTGGTGCCGCAGTCCACCCCGAAAATCAGTGACACGTCGCTTCTAAAAATCTGGATGTTCTTATCCCCAATGTAAAACCTCCCACTAGATTGCTTGATTGTCTGTACTATACGTACAATGACATCATCATATTTCATGCAGTGGTTGAGGTCGATTTCGTTACCGATCAAGCAGTCAAATAGTGGCCAGAACGGTGTTTTCCTAAGGCACTTCAGTTGGCCGCGTGTGAATTTTGTATCCTTTAAGAGTTTTACCAATCCTGTTAAGTTTGACCGGTAGTTAACTTTTTTCATGTTCACTTCTTAGAACAAATGTAGTTGATCAGGCTTGGTTTTGGCCCGGGATTCCCCTCGCTTTCGCTTGCCATCAACTTTGTGGGAAAGACCTGTGTGTTCAAATAAGCACATTTAATTGGCTGAAACACAGAATATGGAACCAGAAGCACCAAACAACATTCAACAACCAACGTTGACAGTAATGTGAACATTGACATCATTGTAGACTGATGTGAATGTTCACATCAGTATCCGCTGCCGTAAGTTTGATTGAAGCTTGGGGGTTCTGACATTAATGTCAACATTCACATGATGTGAATGTTCACATCAGTGTCTACTGCTGCAAGCTTACCCAGTTGCAAGTTTACCCAGTAATCAACACTAATGTGAATGTAATGTGAACATTCACATCATTGTAGGCTGATGTGAATGTTCACATCAGTGTCTGATGCTGTGTTTTTGAGTGAAGTTTGGGGGTTTTGACATTAATCTGAACATTCACATGTCTACTGCTGCAAGTTTTCCCAGTAATCAACACTAATGTGAATGTAATGTGAACATTCACATCATTGTAGGCTGATGTGAATGTTCACATCAGTGTCTGATGCTGTGTTTTTTAGTGAAGTTTGGGGGTTTTGACATTAATCTGAACATTCACATGTCTACTGCTGCAAGTTTTCCCAGTAATCAACACTAATGTGAATGTAATGTGAACATTCACATCATTGTAGGCTGATGTGAATGTTTACATCAGTGTCTGATGCTGTGTTTTTTAGTGAAGTTTGGGGGTTCTGACATTAATGTCAACATTCACATGTCTACTGTTGTAAGTTTACCCAGTAATCAACACTAATATGAATGTTCACATCATCCATGTTTGCAAAATAAATACCGAAAACGACAACAGTTACAAGGCAATGTAAATATTGACATGGGCGACCACATTACGTTATAATTTGCGAAAGATCAAAGGGGGAAAGCAACAGCGCCAAACAACACCCAATAACACAAGCAGCTTGGATATTGATGAGACAATGTGAATATTTACATTAATGTGAATGTTCACATCATCCGTATTTGCAAAATTATTTCACAACATGACAACGCATTACCCAATGTGAATGCTTACCTGGGTGATCACATTATGTTATAATTTGATAAAAATCAAAGGGGTGAACCAACAGCACTAAACTATACCGAATGACACAAACAAGTCCAACATTGATGTCACAATGTGAGTGAATATTTAAATCACATTCCATCACATTGTTGACTGAAGTTTGGGGATTCTGTGGACATCAACAATGAACAATATCAACATTGACCGTAATATGAACATTCACGTTGTTATACAGTGATGTGAATGTTCACATCATTATGCACTGCTGTGAATATTCACAAGCAGTGTATACTACTGTAAGTTTAGTCAGTAATCAAGGCTTATGTGAATGTTGACATCATCTATTTTTACAAAATCAATTCCGAAAACATCTATGTTTACGAATTCAAATTCAGAAAACCAGAAAGGTGGATGTATACATCGGTGATGACATTATGATTGAAAAGCAGAAGGTGGAATGTTAGTACTTACTTCTGTTCGTCATTGTTGGTGGGGCGACAGGAATTCCGAGCGACGAAGCACGCTTCTTCCGATGTGAACCTTCGCAGTGGTGAGATGAAGAGGAATCTGGGGTCGATGGTCGACGATGGACGACGACGACGTTGGTGCGGCAATGTGAATCTAGGGTTTTTGGAGGCGACGTGGATTGAGTTTTCGTTTTGGAAATTTTGTGGATTGAATAGTTCGAATAGGAATGAGTTTTGAAGAGTCGGTTACACACGGGAGAGACGGAGAGGGTTGTTTCGTCCTTTTAGAACTAATGGAATATTCAGAATTAGTTTGGGTTTTATGGAACTAAACAAGTATAAACGGGACTTATCAAAAAACGTCCCTTTTTTTTATTTCCAAATTGTTCTGCAACTGCCTGACTTGCAATTTATTATTTTCACGACACGCCCAACTTGGCTAGGTCTGTCAATGGTTTCTAATTTATATAAATATTATCCTAATCTCAAAAGAAAAAAAAGAAAAAGAAAAAGCCAGATGAGTGTGCACATTCTGTCAGGCCACGTTTGTTTGGTTTCATAAGAGGAAAATAATCATGTTTGATTTGGTGGATTAGAATATAGGATTGGAATTATTAATCTGTAGGTCCAATTATTTTATATTTGTTTTAACATTTTGGTTTAGGATTATTAATCCAATAGATAATTAATCCAACAAATTTGTAGGATTATTAATAATGGGGTAAGGGTAGGATTATTAATCCAATGGATATTAATCCAATTGAATAGTGAATACCACACTAATTTAATAAGATTATTAATATTTCACTATTAATCTTGTGAATCAAACATGATCTAAGAGTACAGTGAGATTAAATTAAAAATGTAGGATAAAAAATGTTTATTTATACGCCACCGATTAGTAATATTATGGATAATATTAATATATAAAATAATAATTTTTAGTATTTTTTAATATTATAATTATTATTTTTTATTTTAAAAAATATAAATTTTATTGAAAATTTACTTAAAAATTCAATAATCCCTTCACTCAATTTCTAATTCCAAACCCACCATGGGATTGGTAGTCCTACCTAGGGGTGTGCGCGGTGCGGGTCGGCGCGGTTTAAGAGAAAAATAGAAACCGTATGACGGGTGGCAGATTGATAAACGTGTCACTAGAATTTGCCATTTTCCTTATCAAAAACCGGCGGTTCAGTTGGCAAATAATGGCAGATTTGCCTTGGCGGTTCGGGCGGATTGGCGGTTTATAAAAAATAGAATTCAAATTACAAAATTTAAATCAAAGAGTAAAAAAAAGACGAGAGATACCATGATGTTAAGCATCTTGCGAAACTTTCTTCTGATGCAGCAAGTGTAGCAACAACATGATAATATCAACGACTATGCCATCAGTTCATTACAAGCATCTGTGAAAGCTACAATGATCAAATATAATACATAAAATTAATATCATTTAGGGTTTACAATATATTGAAAATGTTTACTGTTGAAAAGTATTTAGATTGAAAAGTGAGCTGATGCAAGTTTGCAACATGGTCAGAAAAAAAAAAAGATTGAAAAGTGAATTGGAATCTAACTTTATTTTGAATTACTGACATCTTGAATTCCCCTCGAGCAGTAATGTAATACTATATTCTAAGGTATAGAACAACAAGCAAACTTAAGTAAAAAAAAAAATTTAGAATCTTATAAAACATGATTTAATAGCGGTGCGGGTCGGTGCGGTTTGGAAGAAAAATAGAAACCGGCGGATTGATAAAAGTGTCACTAGAATTTGCCATTTTTCTTGCCAAAAACCGGCAGTTCGATTAGCAAATAATAATGAATTTGCCTTGGCGGTGCGGCTTGGTGTGGTTTTGGCAGTTTCAGCGGTTTCGGCGGTATTATGCACACTCCTAGTCCTACCAATGAAAGAATTATAGTCCAATGGATAGTTAATCTCGTCACTCATATCCATAACCAAACACCTTGCAGATGAGTCTTACGAACAATTAGTCCAATCTCCCTTCTCAAAGAACCAAACAAACATGACCTTAATTTATAGGGTCAATTATAAATACATCTCCTGAGATTTGCTTAAAGTACAAATTATCACCTGTAGTTAAAAAATTACAAATACTCTCTTGTTAAAAAAATTTATTTAACAAAATTAATTAAAAAAATAAAATTCATAATTGTTCTCATATACAAATAAAATTATTTAAATTATTATTTAAAACATATTTTTAACATTATTAAAAACTATTTACTGACTTGATAATTTATTAAAAGATGCGATTTATTATGAAATTAGAAACCTCAAAAGATGAAATGTAATTTCTAAAATTATAAAAAGTGATTTATATTTTAATCAAATTTAAAAAAATATATTTATAATTTAGCCTAATTTATATATATTTAGCCATCAAGAATTACAATGATTTGACTTGAAATGAAATAATTATAAACAGTCGCATCAGACCAAATAAGAATTCCATACAATGGTGGATATTTTTAGATCTTGGCTTCTCTGCAGTTTGTGCGGTTGGGTTTTGTGGCCCATCACAAAATTTATATCAATAATTTAAATTGTTTAATATTTAGTATTCGTCGAGTATTTAATTTTTGTAAAAAATTAAATTGATCGAATATCGATAGTTATTTGATTATATTAAATTTGTGTTAATAGTAATTATGATTTTAAAAATAAATTGTTTACACAAATATAATATGATCAAGTGGCAATTGATATTCAATCAACGTGATCTTTTATAAGAATGAAGTACTCGATAAGTTTTAAATATTCAACAGTTCGAATTATCGATGTGGCCCCCGTGATAGGCCCACGAAGACCGAACGCTCCAATTGAAAAACCCAACTAGAGAAAAACACGGTCTATATTTTTATATTATGAGCAATTATTAGCTAGTCCCATTAAATAAATTTAAATACTATTAAGTTTTATTAATCTTTTAAATGCACCAATAACTCTTACAATACTTATAGCTATCAAGTTTTTTCATCTTTTCTTCTCTCTATCTCTCTCTCCACACCATTGTATACTGCCACTACCGCTACCCACCACTATCATCGTCGTCGTTCCATTATCTTCTCTCTCTCCACTATTTTTTCAAAAACTTTATATCACCATTGTCTACTGCCGCCGTTGTCCATCAGCCATCGTCTTCGCCGTTTACCCACCATTACCACCACCACCACCACCAACTATCTCTACTATTGTCCCAGATTTGCTCTCTATCGTCACCAATTTACACTTTACCGTCATAGTTTTACACTCCATCGTTGTTGATCGACACAACCAACAAATCATCACCACCTCCTTTGTTTGTGAATTACACTAACAATCGTTATAGTTTGGGGCTTGTGTCACTTTAATTCCTGACTTTTCAATTGTGACACATTTGACCCTAAATTTTGAATCTTGTTTCAAATAAGAGTAATTGAAGATACCATTACTTAATTTCAAAGGCAAAATCATCAATTTAATAAAATATAAACTAATTTAACAAAAATAAATGTCAAAAATATTTTTAAATTTTAAAAAATTATTTACCAAAGATAAAATTATGTAAAATTGATAAATCCTTTAGACATTTATTTATTTATTTATTTTACTAAATTAATTTTTATTATGTATTTGGATGATAACTATGTAATGGGTGATTGTTAGGATTTTAATGTGTAATCAATATATTTAATATACAAAATGTTTTAAATTTTAGATTTTTTGATTTAACGGATTAATTTAATAATGATATCAAAGTCATCGCCATATTTTACTTTTGAAAAAATATAAACTAATTTAATAAAAATAAAAATAACTACCCATTACATGATCTCATCCAAACACATAATAAAAATTTAACTTAGTAAAATAAATAAATAAAACGATGTCTAAAAAATTTATCAATTTTACATAATTTTATCTTTTGTGAGTATAAATAATTTTTAAAAATTTAAAAATATTTTTTTAATATTTATTTTTGTCAAATTAGTTTATATTATATCAAATTAACAATTTTATCCTTAAAATTAAGCAATAGTATGTCCTTATTTGGAACAAAATTTAAAATTCAGGATTAAATCCATCACAACTGGATAGTTAGAGACTAAAATAACACAAATCTCAAACTATAAAGACTATTAACATAATTCATCTTAAAATTTATCAATCTCTTATTCTTTTGTGTATGTGGCAAATGATTATGAATTAGTGTAAATGAGTGAGTAAATATGAATAAGAATGAGAATAAGAATAATAAATATTAATGAAAAAATTTACAATTCTAAATTTATTAATCAAAATTTGTAGATAAATAAGTCTAACTAATAAAACCGGCCCCCTAAGTACCCCTTTATATATTAAGAGTAAACTACCAATAAGTCCTACTTTAGAGACTTATTACCCATTAAGTCCTATTAATAAATTTATTAAATGATAAAGATAAATTTATCAATCTTTTATTTTTATGAATAAATTTATAGTAATAAATTTATCAGTATCTTTGTTTTTATGAATAAATTTTTAGTGATAAATTTATCTCTCTTATTTTTATAGTGTTAAATTTATTAGTTAGGACCTGTAGGTAAATAAGTCTAGTTAATAGGACTAATTGGTAAATACCCCGTATATTAATGATTCATCCACGTCATTTTTACGCTCCCAAACCCCCGTTTGGAGCTGCTATGCAAATTATGATATGATCCTGTTCAGGTACAACCTCTTCTGAAACATTCAACGACTCTTCAACCTCGACTTCCTTCACCTCATACTCTTCTTCATCACTGGCTTCTACATCTCTTAGCCTTTGCCTCTCTAGTTTCTCTTCTTCATGCAATCGCTTCCACTCGCCTACCCATCTATCCCATTCCTCCATCATCATCCTTCGCTTCTCACGATCCTGCTCGCTCAATAGCAGTGACATATCCTGGTCCTCTACCTCGTACTTCTTACTATACTTCTTCAGGTTCTTGGCAATTTCCTCCTCTTTCTCCACGCCCAAGATGGATGGGGGCCTCGGCCGCCACAGAAACTGCAACAATCAACAGGAAAAACCTTAGCATGGTTAGTTCCATGATATATTGACTATATGGATACAAAAGAAATCATAATTGTATGCAACCCCAAGGAAATGTTTTGCAATATTCCAAGCTATTACAATTTTTGCTAGGTTCATTCTCACTCCATGACATAATTAGCAAACACAAAGATGATCAAAATTAAAAATTCTCACTAGTATCATATTAGTATATTAATCAGATGAATCTTTTAAACAAGAATAATGGTAGACACTCCCGCCAAATGAGAGGCCAAATATAGTTAAACTAGAGATAGGAGAATGCACGCAGTGTGGGCGTGCGTGGCTGTTATTTATTTATTTATTTTCTTTTATTTTTTTGACAAAGCACCATATTGCATTTCTTTGCCACATAACCCCATTAACTTCGAGTTTGGCTCTCCTAAAGTTGAAGATCTCATATGAGAAGAGGAGAACATGCATGCAAAAAATTAAATTGATCAAACATAAGCAATTATATGATCAAATCACATATATTATAACAAATGGATAGTATATTCTTAAAAACATATAGACATAAGTAAAAATGATCTAATAGTATGATAATATTGGATTAATGTGATTTTTTGAATGGATAATTTTCTTAATTAGTTGTATAAGTTGAACGGATTATATCACCGAAATGAGTCCAAGTTAATCCAATAATGAGCCGACTCCACCGTGAAATTGAGATCTTCAACTTTAACAAATCCGGACTCATTTACTACACATTATTTCTTTGCAGTAAATATTATACCCATAACAACTTTTTCAGACCCCGCAAAAGTTTTTATTTTACTAATATCATATTAAACACTTTATTTGTCAACACACAGTATAAGCCTTTGAGGAATACAGGGATCAATCCTCTCAAATCAGCTCTTTGCAAAGCCATATCAGTAAATCCAAAGCAATCACGTAATGCTTTATTTACCAACACATAAAAGATAAAACAATCGAACAAAAGCTGAAATTTTTTAAAATTAATTGTCAAAAATATTACCTGGAAGAATTGGTCCTTCGGTATCCGATACAGTAGCTTACCATTAAAAGACCAGATGTTGAAACCATTTTCCATCTCATGTACTGAAGTAACCGAAGTTGCAACATACCTGCCAGATACATGCGAACAACTTGATCAAAATAACAAGATAAATTTATTTCAGCAAATAAAGCAAAAGTCTATCGTTTCGATCACCTCTAATTTGTTGCTTACACAAAGTTCTCTCAAAAAAAATACCTTCCAGTAGGATCCCATTCAATATCAGTTGCCATAAAATGCTCAGCCATCACCATGGTTTCAAGCTCGTCAACATTGTAGAATTCCAACTGTCCATTGAAACCCTTCAACCCTGCAAGGACAATGAAGTGACCAACCGGTGACCAGTAAAGAGCATTAGCTGGCTTTCCCCTTAGAGTTGTGAGCTTTGAAACCCAACCATTGTTATGAGCACTACGCATCGAGTAGAAACTTATGTCAGGCCTAGGGTTATCACCATGGATAACAGCAAACCTGTGGCCCTTTGGTTCCCAAGCAAATGCAATAATCTTGTCGTTCTTGTTTTCAAGCTCCAAAACCTCAATAGGCATGTCCCGTTCTTTGATCCGGAAAAGCTCAAAGCCAGTATATGTGCTTTTCTTAGTTTTTGTGTAACGGCCAACCTTAACAGCAAGGTAATCCCCATTGCTTTGCCAATACATTTTGCAGTCACTAACACTGAAAAGATTCTTCTGCCTCAACTCCTCTTTGCTTGGGATTTGAATAAGACTCACCTGTGAAAAGTACGCAGAGTATCAGTACTTTCACTTTCTAAAATTATTTATAAAAAAAATTTAAAAGAGAGAGAGAGAGAGAGAGAGAAGGGCCTCTGCATATTAAACATTTGGGCTCACCTTTGCAGGATGGTTCCCACCGCCACGTTCAGGAACGAAGAGTGCAAGAATGGGATCAGTGGGTGACCAACTCAAGTCCACAACATTTTCGAGCTTTATGGATTTCTTGTCAATAAGAGAAAACGTCTCTGATTCATAGACAGAGATCACATTTTTGCCAATTCGAGCAAAATACTTGTCATCTTTTCCACTCCATCTGAAAATCCATGAAACAAGTGAATGATGACAACCTCAAAGCATCCATATAAATCAAATAGTATTGAAAACTTACCTGAAAACAGGCCACGACACCCCTATAACACCACCTGTTCCTCCAACTGCAAACTCATCTGCGTTTCCCTTGAAATCTCTCATCACTTTTCCAGTCCTCACATCAAAAATATTTAACACCACCATCTGGTAATATGATTTCAGATTAGAGGTGCCTCAAGGGCATAAAAATTAAAAATGATAATGGCAGAGTAGAAAATCTCACATGAGTATCACGACGATTGTTTGGTTCCTGGCTGCTATAGGTCACCAAAAATCTCTCACCAGGTGAAAAATCAATCAGTTTTACCTGCAGTTAATACCACTAAAGTTACATATCAGCCCAAAAATTAACAATAAAAAGGGCAATTTAAAAAATACTAAACAAATGGAAAAATAACCTGGGGATGAGCATAACGCATAAACTCGATGAAGTTGGTACCTCCCCAAAGAATAGCATCCTGCCTATGAACAGTAGCTAAGTAAGTCCCTAGCGGGGACCACTGCACAAAATTTTCAGTCCAATGCTGCAAAGAAAATATGCATAACATCACTCTGTACAACTAAACATTTTTTTACCAGAAAAGAAAAATGTATTTAATTTATCAGTTGCAATAACAAAGTTAACAAAGTTAACACCATGTAAGGCAACCAAACTATTCTCTTTTCACAATTTAGAATGGGACATACTGTTCCTTTGTCAGCGCAGACAATCTCACACATAGTGGATCATCAATATTCAAGAGTTAATTAAGTTCGCGAGAAAAATTAGTACACAAAAGACCAACTTACTGAATGTTTGTAAACAGGCTCAGGCTTCATCTGTCTCACATCATTCCACAGAACTTCCATGTCCAAACCAGAACGAATAACAAATTGATCTCTACCCTTCTCATCAGTAAGCCATTGTTGCAGATTTTCCTGTAAAGATATACAAGGATAGACGGTAAGCATTTTAAAAAAAAACCTTGGGAAACATTCTGCATGCCAGTACACACATGCAATGAAACAAACACGAACATGTACATGATTTGCGGTATTAGCAATGATGCATGCCTAAACAATTAACTGTCAACAGATTATCTGACTATACTTAGTTCAGGACACTACAAATAAAAGTTCCAAAACAGAGTAATAAAGTTGAGTTTTCTTCAAAGAGAAAACGAAAATAGAACAAGAAAAGCATGACTCATTCAAAGCCACAGCAATCTTATATAAATATGGTCTCAACGAATTCCAACAAGAAGTTGGACCAGATGTTGCTCATACACTTGAAAATGGTAAAACTGTTTGAAGAAGCATTTAGTTTAGATTATTCAGGCTGTCCTAATCACAAAAACTGAATAAATAAAAATTTTGAATTTTAAATTTGTGATCAATTAACCTAAAGATCCATTATCTAAAGCGGAAAAATTAAACTTTACCACTACACAGAACCCCATTGAACTTTAATCATTACAAATCTAATAACCAAACTGCAAATGCGGTCCGCCTTGAGCCTTATGGTTCGAGTTCACAAGAATCAGCCTCTCAAATAAAAGGTGGGGGAGAATCTGAATTGTATAGTTTTTTACTTCCAGTCTTTCACAATAAGTGTGGCTGGTAAATTTTTCCTAAACCTTTATGTGAGCTGAAAACATATATAGAGAGGGTTAAAAAAGAAAAAAGAAAAAAAAGTCCAGTACTTGATATGGCAATATATTGGTATAGAAGTTTGCCCAAAATTTCAACTTCTGTGCAATTAGTTAAAAGGAAGAATTTAGCATCCACAGACTAAAGAACAATAGGTAGCACCCCTTCAATCAATCAATGTAAAAATAAATCAAATGGTAGGAGATCCCAAAGACAAATATATGATTCGAAGACATCTTTCTGAATATACATTGCCGCCACTCTACGACTTCAATAGCAGCTAGGATTTATCAAGCATGAATGCAAGATACAAAGTTACAAACTCACAATCCCAGTAGGCAATTAATATTTTACCATTCAAGTGAATTTACTGTCCAAAACAGGAGCAGTCAATAACAAGAAGTGGAAAAAACAAAGACAGATATGGAAAAGAAAAACATAAGGCAAAGCCATTAAAATGCTTACTATTGGTGCATATGGCTTCATTTCAGGAGGGGCCCATTCATCAGGAACTTTCATAAACTTTTCAATGTCATCAAACATGCTTACAGCAAATATATGTAAACTCTCCAACTTGTAATTGTGAGTCTTCTCCCTAGCGAGTTCAGCTTCCTACAATGGAAAATCAAAGAAAATCACATCATATGACATGCAATGAATTACATACCTATGTATCAAAGAAAATAACTCCGGCAGCATAGGCTGCATTCATGCAGTAAAGGAGAATCAGTCTCCTTAAATTAACTTTTAAAATAAATAAATAATATTGAATGTAACAGTGAGCTAGTGTTAAACCAAATGGGACAACTTGATATAGGTCTTTGTTGATTTTCATGGGAATTAATTTTCTTTTCTAGGAATTTTTAGAGACAGAAAGGTGATGGTGGGTTCACAATAAACAGTGGTGATGGATTTTATGCACTGATACATGAATTAATAAATCGATTTAAACAAGATAGAGAATTGTCTTTGACCTTAGAAACACAATATAGCTCAAGCAATTTATTGAACATTTGATGGACATCCCCATTGCCAAAATTTAACTACAAATTTTGAAGGGCTGGATAACCTCCGATTAGGGTAGTAGTGGGTTTATGGAGGAGATTTTGAGAGAGAGAGAGAGAAAGAAGCAATTCATGTGGCAGAGGAGTATACTGGGGGTGTTTAGGAAGGGAAATTTAGGGTGAAACAGCTGAGGTTGTGGCGGTGTTGCAGTTGACAGAAAGAGAGGAAGGAAGAGGTGGTGGTGGTGGTGTTGTGGATTTGATAGAAGAGGTGGTGGTGGTAGCATAGCTAATGTAAGGAGGGGTGAGGAGGAGGAGGAGGAGGAGGAGAGGATGAGATGGGTGTTTGGTTGTGAAGGTAATATTGGGCTGGGGTCTTTTGGAATAGAGGTAAATTCCATATATGGAGACCAAAAGTTAATAACGTAAGAAATTTTCGTTACCTTCTTTAATAGTTAGATAACAGAAGGAAGGTATGCTCATATTGTCAACAAAAATATAGGAGGCCATTGTAATTTAAAAAACCAAATGGGAGGTCCTTATAATCAAATACCTCAAGAAAGGTTCATGTAACTGCCCTATTTCAAAATGTCATATATACTTGTCTATACACAAGGGCAAAGCTACATAGGGTCCAAGGGGCAATTGCCCCCACTGAGTATAGAATTTTTTTTTGAAGCTTTACCTATAGTTTTTAATATACATATATGTGTGTGTGTGTGTGTGCGCGCGCGCGTGTGTGTGTTTCCATTAAAATTTTGAAATTATTGCTTTCATCACTAGGGCTTTGGGGTTGTAACTTCATCATGGGGGAATTTGTTGATGTTGCACCCATGAAGTACAGAAAGAGCCAAACATTGGGAACAATCTGGGAAATAGTAAGGAACAGTAACTAAGAGAAGCGGGAACCACTTAAATGGAGAAATCAATTTTATTTCGCCCTTTGTTTCCCATAGAAACTAGGGATCAAAAAGCACCAAATTCAATGAGTTACTAAGGGAAAGACAAAGTGAGAGCATGCTATCGAAGACATTGCACATGTCAAAGAGGCCTCCATTGCTTGTGTCACCATGTCAAGGTAACACTCTACGGTTGAGTTGTGGGAAATTTAGCCTCCATTTAATCCTTATTTGGAGAAAAGGACAACTCAATTTATTTTGCTTCATAAACCCCCAAGGAGAAAACACATAATTGAGTAAGGACAAAATAAAATATCTTCTTTTTTTTTTCCTTGAACAATATTGCCAAAGTAACATATTACCTGTTTACATCAATTTTGACGGTAATAATTTTTTTTTTTTTAAGATTTTCATAGTCAACATAGATTTTATTTGATAGATCTTGATGAGAGGATTCTAAAAATACTAATTTTATTAAAAACTAACATCTACATCAAAAGTTATATTATTTTAAAGTTTAATATTTTGATAATAGTGGTATATGTTGAACTTTTCAATGAAAACTTTATGTGCTTGTCTTTAATGCATTAGAGTTTTATTATGGGGAGGTTTTGACCAAATCCCCCCTTGAGTTATATCCCTTTGCTGCCTCCATTGAGAAATAGAAGTGACTAATCCTAAGTCAAAGGGTAGAGAAACTCCACACAACTATTTTTTAACAACTTTGAGCTAAACCTTCTTTCACACTATTACATAAATGAAAATAATGGGAAAAAGAAAAAATAAAACTCAAATGAAAATTTGGTTCATCCAACACGCACATCTCATGGCATCTGTTTTATAGATTTGTATGTAACTATTGACATCAAAGATATTATACATAATGAGAATTTTCCATCAAAAAGTTTTCTTTTAGTTCAAAGTGATCAATATGTAGAATCAGAACAAGTGATTGCCAAGATTCGCACACACGAACAACCCCTTTTAATTTTGAAAAGTTGTTTTCAAATTTGCCCACATAAAACATATTGAAAGAAAATTAAGTGAGACATTTTTTTAGTTGTTAATTGGTACATTCAATATGCATAGAGTGGATAAAGAAACAAAGATAGTACCTGAGGAGTGTTGTACTCAATGAAGCAGTAACCAAGAGTTTTCTGAGTTGCAGGATCAACAGGAATCCAAAAGCCATTTTCTTTAATGACTCCAATCTGATTGTAGATTTTTCGAATAATCCCAAATTTCTCCTTGGGAACAACAGGTAGATTATCAACAACAATTGTGTTGCCAAACCCGGCATCGAATTCCAAAGAACTATCCTCATTGAAATCTTCATCATCACTACCACCACAAATTACCCACACAAAAAAAAAAAAAATTCAAACATCTATTCTCGGTGAAATTGCGTTTCGACATTATTATACTTTACAAAGATATATAATGTATATGATTATGTAGATGTAATACTAACAGGTGTTTGGCATTTATTTTTTTACATACATACACTCTATCAACGTCTCATCCCTATTTTTCTACCCATTTTTTCTAATTTTTTACATTCTTTTATAAAAATCAAAAAATATACTTATTTAAAACCTCTCAAACCACCTCTAAATACATGGTTTAGGGTTTTTGAAAATTGACCTTTTGATTCCGAAGTCTTCATTGGGAGGGAGGCGTAGGGAGTCAAAATCGACTCCAGAAAGGCCGATGCCGAGGCTAGAAGCTGTCTCCCTAATTTCCTCTATTGAGATCACGTCCGCCATTTTTCTGGTGCTTGAGAGAACGTCCGCCATTTTTCTGGTGCGAGAGAGAGAGAGAGAGAGAGAGAGAGAGAGAGATTGGGGTTTTATCTTGGGGTTTTGGGAGATAACACCGTGTTTGGAACCAAATCGAATGAGATTAGGGTTTAAAAAAGAAAAGAAAAGAAAGAGTATTTAGGAAAGGATATTGGGTCTCAGATTTTAACCCAAGTCTGTATGGCCTTGTTGGTCAAGTTTGATATAACTTAAATAATATAAAAAATCAAAAAGTCATTATCTTATTTAAATTATATTATCTTATTTAAATCATATTATTTTTTTAATACATCACATCAAATTCAACCCAAACCCAACTCACATAAGCCAATAAATCAAAAAGTGCACTTTTTTAGAACATTCCAAAAAAAAGGATAAAAAGTTAAAAAGTTACTATCTTATTTAAATAACATCATTTTATTTAAGTCACATCACTTTTCTATCATATCACTTCAAGCTCAACTCATACTCAACTCATATTTCATAAAAAGTCAAAAAGTACACTTATTTAGATTATCTCAAACAACCCCTAAGATTTATTATAGTTTTCTTTCAATGATTCAAATGGTTTATTTTATAAGACATGTAATTTATGTTATTTATAAAAAAAATATAAGTCAATTCAATAATTATAATATTTTTATTTTATTGCATCTATTGCTAAAAAAATGAATGGTCTATTTCTAAAATATGTTTATTGTCTATTTTTTCAGAAACAAATATGAAAAAATGAAATAATTATGATTATTGAATCGAATTAATTTTTTTTATGGATAATATAAATTGAAGGGCTTACAAAATAGATGGTTTAGATCATTAAAACAAGACTCGTTGTGGGCCTTATAAACCCCTCAAATTTTCTCATATTGAGATTTTAACATGAAAGAAACTCAACCTGAAAGGGAAAATAGTGTTTGGAACTAACTGCAATTTATAGTAAGATTTTAAAAATCGAACTGGTGAATAAATTGAAAGAAGGATTGGATGAACGGATTATCAGTTTAACCGTCGGGTTGAATTCTAATCGTACTGTGATATCATAATTATTTTATAAATTTAAGAATAAATAAATACATTAATTTAAAATATTTTTATAAATCAAAAGTACCTTACAATTATTTATTATTTACTAGAAGCTGGAAATCATAATTTCAAAATATAGATTACAAAATAGAAATTACAGAAAGAGTTTGAGAAATTTTTAAAATTTCAGATGGCTTTTTCATGACTGATGAGGTCTTTTATAGAGAAGCTGAATGACTATGGTGCTTTGAGGAGCTGACATGGACTGAAGTTAGTTGGTGAAGGCATATGGGTGCTGTTTGTTGCTTTCGAAAAAGTTAAAGATACGTAACTACACAACGTTTAATTGAGAATTTGATTGACTGAATGACTGATGAATAATAAATGGTAAATATTTATATTAATTATTTATGTGTTCGACAAAATAACTTTAAATATAATAAATATTATATATAGCGTACATATTAATAACGAAAATGTTTGAGAGCTCGAGAGAGTTGGCTCGAAAACTGGCTCGAGAGAGGAGAGAGGGAGAAAGAGAGAAGGAGAAGAGAGAGGAGAGGGAGAAGCAGAAAAGGAAGGGAGAGGGAGAAAAGGAGAAAGAGAGGGAAAGAGGAGGAGAGAGGGAGAAAGAGAGAGGAGAGGTCGTCGCAGAGGAAGAGAGGTTGTCACCCCGGCCATCGCGGCTGCCGCCTCATCGCCGACGTCTCGCAAAGACGCTTGCTCCTCCCCGATCATTGCACCACCGCCACCGCCTCCAGCTTTATGGCCTCCTCCTCCCCCTCCTCCTCCTCCTCCTCCCTTCTCTTCTTTTCCCTTCTTCTTCTTCGTTCTGAAACTGAAACAAAAACCAGAAAAAAAAAAAAAAAAAATACGACACCAAAATGACGTCGTTTTGGTGTCAAGCCGCGGTTTCGAGCTACGTAGCATGGTTGGAAATTCCACCATGCTACAATACTTAATTATTACAAAAATGTTTGAGAGCTCGAGAGAGTTGGCTCGAAAACTGGCTTGAGAGAGGAGAGAGGGAGAAAAAGAGAGGGAGAAGAGAGAGGAGAGGGAGAAGCAGAGGAGGAAGGGAGAGCGAGGAAGGGAGAAAGAGAGGAGGAGAGATGGAGAAAGAGAGAGGAGAGGTCGTCGCAGAAGAGGAGAGGTCGTCACCCTGGCCGTCGCTGCTCGTCGCCCCGTTATTGCTCGTCGCCTCGTTGCCGACGTCTCGCAGCACGTTTGCTCCTCACCGATCGTTGCACCACCGCCACCGCCTCGCCCCGCCTCCTCCTCCAGCAAATTTATGGCCCCCTCCCCTCCCTCCTCCTCCTCCTCCTCTTTTTCTCCTTCTTCTTCTTCTTCGCTCAAACAAAAAAAAAAAAATTAGACACCAAAACGACGTCGTTTTGGTGTCGAGCCGCGGTTTCGAGCTACATAGCATGGTCAGTGGAATTTCATATACTTTTGAAGTTTGTTCCGTTTGGGTTCACTGTTTTTGCAGTGCCATTTGTAACTTTGAAATATATTAAGGTGATTTATGTAGGGGG
Source organism: Camellia lanceoleosa (assembly GCA_025200525.1). Lineage (NCBI taxonomy): Eukaryota > Viridiplantae > Streptophyta > Magnoliopsida > Ericales > Theaceae > Camellia > Camellia lanceoleosa. The sequence continues at coordinate 55,758,417 of CM045760.1, forward strand.
TGGATTTATTATTTAATAGATCTTATAATAATTAATAATTTTTTTATTAAATACTATTAAAAATGTCATTAATTGTTAATTTTTAGGGATAATTTAAAAAGATTGTTACAAAAAAGTCACTAAATTTTAACTTTTAGCGACAGTTTAAAAACTTCGTCACAAAAAAAGTCACTAATTGTAAGTTTTAGTAACAATATATAAAAATGGTAACAAAAAGAAAAAGTCACTAAATTAAAAAAATTTAACAACATATACAAAAAAAATCGTCAAAAGGAAATAATTTTTAATGATGATTTTACTAATACTTAAGCCTCGTTTGGCATGTGCTTGTTTTAGCTTAAAAATCAAAAAATTACTAAAAAAATCAAAAAGTCTATAAATTATACCAAAAAATCAAACATTCTTTTTTATTTTTACTTGTTGCATATATTTTCGTCAAAAAATAAAAAGTCATTCCAAACATACTAATTTTTTTTAGTTCATATTTTAGCCAAAAAGTTTAAAAAGTTACTAAAATAGCATGTTCGCAAACGAAATCTTATTTTCAATAAAATTTTATGAAAATTAAGTTCAACTATTAAGATTTATTGATAATTTACCTACATTTTTAATTCCTTATTGTTATTTTAATTTGGAGTGTTGGGGTTCAATTCCAACTTTGGACCAAATATTTAATTTCATATTGTTGGGTTCAATTTCTTGAAGTGTTTTTTTTAAGGATGGCCCTAAAAGCTTTCACTTTTTTTTTAAGGATTTTTAATTATTTATATTTTTTTAATGACAAATATAATTATAATTAAAATTATTATAATTGACACAAATTGAAATAGAACGTCCATCCTCACGCAAACAACACTAAGAATTGAACACTCAATCTTATCTAATGAAATTGAACAGCCAACACTCATGATCTATCATTTTTATTCATTCTCATTGTACTCTTGAGCACCTACATCCTTCATAATCTATTTTCTTCTTGATAAAATCATTCTTCATTAATCTATCATCATCCATTTTCATAATTAGTTCATATCTTCCATGATCAACCGAAAGTGGAGGAAGAGATTGTGAAAAGTGAGTAATGGAGATGATAACGATAGTCATAATATATTGGTGGTCATGGTTGCTAGTTGAGTAGTTTTTTTAACAGGGTTGCTACTTGTAGGTGTTGATTTTCAACCACACAATCAAAGGGGGAACTCAGCTGGAGAGTACCAGCAGAATAGATTAAGTCCAAACAACCTGTCACAGAAAGATAAGATCCGGCGGCGGTTCGTCCACCCGGGGGCACTCTGACAATCAAATCAGTAATCAAATATCTCTCAAAGATAACCAATAGTGCTTAACTCACTAGACTGAACATAAAAAGCATACTTTAGACATATGATGGTGCCCTATTTTTATAGCCAACACTGACCTGATCCCTATAAAAGCCTTACTTTAGTGGACTCAGGCTCAATACTTATCCTGGATCCTCAATTAGATGGGGATAAACTCCCTAAGAGCTTTATCTTTGTCTAAACTGAGATCCTCCTTGGTCCTAGGACTCTTGTCCCTTATCCGCTCATCTCGGATTCTAATATCTTTGTAGATGACCTTGGTCTTGCCGAGATCATCCCGGCAAGTGACCAGGCCACGTGGCACCTCGGCTGACACTTCGACGTCACCTTGGCCACGTGTTGTCATTCACAAAATATGCCCCCACAACTGTCCTCTAGGTTATATTACATCGGCAACCTAAGGTGATGGAACCTACATCGCTAGTTTATTTACCACGTCGGCTAAAATTCGTTCTTCCTTCCACGCCTAAGATCATTTCTCGTCGGCTTCATGTACCCAGGACTTAACTGTCTGCTTCTCACAAACCAAGAACAAAAAACCAAGTTCTTTAAGTTTTTTCAAACGAAATTGCTCCTCTAGCCGAGGTTTTTGCCTCATTAAATCAAGCACTCCAAGAGTTTTGCGCATGAGTTGTCACACACAGTTTTCCTAACCGTTTCTGCCACGTATTCTTTTCATATTGGTTCGTACTGACACATGCTATTAGGACGCATCGCTTCTGCGCACGCCGCCTGACAGACACGTCATCCAAGGCACATTATTATGGTTTGCCGCCTTTTCACAATTTTGACAAAACTTCTCCCTCTCTCTCCGTCTCTTCAATTTTGCAAAAAATAATTTCCCTCATTTTGTAAATTTTCTCTCTCTAAACTTCCGCTCTCGAACCACCATTACTGTTTCTTCAAAGCTCTGCAACCGTTTCATTCGTCTTCTTCAGCGAGCTTTCAACTATCCCGTTCCGTTCAAGTTCTTTGACTCTGGCGTTCTCGTTATCGGCCCCATCTGATAAATTTCTAATTTCCTCCTTCTTTTGGTTCAATCTTTCACTATTCGTATGAGTAATACTTTCATGAATCCATTTGTACGCATCTTGCTGCTTAAATTCCTCATTTCGATTACCATATTTAGTCATTTATAAATCATTTCTTGTGTTTTAGGCTGCTGTACTTTTATTCCCTATACTATCTTCATATTGCCTATGTTACCACTGAATATTTGTACTCTGTTTTTCTCACACTTCTAGATACCATGAATTAGTTTCTTTTTTTCCAATGAAGCTTTGTCACTGTGTTACTAGAATGTTTTTAGGACTGTTCTTGCCATACTTCTGTTTGGTCTTAGTCTTGATTGTTGTTTTTTATTCCAAATCCTTCTTGGTTCTGAATCATGCTCATCTTTTTGCTTTGTCTTGTTTTGTCTTCAAATTCTTGCCTTTGATTCTTATTTCAATATAGACTTAGGTTTGGGATTTGATTTAGAACCCTGTTCCTTAGGAAAACTAAAACAAGATCCCTTAGATCGTCAAAATCCGAGCTCCAGTGCCAATTTAGGGTTTAGCCGAGGTTTTCAAACCCATACGAAATATTCTTTTTTGAAATTTTGCACCAATCCTCCCTAAGCCGACATCATGGGAATGTTTAGGTGGAGAATTGACACCCTTACCAAGCTGGAGTACTTTAAGCAAGAGTTTTCCATTCTAGCCGACGTTCAGATCAGGTTGGCTGGAGAAGAAGACTCTATCATGCCAATTAGGGACTTTATGCCCTTTCCTGTGGTAGCATTTATCGAGTGTGGACTCCGGCTTCCCTTAGACATCTTGCTTAGGGAAATCCTCCACTACTACAAACTCAACCCTATACAGTTGGCCATTAACTCCTATAGGGTCATCAATGGTATAATTGCTCTAACTCGCCGAGAAAATGCTAGGATAACACTAACCAACATCCAATTTTGTTATACCATGTGTAGCCTAAAGTATGAAAAAAAACTATATTTACTACCTCAAACCGAGATCCACAGCCTACAAAATCATAGCTGACCTTCCAGATTCCAACAAGGGTGCTAGAGATGATTACCTGATTGTCTCGGGTAACTGGAAATTTGCTCAAGATAATGATCTTCATCTCTTCCCTCTGCACTGATTGGTGTTTAAAAAGGATGAGGGTAAGAACTAAGTGTCAACTTCTCTATTTAAGACTTTACCACTTTTTTCTCTTTATTTGTTCTAATGTCGATTTTCTAACTTTTGCAGCTCTTCCCCAACCATCGAAGGACTTCCGCCACTCCTTCTTCCCCAGCAAAGACTTGAAAAGGCTACTGAGCTTACCCATTGACCTCCGCAAAAGCGCCCTTGCTAATCAACTATATCCTCATATACAAGTCAGCTCTGCCCGATATTCCTAAGTGCAGCAAGACTCCTCCATCTAGTTCAACTCCTCTAACAGCTTCATCTCCAAGGCCAAAACAGGCCTCCACCTCTGAGCCAGTCGAGCAACCAACCACTTATGCCCCTCAACTAATTCCTCAATCCCAACGCCAACGCCAACGCCAACGCCAAAATCAAGCTCCAATTTCCGCTCCTGCCGGCAAAACTCGTAGCCGAAATGCCAAAACTCTGAGGCATCGGCTTACGATCTAGCAAACCCACCTATTGCACTTCCAGCTATCCACTTCAGTACCAAAGTTACCGTTGCCGCTACCAACGAAGAAATAGGTCGTGCAAAAATCATCCTGGACGACCTTCTTGCTGACATCATAAGCATGGTGTCAGTCCACTCCTCTACTCCTTCCCAATCGCAGCCAAAACCCAAGGTAAAGAAGGCTAAAAGGGCCAAGGCCAAGACCAGTGCCACTGAAATGGAGTCAGAAGACACAGTGCCAATTTCAAAATTGGCTGACGTAGAGAAATTTGCTGAAAAGAGGCCTGCTAAGGCTGAGGCATCTGACCAACCTCAATCAAAAAAGTCGAGGGCTGGCTGGTCTTCTGAGCACCTTGGATTTTATGCCAACGCTTCTTGGACTCCATCCGTCACAGTTGGAGACCGACCTCTCTTAGCCGGGGACAGCGCGCTCAACAGGCTGGAAGTCGGTGCCGCCATTTCCATCACCGTTTTACTCCCAGCCGACATCAACCAGATGGCCGAGCTTTTGGAGTATGAAAATTACGCGATGATGATGCAGCATTGTGTCTTGGTAAGTCTCAACACTTGTAATTTTTTATCTAATTTTAACTCTGGTTTTCATACTTAACAAATTCTTTTTGTAGTCTTGCAGGCTATCCAGCAAGGTCACTCCCTTGCAGTCAAGACCGATGAGTTCAAGAAAGAACTAACCCAAAAAACAAAAGAGACAGCCAAATTCCTGTCTTCATTGATCCGAGGTCTTTTGGATCAGGCCAAGGCTGTTGAGTAGGCCCTGAAGAAAGCCGAAGACCGCGTTGAGGCTATGAAAAATGTTACAGAGGTTGCTTAGGCCGAGGCAAAAAAGGCCAAGGATAAAGAGGCCCAATCCCGAACCGAGCTCCAAATAGCACTGGCTACAAAGGCGGCAGAAATCAAAGAGGCAGACAAGAAGGCCTATGCTGAGGGGGCAGCCAACATCCGTGATGATTACAAAAAACAAGTCAAACAGCCATGCAACAGGGGTTACACCCTTGGTTGGATAACTGCTTTAAAGGAGTTGGCTATCCCTGACGACTCGCCCCTCTGGGACGAGAGCCGACTTGTCATGCCTTTCCCTCTCCATCCAAGCTAATCTGAGGATGAGGCTGAGGATGATGAAGAAGTTAAGGCCGATAAGGCTGGGAAGACTGAAGTTGCTAGGGCCAAGTCCCCAACTCTGAATGAGTAAGCCATGGACTTGACTCGGGACGACGAGGATGAGGTCCCCAAGAACATGCCTGAAGCCAAGGTTGAAAACGCCGAAAAGAGCCTTGACAAGACTCTTCTAGAGATCGATTCCGAGATCCAGGCTAAGAAGGCTGTCGAGAAGCTCTCCCAGCTGTCTGTTGAGGCTGAAACACAGCCAACCGTCGATGCAGAACAGTCTGTTTAGAATCTTTTCTTTGTTTGTACTTTTTCCTTTGTTTTGAATAGTGTTTGTTTTGTTGGGCCGATGTGCCAGCTTATGTACTTGAACAAGTTGTCTTTTTTTGAATGCAAGTCTTATATTTTCTTCTAAGTGTTGAATGTATGTCTTCCTTTCTTCTATGCATGTTTAATATTTTCCTTATGCCTTTCATGCTTCCATACTTAGAATATTTTTGTATTTCTTCAAAGTATACTTTAACTGTATAATAACTCCGGGATATAATACCTCGGATATAAACCTTGAATGTTTTCCTCGGCCAACCATTAGCATACCTCGGCTAACGCTTTAAAAATATCAAAATATTTTTACAAGTGTTATTCAGTATTGTTTTTTACCTTCATATGCTATCTTCTATTAAGACTTCACCCTTTCCAAGCGTGGACAACCTGGTTGGTTACCACGGGTAATATGTATCTCGAATACTTTATTCATAACTACCTCAGCTAACTCCAACTTGTAAATTTTTTTGAAAATTCTCTAAAAATTTCAACAAGTCCCAAGCTCTTAAGTTTATTTATCATTCCTAGCTGTCTGCCTCTAATGTGAACCTAAGTTCCACTTAAGTTCACATTAAGAATGTGTCTATGGTCTTTCGCCGAAGTCAGATTCAAACAAAGACTTACCGAGATGTTTCAACCTTGGTTTCTCTGTTAATGAACTTAGTTCCATTCTGAGTTTGATTCTGCCAATATGGCAAGTCCAGGTTAATTTCAACTTAGTTCAACTCCATTATGTGCAATTATGATTCAACTCTGCCATATAATGAGTCTAAGTTATTCGTCATGTTTCATTTAGAAATATCGCCAACTTAGTTCAACTCTATTATATGCAAATATAATTCAACTCTACCATATAATAGCCTAACTCATTGACTGACCACGCGTTCCGTATGGATCCGCCAAACCTATAATCACAGGATTTGTCCACCACACACATTACCTACTTCAACTCATAAATATTTTACTCAAAAAAAATCATAAATATTTTACTCAAAAACTGATTAAGGCATCATTTGTCAATAGTTATTTTAATTAAAAAATTATTATAAATTATCGCACCACTTACCCTCTTTTATATATATACTTTCATAAAAAATACTAAACTAATCAATATCTAAACAAACTTTAAATATAAATTAAAAACTTAAAAATTATTTAACATAATCACTACGCAGTCCTTTTGCATCTCTAAGTTATTCATCATGTTTCATTCAGAAACATCGCTAACTTAGTTTAACTCTATTATATGTAAGTATAATTCAACTCTGCCATGTAATAAGTCTAAGTTATTCGTTATGTTTCATTCAGAAACATCACCATGGGACTGGCCAATCCTATCACACAAATTTCAAATTTAGAAAACTAAAATTTTATTATTACTTTAGCTAATAAAATTATGACATAAACTGAGAGAAAACAAAAATTTAATGATAGAAAAACTTCAAGTTGTAAGTGTTCCAGGATCTTGGCAACTTTTTGCCATCACTATCCTCAAACCGATATGCCCCATTACCGGCGACCAAGATGATTCTATAAGGCTCCTCTTAATTTGGGCCTAGCTTGCCATCCCTAGGATTCTTCTTGTTGCCGACCACTTTCCTCAGCACAAGGTCTCCCACTTTGAACTCTCTTGGATTGACCTTCTTATTGTAAGCCCTAGCAAGTTGTTGTTGTTATGCCCCCAGCCGAATTGCTGGCCTCTCTCTTTTCTCCTCAAGTAGGTCTAGATCTCGAACTAGAAATGTCTCATTAGTACCATTTTCCACTTCCTAGATTCTGATCCTTGCAATGCCAACTTCTAGTGGGATAACTGCTTCAGTGCCATAAGCCATGACAAATGGAGACCCCCCAGTTAATCTTTTCAGCATGGTCCAATATGTCCATAGTGCATTGGGCAACTCCTCCACCCATTTTCCCTTTTGCTACTTCCAGCCTCTTTTTGATCCCATCCAAGATAGTTTTATTAGATGCTTCTGCCTGACCATTACTCTGAGGGAAACTTGGAGTAGAGTACTAGTTCTTGATTTTGTACTTTGCATGGAAGCTTTTGATTAGCTTACCGTCAAACTATGTACCATTGTCTGCTATTATTGCCCTTAGAATCCCAAACTTGGTGATGATGTTCTTCCATATGATGTTCTTTACATCAATATCTCGAATCTTCGCAAGGGGTTCAGCTTCTACCCACTTTGTGAAGTAATCAATTGCTACCAGTAGAAACTTCATTTGCCCAATTGCTTGGGGCAGTTGTCCAACTAGGTCCATGCCCCACTAGGCAAATGGCCAAAGGCTGGTTAATGGGTTCAAACCTGTGGTTGGTTAATATATCAAAGGTGCAAACCTCTGACACTTCTTGCACTTTCTGACGTAGGCTTCGGCTTCCTTCTGCATATAGGGCCACCAGTACCCTTGAGTAATGGCCCTATGAGCAAGTGATCTGCCCCCAACATGGCTGCCACATACTCCTTCATGTATTTCATACAAGAAGTCTTCAACCTGGAAAGGATATACACATCTCAAAAGGGGACCAGTAAAAGACCTTCTGTAGAGATATCCTTCTGCTGTTAGACTAAACCTTGTCAACTTCAGTTTGGTCTTGTGCGCCTCTTTGTGATTATCCGGTAATTTGTCGTCCCTAAGAAACATCACTATTACATCCATCCAACTTGGACCCATCTCCACATACATTGTTTCATATTCTGTGATTAGTGGTTCCACACTTGGTCTTAACAAATAATCAACCATTATTGTTCTTGCCTCCCTTGATTTCATTGAACTAGCCAGGTTAGCCAAGGCATCGGCATGGCTATTGTCATCTTGGCTAACCTGCTGTAGTCAGCAATCTTGAAATAAGGCTAGCAATTTAACAACTTCTTTGACATAGGCTATCATTCTTTTATCTCAGATGGCATACTCGTCTGTTTCTTAGTTTATAATAAGTTGGTAGTCACAGAAAACTACCACCTCATCAACCTTCATTGCTACTACTAACTTCAATCCTACGATCAGTGCCTCATATTCTGCTTCATTATTTGAGGCCTTAAACCCCAAATGAATAGATTATTCTAGTATCCACCCATCTGGTGGTACTAACACTACTCCTGCCCCAGATCCTTGACGGTTTGAACTTCTATCAACAAACATGCGGAATGAGTCGCTGATGTAGATGTCGCAGGGCTTTGATGTGTCTACCTTCTTCTGCACTACTGTGGAGTTATTTATTCCTAGCTGGGTCTCTTTTTGTTCCCTTGGACACCCTAAGCCGTGGCTCACTGGAGCCTGACGTGGGAGGGCACCAAGTGTGAACTAGGCCACAAAGTTGGCCAGAACTTGGCCTTTGATTGCCATTCTAGGCCTAAACTCTAAGTTATATTAGCCAACACTACTGCCCATCTGGCCACCCCACATGTCAGATCTCCCTATTGTAGCAGGGACTTCAAGGGATGCTCATTGTGGGCTTAAAAGTAATGATTCATTTTTTTCGAAGCCATCACCAGGGCTAGTGTTAATTTTTCCAGGGGCAAATACCTGGTCTTTGCACTTGCTAAGGTTCTACTTACATAGTATACTGCCCTTTGTTCTCTCTTCTCTTCTCTGATTATCACTACACTCACTGCATGCTCTGAAACGGCCAAGTATATTAATAGTTCCTCTCCAGGTACTAGATTTGACAGAACTAGAGTTATTGTCAAGTACTTTTTCATGTTGGCCAAGGCAACTTCGCATTCCTTTGTCCACAAGAAATCTGTGGCCTTTTTCAACAAACTAAAAAATGGTTTACACTTATCTGAACTTCTGCTTATAAATCTGTTCAGGGTAACGACCCTTCCAATCAATATCTGTACTTGTTTTGCTGATGTAGGGCTTTTCAAGTCCAGAATAGCCTTGATTTGATTTGGGTTTGCCTCAATGCCCCTTCTGGTAACCAAGTATCCCGGGAACTTACCAGACCCGACTCCAAATGCGCACTTTGAAGCATTAAGTCGGAGCCAATACGTCCTCAGGATGTTGAAAACTGCCTTTAAGTCGACCAGGTGATTCTTAGGTTCTTTGGTCTTCACGACCATGTCATCAATGTACACTTTTACTATTTTGTCAATCAGATGTCTGAACATCTTGGTCACCAATCTCTAGTAGGTTGCTCCTACATTTTTCAACCCGAAATACATTACTCTGTAGCAATGCAACCCTTTTGGGGTGATAAATACAGTCTTCTATTCATCGGAAGGATACATTGCTATCTGGTAGTATCCCCTGTAAGTATTCAGGAAGCTCATCCTTCCATGCCCTGAAATGGCATCCACCAACTGATCGATCTTGGGGAACGGGAAACTGTCTTTGGGACAAGCCTTATTCAGGCTGGTAAAGTCCACGCAGACCCTTCATTCCCATTCTTCTTTTTCACAACAACTGTGTTTGATAACCAAGTTGGGTATTTTACCTCCCGAATGGCTCTGGCTTGCAACAATTTGCCCACTTCCTCCTCTACTGCCTCCACATGAACCAACGTCAGTCTCCTTGCTCGCTGAATGATAGGTTTAGCCGACTTGTCTATATTTAGTCTATGGCAAGTGACCTCAGGATCAATGCCAGACATCTTGTATGGCGTCCAGGAAAACACCTCTATGTTTGCTCGCAAGAATGACTCTAACTCCCTTTCCTCCTCTTCGGCCAATCTTGAGCCGAGAAGGAAGAAGCACTCTTCATCACCTTGTTGGGCCAGAATTTTCTTTAAGGCTTCATCACTTTTTTCGGCTGACTCTTTACTGACATCATCCAAGACCTCCATGTCCCCGTCCTCAATTTCTACTGTTTTTGTCTCTTGCACGTTGCAGGTGGATTTCATTGCTTCCATGGAGCAATTCTTTGCCTACACCTGATCTCCTCTGACCTTTTGAATTCCATGCTTCATTGGGAACCGCAACAGCTGGTGCCGTGTTAAGGGAACTGCCCTCACTGCATGCAACCATGGTCTTCCTAAGATAACTTTGTAAGGGGAAAGGGTACCAATTAGTGTGAACTTTGTGCTTACCTTCTTGGTGCTTGCATGCACCTCTAAATTTATTGCTCCCAAGGGTTAGGTCGGCGTTCCATTGAACCTGACCATTGGGCTATTGGATTGTTCCAAATCATCTTGGTAAAAACCGAGCTCCTTGTAATATCTGACATACATGATGTCACAAGAGTTGCCCTGATCGATCAGAATGCGCCTTATCTAGCATTCTCCAATCTTGAGGGTTACTACCAGGGCATCGTTATGTGGATGCTGCACCATATCTAGGTCTGCTTCAGTAAAGGACACCATTAGTCCTTGGCACTCGTCTGTCCTAGGCCTCTTTTGTTGGACCTGATACACATGTTGTAAGTGCCTCACCCTCTAAGTCTCCCCACGTACCTCGTTCTCATTGACCCTCAAGTGAATCACATTGATCACTCGAGGTCCATCTGCTTGCGATTGTGGTGCTAGTGGAGGTGGTGCTGCTGGTGCCTGGCCAACCTTGCTTGCTCTTCCCTCGTTCTGGCCTCATCTACTAGGTCTCTTAAGTGACCTTGTCTGACCAGATCTTCCAAATGCACCTTTAGGCTCTACAACCCTGCGTCAGGTGTCCATCTTCATTGTGGTAGGCACAGTGCTTCCCTAGACTTTTCCCCATAAATTCGCCAAAGACCTTCTCCGGCGCTCTGTAATACAGCTAGTTCTTGATCCTTTCTATAACTTTATAAACCGGGATCAGGAACACAGTGGTGACTACCTGTGCAGCCCTCAGTCCTGTTTCTTGTCTGTTATATACAATATTACCTCGGCCTTACTTCGGCGAGCCGTTTCTCTTCTCCTTTTTCAACGCCTTCATTCCCGGTGTATTCTCTTCTGCTCTGGCATATTTCTTGATCCTTGCCATGAGTTCTTCCATACGCTTTGGTAGAGTCTTTGCTAGCGACTTCCGAAGCATGCAATCATCCTCCAGGCCGTTTTTAAAAGACACGACCGCTAACTCCTGGTTACATCCTGGTATTCGGCTGAACACCTTATAATACCTTTTCGCAAAAGCCCTAAGGCTCTCACATTCGCCAATTTTCAAAGCCATCAAGAAGTCTACCCTAAATGGTTGCAACTTGTTTGTGACAAAGCTGGCCACGAACATCTCGGCCAGGCATTGCCAACACTTCACAGTTCTTTTTGGCAACTTGTGAAACAAGTCCGATGCAATTTCCCAAAAGGGTGAGGGGAACACCTTGCAAAGCAACAGTTCGTTCCCAGTGTACAGTGTCATTCAATTCAAATATAAGCCGACATGAAAGTTCAGATCGGACTTATCGTCATATATCTGGAACCTCGACATATGGAATCTTTTTGGGGCCTCGAACTTATCCAACTCCACTGAGAATGGTGTTCTTGGCTTGATCGGGGATGTGACCTCCGCATTCTGCAACTTTCTCTGGAGGTAGTCCCTCAAATCCTTCTTAGTCCGACCAGGAGCTTGGCTGTCAATTGATTTCAGTCTTTTTGGTGCGCTGCTCCCGGCGTCATTATGAGTCCTTTTGGACTTCTCTTCATTCACCGTGTCAAAACAAAATTTCTTCTCATGAACATGCCGATGTTCCTTGACATAAGTTCCTTTGGTACAAGGCGTCTTCTGAGACTCTCCTCTTACTGACTCTCCTCGCCCGACTTCTCTTGAAGGCCGATGTAAATGCTCTTTCACCCTGTCATGCTAAGGGGCTGCTGGGACTGCTTTCTACATTCCTTTCTGGGTGTCATTCTTGGCCCCTGGAATCGGCACGTCCTTCAATGGAAATGGTGGTTGCATGACATTGTTCTGCATCATGAAGTTGACAACCGATTGTAGGTCTGACAATTTATTTTCCATTCTTTTTATTTCACCATCCCTTCTCAGGCATCTATCTTTCCATACCTGGAGGTTGCTTTTGTCATAGTACTCATCTCAACCTGCTTTCTTCGGTGGGTCTCCCTTTTGGCCGACGTCCTTCTTCCAGGATTCGGATCCCGTGGTCTTTCATTAGGGTTCTCCTCCTCCATGTTAGGATCGGCATGTTTACCACTCCCACTAGGGATGTTGTCCCCAATCTTCTCTTTCTGTTCATCGTTGGCCATCTATTCTCCTTACGTTCCCACAGACGGTGCCAAATTATGAGTGTTGATTTTTTACCATACAATCAAATGGGGAACTTAGCTGGAGAGCACCGACAGAATAGATTAAGTTCGAACAACCTATCATAGAAATATAAGAATTCGGCGATGGTTCGTCCACCTGAGAGCACTCTGACAATCAAGTCAGCAATCAAATGTCTCTCAAAGATAACCGATAGTGCTTAACTCACTAAATAGAACATAAAAAGCATACCTTAGACCCATGAGGGTGCCTTATTTTTATAGCCAACACTGACCTGATCCCTGTAGAAGCCTTACTTCAGTGGACTCGGGCTTAATACTTATCCTGGATCCTTAGTTAGATCGGGATAAACTACCTAAAAGTTTTATCTTTATCCAGACTAAGATTCTTCCTGGTCCTAGGACTCTTATCCCTTATCCGCTCATCTCGTATTCCGATATTTTTGTAGTTGACCTTAGTCTTGCTGAGATCATCCCGGTAAGTGATCAGGTCACGTGACATCTCGGTTGACACTTCGGCGTCACCTTGATCACGTGCTGTCATTCACAAAATATGCCCACACTACTATAGTTTTTCAACATGTTTGTTGTTGTGTTTGTAACTGTGTATTTCTATGTTTTGGTTGTCTTATTTCTTTGTTTTGTTATTATTTAGGTTGGAAATCATTGCCTACTGTCTCAGTGCTTGGTCTGTAATGGGTTTGGGAGAAAGAGAGGGCAACACTATTATGGGTATGGGTAATGAGTGCAAATATGTTAGGTTATACTTTAGTGAGTATTCAAATTGTTATAAGGTGTGCAGCTAAGTGGGTGTGTAACAATTTAGAGGAGAGATATTTTTGGTATTATGTAAAAAATTCTTAAAAATTTTATTAATATTTAAATTTTAGAAGTGGAGCTATTAGGGCCACCCTATTTTTAATGTTGGATCAAATATTTTGATTCCTTTAGACTATTTCTTCAATTCCTTTTTTAATTCCATTGGACAATTTATTCAATTCCATGCAGTGCTATTCTCAACGTTGGACCGAACATTTTATTTTCTTTGGACCAAATATTTTGGAGTGTTGGGTTCGAGTCTTTGTAGTGTTATTTTCAACATTGGACCAAATATTTTCTACAACCGTTATGATTCTCAAAGGATGGCTACTTCACTGTCCAAAAATCAAAAAAAAAAAGAAAAATTATTTTTTTTTCACCCAATCAGCCTCCGCCACCTCACTGGGGGTCGACCCCCAGTGGGGGTCTCGCGCATTTCTGTATTTTCTAAGGCTATAGGGATAGTCATTTTTATTTGCCCCGCACGGATTTTTCCTATCCAAACAGTGTTGGGTTTTGCTTCTCTGATCCCGATTATATTTATTAAATATATTTATATATATAATATATAAATTTAAAAAAATATATTATAATAAAATTAAAACACTAAAATATTATACTATTTTTTGCTCCACCACTCCTTGATTTGCCCTACCCACGATATGATATGGGACAGGGGAAGGTTATTACAAAACCATTCTAAATCCAACCCATAACCATCCTAATACCGGAGGTGTTGGATTCAATTCCTTTCCCTTTTTTTTTTGATCGGCATTGGATTCAATTCCTTACTGTGCTATTTTTAATATTGGATCAAATATTTTCCGAGGCTAGCAAAATTCTGGTTTTCAAGTGAGAACAATTTAGAAGATATATTGGATTGGACTCTAAACTGATGGACGGGTCAATTCCTCTGTTAGATTTTCAAAACATTGATTTAAAGTACATAAAAAAAATTTAAAATAATATTAAATAATAAAAAAAATAAAGCCTACAAGAAATTGAGGACGGATTTTTAGAATTAGCTTACTCCCGCAAAATGGCGTTTCCAAAATATTAAATAAATCTTATTTCAAATATATAGTTGAGTCCTACTAATTAACACTGATATATATAAATTACTTTTGTAGATAGTATAAATTTTATTTTCAAAAATCGATAATTTGCATGAAAAGATTTAAGTCATTTCAGTTCTGTTAAAATTCAACCATTTTTCAAGAAATTTTATAATGACTTATTTTTACTTATCAATCAAATTTCATTTTGAAATAACGTTTTCATTAAATCCTACTAGGTAAAATCAATTACGTATTCCCACCCATTTTAATTTTAATCATAGAAATTAAGTTATAGAAATTACGTATTAGATTAGAAGGAAAACATATTTGAAAAAGGCAGTGGTTTCCTTCCAATTTGGAATTAGATTGGAGCGTGTTATTGGGCTTGCCATGTAGCCCATATTGATGATCCGTACTATTCAATTGTAGAGCTTGTTGAGTCGTTCATTTGTGCAAAAAATCACATTAATCAGATATTAATAATCACTTAATCAGATTAAATTTGTGTCAACAATAATTATGATTTAAAAAATAAAAGTCTTGAAAAAACAATATGTATATATTCTAGATTTGTTTGAAGTATGATTGGGCCAGACCCCAAACCCAACCCAACCCTTAGGTTGGGTTCGGCTTTGTGACCCAATCTTAAGCCTACCAACCGCTTACAATTTGGAATGCTATCTTTAATCCCATACATGTGCATTATCCATGGCCCATTATCAATTAAACCAATTTTTTTTTCTTTTTTTTTTTTTGTTTCCCTCTATTTTTGAGTTTGAAGTTATCAGATGGAACGTGGGCCTCAATGATTTATTGAGAGAGGCATAAGGATAACAAAATGGAATAAAAAATAGGGTTAATTAATGAAAAGTTTGAATTTATAGGGTCATATGTTATTTGGTCCAAGATTTAATAATTTTTTTAGTGATAAGAACATGCGTTGAAAAGTCGTCAGTGTCGGAAAAGTCACCAGAAAGTCGACGGTGTCAATTTGTGGTGATTTGGACAGATACATGATATTTAAACAAATAAATAGATAAGTAAGATTTTGAATAAATAGGTGTCCTAGAATATATTCTTTTGGCCCAATAATTTCATAAATAGATCTCTAACTTGAATACCATAAAAAATAACTCATCCCATAATGATCCCACAAATGTGGAGTTTGAAAATGACAAAAATATAAACGGTATTCAGCTTGTTTAGTTTGAGTTTTCTAAACTCACTTTTTAGAAAATTGAAACTTTTTGTTTTCCATATTTTTTTGTTTTCACTAAATTATTTTTTAATTTTTAAATACACATAATATAAATACATTAAAAAGTATAATATTTATATAAAAAAATCTTTAAAAAATTCACTAAATACCAAAAATATAAATAATAATAATAATAATAATAATAATAATAATAATAATAATAATAAGATACGAAAATTTTGTACATTTTTCATATTCTTGTGTATTTATTAATTTTTTAAAATATTTTTTTATAAATATTTTACTTTTTAGATACATCTAAATAGGGTGCATCTAAAAAAAAATTAAAAAAATTACTTAAAATTTTAAAAATATTCACTAAATAAAAAATACGAAAAATAAAAAATTTGATTTTCAGCAAATTGAATATAAAAAATTGAAACCAAACACAGTGATTTATTTTATTTCTAAAGAGTCTAGTTCTATGAACGTTAAATGTAATGTCCCCAAATAAATGACATAAAGATAAATTATTACACTAATCTCAAATCAAGTAGTCAAATCTATATATTTGTATTCTATTCATGCGAGAGATTTACCAAAAGTGTCCACATACAATACAAATTCAAACTTCAAAAGAGTGAATCTGTAGCATGTGCGACAATCAAAACAAAAGAGAATAAAACAAGAAGAGAAATGCCCAAGAGTTACAAGTTTCAAGGCTTAAGCCCAGTTACACAAAAATGGTTACACACCCATAGAAATAAAGTCATTGGCTTGTCAAATTATAAAAGAATCTCATACTCTTAAAACATATTCCCCGCTTTTAGTTTTGCAGAATCACCACATCATTTTCTGCACAAATCCACTAGGGGTGAGCACAAAGCCTAGTAGAGGTATCTTCACAAAGTAAATATGTTTAAGCAGTCTTATTTGCTCGAACACAATGCCATGCCATGCTCCAAAAATCACAAATTTGATTCATTTGAGAAAAAAAATCATACATAATGATCTTTTAAGACAATTCATTATCTCGATAAATTCCAAAATTTAAATACGGGGCGGTAAATACGACTCAAATAATCCCAAAGCTGGTGTACTACAAGTAGGCATAACAAGCACTATCAATTCTCCATTTTATCGGTCCTAATTGAATGGCACGTGATATCTCCACCGCGTATGTTTTTAGTCTTTCACCCTGGACACTCAAGCCAATTTAAACATTACTATCTACACCCCCTATCTGGACTTACCAAATATATTTATCCCAAAACATTTAAATGTTTCCAATTGTTTCTCAAAATAATAAATCAATTCCTAGGGATTGCCAAGAATGACGATATTCAAAACTTGTGCAAAATGAATAGAATGAAATGTAATTATAAAGTTTCATCATAACAATGTACAATTCTCAACATTTGCCTAAATCACAACAAAATTCATATCCATGTGATATATAATACCATCTCATATTCACAATCAAAACTCATTTTCATTACATAGTCCAAGCATATATATATATATATATTCATGCTATCCAAGATTTTTAAATAACAACATTCATCCATTTCATGGATATCTCAAACAATATAATCACATGTGATAATCTTATCATTTTCTTAAAGAAATCTCTACAATTTCCTTATTGCTTTACGAAAATCCATTTTCCCCAATTCTTTCCAAAAATCTATGGTTTAATCAAAAGAGGGTTTATCCATTTTCAGAACATTACCCTTCCATATACTTCTAAGAGGTTCATAAATTCATAAACAATTTAATTTGAACCAAGATATATAAAAATCATCTTGAAAACACTTTTCAAAACCCAACACTCCAAACCTTAAACCCACCATTAAAATCATAACAAAATAAACTAGACATGCTAAAAACATCTATACATAACTCAAGAAACTCTCTAGCTAAAGATTCAGAAAGGAAGATGAGAAAAGTCCCAAAATCAACGGTGTGGAAATATGATCTCTACGGTACACAATGTAGTCCTTAAGGAGTTCTTTAATATTAATGATGACACTTGGGTCAAAATCTCAAAGGATGTGGAGAGATCAAAAAAATAAATGAGATGCGTGGAGGCTTTCTAGAGAAAGATAAGAGAAAAGAGAGAAAGTAAAATGTAGAGAGAGAGAGAGAGAGAGAGAGAGAGAAGTGAAAAGTAGAAGAGAAATGTGTAAGGGATTAACTTTTAAGTGATTGGACACATTTTTCGAAGCAGACTGCAAACAAACGTTCGAGCGAAGAATCCTGCTTTCAAGCAGTGAATTCAAATTTTGGAATGCTAGAGCGAACAATCTTACGCTTGAGTGAAGAATACCAACTCCCAAAGTCTCACTCCTCCCTGCAAAAGACTACTCAAGTGGTGAAAACTTCGATCGAGTGAAGAATACATATTCCTCGTAGTTCAGACTGCAAAACAAGATATTGGAAGGATGACATTACTACTCAAGCAATCTCAACTTAGAATAGAGGTATTAGCTACCTTAATGCACTCCCATTAATCACGGACTCACTCCAACACCGCAAAACAACACCCCATAACACATTACGATTGTACTTGAATAACTCCAAAGAAAGAACAAACAACAACATGAAATTCATAAATTTCCAAAGTAGCAAGGATGATCAAAAGAAGTGGAAAATTCTATATTGAAATACTTAATTTGTTTTAAAAAGAACATGGGACATCACATTAAATCAAACCAAAGTTAAAAAAGATTGGGACAAAAAAATAAAAAAAATTCATTAGAGTTTGAGCCTTCTAATAAAATAAATCTTGAGTTTTTAGGAGCATTTTGGCAACAAGCTCAAAAAGCCAGTTTTTTGGCTTTTTAGCTTTTTTAGTCAAAAAATTCAGTTTTTTTTAATCTAAAAGAACCCAGTTTTTTTGCCAAAAAAGTCACCAAAAAAGCTAAAAAATCACCTTTTTAATCTTGTCAATTTAAACCCTAATATTTTAATTTATTTTTAATTTAAACCATTCGCATATTTTTGTTAAATAAAACTGACGGAAAAAGAGTATTTTAATTATTAAACTCAACATAGATATGTATAAAATATTTAAAATATATTCTTTCATTGAATTTAATGACGAAAAAAATTATTTTTTACCGATTTTGCTTCATGGAAATAAACAAATGATTTAAATAGAAAGAAGAAAAAAAAAAGCTTAAGGTTTAAATTAATAAAATTAAAAATTTATTTTATTATAAGGTTGTTTTTTTTTTTTTTTTTTTCTGTTGGTAATCTCAAAAAGATTCTTCTATCCTTTTCCTTAAACTGAATTAAAAAGTAGACTTTAAGACAAGATAAATACAAATGTAAATATATATCTATATATATAAGAAGCTCAATCTTGCTTATAGTTGGTTTTTTTTTTTTTTCCTCCTATTTTGACCTTTTATTATAAATAATTTACTAATGGTAACTTATATATTGAGTGAAAGTTTTTTTTTTTTGTAATTACACAAATATTCTTAGTCAATTATGAAACATAAATTTTTTTATTTTTTTAACAAATTATAAATATACCAATAAAGTTTGTTTAAAATATAAATTGGTCTTATAATACTAGAAATTACAACTATCGTTTGTTATAAATTTTAATTTTATACAATAACCAAGAAAAAAAAACTATTTCCTATGAATAATAAATTATCAAAATTATTTATTGAAAAATATTTTTCATATCATTAAAAACTATCAATTGACTTAATATTTTATTTATTAACGAAATGGTTAATTGAAAAATATTTTCCATATCATTAAAAATAATTAATTTATTTAATGATTTACTTATTAATAAAATTGATCATTTCAGTGAATTACTTTAGCAGGTTTTTTTAGATGGGAGAATTATCTTAATATTTGTTTTATATTTATTTGTTGAGAAAAGCTATATACCATAATTTTTTTTTTTTTATAAATTCAGAAGAAATGTTAAAAACTCATAAATTCATTCAAAATGATATGGTAATAGAATTGGAGTTTACATCATTGGATGTATAATAAATCAAAACATGATATATATCATATCACATAATTGTAAATCGAATTGTGTGAGGAGGTCTCAAACATTTTCCAACAATGTGATGAGGGAGTTGGTTTTATATCATTGGGTGTGTAACAAACTATTAAACTTAACAAAAAAAATAAAATTCCTAATTACTCTCCTATACAACAATAAAATCACCAGAGCTGTTAATTAAATTATATTTATGATATCATTAAAAATTATTAATTGCCTTGTTTGTTAATGAATGAAATTGGTCATTTGCTATGATTAAAAATTTAAAAATGTGACATGTAAGTTTTAAACTCATAAGTCACAATTAATTAAAATTGAATGTTCAATCAATAGTTTTTAGATAGAATGACTATTTCCTTATAATAGTGAATAAGAATATATTTTTAATGCATTTTTTTATCATATGTGAGAATTAATATTTTAATCGATCATTCCATTTCACTTTCATTTCAGTAAACTGAACACTACTGATGAAACTCACCACATTGAATAAGTATTTAATAACAAAATGAACTAACCCAAAAGACATATATATATATATATAACAAAAAATTATTGAATAATTAGTTTGGTGACTATATGAAGTTGATATGCATTTAGACAATAGCACAAGTGGCCATGAACAAACACTTTAGTATTAAAAATATATTAACTTATATAAATTTCATATAATTCCTTTAAAATTTTAATTTACATAACACATAACTCAATTTTTATTAGCAATTCATTCATATAGATGTAAAATAATTTTTTTTATCACTTTTATACTAAAATGTATATTTTATTTTGTTTATCTTTGTATCTTCACACTCTCGGCAATAATTTCGATCATTTTAATCTTATTGAAAAAGAAAATAATATAATTATATTAAAATGATAGGGCTTAATATATTTTTTTTAATTGCTGTTATTTATAATACAATTTATATAATTTTATCATATATTTAATGATTTATTCTATTTAATTTCATAGAACAATATTTTTATTTTTAAAAAATTACCAAAATATAAAACTTAAATATATTATAATAATAACATATACCTTGTATGAACTTTTTTAAACTAGTATATATATGATGGCCTTTTGTATTCGTATAACATGATTATTATAGTGATTTTCAACATGTTTTCTTTCGTGTGCCTAAGATGGCTCTTATTTTGAACACTCCGCCCATGTTTGGTTAGGATGATTAATAGTAATAAGATTAATAATTAATGTAAATATTGGTTATTTAGTTGGATTATTGGAATAATAATACCTTGATATATTAATATAATTTCAATTATATATATATTGCATTATTAGTTATAGGATTAAAAAATTTATTAATTTTGTTAGATAAAATATCCATTAAAATTTAATCTCAATTATAAAAATTACAACCAAACACTAAAATATAAATCCTATAAATTAATAGTTTCAATAATTGGCCTAATCCAACATGGCCTTTATGTACTCGGCTCAAGAAAATGGAGTGGTGTGGCTAAGGGTGCAGACTAGGCCTGTAAATGGATCGGATTCGGATCGGATCTGTCAAAATCCGAATCCGATCCGATTAAGACAAATCCGAATCCGATCCGAATCCGTTTAAGTCTATATCCGATTATAGATATCCGAATCCGAATCCGATGATTTCGGATATCCGATCCGATAATCCGATCCGATCCATTTATTTATTTATTGAGTTACAATTTTATATAATTTGTTTTTTTAAAATTTTTTTTTTTCATTTTGTGTTTTTTTATTCAAATTGAGAATAATCGGATCGGATTATCGGATTACCGGATCGGGTCGGATTTTTGCATATTCAATCCGTTTAATAAACGGATTAAGCGGATTCGGATTATCGGATTATCGGATCGGATTTTTTATAAACGGATTCGGATTATCGGATCGGATTCGGATCGGATTCGGATTAAATCCGATCCATTGACAGCCCTAGTGCAGACAGTTTGGCGCTGTCAATATTACATATTTAGTATCGAATTGATCCTTTTGATTTTTATAATTCAGAAATCAATATAAGTCATATGCTACAATTCAACTTTGCCAACTTGATATAAAAGAGAAATTTGGATGAGATTTTAAAAAGTTTTATGGTAGATTATAGAATTTTATATTGAAAATAAATGAAAAAAATGTATGAAAATTACTTTATACATATTTTTTTCCCTACTTTTTATCACAAAAGTATATTATATTAGTATTTCTCATATAATTTATCATATAATGTTTAAGAAGTTATAATATAAAAATATTTAAACATAATATTCGATCAGCGTAATTTGTATTGATATAAAAAATTTTAAAACTAAAATAAATTTTATGTTATAAATAATATATTATAAACTAAAACAACTTTGATTTGTGCACACAATTTTTGTGGCACTAATAGCACTAATTTCCATATAAGGCAAGAAAAGAAGAAAAAAAAAAAAACAGTTACCAGAATAGGAAATTAGTGCCATTAGTGCCACAAAAATTGTGTGCACAAATCATTTTTCAAACTAAAATTTCGGTCCCATTTTGATCGACTGACTCGGTTCTGTGGATTTTTTTACATCTAGGTGTGGCAGTCCTCCAGTCAATCATACACCAAATTCAAAACAAAAATGCTATGTACCATCACATGTCTACCCAAAATTTTCTTTGAACTTTCCTTTTGTGTCCTACTAGAAAAATGGAATGGGTACCATGTCCTTGGGTGAGTTTTGATTAAGAAAATAAATATATAAATAAAATAAAATAAAATAAAAAATTCCAGTTCACACAATGAGTACAGTTCGGATCCATGAATCTATATTGATTCTTCATTTTATAGATTTTGTGTGTATAAATTATTATAAAAAATAAATTAATTAATTTGACAATTATAATTGCATAATAAGGCCACGTTTATTTGACGAATTAGATTAGATGTAATTGTTAGTAAATGGATGATTAATGAAAAAATTGTTAACGTATGAATTGTTAGTGAGGAAATTAAGTGAAACTATGTTTGTTTTAGAGGTGTTCGCGCTTCGGTTGCGGTTGGGAAACCTCTAAATCATCATCCGTCTGCCGAATTGGGAGATTGAAAAAAATCAATCCATATCCATCAGTCAGATTGATAGATGCAGATTAGCGGATTGGCAGATGGATTCGAATCGGTTTGGCAGTTTAAACTTTTACAAATTTTGAAAATAACACAACTTATCAACATTTTTTTTTTTTGGATAATGATCCAACTCAACATAATCAAAAGATTATCAAGTAAATTGTCAAATACCAATAATAAATACATATAAGAGAACCATACATTATCAAAATTATTTCATTACTTTTTTTTATATTAAAAAACTATTTAATTTGATTTTTTTTTTTAAATGAAAAAATTAAGCATCATATTTTTCACACAAAAATATCAAATATTAACATTTGCCATTTGATAAAAGAATTTTCAAATTAAAAACACAACATAATATTTAAACTTTTTTTCAATTGAAGACACAAACAGAATATTTAAACAAATTAAAAAAATAAAATCTTACAAATTATTAGAGGTGCTCGCGGTTTGACAGTTCGGTTGCTGCCAAAGAAACCTCAAATCTTCCATTCATCCAAAACTAGGTTGATTAAAAAAAAAATCAATCCCTAACCGTTCACTCATCATCAAGCATCCATCCAAAATGCGACAGATCAGTTTGATTCGGTTAGTTTGAACGGATCGGAACATCCACTGCTCACCCCTAATTTGTTTTGATAATATAATGTGAGAGTTGGTTACTGATAAGATTGTTAAATTATTTTTATAAAAAATCAAAAAAATTAGTTTTTATATTAAAAAAAATCCAAAACAAATATAAAATTTTCATTTTTAAAATAACAAAAAAAAAATGCACTATTTCTGACGTCAGGAAAGATGACCGAATAGATATCGGTTCATTATTTTTCTAAACCCACATTTTACCTAACCAAACTAATCCCACTGCTGAGAAGGGTCACCAAGCTGCTGGTACTATCAAGTCGTCCTCCCAAATAATTATCAAATACGTTGTGGGTCCATCTTAGTTGAATCCCAACCGCTAAAGAACGAAACAAAAGTGACGTAAATGTAATGGCCAATGGTAGTAATAATTGCTTGGTTATGGTTGGAGGGAGTGGGAGGGAGAAATAAATGAAAATTATTTTTTTAATTAAGTTAAATATTTTTTTGTTAAGAATTTATTAAACTGGTTATAATTTTTTGAAAATGAAATAACACACTAAATAAATTTTGTTTACGAATTTTCAGAACTTTTATAATATAAATATAAAATTTTAAAATATAAACATTACTAAATAATCACCATTGCATGACCTTATTTGGCACCGTGCCAAGCACAATACACATGTGCCCACCCTTTAGTTGGCCCTGGAGTCCATTAATGCAAATAATGCATTTCTTTGACATGAGTAAAAAAGCAAGTTTAAACTTATAAAAAAGTAGTGTTAAAAAAAAAAATGACTTGTTTGAAATATGATTAATTTTTTTGACTTCTCTAGTAATTTTTTTAAGTGGGTTAAGTGAGTTTTTTTTTTTTTGTTGCCATAGATGAGTATATCAAATGAGCTAAGGATATTTTTTAGTAAAAATGGCCAAGCGAAACCCTTTTATAATTTTTTTTTCTCTTCTTTTTCTTGTAAAACAAGAAGAAAAACAAACCTACCATTTAATCAATGGCCCCGTTTGGTAGAGTTGTGAAAAAGTGATTATACTTTATAACTTAACAGCTTATAGCTTATAGCTGTGAACATAAGCTGATTATTTACTTATAAATTAAACTTTTCCCCCCCACTCAAAGAATAAGTTGATTTTTGACTTACAAAAAATAATAAGCTGTTAAGTTGAACCAAACATATCAAAATAGCTTAAATTAAGTTAAAAGCTGAAATAAGTTAGAAATAAGTCCTACCAAACAGGGCCAATAAGCTATATTGTATTCACATAATTAAAAAACTTAAAAGAGACATGTATTTGAAGGATTGTCGAAGTCTCTCTCTCTTCTCTCTTCGTGTATATATATCTTTCATCTATCTATCTATTTATCTATACTTACTATTATTAAGAGAATGCCTCAATGAGTGTAATAAAATCTTTGCTCTTTTTATGTCACGTGACAATTTTTTTTATTTAAAAAAAGAAAAGATAAAATTACACAAAGAAGTGGGTAAGGTTTGAACCTATAACCATCCGGTATTTTTTATTTTTTTAAAAAAAAGTTAAACAAAAAGGTAGGTAAAGTTTGAACCCATACCATAAGTTTTAAAGTAGGAGGACTCATATCACCTAAGCTAAATATACTTTATAATATTATTTTATTATTATTATTATTTTTTTTTTAATTATTTAAATTCTACAACCATCTCGTCTGTCACCCACTTATATATATATGAAAAGAAATGTCCAAAAGTGTCATTTTCTTGAACACAAAGCATATTAGGCTTGGGTGCCAAGAAACATATCCCCAATGATTTTTTCTATTTTCAATCAATAAATCCAGTGACTAATGCACATTTCTTTATCAAAAGTCTATTGTCCCCCGTAAACAAATGCATGTACATAGATTCTAGGTGCTCTCCTGCGCACCAAAGTCCCAACTTTGTCTTGTCATAATTTTATAATAATAATAATTTTAAATCCATATAATATATTTTCTTTCTTGGTCATTACTTGAGCTATTTTTTAAAACATTTACTTACTTTGTCCGTAAAATTTTTTATTCGAGTTGGGATGCCTTAGGGTCATTTGGCAATGATTTTTTTAATTTTTTTTAAATTTTTTTAGTCTAAGATTTTTTTTGTTTGTTTGGTTTTTTGTTTGACTTTTTTTACTTTTCAACTTTGGAATGGTAAATATTTCTAGACAAAAAAATCATAGAATGACAAAAAAATAGTCAAAAAATCACAAAAAGATAAAAATCACAAAAGGATAAAAAAAAAATTACCATTTCAAAATCAAAAAGCCAAATAATAAAACTAAAATAAACAAAAAAGTCACAAGTTAAAAAAATCAAAAAAATTAAAAACTAAACTTAAAAAAATCATTACCAAATGACGCGTAAGATGCACGTCACACTTTTGCTTTCTCTTTCAAACAAGTTATTATTATCCCTTGACAAGGACAATCCCCACTCCCCTGATTAACCAAACCCAAGGGCATGTTTGTTTAGGAGTTTTAGGTCAAGTTTGAAAAAACTAAATAAGTATATTTTTTGAATTTTTATGAAATATGGGTTGGATTTATATTGGGTTTGAAGTGATGTGTTAGAGAGGTGATGTGACTTAAATAAGATGATGTGACTTAAATAGGATAGTGACTTTTTGACTTTTTGAATTTTTTTGAGGATGCCAAAAGTAATGATGTAAGAAAAATTGATATAACTTAGGTCTTGTTTGGCAACAGGCCGGTTTAGTTAAAAAGTCAAAAAGTTATTAAAAAAACCAAAAAATCAACAACGCATACCAAAAAGTCAAAGATTCTCTTTTCTCTCTACTTTTTACACATCTTTTCGTAAAAAGCCAAAAAGTCATCCCAAACATACTAGTTTTTTTTAACTCATATTTTAGCCAACAACAATGATTCATCCCCCCTTTTCCTCCCACCCCCTTTGACCCCCCCTCTCTCTCATTGGTTACATTTTCTTTTTTTTTTTTTTTTTTTCTGCTCCTCCAATCACCACCCGCCACGTGACAAAGGGGATGAGGGGGTGACCCCCAAAAGGGGGTCTCAAGCATTAGCCAAAAAGTTACTAAATTAATTTGTTTCCAAACAATCAAAACCAATTAAAATTATAGTTTTCGAATTATTTTTCATTTTGAAATTTTTTATATCGATGCAAATCAAACCAATCGAATATTATATTTAAATTTCTTTATATTTTACGTTTTTGAGCATTATAAGATAAGTGATTAATGGCCCTGTTTGGTAGAGCTGTGGGAAACTGCTTATAGCTTATGCCCAAACAGCTTATAGCTTATAACTTTCAGCTTAAGCTGATTTCCAGCTTATTCTTAAAGCATCTCCTGCCCCACTCAAAGAATAAGCTGATTTCTGACTTCCACAAAGTTATAAGCTATAAGCATAAGCTAAACCAAACATATCAAAACAGCTTAAATTAAGCTGAAAGCTGAAAATAAGCAGTAACAAACAGGGCCAATATAATACATTTTTGTGATAAAAATTAGAGAGGGAAACATTTATTGAGCAACTTTTATACATTTTATTCGTTAATTTTCAATATGAAATTCTACAAGCTTAAACCTTTTAAAACCGCATGTAAATTCATCTTCTACCTTAAACCGACAAAATCAATAAAATTAAACCCTAACATACAATCTATATTAATTCTTCAACCATCAAAATCGAAAGGTTTGATTCAGTGCTGAACTAGTCTCAACATCGACTATACCAAACTGTTTACACCCTTAATTTTAAATAGGAATTAGATTGTTAATCCATAGATTTCACAAAAAAATCATGTTTAACTTTTAAAAAAAAATACACTACAAAAAATTCGCTTATTTGCGACGGTAAATTACCGTCGCCATTACCTAAGAACCCGTCTCAAAAGCTTTTTTGCGACGGTAAATAGCTTTTAGCGACGGTAATAGGGGGTCGCAAAAAAAGGGATAGCTAAAGGTCTTTAGCGACGGTAAACGCCGTCGCAAAATATTGGCGACGGGAAAAATACCTTTTAGCGACGGCAAAATACTGTCACAATTAATGTGAAAAAATCTGGAGATTTTGCTAATATGGTTATTTGCGATGGGAAAATACCGTCGCAAAAGGGTTTATTTGAGACGGTAAAAATACCGTCGCTAAAAATGTTTATTTGCGACGGGTTTCATACCGTCGTTAATACTGTCATTTGTGACAGAAAAGTGTGCCGTCTCTAAAAATATTATTTGCGACGGTGAAAGTACCGTCGCTAAAGGCCCTTTTGTTAATATTGCCAATATCATTGGCGACGGCTACGCTACCGTCGCAAAAAACCTGGTTCTAACAAAAAAATGCAGCTATAAAATTATTAAAAATATGCAAATTACTTGTATTAAATAAAAATAGCTAAAAAAAATCGATAACTATATAATAATATAAAAATTCCTGTATATAAATAAAATTTCATCCATAATTAAAATACTCTTCCATTTATAACAACACATCATCAAAATTATCCAACCACATAATTTTGCATAATACATAACACATCATCAAAATTATCCAATCACATACATAATGTTGTTCACAAATCTAAATAACGTAAATCAAAAATAAAAGTTTTCTTCATAAACAAAAGTTCGTCGGAATCTTCACACGGCTGCATTCCACAAGAAGCAAACTGCTACTCAGGAAATATCTAAAAATAAAAAATAAAAATAATTAATGACAATATAATTATGTGTTAATATTTTAATTACAAAAAAACATAAAAAATTAATTACTTTATAATTACAAATATAGTTAAGTAAATAATTTTGGCTAGATAGAAATCCGACCCTAACTCCCAAACCGGAAACCCGATTCGAGTCTCGTCTTCTCCCACAAGTCTCTCGTGCCTAGGCGTTCGTGTGTGCCAAGTTTCGTATCAATCCGACCCCATTTGGTGAATTTGGGCCGTCAACACCTCGAATTCAAGTTTATTAAGGAACTAGTTTGCCTAAACCGAAATATGGCTCTAACTCCCAAACCGGGAAACCGATTAGAGTCCCGTCTTTTCCCACAAGTCTCTCGTGCCTAGGCAGTCGTGTGTGCCAAGTTTCGTGCCAATCCGACCCCATTTGGTGATTTTGGAGCGTCAACACCTCGAATTTAAGTTTCTTAAAGAACTAGTTTGCCTAAACCGAAATATGGCTCTAACTCCGAAACCGGGAACCCGATTCGAGTCCCGTCTTCTCCCACAAGTCTCTCGTGCCTAGGCGGTCAGATGCCAAGTTTCAGATAATCCGACCCCGTTTGGTGATTTTGGAACGTTAACACTTCGAATTCAAGTTTCTTAAAGAACTAGTTTGCTTAGAGTGAAATCCGTCTCTAACTCCTAATCCGGGAACCCGATTGGAGTCCCGTCTTCTCCCACAAGTCTCTCGTTCCTAGGCAGTCGTATGTGCCAAGTTTCGTATTAATCCGACCCCTGTTTGGTGATTTTGGGCCAACACCTCAATTCATGTTTTTAAGGAACTAGTTTGCCTAACCGGAAATATGGCTCTAACTCCCAAACGGGGACACCGATTGGAGTCCCGTCTTCTCCCACAAGTCTCTCGTGCCTAGGCGGTCGTGTGTGCCAAGTTTCGTGCCAATCCGACCCCATTTGGTGATTTTGGAGCGTCAACACCTCGAATTTAAGTTTCTTAAAGAACTAGTTTGCCTAAACCGAAATATGGCTCTAACTCCGAAACCGGGAACCCGATTTGAGTCCCGTCTTCTCCCACAAGTCTCTCGTGCCTAGGCGGTCGTGTGTGCCAAGTTTCGTGCCAATCCGACCCCATTTGGTGATTTTGGGGCGTCAACACCTCGAATTTAAGTTTCTTAAGGAACTAGTTTGCCTAAACCGAAATATGGCTCTAACTTCAAAACCGGGAACCCGATTCGAGTCCCGTCTTCTCCCATAAGTCTTTCGTGCCTAGGTGGTCGTGTGTGCCAAGTTTCGTGTCAATCCAACCCCTTTTGGTGATTTTGGGGCGTTAACACCTCGAATTCAATTTTTTTAAAGAAATAGTTTGCCTAGAGTGAAATATACATCTTAGCTTAGAATGTAAAGTTACATTTTATACCTGATCTTCTGGTGGTAGTGTATATGGATTCTCGTCTTCTGCAGATTCCGTAAATGCCCTGTAATGACCCGGAACTGCATGATGTGATTATCAGTAATTAATTATGTGTTAGTATGATTTAACGGAAGACTACCTGTTTCAATTAGAAAATTATCTGTTGAGACTACGACTTTGGGATTGAAATTGATGACCGTAATGGGTACAGAAAATGAAATTGAATACGTTTACGTGATGCCGGGAATTTTTAGAACGATTTCAGAAATTAAATTGAAGACTGAAATTATCTGATTCGCTAAGTCTCGTTTGGCTTGCAAAGCTTGGCACAACTATTTATATATGAGATTAAGGTGCAAGGGCCTTGTTTGGCTTAAATATTTTTGACCAAATGGTTTATTGATGTATATAAGATAAGGATGTTAACTTTTGACTCATTGACTCAATGAAAGAAAAGAAAAATCTGGAAAGGGAGAGAAAGAGAGAGAATCGAGAAAGGGAGGGACCAAGGGGGAAATCAAGGTGAATCTTCTACAAACTAAAGAACTAAGGTAAGAATTTCTCCTAATTTCTTGAATTAAGGTTGTATTCTTCATGATCTCATGACAAGTAAATGAAAAGGAAAGAGAAGTTATGTTGAATTTGAGCACATATGTTATGATTCATGTTGTGTTTGGTATATTAAGGAGGTTCTACCTTAAAACCTCCATGGAAGTTGAAAATGAAGCTTTTATGTACATGTTCATGGGTTTGATCTTCTATATGATATATTTGAGTTTTGATTGAAGATGTAATGAGTTAATTAAAGTGTTAATCAGGTGTTAGAGAGGTTGTATTTCATGTATTAGAAGTTGATTTTGTAAAGAAGAGATTGGAGTTTGAAAGAGGGAAGAAGAACCAGAGTTTGGACTTTTGCATGGACCGCCGAGCGGAGGGAAGCCTCGCCGAGCGCCAGTAAATCACCCTCCCAGCAGTTTTGGTCATTTTTAAGACGCTCGGCGGCCAAAGTGGCGCTCGAGCGGTAAGGCCTTTTTCAGGAACTTTTCGGGGAAGTTGTGTATTTGATTCTAGTATGTTACTTGCATCATTTAGCATCTCATGAGCATGAAATGAATATGAAATGAAGTAAAGAATGAAATGACATGAATTAAAGTAAAGGAAAGAAAAGAGAGGCATGAATTGTTTAATGTATGACAATAATGAATGTTAAGGAATATTTCATAATGTTAATTGCAGGACAAGCCTCGAAGACCGTGCAACCGGTATTGGAAACCCGCTGTAAGTAACATTTCTGTAAAGATATGTTATAATGAATTATGTTTCAAAGTGATACGTTATGATATGATATGTTTAAAAGGTGATTTTAAACTGTGAACGAATGTCCTTATTTGCAAATCTAGTATGGCATCCATAGATAGTTAGGCCGTGGATGCGACATGAACATGCAGGCTCATGATCTGATCAGTCATGGGTTAGGGCATGAAGATGAAGGCCCATGGCCAGTCACGAGATCTCGAGATCGTTAGATCTAAAGGATCGACTGTTATGAAAGGTTATGAAAGGTTCTGTGGAATATGCCATTATGACTGTTGACTGTTTATGACTGTATATATATAAATGTTGGAATTCGTTCACTAACCCCTTTACTTAAATGTTACTTGCTGAGCTTTAGCTCATTGTTTGTATTTATGCATTATAGGTGAGCATTCTGGTAGCCAAGCCTAGGCGGAGTCTCGAGTCGAGCCGCCGTTTGAAGCCTAACCATAAATTTTGAGGGCCTCCGAGCTGGGGCTAGGCCTGGAAGGCCGTGAGAGGGTTTTGTCTTTTTATTATTTTGTAACTTGTACTTATGTGATGTCATGGATCATGTTATGTAACATAGTGTGTGTAATTATCATTTTTGGGCATGTATATACACTTGTTCATATAAATGCACAGCTCTTGGACTATAGTTTTTGCATGTGCTTC
This sequence comes from Camellia lanceoleosa, assembly GCA_025200525.1. NCBI lineage: Eukaryota > Viridiplantae > Streptophyta > Magnoliopsida > Ericales > Theaceae > Camellia > Camellia lanceoleosa. The sequence goes on from CM045760.1 coordinate 55,789,844, forward strand.
CGCGAGCCCTATTTTATTTATGTTACGTATAGAAAGGCCTGTGGTAATCTAGGATTACTGGCCGGTCTCGTCACCAAACCTCTCGGGGCGGGTTTGGGGCGTGACATGCCCGGTGGCCACTCGATGCATCAGGAGCCTATGATAGTCAACGCATAATGTGTTAATCATATTCGAATTTTATACATAATGTTGTGTGACAATTTAACTATCAAACAATTTAATTTATATCGAACCTGTCTGTTAGGATCCACACTTGCCCCCTGTGACACAAAGGCCATCATCTCAGCTCTCACCGCCAGAATGTGTAGAGAACTCGCTCATCTCCTCCTCGGCCTCCGCCTCAACTCATCCCTTAGCTCCGCATTTAACTCGCTGGGTGATCTCAACAATAGTCGATGGTCAGGTCGATTGTGATGGCCCCGCACCATCTTTTATACATCGCTCTCCGAGGCACAATTCTCCGTATAGCGATAATATCCATGATTGTCATGACCTATCAACTCATGGAAAATGGCTTTCCTAGCCTCCAAAGTTCGACAATCCTCAGGTAGCATAGATAGTTGGCCATTAAACTCATCCTGTATTGAATAAGAAATACAAGTATATGCCAAATTAAGATGGTTAACACAAAAAATAAAAAATCAACTTTAAATACAATCAAAGGTGTTTGGAAACTACCAAGGTCCGGATAACCTCTGGGTCATCCGCTTCTACGTGTCATAAGTCAAACATTCATCTTATCAAGAGATCGCCTTATTGGTCATCTACATTTTTTCAGAAATATGAAAATTAGAATCCAAATAACTTGTAAATATACAATGTGTATTTATATACAAAAATAAAATAGTAAAATATAAACCTCATGTCGATCTCGAGCGAAAGTAGTACGCCTGTGGTATGAGCTATGCCGTGAGCTCGCCGATTTTTAGCGCCCTAGTTGCAATTTTCTATAATAGGTTCAACAAATGTAAGTATATAAACATGATTTGTATGTTTACATATCATACATATAACTTATTTGTATACCTCAAAGATCGAAGTACGCCAATACTCCACAAGTTCTTCCCATCGGCTTGGCACAATGTGCAAAGGAACATCATCCTTCGATTAGGATCTTCACTTCTAGGCTTGAAATACTTACACTTAATCTTATTCTTGTGATCCTTCCATATGTCATATTCTTTTTCATGCATTGGCTTGTACTCCTCTGGACATATATTCAAATTGTCCTATAAAACACAATTTCAAGGTTTAAATAATAATAACACAATTTTGGAATTTAAATTTTTGGACAAAAATATACTTTTACCTTCACATCCTTCCAGATAGCATCAAGAATATCATCAGGCACAGTGTTCCAGTCAAGAAAAGTAAGAGGAACAATGTTACCATTTCGCACAATAATGCCAAGTTGAGTAGTTAACTTAGACACGTTATCCCCTATTGGACAGTAATTTTCATCAAATTGTATGTCCAATTTGGTACCGGTACCCCACTCCCTAATGCCCTTGGCACATCCTCTACCACGCCTACTCGAGATTGATGAAGAACTAACATGACCTGTGAGATACAATATGCAATGATTAATAAACAAATGCAAATTTAAATAATGTCAATACAAATCAATTTCTTATACCTGAGTGAGGCTGTGAAGAAGTCGAAGGATCTGAAAAATACAATGAAAATAAACAAGTTATATGTAATGAGAACAAATAAATATATATTTAAATAATTTTCATACAAATCAAAGCAAATTTATATACCTGCGGATGGCTCATAAGCCGATGACTCTAGTCGGGATGATAGCTACTGCGGTGCCACTGATGGTGGACGCACCGATGGTAGGCCTAGAGGCTGAGTAGCTGATAGCTGGTGTGGTGCCACTGATGGGGGTCGATGCGGTGGCACTAATGGCCCCTCTGATGGTGCTCGCTGTGATGCCACCTCTAATGGTGGTGCCACTGATGGTGGACGCACCAATGGTAGGCATGGTAGCTGAGTAGATGATAGCTGCTGTGGTGCCACTAATGGTGGTCGATGCGGTGGCACTAATGGTGCTCGCTGTGATGCCTCCTCTAATGGTGGCACTAATGGCCCTTCTGATGGTGGTCGATGTGATGCCTCCGCTGATGGTGGTGCCGCTGATGTCCTCTTACGTACCACGTCGGACATCATGCGCCGGGGATGATCAGGTTTCCTCTTCCTTCCCATAATAATCTGCAAGCAATATAACATTAATTAGAAACATAGATAATGGTTTGTCATCAACTATAATATGACATTAATTGAACTAATATAATTACAAAGACAAAGTAAATTAAGAATATGATGATTAAGTACAACCTTGGCCTTAAGTGAATTACTGACGTTGATTAAATATCAACCTATTTGAACATCAACTGTTTCCCCTTCTGCGGCCTCCCTCACCCAACCAACTTCTTCATCACGAAGCATTATATTTTCTTCCAATTGTTGGCTCATATATGGCTCAATTTGTGGATCAGTCGAACTCATATCAAATAAACCTCTTTGAGACATTTTCACCGCCACTTGCCAGTCTGGTTGTAACGGGTCTGCAACATACCAAACTTGCTCTGCTTGGGATGCCAAGATGAAAGGTTCATTAGTAATTCTATCATCTCGATACAACAAATGATTGAAGTTGACTAACGTGAAATTGAAGACATCTTGTATCTTCCCGTGAATGTTGTCAATCCAATCACACTTAAACAACACATGTTTCTTCTCATTCGAATATCGAATCTCAACAATATCTGTCAATTGTCCATAATAGTACACTGACCCCACACGAGGATTCTTGTCTTTCCGACTAGCATAACTTATGGTATCTGCCTTCAAAGCTACACCACAATTTTGTGTGGCTCGACGGTCATCCATGGCCTTTACTCGATACCGAAACCCATTCATTATATACCCGTTGAACCTCCTTGCCAGGTTATGAGGACCATTTGCCAATACAGTAATCTCTTCAGAAAATGTGACATCACTAGTCCTTCGCAAGGTTTGAACCTATTTTAAATAATAAAAATTGTAAAATTGAAAATATAGTTCGACTCAGGTAAGTAGAATCTGTACATTTAAATACGTACATGTTCCTTGAACCAAATGTGAAAAGTTTCAAAATGTTCACGCCGAAGCTGATGATCGTCAACACGAGGCATTTTGACCTTAAGTTCTTCAAGGTGTTTGCTGTGTAAATTGAAATTTTATCAAAAAACAAAATTTGGTTCAAAATTCAATGGAACATAATAAAATATTGAATGAGTGACATAACTTACTTTATGAATGGTTGAACCGCGACTGTATTGAATAAGACATACCGATGAGTTTGTACCCAAGAAATGTTATCAAGATAAAAGCTTGTGATTTCACCAACAGCACGACCCAGATTATCATCACCACTGTAGTTCCTCGTGGGTCGATTAGATTTAGTTTCCACGTCATTGAGATATTGTGCACAAAAATTCATGCATTCTTCCATAAGATATCCTTTAGCAATTGAACCTTCCGGACGAGCTCTATTACGCACATATTGCTTCAAAGTAAGAAGATACCTCTCAATTGGATACATCCATCGAAACTGAATCGCTCCACCCAATAATGCTTCGTCAGCTAGATGTATAGGCAAGTGCTCCATTATATCAAAAAAAGTATGAGGAAATATTTTCTCTAGATGACAAAGTGTTACGGCGATACAATCTTGAATATATTGCAAATCTGTCGCACGATTGACTTTGGAACACAATTGTCTAAAGAAATTGCTCAATTCAATCAAAGGTTCAATTACATTCTTCGGTAACGATCTTCGAATGACCAATGGAATTAGTTGTTGCATCAAAATATGACTATCGTGGCTCTTAAGACCCCCAATACTTCTATCATGTAAGCGCACACGACGCGATATATTGGATGAATACCCGTCGGGAACTCTAACTTCCTTCAATACTTTTAAGAACAAATCTTTCTCATCCTTGGTCATCGTGAATTGTGCCGGTGGTAGATAAGCTTTATTCGACCCTCTTAATTGCAAATGTAGGGGTTTTCTAATATTCATTTCTTATAAATCACGCCGAGCATTAACACCATCCTTCGATTTTCCTGTAACCCCTAATATTGTCCACAACACATTATCACAAACATTCTTCTCTATATGCATCACATCAAGGTTGTGTCTAATTAGATTGTGCTCCCAATATGGCAGTTCATAGAAGATACTCTTTTTCTTCCAGCTATGGGTGCGATGCCTAACTTTCTCCTTCTCTACTTGTCTCCTATGCCTCTCCTTAAGGTCATCTCTCTTGTATTGGGTTAAAATACCCTCAGATTCTAATTGTAGCAGCATCTCAGTTCCAGACAACAATTTTGGTTTGAATCTGACTTCCCGACTACCATCAAATGATACTTTATCCTTTCGAAATTTATGGCCATTAGGTAAAAATCTGCGATGACCCAAGTATGATTGTTTCCTACTATGCTTCAACCAACACGATGTAGTTTCTCTATTGCAACAAGGACATGCATATTCGCCTTTAGTACTCCATCCTGACAAGTTTGCATATGCAGGAAAATCACTAATTGTCCATAGTAAAGCTGCATGCATTTGAAACATTTGATTTGTTGATGCATCAAATGTGGAGACACCGTCATTCCATAGTTCTTTCAACTCCTCAATCAACGGTTGCATATACACATCAATCTTGTCACCAGGTCCTTTCGGGCCGTCAATAAGCACAGATAAAATTAGAAATGGTTGTTTCATGCACATCCATGGCGGCAAGTTGTATGGAATGAGTACAACAGGCCAAGTGCTATGAACTATGTTCATCGTCCTGAATGGGTTAAAACCATCAGATGCTAAGCCAAGCCTTACACTTCGACAATCATTACTAAAATCAATATTTCGACGATCAAAATCTTTCCATGCAAGGGAGTCTGCAGGATGCCTAAAGACACCGTCATTAGTTCGTTCCTCTGCATGCCATCTCATTAACTTAGCCATCTTGGATGACATAAACAGCCTCTGCAACCTTGGCTTTAAAGGAAAATACCTCATTTGTTTTGCAGCTATTTGTTTGCCAACGTTGTGAGGACCATTTGAACCACCATCACCATTTGATTTCCATCTTGAACTGTTGCATATGACACATTTATCAAGATTGGCGTCCTCGTTTCGAAACAACATGCAACTGTTGGGACATGCATCCCATGTCTCATATGTGAAGCACAAATCTGTTTTGACCTTTTGAGCTTTATAATATGAGTCCGGAAGTTTCACACCCAACGGGAACGCCTCATTCAATAACTCAAGCAACATGTCAACAGACTTGTCTGTCCACTGATTAAGCACCTTCAAATGTAGAAGCCGAACAATGAATGACAAAGATGTGAACTTCTGACAACCCGGATACAATTCACTTTGTGCATCTTGAAGAAGTTTGAAATAGTTTGCAGTCTCTGCATTTGGACCGAGCTGGGGTTCAGATGCATGGGGATCAGTGCTCTGTGCTTCATTACCTTCAACACTTGTACCGGCATGTGGATTTCCCATAGTCCCTTGTATCATTCCAACCATATCGTCGCCAATGTCGAAATTGGCCAATGTTTCATTCCCTCGATTAGCATGCAGAGATACATAAGATTCCCCATGATTAATCCAATGTTTGTACTTTTTAAAAAAACCATTCAAAAGTAGATGGTTCCGTACACCCTCTCGCACAAGATGGTATCGATTCTCACATTTTCTACACGGACAACTAATCATCGAACCTTCAACCCTATTGGTGTAGGCAAACACAAGGAATTGATCAATCCCATTAATGTATTCCCTCGACATCCTATTTGGCAAACCAATCCAACTCTTATCCATCATCTGTACTTCCCTTATATATGTTTCCCACTATTAATTTGCTTCAGGCAAACTTACTGGGAGATATACATCTCACATACAAAACAAATATGCCCTAGAAAAAAATATAATTACAACAAATGTAAGAGTCATAACGAGATGTAAGGGTAAAAATATAATTACAAGACATAATATCACATATTAATTTATCACCGCATTATTAGTCACATATTATAATTAAAGATTATAACTAAGATTAATATATAACAAATATTACCTGACCCAAAATTTAGAATTACCCATATCTTCTTATTACAGCAAAGCCTGTTGACTCCCAAACTTTAGAAAGGCTAGAATAAAACACACCAAATGTACTTTCTCTTGATACATTATAAAATTATTAAATATTTTGAATTCCATGAGCACAATATAAACCATAATAGCATAAGGAAGACCTCAGAGTACTGTAAGAAAGACCAGTAAGAGTACACTTGCATTCCTAACCGCTATTCAAGCATTTGATAGCTCAAGCGTAAAAATAAGAATAACCATAAGTAATAAAGACAACCATCGAGAAATTAAATCATTTTGTAACCGCACCTATAAAAGAGGCTGCTAAGTGATGAGTTGTAGACCTTCGTCAGCAAAATTGGACAACAGATTGCAGAGGACAAAACACTAGAAAGAATGTCAATTTGAACAAAATTCAGGGTTGCCAATTGATTGATTTAAAAACTTATCTTTTGGACAATAGAACAAATAGCAAGGCTAAAACTTGCTTTACAATCCATGGTGTCAAAAATACATGAAACTTAATTTATTTTCCATCAGAACAATTCAAGTTCCATTCTCAACTGCAATAGTATTATATCTCCATCCTGAAAATTATAAAAAAAAACTATAGGATAGTATCAAATTTACTACAACAGATTCTTCACAATGGTGTATTGTTATGCTCTGTTTGATGTTCCTGAGTTTGTATACTCCCAATAGAGATATGTGTTTCTTCACACATACACAAACACACACCCTAAATGAGTCGAGGTTTGAAATTAGTTTGTTGGGATTTCATAGTAACTACGCTGAACATTCAGCAAGAGGTCAGATAATGAACTGCACATAATAGGTAAACCATGACCAGGTTTCTAAAAGACAACAGACCAAATATATAAATGAAATTTCAAATCATTGAAGCAACCATTATTGAAACAATCTAGGTCATGGGAATATAAATTTAGATTCATTGAAATATTTTGAAGTGGAATTAACGCAATGTAAAACTCAATCACATCAAACAGAGCATAACAATACACCATTTGGTATCTGTAGAGAGAGGGAGAGAGAGAGAGACCAAAATCAAACTTGGGCCTCCCAAATCAAACTTGAATCTCTTTTTCATGTTTAAGAAATTCACAGGAGATGGAATGAGAAGGAATGCACTGACCTTTAAGAAATTCACAGTCGCTCACAGTCGGTCGTAGGGCGTCATTCATCGGCTGCTGTCGTTCGTCGTTCACCCTCGTCGGTCACCCTCGTCGGTCACAGGAGATGGAACAAATTTGAGATTTCTGATTTTGAATGATTTTGATTTAAGGATTTCGGGGATTTCGGTTCTACTAACAGTTAGGGATTGGGATTTTGGAGATTTTAGGGATTTCGGTTTGAGCAGTGTAGGGATTGGGATTTTGGAGATTTTAGGGATTTCTGATTGAGGCGAAATGATTTTAGGGATTTCGGTTTGAGGGATTTCGATTTGAGGGATTTTGGAGATATGAGGAATTTAGGAATTTCACCGCGAAATGGGATAGAAGAAGCGGGATACCAAATTTTATTTATTTGCGACGGTATATTTTAACCGTCGCAAATGAGCGTAATTAAGAAATGAAACGACGTCGTTTCTTACGCTTTTTTTGCGATGGCTCTGCCGTCACAGATGGTCCACCATTTGCGACAGTAACATTTTACCGTCGCTAATAAGACGTTTTTTGCGACGGTATATCTTGCGTCGCCAATGTTTCTGCAAATATCTTTTTACAATCTTTAGCGACGGAAGACTCCTCGTCGCAAAAGCCCATGTTTCTCGATGGTAGGTACACGCCGTCGCAAATTCGTTTTTTGGCGACGGCTAACACATACCGTCGCAAAAAATTCTTTTTTTGGCGACGGCAACTATTTCCCGTCGCAAAAAGCCCTTTTTTGCGACGGTAATCACCCCGTCGCAAAAACCTCCATGTTATTAGCCAGGTTTTCTTGTAGTGATATCATGAGACCGGTATCATGAAACCCTTCTAAGGATGAGATTAGTATTCCCATGACATTAGAGATAGACTTGTGATTGGAGGTGAAAATATTTTTACCTCCCTTTGTACAAAAATAACAAAGTAATTTTTTTATATATTGATGACTTTTATTTAATTTTATAAATTTAATTTCAACCAATTAATACTATAACATTAGTGTATAAACAAACATAATTATCTTACACCTACACCTAATATCATTACACAAGCAATCCCATTATTTAACGTCACCACACTTATAATCTCAATCAAGTTAATCTAGCAAACAAACATGATCGATCCAACACATGAGATGATAATACATGTACATATATTAGTAGTGTGTGTAAATATAATAGATTTGTGTTTGTTTACATCTATACCGTTGAGCAGTTTGATGAATGACGAAGATGAATTGAATTTGAAATTTATTTAGCAGTTAACAATTTTTTGGGCATTCTTAAAAATTATATTTAAAAAAAATATATGAGAAAACTTCAAAAATATTTTGAGCTCTGTATTTTATATATAATATAAAATTGATATAATAGGAACCTAGATTTTTGCTTGAAGGGTGCCAACTTTTTCTTCAACCAAATGATCATTTTCCTCCTGAATCTTCTAAACTCTCACCAAAAGAGATTTCAAAACGTTAATTGATATATTTGATGTACTCTGTAGGTACACATTTGTTTTACAACAATATAAAAAAATAAAATAAAATAAAATAAAAAGTTTGCTGATTAAAGAAAAGCACTAATTGATGTTTTGATTTTATTGCATTGTCCATTATTATTTCTTATATTTTCAGGTTGGTATTTTTTTTTTTCTTGGGTTTCACATTTATAGAATTTTCAGTACAAAAAAAAAAAAAATTATAGAATTTATGTGCTCCTATCATTGCACACCACTTGTAAGATTGGGGACGCAATAAAGTCCAAGTGTAAATCATTTTACTAGCTTAGTGTTACCAAAACTTTTATAAATAAATAAATAAATAAATCGTTTGATGAAAAATGGATTGAAATCGTCTTCATTAGATGAATGGAATAGAATGAAAATATTCATATTAACATGTCTTTATTTTTTTTTTTTTTGTTACAGGAAAATCCTCCCTACCCTCCCGCAGGTTTAAGGCAGCACCCCTTGCAGAAATCACCAAGGTGTCCTGTTAGCCGTTCCGAGCGAGGAGACTATAACCTGAGAACTTGCCCCGACCTCCCAAGACAAGCTCCGTTTAAGTTAGGACTCGCACAGCGGAGGAGTATTGAACCCACACCAAGTGCTGACTAGACAACTTGAGGTCCAACCTCCTAACCAACAGTGCTTCGCCCAGGAGATTGGCCCAAGAGGGGAATTGAACTTGTGACCTTGGGGCTTAAACTCCAAGGCCTTACCACAATGCCACAACCCCTTGGGTTTAGCATGTCTTTATTTTAAATTCAAAAATTGCTCAGAAAATATTTCAAATTTAAAATAACATGACAAGTATAAACATTGATTTTAGGGTAAATTACAAATACACCTCCTGAGATTTGATTAGATTATGAATCGTCTCCTGTGGTTTTGAAAATTACATTTCACCCCTAGAGTTTCTAATTTCATGACAAATTGTTCATTTTGTTAATAAATCATCAAGTCAATTAACAATTTTTAATGATGTTAAAAATATGTTTCAATTAATAATTTAGGTAATTTTATTATTATAGAGGAGTGAATTTCATTTTTTTAGTTAATTTTGTTAAATAAAAAATTCTAATAAGGGGGTATTTGTAATTTTTCAAACCATGAGGGACAATCTATATTTTAAACAAATTTTAAGAGGTGTATTGTAATTTACCCTTAATTCTAAGAGATTTGCTTTAGAGAGATTTTGAATATTATGAGACCAATTTTCAGTCAGTGAGCAAAATTATAAGTTCACAAAAGTGAATTTTATTCCAAAAAATATTATGAGACCAATTTTAGTCACAATAATACTTCGTAACTCGAAAAAGTTGGCCTGAAGGTGGCTCAAATACCAAAAATAACGTTGTTTTGGGTTTTTTTTTTTTTTTCTTTCTTGCTTTTGAATACAGACAGAGTGAAGAGAAGAGGCAAGAGAGAGAGAGAGAAGAGAAGAGGAAGAGAGAAGAGAAGAGAAAGAGAAGAAGGAGAAAAGATGGAGATGGCGGAGGAGGAAGAGAAGGAAGATCGACGGGCTGATTGACGGGGTAGAGGCCTCCATTTTCATTGATTTGTTCATTTTTTGATTTATTTGTTTTAGTTTGTGACTGTTTGTCCCCCCTCACCTCTTCTCTTCCGCCTCCTCCTCCATACCCCTTTCTCTGCACTCAAATCCCTTCAATGTAGCTTTGTTTTCTAATCTATATTCAAACCTAGGATTCAACTTCCAAAACTCCTTTTTTTTTTAAAAAATTTGTCTTGCCCCAACTTCTTAAAATAAACAAAACCCAAAAACAGTTTTTAAAAATCTTGTTTTCATTTTTTATAATTTTCTTGTTTTCTCTTTCTTTTGTTTCGGATTCTACAATTTTTTTTTTATAATTTATTTATTTATTTGTTTTTTTTGTGTGGTGATTGTTGGTTGTTGTTGATGATGATGTGTGTTATTGTTGTTGATGATATCTTGTAGATCTGGTTCTGAAGATGCAGGAAAAAGAAAAGAAAAAAAAAATTATTGTTGATGATGATGATGATAATGTTGATGTTGATGAAGATGTTGTTGTTAATGATGATGATATGTTGATGAAGATGTTGTTGATGATGATGCCTAGCTCCCTCTTCACTCTTTCTTATCTTCTCTTTTTCATCTTCTTCTTCTCCATCTTTAAAAAAACGAGAAAGAAAGAAAGAAAAAAAAAAAAAAATTCCAAAACGACATCATTTTGGACTCGGGCCATTCGAGCCTTATCATTTTCGACCTACCAATTGAAACTAATTTCAGTCATTTATTGAGTTGTTATGAAAAACCTGCCTTTAAAAAAGCAAATAATAATAATAATAATCTTTAATGACCAAATTTTAAAAATGTTATTAATTAATACATTTTTAAAGACAAACACAATAGGGTGCCAATAGGTTTACTTTTTGAGATGAAAACGTTGGTCTTGAATAGTAATTCATTATTACATGTCTAATATTATCGTTAAAAATATAAGAATGATACCTTTGGTAACTAAGATATTTTGCTCTTAAAAAATAATTTAGTCCATAAATTTTTATTTTTAAAACTTTAATTTGTTTTAATAAAATATCATAGGTCAATGATATGATTTTTTGTTGGATATATAATTAGAGCCGGTGCACACTGTATGCATTTGCAATTTTACATTAAAATTTTTGAGTGATTTGTTGAAGGACAAAATATGGATCAATTTTTGTTATCTTATGTAGGCAATCTAAGAGGGGAGTGAATTGAATTTTTAAATAAATTATCAAATTAAAAATTAACCTAAATAATAAATAAATAAATATGTTCAATAATATAAAATAAAGTAATGAAATAGAATGAGCAAAGGGAAGACAAATCAAATACAGCGATTTATAGTGGTTTGTCACGTTAGGCTTACGTCTACCTCCTAAGTATCCTCCTCAAGAATTTCTCCACTATTCTTCAAATAGTAATACACTATTAGGCCCCGTTTGTTTTGGGATATGAGAGGAGGATTGGGATTAAGATAGCCGTGGGCCTCATTTAATGTGCTGTTTCTTTACAGAGTTGAGGAAGAGACTATTAAGCCGAAGGGCTTAGGATAGGCCTTGCAGATAGGATTCGAATGGGCCTCCAGGACATGGTATTAGAAAAATAGTCCGGCGAATTATAAATTTTTTATTTTTATTTATTTTTTATTTTATTTTTTACATGTCGGACATTTTTTTTAACATTAATATTTAATTTTTTATATTTTTTGTTAAGTAAAAATCATTATTTTATTTATTTTATTTTTTCTGAAATTTTTTTATTTTATTTTTATTTTTTTAAAATTTTTTACATGTCGGGCATTTTTTTAAAAATATTAATGTTTAATGTTTTTGTATTTTTTGTATTTGTTTTATTATTTTATATAAAAATAATTTAATAATCCCTACACTAACAACTATCATCAAAACAAACACAATTTTACTTAATCCTCTCACTATCAATCCCTCACTAAAAATCCTCTCACTATCAATCTCCTCCATCCTACCTCTGAAAACAAACCGGGCCTTAGCTTCACGAGTGCTACTAGAACTTTGTAACAGGTGACCAATCCCAATCACTCTGACTAGTTTAGAATCCGGTGCCTAAGTCATATCTCACCAAGTGATTTGATCCCAACAATCACTCATAAAAATATCCCAACTAGTTTTGAATCTAGTGCCTAATCACACATAACCCAAGTGATTTTATCCCAAAAAATCACTCACAAAAACTCTCTTTTTACAAGAATAATATGAATAAAGGATAAAAACCTTTTTACAATTTTGCTAAAACTCTCAATAAATTTTCCTATAAAAAAATATAATTCAATGAAACACAATACAATATTTGACAATATCACAAAATTTTCTCTTCTTCACTTCTTATTTTTCTCACACCAAAACACTTCTATATATAATAGAAAATATATCCGTTGAACATATATCCGTTGGGAGAGGACCCTCCCCTAACAGATCACGAGGCATCGACTAAACCACGCGGAGAAGATTTGCAGCTCAAAAACACGCAAAGAACATGCCGACGAGAAGTTTGAAACAATTGGCCAAACGTCGCTGTCGATGAATAGTGATACAAATATTTCAAAACTTTTTGCTATAGAGTCAAATGATACACAATGATTGCATAATAATTTTTTATTAAAATATTTAATTACACAGTAATTTCTCTATTAAAATATTAATATGTACAGTGAAATCTCTTTAACAACATTTATCACTACAAAAATTTCAGTTTTTGCGACGGCAAAATGCCGTCACTAATACACCTAATGTCGTCTAAAAAAATTTTTAGCGACGGCAAAGGGGGAGTCACAACAGGGGGTGCTGCAAAAAAGTTTTAGTGACAGCATGCTGCCGTTGTCTTTTTTTTTTGCGACGACAAATGTTCGTTTTCGCGACGGCGTTTTATTATCGCCTATAATATGTAAAAAATGAAACCTTTTGCGATGACAATGATTTTACCGTTGCTAAAAATTTTATTTGAAACGGCAAAAGAAGCTATCGCGAAATTTTTTTTTTTTTTTTGAGACGGCATTAACTTTGTTGCCAAAAACTATTTTGCGACGGCATTGCCTATGTCGCCAAAAAATTTATATTTTAGGTCTAATGTTTTTGCGACGGTATGGTGCCGTCGCAAAAAAAAAAAAAAAAAACTATAATAAAATTATTAAAAATATTAAAATTACCTGTATTAAATGAAAATAAAAATTGAAAAAAGACTAATAATTGCATAATAATATAAAAATTCATGTATAGAAATAACAATTTCTCCATAATAAAAATATTCTTGCATTTATAACTAAATATCAACAAATTATCCCACTACATAATGTTGCATAATACATATATAATGTTTAAGTACATAATGTTGTTCACAATTCAAAATAACATAAACTAAAAACAAAAGTTTTCCTTATCATTCTTTGTGGGTAACAAAAACAAAAGTTAGTCACATTCTTCACTGGCATGCATTCCACAAGAAGCAAACTCCTATTCGGGCAATATCTGAAAACAAAAAACAAAAATAATTAATGACAATATAATTATGTGTTAATATGTTAATTGCAAAAAAACATAAAAATTTAAAAACTATACAATTACAAACATAATTTGTCTAGACCGAACTCCGCTTCTAACTTCCAAACCGGAAACCCGATTAGAGTCTCGTCTTCTCCCACAAGTCTCTTGTGCCTAGGTGGTCATGTGTGCCAAGTTTCGTGCTACTCTGATGCTGTTTTATGATTGTAGGACGTCAACACCTCGAATTCTAAGTTTTTTAATGAACTAGTTTGCCAAGACCAAAATTCAATTCTAACTTCCAAATTGGGAACCCGATTCGAGTCCCGTCTTCTTTCACACGTCTCTCATGCCTAGGCGGTCGTGTGTGCCAAGTTTCATGCTAATCCGACGCCATTTGGTGATTTTGGGGCGTCAACACCTCGAATTCTAAGTTTTTTAAAGAACTAGTTTTCCGAGACTGATAGCCGGCTTTAACTCCCAAACCGAGAACCCGATTCGAGTCCCCTCTTCTCCCACAAGTCTCTCATGCCTAGGAGGTCGTATATGCCAAGTTTTGTTCTAATCCGACGCCGTTAGGTGATTTTGGAGTGTCAACATCTCTAATTCTAAGTTTCTTATACCGAAACCGAAATCTGGCTCTAACTCCCAAATCGGGAATACGATTTGAGTCCCGTCTTCTCCCATAAGTCTCTTATGCCTAGGCAGTCATGTGTGCTAAGTTTTGTGCTAATCTGACACCATTTGGTGATTTTGGGGTGTCAATACCTTGAATTTTAAGTTTCTTAAGAAACTAGTTTGTCGAAACCGAAATCGGGCTCTAACTCCCAAACTGGGAACCCGATTTGAGTTCTATCTTCTCTCACAAGTCTCTCGTGCTTAGGCGGTTGTGGGTGCCAAGTTTCGTGCTAATTCGATGCCGTTTGGTGATTTTGAGGTGTCAACACCTCGAATTCTAAGTTTCTTAAGGAACTAGTTTACCAAGACCGAAATCGGGCTCTAACTCCCAAACCGGGAACTCGATTCGAGTCTCATCTTCTCTCACAAGTCTCTCATGCCTAGACGATCGTTTGTGCCAAGTTTTGTGCTAATCCGACACCGTTTCGTAATTTTGGGACGTCAACACCTTAAATTCTAAGTTTCTTAAGGAACAAGTTTGCCAAGATTGAAATCTGGCTCTAACTCCCAAATCGAGAATCCAATTCAAGTCTTGTTTTCTCCCACAAGTCTCTTGTGCCTAGGCTGTCGTATGTGCCAAGCTTCGTGCTAATTCGATGTCGTTTAGTGATTTTAGGATGTCAACACCTCGAATTCTGAATTTCTTAAGGAACTAGTTTGCCGAAACCGAAATCCGACTCTAACTCCCAAACTGGGAATCTGATTCGAGTCCCGTCTTCTCTTACAAGTCTCTCGTGTCTAGGCGGTCGTATGTGCCAAGTTTCGTGCTAAAAAATAGATCATTCACATAGTGTGCAACCATAACATATGAAAATATAGAGGAACGGAAAAGAAAATACAAAATTTTTTGAGATACAAGTTACATGGTAGAAAAAATAGAAAATACAGAACACTAAAGTATTTAATGATTTAGATAAATTAACCAAAATTATGCCCAAAATATGCTAGTACTAAGGTGAAAAGTAGAAGTCTAACAAAGTCATAAAATGAGATTTGATTTATGTAACTTTCTGGTACAATGAAAAAGACACCTACAACAATTTAAAAAAAAAAAACAAATATCTTTAACAGTTGCACACCATAAATTGTAAAATATAAAAAGTTATGCAACATTTCTCACAAAATATTTCAGTAATTGCTTTTGTCAAAATTTAATCAAGTAACTATCATCATAGATAATTCAGTGTTGGTCAATGTTATTTTCACCTGCGTACACCCTTTATGACAGCACTGAGGAGTTCCAAGGGTACAAATGCAAAATTGGAAGTTCTGAACAAATTATCTCTTGTTGCATGGCAGTCATGAAAGGAAATAAAGCTTGAGTCACGGATCCATCCACCATCAGCACTCTCCCAACAAGGGTTCCTAACGAGCGAATATGAACTCTAACCTATCAGTAAAAAAACTAAATTGCTGAGAACACTAGCACAGTTACATCCATAATATTTCACTATTGACCATATAGAAGTCCAAAGTTACTGTTATAAAGCAGATCTACTTCTTTTTGTTAATTGACAAAATTAACCCTAATAAAATGGCATTACCTGAACAGGATATATTTCTCATTTCAATTACACTTACCAAGAGCTTCATTGCCAATCCACGCACAAAAACCCAACTTAATCCCAAAACCCACTTCAATTCAATTCAAAAAGAGCAATCTCGATGTAGAGAAGAATATTGTTGTAATGAATAGTGTTAATTGAATGTATATATGAAAGACAAGGGGTTTTGTATGTGGTTATAGAAGATGTACATAAACAATTTCAATGATACTGACAAATCCACAAAAGAAAATTAAAAAAATAAAAATAAATTATGGAATGAAACGGAAGAAAAAGAAAGAGAATGGTGTATAAGTCTAAATGAAGTCTGTGTTTGGTGGCTAAGAAAATATGTGATTCGAATGGAAAAGGAAACTGATGGAGGATGCGAAACTAGGGAAATGCGAAGAATTGGAAAGAAAATGGAAAAGGAGAGGACGATTGAGGAAGGAATGAGAGAGAGAGAGAGAGAGAGAGAGAGAGAGAACATACAGTCACTCGTTGAGTGAGTGAGAGAGGTGCGATTGAGACTGACTGCTGCTAGCCGTCGTCACTCCTACTGGGCATTAACCTTTCACTGTCGGGGCAGTCGCGAGATGAGCTAAAGGGTTTTGGGTATACGTCGGTGGAATTTTGCTGGTGAAATTTTGCTGAGTGAGAGAGAGAGCATACGATGGTAGAATTTTGCTTCAAGGGTTTTGGTTGCTTCAAAGGTTTTAGGGATTTTGGAGAAAACAAGTGCGAATGGGCTGAAGGAGCAAGATATCCGAAATTTAACATTACTTTTTGCGACGGCATATTTGAACCATCACAAATAATAAATCTAACAAGTAAAATGACGCCGTTTTAATAAGAGTTTGTTTGCGATAGACAATTGCCGTCACAATTTGTCTATTATTTGCGACAACAAATTTTTCCCATCTCAAAAAATTTGTTTTTTGCGACGGTACAGAAGGCGCCACAAATACTTCCGTATTTAACATACATTTTCTTGCATGCTCATTCACGACGGGGTACTACCATCGCAAAAGCCACTTATTGGTGACGTTGTAAACTGCCGTTGCAAAAGATCATTTGTTGTGACGGGATAAGTGCCGTCGCAAAAAGCTCCGTGTTATATAAGCCTTTTTCTTGCAGTGTATATTAGATATGAAAATATATACTCCTTTTAAAATCTTTGTAATTATCGTAGAGATTTTAGAAACATTCTAATAAAAATAACCAAGCATCCCATGTGAGTATATCAAATTTTGTCAAAAGAAAACAACTCAACAATATCACATTTTTCAAAAGAATACAACCAATCAATATCAAATTTATTAAAAGATGAATAGTGAATAACCGTATTTTTCAAAACGTGAATAGTAAATTTTTAAAAATATTTTTGTAAAATTAGATTCTGCACAATAATTTTGATTTAAATAATTTTTATAACAAATATATTATACAACATATATTTTAACAGATAATATTTTATGTCAAATAATATAAAATATGTATATTAAAAAATCACAGTTTATTGCATAATATTTCAGACATTATTAAAATTAAACCACGTGATGTACGGGAAAGAAATAAACCTTCTCGTATAATCCTGTTGATCAAGTCTGCGCTCCTCCGTACGTCGTCGCTTTATCACTTGAAAACACAAATGTGAGCTAACTGGCGAGTGTGTGCTGGAAACCTCTCCGATGCCTAAGTCAATAAGCTTGACAAATAGACAAAAGCTTTGTGTATTCAGAAAACAAAGTTGTGTTACCTCTCCATAGGTGATAGTTGTGAACTTTTATAGGTTCCGTGTGGCACAATCCTAGTAGGACTCTTACTCCTCCATGTAAAGTCCTCCTTGGATTCATACTCTTGAAAGATAATGCTTATCTCTCAACACCCCCCTCACTGCTTTAACCAAGTGAGATGGTTTTACCATGGCCGGATTCCAGTATGACCGAAGTAGGCATGGCCACGTCGAGCCACAGAGTAGACCGAACTATCGTTAGTCTGGTTCTTCCTTTCACTACTCCTACCTCATCTCTTCCTGCTTAAATCATACCAACTATGAGGTTGCTTGAACCATGCTAACAATTTAGCTAGGTCCTACCGAGCTAGCCGCGCTATGCCTATGACCGGACTAACTTCTGAGTGTGGCCATCTGGTCGACCGAACTAACCGTAGTACTCTGAGGCCGAGATAACATTAGGCACTTTCGGGACCGGAGTAACTTTGAGGCCTTTTTTACTCTGCCTTTCGTACTTCGGCCCATCCCGGTCCATTACTTAGCTCGGCCCCATTTATATATATAAATTACCCTCTCAATTGCCCCTTAATTCCATCTGCGCAGCATGATAGGGATTACCCGTTTATTAGCCGAGCTAATATTTATAGCATTACAACCGAACTAAAACTTTTAAGCCTTTCCAGCCGAGCTAAAACTCTTTTAGCCTCTCCAGCTAAACTAAAAACCCTTTTAGCTTTTCCAGCCGAGCTAAAAAGTCCTTTCAGCCTATCCAGCCGAGCTAAATTTCTTACTAGGCTCCGTTTGTCTGGTCAGAACGTCTCTTCAATCACAGCAACTGAAACGCTTCTCCTTCCAAGGATACGTGGCACGCTCCCATTGGTCAATCATAGCTGTCACGCCGCCCTCGTACTTCGTAAAATTTGAACAGTTCCCGTCTCTTCATCCCTCTCTTTTCACAAAACAAATCTCAAAGTTTAGGATTCACTCGCTTCACTACTCATTTCCTCTTCACTTTCTCTCGTTCTTGGGCTCCTTCAACTCGTAGACTCGTGTTCTTCATTGCTACTACTGCTTCAATCTCCAGTTCTTTCCTCTTCCTCTGGTAAGTATTACAAATCCTTTTGATTTCTCTTGTTTTCGTGTTTACTTAATTCATAGCATACTGTTTTTCGTGTTTTTGTAAAACACTCTACTTCCATTTGCTTTGCTTTGCGTTTTTCTGGAAAAATCCTTATAAGAACCACTCGAATCTATGAAACCTGTAGAACACTGATTTTGATTCAAAATAACCACGTAACCGAACTAAGAGGTAGTTTGTCTTGTGAGGCCTAGGCACACCTCACAACCGAACTAAAACCTGCACTATACTTGTAGATCTTAGAAAACCAAACCACCTTTGTTTTAGCCGAGATAATAAACCAACCGAGCTAAGTCTGAACTTTGTATACTTGAGAGCCTTAATTTCGACCGGACTAAGTCTTCGGGGCTAAACCAGCTTTCTTAGTTTAAGCTGAACTCAGAAAGCTGCCCCTAAAGGCTCAACCGGTCTAACAAAACCCCCTCATTAACCGAGATATTGGATCGCTCGCCCAGACCGAGCTAACAGATCCCTTTCTCAACCGAGCTACCAAGCACCTTGTTAACACCGAGATAAAACATGTAGTAACCCACCTAGCCGAAGTAGGGCTTCTTTTATCTTGCTTTGATTTTGCAGCACGGTCAACGATCTGTGCTTAACACATTTGTTTTCCACTTTGCAGACTTAGGTTGCCCAAGCACTCCTCTGTGCGCTCAACCGAGCTACTGAGCACAATTTTCCGACCGAACTAATTTATTTATAACATTATAAAATAAATGGGTAAGTATAGGTTTTTAGTAGAAACACCTGGTGGTCTAGCCGAATTCCGAAAGGACTATAACATTCCTGACGATGTCCACCTTACCCTAGCAAAAAAAGGTGTCACACCACGGGGGAATGAAGGCTTTGTACCCTTTACCCTTCTTTCAATAATAGAAACCGGACTAAGATTTCCAGTCCAACCCTTAATTTGTGAATTCCTTAGGTAAACCAGAATATGCTCAACCTAGTTTTCCACCAACTCATACCGTATAATATGGGAATAGCCGAACTAAACTGCCAAGCCGATCTTAACCTCGGTCTAGCCGAACTGTTCCACCAATATTCCTTAGGTTCAAAAGAAGATGAGTGGGTCTATTACTTAAGAATACGCCGTCGTCGAGAAAAGATAATAAAAGATACACCGGATAAAGATTTAAACGATGACGATTTTTTCTAGGTGTCTGGGAATTTTGAAGATCATCAAGCTCAGATTCCTGGCCGACATATAAACTGGAAAAAAGGGATACCTGGTATAATTACTTCGGTTTCCTTTCATTCTTCTTTTTTTATTTCGGTTTCCTATTTTGAGCCGAACTAACAGTTCTTCTTCATGCAGATCCAGCCCATATTTATTCATTGTACAGCTACCCCAACCTTGATACTCTCCGCACCACACTACGGTATCCAGAACGGAGCTGGGCTAAGTTGTTAAATTTTAAGCCGACCTACAGATACAGCGGTTGCCAAAAAGCCAGAGTGACTGACTTTTTTCTAGAGGACGCCCCAGAACCGGACCCAACCTTGCCCTAAATCAACCTAATCCCATTGACTGCTGAAGAAGAAATGGCCAAAAGAAACAGAGTCAGGGCCCTCTTGACCGAGACAAACAAGGCCGAGGTACCACCACCCAACCAATCACAAGAAACCGTGGTGGCCCTACCATCTCAACAGCCTTCAACATCTCGGGCGAACAAGCGTGCCCGGACTAGCCAAATCGAGCAGCACCTTGTGGACGAAGATGAGACCATTCTTCCGCCATCAGGCCCTCCATCAAGCCCTTAGCCGGAGCAATCCGACCGATCAAGCTCTTCCAAGTGGGCACCCAAGCTCACTTTCCAGAACCGAGATATCCAGGACACCGACTCGGTGGTCGCAGAGAAGGATCACGTACTGGCCTTCAATCTGGCTAAGAGTGTGTGTCTTCCAAAAGACATGGAGCACAACTACAATCAACTGAACACCGAACTGAAGTCCATCCGGTTGTCAACGAAATCAATGATTCTGGTAAGTAGCTATTTTCGATCTTTCTAATTTTTCCAAGTTTCAGCTCGGCTAAAAAGAAACAATTCTTTTGCAGGCCATTCAGAAAAAAAATATCACACACAGGCGAGTGTTGGAGTTGAGGAAAACCACAAGGCAGGCAATGGTGGAAGCCGAAGCCAAGACTGCCGAATTAAAACAATCACAAGCAAAGACGGTCGAGCTGGAGGCCGAGGTAACTCGTCTAACCGGACTAGTTGCCTCGGCTAACAGTGACAAACAGCGAGCTTTTACCGAAATGAAAGATAAATATTTGTGGGAGATGGCACAACTTGAAGGCGCTAAAGATGCCAAAATAACAGTTCTGAAGAAAAAAGCTGAAGACGCCGAGCTGAAGGGTTTCAAGGAAGGCGAGGCTGCATACATCCAGTAGTGTGAAGCTGCGAAGGACTTGTTCTTCAAATATGGCTGGAGCGGTGCTGTGGAGCAACTCGATTGTGGGCCCGACACCGAGGTCTACAATGCTCCACAGTATTTCATTCCGGCCTCACTGGCAGAGTATGCTGCCAACCTTCAGAAACAATTTCTCGAAGCGTCTGACGATGAAGAAGAAGATGAGCAAACTAAGACTCCGGTTGTTAATGAGCCTGCCAATGATCAATCAGCTCGGTTGGAGCTAGTGGTTGAAGACTTGACGACCGAAAATGTGCTTCCAACAGAGACCGGGCTTCCAACCGAGACTGCTCTAACCTCTGAAACCGGAGTCGGTGTTGATATTGAAGCCGATCTCGAAGATCTTTTTAACTAATTCTGTAATTTTTTCTTTCTTGGACTTGTAACCGAGCTGCGGCCCCTCCTGTGTACCTGTTTTTTACTTCAATGAAAATCTTCTTTTGTGCTCAACTCTTATTCTGGTTTTTGATTTGTATGCTTGTACTTGTAATGAATTTTACAATGAACACTTTTGCTCGACTGTGATCTCGGTTTGAATGCTTGCTTTCTAACTGCAATTTGAAATATTTTTTGGCAATCTGAGTAGGCTTACTAGCCAACCACTCTTTTAGCCGATATACTTATTTCGGCTGAAGAGTACTAAGAGTTGGTTTAATCCAGCCAACAACTCTTCAGCCGACATACTTACTTCGGCTGAAGAGTAACAAGAGTTGGTTTAATCCAGCCAACTACTCTTCAGCCGACATACTTACTCCGGCTGAAGAGTAACAAGAGTTCGTTTAATCCAGCCAACCACTCTTCAGCCATACCCTTACTTCGGCTGAAGAGTACAAAGAGTTGGTTTAATCCACCCAACCACTCTTCAGCCATACCCTTCTTCGGCTGAAGAGTACAAAGAGTTGGTTTAATCCAGCCAACCACTTTTCAGCCATACCCTTACTTCGGCTGAAGAGTACAAAGAGTTGGTTTAATCCAGCCAACCATTCTTCAACCATACCCTTACTTCGGCTGAAGAGTACAAAGAGTTGGTTTAATCCAGCCAACCATTCTTCAGCCATACCCTTACTTCGGCTGAAGAGTACAAAGAGTTGGTTTAATCCAGCCAACCTCTAAGTTAGTTTTTCCAGCCAACTTAGAATAAGATGTTTGGTTATTGCGACCAAACGTCCTGCAGTTTGGATCCTTATCTTGGGCTTAGGAGGGGTGTTGGTTTAATCCAGCCAACCTCTAAGTTAGTTTTTCTAGCCAACTTAGAATAAAATGTTTTTTTTTTTTTTTTTATGCCCCTAACTCACTAATTTACTAAAACAAATTGTTACAGAGAAAAATGTTTATTCTGAAAAGACAACTATTTGTTTTATTGAGAAAGGGAAAAAATTACAAATACTTAAAAAAGAAAAAAGGCTAAAAATAAAATAACTTGAGATTGGCAGTATTCTATGGCCTGGGAATTGTCTTGCCGTCCTCATCTTCTAAGTGGTATGCCCCTTTGCCTGCTAATCCAACCACTTTGTAAGGTCCTTCCCTATTAGGCCCTAACTTGCCATCTCCAGGCACCAGGGTGTTTCCCATCACTTTGCGCAGTACCCAATCTCCGATCTTGAATTGTCTTGGATGAACTGTCTTGTTGTATTTCCTAGATAACTCTTGTTGGTACAAGGCAATGTGAACCAGTGCTTTTTATCTTCTTTCCTCTGCAAGGTCGAGCTCCAATGTTATGGCCTCGCCATCCAAGTCTAGATCAAAATTCTCGCTTCGAATCGTGGGGAGGCCAACTTCCAGTGGGATTACTGCCTCCATACCATAGGCTAAGGAGAATGATGTTTCTCCTGTTGATCACCGAGGTGTGGTGCGGTAAGCCCATAAAACATGAGGGAGCTCTTCTGCCCACTTGCCTTTTGCTTTCTCTAACCTTTTCTTTAATCCATCCAAGACTACCTTGTTTGAAGCTTCTGCCTGTCCATTTGCTTAGGGATATGCCAGTGTAGAGTTGTAGAACTGTATCTTGTACTCTTCACAAAAGCCTCTAAAGATTCTGCCGTCGAACTAAGTGCCGTTGTCTGATATTAGTGCCTTTGGTATGCCAAATCGAGTGATGATATTCTGCCAGACAAACTTTTTCACATCTTTTTTCTTGATTGACGCCAAGGCTTCTGCTTCCACCCATTTTGTGAAGTAGTCGGTTACTGCAAGAAAGAACTTCCTATTTCCTGGTGCTGTTGGAAGTGGTCCTACCATGTCCAATCCCCACATTGCGAAGGGCCATGGGCTAGTTAGAGGTAGGAGTTCTCTAGCAGGTTGGTGTATTTGGTGTGCGAACTTCTGACAGTTCTTGCACTTTTTGACATACTTTTCTGAATCCGCTTGCATGTATGGCCACCAATATCCTTGCGAAATTGCCCTGTATGCTAGTGATCTTCCTCCTTGATGGCTTCCACATACGCCCTCATGTATTTCGAACAAGAATGCTTCCACTTTGCTGGGATGTACACACTTTAGGTAGGGTCCTGAGAATGACTTTTTGTATAATGCCAAAGATGGGGAGAGCCAAAATCGCTGCGACTTCGCTCTTATTCTGTTGGCTTCTTTTTTCTCTTATGGTAAGATGCCATCTTTTAAGAACAGGATGATGGGATCCATCCAAGAGGGGCCTAGCTCTGCGCAACACACCTCTTCTGTTTCGGGGTCTTTAATGCTTGGTCTAGGTAGGTAGTCGATCAGCAATGGATGAGGGATGGAAGTGTCTGCCATTGAGGCAAAGCCTGCTAGTTCTTCCGCTCTGCTATTTTCCTCCCTATCGATTTGTTCTATCTTGACTACTTCAAATTTCTTGATCTCTATTTTGACCAATTCTTGGTATTTGGCCATCCTGTCATCCTTTGCTTCGTAGTCGCCAGATATTTGGTTTACCACCAGTTGTGAGTCGCTGTAAACCATTAGCTCGGTGGCCTTCATGAAAAATGCTTATTTGAGGCCTGCAAAAAGCGCTTCATACTCCGCTTTGTTGTTTGATGCTGGGAAGCCAAGGTTGATTGCCTGCTCCACCACTAGGCTGTCTGGAGAGATGAGGACGATGCCGAGCCTTGCTCCATGCCGGTTGGATGCTCCATCCACGAAGAGCTTCCACATCTCTCCAACGAACAATTTCTAGCAAGTGGAGGGATCAGATGATGTCTTGGGATCTTCCATGTTGCTGGTGTCTTCTTCGAGGTCCATGCTCGCCGTCTGTCCCTCGCTATTTGATTGTACCAAGTCTTTGTTTGTTGGTGAGTCTTGACTTGGTGCAGCATGGTTTGCCTCTTCTTTCCTTGCTTCGCTTTGGTCCGCCTTGGTGTCTGGCTGAGTATCCTACACCAGGGGTTGCGCTATTCCGGCATCAACTTCCATCCCTAGTTCGTCTGTTTCAGTTAGGTCAACTGGGTAGATGTGATGACTTCCTGGTGTGAATTCTGCAACAAAATCTGCCAATGCTTGAGCTTTTATTGCGGTTCTGGGTTCGAATTTGATGTCGTATTGTCCCAACTCTACTGCCCACTTCAAGATTCGCCCAGAAAAAGTTTTCCCTTTCAAACAAAGCCTTTAATGGGAAGGCTGTTAGGACGACTATGATGTGGGCGTGAAAGTAGTGCGACAACTTTCTTGAGGCCATCATCAAGGCCAATGCCAGTTTTTCCAGTGGCAAATACCTTATTTCGGCGCCCAGTAATGTCTTGCTGACATAATAGATGGGCAGATGTTGGATTCCTTCACGGACCAACATCGCGCTTAATTATGCGTCTTTGGAGACTACTGTATAGGAAGAGTTCTCCTCCAGGTACTGGGGTGACAAGTAGTGGTGGAGAAGACATGTATTCTTTTAAGCTTTCCAGGGCGTGGTCGTATTCTTCGTCCCACTCAAACTTGGCCTTTAAGGCATAAAAAAATGGTCGTAGTCTATCTGACGACTGGCTTATAAACCGATTGAGAGCAGCTACCATGCCAGTGAGATGCTGCACTTCTTTTACCGAGTTTGGTCTCTTCAACTCCTGGATTGCTTTAATCTGGGAGGGGTCTGCTTCGATACCTCGGTTGGTCACCAGGAGGCCTAGGAATTTGCCAGATCCTACTCCAAACGCACACTTAGATGCATTGAGGCGCAACTTGTGCTTCTTCAGGATCTCAAATATCTCACCTAGGTCCTTGAGGTGGTCATTCTCGTCCTTGCTCTTGACCACCATGTCGTCGATGTAAGCCTCCATTGTTCTGCCTAACAATGGTTCAAACATCTTGGTGACCATCCGTTGGAATGTCGCCCCTGCGTTCTTTAGGCCAAAGGGCATGACCTTGTAACAGTACAATCCTCTTGGAGTTGTAAAGGATGTGACCTCTTGGTCTGGTTCATGCATGGCGATTTGGTGGTAGCCTCTGTATACATTCAGAAAGCTAAGTCGGTTGTGTCCCGCCGTTAGGTCTACCAGTTGATCTATCTGTGGTAGAGGAAAGCTGTCTTTTGGGCACGCTTTGTTGACTGTTTTGTAGTTGACGCAGACACGCCACTTGCCATTCTTCTTTGGTACTACGACTGTGTTGGAGATCCATCTTGGGTAGTGCACTTCTCTAATTGCTCCTGCCTCCAGCAGGTTTCCTATTTCTTCCGCCACTATCTCGGTATGGTGGAGTGTCGATCTACATGTGCGTTGAATGATTGGTCTGGCAGATGGGTGGACATTGAGTTGGTAACAGATGAAGTTGGGATCGATGCCTGGCATGTCGTATGGTGTCCAGGCAAACACTTCAATGTTAGAGGTCAAAAATTCCAATACCTCTAATCTTTCAATGCTGGACAATGACGAACCGAGCAAAAGAACTTATCTGGGTTTTTTTCATCTATTCTTACTTCTACCAAGTCTTCCACCGCTTTCTGATCAGCTGCTTTGCCGACATCTGCAAATAGTTCATTACTCTTAGGTTCTTCCACCGAATGAACGTATCCTTTGGCAGCGCGGCTGCCATTCACCGTGACGAAGCATTGCTTCGACATGATTTGATCTCCATAGACTTCTTCAATTGCCCCGGTGTCGTTGGGGAACCGCATTACTTGGTGGTAGGATGACGCCACCGATCGCATAGCATACAGCCATGTTCTGCCCAAGATGATGTTGTAAGTGGAGGGGACCTTCAATACCCAGAACTCCACTTGTTTCGTCACGCTTCCTGCTCTGACTGGAAGAATTATTTTGCCGATGGGCCATTCCGGTATGGAGTTGAATCCAATTAGGGGAGATACGGTAGGCGCCAAGTCTTTGTCTTGTAGCTTCAATTGTTTAAATGTTTCGTAGTACATTATTTCACATGAACTACCTTGGTCAATCAGAATCCGCTTGACGTCAAAATCCTTGACTCAGAGGGTGACGACCAGGGCATCATTGTGAGGGCAATATATCCTCGCCAAGTCTTTATCTGAGAAAGACATAACGTTCGTGGCCTCTGTCTTCCCTTTCTTGGTAGTAGGTTGGGCACTTAGTACCTCTCTTAAGTGCTCAGCCTTTTTGATTGAACCTCTGAGTTTGCATACACGCTCTGGTTTGTAGACCCCATGTATCACATTGATCACGCCTTGAGGTGGGGCGTCAATTGGCATTCCGTTGGGGTTATTATGGTCCTAGGAGGCTGGGTGCACCCCTCCTTCAATGTATTTATCCAGGTGACCTGCTGCCACCAACTCCTCCAGGTGTTGTCTCAATGGCGTGCAATTTTTAGTGCGGTGCCCCTTTTCTTTGTGGAAGGTGCACCGTGATCTTTTGTCATAGTCTTTCTGAGCTTTCCCAAGCTTAGCTGGCCATCTGACGAAAGGCTCATCCCGTATTTCACTTAGAATTCGGTAGATCGATTTCTTAAAGACCATGGTTATGGCAGTGCGGACTCTCAACCATCTTTTATCCTGGTCTTCTCCGTTGTCACGTCTGCCTCGTCCGTTTTTGCTTGGACGGTCTACCGCGTTGACCTTTGCTGAGGCCTTCTTATCTGGTACTGTGGTCGTGCCAGATTTTGTTTTGGCATGTGCGCCATCCTCTTCTACCCTGATGTGCTGATGCACTCTCTCTATTAAGGCTTCCATGGTGAGAGGTGGTGTCATGGTGATTGAGTCCCTAAGTCTGTTCCCGACTGGAAGGCCTCTCTTGTATTGTGCAATGACGGGATTGATGGGACAGTCTCCAATCTGGTTGAAGGTCTCCCAGTAACGACTGTTGTAGGATCTTAAGGTCTCCTTATCACCCATGTCGATGGAGAGCAGCTGATCGATCTCCACCGGGGGTTTGGTGTTCGTTCAGAACCTTGTGACGAATGCTTCCGCCAATTGTGCGCAGGAGGCTATGCTGCCTTCTGAAAGTTTTTCGAACCAAGTCAAGCCTAGGTCGCCAAGGCTAGATGGGAAAAGGATGCACATTAAAGCCTCGTTTCGCCGGTATATTTCCATGACTTGGCGAAAGTGGCTCAAGTGTGAGTAGGGGTCCGTCTTTTCCTCATATGTAGTGAATTTGGGCTGAAGGAAGCCTGATGGTAGGGGCGCGTTTTCAATCGCCGGAACGAACGGTGAGGTCTGCAGCCTCGCTAATGCCTTGTCCGTTGGTTCGTAGGCAGGACGCGGTATTGGCATTCCAACCTCGACGCTTCCATGCGTTCGAGGAGCCAACCGCTGTAAGGCAGAAACTCTGTGTGGATCGTGGGCCCTGGCATCCTCCTTGCATCGTGCCCTTTCCTCGAGCATGATTCGTAAGTCGGACGATCTGGGCAACTCCGTCTGTCTGGATCTTGTTTGGTGCGTATGTGAGGGCCAATAGGTGCTTCCTTTAATGTACGACCTCTCAGATCTCGTCCTCTCAGACCTGGAGTGACGAGTTCTGGAAGACCTAGATTGGGTATCGCCTGTACTGAGGCTTCTGCTCTCTGCTTGTGAGGGTGTAGTATTCCTACTACAATTTTTCGAGTGGTGAGGGGGCGTCTTGTTTGTGCGCCCCTCTCCTGTCGCCACTTTTTTTCCCTTCACCTGGAACTTTAGAGATTCCATGTCCGCTGCCATCCGTCGTATCAATTCGTCTTGTTCTTTGACGCGATCCTCCAATGTTTGAGGATCAATCCTCCGCCTTTGTCTTTCTGGACTCTGTGAACGAGAGTGACGAGGGCTGTTAGTCCGCCTTCTTCCTCTAGTATCCCTCATGGGATTCTGTCTTTGTGGCTCTAAATCCCCCATAGGAGGGATAAGAGGTAGACCCTCACGCCTTGCACCTCTCTCTGGTGTTTGTCCGTCAATGGCGGATTGTGGCAAATCTTCGTTGTGCGCCATTGATTCTAAAGAAGAAAAGCTTGATCAAGAGGTTTTGTTCTTGTCTGAATTCCCATAGACGGCGCCAATTATATGAGAAAGAAATAAACCTTCTTGTATAATCCTGTTGATCAAGTCTACGCTCCTCCGTACGTCGTCGCTTTATCACCTGAAAACACAAATGTGAGCTAGCCAGCGGGTGTGTGCCGAAAACCTCTCTAATGCTTAAGTCAGTAAGCTTGACAAATAGACAAAAGCTCTGTGTATTCGGAAAACAAAGTTGTGTTATCTCTCCATAGGTGATAGTTGTGAACTTTTATAGGTTCCGTGTGGCACAATCCTAGTAGGACTCTTACTCCTCTATGTAAAATCCTCCTTGGATTCATACTTCTGAAAGATAATGCTTATCTCTCAACACCCCCTCACTGCTTTAACCAAGTGAGATGGTTTTACCATGGCCAGATTCCAGTATGACCGAAGTAGGCATGGCCACGCCGAGCCACAAAGTAGACCGAACTATCGTTAGTCTGGTTTTTCCTTTCACTATTTCTACCTCAGCTCTTCCTGTTTAAACCACCATACCAACTGTGAGGTTGCTTGAACCATGCTAACAATTTAGCTAGGTCCTACCGAGCTAGCCGCGCTATGCCTGTGATCGGACTAACTTCTGAGTGTGGCCATCTGGTCGACCGAACTAACCGTAGTACTCTGAGGCCGAGATAACATTAGGCACTTCCAGGACCGGAGTAACTTTGAGGCCTTTTTTACTCTGCCTTTCGTACTTCGGCCCATCCCGGTCCATTACTTAGCTCGGCCCCATTTACATATATAAATTACCCTCTCACGTGATTAACAATTTTGAAAACTGCTTAGGAGTTATGTATAGGATGCAACATGTTGATTTGATTCAGTTTATTATAAGTTAAAAATTGATAATCAAAAAATAAAAATTAAAAGCACCTTGCCTCCAACTTCTAAATTATTTTTTTTTTCAATTTATTTAAGTTATTTATGATCAGAAAACAAAAATCAAAAGTACCATGCCTCCAACTTCTAGATAATATTTTTTTTTAGTTTATTTAAGTTATTTCTGTCAAACAATCTATAAACAAAAATTATACTAAACAGTTTAATACAATTTTTTGAAAAAAAAATTACTCCATTCGTCCCAAAATATTAATCTCTTATTCTATTTTTCATTGTCTCAAAATATTAGTCTTTTTTCAAAAATAAATAATAAAATAATATGAATTTTCTATTTTACCATTCTTTTAAATTCATTAATAACACAAAAGTATAAGGGTAAATTACAAACACACCCTCTGAGATTTACTTAAATTAGAAATTATTCCTTGTGGTTCTAGAAATTAAATTACATTATGCCCCCTAAGGTTTCTAATTTTATAACAAATAAGTACTTTTATTAATAATTCATCAAGTTAATTAACAGTATTTAATAATGTTAAAATTTTATTTCAATTAATAATTCAAATAATTTTATTATTGTATTGGTTAACAGTTAGAAATTTTAATTTTTCAATTAATTCTGTTAAACAAAGATTTCTAACAGAGAGGTATTTGTAATTTTTCAAACCACAAGTGGGCAATTCGTATTTTAAACAAACCTCAGGAGGTGCATTTGTAATTTACCCAAAGTATAATTTTGACAATTGGATATTTAAAATATATATATATATATATACTATCAAAAGGTTATTTTAGAAAATTAATATTTTTAAAATATAATAATTGTACTATTAAAAAAATTAAATTCCTTAAAAAAAATTATTATTTTGAAATAAAAAAAGTATAACTAATTCAAATAAATTACACTAAGGCGTTGTTTGGGAAGAGCAATTGGAGGCTATTATAGCCTCAAATGAAAAATAAGCCAAAAAGCTCTACTATTCACCTTTTTAAAAATAAAATAAAAAAACAAATAGCCTCAACTGCCGTGACAGTGTAGGCAAAGTGTCAAATTGTTACATCACTTGAGAAATTACAATTTTGCCCTTTACATCAATTTAAAAAATTATAATATTGGGGACAAATTAGTCATTTTAAATTCAAATATTATTTCAACACACTTTTCAATACAACAACTTAAATAAAAATTCATCTCATTTTTCCAAACACAAAAATTAAAATAGCTTACTAAAATAGTTAAAAAGTCAAAAAGCCTCTAAAATAATCACTTCCCAAACGAGGCATAAATAATTTTTAATATGTGATGTTTTGAAAATTTGGTAAAAAATTGACTTTTTTTAATGATTTTTTTGATAAAAAAATTGAATTCTTTTGAATAAAAAAATTAATTTTTTTAATTGAAAAAGTTAAAAAATTAACTTCTTTTTTTTTTTTTTTTTTTTTTTTAAGTGTGTTTCCAAAAGACGCCTATACACTGTACGAGGGTACAGAACTTTAGGGTGCCATGACCCCTCCTACTCTAGTGTAGTTCCCCCCTACTCGCACTTTATTTTGCGAAATAATGAAATATATACAATGCACCGACGTCAGAGCAATTTTTATTTATGAGATTGTGTCAGAGAATTTCGAAATACAAACCATAAACTAAGTTATCTTTAATTTAATTTATATAATAACATAATGCCATACCCACCTTTACTTTGTCAGAAGCCTAGGATCAATAGTCCAAATGAATTTTTTTTTTGCATAATGCCATACCTACCTTTAATTTGTCAGCAGCCCAGGATCAATAGTCCAAATGCATTTTGTTTTGTGCATATGCTCCAAGATTTTCTGGGTTGTGCAGATTTTATATTATAGATGCATAGTAACCACCAAAATTTTAAGGGTTAGTTACATATAGCACCTCTGCCATATTTATTATAATTCTTATATATTTTTTTATTTTTTTGTAATATCTTTACTTTTAATTATGACAATTAATTTTTTATATTTTATTTAAATAAAATTACAATGTCATTATTTCGTCAATCTATCATTAATAGGTTGATGAAACTTGTTTACTGTAATTTTACTTTAATATCTTCACTTTTAATTGAGACAATTACCTTTTTTATGTTTCAAGTCAAATGACGATGTCATCTTTTTGTCAATCTACCGTTAATAAAGTTGACAAAAATTGTCATATGATCTAAATTTGACATTTTTTTCGTCTTGTTAGTGTCTTACATTTTTATCAAAATTTCACTTTAATCATTACACTTTAACTAAAATTTTAATTTGGTCTATTTACTTTTAATTTTTGTTAGCCCCATTAACAATATAAGATAACATTGCAACTTGATTGCAACTTGATTTAAAATATGGGTTTGGTTATGGTGTGCAACTTACACCTTACACCTTATACCTTACACTTACACCTTATACTTATACCTTTTGTGAAAAATTAAACCTTACACTTACACCTTTTTTGAGGTTGCACACCATATGCAACCCACTTACACCTTACACTTACACCTTACACCTTACACTTATACCTTACACCTTACACCTTACACTTACACTTTTTGTGTAAGTGACACATGGTGTGCAATTGCACACTTAAAAAAAGTCCTTAAAAATATAAGAAAACTATCACATTTAAAAATAAAGGGATCAAATTTAGATAATATTGAAAGTTCAACGGTGCTAGCTATAATTAATTCAAATTTTAAAGACTGGTCGTTATCTATTATATTCAACATATGTATCGGAGTTTTGTTTTTCTAAAATTGATATATCCTGATATATCGGTTAAAATAGAAGTTACATATGTTTCATTCAGTTCGATTTATATTGATTTATAGTTGATTTGTGGAATTTCCATTTGTTATGGTCAGTTTTAAAAAAAAAAGTTAATTATATTAAGACCTAAATTATTTACAAATATCAAATTATCACTCTCATTTATGAATCTATATAGTTTAACCTTTTAATTATTTTCTCCCTTTGAAGAGATGAAAGTGATGCATTTTAATTTTTAATAGTGAGAGAATCAAAATACACAAATTATAAATAATCGAATAAAATAATATTCGATGACACTTAACATGTATCTCTTTACAAAAATTGACAAGTGAAATACTCAATTCTCGATACATCATTAAGGCCTATTTTGTAAAAATGGTTAAAAATTAATTTTTTGAATTTTTTTGATAATTTTTAAAAAAATATGTAAAAAAATATAAAATATAATATAACTCAAAATAAATTAAAGGCTGATTTTTGATATCTTTAACTCTTCTCAAAAAGTCCTA
The DNA here is from genome assembly GCA_025200525.1 of Camellia lanceoleosa. Taxonomy (NCBI): domain Eukaryota; kingdom Viridiplantae; phylum Streptophyta; class Magnoliopsida; order Ericales; family Theaceae; genus Camellia; species Camellia lanceoleosa. The sequence continues at coordinate 55,822,743 of CM045760.1, forward strand.
AGTACCCTAAATTCTAAATTATAAACCTAACACCTTGAGTTTGATAGGTCTACCACTATTTAAAAATCATGGTACATATGTTTGGTTGACTTCTATGTTAAAAAAAAAAAATGTTAAAAAAGAAAAAAAAAGAGAAAAAGAAAAGACCAATTCAAAATCAGCACGGCAGCTGAATATTTGTCGATCTTGATATGTTTGTTTATTTATTTGGTAGATTGAAATGTTTTCTTGGATAAGTGTATATGATTGTATATTTAGGTCAAGTTTGACATATTTTGAAAAAAATAAAAAGTCAAAAAGTCACTATCCTATTTAAGTCACGTCATTTTATTTAAGTCACATCACCTCTCTGACACATCACTTCAAACCCAACTCAAATCTAATCCATATTTTATAAAAAATCAAAAAGTACACTTATTTAGATCATTCAAAATAACCTTTAATTTGCAGAAACACGAGATCATACTCGCAGTTTTGCAACACTTGGGTTGTATAGTTTGGTTTTGAAGTTTTTAAATTTTTTATTTTTTTGTATTTTATTTTTCTAAGTATTTTTTTATATATAGATGCTTCTAATTTAAATGTACTTAAAAAGTAAAATATACATAAGGAATTTAAATAGAATTCATTAAATACAAAAAAATTCAAAAAATGTATTATTTTTTTTGTATTTTTTATATTGAGGAAATTTTTAAAAGATTTTTTTTATGAATATTGTACGTATCTAGACTAAGTAAATCTAAAATGTAAAATTTTGATTGAAATATTTTTTAAAAAATACTAAAAATATAAAAAATACTAATTGAGAACTCAAAAACTATTTTTAAAAACTCTAAAACCACACCATATGGTATGTAATTTTTAAATTGTGAGTATATAATTACTTAATTATTAATTAAACTTTTTTATAAAAAACAAAAAACCACGTATGTATTGATCGTTTCCGATATCTATTGGTCTATAACTGATTAATGTCAATACAATTGGTTCAGCTGATAAAAAACTCTTTTTTACATGAATTACTGACCGATACAACCAAACAGTTTGCGCTTAACTCGTGTTGAACTTATTAAAAATTCATTCAAGTTCGATTTGTTAAATAAATAAGTTAAATTTGAATATAGTTTACGTTGTGTTTAGTTAGAAGATTTGAGAAAAGAATTTGGAAAAGAAAAAAGAAAATAAGTGTGAAACTAAGTAAAATATAAGTATATTTTATTAATATTTTACTTACTTTTTTTTCTTTCTCTTTCCAAATTATTTCCAAAATCTCTCAACTAAACACAACGTTAAAGTTCATTAAAGTTTTCAAACCAAACTTAAACAGTCAATTGCTTGTTTGGCTCGGTTAGTAAACCAAAAATTATATTAAATATCAAACAACTTGCGCTCGGTTGATAAAAATTCCTTTAAAATCGATTCAAAAGTTTAACAAACCAAATTTAAACAAATTTTAAAATTCGTTAAAATTAACGAACCAAACTTAGGTGGTATTTGAGAAGGGCTTTTGGGACTAAATTAGCCACGTAATGACAAAAAAGTTAATTTTAGCCACATGGGGACAAAAACAGAGGCAATCGCTTGGCACCAACCGTTGTGAAGGTAAATTTACAAAATTACCCCCACATGAGAGAGGGGCATCACCTCAGCGTTTTCCAGACAAAAGCTTCACATCACTTCCCAAAAAACACCTATTCCCAGAAAAATACACAGGACGTTGAAAAAAAGAAATTAAAAATATTTTTTTGGTTTTTGTTAAAATATTTTATAAAAATAAATTCAAACTCTATTTATAAAAATATTTTTAAATATTTTAATTTTTTTATTATGTATTTAATTATGATTTGAGTGTAGAGTTGTGAAAGTAGTATGAGTTTCGAGTTATGTATTTGGTTATGAGTTTTAAAAATAATTTACTAATTGAGTTTTATTTTATGTGTTTGGTTACGATTTGAGTGTAGAGTTGTTTTTAAATTTAAAATATTAACATTTTAAATTATTTAAAAATTTTAAATATTTAAATTATTTAATTTTTTTTGTTAAAATAATTTTTTGAATATTTAAATTATTTAAATTTTTACGATTTAAATTTTTTGAATATTTATTTTAATTTTTTGCTTATTAAATTTGTTAGATTATTTACATTATTTAAATATTTAAAATAAAAATAAAAATAAAAATAAAAATAAAATTAAAATAAATATTTAAAATTAAAATTAAAATAAATTATTTAAAATAGGCAGGACAATAAAATAAAACCTCACTTTTTATCATTTCACAGAAAATGGAAAAAAAATTAAAATAACAATAAAATAAAAAACACATGAAAAAACCATTTGCAAAAAAAAAAAAAAAAAAAATTAAAATACATAAATTATTTTAAAAAAAATACGCCTCATTCAAAAATATTTAAAAATATTTAAAAAATTACAAAAATGTAAATTCAAAAAAAAAAAGAACAACAAAAATAAGCCTCATCCAAAAAGAAAAAAAATAGAAATTACCATTTGCCATGTAATTTATAAATAAATAAAACACATGAAAACTCATTTTTGAAATAAAACACATCAAAAATATATTAAAAAAAAACATAAAAACATAAATTACCATTCGCCACGTAATTTACAAATAAATGAAACACATAAATAAAAAAATGTTATTGTATACCAATAAAAATAAATGAGGCAAAAAACATAAATTAAAAAACAAGAACTAATTAATGTATAAAAAAATAAAAATGACAAAAATATAAATTTAAAAAAAAATAAAAAAAATACGTCAAATCCAAAACCAAAATAAAAAAATAAAAAAAGAAATATTTTACCAAAATACGCCAAAATAAAATCCAAAATAAAAAAATAAAAAAATTTAAGCAAAATACGCCAAATCCAAACCCAAAATCAAAAAAAAAAAAGAAAAAAAAAAAAAAAAGCCAAATCCAAACCGAAAATAAGAAAAAAAAAAAAAAAAAAAAAAAAAAACAACAACAACAACAAGGGCACTTTGGTAAATGAACAGGAAGACTGCCACGCCCTCATAAATATACATAAAACCCATCACTTTTAACATGCATTGATATATAAAAGATCTTCATTCTTCTATTCATCAGAATAATTCATTACAAAATGTATTACATGTTAACAACAAACAAATGCCCTACGAGCTTACAACTTTTCAAGTTAACACTTGGTTACAAAAAAAGAGTACTAACTCAATTACACATTAAGTCTTTGGCTTGAATCCACATGTAATACATCAAAAGAAAGAAAGATAATAAAGTTTGCCCGCTTTAAGCCTCCCAAGCTATATCCTTAGAGGTGGCAAGCTACCTGTACCTGAAAATGATATTCCCGTATAGGGTGAGCTAACAACTCAGTAGAAATACACTAAACCAGCTATGAACAATGACTAAAAGATTAACAGTTTGATAGATGGTTAACACTTTTACATTATTTCATAACACATTACAGTTTCATTTTCCATTCCTTTTCAATTCTCAAATCATAACCATGGTTCAGAACTTGACCAAATAACTGATATGAGACAGTAACTCATATTAAACCTTTCCTCGTTTCTCAATAGATAAGCATACTAGCTATATCAACACATCAACAGATAAGCATATGAGCTATATCAACATTCCCACTGATAAGTATAAGAACTATATCACACTTCCAAAGATAAGCATATGAGCTGTATCTACGGAGTCCATCCCCTCTCTTCTCCCACACAACACCCGGTTTAGAGGTTCATCCCCTCTCTTCCCCTAAACCGTAGAGTACATCCCCTCTCTCCTCCAATATAACACAATGCATATAAACAATTATTATACACATCATCAATCAATACATAAAGTTAATGTATTCTTTCAATCGTCATACTCAATGACACATTCTAGTGATTAGTTTTAGTTTGCCTAATCATCATGCATTGTCTACAACAATCAAGACTATCCTCCACCGATAGCCCAAAGCAGTTATTTCTAAACAGAAAATAAATGCACAAAATGAATATAAAATCAACATTTCAACTAGATGAGCAGTAAATTGCCCCACTACATCCTTTAACCCCATACAGTCCCAATTCCAACATTTCTCTATGCTAAACATGCATATAGGTTTATTATAAATAAAACCCTAACTTTTGTAAAATTGCACAAAAGCCCCATACTTTTCCAAAATTACACAACTATCCCCAACATATCAAATTGCTAAAATTTAAAGACAAAGCTCATAAAGAGGAGTAGGTTATCCCTACCTCAAATTCGATGCTCAAACGGAGAAGATGAAAAGAGTTGAAACTCGATCTCCACCACACACCGCAAAGCCCTCGAGAAATAACACAACTTTGGCGAAGGAACTATGGCCAAAATCCCAATGGAACTATGGCCAAAATCCAGCTCGGCACAACTAAAATTTATAATTCAAACTCGGTTCGTAATGGCTAATTAAACCAAGAAAGAACCATAGAAGTTGGTAAGCTAACCCTATGCACTTGCACCTATATATAGGAGTTTGTCTACCTTAAAATATGTCTTGTAACTGATGTGGGACTTCCAACAAACACACCAAAGGTTCCCAAAATAGAATGAGGGTTCCAAATACATTCACCAAAAGCCTTAAAAGGCACAAGTGCTACAACCTCCCCACCTTAGGAAATTTCATCCCCGAAATTAAGTACAAGTTTTTGAAAAGCAAGTTTTTCTCCGTTTTTAAACAATGTTAAATTTCAACATTTAATAACTCGACCCATTACCGGTCATTCCATCTCTTGTCAAGAGACATAACAAATACATTTCATCATGCATTTCTTTTCCTTCTCAACCATTTTCAACATACATGGTTCACAATTTCATATCATAAACAATTTTCATGATACATCTCCAGTTCTATAATATGGCCAACATATGCAATATTACAGTCAACTCCCATATCAAGGCAGTTCTACAATATTTCCATAAACCAAAATATTTACAATGTTTTACAACTTAAGACATACTTAATGATCTTAAAGTTCAACAATACAACAATACATATATAACATATGTTTAAACATCCACAAATAGATCCGGATATTTCTCTTGGACCTCCAACTCACGTTCCCAAGTGGCCTCCTCCACTCCGTGATGTTTCTACAAAACCTTTACCAAAGGAATGGTCTTACCACACAGGACTTGATCCCGCCTATCCAAGACCCGAACCGGTCTCTCCTCATACGAGGCATCCTCATCTACCTCTAAGTCGGTCCAATCCAATACATGTGATGGATCCGGCTCATACTTCCGAAGCATACTCATATGAAACACGTTATGAACTCCGGACAACTGCGGCGGCAAAGCCAAACGATAGGCAACCTCACCAATCCTCTCAAGGATCTCAAAAGGGCCAATAAACCGAGGGGACAACTTTCCACTCTTCCCAAACCTCATCAATCCCCGCCTAGGTGATATCTTTAGAAAGACATGATCACCCATCTCAAATACCAAAGGTCTTCTCCTACGATCAACATATGACTTCTGACGACTCTGGGCTGTAACAAGCCTCCTACGGATAAGCTCAATCTTCTCCGTTGTTTCCCTCACCAACTCTGGACCCAAAAAAGGTGCATCACCCACCTTAGCCCAACAAACTGGAGACCTACACGGTCGGCCATACAAGACCTCAAACGGTGCCATACCGATGCTAGACTGGAAACTGTTGTTGTAGGCAAATTCCACCAATGGCAAGTGCCTCTCCCACGTCCCACTAAAGTCAAGGACACAACCCCGAAGCATATCCTCAAGGATCTGAATAGTACGCTCGGACTGCCCATTAGTCTGAGGATGGTAAGCTGTACTAAAGGTCAACTTAGTGCCCAAGGCACTCTGCAAACTCTGCCACAACCTTGTAGTAAAACGAGGATCTCTATCTGAGACGATCGTCACTGGGACTCCGTGCAACCTCACTATGTCCCGAATATACAAGTCGGCAAGATGATCTACCGAATCTCTCACGCACATAGGAATGAAGTGCGCCGACTTAGTCAACCGGTCTACAACCACCCAAATAGCATCACTACCCCGCTGAGTCCTCGGAAGACCTACAACGAAGTCCATAGTGACATGCTCCCACTTCCACTCGGCTATAGGCAAGGGTTGCAACAAACCCGCTGGCCTCTGATGCTCGGCCTTCACTTGCTGACAAGTAAGACACTTAGACACGAAAATTGCCACATCTTTCTTCATACCCTGCCACCAAAACTGGCGACCCAAATCCTGATACATCTTGGTGCCTCCCGGATGCACCGCAAGGAGCGAATGGTGAAACTCTCGGAGTACCTCCTCTCGGCAAGACTCCGACACAAACAAACGATCTCGGTATCTCACACTCAGGTCGGGATACACCGTCAAACCCTTCTCAATTTTCCCACTGGAGATCTTCTCTCGGAGGGATTCTACCTCAAGGTCACCTCTCTGTGCCTCCAACACTCGAGTCACAAGTGTAGGTCACAAGAACAACAGAAAACAAGGTCAAGACCTCAACAGATTCGCCCAGATGCAAATCAAACTCGCCAAGTGCCCCCAACATCTCCCACTCCCAGATGGCTACACAAGCTACATCACTAATGGATTTCCTGCTAAGGGCATCGACCACAACATTGGCCTTTCCCGGATGATAATGCAACTCGAAGTCATAGTCCTCAATAAACTCCATCCACCTCCTCTGCCTCAAGTTCAAGTCTTTCTGTCTAAACAGATATTTCAGACTCTTATGATCCGAGAACACCTCGAATCTCTCACCATAAAGGTAGTGCCTCCAGATTTTCAAGGCAAAGATCACAGCTGCTAACTCTAGGTCATGTGTAGGGTAATTCTTCTCGTGTATTTTCAACTGACGTGAGCCATAAGCTACCACTTTCCCTTTCTACATCAACACACAACCCAAACCCTTTCGTGAGGCATCACAATAAACCGCATAACTCAACCCTCTCTCCGGAATAATCAAAATCGGAGCGGTGGTCAATCTAACCTTCAACTCTTGGAACGACTTTTCACAAGTCTCACTCCATACAAATTGGACTCCCTTTCGAGTCAGTCTAGTCAACGGTAAAGCTAATCTGGAGAAATCCTTCACAAACCGGCGGTAATACCCAGCTAATCCCAGAAATCATGGATCTCAAACACACTCTAGGTCAGGCCTAATCCTCAAGACCGCTCGCCTTGGATGTATCAACAGATACCCCTTCCCCGGATACTACATGGCCTAAGAATTTGACTTTCCCAAGCCAGAACTCACACTTCCCAAACTTGGCATACAGCTTATGGGCTCTAAGTAACTTAAGCATCACTCTCAAGTGTTCCTCATGCTCCTCCTCTGAAGGTGAATAGATCAGAATGTCGTCCACGAAAACGACCACAAAACGGTCTAAGAACTCCCGGAAGATTCGGTTCATCAAGTCCATAAAGACTGCCGGTGCATTGGTAAGTCCAAATGGCATCACCAGAAACTCATAATGGCCATACCGCGTACGGAATACCGTCTTCGGAATATCCTCCTCCCTGACCCTCAACTGGTGATAACCCGATCTCAAGTCTATCTTAGAGAAACAACGGGAACCCTTCAACTGATCAAACAAATCATCTATACGGGGCATAGGATACTTATTCTTAACCGTAGCCCGATTTAACTTTCGGTAGTCGATACACAATCTCAAGGCACCATCCTTCTTTTTAGCAAAGAGGGCCGGTGCTCCCCACAGCGAAACACTAGGGCGAATGAAGCCCTTATCTAACATTTCCTGAAGCTGAACTTTCAACTCAACCAACTCTGCTGGGGAAAAATGGTAAGGTGCCATAGAAATCGGTGCCGTGCCAGGCACCAAATCAATAGAGAACTCAATCTCTCGGTGAGGTGGCAAATCAACGAGGTCTTCAGGAAAGACATCCGAATACTCACAAACTACCCTCGGCAATACAATCTGGGTCTCATCACACTCGCCAATCTCAAAGCTAGCAAGTAGACCACTAAGCTCACTCCGCCCTCGCGAATCATACCCCGGTGGCAAAACACTACCAACCCGGTCCCCCAAGAAATGGAAACACTCCCCGCTCACGGTACAACAAGTGACCCTCTGGCGGTAGCAATCAATAACTGCCCGGTATGACGATAACCAGTCCATACCTAAAATAACATCAAAGCCCTTCATAGGCATAACCACAAAAGGAAATGAAAGCCTATGATCGGCGACCTCTATATCACAACCTTTACATCCGTGTTTCAAAATCAACTCACCCCCGATAGGTGACACAACACAAATAGGAGATGCCAATAGTGCTAACTCCAACTCCAACACAGATGCAAATGCAGCAGATACAAAAGAATGAGATGCACCCGTATCAATCAACACACTAGCAACCGAATTGCAAAATAGAAAGGTACCTCTCACAACTGACAGAGCTGGTACTAGGTCCTCATGTGATAAAGATACGCTGCCTGCAGCCCTCGCTTCCACTCGCTCACTTCTAGGAGCATATGATCACAGACCGACCGACGACGAAGCTCTTGATTGGCCCTCGAGGCTCAAGACAGATCGAAATGGGCCGATAACTCGCTCAAACCAAATGCACCAGATAAAGCACTAATCATGCAAGCAAGACCTCTTCATGTGCCCAGGCTGCCCACATTGATAACAAGACCAAGGCTGGCCCTTGCTCTGACTCTGGCCCTGAGGTCTAGCTGAAGAAGAAGCATTTCCGACCCTCCTTTCTGTGGGCAAACCGAAGCCTTGTGACCCAGCTGGCCACACTTGTAGCAGGTGAACCCCCCCTGATTGCCTTTCCCCAAGCCTGCACTCGACACTGGAAAGGTCGATCTAGTAAAGCTACTCTGAGACTGCTATGGGTTAAAACCCTTCTGTCTCCTACCATCACTCTGTCCATCTTGGCTCCTCTTGGAACCTTGATGCTTCTCATCATCCTCCTCCTGCATCATAATCTCCCTATGAGCGAAAGATCCACTAAACGCCTATACTCTTGATAAAAGGTCCTCCAATCTTCAACTTGAGGCCACGCCTCAATCTCTTCTCAAACTTCAGAACAACGGCGTTCTCGAACGCCACGAGTTCAGTGCAAACCGACAAGTTAGTAAAGGTAGCCTCAAACTCTACCACGTACATACCCATTGCTTAAGTTTGCTAACCGATCCTCGGCTTCTCCCTAGCAAATGAAGATAAGAATCTCTCCTGGAAAGCCCCTACAAAAGTCTCCCATGCACCACCAACACGGACCTTCTCGATTTCCACCATTGACCAAGATCTCCTTCAAATTGAAGGATGCCAAGGTCACCTTCAGTGCTCCGTCCCCAATGCCAAGCATTTCAAACGTCTTACTCATTTGTTCCAACCACTCATCTGCCTTAAGTGGCTCCCTTGGGTCCCCAATAAACTCATCCGGATTAGACCGGAAGAACTCCCTCTTTAAGAAAGAAGGTCCTGCCTCTGCAACCTGATGTTCAGCTCTAAGAATACCCAAAACTCTTGCTATCTCTCTGGCCAAGGCACCCATAGCCTGCTGACCTGCTGGCTCGGCCACATTGGCCTGGCCAACTCCCTCCTGTACTGCCGGAATCTCATCTGGTATAGGCACCTCCCGCCTCCCAGGCCTATCACGCCTACCACGTTCTCGTTCCCATCCTGACATCCTAATAAAGGAAACGAAAAATATTAGCATAATCATAAATGTGTCGAAACTAAACACTCACGTCCTAATGCATGGACAACTTTAATTCACTCCATGTAAGCATATAAACACATAAGCACTTACGAATTTCCTTTCTGGATAATGATAGTCCCGAGGCGTTACTAGAGTTCCGGTTAGAAACAACATTGATCAAGTGCTTTTCTAACAAGACTAACAGAAACCCAAGGATCCAACCAACATCCTAGAAATGAAATCCCATACCCACATAATCACATACGCATGTTATCAATTAAACAATTAAATACATAGCATATGACACTACACAGAAGTCTCTATCAAGCAAGACAAACCCATTGTGATCCTAATCACTTCCCACGTACCCAAAGTATTCGAACCCGGTATGCTCGGATACCAAGTTGTCACACCCTCATAAATATACATAAAACCCATCACTTTTAACATGCATTGATATATAGAAGACCTTCATTCTTCTATTCATCAGAATAATTCATTACAAAATGTATTACATGTTAACAACAAACAAATGCCCTACGGGCTTACAACTTTCCAAGTTAACACTTGGTTACAAAAAAGGAGTACTAACTCAATTACACATTAAGCCCTTGGTTTGAATCCACATGTAATACATCAAAAGAAAGAAAGACAATAAAGTCTGCCCGCTTTTAGCCTCCCAAGCTATATCCTTGGAGGTGGCAAGCTACAGACTGAAAATGATATTCTCAGATAGGGTGAGCTAATGACCAAGAGAAATACACTAAACCAGCTATGAACAATGACTAAAAGATTAACAGTTTGATAGATGGTTAACACTTTTACATTATTTCATAACACATTACAGTTTCATTTTCCATTCCTTTTCAATTCTCAAATCATAACCATGGTTCAGAACCTGACCAAATAACTGATATGAGACAGTAACTCATATTAAACCTTTCCTCGTTTCTCAATAGATAAGCATACTAGCTATATCAACACATCAACAGATAAGCATATGAGCTATATCAACATTCCCACTGATAAGTATAAGAACTATATCACACTTCCAAAGATAAGCATATGAGTTGTATCTACGGAGTCCATCCCCTCTCTTTTCCCACACAACACCCGGTTTAGAGGTTCATCCCCTCTCTTCTTCTAAACCGTAGAGTACATCCCCTCTCTCCTCCAACATAACACAATGCATATACACAATTATTATACACATCATCAATCAATACATAAAGTTAATGTATTCTTTCAATCGTCATACTCAATGACACATTCTAGTGATTAGTTTTAGTTTGCCTAATCATCATGCATTGTCTACAACAATCAAGACTATCCTCCACCGATAGCCCAAAGCAGTTATTTCTAAACAGAAAATAAATGCACAAAATGAATATAAAATCAACATTTTAACTAGATGAGTAGTAAATTGCCCCACTACATCCTTTAACCCCATACAGTCCCAATTCCAACATTTCTCTATGCTAAACATGCATATAGGTTTATTATAAATAAAACCCTAACTTTTGTAAAATTGCACAAAAGCCCCATACTTTCTCAAAATTACACAACTACACCCAACATATCAAATTGCTAAAATTTAAAGACAAAGCTCATAAAGAGGAGTAGGTTATCCCTACCTCAAATTCGATGCTCAAACGGAGAAGATGAAAAGAGTTGAAACTCGATCTCCACCACACACCACAAAGCCCTCGAGAAATAACACAACTTTGGCGAAGGAACTATGGCCAAAATCCCAATGGAACTATGGCCAAAATCTAGCTCGGCACAACTAAAATTTATAACTCAAGCTCGGTTCGTAATGGCTAATTAAACCAAGAAAGAACCATAGAAGTTGGTAAGCTAACCCTATGCATTTGCACCTATATATAGGAGTTTGTCTACCTTAAAATGTGTCTTGTAACTGATGTGGGACTTCCAACAAACACACCAAAGGTTTCCAAAATAGAATGAAGTCTTGTAACTGATGTGGGACTTCTAACAAACACACCAAAGGTTCCCAAAATAGAATGAGGGTTTCAAATACATTCACCAAAAGCCTTAAAAGGCACAAGTGTTACAAAGACACCTTACTAAAAAGTCAAAAAGTTAAAAAAGTCAAAAAAAATTTCTTAAACCAGATTTTTAGCCTCAAATTAAAATAGTTAAAAAAATTAAAAAATCCACTAACATTCCAAACGAAAGCTTAAATAATTAACTGTTCGAGTTTTTTTTGTTTATTTATTACCCCTGACAATACCGACATATCTCTCCATACCATTATTTACAATTATGTCTCTTATCAATTGTAAAAAATTAAAACACAAAAAAATATATATATGGAAAGAAATTCAGCAGGAGACAAGCTGACCGGTATAATTGAAAAACATGCTACCAAAATTTTGGGAGTGTTTGGGAACCAAAGTTCAGGCTAAAATAGCTTTATTAAAAATAATAAAAAAAAAAATAAAAAATAAAAACTAATAATTTGTATTTATCAAAAAAAAAAAAGAACAAAACAAAAACCAATGCAGCCGGCAGTGGGTAGGGCCAGCTTACTCCCACAGGTTGAAATGACACTTTTGCCTAGGGGTATACACGGTCTGGATTGGTTCGATTCTGAAAAAATTCAAAAATCGAACTGATCCTAACGGTTCTGTCATTTTGAGAACCAGACCAGACCGTTACACTTGTAAAACCGGACCAGAATCAAACCGAAAAAACGGTTCGATTTCGGTTTGGTTTACGGTTCCAAAAATTTCTATTTACACAAGAATAAATTGTTAATATTAGTAAAATAATTACTCAAACTAATTACATTTAACTCATGATAAAAACTAATAATATTAAGACATTACTTAATATTACATATCTATACCATTCTAATATTATTAAAATTATAAAAAACTAATTAATAAAAATAAAATTTGATATTATATATATATATATATCTTTTAAAATTCGGTTCGGTTCGGTTCGGTTTGAACCGCGATTTTTTCATAAAATCCATTAACCGAACCGTTTTTACGGTTCTCATATTTCTTAATCTGAAACCGAACCAATTTTTAATAGAACCAAACCAAACCAAACCGTATGATTCGATCTGGTTCGGTCTGGATTACCGGTTTGAACGGATTTTTGAACAGCCCTACTTTTGCCTCTTTAGGCCAATTTTAAAAAAGGTAAAATTAGGAATAAATTTATCATTTTAACTTTAAATATTATTTCAAACACATTTTTTAATACAACAACTCAAATAAAAATTCATCTCATCTTCTCAAATATAAAAACTAAAATAACCTATTAAAATAACTAAAAAATTAAAAAAAACTTCTAAAATAACCATTTTCCAAACATCCACATTATTTTTACGCTAAATACAACTCGATCGCATCAACTGAAAATTTGGATCTGATTTAAGTTGCCTTGCAAGTTAAATCAATGACAAAAAAATAAAAATAACAAAATAGATGAAACTATATAAAAATTCATGGTGTGAATCTTTTAAAATATATATGTGTAGGACAGTGTTCCGATTCAGACAAAAATGTACTTGGGAAAACTTTTTCTCAACTTATGATTTTTTTTTGAAACTCTTTAAGGGAAAAATAAAATATAAACACATAAATATTAGTAATATTACGTATACAGAGAATCAAACACAAAATCAAACATAAAAACTGTTTTACCAAACGACCCAACTGGACTTCCATCCGAATGATTGAAAGACACCATGATAACCGGTTGACAAGCTCTAGCCAATTGTCCAGGAGGATATCCGGCCGGACAACCGGATGCACAATTTTTATGTTTGGATCTGTGTTCAATCGTCTGTGTATCTAGACTTTTTGCATAAATACTATAAATTAGTAAATATTCTATCTAGTTAAAATTTTATTTCAAAAAAATCTTAAATTTTTATTCTATTTTTGAAAAGTGAGTATCAATCTATATATTGAATTTCCTTTATAAGGATAAAAGTAATTATCTATAATATTTTATTACTTATCTTTTACAATGGATACATACTTGCTTTTATCTAGTGTTAGGCCTCGTTTGTCAATCATACATTTTAGTAAAAAAGTCAAAAAGTCACTATAAATTATCACACCACTCCCTCAATTTTTTTGCACTTCGTTTTGTAAAAAGTCAAAAAAATTAGTAAAATAACATTTTCCCAAATGAAGCCTAAGATGTCACATTGCATTTATAATTTATAATTGATTGTTTTTAAGTTTTTCATTAAGTTCTTTTTATTACTTAATTAATATATTATTTTACTCTATTGCTATTTGTAGAGAAATTTTATTATTTAAATTATCTAATTCTACGTCTTCAGTATATCTAATATTCATATAATTCATTTGCAAGATTGAAAAATTTGACGTTAATGTTATTTTAAATATAGAACAAAATAAAATATCTTTTAAAGAAAAAATAATAATTTAAAAGATTTTTCTTTAATAAAATCTTAATTGGAAAGGGTCTGTTACTAATTTATAATATGTATGAGTATATATTTTATTTTTGTAATATTTTTATGAACTAAATAGACTTTGATTTATATACTTTACGGATCTTGTAGAAACAATCGATAGTTCAGAGACTAAATAGATTTTGATTCATATACTTTAGGGACTAAATAGATTCAATCAATATTTCAAGGACTAAATAGACAATTTGACAATAGTTTAAGAGTAGAAAGTGTAATACCCCCCAATAAAACTTTTTACTCTTACACTTATGATTAAATTTAAATATATTACGCTCCACTTATTTTTTTTCCCAAAAAAAAAAAAAAAGGCTAGTTTATTTGGTTGTGCTTTTCTGAAACAAAAATAATAGAAAGTTAGAAAAGCTTATCATATTATTTTTATTTTTATGCAAAAAAGAAAATGAGAAATTCGAAAGCAAGTTTTTAATGTTTCTTAAAAGTTGGGTTATGTATAAAAATAAAAAATAAAACAAAACAAAAACAAAAATTTAAAACACAACCTTCATGATTCAGAACTTGAACATATTAATTTGTTTTGTTGGAGGTGAGAGTGAGAAAAGTTATATTTAAAGTTTTAATAAAACTCATTAAATCGTAACATTTTTAAAAAATTATTAATTCGACAACCATTATGGTTAATATGAAAGGGATGATAATGAATGGAATTGTTTATTATTTTCTGTGTTATGATTGTATTGATTTAAAGGGTTTCACATCTAGTTTTGATGATCAATATAAATATGACATAAAAAATGATAAGCATACAGTGATACACAATTTTTTTTTTTTTGTTTTGAAAAATTATATAAAAAAAATCTTAGGGTTTGACATTTGTAATAAAATAGACCTTAAATTTTTAATTTTGTCAATTTAAATCTTGATATTTTAATTTATTTTCAATATAAAACATATGTCTATTTGAGTTAACTAAAACTAACCAAAAAATAGATATTTTAATTATTAAATTTAATAAAAATAGTATTTTTGACATTTTATGTATACATACATTCAGTTTGATGACTAAAATATTATTTTCTTGTCGGTTTTACTTAACAGAAATAGATAGATGGTTTACATTGAAAATAAATCAAAAGTTAAGGTTTAAATTAACAAAATTGCAAACTCATGATTTATTTTGTTATACATTTGTTTTTGTAATTTTTTCTTTTTTTTTTTTGGAGATAAATTACACCAATCTCTTTCGAAATTTTAAAAAAAATATAATTTAGTCTCATAAGTTTAACATAATTACATTGAATTTTGTCAAGATTTTAATTCACATAACTCTCATTTTTATTAATAATTTATTAATCATGTAGATTTTAAAAAAATGATGTCATTTTTTAATACTAAAATATATATTTTACGATGTTTATTTTTGTATCTTCATATTCAAAGAAAGGTTTATGTCAAAATTATGAAACTGGTTATATTTTCATTAAATTTTAGAAGAAGTCAGTATAATTTACTTTATATATATATATATATATATATAAACATATATATTGATAATAAAACCCCCACATATATGAAAAAATTCAATCACATAACCACCTAATAAAAAACAGAGGCCCCGCTTGGTTTGATTTTCTGAATTTTTTTTTTTGAAAAAATAGAAATTAGCTTTACAAAAATAAATATCAAACATATATTTTTTAAAATTATTTCTACTCTTCAAAAAAATAAAAATATATAAAAATAATAAGTACTTTTTTTTTTTTTGACAAAACTATTTTTTTTTTTTTTTTATAAAAAAAATTCTAAAAATCAAAGCAAGACTAGAGATTCTGATAAAATTAACTTCATAATATTATCACAGTTGCCACATCAACACATGTGACTAGAAACATGATACATTTCTAATCTTGACAAAGTCCTTGGTTTTGTGATCACCTTGGTACTATGATTTCCAAGGAATTATAGAGAACTTTACAGCTTCAAATATTGATCTTTGGGACTATAGTGGGCAAAGCAATAATGTAACCCATGATTGTCGTGATGTCCTTTTCAAAAGAAACAAAGAAAATGAAAGAAGAAAAATAAATAACCTTCTTAAATTGTATGTTAACTTAAAATCGACATTCGTGTTGAATACTAATTGGCCAATATTAGAATAAATTCATAACATTAATCAATTAGTGTTTGACACAATATCGGATCAATCAATTTGCTTATTTTTATTTTTATTTTTTTGTGTAAAAGTTATATGGGTATGTTTGTTTGGACGGACTGGATAATGGGGGATTGTAATCCATCGGATTGTTAGTCTCGGGATACATTGTCCCGGGACTATTTGGTTGGATTGGATTTGTATCCTATGTTTGTTTAGTCATGAGATTAGATGTCTGGATTGAACTATTTTTAGTGAATCCAATGTTTGGTTAGATGGATTGGATAAGAATAAATGTTCAAAAGACTATTTTACCCTTATAATCTATAATTTATAATTTAACAACACTAAAACAATTTAATTTATAAGGCCATAATTTTTAATTTATAATTTTCAATTAAATTAAATTTATAATTTATAATTTTTATTTTTATTTTTATTTAATATATAATTTTAAATTAATTACAATAAAAAAATAATTTTATTTAATATATAAATTATTAAATTTATAATTTATTATTTTTAAATAAATTTAATTTATAATTTATATTTTTTATTTAATATATAATTTTAAATTAACAACACTAAAAAAATAATTTTATTTAATATGTAAATTTAATTTTTTAACAACTCTAAACAAATTTAATTTATAAGGCCATAATTTATAATTTATTATTTTAAATTAAATTAAATTTATAATTTATAATTTATAATTTTTTATTTTTTATTTAATATATAATTTTAAATTAACAATACTAAAAAAATAATTTATAAATGTTCAAAAGACTATTTTACCATTTTCTAATTGTTTACTAAATAATAGCATGAAGGGTAAAATGGACATTTTACAAAATAATTTCATGGGATACCAATCCCATGGTTTCTATCCCACACCCCCCATGGGATAGGATAGTCCCATATTTGTGGGACTAATAATCCGGGGGACTATTAGTCCGGAACAAAATTTTTTAAACAAATAATGAATTATTAGTCCGGTAGAACTAATAGTCCAATCTCACCCCCTTATCCTTCAAAACAAACATGCTCTATATGTATAATAGCATCAAACGGTAAGAATGGATTTGAAAGTAATCGTTCAATGAATTAAAGTGGCTTCAATTTAAATATGATAATTTAGGTGTATATTTCAATACTGAATTTGAGAGTTTTATTGAAATGATCACGACAATAAATTAAAGTTTTAGAGACAAAAAATTAGAGATAAAATCACTTTTTAGGGACAAAGTATTTTTGTCGCTTAAAATATTATTATTATATTTTTAACAACAAAATTAAATATTTAGCGATGAATTACAAATCTTTTTAGAATAAGTTATTTATTAAGTGTTGCTTTGTAATAAGTGTTCTGGGATAAGTTATTTAATAAGTGCTGCTTTAGCGGTGTTGCTTTGTAATAAGTGTTTTGGGATAAGTTATTTAATAAGTGCCGCTTTAGCGATGAATTACAAACCTTTTACAATCCATTTTAAGAGCATCTCTAATGGTGAACTTCTTTTTTTATCAAATCTGATGAAAAAAAGGACGATATTTTCAATTTGATACCAGGCGTTCCAACGGTTGCACTTTTATTTTGCATCAAAATCCTGGGCTGAAATTTTTTCCTCCATTTCTAAACTTCAGCAACTTCAGCAACTTTATATTATGTAGAGTTGAATTCACAAAACCATAAATCAACCTTATCTTCTGTTTTTTTTTGTTTTTATTATTAAAAAACAGAGGGAGCTCCACGATTGCATCTTCTGTTATTTTTTAATAATAAATAAAACCATTAAAAAAAACAGAGCTCCATAATAATAAAACCATTAAACAAAACAGAAGTTCTCTTCAGCAGAATGAAGCTGATTGAAGCAGTTGGTGGCGGGTTGACCGGTTGGTCGACCAGCTGGTCGACCGGTGAAGGCAAATTTTTTTTTTTTGAATTGTTTGAACCTTTTCAGTGAATTGTCTGAACCTTTTCAGTGAATTGTTTGAATCTTTTCCGGGACGACCGGTTGGTCAACCGACCGGTCGACCGGTAAGACAAATTTTTTTTTTTAAACTGTTTGAATTTTTTTTTGAACGGTTTGAATCCTTTTGTGGGCGACCAGTGGGTCAACCGGTTGGTTAACCGGCTGGTCGATCAGTTGGTATAACCCAACGGTCAGTAACAGTGATTTGGTGAAATGCTTCGTCTGTTCTCATTTTGGTGAAAGGTTTGGTGAATTCTCGATTTGATATCGATTTGGAGAAATCGTTGGAGCTCAAAAAAGTGACTTTTTCACCAAATTTTGAATTTGATGCCAGGTTTGGTTCACCGTTGGAGATGGTCTAATAAGTGCTGCTTTGTAATTTGCTTGTGATGATTTATATAAGTTTTATTTTTTTATTTTTTATAAAAAGATGTATAAAAAATAGAGAGATGATATGACCCAAAACAATAAAGAATAATGCTAGGCATCACTAAAAAAATATCATGAAAATTTTTTCACTTTTAAATTATATATACAATAAAACACCACACACTAATCAAATAATGAAAAATCTTCATGATGCATTTCATAATATGTTTTTCATGATTCCTAATATTATTCAACAATAATATATATATTTGTGGGGATATATTTTCTGAGTACCAACACGTGGCCGAGGTGACACCGAAGTGTCAGCAGAGTTCCCCACGTGATATGGTAGTTGTGCCGAGGTTATCTCGGCTAGGCCGAGGATACCTCCGAAGATATCGGAATCCGAGATAAGCGGATAAAGGACAAGAGTCCTAGAATGAAGAGGAAGCTCAAACCTGGATGTGGACAAGAGTCCAAGGTTGGGGGAAGACTTCAGTTTGAGGTAAAGATAAACTCTTAGGGAGTATGTCTTAATTCCACTGAGAGTCCTAGATTAGCAAGAGTCCTAAGTCCATTAGGACCGGGTTCCTGTTGGGACTAGGATTGGATTGGCTATAAAAGAGAGGCACCCCCATGGGTCTAAGGTATGTTTTTATACTCAAGCTTGTGAGTTGAATACTTGATGATCTTTTAGAGATATACTGACTTGATCGTCGGAGTGCCCCCGGGTGGAAGAACCACCATCGGAAACTTCTCTTCGCGGGGCAGACAAGAGGGTGCCATCTATTCTGCCTGTGTTCTACCGTTGAATCACTAAGGAGGGCAGTGTGGTCAGAAAATCACTCACACAATTTGGCGCCGTCTGTGGGAAAGAAAGAAGAGTAGATGGCTAATAACGCGCAGAAGGAAA
This sequence comes from Camellia lanceoleosa, assembly GCA_025200525.1. NCBI lineage: Eukaryota > Viridiplantae > Streptophyta > Magnoliopsida > Ericales > Theaceae > Camellia > Camellia lanceoleosa. The sequence continues at coordinate 55,842,282 of CM045760.1, forward strand.
ATGTTGGGGACGACACTCCATCGGGAGTGGAAGACTGTCGATCCTAACGGGAAGGAGGCGAACGAAGAAACTCGTGATCGTAATCACGCAGAAAAGACGTCGGCAGACGGCGACACATCAAGAAAGCGAACGAGCAAGTACTAACGAGGATGACCTCTGGACACTGGAAAGACAGATGTCCGAGGAGGGATGAAGAAGTAAAGAGATGGCACATAAACCGGCCGACCTTCAATCGGTCGTCAACTTTATGATGCGAGAATAATGTCATGCAATCAGCCATACCCGCCGCAGACACACCAATGCCAAGAAGAACGCCCAAAGAAGGGACGGAAGAAGTCCCCAAGCCCTCAAAGATACGAGGATCGGAATGCACTCTGACCGACCTTCCATGGATGTCGGCCGAGAAGATCCGAGGTGAGATGAGTCCCAAGGACACATCGTGAGAAGGATGCACCCCAAAGAACATCGGCATGTTCCGGCGGGTGTTGTGTTTTGATGCCTCCTGCGAGAAGGATCAAAAGGGGCCACCATGAGGCCGAGAGAGTAGCCAAAAAGGGTGAAGTCCATTGACAAATGAGTCAGGGAGAAGTAAAGAGGACTTGAGAGGCTACCTCAAGAGGAAACAGGAGAATCTTTGGAGCCAAGTAACCTCCCGATTAAGCCGAGGACTCCATTCTCGGTGGAATTGGACAAATTCGTGGCACCAAAAAGATTCAAAGATGCCGAGGTTCGGATATATGATGGTAAGTCGACCCTAACTTCCATGTTGGATTATTTTTGAATTCAATGGCGTTATACAATTGAAACGAGCCGTTGCTTTCGCAAAGTGTTCCTTCATCCTTTGGGGAGATTGCATCGATTGGTTCCACAAACTACCAAGGGAAGCGTAAGAATCGGGAAGGCTCGCCGAGATGTTTGTGGCGTGTTCATAACAAACAAACCGCAACCTTTGAGGGTGGATGCATTGATGGCCCTCAAGATCGGCAAAGATGAGAGCCTCAGAGCCTCACGAAAGCGGTACTATGAGGTGTTCAATCGAATACCGAGTGCAACCAGAGGTGGCGGTCGTCTCTTTCAAGAACGGCCTAAGGATGACCGCCCACCGCGAAGTCATTAGCAAAAACCCCGCCAAGAGTATGGAAGAGCTCATGGCGAGGATTGAGAAGTATGCACGAGCCGAGGAGGATACCTCGGGAACAAGGAGACAAAGACAAAGGCAACGGCGGCCAAGCGAGGCCGAGGCAACAATGGACAAAACAAACAGAGACAGAGTTGAGGACTAAACAAGCAAGGATGGCACGGTGTTTGAATTCGATCCAAAAGGTCCTTGACCAAATTCGAAATCACCACCTACTTGGCGGCAAGAAGAGCACAAGGAGAATTCATGGGAGAAACCTCGAGGCGTTGTGCCTACCATAATGGGCAGGGCCACCCAACTCAGGGTTGCAGGGCCCTTGAAGCACACTTAGAGGTTCTGGTGCGACAAGGCCAATTAAGAGATCTTGTGGATGAGGCCGAACGAGGAAGAACGAGCACGGTTGCCTCAAGCACCAGCCCGCCCCAAAGACAAAGAACCATAGCCAGGTGGACCTCGGGTGGTTAACGTGATCCACTCAAAGGTGAACGAAAACGACATACGGGGGGAGACGCAAAGGGTGAAACATCTGCAGCATGTCAACCAGGTCGAACTGAAAAGACCTCGGCCCAAGATTGCCGAGGACCTATGATAACCTTCACGAAGCCGACCTTGACATGGTTCAAGACCGACAATGATGCCTGGTAGTATCCCTCCAGGTTGGGGAGTGCCGTGAAACGATCTTGATTGATCAAGGCTCTGCGACATCATGTATGTCGATGCTACAAGGAGTTAGGCCTTCACCGTGATGACATGGAACAGTCAAACGGCCCGATGGTCGGCTTCAATGGAACGCCGACGTGGCCTTTAGGCCCAACAAGCTTGGACGTACAAGTTGGCACAAAGAAGGTGAGGACAGAATTTATTGTGATTTATACGCCTTCGCCTTTCAACATCATCCTGGGCAGGCCGTGGTTGCATGCAATGGGGCTTCCTCCACCTTGCATCAATCGCTGCGATTCCCAATGAACATGGGATTGAGGAAATCGAGGAGATCGATTCAGCGAAAAATCGCTCCATGGCAAAGAATGAAGTTAACTCAGCGCATTCGAGAACCAGCGGAAGCAGAGGTTGAAGAGGAGGACATGAAAGTCCTAGATGATGTCGGCAAGGAGCCGACCGAGAAGAGTGAAGAAGCATTGAAGAAAGTCTTCGTCCAAGAGGGTGATGAGGAACGCTTCTTTCTTCTCGGCACAGGATTAGCCGGAGAAGAAGAAAGGGAGTTGGAAGCCTTTCTGAGAAAAAATATTGAGGTGTTCGCCTGGACACCTTATGAAATGCCTGGCATTGACCCCGAGGTCACATGCCACAGACTCAACGTTGACAGGTCGGCCAAACCTGTAATACAACGGGCCAGGAGACCGACGTTGATACACGTCGAAGCAGTGGAAGAGGAAGTAGCTAGACTTCTAGAGGCCAGGGCCATCCGAGAAGCCAATTATCCAACGTGGTTGTCAAATACCGTGGTAGTAAAAAAGAAGAATGGCAAGTGGAGGGTCTGCGTAGACTTCACAAATTTGAACAAAGCTCGCCCCAAAGACTTCCCTCGCCAAAGATCGACCCGGTTGGTGGACGCCACATCTGGACATGGTAGGATGAGCTTCTTGGACGATATAGGGGTATCACCAGATAGCCATGTACCCCGGATGAGGAGAAGACGTTTATTACTCCCAAAGGTCTCATCATTCTGAGTTATGCCCTTTGGGTTGAAGAACGCAGGAGCAACTTACCAAAGGCTGGTGACCCAGATGTTCAGACACTTGATTGGCCGAACTGTGGAAGTCTACATCGATGATATGGTCGTGAAGACCAAGGAACCGAAGGATCATCTCGCTGACTTAGAAGAGGTCTTCAACATACTCAAAACATATCGGCTCCGACTAAACGCATCGAAATCTTGCGTTTGGAGTCGGATCCGGTAAGTTTTTGGGGTACCTGGTGACAAGAAGGGGCATTGAAGCCAGCCCAGATCAAATCAAGGCCATTCTGGAATTACAGAGTCCGACATCGGCCAAGGTGTTCGGATGCTTCTTGGAAGGGCCGCAACCTAAACAGTTATAAGCAAGTTCGGACAAGTGTAAACCTTTTTTCAATCTGGTGAAAAAAGGCCATGATTTTTATGGACGGAGGAATGCGAGGCCGCTTTGACCGACCAAGAAGTACCTTACCTCGCCCCGGTCCTCTCAACGCCAACCTAGGAGGAACTGTTCTTATACCTAGCCAGTTTGAGCACGCAGTGAAGTCTTTGTGATTATCCGAGAAGAAAAGGGCGAATGTATGCGCTTTACTATGTGAGCAAGACCTTGGTCGACGCAGAAACAAGGTATCTGCCATTAGAAAAATTAATGTCACAGTAATGGCTTCAAAGAATTTGAACCACTATTTTCGTGCTCACAAGATAGTGGTTCGACAGAACACCCATTAAAATCCTTGTTGCGACAAGGAGACTTGACTGGAAGAATTGCAAGATGGTACTTTGTTTTGTCACAATATGACCTGGAGTTTAGCCTGAGAACCGCAATTAAGGACCAAGTCTTGCCAGACTTTGTGGCCGAAGTTCTCACCGAATACATCGAACATCGACTCCGTCGAGCCGAGAGGAACGATGCCCGCACAAGGAAAGAGAAGCCCGGAAAGCCAAAGAACCAAAGAAGGAGAAACTCGCACCTGCGGATTTACATCGGCAATTCCTTTCAACTTTTGTTGATGGGAGCTCAAACCGGCAAGGCGGAGCCGAGTAGTGTTAATTTCCGATGGGGAGATATTGGAGCGATCAATTCGATCGGGGTTCAAGGCCTCGAACAATGAGGCGGAGTATGAAGCATTGATTCTTTGGATTGAAGCCGCAATAGCAGCAGAGATGAGGTGATTATTTTTGTGATTCACGACTTATAGTAAATCAAACTACGGGAGAGTTTCTTTGCCCGAGATGAAAGAATGTCGGCATACGTAAAAGAAGTCATCGGTGGCGGACATGTTTCAAAACCGCCGACTTCTTCAAAGTTAGCCGAGATGACAACAACCACGCCGACGTTGGCCAATTTGGCAAGTTCAAGACAAACCGGAAGACAAGGACAATAATGATTGACTACCTACCGGCCCGAAAGATAGAACCACCGAGCAACGCAATGCAAGAAGCATTATGTGCGGATTTGGGACCAAGTGGATGGATGCAATTGTTGCATTCCTAAAAGAAGGCAAGCCGCGGAAGATCGGAAGGAAGCACACAAGGTCGATTGAAGTCGGCAAGATTCGGTCGGCCAGAAGGACATCTCTGTCTGTAAGATCCTTCATCGACCTCTTTAAGGTGCGTACACCCTCTTCAAGTCGAAGACTTTCTGTCTGAAATTCATGAAGGAGTTTGTGGAAGCCACGCAGGCAGATCGTTAGCACATAGGGCCATTACCCGGGGTATTGGTGGCCCTATATGCGCGTAAAGACGCAGGTATGTAAAGAAGTGTGAACAATGTCGAGGTTTGCACCATTGATACACCGGCCAATTCCGACTTGAATCTGTTTCGGCCCTTGGCCATTTGCCCATGGGGCATGGATCTTGTTGGAAAATTGCCCCAAGCTAACCGGGCAACTAAGTACCTACTGGTGGCTACGGATTACTTCACAAAATGGATAGAAGCAGAGCCTCTTGCCAAAATCCGAGATGTGGATGTGAAGAACTTCATCTGGAAAAGCATCATTACCAGATTTTGGATTCCAAGAGCAATCGTTGCCGACAACGGAACACAGTTTGACAGCAAACTCATCAAGAATTTTTGCGCCAAATTCAAGATAAAAAATTACTTCTCAACACCAAGCTTTCCCCAAAGTAATGGGCAAGCCGAAGCATCAAACAAGGTCATTCTAGATGGAATAAAGAAGAGGCTGCAGGCAGCCAAAGGGAAGTGGGTAGACGAATTGCCCAACGTGCTCTGGGCCTATCGCACTACGCCGAGAAGATCAACAGGAATCCCCTTGCCATGGCTTATGGCACGCAGGCGATCATTCCATTGGAGATCGGCATCGAGGATCGAGAACACGGGAGTTGAGAACGGGTCTAATGATGTGCTCTTAGCCCGAGATCTGGACCTACTAGAAGAAAGAGAGAAAGTCGCAATCCGACAAAGATACCAAAGAACAAACTTGCCAAAGCTTACAACAAGAAGGTCAATCCAAGGGATTTTCAGATCAACGACTTAGTCTTAAGAAAAGTGGTCGGCAATAAGAAGGACGCCAGAGAAGGCAAACTTGGCCCAAACTGGGAAGGCCCCTACAGAATAATTTCGGTGTTAGGGAATGGAGCATACCGGCTCGAAGATAATGAGGGCAAAGCATTGCCCAGACCATGGAACACTTGTAATTTAAAGTTTTTCTATCATTAGATATTGTTTGATTTTTTCTTGCCGATATGATAAATAAAATCTTAGCAGAATTTCTCTGAACTTATACAACTTGGCACGATGTTGTTTTTTGAATAATGAGAACCCAAGAGGAACTTAGGTTCACATTGGGGGCAGAGAGAAGACATTAGTAATGCTTAGCCGAAGTTAAGCCGAGATAAATAAATTCCTTATCTTTACTTGTTGAAATTTGTAGCAATTTACAAGTTAAAGTTAAGCTGAGATAAATTCCTTATCTTTACTTGTTGAAATTTGTAGCAATTTACAAGTTAAAGTTAAGCCGAGATAAATAAATTCCTTATCTTTACTTGTTGAAATTTGTAGCAATTTACAAGTTAAAGTTAAGCTGAGATAAATTCCTTATCTTTACTTGTTGAAATTTGTAGCAATTTACAAGTTAAAGTTAAGCTGAGATAAATTCCTTATCTTTACTTGTTGAAATTTGTAGCAATTTACAAGTTAAAGTTAAGCTGAGATAAATTCCTTATCTTTACTTGTTGAAATTTGTAGCAATTTACAAGTTAAAGTTAAGTGAGATAAATTCATATCTTTTCTTGTTGAAATTTGTAGCAATTTACAAGTTAAAGTAAAGCCGAGGAGATTCCTTGACCCCGCTTGTTGAAACTTGTAACCATCTACAAGCCAGCCTCTTGCCGAAGTAAATTTTGCAGGTGTAATACCCGAGGTATGTTACCCGAGGAGATTGTCCTAAAAAGGAAGAATCGAAATCATGCAAAATATTCTAAGTATAGAATCATTGAGGAAGAAAGAAGAATTAAAAGCACGAAGCATTCAAGAATAAACAATTTGCATAAATAAGTTGCTTACAAGAGAGGCACATCGGCCAGAAGGAACAAATTTACAAAGAAAAGAAAACAAAGTACAAGAAATAGAAGAAACAAAAAGCGTCAAGGTGTCCTTCTTCAACTTGAAGCAGAAGGTTGGCTGGAACCTCGGAAGGTTCGGAAGAACCACCTCGGTGTCTTTGGGTCCACAACCTCTGCATCTTTTTTCAAGGAACCCCGGGTTCTTTATTTGCCACGACCTCGGGTGTTTGTCACCGCAACCTCGGCGTCGATTTCGCTAAGGTTTCATCAACACTTCTCCCAATTAGAAGCATATCGGAAGGCAGTGAGCGGCTTCCTTGGATTGCTTCTCGACCTGTTCATCCCCAGTGAGGTCCAAAATCTGGTCGGCCTTGGGAGGGGATTTGGCCTTCCTCACCAAGGGTTCATCTTTATCTTCATCTTTCTCTTCATCTTCATCCTCGGCTTGATTGATTCATCTTGGCTTGGAGGTGGAGGAAGTGGGCAAGGAAGACGCAGGCTCTCAGTCTTGCGCCATGGCGAGTCGACTGGAAGATCAAGCTTTTTGGTCAGAGCATTCCAACCTAGGACGTATCCTTTGTTGCAAGCTTGCTTGACCAAGCTTGTAGTCTTCAAAGAACGTCTGCCATGCCTTGGTTGTAGGCGACTTCGATTTCACCTTTTTGTGGCGGAGCATCCCTAAGCTCTTTCTCGGCCTCGGCCTTCTTAGCCTCGGCTTCCTTTTTCTCGGCCGGCAACTTCCTTGACGTTCTGACCAAAGCCTTTGAAGAGCAAGTGATTGGGCCTTTGTGGCGCCTCGACTGCTCTTCCAGCTTTTTTCATCCTCGGTTGATCTCTTTTTGGGTCTTTTGAAGGCGAACTCCTTCTTTAATTGAAGAGCTCCTCCTTGTTTCAAATGCCTTTACTGAGAAAGGCGTGGGCATGTTGAACGGCTTTGACAGTTCATAAAGACAAAGGTTATTACAAAGTGAAAATGATGTTTTACAAGTATGAAGATAAAACAAGATCATCAAAGTTCGAAGACTTACTTGGACGTAAGCGTTGCAACATGAGGGCATAGTTCTCATATTCACCGATCTGGGAGTTTTTCTCAAGATCACCTTCGATGAGAAACGGCCATCTTGAGTGCCACGGCGTTAATGTCGAGGCGCTTTCATTGGCATAAAGGCTGTCCTCAAGTGTAATTTTGGGCTCGAGGAACTTTGGGAACCCCGATCCCGAGGTTGAAGGCTTTTGCTTTTTCGGTGGACCCAGATCCGAGGGTGCGTCTCGGTAGACCTCTTCACAGAGCATAGGTGGTCTTCTGCTCTCCGCTTAGGGGAGATTGGCGAGGCGTCTTGACCTCGGCATCGGCCGATGTATAGCCTTGGTGGGCCTTAGTTCTCTTCGGTTTTGGTGGGGGCATAGTTTGGTGGCTCATCCTCCATGTCATCTGGCGGTCGGCCAAGAGATTGAGCACCGCTTTTCTTGGTTTTTCCATTTCATTTGTTTGTGAGTCTGCGTCGGCGCTTTTCTGGGGCCTGGTTCAGACGTGGAAGCAACTTGTTGATGAAAGCGATTGATGAGGCGCTCCTCTTCCTCTGTCTTGGAACGTCGGGCAACTTTGAAGTATATGTGGGGATGAAGTTCAAGACCAAAGGGCCTTGCGTTTCTCAAGAGGAGGTCCAAAAGCTTTTTGATTCGAACTGAGGAAGTAGGGTAGCGAAAGTCCTTGGGAGGTCGTGACGTCGCAAAAGCAGAACAAAACATGAAAGCAGATAAAATATTTTGGAAAATTGAAGAAAAACAGCAGTTAAGTAGTTCGAGATGGGCTCTTACCCTTGCCCTCCTTCTTGTTCGTGGGAGAGGAAAAGGTGGACTTCTTCACAGGCCAAATTCCAGTTCAGTGACAATAAGATAATCCTCAAGAGCCCCTTTGTTGGAGTCTGGGAGCTCGGCTACAATCTTATATTCGGTAGACCTCGGCTTGAGGTAATACACAAAACCTTTCTCCTTAAGGTTAAGGGCACTCATGGTGTAACAATACTGGATATCGGCAAGAGTGATTCTAACACCCTCTTGCCGAGCTAAAGCTATTATTCCGATAAGGGTCCTATAGGCATTTACGGTAAGTTGCATAGGGTTGAGGCTGTAGTAGTTAAGGACCTCGCGGAGGAGGATATCAAGAGGGAACCTAAGTCCACACTGAACAAAGGCAACTACAGGGAAAGGCATTTTATTGCCATCAGGCATAATGGAGTCCTCCTCCCCAGCTAGTCTGAGTTGGACATCATCTGGAATGGAGAATTCTTGCCTAAAGTGTTCTAGTTTTGTGGGGGTATCCACCCTATGTTTCCACACACCCATGGTCTTTATAAGTGTTTGGCTACAGAAACAGAGTATTCTTAAGGATTTTAAGGACCTCGGCTAAAACCTAAGTACTGGTTGTTTCAGTTCTTTCCTAGAGATTGATGGTTCTACAACAAATCCCAAACTTAAATCTACGAATAAATGAGAATGGAAGGCAGAAAATCTGGAAAACAGGAAGGCAAAAGAAGTTTCAGATTCAGGAATACAAGAAAGTGGAAGGCCAAAAACAGAAGTGAGATGGTGCAAGTATTCAGATACAAAATCAACAAATGATTCAAAAATTACATGACAAACAGAACATTAGAAGCGAGAAAAACCAATAACGATCAAAGAAACGGAAAAGAAAGGAACAGGGGCTTACCAGAAAGGATGAAGCCGAGATGAGTCCTGCCGAGGTCAGGTGACTTAGGCGACAGCGGCTTGAGCTCCACAGAAATGGCAAAGGCAGACCTAATGCAGAGCTTCGAGCTTGGGGCAATGGAGGATTCGAAAGGAAAAAAAAAGGGCTTCAGAGAGAGAACAAGAATTTCAAAATGCAGAAGTGAAGCGAAGGAGAGAGAGACAAACGTTTTTGTCAAAAGTGAAGCGGCAAAGCGGCAATAATGACGCTTAGAATGTAACGCATTTCGAGCAGAGAAAAGACGGCTTGTAGGCGCGTCACTGGTACGGACCAGTAAGAATGAAACGCGTCCTCAGAATGGATGAAGATTGGTGTATGACAGCTCATACACGTAAGGAAGTTGATTTGAATCTGAAGAGGACATGCCGTCCTGGAATGAATGATCTCGGCTAAAAAGTTCTTAGGCCGATGTGCGAGATAAAATTCGAAGATAGGTTCCATCACCTCAGAATGCCGAGGTAATAGAACCTAGGGGGCAGTTGTGGGGATATATTTTCTGAGTACCAACACGTGGCCGAGGTGACACCGAAGTGTCAGCAGAGTTCCCCACGTGATATGGTAGTTGTGCCGAGGTTATCTCGGCTAGGCCGAGGATACCTCCGAAGATATCGGAATCCGAGATAAGCGGATAAAGGACAAGAGTCCTAGAATGAAGAGGAAGCTCAAACCTGGATGTGGACAAGAGTCCAAGGTTGGGGGAAGACTTCAGTTTGAGGTAAAGATAAACTCTTAGGGAGTATGTCTTAATTCCACTGAGAGTCCTAGATTAGCAAGAGTCCTAAGTCCATTAGGACCGGGTTCCTGTTGGGACTAGGATTGGATTGGCTATAAAAGAGAGGCACCCCCATGGGTCTAAGGTATGTTTTTATACTCAAGCTTGTGAGTTGAATACTTGATGATCTTTTAGAGATATACTGACTTGATCGTCGGAGTGCCCCCGGGTGGAAGAACCACCATCGGAAACTTCTCTTTCTGTGCAGGACAGTAGGGTGCCATCTATTCTGCCTGTGTTCTACCGTTGAATCACTAAGGAGGGCAGTGTGGTCAGAAAATCACTCACACAATATTTTTTATTTTAATAAAATGATCATTACATTTTACTCCATTTTAATAAATCAAACACTACCTTAAGCCAAGTTTGGCAACCTAAAAATAATCCATCTTTTTATCTTTTTATCTTTTTCCTATCACATCACCTCTCTATTTTTTTTACATATCTTTTCGTAAAAAGACAAAAAATAAATTTATTTATCCCAAACAACACTTAAAGCTTGGTTGGGAACTACGGCTTTTTTCGTTTTTTTTCCGTTTAATTTTTTTTTATTTATATAACTTCAAATCTTTGTACATCTCATGGGTTTTTACACTAAAAAATTGATGTTTAAATAATTTTAAAAAAATACACAAAACGACAAAACACTTAAAAACATATATCAAGCCAGGCTCGCTAGCCCAACAATAGCGGGTTAGGGTGGGATTGCCATCTTGTTTGGTAATAATTTGGGAGGAATTTGAATAAAAAAAAAAAAATTGGGAGGAATGGTTAACAATGTGAGGAGCTTAGGAGGGGAATTAGCTTGGTTGGTTTTGGGTAGAATTAGAAAAGTAATAAATAGATTGAGTTTATTTTATATTAAAAAAAATTATTTTTTTATTAAGTATGCCTGTTTATTTTAATATTTGTTTTAATTTTGTTAATATAGAAATAATTTTTTATTTATTTTATATAAAAATAATTAACAATCTCATCACTAAAAATCTTTCATACAATCATCAAAATAAATACACTTTAATCTCCTCACTAAGAATTCACATATTAACAATATCTTTACTAACTATCATCTCACTAACAATCTCATTCAACATAATTTGCTAAACAAATGTGGCCAATAAGTGATCAAATTATCCAGTAAACCAAAGAGTTTAATAAAATCAACCTCTTTGGACTCAGTTAATTTGGTTTTTGAGTACATTAGTTTGATTATGGATTTTTAAATCATCAAACTAATAAAATTAGATTAATTCTTAATTTAGATCTTACCTAAATCGAATCAACTTGAGTACTGAACCTATATATATATAACTTTTTTTATTTATATTGACATGTTTTTACTTAATTTGTTTACTAACATATGAACCCGTGTGATCCATAGACTAAACAAATATTTAAAAATAAATTTAAAATTAAATTATAACATAAAATTTATTTAAAATATACAGAAAAATAATTTAGAATAAATTAAATTTTAAATATTTTATTAGAATAAATGTTGCAATTGTTATGTCATTAATTGTATATTCTAAGCTCACAATGAGAAATAAATGCCATAATTTAATGGTAAAGATGAAAAAAATAAAATAAATTAAAAATATATATGTTTATGATAAAATAAAAATACATTTTTTTTAATAAACTTTTTAGTTTTAGTTTATTCTATGTTAAATTTTGTCTAATTATATATAACTAAGAATTTCATTCATAGTTTTTATTAAAATATTTTTAAATTACAAATAAATAAATTTTATTTTGACTATTCTTTTAAATCTCAAATTAGATGCAATTTAGATATGGTTAAAATTTTATTTTTAATTTTCCATCTAAAAATTTTTAAATTAAAAAATTAGATCGGCCATCAGTTTTATACCACATATATCTTATGCCACACATTTAAAATTTTTTTTTTTTTAATAAAAGGCTTAGATATGGTTAAAATACATAGTTATGTTTTTAAACACGACACATGTATTTTCTTATATGGCATAAAAATTTGCACTATACGTATATTTTTTAATTTATGTTTACATATACCATGCGAATTTTTTTAATTAATAAATATGCTATAAGTTTTTGAGTAGTGTTAGAGAGCTCGAAAGAGCTTCCCCGAATTCCCCCCGAATCGAAAACGACGCCGTTTTCGGCTTTTTCTTTTTTTTTTTTTTTTTTTTTGCAGAATCAGAGAAGGAAGACGAAGAAACAGAGGGAGGAAGAGAAGAAGAAAGAAGAAGAAAGAAAGAAGAAGAAAGAAGAAGAGAAGGCAGGGGCGGAGATCGGCGGAGCTCGACGATAGGCGGAGCTCGACGATCAGACGAACTCGACGGAGATCGGCGGAGCTCGACGATCGGCGAGGCTCGACGATCGGACGAACTCGACGATCGGAAGCTCGCCCGAAATGCACGGCCTCCTGGTGTGTGTGTGTCTCCTCTCCGCTCCCCCTCCCTCTCTCCCTCCCTCCCCCCCCCCCCGTTACAGAGTCGGGAGGAAGAAGAAGAAGAAAAAAAAAAAAAAAAAAAAAAACGTGAAACGACGTCGTTTCACGGATTTCGGGGGATTCGGGGGAGCTCGGTTTCGAGCTCCCAAGCTTTATCCTAAGTTTTTTGACGCCTAAAAAGTTTTTAGTTTTTTTTAACACCACATGTTTTGTTCAGTTTTCAAAAATAAAAATATAAAATTTTCAAGTAAATATTTTTAAATTTTGAAATCATATAAGACTAAAGTTATATTTGAAATTTCTTTTCAAATATTTTAAATTTCAAATTAAATGTGAGTTGGATATGGCTATTTTTTTTTTTTTTGACTTTTCTATATTAAGATTTTTAAATTCTAAAATCATAGATATGATTAGATAGACTAATATTTATGTGCCAGGTGTATTTTTTAATGTCTATAAATTTTTTAAAAATTAAGAAATTTAGATTAATACTAATGAAAAATCCATTTTGCTTAATATATAGAGCGATTAGTCAATCGTATATAAAGTAGGCTGGTGCATCTAATTATGCTAGGATTTTAAAAATCCTCATCTCCCGCACCACAAAATTTTTTCATATGAAATTTGAGATTTTGAGTGATATATTTTATATATTTTGAATGATAAACATTGGAGAAAAGATTAACCTAAAATCAAGACAATTAAGAAGGATTTCAAGAACAAATTTTGCGAATTAGTAATGTATGAAGAATCAATCAATCAATCAAAATAAATTGAACAACGATTTAAAAGCAAATGTATGAATATATTTATTTACCAAAAAAAAAAATGGTATGAATATAGGTTATAATACATTATACATAATCAACACATATACATAGATACAAAATATATACATTTATACATATGCGCATATATTTAACATCACACACACACACACACACACACATATATATATATATATCTATAAATACATTAAATATAGATACATTCATACGTTCAACATTACATATAGATACTCAAGGCAAAAGACTCATAGAGAATATGAAACGAAGAGATATACAAACATTCATTTGAATGTAAATATTTGTACCAATCCTCAATAACAAAAAGAGACAAATATATGGATATGTATAAGACTAACTTCTTCTAATCAAATTGCTCAATTGTGTAGGATTTTGCCTTCTAAAATGCCTCTCAGGTTGAATTGCTTTATGTTATTTAGGGTTTTTAAAATTCTATATTTTGTAATTTTATTTTATGTTTTTGATAGACATTATTTGGAAAGGTTAAAAGGGAGGAAAATACATGGGATAGGTTTGTGATTTTCCATATTAGTTGGATATTTGAATTTTGAAATTCAAATTTAAAAGATAATTAGAGTTTTTTATTTTTTTTAATTTTTTATAGTTGGTTAACCAACAGAAAGTTTTTTAATTAGTAAAAAATATATTAAAAAAATTAACATAATTAGGTTGAAGTTTTGAAACTCTCACAAGGCTTCTTATGAGAAACCACGGTTGCGTTTGGTTGTATTTTGTAAATGTGATTTGAGAGTATGAGTTGTATTTTGAGTTTGTGTGTTGTAGAATTATGATTTAAGTGTAGAAAATTTGTTTGGTAAAGAGTTTTGAAAATAGTTTTGGAAAAGAGGTTTGATTTGAGTGGGAAATTGTTGATGTGATATTTGATATATGATATAAAAATTTACAACTCATAACTAAACATACAACTCAAAATTATTTGAAAGCACATTAAAAATTTTAAAAATTTCAGAAAATATTTTTCCCAATTATATAAATCAATTGCAAAAAAAAATATATATATATATATATATTCTGTACAGCAGAGGACATCCGGGTGGATGTCCTCAAGGACGTTTGGGTGACCGGTGGTCTTCCCCTGGCCAAAAAAATACAACAAACGCGCAGAATGGACAGAGCTTTCTGCAGAGTTTTGGAAAATTAATTCCCAAACTCTTACCAAACATGGAGCTGAAACTAGCATGTAGAATCACATTTCAAAAGCACAACCAAACACAGCCGCATTTTCTTTAATATATATATATATATATATTATAATTAACTTGATTGTACCAAATAAATTTCACATACAATAATTGTTAGGTAAACGAAAGAAGTACTAGAAGTTTGAGTTGAATTTCATATTTGATTTAATTTGTATTAGTTGTATCAATAGATTTAATTTGTATTGGTTATATTAAGCTTGAGTTGGATTTTATTTCTATTGGCTTGCATTAAACATTATTTTGTTCTTTGTTTGTGTTATGTTTAAATTTTAAAAACCTATTGATTTTAATTATTTATAATTAATTGATTCATTTATTTTTAATATAGTGAAACAATGGTTTTAATCCAAACCAAACCGAGCTACATTGGACCTGAGCTACATTGGGTTGGGTTGGGTTGATTCTAGTGCATGATTGGTTTGATTTTGGGTTCCAAAACTTAGAACCGACTATAATTGAATTGGTTCTAAATTTAATGTCAAACCGAACTAAACCAACTCATAAACACCCTTAGTTTAGTTAGCAAATTCGACCTGTTGGTTTAGATTTTAGAATTTATTTTTTTCAAATACTAAAATTAATTTGACAAAAGAAATATTAAACTAGTTCGAAAAGGATATGAAAATGAGTCCTATTAAAAAAAAATAAAAATTCATTTTATTTTAGCAAATTAGTTTTAAATTATTGTAAAGAAATTTACAATTTATTTAAAACCAAATCAAATAATGTTTGACTCAATTTAAAGAAAGGTGTGTGGTCTTTTTGTCAATAATATCTTAAAGTAAGACTTTCAACAGGAACGAATGTTTGTGAAATGAAATTGATTTGAAGTATAGTGACATGGTAATCATTTTTGGAAAGCAAAAACAAATTAGACATTCTTAAGAGGAGAAATAATGATGTGAGGAAAAAGTAAATACCAAAAGGTGAAAAAAATTATAAATTTTAATAATTAAAATTATAATTTTTTTAATTTATTTATAATTAATTTTCACTAATACCATGGCAGTGTAATTGTCCCTTCTTAAAAAACCAACCTATCCATAGATGTAGCACACTTCATAAAAGTTTGATGCTACAATTTACAATATGTGAGTCTACCATTCAATATTCAAATACAACAACCAAAAACAAAAACAACACTCAACTACCACTCAAACCATGATTGCAAAATAATAATAAGGTTGTTGTTAAGTTTTGTTCATTGAGAAGTTAAAGTTGTTAAGTTTTGTTTATTGAGAAGTTTAAGTTACCTGACCAGTTTATAATTTTTGATTTTTATATTTTTGCTCTTAAGATTACTATCGTGGAATGTGAAAATATCTTCACAGGGAAAGCAAAATGACATGTTACTTCCTTTAAGAGAAATCAAAACGTTAGTGATTACCTCCGACCAGGATATGTTGGGAGGACCTTTCGACGAAAAAATCAAAATACAGTTTAGTCATTAAGAGATGATTAGTATTTAAAAGAGGATTCTTAGATTACCTTCGGTCTGTCCTCTATGCTTCACATGCTTTGCCCTTTGTAGTTTCCTAACTTAAATCTCATCCGTCGGATCAATACTTGATCTGAGGGTTCTGCTTGTATTTGACTCTGGTCGGACAAGTGGCCAAGTTGCTTTTGCCCTTGATCGTTGGATTGCGAACAGCTTAGATTATATCAGATGTTAGTGGCCAACTTACTGAGAATTTTATTCGTTGGATCAGGTTAATCAAACAGATTTACCCTCTAGTAGGCCTGACTTCTACTCTTGCATTTGCTGTCTAATATTTCCATCGTTGGATGAAACTTAATTTGATGCTCCTCTTTCACTCTATTGATCTTTCTTCTAGAATGATATCTTTATGCATGATTGTTTTTCACGCTCATAGCCACATGCCAGCATGCTGCTAGTCACTTCTAATGGACTCATTAAAATGCTCATTTGAGCCCTCCCTTTCTTTTGAGCCAATCGCTTAATTGATTGGGTTTGTGCCAATATTTCATCATTCTACAATTATTGAATCCTATTAAATTTCAATATAAACAATTAAGTCCTATTTGTTAGAAAATATTCTCAAAATGTTCATTATTCCATAATGAGATATCTTATCCCATTTTTACCCCTCATTTAATATGAACAATAATTCATAAATATTTTAATCCAAGTAAAAGTATATTTTTAATTGTAAAAATTATGATATTGTATTAAAAAAAATCATAAATCACAATAAAAAAAAATTACTAATAAGTTTTATTCTGTTTTGAAAATTACTATTGAGTTATATTAAAAAATAAGTCCTACTTTTTATTTAAATTTATAAATTATTAAAAAAAATCAATTATTCATAATTGTATATTTTACTTTAATTTTATTTTCTCATTAAAATATGAACAAAAAATGTCATAAATAATTATTTTATATAATAAAATATTTTTAATTATTAAAATTAAATGAATTTTCATAAGTATAAGATTCATCAACTATTTCATACATTGACAAATATATAAATTTTGTCATAGTATTATTTTTCATAACTCATTAGAATAATAGGACTGACTTGTCCATAGTAAAACTTGATAAGACTCAATAGTCATCTTAAAAGCAAAATAAGACTTATTAGTATTTTTTCCTACTTTAGGATTTTATTTGTATTAATTATATGCTATATTTGATCATGATTATGATGGTAATTCACCACAAATATCATAACGCAATCTATATCATAACTAAAAAGAAATGAGTTATAACTAAACGTCATACAAGGTATAGTAACTTACACCCTAATAGGTCATAACCAAAGATCTCAAAAGTCGTAACTATGAGGTATATAGTACACACTCCAAAATAGAATTTCCTAGATTAGGAACCATTACTCATTTATTTTAGGTCAAATAAAAAAGAAAAAATGTCCAATAAAACACCTAAACACTGATTTAACAATAAACATCTATTCATTAACGTTTTGAGATATTGATCAATTGACTAATTACCCAAGAATTTCTTCCCCCAGCACTTAAACATCTACATTCTTCTCCTGCCCCGTTTACTCAGAGACGGGGTTCCAAACACTGTTCCACACATTTCTAGAATCTCCTCGGATTCCTCAAAACAGACTACACCGCTGTTGCTCCCAAAGAAATTACTACTCATACGCCTAGATGGCAAACACGTCATTATATCTCAATACAAGACCGAATAGGTCAACGGCGATCACACGATCTCGGTCACACAAGACAATTCTTATTAATGCTACACTCATTACCTGAGAACACAAACCATTCATCATTCTAGGAAATACTTCAAGCATCTACCCATGAAATTCTTTTCTCACTCAAAACTCCACCTATCTAATAACACCACAAACTCATTTCATATGCACATAAATACCAACTCATAACTAACCATGGCATAACACTGTCCCTATTCACGATCGATAGGACCACAACGAACTCATTAATCAACAACTCAAGACACTAAGCAACACACAGAAGTACCATTCTCATTACGCCAAGATATGAATCTTACACTCCCTTAGACATTCCCACATAACTTTCACTAATTTCACAAAACTCTAAGGTCTCATATTTCCTTAGACTCAACACATTCAAAGACTTATAATTTGGCTCTTATCATACTACCACACTAATCACAAAAATTCCACGAATTTCTCATTCTCCACAAACAAATTCCAAACTAAACAAGGATTAAAGGCCATCACATGACCATCTCATAATTCAACATTTGATATACAACAACACTAGGATCATCAATCCCATTAACAACTTTTCATTACATATACATAAAGAGAGTTCAAGATTTACTACACATCCCAACACAAAAAGGTAAATAAACAACAGTATATATACATATATAACACATAACCACAGTGCCTCAACATCCCACAGCATACCAATCAATAACAACGGGGTTCATATATAATTTCTTCGATCTCTAAAACAAAAGTCCCTCTTAAGGGTGATACACTGCATTGGTTGAAAAGTCGACTCTCGCAAAGCTCCCGAAACCTATCCCTGACTTGACTGATGAGACAGAGTCTGACTAGGTTCTGAAACACCCGAAGAACTTACACGTAAAGAGTAGAAACGTCTAACATAGACCAGCTGACCACAATCAAAACAAACAACAATCACCCAACTCGGAGTCTGGCTTGAAGCCCGAACCTCATTGGGTCTCCCAGCCAAAACCTCCAATGAGGACAATGACTAAGTCTGGGAGTGAGCATGCGCTCGTCTCCACCTCTTACTGAGCCTAGAGTGCTTATGAATTGTAAGAGTTACCGAAGTGGCCTTCTCCCTGACCTGACCGAACCAACACTTCTAACTATGGCCTCCACATGGGCCGCCGCTTCAACTAGAGCATAATAATTCTTCCACATAGATCCAACCACCTTCTCCCAGATATCATCACGTAATCACCTCTCAAACTCATAACAACGATGCTCCTCTGTTGCCACCAACTGTGGAGCAAACCTTGACAAACTAGTGAACATCATCTCAATCTAAGCTAAAGGAATAGCATCCTAGCGTAACTCAATAAACTGTTTCCTCAACTTTTCCCAAGCATGAGGGAAGTACTTGGCCAAAAAGGCCTCGGTAAAAGCAACCCACGTGGCCTCTACAGTGTTCTTAGCATACTTCCACCAATAATTCGCATCTCCTTTCAACCCCTCGTCCTTGACTCTGAGCATATCAAGAGTCTTGGTAATCTGTTCTAACTAACCTTCCGCCTTTAGTGGTTTTACCTCCCCCAAAAACTCCGATGGATTGGAGCGAAGAAACTCCTTAGTAAGCTTGAGGGTACGCCGTTGTCCCCCTCATAGCGAGCTAGAGCATCTTGCACTGCTCTCACAATCTCGCGTAGCTGATGCTGCAACAACAGGTGCTAAAGGAACCGTCGTGCCCTTGCCGGCACTCCTATTACCCATCCGTCCTCTATTTCCTCGTGTAGACATCCTATAAAACCCAAAAAAAAAAAAAAAAAAAAATCAAACTTAGTGCACATCGCAACAGCCTTCCTGAGGCACACACTCACCACCTCTAAGCTACAAGACACACTTAGCCCCCAAAATATACAATTTCCATTGCATATAAACAAGTAAACATCTAATCACATAATCAAATCAAGTCCACAAAGATAGCCACTCATCTCAGAACTCTCAAGGAATTCTTATTAGAAACCACGTTGATCAGGCATGTCTCCAATAGGACCTCAAAGTAAGTTCACCGGTTACAAGTACTATTCAAGAAACTTAATCTCATGCTCACATAAATGCAACATATAAGTCCTAACACTTATCCTAACTATATGCAACGTCCTCACTAAGCATAGTAAACCTTTTGTGGTAAAAACTACTTCCCACGAGCCCAAGGTATTCAAACTCGGCTCGCTCTGATACCAAGTTGTAACACCCCACTTTTTATTACTCGGAATCCATTACCAAAATCATTAAGTTAATTCAATTTCAAAGATAACATGTGGAAATTATTTACATCAAGGAGAAAGAGTAAATAAAGATTCTCTCATTTGAATACAAAATGAATGCAGGTGTATAACTAAATAAATTGCCCGTGGGCTTACATCTTTAAAAGTAAAAGAAAGGGTTTAACTCTTTTACAATAACGGCATTCCGCCCACAAATAAAAAGGCCCCGTGGCCAACAAGTAAGAGTGATCCTCGATGTCGAGCACTTTTTAACATCACCCGAAAAGAATTAGCAACGTGGGATGAACATAAAGTCTAGTAGGGATTCCAACATGATTCTAAACAATAACAACGTACAAATAATTATGATCATAAATACTTCACATTATGTCATATACATATTGTGATGGTTTATAACGAAAGTATACATACATAGATACTTTTCTCAAAATCATTTGATTTATTTGACAACACAACCAGTTCACGTTTACTTCTCATTTTCCCATCTTTAACAAAATATCACATAATAACCGTATTTTTCATCTTTAACAAAGTATTACATAATAATCGCATTGCGTTTGAAACAAATCACAAAGATCTGATTTTCTTTTCCTTGTTTTTTACAACCTCAATACATAAATACATTCATCACATTTCCATGCCTTAAACCCAAGGTTAAGAAAAATACTATTAACAATCAATTTGATGCACCCACATGTACACAACCATTTAACTCAAGAGATGAAAACTGTTGGGTATACTTCCTTATTGGAGTGTGGGACCCAATTAATTTTTTGGAAAAAGAGTTTAATTTGGTTTAGTATTAATTATAATAT
This sequence comes from Camellia lanceoleosa, assembly GCA_025200525.1. Lineage (NCBI taxonomy): Eukaryota > Viridiplantae > Streptophyta > Magnoliopsida > Ericales > Theaceae > Camellia > Camellia lanceoleosa. The sequence continues at coordinate 55,862,889 of CM045760.1, forward strand.
ATTCTTATATATTATATATTATATTTGTGGAGGCCCAATCCAATTTGGATACAATTAGGGTTTGATTACAAAACCCTAGATTCACAAAAACATAATTATTGGTGTGTTGTTTTTCCGAAGGAAAAAAAGGGCGGCGGCAGTGGCTTTAAAGTATTGAAAATTCAATTGGTGTTCTTGTTTACTCTTGTTTGACTTGGTCAAACAAGTTTTGGTGATTTTTTGGTTCAACAGCAGCAGCACTTGATTTAATCAATTGATTGGTGGGATTTGCCTCGTGGAGCAGCAACTAATTATTTTCGTGCATCTTTGTTTGGGTGTTTTGGTGGAGTTGATTTGGTTCGTTATTTTGGGTCTTCTTCAACTTTGGTTTTGAAGATTTTGCTTCATCTATTTGGTGAGGTCTTTCCTCTTGTTTATTTGTGATTATTGGAATTCACCTAAGGGTAGTTTTGTGAGACCATTAGTGTCTCGTTTATAATCGTTTGGAACTTATTTGGTTGATAGTGGAATCAGATTTTGATCCCGTGGACGTACCTCACATTGAGGGAACCACGTAAAAATTCTTGTGTTGCCTTTGATTTAATTTTTCCACATTAGTTTTTATTCCCATTGATTGATTTACTTGTGGGGAATCATCGATTTTCCCTAACAACTAGTATCAGAGCTTACGGTTTATTTGGATCTATTTATTTGTGTAAATCAATTGAGGGGAATGTGGGTCGCATGTCTAGCTTCAATGGAAGCAATTGGGTAACTTGAAAAACTAAAATGGAGGACCTATTATTTTGTAAAGACTTGTATGGACTCATTGAGGGTGATAGTGGCAAACCTGCTGATATGAAAGATGATGAGTGGAAGAGGCTTAATCGGAAAGCCGTTGGTGTTATCCGTCAATGGATTGATGACGGTGTATTTCATCATGTTGCTATTGAAACTTCAGTACATGATTTATGGAAAAAATTAGAGAGTCTTTATGATAGAAAATCGGCCACAAATAAAGCCTTTCTGTTTCGTAAGTTGGTTAATTTAAAATATAAAGAGGGCAGCCCTATTCCGGAACATCTGAATGAAATAAAGAGTATTGTTAACCAACTTGCTTCTATGAAAATTATTTTTGATGATAAGTTGCAGGCTTTGATGCTACTTAGTTCCTTACCTGAAAGTTGAGAGACTTTGGTTGTGACAGTTAGCAATTCGGCGCCCGATGGAGTTGTCACTATGGGTCAAGTCACTAGTAGCTTGTTGAATGAAGAAACTAGAAGAAAATCAGCCGGTACCTCTCATTCGGAAGCATTTGTTGTGAGAGGCCGAAGTAAAACAAGGGGGAGGAGTAAGACTCCTCATGGTCGTGATCAAAGCCGTGACAAGTCAAGAGATGGTTCTCTTTCAAAGAAAGACGTTGAGTGTTATTATTGCCATGAGAAAGGGCACATGAAGCGAGAATGCCGAAAGCTCAAGAATAAAGAGAAAAGGCGTGACAAAAGTGTGGATAAGAAGCAAGAAGACACAACAGCAGTTACTACCGATGATATCATGGTCGTTTGTAAAGATGATTGTATCAATTTTGTGGGCCAAGAGAGTCATTGGGTGATTGATTCTGGTGCTTCTTTTCATGTGACTTCTCGAGTTGATTTCTTCACTACCTACACTGCAGGAGATTATGGTTCTGTTCGAATGGTAATGAAGGTTTGTCCAAGATTATCGGCATGGGTGATGTTTGCTTGGAAACAAATTTGGGCTGCAAATTGTTGCTTAAAGATGTGAGGCATGTTCCCGACATTCACCTCAATTTGATCTCTACTGGGAAGCTAGATGATAAAGGCTTCAACAACAAATTTGGTGATGGAATATAGAAGCTCACAAAGGGTTCTTTGGTGGTGGCTAAGTGTAAGAAGACTCATACACTTTATTCGATGCAAGGAAAAATTTGTAAAGGTGTTATCAATGCACTTGAAGATGATACTTCTACTGAATTATGACATAAGCGACTTGGGCACATGAATGAAAAGGGGCTGCAAGTTTTGTTCAAGAAAGAGCTTCTACCCGGTTTGAAAGGTACACATCTTAAAACTTGTGTTCATTGTTTGGCGGGTAAACAACATAGAGTTTCTTTTCATAAAAATGTTGCTTTTAGAAAAGAAAAGGTTTTGGAGTTGATTCATTCGGATGTTTATGGTCCTTTAAAAGTTAGAACACATAGTGGTGCACTTTATTTTGTTACTTTCATTGATGATTATTCAGGGAAAGTTTGGGCTTATCTACTAAAAACTAAAGATCAAGTTCTAGAAGTATTTAAGCATTTTCAGGCCATGGTTGAAAGAGAAACAGGGCAGAAATTGAAGTGCATCCGAACAGACAATGGTGGTGAATACATTGGGCCATTTGATGAGTATTGTCGTAGCCAAGGTATTCGGCATCAAAAGACAGTTAAGAAGACTCCTCAACAAAATGGCGTTGCCGAGAGGATGAACCGCACCATTGTAGAAAGAACAAGGTGTTTGCTTTTACAAGCTAAATTCCCAAGATCCTTTTGGGATGAGGCAATGAGTACAGCGGTTAACTTGATCAATTTATCTCCTTGCTATCCTTTGAATGGTGATGTTCCTGAAAGAGTTTGGACTGGCAAAGATGTGTCTTATGAGCACTTGAGAGTGTTTGGTTGCCGAGTTTTTGTTCACATTCCAAAGGATGAGAGGTCCAAGCTTGATAGTAAGTCAAGACAATGTATTTTTCTTGGCTATAGGCGTGATGAATTCGGGTATAGATTATGGGATCCGGTCGACAAGAAAGTCATTCGAAGCCGTGATATTGTGTTTCTTGAAGACCAAACAATTGAAGACTTTGGTAAAGGTGATCAACCAGAGCCACAAACTAGTGATCTTATTGATATGGATCCATCTCCTTCATCTTCAATTGATGATGAAAATGGGGGAGATGTGCAGCCACCTATTGAAAATGTGGAGGATGATGCTAATCCTAATGAAGTTGAGCCAGAAATTGAGGAAGAGCATCCAACTTAAGTACCGTCACCACAACTTGAGTTGAGGAAATCTACAAGGGACCGACAACCTTCAAGAAAGTATCCTCCCAATGAATTTGTGTTGATTTCTGATCAAGGGGAGCCAGAGAGCTACCAAGAAGCAATTGAGCATGCAAAGAAAGATGATTGGAAAAAGGCTATGGAAGAGGAGAAGAATTCCTTACTTGAAAATCACACTTATGATTTAGTGAAATTGCCTAAAGAGAGGAAAATTCTAAAAAATAAGTGAGTTTTCAAATTGAAGAATGATAGCAAAAATCTGAGGTACAAAGCACGTCTTGTTGTGAAAGGCTTTGGGCAAAAGAAAGGCATTGACTTTGACGAGATTTTCTCGCCGATTGTGAAGATGTCTTCTATTCGGGTTGTACTTGGCATAGCTGCAAGTATGAACCTTGAAGTTGAGCAACTTGATGTGAAAACCGCATTTCTTCATGGTGATCTTGAAGAAGAAATTTACATGGAGCAACCGGAAGGTTTTGTAGAGAAAAGGAAAGAGAAATTTGTTTGCAAATTGAAGAAAAGTTTGTATGGCTTCAAGCAAGCTCCGCGGCAATGGTACAAAAAATTTGACTATTTCATGATGAATAATGGCTTTTCTAAAACCACTTCGGACCATTGTGTGTTTGTGAAAAATTTCCCGGATGAAAAATTTATTATTCTTTTGCTTTATGTTGATGACATGTTAATTGTGGGTTAAGATTCTACCATGATTAACAGGTTGAAATTGGAGTTGAGTAAATCTTTTGCTATGAAAGATTTGGAGCCGGCAAAGCAAATACTTGGTATGAAAATTGTTCGTGATCGCAAAAAGGGACTGATTTGGTTGTCTCAAGAGAGCTACATTGAGAAAGTTCTTGAGAGATTCAACATGGATAAAGCAAAGCCGGTTGGTTGTCCACTTGCAGGTCACTTCAAGCTTAGTTCGAATCAATGTCTTACAAGTGAGAAAGACAAAGAAGAGATGTTGAAAGTTCCTTATGCTTCAGCAGTTGGTTCTTTGATGTACGCCATGGTTTGTACAAGGCCGGATATTGCTCACGCAGTTGGTGTGGTGAGTCGTTTTCTCTCTAATCCGGGTAAAGAACATTGGGCAGCGGTAAAATGGATTCTAAGATATCTTCGAGGGACTTCGAAGGTGTGTTTGTGTTTTGGGGATGGTAAGCCGATGCTTGATGGGTTCACAGATTCTGACATGGCTGGTGATGTTGATTCTAGGAAATCTACTTCGGGGTATTTGATGACTTTTGCAAGGGGAGCTGTGGCATGGCAATCTAAATTACAACAATGTGTTGCTCTCTCAACTACCGAAGCTGAATTTATTGCCATTACAGAAGCTTGCAAAGAAGAGTTATGGTTGAAGAAATTTTTGCAAGAGTTGGGTTTGAAACAAGAAAGGTATGTGCTTTATTGTGATAGTCAAAGTGCTATTCACTTGAGTAAAAATTCTACTTTTCATTCGAGATCGAAACACATTGATGTGAGATACCATTGGATTCGTGATGTGTTAGATTCGAAATTGTTGCAACTCGAAAAGGTTCACACAGATGATAATATTTCGGATATGTTGACTAAGACGTTGTCGAAGGACAAACATTTAAAGTGTCGAACTTTGGCGGGTATGGTTGATCTCTCCACCTAAGTCGGTAAGGGGAGAATTGTTGGGTATACCTCCTTATTGGAGTGTGGGACCCAATTGGTTTTTTGGAAAAAGAGTTTAATTTGGTTTAGTATTAATTATAATATATTCTTATATATTATATATTATATTTGTGGAGGCCCAATCCAATTTGGATACAATTAGGGTTTGATTACAAAACCCTAGATTCATAAAAACATAATTATTGGTGTGTTGTTTTTCCGAAGGAAAAAAGGGCGGCGGCAGTGGCTTTAGAGTATTGAAAATTCAATTGGTGTTCTTGTTTGCTCTTGTTTGACTTGGTCAAACAAGTTTTGGTGATTTTTTGGTTCAACGGCAGCAGCACTTGATTTAATCAATTGATTGGTGGGATTTGCCTCGTGGAGCAGCAACTAATTATTTTCGTGCATCTTTGTTTGGGTGTTTTGGTGGAGTTGATTTGGTTCGTTATTTTGGGTCTTCTTCAACTTTGGTTTTGAAGATTTTGCTTCATCTATTTGGTGAGGTCTTTCCTCTTGTTTATTTGTGATTATTGGAATTCACCTAAGGGTGGTTTTGTGAGACCATTAGTGTCTCGTTTGTAATCGTTTAGAACTTATTTGGTTGATAGTAGAATCGGATTTCGATCTCGTGGACGTACCTCACATTGAGGGAACCGCGTAAAAATTCTTGTGTTGCCTTTGATTTAATTTTTCCGCATTAGTTTTTATTCCCATTGATTGATTTACTTGTGGGGAATCATCGATTTTCCCTAACAAAAACAATACACACCCAACCACTACCTACTTAACTTTTAAGGCAACTCAATCTCCCAGAACCACAATCATCATAACACATGACATATCACAGTCACATTGAAACAATAATAATAAACTACTCTACTTTACTTGCTTTAAGCACGGTAAGCCAACAGTACATCTTTTCACAACAAAATGTCAATTTTTCAAACACTGGTTGGAAGGTAATGGTAGCTCTGCCAAGTTCTCCAAGTGCTAACCAGAAGGTACTGATACCTTTTATTCTTAGCGCGGCCAAGTTCTCCAAGCGCTAGTTGGAAGGTGCTGGTCCCTCATATTTTCAACGCGAGCACAATTTCCAACCATTACTTTGTACAACAAGCATAAATAACTCGAATGTACTACATACACGTAATCATTTCAACATCACAATGTCATCCTCCACCAATGACCAAGGACAAAACCTCTAAACAATATGTATTAAATATACGTAATACAATTATCCAATTTTTATGAGGCATTAAGTCCAACAACAACAATAATATTCAAAGGTTTTCAACTTCTACCTAAAGTTCTTTCTCAATTTGCAAAAGAGTTATAATTACCTCTTCTTTCCAAAATCAATTTCCACAATTCCTAATTCACAATACACCAACTACATTTAAAAAAAAAAAAAAAACTCATTTCCTTCATTTAACCAAAAACCCAATCCATGGATAACAAAGTTATAATCCACTCAATTTCGACTCAACAAAAATGTAACCCAATTATTCTGATCTCATGGTTAACTCCTTTTTTAGCAATTAACAATTACCAATTCGTTATACTCAACTATAATCAACCCAACACAAAGTTAATGCTACAATCATGAGAACTGATTTAATCTCAAATTAATTACCAAATCATTAATCAAATTCCTTAATTCATAACATGATTATTTCACAATTTCAACCCTTTTTACCTGTTAGGCATTATTACAAACATTAGGGTTTTACCTCTTTCTCAACATGAATATGTTAAACCACTCCCTAATTAACCCAAACAACAATCAATTTCACAAATCTCAATCTCAATTATCAGATCTTAGACCCCATTCATGATTTTTGAAAAATCCATAACGAACATAGTTTTTATGCAATAAACCTACCACATATCTATCTATAGACGAGGTATTGAAAAAAATTAAAAAAAATCCCTACCTCAAAGGGAGAAGAGAAAAAAAGCCAAAAATCAATTTCACTGGAATTCGATTTCTACTGGTCAAAACGAAGCCATCGATATGCTCATCATTTGGGTACAAACTAGTACCAAAATCCCAATGGATTTATGAGATCAAAAGGAAATGTAAAGTTTTGAGGGTTTGGGTAGAGAGTGATGAGAGAAAAGATTGTAGAGATATATATATATATATATTCTGAAATGAGAGAAAGAGGGCCCAATGATCAATAAATGGCTTAAAAGCACAAAAATTGAGGCAGTTTCAAGCGCCCGGCCGCACATGCGGAGTCCTTCCTACACGTATAGAATTTCCCACCGCACATGCAATTAAAGCAAAACCAAAACTTTAACCCAGCTCAACCCCGCACATGCGACCCTTCCTCCAACACGTGCGGCCCCCAATTCGCATGTACGGCCTAAGCCCCTGCACGTGCGATTCCACCCAACTTGGCCCGAACTTCTCGAGGTAATCTCAGTCCCCTTAGTTTCGTCCCTATGCTCGAAACTCAAAATATTTAAATCGGTCTAACGTTAAGTAGATTAAACAAGTCCGAACTCTCAAACATCAACGCGACACAAACCATCAAGGTACCAAACAAGAAAAAGGTAGGTTCGAAAGGCACGTTCAAGTCAAGTCCAAGACCCGAGACATCTTAGTCTAGACACACAAATTTAGGGATATTTTTTTTTTAAGGAATGAAATATCTTAGTTGTCAAAAATGTCATTGACACATTTTTAGTAATTAAATTGGATATTTAGATATGAATTATGGTCTTTTTGGGACCAAAATTTTCATCCAAAAAGTAATTTTTTTTTGCACAAAATTATTTTGTTCTAAAAGTACATTTATTAGGGACATTTATAAATTTTTGTCGCTGATGTTCTTTTGTTTTCTTTTTTTTTTTTTTCAAAATGATCTTTTGATAACAACCCTCATGACGATAGAAATTGATCTCTTAATATTTTATCTAACAAAATTTTGACTTTTAGAGATGAAAATTTTCAATTTTTAACACTCTTATATGTTGAAGTTTCCCTTGGAGAAGTAAATATCAAATTCCTACTTGAAAAATGACTCCTGTTAAAATAGATAATAATCAGAAATTAATTTCTCATTTTGTTCTAACCATCATTCAAACATAGTTTTAAAATAATAAAAAAAAAAACAAATAAATTATTTAAAAAAAAAAAACAGGAAAAACACAAAATACAATTCGGACCGTAACAACGAAGACCAATAATGCAGTAGCGCCAAAAAAAAAAAAAAAAAAAATTACAAACGTGACTAAACAAAATAAAGACAAAAGAAAAGTATTGAACAGACCATCTAAAGTTGATGGTGATTGATTTGTCCACCACTATATGTCTAAATTAATAAAGAATAAAGGTTGGGACCCCTTTACCCTTTTGTCACGTGGTAAAAGGTGATTGGAGGAGCAGGAAAAAAAAGAAAAAGAAAAAGAAAAAGAAAAGGTGACCAATGAGAGAGAGAGGGGGTCCAAAGGAGGTCCTAAAAAGGAGGCAAGGTTCTCTCCTTGCAGCCTTGTACTTGCGCCCGTCCTTGCAGGCTTTCGGGTCTACTTTTAGGCCCAATTTTAATAATCCAAACCGTTCATATTTTATGATTTATTCAGTATATCATACCTGTAAAAAATCAAGTTGATCGGATATCAGAAAGCATATGTTCATAAAACTATTTATTAAATTATTTAAAAAATAATTTTTAGTTCAATTTTTCGAACACATACTTTATGATATCCGATCAACTTGATTTTTTACAGGTATGATCCATTTTATTAATCAACAATGATTCATCCCCCCTTTTTAGGGAATGAGGATCCTCTCCTTGCAGCTTCTATACTTGTGCCCGTCCTTGCAGGCCTTCGGGTCTACTTTTAGGCCTAATTTTCATAATCCGAACCGTTCATATTTTATGATTTATTCAGTACATCATACCTGTAAAAAATCAAGTTGATCGGATATCATAAAGTATGTGTTCGAAAAATTGAACTAAAAATTATTTTTTAAATAATTTAATAAATAGTTTTATGAACATATGCTTTCTGATATCCGATCAACTTGATTTTTTACAGGTATGATATACTGAATAAATCATAAAATATGAACGGTTTGGATTATTAAAATTGGGCCTAAAAGTAGACCCGAAAGCCTGCAAGGACGGACGCAAGTACAAAGCTGTAAGGAGAGAACCTTGGCTCCAAGTTATTACCCTTCGAATTTTGTTAAATTACAAATTTTTCATTGAGATTTTAAAAATTACATCTCATTTCGTCGTATTACTGTAGATATTATAAATTAATTAAAATATTCTTTGATAAATAAGGATAAATTACCTACATTATTTTGAAGTTTAGCTAAATTACATATTTTTTTTAGATTTAGCTAAATTATTATTTTTAAATAAATTATGAAATATAAAATTAAAATGGAAAAAACACTTATCACATTAAAAAAAATAAAATTTTAGAGATCAAAATTTAGAGACAAAATTATTTTTAAGAGACCAAATATTTTTATTACAAAAAATGTCGTCATTATATTTTTAACAACGAAAGTTGGAGAATAGTGATTAATTATTATCTTTTTTATACCAATTTTTTTGTCTAAAAAAATAAGTTATTTTGAGATCAAATTATTTTGTTCCTAAAAGTCTATTTATTAGTGATATTTTCAAAATTTTATCGCTAACTTGTTTTTTATTTTTCAGAGCGACCTTTTAGCGACTATCCTCACGACGATAGAAATTAATCTTTAAATGTCTTTTGTAACAAAATTTGTACTTTTAAAGATTAAAAAAAAAAATTTATTTCTAAAACTCTTATATGTTGTACTGTCAGATGGTAAAAATATCATAAAATTAACAAATAATTAAATAAGTTACCAACAAAACAAATGGCTTATCAAAAAATTCTTAGAATATGTTTGGTTTGATTTTTAAAATTTTAATTTAAAAAAATTAAAAATAATAATTATTTTTATGTAATTTTATCTTTTGAGTGGTTAGAAATAATTTTTAAAAATTAAATATATTTTTTCATATTCATTTTTATTAAATTATTATTTTTTAAAAAAAATTCTAAATTTTTTTTTCTAAACAACATACCAAATATGATTCAAAAAACTTAATTTTTTTTTCCGTCTCATGTAATTCTTTTGTAAATTTTGTTAATTTATCAAAAGGATTTCAAGTTAAATTAGATTGTTTGGTGCTTTGTAAAGGTATCAGGGACAATATTATCCATCAATTTATATTTTGGTGATGTCAATTAACCATTCTTAATATTTAGTTAATGACAGTGGTTAAATTATTATACAAATAAATCTCAAAAGGCAAAATATAATTTCTAAAATATCAAAAGAAAATCTATAATGTAGCTAAATCTCAATAGGCATAGGCAATTTGCCCTTAATAAAATGATGCAAGTTATTATCAATATGCATGACATCACCATTTAAATTTTCGACAATGCTACGTAACTCAAATTTTGTGGCTCAAAAGTGGTTCAAATGGCCAAAACGACGTCGTTTTGAGTATAGAACAACATAAAAATAGCCAAAACGACATCGTTTTGACCATTTGAGTCACTTTTGAGCCACAAAATTTGAGCTACGAGACATTTTCCTTAAATTTTACATCACCATAGTGATGCGAGATGGTGAAGTTTATTATTCATATGTAATTATCAAATTTAACATATTTTAATAATTACTAAATTTTCGTAGTGAATTCTATATATATATATATATATACAAAATTAGGGGTGTGAGCTCACTCGACGAACGTGTTTAAAATATAAATTTTAATTTTGTATTGATAACGTATTTTTTATATTATTTAAATGATGAAAGTATTTTTAAGAGTTGTTTAGGGTATCTTAAATAAGTGTATTTTTTATCTTTTTATACTAAAAAATAGAGAAAAAAATATAGATGTTTAGATTAATTTTTTGACTTTTTATGAAAAAACGTGTATTAAAATATTATATAAAATTATAAAATTATGAAATTACCCTTGCTGACACAAGCAACAATATTGCGCAGTGCACTTCTGTCTCTTTTCGATTTTTATTTTATTTTTTTTATTTTATGGCATGTGTGGCTACAAGTGTGCCACGTTTTCAATTGACTCGGGATGTGTGGCTGCACAGTTTTGTGCAGCGCTATTTTGCTCTCTTTTTTGTTTTTTTCAATTGACAATTTTTCCTCCAAAAAAAGAGGTAAATAATATGAATTTTTTTACTTTTTTTAGTGACTTTTGACTTTTTAAAATTTTTTGATGATGTCAAATCAGTCCTTAGTATTAAGTGAATTGTTTTAGATTCAACTTTTGTGTCCCTCTTTTAATTTTTATTTTTATTTTTTTCTCTTTTAAATAGAGAAATTAATACTTGACGCAAAGAGAAAATCACTTAACAAAAAGAGAAGAAAATTCATAGACAAATTTATTATTTACTAGTGTTGTAACTTATCATTAATATGTCATACATACATATCACTTGCATCTTTCGTCATTAGTGCCTGATTAGTGCCCTGTTTTTTTGTTTCAGCGAAAAAACGTTTAATTTTAGAAAACTAGCCTATCACCCGTGCTATGCACGGGATAATTATAGATATTTATATTTGTTTTCAGTTTTTTTTAATATATAAATTAAATACATGAGGTTTGACCAAGGAGTTTGAAAGAATTAGTAAGTGTTTATTTATTTATTTAAGAGGCATTTACACAATAATTACATGGGTCTCTTGGGGATGCAAAAAGTAAGGAAATTAAGATTTCATTTATTGCGTTATTCATTTAATAAGTGTAATTATTATAAGTTAAGTGTTTATTGTAATCAATAGTGTAATTATTACAATCTTTGAATCAATCACCAATCACCAAGTCAATTTTTTTTAAAAAAAATATTAAAAAATCAGATAATTAGGATTGACATGTTGGAGCTTCCACAACCCTTGGGTTTTAAAAGACCATTTTCCTTAATATATAGATGTTTTTTCCGAATGTTCTTGCATTTAGAGTAGGTTTGTCAATTGCTTAATTGTAATTTTTTGTTGATTTTATTCGCTTTTAATGAATTTTTTTTAAAAAAAATTGAGATTGTTTGGAGTGTCTTAAATAAGTGCACTCTTTATCCTTTTAGACTAAAAAGTTGAGAAAAAAAATATAGATATTTGGGTTAACTTTTTGACTTTTTATGAAAAAAAATATATTAAAAAATTGTATAAATAAGTGTATAGAAGAAGTTAGTGATGGAATAGACTGTACGGTCGGAAGCGTAAGGGGCAGCACGGCAGAGGATACGGGTAGGAGATTGATTCTCTCATTTTCGGAGATAAATTGGACGGTGCTGTTCGGCGCATGGGGGCCCACCACGGGTCCCATTTTGCTAATCGAAACCGTGGAATGTATAGAACTCGTCGAGTATTATGTGCTTATAAAAAATCACATTGATTGGATATCAATAGCTATCTGATCGTGTTAGTTTTTCTTGTCAACTATTAACTATAACGCCATCCATTTTTTATACAAAACTGATTTGATCATATAGTTACCGATTTCCGAGCAATGTGATTTTTTACAGACATATAGTTTTGGACAAGTTCTACATATTAAACGGTTCGGATTATCAAAACGGAATCCGTGGTGGGCCCCCACGGAGCCAACATTTTCGTCCAACTTAGTGATTTTATATATGTAATTTTTTTTTCCTCTTACGGTACCAAAGGGTCAATTCAGTCCAAAAAATTGTGTAAATTTTGTTTGATTAAAATATTATGTATATTAATTTTTTAATATTTTTAATTTGTGAATAGTGATAACTTTTTTACTTTTTTATTTTTTATAACTTTTTAACTTTATTGAAACACCCCAAACCAGGCCTTAACAAACTTTTCACTTCCTAGACGGATTTGGAAAAAAAAAAAAATTTCAATAAAGAAAAAACTAAAAAAATCTACTTTCCTTTTTTGCTTTTTTTTTTTTAGTCAATTTTTTTTTACTTAAAAAAAAAAAAAAAAACTTTCAGATGCTTTTAGACTAATCCTGTTCAGCAACAGTTAAAAAATTCACATTTTTCTTTTTACTTTAGTATTTTTTTTAAAAAAAATTGTTTCAAAAGTTTTTATTTTTAGATCCATTAGTCCAGAAAGATCTAAAAACATTTTTTTGTGATCAATGTCGCCGCTTCCAATGCAAAAAAAATGAATTGATTAAAATGAAAATTTTCCTATTTGGAAGATGAATTTTTTTTTTTTTGAATTTCAACCTTACCAACGCAACCACCACCACCTTATTATACTGTCATCACTATCACCATCACTACTACCCTATACCATTTCTACCACTTGAACACCACCTCCGCCACTACTAGTGGCAGCTCTAGAAAATTTGATCAAACATTTAAAAATTAAATTATAATTTATATAAAATAAATCACAATTATTTATTTCTATCATCCATTTTTTTATAACAATTTTTTTAATAAATATTGATACTATTATTGTAATTCAAATAAAAAATAAGATAAACTAACAGTAGATCTTAATAGTTAGACTTAATTCTCATTAAGTCTTATTAAAAATAAGTCATAGTAAAATCATCGCTAAAAATAATTTTTTGTGACCATTTTTTGCATATGTGGTTAAAAATTAACAATTAGTAACTTTTTTGTTACAGTTTTTATATATTGTCGCTAAAACTTACAATTAGTGACTTTTTTGTAAGCTTTTTTTAAACTGTCACTAAAACTTATAATTAATGATATTTTTTGTGACAAAACTTTCAAACTGTCACTGAAAATTAATAATTTGTAACATTTTTTAATAGTGTTTGATAAAAAATACTATTAATTATCATAGGACCCATTGAATAAGAAATTCACCTATTAGGATTTACACGAAAGTCTCCCTAAAAAGTATATGGAGTTTTACAATTGCTATCAATAAATCATATGAGGTTGCTTTTCTTTCTTTCTTTTTTTTTTTTTTTGGTTGAAATTTAGTGCTCTAATTCAGCATAAGTTATATTTACCAAGAGATATATCTTTTTTGGTATTTTTTTTTCTTTTTAATTTAAGAGTAGTTTTTTTTCGTGTTTGTATTAGGCATACTGCAGTATCAAGAAAAGTATTCAGATTATGAAGTGTATGAATTAAATGCAATTTGAGTATGACTCACACTATCTCAACTTTAAATTTGTATCATATACTTTACATTTTGAGCAATTTTGTTTCGATGAAGCATTTATGATGTTAAAAGAGAATGCGAGTGGATCGTGACGGGTGTGTAAAGTTTGAATTGAGTGAGTTAAAAGTTTTTAAAATGGGATTTTTATTGATAAATCTTATTTAGGAGTGTTCTAACCCTAAATCTATGAAGGAAATTTATAATCTAATTAATTTCATATGTTTATACTTTTATTTTATGAGGTTCTTTTTTTTTTATTTAAAATATTTATTGGAGTATTATACCCTTATATTTATTCTTGATATATATTACAAATAAAAAGTATATACATGTTTCGTTTTTTACTATACCATGATTCACATTTTTAATTGTGATTCAGTTCAACTCTTGTTGTGGTGTTGCTTCATTGTTCTAGGGTTTCGTTGGTATTAGAGAAAGATGACGAATCACGGCTGCATTAGCGTTGTTTGTTTGTGCTTTGTTTTTTTATATAATTTTGTGAAGTTAGACATTGATCAGAGTGAGAGAACGAGTAGATAATTTTGTCTTAAGATTAGTATTATTTTTTTGTTTAGAGATACATGTTCATTTATGTTTGGATTTATATAAAGAATTGTATGCTCTGTTTTAATTTCATTTTCTGGAATAGATAGAGATGCAAGTTTATTTTTGTTAAATGAGGTTATGATTTTTGTCTGATAATGCATTCATATAAGGCTCTTTTTCTTTTTTTTCTTTTTCTTTTTGTGTGTGTGTGTGTGTGTGTGTGTGGATATTGTGAATGTTCACATTGCTTGAACAGTGTGAACATTTACATATTATTGGTTATATCATTATGGAGGAATGTTTGTATGTTATTTATTACTATTATATTTGATGGTGTGAATTTAAACTTACCTAATCTATGATGTGTAATGATGGCAATAAAGCTTTCAATTTGGGATTAGCAGTGCAAAATATTGACATAACTATATTTTTTTCAAGATGTAACATATTATTGGTTATTTCATGTTTATAGTATTTTGTGGTTATAATGTGAGTATTCACTTTTTTATTTGTGTGTTTTTGTAGCAAATGGATACCTTAATATATCAGTGTGTATATGCTTATTGGGTAGGTATTTCAGTGAATGTGAACATTCACATTCACTAAAGTTATTATTGCAGTGGATTATTATATTTTAATATTTTGCATTTTATGATGTGAACTTCAACATTAGAAACACGTGATGGTTGTATGACGTGCAATGCAAAGTAATGATTGCATGGTTATTACATAATGTGAATGTTTATATATTACTGATTATTGTATGAATTTTATATAATTATTACATGGTGTGAATATTCATATTATAAAGAGTTATTACTTATTGTGAATTATTACATTGTAATGTTTTGCAATTGGTGTTGTGACCATCACATTATTAATCAATGTTAATATTCACATTCAGAAATAATCATACAAGTGCAAAAAATATTAATGTGTTCTTTTTACCAACATACATTTGTAATGTAAAAGTTCACATCAACATTTATTTACCACAACTTATATTAAATCAATTATTATATGTATACAAATATGAGTAACCACCAGCAATGTGAATGTTCACAATGTCTACACTTCGATCGATGTGAACCATTGCTTCTTCATGTTGGAGTAAGGTAGACGATTTAAGATTTTCGAAATGTGATATTTTATCCTTAAAATAACGGAAAGACTTTTTCTATAGAATAAATGAGAGATTTTTTTCATGAAATAAGGAAGAGATTTTCTTCTTAGAATAAGAGAGAAATTTTTTTCCATGAAATGAAAGACTATTGTGTAGTGATGGAGGTGGACTATCACCACCTCCATCACTACACAACCACCGTCATTACCGCCATATCAGCATCGCTATCACCACTACACTGACACTACTAGGATCACCGTTACAACCGCTATCATATCATTTTTCAAAGTTACAATTACATAAAAATATATATATATATATATTTTATTTTATATTTTGTAAAAGATATTTAAGAAAACAAATCCTACAGAAGAAAATTTTAAGATGACTTTCTCTCTCCAAATTATTTGTTTGCTTCTCAAATGCCGAGCCAAGCCCTAATAAAACATATAAATAAGCTCCACTAGAATTCAAACAAACAGCCAAATGATCGCCTTCCAAATTCCGTCACATGCCCTCCCCCCCCCCCCAATCTCTCTCTCTCTCTCTCTCTCTCTCTCTACATGACAACATGACATATACTTACAAATTCCTATTTGTATAGTAATTTTCTTTCTCTTTCTGGGGTACTTATTTGTCATAGACCTCCCTCTGTTTGATCCCAAAAATATGCTCTCTCTCTCTCTCTCTCTCTCTCTCCAGCATGTTAGGTGTTGCTGAGTAAGCTTTCTCTGTTTTAGTCATAGACACATACTGTTTTAGTATATATCATTATCATTGTCAAGCTTCCACAGTTTGATTTTGTATACATTCATTCATTCACAAAGCACTAGGTGTGTGGAGGAGGTTTAAGCTGAAGTTTGAAGGATATGGTTTTGGAAGCAATGTTCAATTCAAGCTGGCCTGCTAGTAAGTGCTCTCTCATTCCTCTCAACTACCTTTTTCACCACTTTAAACATATACTTGTATAACAATTCTTATACAAAAACTAATCACAAAACCAGATACAATTCTCTCACGTAAGTATAAGATCAACAAAAAAGCAAAATACGTCGCATCTGATAGAGTTGTGTTTGGTTCAACAATTAGTTTCTGTGTTTTTAAAATTTTCCAATCATATATTAGATCTCAAAACACAAGCAACATAAAATATTTATATGTATATGAAAAAGAGTATGTATGCACATATATTTTTTTTTTCTTTTTCCTCTATGATTTCACTCTGTGAGTGCTTATTTATTAAGTATATGGATTGATAGTTAAAACATTTGTTTTCAACAAGTAATTATATGTTTTGAGTTTTATAGCCTTTGGCGTGGAATATTACTGTATAAAGTTAGGTTTCTTAAAAAAAAAAAATTATTCAGTATTTAAAATATCCGGATTAAATTCATGGCCCTTTTCTACCCTTTGTTTTCAGTACATAATTGTTTCTTGGGAAAATTATACAGGCCCACGTTTGTTTGGCAGATTAAGTTGGATGGAATTGTTAGTGAAGAGATTGTTAATGTAGGGATTGTTAGTGAGGGAAGTAAGTAAAAATGTGTTTATTCTGATAATAATATTGGAGATGATTAGTGATGGGATTGTTAAATTATTTTTATATAAAATAAATAAATAAATTATTTCTATATTAAAAAAAATTAGAACAAATATTAAAACAAACAAGTGCACTTGGTAAAAAAAAAAAAATCATTTTAAAAAAATATATATAAAATAGACTCAATCCCCTCACTATTTTCCTAATCCCATCCAAAATCTAATCAAGCTAATCTCCCTATGTGAGGTATTCATAGTCCCATGGGACTACTAGTCTCCTTCTATATTTGTCAACCAACATAGGCTATGTAGGACCCACATGATTGATAGTCCAATCTCCCTACCTATGGAGCCAAACAAACATGACCTAACATCTATTGAGGTTTGAAAAGAATACTGCAAACTCCATAATTTTTATATAATTACATTGACCTCCCTTTTAATAAAGTTAAAGAGACAAACTAATTCAAATGTATGAAAACATAAAGATACACAATGTAAAATGCACATTTCAATGTAAAAAATATGACATCATTATTTTTTCATACATATGACTAACAAGTTTCTAATGAAAAGGGAATCAAGTGTTATATGAATTAAAACTTAAAGGAATATGATGTAATTATGCTAAATTTGTAGAGCTTACTGTATTTTCTCCAAACTTCAGAGATCAATGTAATTTACCCTTTTTTCTTCTATTTTATCTTCTTTTCCCTTCCCTATCTCGCCTACCAAACATAGTACTAATCCTCTATAGATGTACGCATGTATATAAAACGACTCTTATGAATATTTTGTAAGACAAATGTTAACAGCTGCAGAAAGAACACTCTTAACCATAATTAATAAATTGAATAAATTTTCCTTTTCCTAATTTCATTCAATTTGGAATTCTAGTTAGGAGCATTGAAAAAACCCAAGTATAAATGGGTTTTCCAACTGGGTTTATTAGTTTATTTCAGAGTCAAACACTTTATTTTTCAAAATTCATGTAAAAAACTAACCCCAAGCATTCTTAACCGTGCATAGTTATTGATAAATGTTGGAACCTAACCTAGTTTAGATGGTATAACTAGGGGCATGATTCATACATATAGATAAATGTATTAGATATGTGATACATGAAGACCATTATTAGTTGGTGGACCTTAGCATCAAAAAGTTTGTGATCTAGAGGACAAATAGACCTAAGTGCACAATTTGAGATCCAACTCCAAGATAAAAGGATACTTCAGTACTAGCCTAATTAGAAAGGTCTCAATATATTGCATTTGAGCAATCAAGGGGGGGAAAATTCAACAAGTAGTCTCAAATCCTGTTTATAGATGCCAAGTCAATTTAGGATTTCAGCAAAATATTCAATATCAATGGCTTCAATATTAACTAAAATACAAATAATAACCCACAAGGATTTTGGAAACTAGATATAGAGAGAAGGGGAAGATGTACTTCACCAAATAATTCAGGATATAGGCTTGGATATACAAACTCGCGTCTTCCAATATACTGCCATTCATCGTAAATGCACTCCACCAGCCAGATATCTTCCCGTCATCCGTTAGGCAACACTGCAGAATTGTGCAAAATTAGTTGAAAGTCTTCTGCATAAATGAGCAGTTGCAACTACATTCTAACTGATAAAAATGAAATTTCATGCTGAGTGAATGCAAAAAATTCTCATCAATCATATTGTTTATTATTGAGTTTGTTATTTGCACTGCATTGATTTAATAACAACCAAAAGGCAATAGAAACCTAGAAAAGCATGGTAAACAACTATGTTACATGAACTCTTCTAAATATATAAAATACCCATGTTAGACACTCGATACTTGGGTAAGAGTATGGATGATGTAGCACCAAGAAGAAATTTTCTTCTTCACTTTTTTCTATCTCCATTCTTCTTCTTGCTCTCCGGTTGTACGCCAAGCATCTTTAGTAATTCAAGTTTAATATGAGTATGCATAAAACTCTATATAATCCATGAAATGTTAGATGATACTTTCTAAACACACCATTCTACCATGGAAAATTAAAAAAAGTATTCTAAATATGAATATTTTGTTGTCTCCAAGTGTATTTAGATATAAGAACTAGATGAACCTGACATATACCCACATGCAATATCCATATCCAAGTCCATGTAACATAGGTAGACAAAAATAGATCAACTAAATTGCCAAAGAATATTGTTTTACCTATTGAGACATGCTCTGATATTCTTTTGTCATAGTCGCAGATTTTCAGATTCTTCAGTATGAATCAGGATGGCCACAGCTAATCTCACCCTGCTTTTGGGACAATGCCAGCATACTTCTGCAACTAGGCTTCCTTGGAATCATGCTACTTCACTTTGTGTGGAAAACTGTGGAATCATTATGCAAACACAGGAAACAAGTAACAGGTGTAGAAAAATACCCCAATGGCATGAAATTTGGCCTCTGTTACAAAGTCAGCATAGCTTGCTCCGTTTTATTGTTGGGAACTCATATCATGATGTTGCTGACACTGCAAAATAGAAATGGAGCACAATGCAAAGCTGAAGTCACAGTTCTTTCATCAGAGATCATGCAAGTTATAATATGGGCAATTACATTGTTCGCACTATACCAGATTGCCAATAAAAAGTACATCAAATTCCCGTGGATTCTAAGAGCCTGGTGGGCTTGCAGCTTCTTGCTGTCTCTTGTCCACACAGCTCTTGATGCCCATTTCATTATTACAAACCACGAGCACCTCAGAGTACAAAATTTCACTGAATTGCTTGGTCTTCTTGCATCCACCATCCTACTAGGTATTTCAATTCCAGGGAAGACGGGGGTTGTCTTCAACATCCCAAATGGCATCACAGATCCACTTCTCAATGGCAAAGATGAGAAGAATTCAGAAAGCACAAGGAACTGTCTATATGGAAAAGCTACTCTATTCCAACTCGTTACCTTCTCTTGGCTGAATCCGTTGTTTGCAGTTGGAGTAAAAAAACCCCTCAACCAGGATGAAGTCCCCGATGTTTACATCAGGGATTCTGCTCGATTTCTATCGCATGCCTTTGATGAAAACCTAAAACATGTCAAGGAAAGAGATGGAACCATAATGCCATCTATCTACAAGGCAATGTTTGTGTTTATTAGGAAGAAAGCAGCAATTAATGCATTTTTTGCAGTGATAAGTGCAGCAGCATCATATGTTGGCCCATACCTTATTGACGGCTTTGTGAATTTCCTAAACGAAAAGAAAACCCAAAGTTTAGCAAGTGGATACCTTATTGCACTAGGTTTTCTGGGTGCCAAAATAGTTGAGACAACAGCACAGAGACAATGGATTTTTGGGGCTCGCCAGCTAGGCCTTCGGCTGAGAGTTGCTCTGACATCTCAAATATACAAAAAGGGCCTCCTATTATCAAGCCAATCTCGCCAAAGCCGAACCAGTGGAGAGATTATCAACTACATGAGCGTGGATGTCCAACGAATCACAGACTTTGTCTGGTACTTGAACACTGTCTGGCAGTTGCCTATACAAATTTCCTTAGCTATCTTTATTTTACGCACAACTCTAGGACTAGGGTCACTGGTGGCATTAGCTACGACTTTGACAGTGATGGCTTTAAATATACCACTGACAAGAATTCAGAAAAGATACCAGTCTAAGATCATGGAAGCCAAGGATGAAAGAATGAAAGCCACTTCAGAAGTTCTCCGAAACATTAAGGTTCTCAAACTTCAAGCATGGGATAATCAATATCTTCACAAACTAGAAAGCCTGAGGAGAACAGAATACAATAGCATATGGAAGTCATTGAGATTGTCAGCAACAACAACTTTTATCTTCTGGGGAACACCAACACTTATTTCTGTGCTGACTTTTGGGGGATGTGTTTTAATGGGGATTCCACTAACAGCTGGGCGAGTCCTGTCTGCATTAGCAACATTTCGAATGTTACAAGACCCCATATTCAATCTACCTGATTTACTCTCTACAATTGCTCAGGGAAAAGTCTCAGCAGATAGAATAGCATCTTTCCTCCAAGAAGATGAAATTAAGTTGAATGCCATTGAATTTGTTCCAAAAGATCAAACAGAATTTGAAGTTGAAATCAATGGCGGAACATTTAGTTGGGATGCCGAATCGAGAAACCCAACTCTTGATGGAATACAGTTACAAGTGAAGAGGGGAATGAAGGTAGCAATTTGTGGCACGGTAGGATCAGGGAAGTCCAGTTTGCTCTCATGCGTATTAGGAGAGATGACAAAACTGTCAGGCACAGTGAAAATCAGCGGTACAAAGGCTTACGTTCCCCAGTCCCCATGGATACTTTCAGGGAATGTCAAAGATAATATTCTCTTTGGGAACCCATATGATAGCGCCAACTATGACAGAACAATCAAAGCATGTGCTTTGATAAAGGATTTTGAGCTATTCTCTGCTGGTGACTTAACACAGATTGGAGAAAGAGGAATAAATATGAGTGGTGGACAGAAGCAAAGGATACAAATTGCTCGTGCAGTGTATCAGGATGCTGACATATATCTGCTTGATGACCCTTTCAGCGCCGTGGATGCCCATACGGGCTCACAACTCTTTGAGGTTAGTTTATAGAATCTTATAACTAAAGATTGACAATTTGAAATGAGTATTTGAAATGAGTCTTTTCTACCTTAAGAACTAAGGTCATTCATTCTCTTAATGTGATTCAACAAACTTTGGTAACTTTGAGCACTGATTTCTCTATACTCTGTGCACAGGACTGCCTTATGGGGATTCTCAAGGAAAAGACTATACTTTATGTTACTCACCAAGTCGAGTTCCTTCCTGCAGCTGACCTCATTTTGGTATGCAATAAGCAACACAAATCTCCCTTTTCATATATTAGAACCATGATATTTTGTATTCTTAGCGTGGCCACAAAAGAAACATATTTATACAGTAAATTTAAAACCACAAGAATAAATTTTAGTCTTCAACAAAAAGCTGTACTTTCTGAAAAATAAAGTCACATTCTAAAACTATATGGCAAGCAATTTTCATATTGATCTAAATAAGAACTCTGTACATGATCAAATCATGTAAATATATTTGATGAAGATCTGGAGTAAAAATAAGGATATCTTCAGAATTATGGTGATTTTGGTGCGAAATTGATTATTGCAGTTTATATGAAAAGGTATCCCATTATAACTAAACAAAATTCTCTACAGGTGATGAAAAATGGAAGAATTGCACAAGCTGGAACATTTGATGAACTTATGAAACAGAATATTGGATTTGAGATTTTGGTTGGAGCTCATAGCCAAGCTCTAGAATCTGTCCTAACAGTCGAAAGTTCAAGTAGAGCATCTCAAAATGAAATACCTGATGATGAATCCAGTGCAGAACTTCTATACACTAAGCATGAGTCAGAGCAGAATCTGTGCGTAGTAGAAATAGCAGAAAACGATGCAAAATTGGTGAAGGATGAAGAGAGAGAGAAAGGAAGCATTGGAAAAGAAGTTTATTGGTCTTACCTGACAATTGTGAAGGGTGGCGCCTTAATTCCAATCATTGTTCTGGCCCAGACAACATTCCAAGTATTACAAATAGCAAGTAACTATTGGATGGCATCGGCTTGTCCAACCACAGGTGGCACTGAACTAATAACAGGGATGAATATCATTTTACTTGTTTATACACTTCTTGCTGTTGGAAGTTCACTTTGTGTGCTGGTTCGAGCCATGCTAGTGGCAGTAGCAGGAATTATGACATCACAAAAGCTCTTTACCAACATGCTGCGTAGTGTCCTACTTGCTCCGATGTCATTTTTTGATTCAACCCCAACTGGAAGAATCTTAAATCGGGTGAGCAACGTACAGCTATACTTATTTTTTTATTTTTTGATGAAATGACAAAGCGACAGGCATCAACATTGATATCTAGAGAAAAATAATAGGTTTTGGGTTTTGTTATATGAAAAACAGGAAAAACTTAAAAGCAATGAAGAATCATCGTCAAATGATAATTTGCATCTACAACTTGAAAAAGTAAGACTTAAAAGTTACTAACAAAAACATGTAAAAGCTGAAAATACTATCAATAGCATCAATTGAAACAGATCTTCACAAAACATCAATGTCTGAAATACAGATTACAAGAAAATAGGCATACGATATAGAAAGTATTGAACTCAAATGTTGTGTTTGGTTCATTGGAATGAAGGTGGAACAACATGGAATGGTCATTCCTCAACCTTCCTATGGAATGACCATTCCCTTGTAATGGTAAATCATGAATACATTTGCAACTCATTTTCTATAATTTTTTAGTGAACCAAACATGAGAATGGACATTCCGATGGAGTGAACATTTCCACCTTTATTCCAGTGAACCAAACACTACCAAAATCACTAACAATGAAAATTTGCATCAGTTAATGGATAACAAAATTTCAAAGGACACATTCAACCAAAAAGCCATGCAGGAACATCAATGGCTACTAAAGTCATGGATCAAGAAAATTCAAATTCTTATAGACATTATTTCACCCATGAGAATCAAGAAACTTTCTTTCCTTTTCTTTTTTTTCTTTCTTTGATTCAGAATCAATAAATCACAAATTTACTATTACTAGTGTATTAAAGGTACCAGTGCCCCACATGAAGGTAAAAACTTTTTGAGGTATAGAAACTACACTACCTCAAGTCCTCCATTATTGTAATGCCAGAAACTGACCATTGCTTTCTGACTGCAGTCAAATTTGTCAGTCATACCTCCATCATAGACAGGATAACAAATATGTATAAATAAAAGCAAACGGCAAAAAGAACAAATGAAAAAGATAGTTTTGATTTTGCAGCGGTTAAGGTGAAGTTCCAGCTAATGATAAGTCTTGCTCATTCATTTTCACTAACATAAATCCCATAAATTTCAATACATTTGTTTCTTTTCAATACTTATATGTTGTGTTGTGTTCATAAAATAAATGAAAGCAAATAACAACTAGTTATCTTTATTCGCAGGCATCTACAGACCAAAGTGTAGTAGACTTGGAGATGGCAAACAGATTAGGTTGGTGCGCTTTCTCAATAATTCAGCTTTTGGGGACCATCGCTGTCATGTCACAGGTAGCATGGGAAGTATTTGCAATCTTCATTCCAGTAACAGCAATCTGCATATGGTACCAAGTAAGATACTTCTTCCAACATCTGTTTTTACCATCCAAATATAAATGGAAATCTCTGGAAAGCAAATAGTATTGGCAGAAATTCGCTCCTAGCGCTCATAATGTTTGAATATTCAAGTTCACTAGTAACAAATAGAGTCAACAATAACATTTCCATTATGAAAATAAGACAATAAAAGAGGGTTATTTCTTGACAACTTCTAGCACTAATTCAATAAAATTTTCAAAAAAGCAAATAAACTTCTTGCAGACCTTAAAGAGTAAAAACCTCACATTAAATGTCCTGAAAAGAAGTAATTAAAGAGTAAAAACAATCACTCATTTTGAGCTTTTCAAATGCCGCCCTTTATGATAGTTCTCATATGTTCACATTGATCTAATGTTTTATTGGCAATAAATTCAGCGATATTACATACCAACTGCAAGAGAACTGGGCCGCTTATCAGGGATACAACTAGCTCCAATCCTCCACCACTTTGGAGAATCACTATCAGGAGCAGCAACAATCCGCGCTTTTGACCAAAAAGATCGCTTCATTGATAAAAATCTCAGCCTTATTGACAACCACTCAAGGTCATGGTTCCATAATGTGTCAGCAATGGAATGGCTCTCTTTCAGACTGAACCAGTTATCTAATTTTGTTTTTGCCTTCTCATTGGTTTTGCTTGTCACCCTGCCGGAAGGAATTATCAATCCCAGTGAGCATCATAAATTCTTATGAAATTTTTATTTTTTTGGGGTCACAAGGTTGATAGATTTTGTTGATGTGAGTTATGTAGAAAGTAGGAGTTTAGAATATTTTGCTTCCTTAGACAATTTTCCTTGGTATTAACAACCAAAGAGTGGGTGCTCCTCAAATGCACACACATTACATGTCTAGTTCAGAAGAACAAACACTTCTGTGAAGGAAGAGTGACATATCAGACACTTTTAAAAGTGTGTCCGACGCTTCTTCAACATGTCTTAATTAAAAAATAGTCCTAATATCGGTCACTTTATCGACACTTTGGCGATACTTCACGGATACTTCCTTATGTGACAAATCCCTTCAGAACACAACTTAGGCACTCTAAATGTGTTTTGAAACAATTATAAGATGAATACATCATATGTATAACAATGTTCTATAATTGTTTTGCATTCTTTAGAATATAATTGTTATGTGAATGGTATCTTGATATTTAAGTTATAAAATATATAACTTTTTTATGTAATTAGTGTTATGTTACATATTTTTCATTATTTTTTAATTTTGAATAAATTTTTCAGATATACGAAATATAATAAATTTGTAAAAAAATATAAAATTTTAATGTGTTCCAAGCGTGTCATGTCTTACATTTCTTTAAAATTGACGTGTCATATGTATGCGTCTATGCTACTTAGGTTTATTCAGTATCCTATTTTCATATCAACAAACACAAAGTCATTCACAGAGAAGTTAATAGGAATTGGATATTCTACAGGTATTGCTGGGTTGGCGGTAACATATGGAATTAATCTTAATGTCCAGCAAGCTTCAGTTATATGGAATATATGCAATGCAGAAAATAAAATGATATCAGTTGAAAGAATTTTTCAGTATTCAAAAATTCCCAGTGAAGCACCTTTGGTGATTGAAGATTGCAGACCACCAAATAACTGGCCAGATTTTGGAACAATTTGTTTCAGAAACTTGCAGGTTAGATTCTATAGCAAGGTGTTATATATTAAAACAAGGTCAGATGCTTTAAGTAGTGTTTTCATGTCAAAAGTTCCATAAATAATCTGAATAATTATAGAAAATTTAATATTTAAAAAGAAAATTCAGAATTTGGGAATCTCGTTTAAAATTCCATTCATCCGTCATAAGTTCCACTATATTACAGTTTCTAATCTTTCAAAAGCCTATTCACTTGTGAACATTTCCTGATGTGTATGCAATGCCTTCCTTTTCAGATTCGTTATGCTGAGCATCTCCCATCAGTATTGAAACATATTACCTGCACATTTCCGGGAAGGAAGAAGGTTGGTGTTGTGGGAAGGACAGGGAGTGGGAAATCAACCCTCATACAGGCCATTTTCCGGATTGTTGAACCAAAAGAGGGGAGCATTATCATTGACGATGTCGATATTTCCAAGATAGGACTTCATGATTTGAGATCAAGGCTTAGCATCATACCACAGGACCCAACGATGTTTGAGGGTACAGTTAGAGGAAACCTTGACCCACTAGAGCAATACTCTGACAACAAAATATGGGAGGTAGATATTGGCCTTCTAAACATTACATCAGTTAGCTATAATCATACGAGCACAAATTTTTGCACTACATTTTTATGTTGTCATTAACTACTACATTAGTCTACCTACTCAAGAAAAAAAGAATTTTTTTAAG
The DNA here is from genome assembly GCA_025200525.1 of Camellia lanceoleosa. Classification (NCBI taxonomy): domain Eukaryota; kingdom Viridiplantae; phylum Streptophyta; class Magnoliopsida; order Ericales; family Theaceae; genus Camellia; species Camellia lanceoleosa. Next base: position 55,889,465 of record CM045760.1, read on the forward strand.
AAAAATTATTCCATTGGTCTGGCTACTACAGGAGCTCAGTTTAATGGCATGGCTCAATGACAATGATTAAATGATCAGGTAAAGTTTTGGCATGAAAATAGCTAGGAAGGGGAAAAGATGGACCTGTAGGCAATGTAGACTATGTGTCACCAATTTGCCACATTTCTACAAACAAACCGCAAATGACTGAGTGTACTGCTTATGAATTATGATGCTTACTAACAAACTTGCAAAAGAGAACCGTGCCTCAATGTGAATTCTCCGTTATTTCCGTATAGTTAAAATTTAACTCGTTAACACTGAATAACTCTATAATCTTTCAGGTTCTCGACAAATGCCAGCTAGGTGATCTAGTGCGGGCAAAGGAAGAGAAGCTAGATTCTACAGGTCAAATTCATCATTTAATTCTGTTATCCATAGTTCTAGTGTAAAGATTTGCTAGTGAAAATTGCTAATAAAACCTGGTCTCGCAGTGGTTGAAAATGGAGAAAATTGGAGTGTGGGCCAAAGGCAGTTAATCTGTCTTGGAAGAGCTTTGCTAAAGAGAAGCACTATTCTTGTTCTAGATGAAGCAACAGCATCAGTTGATTCTGCAACTGACGGAGTGATACAAAAGATTATTAGTCAAGAGTTCAGAGATCGAACAATTGTCACAATAGCTCACAGAATCCACACCGTCATAGATAGTGATCTTGTATTGGTCCTTAGTGACGGTAAGTAAAATCTCTCTCTCTCTCTCTCTCACACACACCTCCAAGTGTTCGACGAAAATTATTTATGAGTTAATTGACCTTATACTTGATTCTGAGGTTAATGAATGTAAGTGAAATTATTTCTCTGTGAGCAGGAAGAATAGCAGAGTTCGACACACCAGCGAAACTACTGGAAAGAGATGATTCTTTCTTCTCAAGATTGATAAAGGAGTACTCCATAAGATCACAAGGTTTCAATGGCTTGCCAAAGTTACATAACTGAATCTAATTCCCACAGTATTCAGATTAAAACTTGCAGGGCCATCCCATGTAAGAGAGATTATCAGCTAAAGGTGAGGCATCAGCAACACAAGAGATGAGTCAACTACCTGGAGTGAAGTAGCATCCATCTTAGTGGGGGTTCTACAATGAAGCCCCCAAATCATTCTTCATTATGATTCAACATCTTTGAGGCTTCGATATTGATGATAAACAAAATAAAAAATAATAATAAAAAGAAAAGATACTCTTCATAAGTTTATATGAGATCTACTAAGATAATTGTTAGCGAACTTTCAGCATAAATTTTGCCTAGTAATTAAATTTACAATAAATTTGTGCAAACTACGCAGCATAGTTGCTTCAAAATGAGCCAAGAATGTCTTGAATTCTTAACTTTTACAGGTTTTGTTATGACATTGTGGAAAGTAAACTTCTTGGTCAGTTGTAAATCATTAATTAAAAATTCCTAAATATTATACAAGCCTATTGCATAATTTTAGTAGCAATCAATAGAGTACTAATAAGCTCACAAAGCCTTTGGCCATTTATATGCTTCAATTCTTCAGGTGATATATTTCTACACAAATATTTCACTGGCAGCCTATCATGTTGTTTAAACAAATGAATTCTATAATTTTGCCTTTGTTTCACTTGGTTGTGCATTGATTTACTTTTTATGTTACAGTAAATTTGGCACGAAAAGATAGAGCATTAATGCATGAACAACCTTATTGTGAAAATAATTATCATGCCATACTACCATTGCCAAAATACAAAGATAATAATCAAGGACATATATAACCAGGAAGTTCACCTGAACGTGCTTGCACGCCATCAGGATTCACGCCCCACAATCGTTGCTAATATCACAACCAAATGACCTAGCAATCCAAGACAAGCTTAAAACAAATTAATATATACATAAAACAATAGATTCACATTAGTTACCCAGTACAAAAGTATCTATGACATAAAATGCAAAGTCACAGTTCCACAATTAGAATGAAAATAAAAATTCCCAAACAATGTAGATTCAGAACAGATATAACAGAACCATTACAATATAAATATAGTATGTTTCCACTCTTATGCAATTTTAAACATGAATAAAGTAATTTTTAAAGTGGATAATTTGAATACCAGGACACCCCCAAACAGATCCATTGAGACAGGAAAAGAAAACAATTTCGACAATTTCGAATAATTTTCTCATTTCATGATGAGAAAAATAGGGTTTGCAGATAATATATAGAACAAATCAATCTACCAACAGGAATGCAAACAACAAAAACTTTGATGCTACATCCAAAGCTCATCCATTTCTAACTCAAAAGCCTCAAAACTATACATTATCAATTAATCCAAAAGAACAACAAACAATAATGTTGTGCTTTGTTTCATAGATTTGGAAAGGGACTTGCACATTTTGACTTTCCCTTCTCAAATCTCTTCCAAAATCCATAAACCAAACTCATCCTAAACCTTCTTTGACGTAGTAATAAAACAAATATAGAACATCGATAAAGCCTCCTATATAGCGCTTGAGATGGTGTGATTTGAATTTTTTTTTTCTTTTCCTTGAATGCGAAACCACAATCTTGGGGGTCTGGATGCTCTAGAGTGAGATTTGTAGAGTGATCCTCTCAATTGTCGATCCAATGGCTGACAATAAATGAGTAAATGTATTTTTTTTTGTTTGCTGAAGCCTGAAATAGTTGTCTTTGGAAATAAATTTTTTGAATGTGATTTTTGTGAGGGAAATAGGAAAATAATTATAATTTTGATGATATTTTTATTTTTTTAATTTTTTTTTAATTTTTTATTCCTATTTTAGTTCATAAAGCCTCTTTCCAAACACTCTTTTTGTGTGAGATATTCAATTTTTCTTTTACCTTTTGTAAGAAAAATAACATCCTTTTATACTCATTTGTTGTCAACTATTGAATCAACACTCCGAGAATGACACTACAAATTTTACTCTAACGTTGTATTTAGTTGGGAGATTTAAAAAAAAAAATTAAAAAGTAAAATAAAAAAAGTTTGTGAAATTAGGTGAAATGTAAATATATTTTATTCATATTTCACCTAACTTTTTCATTTTTCTTTTCAAATCATTTTGCAAATCTCTCAATCAAATACAACAATCCTGTTTGGGAGGTGATATTTTATCCTTTTCAAGCTAAAATTTACAAAAAAAGACAAAATAGGTTAAAATAGTCAGTAAGATAAAATGTCACATCAAATCCATAATCATTTCACTTTTTCTCTCACAAACATCACATCTAACTATAAAAAAATTCAATCATCTTTCCAAACACAAAAAATTTAATCTATTAAAATAACTAAAAATTAAAATAATCTACTAAAATAACTACTTCCCAAACACCAACGACGTAAAAGATCTAAACCGGTTGTGCATAGCGAATTCGGATCTTCGGTCGTCCGTCCCTCCGGCACATCAAAACGACGTCGTTTTGATGTGCATTTTTTTTTTCCCTCTTGTTTTTCAGCCCCTTTTCGTTTGTTTGCCCTAGCCCCTCTGATAGATAGAGACGAACAGAGAACATAGCTGGACAGATCGAACGGGAGAGGCGACGAACGCGAGGGCGAGAGACGAAGACAGAGAGGCGACGGACGATTGACGAGGTTCATTTCATCTCTCTCTCTCTCTTGTAACACTTAATGGGTTTGATTAATGGGTTTCATTTCATCTCTCTCTCTCTTCTATGATTAATGGGTTTGATTCAACTTTCGTAACACTTAATCTGAAATTTATCTCGAAGTGCTCTTATCAAAGTGTTGATTTTTGTGGCCTCTTATCAAAGTGCTCTTCGGCTGTTAATCTGAATTTTTATGTTGATCAAAGCTGAAGAATGTGATATAACATGATTGAGATAGAAAGTATCATCAAATATATAATATAATAGATATTAACATGAATGAGGAATGTGTATATTGTTAGCAGTTTAGTATCATCAAATATATAATATAATAGTAATGCTATACCCCCCAAGAAAATGGAAAGAAAATCAATACAAAAACAGGGCAAATGTTGATTTTGTCACTTCAGCAGAAAAAGGGTCATCAAAATGGCTTGAATTTTAAGAAACTGTCACTCACTGTTCCATCACTCTGGTCATGAATTCTTTATCTGTAAAAAAACCTGGAAAAATCGATTTTTCTATAATAGAATGGTGGTGATGATTGCTTCAACAACATCAATTCATTATGAATATTTGATGATAATGTAATGATGCTTCATTAAGTTCCCAAAAATGCATGGTGAGCACAACATGGTTCAGATTGCATTATTTTCTGCTGATTTAAATTTCATGTATGTTCTTTCAACAATATATGAATAAATTTGTGAAATTGATGAGAATGTGAATATATAATTCAAGAACCAATTTACCTGAGCAAGTTCAAGCATGGTGACTCTCAGTAGAGTCTTTCACTTTGAATTCTCAGTAGAGTCTTTCAGTGACCAACTATCCACATTTTTTTTCCTAAATTTTTGTCTCCCTATCGCTTAGATTATGTTTGAACTTACATGGATTTGAGATGATGTTGGTACAAGGTTGGGGATACAAAATGGGAAGTAAGGGCAGGTTCAAATTAATTGGATAACTTACTCTCTTCCAGGTCAAGCTAATGGGATTGATAATTTTATGATCAACAATTTTATAAATGTTAATCATATTTAATTCAGTTTGATCTAATGGCTGTGAATATTTTGACATAGAGAGACGTTGTGGATATGGCTGTGAATACTGAGAGATTGATAGCAAACATGCCAACTGCTAAATATTGGAAGAATTAATTGATGGAAACAGCCCTTTTTTTTTTCTTTCCATTTTTTATTTGGTTGTTTTTTTATTGTTTTTGTGCAATTGGCATGAATGATTGGAAATGGATGATTTTTGCAGGATGAAGAAAAGTTGAAGGCAGTACTGAAATATGCAAATGCATGTGGAGCCATCACAACCACCAAAAAAGGAGCCATCCCTGCTCTTCCTACTGAATCTGAAGTCCTCGCTTTTGTTAAGGGCAAATAGGAAGGGAAAAAAAATAAGGACTCAAATGTTTGCCAATTGTTTCATTTCTTGCCCTTTGCTTTTCTTTTTTCTTTTTTACTTAGTTTTGTTTTTTTAGGAGCTTGTTTGCAATTGAGGAATCGAAGTAGGTTTGCTTGATCTCTTTGACAAATTTTAATTTCTTTTTATGGTTGTAATGATGAATGACTTTGCTTTATGGTGATTAAATAATAAGCTGTTTGCCAACTGGTTGACATGCGCCGTTCTTCTTGGTCATTTTCGTTCGATAAACTGGATGTTTTTAATAAATTAAACTGGATGTTTTTATTATACACTTTTAACATCTCCAGATTACATATAATAATTTGTCATACAGATTTCAAATACAAATTTCCAATACAAAGCCTCTTGTTCTTTCTTCTCCATTCACAAAGATTGTATATTATTTCTAAATCACATACCAACATTAAACAACTGGTTTCACATATTCAATTGAGTGATGATCTATTATGAAATAGATAAACTTCGTACTAACTGATTGCCAAAGAATGAAACACAAGCTCAAGATTTACTAACATAATATGCCCTCAACAAAGAGAACTAGAAGAGCCAATCAAACACTAAAACAACTTGAAGTGAGAGCAACTCAGATTCCGGTGGCAAGAAACCACTGGTGGTTTGCAAAGAGGCTACTAGCAGAATGGATTGGCTCATCACAATCCCGACAGAAGAGAGCCCTGTCTTCCACACAAAAAATGAAAGTTGCTTTCTCCTGCATGAAATAAATATAGAACATGAGAAGACCTATACACAATGCATACTAGAAAGCCTAAAATAAGGCATCAGAACTCAAATTACGACCACTGAGTTTGTAATTTTTCATGTATCTTACAAGTTGATTTTGTTCCCCATTATATGAGCATTGATTTTCCACTTCTTTCATAATTATATAAAATGATGATAGCAATTATGTTTTCTTATGTTCTCATTTTCTTTTCTTTTCCAAAGCAAGCATATAAACAATAGTCTATAATGTTGACACTAAAGAAGATACACTACTGGCCATCTTCGGTATTTCTTCAATTATTTGCATATTCCTCAAATTTGTCCTAAATAATTCCATTATATTAATGTACAAGTTTATCTTCAATATATCTCTGTTTTCTTGGCTTCCAAACAAAAGATAGTAGACTAATATGCTCAATTTTAGAATATGTAATTCAATAACTACCATTGGCAATCCTAATCTATGGGTCACTAATCAATCACATAAAATGGATAATATGAACAAACCAACAATCTAACCCTAGTACTAGATGGTACATATAGATCAATCAGACCCTACTAATAGATAGATAGTATATATATACACAACTAATTTGAAAGAGATGCATCAAAATAAAAAGAAAATGAGAATTACTTGACATATGTCACATGGAGGGAGTTTATTGGAGAGGGATTGAAGGAGCAGCCTCTGATGCTTGCTTGCAAGCATGTTTGCTGCATGAACTTCTATGTCACATTTTGCACATAAGGCAGCCTCATCAGCGCAACAGATCACAGTTGCTGGAGCTTTCTCACACACATCACACTGGATCTTCATCTTCCTTTTCCCCTATTTTGATTCTCTTCACTTCTCTCTCTATTTTCAGCAATCTTTGCAGTAAAGGTTTTCAAGATTTAGGAGATACCCACATAGAGGAAGATGACAAAACAACCTCTAACACTAACCCAAAAAGTATTTTTGCAATCTGTGCTCTTTTTTTCCCAAGAAAATCTTGGAAAACTCTGTCAAGACAAAGAAGTGATGCTGATTATGGCCAAAACAGAAAATATGAGCAAGGAGGAAGAGAGAGAGAAGAGAGGGAATATATGAAGATTTTTTTGTAAACGAGAAAATGGAGTGAGTGGTGGAGGATTGAAGAAGGTGGAATTCGGATCACTCGTTTTACCTCCTCATGGCCGATATATATATGTATATATATATACAGAAACATTTATAAATAATTTATAAAAAACATTTATAAAAAATTTCAGACAGATATTCAGATATATATATATATATATGTATATATCAGCTACAATAATCTGAAAAATATCAGCTACAGATATTCACTTATTTTACCTCCTCATGGCCGCAATCTCGCCTCGCCGTCGCGTCGCGTCCCTCCGCCATTCTCCGTCCTTCGCCACTGCAGTCTGTTCCCTCCGCCATCCTTCGTCCTTTGCCGTCGCCGTCGCGGCCCTCTACCATCTCTCTCATCTCTCAGCTCTCTCTCTCTCTCTCTCTCTCTCTTCGTCTACCGTCTCTGTCTTTGGGTTAAACAAAACAAAACACAGAGCTTAGTAGAGGAAGATGATAAACGAGCGGGAATTTCAAATTTTGGGGAGAAAAAAAAAAAAAAACAACTAACCAAAACGACGTCGTTTTGGAAAAAACGACATCGTTTTGGAAAGGGCGGCAGGGAGGGCCGCAGGAAAGGGCGACCGGTGATCCGTATTCGTGAATAGCCTCCCTAATTATGGAAAACACTACAATTTTTTATGTTTGTTTTGTTTGTTTGTTTGTTTTTTTTTGACTCATATCCCTGCATACTTCCTTTGACAGCCCTTACTTTCAGTTTCGATGACTCCCTTAGTCCTCATTTTTCCTCTAGTGACTCTTTCAAACCTCCATCCCACTGCAAACCTTTCTTTGTCTCCTCGCTCTTTGGCCACCCCCCACTCCATTTTTCATCTTCTTTGGGTTAGCAGTGGAGAAGAAGAACAAGAAGAAAGAGGAAGGCAAAAGGACTGTAATGAAAATTTTTGACATTTGTTTCTGGCGAAGTGAAATTATACTGTGATAAGTCAGTAAATTTTTACTGCTTTTACAACAAAAAAATCTCTACTACACAAGTTAATGAGAAGAAAAATAAAATGAGAGGACAAGAGATGCATAGAGAGAGAAATAAGTATGGATTAGTGATCAAGGAGACACGAAAGAGGAGTGGAATGGATGCCGTGAAGTGCGAAGTACGGTTGTCAACATCAAACGACGAGGGTGTATAGTAAGGTGATCATAAAATATAATGAAATATAGATGTCACTATGAGTAATGTTAGGGATCATGAAAAAAATATCATGAAGATGATTATGAAAAATTATTTATCTTTGGATTATTCATACAACAAAACACCACACACTAATCAAGAGATGAAAAATTTTCATGATAGATTTCATGATTCTTAATATTATTGGTAAGGAATAATATTAGAAATCATGAAAAAATATAATAAAATATTTCATAACAGTTGTGATTGGGGGTCCGAAAAAGGGACCCCCGAATCTAATTTTTTCTTTTTTGAGACGAAGAAGGAGGAGGGAGGGAGGAGGAGGAGGAGGAGGAGGGAGGAAGGACTAGGGGGCCTAAAAATGGAGGAGGGGATGGAGGCGAGGCACGCGATCGGCGGAGGTCGACACGAGCAGCGGAGGCGATCGAGGCGAGAGATCGGCGGAGGTCGACCTGAGCAACGGAGGCGACGCGATCGGCGAGGCCTGCGATCGGCGGAGGCCAGCCTTGAGCAACGGAGGCGATCAGCGAGGCACGCTGATCGTGAGGCCAGCTGAGCAGCGGAGGCGACGCGATCGACGGCGGAGGCGCGACCTCTCTCTTTCTCTCCCTCTCTCTTCTTCTTCTTCTTCGCAGAACTCGCAGAGGTCGAAAATGAAGAAAAAGAAAAAACAGAATGCCCAAAACGACGTCGTTTTGGGCATTCGGGACATACGGGGAACAAAATTTCGAGGTGCAAATCTTTATCCATTTCATAAAGATTTTATAAGACTCCATTATGAGAATAGCATTAGGAATACATAAGATTTCATGAAATAAAGGTGAATATTACATAATGTGAGATCTATATATAAGACTCACTCTGTTGTTACACATATTTATTTTATTATATGAAATACTTATGTGTTCCTAATAATCCTCTCATAATATGATAGGGGCGATGATAGTGAATGTAATTTGTCAAATTTATGGGTTTAAGATTTTCACGTTTCTCAAAAAAAAAATAATAAGTAAATAAATTGATTTAAGATTTTCTCAAACATATATATTGGAAATATTTATAAAATGAGACTGTTAACTTTTGTACAAAATTTAAGAATTTTCTTTTTTCTAAACCTAACATTTATTCACGTTGTGCACGTTGCTTTATAACTCATTTGTTAAAAAATAACATCTGTTTGGTTTGAGCTTTTTAAAAAATTTCACTTTTTTATTTTGAGTAATTTTTTTTTATTGAATTTTTTTAAATATTTTTAGAATTTTTTTAATTTTTAGATACACCTAACATAGATACACTTAAAAAATATAATTTTTGTAATTTTTTAAAAAAAAAAATTCACTAATTACCAAAAATATGAAAAATAATACATTTTTCATATTTTTGTGTATTTATTAATTTTTTGAAATATTTTTTCACAAATATTTTACTTTTTAAGCACATCTAAGTAAGATGCATCTAAAAAAGTAAAAAAAAAAAAAAAACTTAAAATTTAAAAAATATTCACCAAAAATAAAAAAAATATGAAAAACAAAAAACTCACTTTTTAAAAAACTTAATTCAAAAAACTCAAACCAAACACACTAATTGTAATTTAATTGCATTACATTGGAAAAGGCAAACAATGTTAAATAATAATAATAATAATAATAATAAGCTTGTTTAGTTCTAGTTTTCAGAAAATAGTTTTCAAAAAATTTTACTTTTTTATTTTTTGTATTTTAATATTTTCAATGAATTTTTTTAATATTTTAAGCAATTTTTTTTAATTTTTAGACACACCTAACATAAATAAACTCAAAAAGCATAATATTTGTGAAAAAAACTCTTTAAAAAATACACTAAATACCAAAAAATATATAAAAAAATCAAAAAAATTCAGTACAGTTTCATATTTTTGTGTATTTATTAAAATTTTAAAATATTTTTTTACAAATATTTTACTATTTAGATACATCTAAGTAAAGTGTATCTAGAAAAATTTTAAAAAAAATTGCTTATAATTTAAAAATATTCACTAAAAATAAAAAAATATGAAAAATAAAAAATTCAATTTTTAAAAAACTAAGTTCAAAAAATTGAAATCAAACACATTAAATGAAGGCAACACACACACACACACCAAAAAAAATAAAAAAAAATAAAAAAAAAAGAAAAAGAAAAAGAAAACATTAACTAAAAAAATTGTACTTAAAAAATATGGTCCAATGAATGGGGCTTTTCATGGACAATGATTAAGGAGTACGTCACCACATCACCTGGTTCACAATCAACAGTTCTATTCAACTATGATATGACCCCAATACGAGGATATGCACCAATCTCTTTGTTATAACTTATAAAATTATTTATAGTATTATTTTATTTCAACACTACAATTGCTATTAATCATTTACAAGATAAAAATAATTTAGATAAGTCCAAAAAAAATTAATTAAAAAATAAAATAGTTCAAATTTTTATTTTTTGATTTTCACTTTCAACTTGTTGGAAACTATATCATTAATCCATAATGTGATCCATGAGATTGTGATCTCCTTTGGACTATGATTGTCCTTCGCATCTTCAACATTATTATGTAGGATTTGTGGGCCAAATCCTTTATAATGGGAATAAAGTACAATAAAACCCTCAAAACTATGATTTATTTATATTTTATTATCTTTAATTTTAAAACTCAACAATTAGCCTCCATTTGGGAAGTTTTTTTTAGATATTTTTGTCACAAAAGACAAAATAAGTTATTTTAGCCACAAGAAATAAAGCATCACATTCAATCAATAATTATTACACTCTTCTCTCACAAAAAAAATCAAAAAAGCCAAAAAGTCAAAAGTCATTTCCAAACCAAGCTTTTTAACCCAGACTAAAATAGTCAAAAAGTCAAAAAGTCAACTCACTTCCCAAACGAAGCCTTAGCTACCATAAAATATTATTTTGTTATAATTAATTCCTTTATATTAGAATTTTATTAAGAATTTACATAAAATTAGATCGTATGTAAATCACATAACACATTTACTGAATTTTTAAGGCAATAATGCCATTATTTGGTGATCTAAAGGAGACAAGGTGCAAATGAGATCACTAATTATTGCCCTAAAAAAATTAATAACAGGTATTATTACCCTAAAAATTAATAACAGATATTATTATTCTAAAAGTTCAATTAGTGTGTCGTGTTCTTCACGCTACATGCATGATTTATAGTTTATTGACAAAAATGTCTTTTTTATTCTTTACAATTTAAAATTTCATAACTTTTTATGTAAAATTGATTTTTGATAAAATCATGGTTTTTATAATTTTTTAGTCGAGATCCAACAAACATTATCTATGTTGACTATAAAATTCTAAGAAAAAATGAGTTTTCTAAAAATATTTTTCAGAAAATTTTACTTTTTGATTTTTTGTATTTTTTTTTGGTTTTTACTAATTTTTTTTTAATATTTTGAACAATTTTTTTAATTTTTAGATACACCTAACATAAATACATTTAAAAAGTATAATTTTTGTGAATTTTTTTTTAAAATTCACTAAATACAAAAAATACGAAAATTTAGTACATTTTTCATATTTTTGTATATTTATTAATTTTTTGAAATATTTTTTCACAAATATTTTACTTTTTTAGGCACATCTAAGTAAAATGTACAAAAATAATATTTGTGAAAAAAAAACTCTTTAAAAAATATACTAAATACCAAAAATATAAAAAAAAAATTACAAAAATTCAGTACAATTTCACATTTTTATGTATTTATTAAAATTTTAAAATATTTTTTTTACGAATATTTTACTATTTAGATACATCTAAATAAGGTGTATCTAGAAAAGTAAAAAAAAAAATATGAAAAATAAAAAATTTAATTTTTAAAAATTAAATTAAAAAAACTAAAATCAAACATATTGAATGAAAAAAAAAAAAAAAAAAAAACAAAAAACATTGACTAAAAAAATTGTACTTCAAAAATATGGTCTAGTAAGGGCTTGTTTGGGGTGTCCTAAAAAAGTGCACTTTTTATCTTTTTGGACTAAAAAAGACAAAAAAAAAATATGAAAGTTTGGGTTAACTTTTTGACTTTTTATAGAAAAATGTGTATTAAAAAATTGTATAAAAAAGATGTGTAAGAGAGGAGTGGGCCCAACCGTACCATCGGCTGTACAGCCGGGTGATTGAATTGGATTGGAAAATTATTAGTTAATTTTTGTACAAAGTACTGCACGGTTTTGTTTGTCCCGTGGGGGTCATGACGGGTCCCATTTTAATAATCTGAACCGTTGAATGTGTGTAACTCGTCGAACACTATGTGGCTGTAAAAAATCACGTTAATCGGATATCGATAGCTATCTGATCAGATTTATTTATTTTTCAATCATTAATTATAACACCATCCTTTTGTTGTATATAACTAATTTGATCATATAGTTATCGATATCCGATCAATTTGATTTTTTACAGACATATAGTACTCGACGAGTTCTACACATTTAACGGTTCAGATTATCAAAACGGGACCCGTGATAGCTCCCACAAACCAAACAACGGTGTGTGTGCCAAGCACACCCAATCATTCCCAATTAACTCATGTATGCTTGTACTGCCGCTGCACAGCAGCCGGCTGTGCGTCACTTCCGTGTACTTTGGGTAGAAAAAAATTAGTATTTTATTTTATTTTTTTTGGTAAATAGTGATATCTTTTTGGATTTTGGAGTAACTTTTTGACTTTTTGACTGAAATAGTTTACCCCAAACCAGCCCTAAATGGGGCTTTTCATGGACAATGATTAAGGAGTACGTTAACACATCAACTGGTTCGCAATCAACAGTCCTATTCAACTTTGATATGACCCCAATACAAAGATATGCACCAATCTCCGTGGTATAACTTATAAAATTATGGGCCGTGAGGAATCCTCCGAATTGGGGGCCGAATCTTCCGAAATTTCATATTAAGTAAAAAAAAGAAAAAAACAATAATGATTTATTCCTTCTTTTCCTCTTACTCCCTTTGACCCTCTCTCTTTCTCATTGGTTACTTTTTTTTTTTTTTCCTGCTCCTCCAATCACCCCCCGTCACGTGGCAAAGGGGATGAGGGGGTGACCCCCAAAAGGAGGTCCCAAGCATTATTCAAAAAGAAAACAGTTTCCAAAATTAGAAATTAAGGAGATTAGGGAGAATATTTTTAGAGGGATTTTTCATTTTCCTAAAATTATTTATAGCATTATTTTATTTCAACACTACAATTGCTATTAATCATTTACAAGATAAAAATAATTTAAATAAGTCAAAAAAAATTAATTAAAATATAAAACAGTTCAAATTTTTATTTTTTGATTTTCACTTTCAACACTTTGGAAACTACATCAATTAATCCATAATGTGATCCATGGGAATGTGATCTCCTTTGGACTATGATTGTCCTTCACAGCTTCAACATTATTATGTAGGATTTGTGGGCCAAATCCTTTATAATCGGAATAAAGTACAATAAAACCCTCAAAACTATGATTTATTTATATTTTGTTATCTTTAATTTTAAAACTCAACCGTTAACTACCATAAAATATTATTTTATTATAATTAATTCTTTTATATTAGAATTTTATTAAGAATTTATATAAAATCAGATTGTATGTAAATCACATAATACATTTATTGAATTTTTAAGGCAATAATGTCATTATTTGGTGATATAAAGGAGACAAGGTGCAAATGAGATCATTAATTATTGTCCTAAAAAAATTAATAACATTACCCTAAAAATTAATAACGGATATTATTATTCTAAAAGTTCAATAAGTGTGTCATGTATTTCATGCTACATGCATGATTTATAGTTTATTGACAAAAATGTCCTTTTTATTCTTTAAAATTTAAAATTTCATAACTTTTTATGCAAAATCGATTTTTGATAAAATCATGGTTTTTATAATTTTTTAGTCGAGATCTAACAAAAAATATCTATGTTGACTATAAAATTCTAAGAAAAAATGACAAACAAATTTTACTATCTAAGCTAACATTAATATAGTAAAATTTAACTCTAGTTAACTTGAATAGTAAAATTTATTGTTTGAAATTAACATTTAAACAATAAAAAATAGAATAAATTTCATATCAATGTAAAACTTCAAAGTAATTATCAATAAGTGATAAAGTTTATAAATGTTAATAATTAAAATCATAAGTTTTTTCATAAATATATAATAATTTCTCAAATTATCACTGATTGAAAACTATACCATCACCATCACTAACTACCTCATGTACTATGACCATTACAGTTATAAATATCAAGCACAAAATTTGTCGAAATAGTAAAATTGTAATATTAACAGAATAAAAGTTTACTGTATTAATCTTAGTTTAAATTGTAAAACAGCGGGAAAAAAAATTATGAAAAAATTATAAAAAAAACTACAAAGTTTGACCATTGTGACAAAATAAATTCTAAAATTTTAAATTTACTTTCAATCTAAATTATTTTTCTATTTTCATTAAGTAAAATTTACCTAAGAAAAAATATTTTAGTCATTAATCTTAACATAGGTATACATAAATTGTTTAAATATTATTTTTCATTGAGTTTAATAACTAATATTTTTTTTTGTCAGTTTTATTTAATAAAAATAGGCAAATAATTTATATTGAAAACAAATCAAAATATTAGTATTTAAATTGATAAAATTAAAAACTCAAGATTTATTTTGTTACAAATGTCAAATCTTAAATTTTTTTTCTAATTTTATTTTTTTAATATTTAATATAAAGACCTATGGGGAAAAAAAAACTTTTTTCATCTTTAACAAAATTTGAATGCACCACAAAAAAATAACCCCATTTAAAAACTTTAATCTTACACCAAGTTAACATACCCATCACCCATGTAACTATGATGTGAAAGTAGATATGCAATTACATGTGTATGTACTGTAATGGTAAGATACACACCTTCAAAAGTGTATATACCATATCCAAGTTATAACATTTGGAGGATGTGTATCATAAAATTTCTCATATATATCCAACTCTAGTACTATGCATAACCATATAGTTCACATTGATTGTTAAGTTATATCTTACTGGGATAAGTTTTCCATCATACCTCATCTTTTCATATCTCTCTATACTCCTTTTATGAGTTTTAATTCAAACCTGCATTGATAATCGAATCGTCTATCTCATAAGCCCCGCAATAAAAATCATTCATGTAAAAAATTAGCTTCATCAAACTACTACAAATATAACAACAAATCGCATTTTATTTTATAAAATGGATGGTTTAAATTTAATTATATTTACAGTTGTCTATTGAAATTGATTTTTTTGTATGAATGACCTTTATTATAGAGCCTACGAGATAGGCATTTTAGATTGTCGATACGAGTCTGAATTAAAATTTACAAAAATAATATAAAGAGATATGAAAAGATGAGATATGGAGGAAACGTATCCCTATCTTACCCTAGTCCTATGCACAACCATCACAACTCACATTGAAAAACCATTGACGAATCACACTAGATTTATAAAATTTCAGAAGAAAATTTTAGTGAAAATTCATTAAAACTATGGTAACGTAGTCCGCGTTATTGTAATTTGAAATTAAAAGACCATGATGTTATCATTAGAGTAAGACCAATGATCTATATTAGACAAGATATAAATAAATTTGATATTCAACTCCAGGAACTTTTAGATAAAAAGTTAAGCGAAGAAATTAGAAGCTCTCACTCTAGTCCAACTTTTATAGTAAGAAACCATGCTGAAATTAAAAGAGGAACAGTCCCGAATGGTAGTTGACCATAAACGATTACATGAAAATTTAGAATTTGATGGATATTTTATTCAACGAAAAGATATTTTGATTAACTTAACCAAATGAAAAAAAATCTTTAGTAAATTTGATTGTAAAAGTGGATTTTGGCAAATTCAATTGACTGGAGAGTCAAAAAAATTGATAACTTTCAGTACACCTAGAGGATATTACCACTGAAATATTATGCATTTTGGGTTAAAATTTAGCACCACAGGTATTTCAAAGGTGGATGGATACAATTTTTAAAGATATTAAAGATTGTTATGTAGTTTATATTGATTATATACTTATCTTCTCTAAAACCAAGGAGGAGCATAAGAAATATTTAAAATTACTTTGTGAAAAATTTCAAAAATATGGAATTATTTTGCCTCAAAAAAAGATTGAACTAGAAAAAAAATCAATTGAATTTTTGGGAATAATTTTAGACCAGAAATGTTTAAAATTATAGGAACATATTTTGTCAAAAGTACAAGATTTTCCTGATACTCTTAAAAATATAACACAATTACAGAGTTTATTAGGCATTTTAAATTATGGACGAAATTTTATCAAAAATCTTTCAAAAATTGAAATTCCTTGGTTAACCAAATTAAGGGAAAATGTTATTTTTGAATGGACATCAGAAAATGTTGTTTTAATTAAACAAATTAAAGAAAATGTTAAAACTTTACCAGATGTTTATCTTTCTAAAACAAGTGATAAATTAATTTTAGAAACGGATACCTCAGAAGTATGTTGGGGATATGTTCTTAAAGCAATACCAAGTAATTTATGGCATGATAAAGAGAGACCTTTATCTAAAAATGGGATTAGACCAAGAAAAAATCCAATACCCATAAAATTACAAAAAGAAGAATTAATTTGTGGATATAATTCTGGAACATTTAAATAAAATGAACAGAAATATATTATTTTTGAAAAAGAATTATTTGCAATAAAATTGGCAATAAAAAGTTTTCATATTTACTTAATCCCAAAAATTTTTATTGTACGTACTGATAATAAGATAGTAAGAGATTTCTTGATCAATAAAAAATCTATTAAACAAGGAAAGAGATTAGCCTGGTATAATAAAATTTTTGAATATACTTTTGCGATAGAACATTTTCAAGGTACTAACAATTTTCTTACAGATTTTCTTAGTAGGAATTGTTTTAGAAAATTAAATTACTAAACAAATAATTTTAATTTTTGCAGAAGACCTCTAGACCAAGAGGAAACAATGGATAAGGGTAAACAACCCGCTCAAGGAGATTGGGTGACAATTGCTAAAAAAGCAATCCCCAGACATGAAAAAGTTTATGTTGTGTTTGCAGGAAGACAACCTGGAATTTACACAGAATGGAATGATTGCAAAATGCAAGTTTGAAAATTTTCAAGAGCAAGCTATAAAGCATATGATAGCATGACCAAAGCTAAAAAAGCTTTTTACAGTACACCAGCTATGCATGTTTATCAAATGAATTTTTGTCAAATGAGAACTAACCCAATTCCAACTAATATTCAGACATCTAAACCAGATGAATCTGAAATAAAAGATTTTTTCAACCCTGGTATATCCAGAGAAATTTATACAGAACTCAATGGAGTTTGGAAAACTCACATTGTAAATAACAAACATAGGCGTTCTGGTCAACAAATTAGCTGAGCAAATAGCTAAATTAAAAGACTTGCAAAATCTTTGTTTCAATATCCTTAAATAAATGAATTGAAATGAAGATTTTAATTTTGAAAAAAAAAAAAAATTTTCTTTAGCTACCAGACCTCATATCAAATGAGTTTTCTGATCCAGTTTTTGAACAAATAAAAAGAATTTGTCTTTTTGAAAAAGCGAGAACTTTGCTCCCAAAAGAAATTTTCTGTTAATCAAAAATCGAGTTGAGGATCATCGTGATAAGGTTAGACAAATCTTAGAATGATCTTATGATAAATTAAATTTTAAAGATGGAATTTCCAAAATAACCATTATGGCAAATCATGACATGTGGTATTTTGAAGATGTAGATTGGGGAATAACTAATCAAGTTATTTCCTAAATTTTAGATCCAATCCAATGGATAGAATATCCAATGATCATCAAAGCAATGCTCTCATAGGTAGTAAAAGCTTCCTATGGAGTAAATATTTTACTTTCTGGATCTCCAGCACCGTTAGTTGGCGGGAACGAGAACATTTTTTCCAACCATACCAGATTTGATATCTTAAAGAAACTGAAGATTTTGAATTTGAAGATGATTATTTAGATGAAGATCGCTAGAGAGAGCGATTGGAAAATATTCAAAAACTCTATTTGATAGAATATTGGATAGACAGTTTAATATCTGTTTCACAGGCAGAGCATCCAATATCCATGGCTTAACAAAATTGCCATTCATGGTCACAAATGGTAGAATACTATTTGTAACCCATTTTCCTATAACATATCAAAGGTCTCCCACACAAATTAATAACGCTCTTGACATGTTATTAAATCTCAAAAAGATAAATAATTTGGATCTTCCGTTGGAATTAGTCATGACAGCAGATGATGTAGAACATTTTCGAAATGAGCAATACAGCCAGGATCCTGATTCCCCTCCATCAGAGACTGATGAAGAATATCACAATCTCATCAACAGGATAGAAGCATAGGGGACCCCACTGTCAAATACAGTTGTCTCCTGATCGACTCTACCTTATCCCGGACACGTGGAGCAACCTGCATTATTAGGCAGAAAGTAGTTAGACAAATACTTTCAGTCGATGCTACAAGATAGAAAAGATCAGCCAAATCTTATTTGTTTCAGTCTATCCCTTTGAAAACCAGGAAGGGTAGACGGTGTATATAATTGTAGTGTCAGAATATTACCAATAATGGTAGGTTTTTATTTATTGTTGTCAAGAATTTTTTGATATTGTATTTATTTTTTATAGAACTTTTGTCCAAGCCAATGTCTAGGCTTATAGCCTTTGGTAGAAAGGTGCAAAATTTTGGACGTATTGGTGTGCTAATTTTCTACAATGTAATAATGTTAGGAGACTGGTATGACTTTATGGTTTTGTTTGTATATGTAAGATATATTCTACAAATTGGCTTTCAAGCCAACATAATAAACAATGTAAAGTCTCTCCATCTTCATTGCCTAAACTTCTCTTTTCGTCTCTAACTCTATAACTCTATCATAAAATAATTGTAGAAAGCTCATTTCCTTTTTGGTTTGTAATTTGTATCAAAGTTTAGTGAAGAGCTTTTGAAAGCAAGATCAAGCTATGTAAGTATTACTATCTATGTATAAATTTTGATATATATGAATGTGTATGGTGTGCTTAATGATATAAAAAAAAAAATTAACCAGAAAAATATTATTAGTCCAGTTTAGTCTTTAATTGTGTATCATTTGTATTTTATATCTTCATAATTCTTTATTTCATCTATAGTTGTTGTAAAACCTATATGCTTAATATATGTCAAAACCCATATATTCATTAAGATCTTTTGACTAGTGGCCATAATTAGGCATTTTGAAGTCTTTAAGATCATAAAGAGAGGTTTTAGGCACCAGATTATACACTAGGAGGGTCTTAGGTACCAACAACAATCTATAATGACAATTAATCCTGAAAATATAATATGCTTTGGAAATACAAAAAATAATTTTAATAATAAATATGACTATAGTTTGCATATTACTAAAGAATCTACAAATATAAATAGTGTGTGTTCCAGTTTAAATAATATTACGGATATTATGTGTTTTTAGTTTTCTAAATGAGACAAAAATCAAAAAATAAATCAAAATTACCTAGAAACCAAAGTTGAGTCTATAGAATCTAAAATAGACAATTTGGGTTCTATAATAAATATTGACTTAAACAAAGAAGTAAAAAACCAAATAAACAATTTGGTGACAAAATTAGAAACTATATCCTTCATAAACAATAATTGAATGAATAATTCAAGAGATAACTCAATTTCTAGGCTATTTTATGGTACAAAAGATATTATGGTACTTCAAACCAACACCTATAATAGGATTGAATATGAAAATATTGTTGAAATATTGGATTATTGGAGAAAATTATATAAAGACCCAGATTTAGATATTGATGAAAGAAATAGGTTACTAGATCAGATAAGAGAAACTTATCTAGAACATGACGCCCTTTTACAACACTTTAATTATGATATTAATATGTCAACTAACGATGATAATAGCCAATCATCCTCATCTGAAGAAACATTAGATCAAGTTATTTTACCAGAAATAAATAAAGGAAAAAGAAAAGCAGAAGAGCCAATTGATCCCGAATTATTTGGCACATGGGGATGTGGAGAAAATTTTGACTTTATTCAAACAAATGAAGTTAAAAATGATACTAACACTAGAAGTACCTCCAATCCTACACCTGAGCCAATAATATCTAGAAAAGATAATAATCATAAGTATCCAATAGCTCAAAATGGTACTTATTTAGACTTATCTCATGTTCAATTTAAGGATCAGCCACAAGCAATTGATGATTGGGCACAATCCTTATCCATTATTATTACCAATTATAAAAATAGTTAGTCAAAGGAAAAATTCCTTGATTATATTGCAGTAACTCTCCAAGTTGATGTGTTGCAATGGTTTAGACAGTGGGAAAAATCTGAAATTGGAAAAAGTCAAAAAATGGCTTTGTTGGCAAATTTTCTCACACTTGACACAATTTTAACTGAGTTTGCAAAAATCGTAAAAGAAAATTTATGTGGTTTTGCAGGAGATACTAATTTGCAAGCAGATGCAAATTATATTTTGACTAAATTAGAATTATGTAATATTTGTCTCTTTGAAAACTATATTCAAACTTTTAAAAAATATTATTATCTTATTGATCTACCAGCAAATCAACCATTGTTAGATCAATTTTTTCATAAACTCCCTAATCTATGGGATAAGTTATGTATTAAAACATATCCTGATTTTCTCAAACAAACAGGGAAGGAAGAATATGATAATCTTGATTTTTGCATTAATTACATTCTAAGACTGATAGCAGATCGGTGTTTAGAAGTAAAGACGAAAAAACAAATAAAAAATCAAATTTCCAATTCACAATACGGTAAAAAAATGTTGTGATAAAATTCTGAAAGAAAATTGAAAATTTGGTTGTAATACATTTCCTAAGAGAAAAAGATTTTTCAAAAAAACGTAGAAAATATAAATGGAAACCTTAAAAAAAGAACAAAACTTTTTCAAAAAAAGAAAAAGTATATTCAAAAAAGAAACCAACAAGTGTTTCAAAAAAGAAGACTTGTAAATGTTACATTTGAAATGAAGAAGGTCACTATGCACCTGAATGCCCAAAAGGGGAAAAAGTGCAATGAAAATGATCAAAGTTCTTAAAGAACAAGATTTTGAAATAATATATGGCGAAGAAATTTCTAATGAAGAAGAAATCTTATACGAAATTTCTAGTGATGAAGAAAGTTCAGATGAAGAACTAATCTTCATGGTGACTAATATTAATAGTCAAAAAATATCTCAAGAAGCAGATGGTATATCTCAAGAAGAATTATAGGCAATTCGACTTGGAGATGTCATTGGAGAAGAAAAAACTTTTATCGACGAAGAATTAGCAAAATTTGAAAAAATGCAAGAAGTTGTTGTTCCAGAAATTTATAAACTTTCAAAATTTAACTTTTTTTCAGCAAGAGTGTTTTAACAATACAATGGTAACACTCAAGCAAAATGGTCAGAAGAAGGAAATATTGATATTCTTTTTTTTGATAAGAAAAAGGTTGCAAGATGAAAAAGGAAATATCCTGAAATTCAATATATTCATATTGGATTAATTCAAGTAACCATAACAGCCTTATTTCACCAAAGAATAGATACTCCTATTTTTGCAGTGATTTTTGATAAAAGATTTTCCGACCCAATGAAAGCAATCATTGGAGGAATTCAATCTAATTTGCCTGATGGTGTAGTTTGGTTTAATGTTAGACCAAATTTCTTTATTTTCATAAATGATTCTAATCTTGAAGACACAGTTAGAATAAAAATTAAAATACAAGGATTAGGAATGAAATCAAATTCCCTTGATTTGACTATTCGTTGGAAAACAATTTATGAATTAACTAAATTTCCTGAAACAAAAACAAGATCAAACGATAATAAAATCGTTGAAATCTTTGAACCAGACCATTTGACATGGTAATACAACCTCGTCTAATGAATTGGAGCAATTTAGAAGTCCCTCGACAATGGTTAATCCATGACGTAGTAGGACAAGGAGAATCTTCTAAAACAAAAAATCTTGCACAATTACAAATGCAAGCATCAAGAAAAAATTTATATATTGAAAATACAGTTCCAAAAATTAAAAAATCAACTTCTGTATTTGAAAAAGATTTTCCTAAGAAATCATTTTCAAAATTAAGCATTGGAGAATCGAGTAATAATTCTAATCAAGAATCTATTACTTCAAACAGCATTCAAATTCCTATTTTTCCAGGAACAAGAAGACAAATTGAACATATTAAGTCTGCATATATGTATCATTTTCAAACAAAAAATGATGATATTATTTTTTCTCCTAGCCAAGGAAAAAGAAGATACACATATGTATTGGAAACATTTACAGATTATAAACCTTATAGTCTCAGTGTTCTCAAAAACACATGAGCCACAATCAGCTCATGTAAATGAAATGCCATACCAAAAGAAAAATGGACATTAATGAAACATCCAATTTTGGTTACTAGAATTGATGGCAACCATACTTCCATACAATTCAAGGCTAAAAATATAGCTATTTGGTTAAATGATAGCAAGTTTATTATACTAAAAATTCTATGTTTTCCTTATATGCATGGCGATTTCCTTCTTAGAAATAATTTTATATAAAAATACCTTCCAATGCAAATACTGGAAAAAGTCATTTCATTAAGCATAAATAATGTCTTAATTCATATTTCCTTATTAGAACAACATAAATACATTTGTGATAAAGAGTTTGTGCCCGTTCCGCGTGGTGAATTAACCCCCATTATCAAAACCATTGATAAATCACACTAGATTTATAAAATTTTAAAAGCTTATATTGAAGTGCAATGGCTTTATATAGTGTTAAAAGTGCAGCCTAGAGTCTTTTTCTTAGATTAAGATTCTCTAAAATTTAAAATCTAAATTTTATTATCATGATCGAGCTTGTAGAAATTAACATGAGTCTTATTTTAATTATTTAAATTATTAATTTTATAAGATCCTCTCTCTATATATTATTTATAAAAAAAATTCGTTTGATTCGATAATTATACTATTTTTATTTTATTATGTTTATCTCCAAAAAAATAGATACTTTATTTTGAAATATATATTTGTCATCTATTTTTTTAAAATAAACGCGATAAAATAAAAAGGTTAGAATAAATAGATTAACCTAATTTTTTTCATTGATAATCTAGCTACTACTATTTTAATTTTAAAAGTGTGAAGTGTCTGTTATGTTTTCTACTTGAATGGTGTTATTAGCACTCTATGAATTATTTTGGACTCCCAATTTCTTTGGACCTCCACTTATAAATTTTGAAGAGTGGTACTATTAGCACCCCATGAATTATTTTGGATTCCTCATTTCTTCGGGCCTCCATTTATAAATTTTGAAACCCTTAAAATTTCTTTTCCTCCTCCAAATAATATTAAAATTATCCTTGTGAAAACATTCCACCCATTGAATGTACACCCTCCACACCCCCACATCCAAAAAAAACCCCTCTTCCAAAAAACCTTAACAAAACCCACCAAAAAGAAGAAAAGCCAATGTGATTATTGTCTCTGCTACCTCATCCACCATTGTCACAGTTGGTATGCTCTCTCTCTCTCTATATATATACATAATTTCTTAGTTTTCTCGTAATAATTTCTTCTCTTGCAAGAAAAAAATTATAATAATTGGTTTGATTAGTTTTGTTGGTAGATATTATAAAATTGTGAGTTCAGTAAAGAACTACGCAGCAATATTATCAAAGCTATGTGCTGAAAGAATAACTTTTGAACCTGATAATGGATTTGGACTACTTCTGATAACTTCTGCAAGTGTTAAAATTTGTGACCATTCAATGTGTTAAGAAATTTTTATGTTCGAACCTGTATTCCCGAACATTACTTATTTGTTCGGGAATGCCTTCTTGAACAAATAAGTAATGTCCGGGCTTGTATTCCCGAACTTGAAAAATGAAAACTTCTTCAAGCGTTAACAATTTTGACTATTCAGAAATTTCCATATTCGGACTTGTATTCTCGAACAAATAATAAATGTTCAGTTACTGATTCCCGAACAAATAAACAATGTTTGGGCCTGTGTTCCCAAATTTCTATCATATGTTCGGAAGTTTAGCCCCGAAAAAATGACGAAATTTTTTTATTAATTTTGCCACTTTTTTTTTCGAGAAACTTATCCTTACAAGGCAAATCTCCTCTAAACTAAGAACAACATCAAAGTTATGAACCCCCTCTAAGGTTTTATTGTTGTACTCCTCTGGTCTTATGAAGTTATGGATATGTTGGGACATAATTTTTGAATGACAACACGTGGCCGAGGTGGCATCGAAGTGCCAGCCGAGGTGCCACGTGTTCTAGTCATGACGCCGAGATAATCTCGGATAGGCCGAGGTTATCTGCGAGGATACCAGAATCTAGAATAAGCGGATAAGGGACAAGAGTCTTAGAATGAGAGAGGACTTCAGTTTGGATAAAGATGAGACTCTTAGAGAGTTTATCCTAATCTAACTAGGAGTCCAGGATTAGCATTAAGCCAGAGTCCATTAAAGCTAGGCTTTTATTGGGATTAGGTCAGTATTGGCTATAAAAGAGAGGCACCCTCGTGGGTTTAAGGTACGTTTTTTGTATTTTGAATAGTGAGTTAAGCACTTTTGCTATCTTTGAGAGATAACTGAATTGATAGTCGGAGTGCCCCCAGGTGGATGAACCACCGCCGGAATCTTATCTTTCTGTGACAGGTTGTTCGGGCTTAATCTATTCTGCTGGTATTCTCCAGCTGAATACCTGTTTGGTAGTGTGGTCAGAAATTGACACACACAATTTGGTGCCGTTTGTGGGAAAGAAAGGAGAATAGATGGCCAATGAAGGACAAAAGAGAAAAGGTTAGGGACGACATCCCTGCTGGGAGTGGAAAGCACATTGACCCTAACGTGGAAGAGGATGACTACAACAAAGAATCTCGGGATCAGAATCCCAGAGAGAATGATGTCGGCCAGGAGGGCGACGTACCAAAGAAGGCAGACCGAGGCGGGTATTACAACGAGAACGACCTCCAGGTATGGAAAGATAGATGCCTGCGGAGGGACGAAGAGATGAAGGGAATGGCGAACAAATTGGCGAACCTGCAAACGGTCGTCAATTTCATGATGTAGAACAACATCATGCAGCCACCATTCTCGTTACAAGACACGCCGATTCTAGCGGCCAAGAACAATGCCCAGAAGGGAGGGCAGAAAACAATCCCTGTAGCCCCCCAACACACCAGAACCAAGGAATACTCTCACCAGCCTTCAAGGGAGGTCGGGCAAGGAGAGTCAATGAAGAGAGATTCATAGAGGACGCATCGTACCAAAGAAGTTGACCCCAAAGAACATTGGCATGTTCAAGGGAAGGAACTCTGTTTCGACGCAACTAACGAAGAGAGGTCCAAGAGGACTCATAATGACACTGGAAGTAGCGCACTGAAGAGGCTGAAATCTGGTGATAGCTGAGCTCCTGGACGGACCAAGGAGGATCTGAGGGATTACCTCCAGAGGAAACGACAGGATGCTGAGGTATCCTCTTTGGTCAAGCTGATAACACTGTTTTTGGTAGAATTTGATAAATTCGAAGCCCCGAAAAGGTTCAATATACCGAGATTCCAGATATATGACGGTAAGTCGGACCCCAACTTTCACGTCGGCCTATATCTAAACTTGATAGCATTATATACCGGGAATGAGCCGTTGCTTTGCAAGGTGTTCTCCTCGTCCTTCGAGGAAATTGCATCGGACTGGTTTCACAAGTTGCTGAAGGGAACTGTGAAAACTTGGGAAGGCCTGGCCGAGATGTTTGTGGCCAGGTTTATGACAAACAAACTACAGCCATTAAGGGTGGACTCCCTGATGGCTTTGAGAATCAGTGAGGATAAAAGCCTTAGGGCCTATGCCAAGAGGTACTATAAGGTGTTTAACCGAATACCAGGGTGTAACCAAGAGGTGGTGGTCGTGTCTTTTAAGAACGGCCTAAAAGATGATTGCCTACTTCAAAAATTACTAGCAAGGACATTGCCAAAAAGTATGGAGGAACTTATGGCAAGGATAGAAAAGTATGCCAGGGCCGAAGAGGACACGCCGGGGACAAAGGCGTCAAAACAAGAGAATACAAACGGCTCGCTGAAGCAAGGCTGAGGTAACACTGGGTATAACAAACAAGAGACAGGATTAAGGGCTGCGCAGGCAGTCACAATTGTATTCCGAATCCCAGTTTACAAAGTCTTGGAGAAAATCCAAAATCAGTCCTATTACAGAGCACCAGTAAGGGTTCCGGGCGAATTTATGGAAAGAAGTTTGGGGAAACATTGTGCCTACCACAACGAGGATGGGCATCTAACTCAGGGGTGCAGAGCCCTAAAGACACATCTGGAAGACCTGGTAAGACAAGGTCATTTAAGGGACCTTGTAGACGAGGCCAGAATAAGAGAAGAGCAAGCAAGACTGCCTCAGGCACCGGTAGCACCGCCTCATCCAGCACCACAACCGCAGGCAGGCGGACCTCGAGTGATCAATGTGATTCACTCGAAGGTCAATAAGAACGAAATACAAGGGGAGACTCAGAAGGTAAAACACTTGCAGCATGTGTATTAGGTCCGGCAAAAAAGACCTAAGGCAGACGAGTGCCACGGATCAGTGGTGTTCTTTACTGAAGATGACCTAGAGATGGTATAGCATCCACACAACGATGCCTTGGTAATATCCCTCTAGATTGGAGAATGCCAAGTGAAGTGCATCTTAATTGACCAGGGCAGCTCTTGTGACATCATGTATGTCAGGTGTTACAAGGAGCTTGGCCTTCACGAAGATGATCTGGAACAATCCAACGGTCTAATGATCGGGTTCAATGGAACGCTGACATGGCCCTTGGGAGCAGTTAGATTGGAGGTACAGGCTGGCACCAAGAAGATAAAAACTGAGTTCACAGTGATTGACACCTCCTCCCCTTACAATGTTATTCTGGGAAGGCCATGGCTGCATGCAATGGTGGTTGTTCCCTCAATATTGCACCAGTTGTTGCGATTCCTAACAAAACAGGGAATTGAGAAAGTCAGAGGAGATCAGGTGCAGGCAAAGAATTGTTCCATAGAACCAATGAAATCTACCTGCAACATCTGAGAAGTAGAATCAATAGAGATCGAGAATGAGGACATGGAAGTCCTTGATGATGTCGGCAAAGAGCCAGCCGAGAAGAGTGAGGAAGCCCTGAAGAAAATCCTTATCTAACAAGAGGATGAAGAGTGCTTCTTCCTTCTCGGCTCAGGCTTGGCTGAGGAAGAGGAAAAAGAGCTAGAGGCGTTCTTGAGGGAAAACATTGAGGTATTTGCCTGGACGCTATACGAGATACCTGGCATTGATCCCGAGGTCACTTGCCATAGATTGAATGTGGACAGGTCGGCCAAACCTGTCATCTAGCGAGCAAGGAGGCCTACGTTGATGCATGTCGAGGCAGTAGATGAGGAAGTGGATAAACTTCTGGAGGCCAGGGCCATTCGAGAGGTGAACTACCCAATATGGCTATTAAACACGGTCGTCATGAAGAAAAAGAATGGAAAGTGGAGGGTCTGTGTGGACTTCACCAGCCTGAAAAAGGCTTGTCTCAAAGACAGTTTCCCACTTCCCAAAATTGACCAATTGGTGGATGCCACCTCAGGACATGGAAGGATGAGCTTCCTGGATGCTTACAGGGGGTACCATCAGATAGCTATGTACCCCCCAGATGAGGAAAAGACTGCATTTATCACCCTAAAAGGGCTGTATTGCTACAGAGTGATGCCTTTCGGGTTGAAAAATACAAGAGCAACATACCAAAGACTGGTGACCAAGATATTCAGGCATCTAATAGGCAGAACAGTGGAGATATACATAGATGACATGGTTGTGAAGACCAAAGAGCCTGAGGATCATCTGGAAGACTTAAAGGCAATTTTTGACATCCTTAGAACATATCGGCTCTGACTCAATGCATCGAAGTGCGCATTTGGAGTTGGGTCTAGTAAGTTCTTAGGATACTTGATTACCAGAAGGGGCATTGAGGCTAACCCCGACCAAATTAAGGCCATTCTGGAGTTTGAGAGCCCAACATCGGCAAAACAAGTGCAGATGTTGACTAGAAGGGCTGTAGCCCTGAATAGGTTCATAAGCAGAAGCTCTGACAAATGTAAACCTTTCTTCAGCTTAGTGAAGAAAGCCATAGACTTCTTTTGGACAGAAGAGTGCGAAGTTGCCTTGGCCGACTTGAAGAAGTATTTGACCACAGCTCCAGTTCTCTCAAATCTAGTACTTAAAGAGGAGCTGTTCTTATACTTGCTGGTTTCAGAGCATACAGTGAGTGCAGTAGTAATTAGAGAAGAAAAGGAAGAGCAAAGGGCAGTTTACTACGTGAGCAAAACCCTAGCTGATGCTGAGACCAGATACCTACCCTTGGAGAAGCTAACACTGGCTTTAGTAATGGCTTCCAAGAAGCTGAATTATTACTTTCAAGCCCACAAAATTGTGGTGTTAACTGAGCATCCTCTGAAGTCCCTGTTGCAGCAAGGAGATCTGACAGGAAGGATAGCCAGATGGGCAGTGGTGTTGGGCCAATATGACCTAGAATTCAGACCCAGAACAGCAATCAAAGGCCAAGTTTTGGTCGAGTTCACACTAGGCGCCATCACACATCGGGCTTCATTGAGCCGAGGTCCAGGTGAACAAGGAGAAACCCAGTTAGGGATAGCCAAATAGAGGAAAGAAGAGAAACTCAGGCCATGTAGTATTTGCATTGGCGACTCCTTCTGGCTGTTTGTTGATGGGAGTTCAAACCGACAAGGAGCGGGGGCAGGAGTAGTGCTTGTATCGCTAGATGGGCAGATACTGGAACAATCCATTCGTTTAGGGTTTAAAGCCTCAAACAATGAAGTAGAGTATGAAGCACTGATCACAAGATTAAAGCTGGCAGTAGTAATGGAAGCTGACGAGGTAATAGTCTTCTGTGACTCCCAGCTTATCGTTAACCAGGCCACAGACAAATACGCAGCCCGAGATGAAAGGATGTCGGCCTATGTAAAGGAGGTGGGCAGACTGGTAGCCTTATTCCAAAATTGCCGACTACAGCAGATTAGTCAAGATGACAACAGCCATGCTGATACTCTGGCCAACCTGGCTAGTGCAATGAAACCTGGAGAGGCAACGACGATAATGGTGGACTACTTGTCAGGTCCAAGCATAGAACCACTGAACACAGAACATGAAGCAATGTGTGTGGAGATGGGACCAAGCTGGATGGATGCAATAATAGTATTCCTTAAAGAGGAAAAACTGCCAGATGATCATAAAGAAGCACACAAGATCAAACTGAAGTTGGCAAGATTCAGTTTAATAGTAGAAGGACATCTCTACAGAAGATCTTTTACTGGATCCCTTTTGAGGTGTGTACATCCTTCACAAGTTGAAGACTTCTTGTATGAGATACACGAAGGAGTATATAGATGCCACGCCGAGCGCAGGTCACTTGCTCATAGGGCCATTACTGAGGGGTAGTGGTGGCCCTACATGCAGAAAGATGTTGAAGCTTATGTCAAGAAGTGTGAAAAGTACCAGAGGTTTACACCTTTGATACATCAACCAGTAGCGGACTTGAACCCAGCATCCAGCCCTTGGCCATTTGCTCAATAGGGCATGGATCTTGTTGGACAACTGCCTCAAGCAACTGGACAAAGGAAGTACCTGCTAGTAGCAACAAATTACTTCACTAAGTGGGTGGAAGCTGAACCCCTTGCAAAGATTCGAGATGTTGATGCGAAGAGCTTCATATGGAAGAACATTATCACCAAGTTTGGGATCCCAAGGGCAATAATAGCAAACAATGGTACATAGTTTGACAGTCAGCTAATCAAGAACTTCTGTGCAAAGTACAAGATCAAGAATTACTATTCCACTCAAAGTTTTCCTTAAAGCAATGGACAAACAGAAGCATCCAACAAAGTTATCTTGGATGGGATCAAGAAGAGGCTGGAAGTAGCAAAGGGAAAGTGGGTGGATGAGTTGCTCAGTGTACTATGGGCATATTGGACTACGCCAAGAAGATCAACTGGGAAATCCCCATTTGCCATGGCTTTTAGCACAGAGGCAGTAATCCCATTAGAGGTCGGCATCCCAAGGATCAGAACCCAGGGAGTGGAGAATGGGACTAATGATGCATTTTTAGCCCGAGATCTGGACCTACTGGAAGAAAGAAGGGAGAATGCAACAATTTAGCTGGGGGCATACCAGCAATAGCTTACCAGGGCTTATAATAAGAAGGTTAACCCACGAGAGTTCCAAGTTGGGGATCTCATCCTAAGAAAGGTTGTTGGCAACAAGAAGGATCCCAGAGAGGGCAAGCTTGGCCCAAATTGGGAGGGACCTTATAGAATCATCTCGGTCTTGGGCAATGGTGCATATCGGCTTAAAGACAGTGAAGGCAAAGAGTTGCCAAGACTCTGGAATACTTGCAATCTGAAGTTTTTTTATCATTAGATTTTTTGTTTTTTTAAAGTTTCTTGTTATTAGCCGAAGTAATAATAAAGTCTTAGCTTGATTTTTAAACTTGTGTCGTATGACTGACCAGTCATTTGGCGATGTTTCTGATTGAAACATGATGAATAACTTAGACTTAATATATGGTAGAGTTGAATTACACTTGCATATAATAGAGTTGAACTAAGTTGGCGATGTTTCTGATTGAAACATGACGAATAACTTAGACTTATTATATGGCAGAGTTGAATTACACTTGCATATAATAGAGTTGAATTAAGTTGGCGATGTTTCTGATTAAAACATGATATATAACTTAGACTTATTACATGGTAGAGTTGAATTATACTTGCATATAATAGATTTGAACTAAGTTGGGGATATTTCTGATTGAAACATGACGAATAACTTAGACTTATTATATGACAGAGTTTTTTCGACTTGCATATAATAGAGTTGAACTAGGTTGAATTAACTTGGACTTGCCATATCGGCAGAATCAGACACAAATTGAAACTAAGTACATATCAGTTAGATTAACAAAGAGACCAAGGTTGGTAACCTCGGCTAGTCTTTGTTTGAATCTGACCTCGGCGACGAGGTCAAAGCCACATGCTTAATAAGAACCCAAGTGGAACTTAAGTTCACATTAGAGGGCAGAGGGCTGAAAGAATGATGCTTGGGAGTTGGAATTTACAAGCTAAGGTGTAGACCGCCCGAACTTCCTCCGCGCGCCCCCCTTTCGGAGAGGGTGCAGATTTGGGTTCATAGCTACTACAGTTTAGACTCCTGTCACAATTCTGTATCTAGTCTCACAAAGTGCAATGTAAGACTGATAAATCACCAAAGAGTCCAAATCTGGCAAATCGTATTGGAAAATCGATTTTAATCAAGAAGTGCCAAATATGGACTGCTTTGCCAGTTTACAGAGTCACCATCTAAATATTTTATTTTTGAAAAATTTAGGAAACCCTGACTCGTGCCTAAGGTCATGTGTTCGTCATTACCAAAGTTGTCTCTGCTCGGGAACTTGGGTACGAGAGGGGAAGGTCCTGAAATGAGCACCCTCGCTCGCCCGATCAAAAGATCGATCTCTACTAAGCATGATATTTGTTTTAAAAACACATATGTTCTTGTTCCGGTTATTTAGCTAACTTACTACGTGATGTGCATAGCATACAAGTATGGACTAAATCACTCGATTTGGAACAAAACATCTCATGTTTGTTTGTGAAAATGGTTTGAAAGTGCTACTCGCAAGTAGGCTAAAGCGCGGATTTGCCACCCTCAAGTGGGCTTAAAACAACATGATTTTGCCACTTCAAGTGGGCTTAAAACTCACATTTTGATGAATTGTTCCAATTCAAGCAATGAAGCTTTCATCCACAGGCATTCATGCAGTTAATCATTTAAGCACATAGCCTTATGGCAAGCATGCTAAACATGGCAATCACTCACACTCATGCAACGATACTAAAGCATAAGCACTTATAGTGTACTCCGAGCAAAAACAGAAGATTAGTTAGAAACAATGCATGATCCTAACTATGTTAAAATGCTTAATGCAACATATGCAAAAATGCAACTAAGTAGGCTCGGCTATCTAAGATGGTATATGAATGCCACACTTTGATACGCGTATTCAAATAGGTATTGAAATACGATGCAGTTTGTATGATGCGTCGAGCCCGGTGCATGCAAGACAAATGAATGATGCACGCATGCAAACATAAGGATGCTAATCAAAACATGCCCTAAAACTAACCATCGAAAGCAGTTGAGTAAAAGGGAGAAGGACGTGGGGTTGGAAGACATTCACACACACACGCACACTTATTATAATATTTGCCCTCTCGACGGAGGGTTCAAATAAGCTAAGCTAATCTAAGCTAAGCTGATCAACTAATCTAATAATCTAATTAGACTAATTATTACACAACCAAATCGAATAACTAGCAAACCAATTACTAATTATTACAATACTTTAATTAATTAACAAATTAACTAATCATGGCATCTTACTAAGCATGTAAGATATGTAAACTAGGCTGTCTCAGCTTCTGCCTTGAACAATGAAGGATGCATGCTTTCGGTTGCCGCCTCAAAACGCCTTCCGGTTTGCTCTTGAGAGGCTCTATTTGTAGGGTGTCTTTAGGAACTTTCCACTCCACTTTACCAAACCAACTCTAAAGAATCCACCAGTGGCCTGCCGGCCATGAGAAGCTTCTGCTGGCCACCTGCCGGCCAATGATGAAGCAGTGCCAGCCATCTGGAAGGCACTGCCGGCCACTGGTGTGCTGCACTACCATTTTGCAACAGAGCATAAACTAGAGGAAAAATGAGGGTCTCCCAAGGGTATGTACGTACTATGCCACTCCATATCATTTTAAAACATCAAGGGAGAGGCACCATTGGATCCAAGACCATCAATCAAGCATCTCAATGCATGATGGCCAAAGATCCAATTTGCACAAATTCGATGAATGCACAACAAACAAGACACTAAGACCACGGCCTTATCATAAGTGATCAAAGGCAATGGAGACAAAGGGGATTGGCTCACTTTCATCACTTTGAGTATGAAGTGGGCCAATCCACCTTGTGTTCAACATAATGTCCGGTTGAACATGATGCAATGCAAACAACATGCTCATCTTGGCATGAAATACAAGACTCTAAAATGCAAACAACGCATGCACAACATGTTAAGAGACTTAAGCATTAAAACTAGTGAAGGATACAACACTAGGACCATGCAATATAATGCTCAATGGACTAAACCAACCCCAAATAGACCTCATGCATGCCAAAATAGTGGCCAAAATGATCTGAAATGATAGCATGAAATGTAAGAGAATGATGTTCATGCATTGGCTCACAAACAAGGCATAATGCTCAACTCTCAAAAGCATTGAAAGAGTGATAAACATGATAGTATAACAAGGTTATGTGCTCTGAAATTATGTGTTAAATGATGCCATATCACATAAACATCACAAATAAGGCATCCTAGAAGACCTAAAGCACAAGGCTAGTAAAGAGCACTACACAAGAAGTATGCAATACATAGCCCAAACAACCAAACTAGCTCTAGACAGAGCTCAACCATGCCAAATCAAAGGCTAAAACATGCTGAAATGATAGCCTAAAAGCTTAGACAAACATGCATATGTACTGGCTCACAAACAAGGCATAAGGCACATCTCTCAAAAGCATTGAAAGAGTGGAACATGTGAGAGTGTGACTACACTATATGCACTAAAATTACATGCTAAATAGTGCTATGGCATGCAAACAATCCAAACAAAGCATGTTAGAAGCCTTAAATCACAAAGCTAGTAAAGGCCAACTCTACTACAGCTATACAAAGCAAGCCTCAAAAGGCCAAGACCACTCAAAACAGAGTTAGAGCATGGCAAAACATGAGTAAAAACATGCTGGGACAGAGCTAAAGCATGCTAGAACAATGGACTAACTCATGAAGCATACTATGCTAACAAGCAAGATTGCACTAGAGGTGTAAGATGCAAGCAACCAATGACTAAGCAATTCAAAAACAGAGTAATGGAAGGTCTAAAAGGTCACAAAAATATGCTTGAACAAAGCCACAAAGAAGTAGAAACACATGCTCATTTGGTGGGCCATTAACACAAGCAAGCAAGACAAGAGGAGAGGGGACCACCCCCTCCTATTTGGGATCTCAAAACCACCTTTCCACCACTAAAATTCCTCTGAATTCAGTGGTTAAAAGGCCAAAAAGGGATAGTTCCAAAAGCTTTAAAGGATGGCCTAAAAGCTTAGCAAATAAGGCATTCAAGGGGGTGAAACACCCACAACTCCCACAAGACCTCAAACAATCATTTTTAACACTCAAAAATAGAGTTTTTTTTGTAGTTGACAACTAGACCAAAATAAGCATGCAAAGGTGGCCTAAACTAGTACAAAAACAAAGTTTAAAAGGGGTAGATTCTCACCCTTGAAGACCAGCAGCAAAACAGGTCTTCCTCTGAGCCAAAACCAACTTTTGAACTCCAAGCAAACCTCTAAGAACCTCAGCAACAAAGGTGAAGGTGTTTGACTAGGTGTTTTAGTGCAAAAGTATGAAGAGAACTCACTTTTAAGCTTAATATCACATAATATAGCGAGAGAGAGAGAGAGAGAGAGAGAGAGAGAGAGAGAGAGAATTCTAGAGAGAGAGGGAAGAAATATTTCAGCTCAAACTTTTCGTAACCCTTTGCATGCATATAGAAGCCCTCTATATATAGGAGATACAAGGAGCCTTAAAGCAAATTCGGCCCTCCACGTGCAAGCAGATGGTTTATCCTGCAAACAGTTGGCTCAAAAATATCTAAAATATATTTGTTGAAATAATGGTGGCCAGCCGGCCATCAGTGGTGGCCGGCAGTGCCTTATTGATGGCCGGCAGGGAAAAACCCATGGCCGGCGGCCCTCTTTGATGGCCGGCAGGCCACCAAGAACATTACATATCAAAGACCAACACATGGTCCAAAAATGAGACAGAATGGAAATAGGGTTTAGAAAGAGCAAACCTGGAGCATTCCGTCGCGAAAGTCGAGCACTCGACGAGCAATCAAACTTGTTGCTGGATGAACCTACAAGAACATCCAAGTCTTGAGGATGATCAAAAATGGGGTGTCTACATAAGGTTGGTTTAACACTTGTTGAAATTTTAAGAAAAAATTACAAGTTGAAGTTAAGTCGTGGATATTTTAAAGGAATGATGGTTTAACACTTTAAGCCAAGATTATGTTGAAAGAAGTATCTACATACTTGCCGAGATTACCATGTTGCCAAGACTTGGAAGATATTTGAAAATAGAAGTCTTGCTAAGTAAAAGTAAAGTGGCAGGTTTTATATAGCACTTGTGAAAATATTTTTACAAATGTTTTCAAGTATTAAGCCATGGCCGAGATAAACAGTCAACAGTTATACCCAAAGTATTTTACCCCGAGGAAATTACACAGTTAAGGTGTATTTTGAAGACATGCAGAATATTCTAAGTATGGAATCATACAAGACAATAAAGAAAAGACAAGTATTCAAACACTTAGTCAAAAAAAGAAGACTTGCATTCAAAAAGGAATAAGGGCACCACGGCCTAAAAAAAGACTACTTGTTCTGATTACAAAAGTGGCACGTCGCCAACTATGAAAACTGAAAACTGAAAACATTGTTCAAAAAATTACTAAGTACAAAGGAAAATGTTTATAGTCAAGACTACTCGACGTCGGCGATGAACTGTGTCTCGGCCCCAGAAAACAGTTGGGAAGACTTCTCGGCAACCTTCTCAGCCTCAAGCTCAGTATCGATCTCTTGTAGAGTCTGATTGAGGCTCTTCTCGGCGATTGGCACCTCAGACGTCGTCTTCTTTGGGGAGGCATCTTTTGAGACCTCGTCCTCCTCTTCCTAAGTTAAGTCCAAGACTTGCTCATTCAGAGTTGGGGACTTGGCCCCAGGATCCACAGCCTTTTCAGACTTATCGGCCTTAACTTCCTCTTCGGACTCAACCTCATCCTTGGATTAGCTCGGAGTTGGGAGGAATAGCAGGACGATGCGGTTATTTTCTTGGAGAGGCGAGTCCTCAGAGACAACCAACTCTTTTAAAGCAACCATCTAACCAAGGGTGAAACCCTTGTTGCATGCTTATTTTACTTGCTTCTTATAGTCTTCTTTGATGTTGGCTACCCTCTCAGCGTACGCTTTCTCATCCGCCGCTTTTATCTCGGCAGCCTTTGTAGCCAAAGCGGTGACGAGCTCGGCTTGGGCTTCGGCAGTTTTGTCCTCGGCCTCTTTTTTCTTGGCCTCAAGGACCTTAGCAATGGCCTCAGCAGCTCCTGCCCTTTCTTCGGCCTCATCTTGGGCTTATTTTGCTGCCTTGGCCTGATCTATTAAAGTCTTCATCTTGGCCTCAAGGACCAAGATGAAAGTCTTTATCTATTAAAGTCTTCATCTTTTTTCTCGGCCTCAAGGACCTTAGCAATGGCCTCAGCAGCTCCTGCCCTTTCTTCGGCCTCGTCTTGGGCTTATTTTGCTGCCTTGGCTTGATCTATTAAAGTCTTCATCTTGGCCTTTGCCTTATTTATGGTCTTGAGCAAACCAGCAGTCTTCTTTATCTTACGGGTCAACTCCTTCTTAATTTCGAAAGCTTGCATCGCGAAGGAGTAGGCATGCTGGATCGGCTAGAAGAAGTGGACAGAACAAAAGTTAGTAAGAAACTCTAAGTATGGAAAAAACAGAGAACGAAAAGTACCAAGTGCCAGGGGCTTACTTGTACGGAGTGTTGCAACTATAGAGCGAAATTTTTGTACTCGCTGACCTTGGTGTTGCGTTCAAGGTCTTTTAGCGAGTAAAGCGAGAGAGAACGCCGACCGATGTCGGTTACTGCATCGCCGACTCGGCAGCTTGTCCTCAATGGTAATTAGAGGGGCCCAGGGGGCATCAGACTTCAGGGACCCCCAGGTTACAACAGACTCTGACCTCGACTTCTTTGACTAGTTGATTCAGAGGGGGCAGCCTCGGCAGGCCTCTTTTCAGCGGCAGAGGCACTTTTTTCCGCTTCAGGTATTTTGGAGATTGGCAAGGTGTCCTCAGAGTCAATCTGAGTTACTGTCTCCTTAGGTTGGGCTTTCGTCAGTCTTTTTGGCTTTGGCTTGGGTTGAGACTGGGAAGATTGAATTGTGGTGACATTGGGAATGTCGACAAGAAGGTCTTCGGCGATGGCCTTTTGTCGCCTTATTTCGTCGGAGGAGATGGCAACGGTAATTGTAGTACCAAGGTGGATTGCTGGAAGAACTGTTGGTGGGTTGGCTGGATCGTAAGAGGATGCTTCAACACTTCGACGTCTTCAGCTTCAAGTCTTGCCTGCTAGGGTAGAAAGTGGAGCTCGACGTCGGCATTGGCGCTGAGAGGGCAGAATAAGTTATGAAGCTAAAGTAGATGGCTACTTTGCTGGATTAGAGGTTGACCCCTGATCTGGCCGAGGTGAAGAAGTTGTGGCAAGAGTTGCAGCAGAGGGAGGGGACTTGCTCTTTTTGGGGACGTCGGGCAAAGTCGACTTGTAGGTTGGGATGAAATTCAGGAGCACAGGAGCCTTGCACTAATTAACAGGAAAGTCCAGTAGCTTCTTGAAATCTTTACTAGGATAGTAGTTTTTGCGGAAGTCCTTCGGGGGCTAAGGAAGAGCTGCAAAGACAAAACAAACAGAGGTTAAAGCATACAAATTATCAAGGTAAGAAAGACTTGAAAGCAAGTAAAAGTGACGCTGGGCTCTTACCATCTCTCTCTTTGAAAATTGTTCGGCTTAGGGTATAGAGATGAAGGTCATCATTTGGTTGGAACTCCCAGTTGCCTGAGATGACGAAGTAATCGTCTCTAGCACCCTTTGGTGTCTGGGAAGTCGGCGACAAGTTTGTATTATGTGGATATCGGCTTAAGGTAGTAGATATAGCCCTTTTCTGACTTCAGACCGCACATGATGTAACAGTATTGGATGTCGGCAAGGGTAACCCTAGCATTCTCTTTTTTGGCTAAGGCAATTATACCATTGATAACTCGGTAGAAGTTAATGGCAAGCTGCATTGGGTTCAGTTTATAGTAGTGTAAGACTTCTTGGAAAAAGGTGTCAAGAGGGAACCTAAGTCCACACTCTATGAAGGCAACCATTGGGAAAGGCATGAAGTCGTCTTTGGGCATGATGGAGTCTTCCTCCCCTGCCAACCTAAGATGGATGTCGGTAGGAATGACAAACTCCTGCCTAAAGTATTCTAACTTAGTTGGGATGTTTATCCTCCACCTAAACATACCCATGACGTCGGCTAAGTGGGGAGGGTGTTGATTGGAGAAGAAAAGTGGTTTGTTAAGGTTTAAAGGACCTCGGCAAAACCTAAATGTACACTGGGGCAAGGGTTTTGTGAGGATCTAAGGGGAATTTGTTTCAATTTTTCCTAAAGTTTGTATGACCTAGAACAAATCCCAAACCTAAGATTAAGGAAACAAGAATTGAAGGCAAGAATCTGGAGAATACAGCAAGAAAACAGAAACAAGAACATGTTTCAGATTCAAGAAGACGAGCAAGAATTCAAAGAAACACTGAGTAAAGTTTGTGCAAGTAAGCAAGGCCAAGAACAGTGGCAAATTAAACAAGTGTATGAACGATGTGTGCATAAAGGTCATGAATCAAAAGCGGATTGAAAAAACACAAAACTGCAAGACAGAACATGCTCAAACATGCGAATGATGAAGTTTAAAATCACCGACAGGCACTGAAGAACATGAATGTGTTCGTCATGGCAAGCAGAGGCAACAGAGTATGAAAAACTAAAGAGGGGGAAAATTGTAACTCACCGAAAAAAATGGCCGGTGTGAAGTATGCCGGTGTCAGACGGTGGCAGTGAGCAAAGAAATGCAATCGAAGCCTCACCGGAGGATGAGAGTGAAAGTGGTTGCAGAAAGCTTCATAAAAGCAGCAATGGAGGATTTGGGAGTAGAGAGAGAACTTGAACGAAAATGAAGATGCAAAAGTGAAAAGACGGAGAGAGAGAGATGATTTTGATCAAACTTGTAGAATGGCGGCAAAATGGCAATTAGTGTGCCTAGGACGACATGCTTGTCAGACGGCGCACGCAAATGTGATGTGACTTAATGGAGCGTGTCAGGCACGTCTCAATAGGGGAAAGACGCGTGGCAAAAACGGTTGAAATACTGTGCGTGACAGCTCATATGCGTGTTGAAACTCTTGGAGTTCTTGATTTAATAGAGCAAGACCTCAGCTAGGGGACGATCTTGGCTGAGAAATTTAAACAAACTTGGTTATTGGTTTTGAAGCATTGATGAAAACAGACCAAGTCTTGGTCGTATTTAGCCGACGAATGATGACCTCGGTAATAAAAGACAAAGCGAGCTTAGCCAATGTGCTAAATGGGAGAAACAATGTAGGTTTCATCACCTCAAGATGCCGAGGTAATAGAACCTAGGGGGCAGTTGTGTGGACATAATTTTTGAATGACAACACGTGGCCGATATGGCACTGAAGTACCAACTGAGGTGCCACGTGTTCTGGTCATGACGCCGAGATAATCTCGGATAAACCGAAGTTATCGGCAAGGATATCGGGATTCGGGATAAGCGGATAAGGGACAAGAGTCCTAGAATGAGAGAGGACTTCAGTTTGGATAAAGATGAGACTCTTAGAGAGTTTATCCCAATCTAACTCGGAGTCCAGGATTAGCATTGAGCCAGAGTCCATTGATGCTAGGATTCTATTGGGATTAGGTCAGTGTTAGCTATAAAAGAGAGGCATCCTTGTGGGTCTAAGGTACGCTTTTTGTATTCTGAATAGTGAGTTAAGCATTTTTGCTATCTTTGAGAGATAACTGACTTGATCATCGGAGTTCTCCCGAGTGGATGAACCACTGCCAGAATCTTATCTTTCTATGACAAGTTGTTCGGGCTTAATCTATTCTGTTGGTGTTCTCAAACTGAGTACCTGTTTGGCAGTGTGGTCGGAAATTGACACACACAGGTTACTAGAAAAACTTCTATTCATTGTCATTGCCGGAGAAGTGTAGGCAGTCAAATGGTTGCCATAGTTACCGCCGGAATATTGCCACTAAAGGGTTTTCAAGGTTTTGAAGGTGGATAGGTTTTAAAGGTGGGATTTGGGGAAAATGGATGGGTGGTGATGGAGGTAGGTGTTCTCATAAACCCTAATTCATGATGTAATGGATGTGTAAGTTTAATTATGAGATGGGGTGTCCCAAAATTAATAATGTCCATTTTAGTAATTTTATTTGAGGTTATTATTGTAATAAAAAAAAGTTAAAAATTGAGGGGTCTAAAATAATTTATAGGGTGCTAATAGCAGCACTCATTTTGAAACCTTTAAAATTTCTTTTCCCCCCAAATAATACCAAAATTATCCTTGTGAAAATATTTCACCAAGTGAATGCACACCCCCTACACCCTAAAAAAACTCCACTTTCAAAAAAACCCTAACAAAGCCCACGAAGAAGAAGAAGAAGTAATGTGATTACTGTCTCTGCTGCCTCATCCCCTATTGTCACAGTTGGTATGCTCTCTCTCTCTCTCTCTATATATATATACATACACACACACACACACACATAATTTCTTAGTTTTCTCATGATTTCTTCTCTTGTAGAAAAAAAATTATAATAATTGGTTTAGTTTTCTCAATAAAACAGGTCTGAATCTATAAATAATGTTCAATTACCTATTTCTAAACAAATAATAAATATTCGGTTACCAGTTCCCGAACAAATGAACAATGTTCGGGCATGTGTTCCCGAATTTCGGTCATATGTTCGGAAGTTCAATCCCAAAAACATAACAAATAGATTCTATTATTTTTGTTATTTTTTTCAAGAAACTTACCCTTACAAGGCCAATCTCCTTTGAGCTAAGAACAATATCAAAGCTATGAACCTCCTCTAAGCTTTTATTGTTGTACTCCTTTTGTCTTATGGAGTTGTAGTTGCTAGAAAAACTTCCACTCAGTGTCATTGCCAGAGAAGTGTAAGTGATCAAATGATTACCACTGTTACCACTAGGATATTGCCATCAAAAGGTTTTCAAGGTTTTGAGGGCAGGTAGGCTTTGAAGGTGGGATTTGGGGAAGATAGATGGGTGGTGATGGAGGTGGGTGCTCTCATAAACCCTAATTCATGATGTAGTGGGTGTGTAAGTTTAATTGTGAGATAGGGTGTCCCAAAATTAATGATGTCTTTTGTAATAATTTTATTTTAGGTTATTATTGTAATAAAAAAAGGCTAAAAATTAGAGTGTCCAAAATAATTTATGGGGTGCTAATAGTAACCCTCTTTCTACTTTTGTTTAAATCTCAATTTTACCCTCTCAAATCTATTATATTTTCTAAAATCTACTATTATTTTAAAAGTGTAAAAAGTTTGCCATATTTTTTACTTTCCTTTAAATCTCAATTTTACCCTCTCAAATCTACTATATTTTCTAAAAGTCATTAAGTCCTATATACCAATATCTCTATATTTTTGGAGTTGAACACTTAAAAGTGATATATCTGTTTCCAAGAGTTCTATATAAATATAAACAAACTGTCTTCCTTCTTATCCAAAAAAAAATAAAAATTCATCTCCTTATTTTTCACATTGATGATGACTGAAAAACAAAAAATAATTACTCTTTCTTATTATAATATTTTTTTGTTATTATTATTATTATTATTATTATTATTATTATTATTATTTAATATTAATATATTTTTTTTAAAAAAAAGAATACACAACAAATTATATTATGTGCATTTAGATTAAGTGAAGCTAAATCTAAAAGTAAATTTAAAAAATTAAAAATATTATTAAATTAAGTGAATCTAAAAAGAAAATAAAATGGTTATTAAAAAAAATAGTATCAGAGATAAAAACATGAAAACCAAAAAATTCAAAACAAAAGTTTGAAAAACCAAACCAAACCAAACCAAACACTTCAAAATTTACTTTTTTTAAATCTTTCTTCATAATCTCTAATTTTACTCAATTTCCTTTCAATTCTATGTGAATTTAATAATCTAATTAACCAATAGTGCATACACACCAAAAAAAAAAAAAAAAATGTAACACTAAATATTTACATTATGACCAACTATTTAATTATGAATAATTAATTTCTCATTGTTACTCATTGTTACATGTATGATATTATTGCAAAAGGTTTCACATATTACTTGTGTGATATCTTATATATGTCAATGTCTACATATATAAATATATATATATATATATATGTA
This sequence comes from Camellia lanceoleosa, assembly GCA_025200525.1. Lineage (NCBI taxonomy): Eukaryota > Viridiplantae > Streptophyta > Magnoliopsida > Ericales > Theaceae > Camellia > Camellia lanceoleosa. Next base: position 55,931,928 of record CM045760.1, read on the forward strand.
TATGTATAAATGTAAAGTTATATATGTTACTGTATTCATACATTACCAATCTGTAATGTTATATTATTATCGGATACTTTAGGTTGCGTTTGGTAGAGTTTTCTAAATATGATTTGAGAATAGAGTTGTATTTTGAGTTTGTGAGGTTTGAAATTATGATTTGAGTGTGGAAAATTTGTTTGCTGAATAAATTTTAAAAAGAGTTTTGAATTGAGTGGGAAATTTTTGATGTAATAGATGATATTTAATACAAAAACTTACAACTCATAACCAAACATACAACTCAAAATTCTATTCAAAACTCATAAAAACTTTTAAAAAATTCAAATTTTTTTTATTGAATATATAAAAATTAACATGTGTCAATTGCAAAAATAAAAAACAAAAAAAATTCATTGTTCCAGTCAACAGGCCGGACGACCGGTGGGACATCCGGTGGAACGACTAGTTAGCCCAAATTTTCCCGCATTGGACAGAGTTTTCAAAAGTGAGTGTTGAATTAATTTTTGAAAACTGTAAACAAACATGGTGTGCAAATCAAAGCCTGGAACTGACATTCCAAAGCTCTACAATACAGAGCCTTAATTTTCTAACATGTATCGTTTTATAATATAGTTATATTTACTAGAAAAAAAATTGCAGAATTGTGTATTGCTCTCCCATTAACTTATGTTCAATATATATATACATACATGTCGTACAAGCAAATGCCCACAATGAACACTTTTAACAATAAATCAAGACTTTGCAAAATACTTCCATTACGACAATAATTGTATTCTTTTATTTTTCCTTCGGAGAAAAAATCACATTATTGACAGAAAATAGATTTTGAAATTTATAACAATATAATATTGCCTCAAACTCTCACTCCTCAAAACATTTTTATCACAATGAGTTATAATACTAAGCAAGAACAAAAACAAGAAGATTGTGAAATAAAAATTACAGAAGATCTATTCAACATGCTCTCCAAACAAAGTTAGACAAGCTAAAGTAGGAATTGTTTTATCTATTGTGAAGTTCAAGAAAATAAATGTACATCATGCACACATTTTAGTCAAATTATAAAGAAAAAGTCAAATGACGCCCAAATATTATCGCAGTAACTTAATGATGCAGAAAGTAAGTAGATCAAATAAAAAATTTTGATCAATTTTTGTCATAGGACCTTGCAAACACTTATAAGTTTGGATCTATAAATATTGTAATAACAATTATGAAATTTCTATATCGATTGAAATATTAAGGTACAATATCATTCAATTTAAAAAAAAAAAAAAAAAATGTTCCTCATTTTCTACATAAATGAAAATATGCTAATGATTAATGTTAATATTTTTCATCATGTAAGACATTCATGGCACATGAACCGAAACTCAACAACTTTTGAAGTATAAAAATATATTACATATTATATTAATGCATTCTTACACCAATAATATGCAAATAATATGTAATAGTGGGTTCAATGAATTTATATTACAAAAATGCTAGACACCCCAAAAATTCTACTAAAAATTCTACCAAATGCCTCACATGGGTGTGGGACCCGCACATGTAAGACATTTGGTAGAACTTTTGACAGAATTTTTGAGATTTCTAGAATTATTCTTTATATTATGAGATGAACTATTAAATAAAATTATGTAATTGTTCAATTAATTTCATACCTTCAATTTATTACATACATATTATGAAAAATTGAAGTGGAAAGTTGATATAAAAAGATTTGTGTAACACTACATATTTAAATGACTCGTTTATTATTTATTATTTAAGATAAGATTGTGATCTCAACAATCTAACTATAAATTAATGTTTATATTTATAAAATTTCTCATTTATCATTTAAATTCTTCAGTCGAGTATGTGTTCATTTTTGCTTAGTTGTATTTTGAATATAGATCAATTTACTTATATAAGTATCCATACTTTGTATATATATCACATTCCAATTTAATAGATACATATGATTATAATACCAATAATTGATGAAAAATCACGTGCTATGTGCAACGCATGTGCCCAATTACAAGTATACATAGAAGACATTACAAAATGAACGATTTAAATCATTGTAACGAAACTCATGATAGATCCCACGAGTCAAAACATAATGGTAAAGTTCATATTTTGAATTTGAGACAATCCTAACCTTATGTGTATGTATATATTTGTGTGAAAAGTTATGAGGGTTAATTACTCTTAAAAACTTATAGATATGTAAAATATAGACTTTGTCCACTAAAATTAAAAATTGTGGGATTTTATCATTGTACTTTGTCAGTCCTTTTTTAAGCTCAGTTTGTTTAGAATGAAAGAGGTATAAAATAAAGAAAAGAAAAAAGAAATAACTTTTATGTGAAAAGTAAAAAAAAATTAATTTTCTTGTATAACTAATATTAGTATTGTAACTAATTTTTAATTTCTTGTAAAAAAAATATAAGAAAAATTAAATGTGTTATGTATAACTAAATTTTTAAAATTTTCTATCTTTTTCTTATAAAATTTTCATCTCAATCAAATGTTTGTAAGAAAATATATATTTTTTTTCTTTCACTTTCTACCAAATTTTATTTGTAATCAAACAGAGCCTTATGTTGAGAGAGTATGGACCAAATAGAGACCCATAATTTTAGGCTCATAAATTTACTCACAATATTGTGATAAGGGAGTTGGGCCCTATATCATTAAGGAAAAATTATTGAGTATGTAATAAATCAAAAGTTGACACTTATCTCGCCATATCATTGTTGGTCAAATAGTGAAAACTTCTTAAGGTCTCAAACATTTTTCTTAAATAAAAATAATGTGTAACACATGTTTAAGAATGTTAGATACAATTTTTTTTGGAGAAATTTAAAAAAAAAAAAAAAATCTTGAGTTTGAGTTTTACAACAAAATAAATTCTGAATATTTAAATTTTTTCAATTTAAATCTTAATATTTTTAGTTTTTTCCAATCTAAACATGTGCTTAAAAAATTTAAATGTTTCTTTCACCAGTAAACTATTTAAAACATAATAATGTTAAAAACAGTCTTTTATTTACAATCCAAGGGGATTGGATTAGCAATCCCAACTTCATAATAGGTATTATAGCGATTCCGGTTTTGATCCGACCCTTTTTGTATTCTGAACTCAAGTTTCATGATTCTGTATTGTTGCTCTTGCCTTATTTCTCTTTTCTCTCATTGAGTTTAGCTTTTAGGATGTAGTAGTTGTGTTTGGAACAGGTTGGTTGCTTGGTTTTTAACCTTTTGTTGCCTAGAATTTTACTTTTTCGCTCAAGCGGCACTTCTTGCGCTCGAGTGGGCTTTGTAAACTCTTAGTACTTTTGTAGGTCTACAAAACTATTGGGAGAGTGTATTTTATACTCGAGCGGTGCTTTATGCGCACGAGCAGGCTCAGCTCAAATGGCCATTCTTGCACTTGAGTATTGGTCTGTTGTTTGCAAAACTACTAGGAGTGTGCATTCTACGCTTGAGCGTCACTTCTTGCTCTCGAGCGGAACAACTTATTGTGTCTGACGCTTGAGCGTCACTTCTTGTGCTCAAGCAGACTGTGCGTATATCAGTTCATGAAAATGACTTTTTATATCACTTCTTCATATCTTTTCTCTAAAAACCCTAAAGTTGAGACTCTTTCTTTTTAAAACCTATCTTTTGTTTACATTTTCATTTAGATCGAGTGGTTTCTCTACCCATATGCCTTTGTTATAAAGGTAGAGCACGCTATGGGCTCTCTTTTCATCTGAACAAAATTGGGTTTTGGTTCATTTGAGGTTTCTCTGCTTTCTCCTTGATCTCTAGCTTTGAGGTGGGGACTTTCTACACTCTTCTATGAGTTTTAACTTAGTTATTTATTGATGTGTAAAGAATATTGAAACATTGGATGATTTTGAATATACCTAGGGTTTTGGTTTAAAATCAAAAGAGGGGTTTTCAAATGTATGCATAAAAAAAATGGTTATGGGAGTAGATGTGAGGTTGTGTTGTGATAGATTTGTTGATTTTGATATTTGGAGTGGATTTTGGAAGAAAATGGAGTTTTTCCCTAAAATGTCTCAAATAGTTATTTTGTATAAATAAATGAAAATGGTATTGAGAATATTAAATTGGATGGATGTTTATATAAATAGGGGAGTTAGATATATATTACCACTCACCTATGGAAATTTGGATAATTTATCTATCTTGGAGATTGTATATCTGTTTAGAAATATCTATTTTGGGCTATCGGTGGCGGATAGCTATGATCGTTGTAGAGATTACATGAGGATTACGTAAATTGAAACTAATCTCTTAACCGTTGTCATTGAATATGACTATGTCTTTGATACATTGTAAATGTATGATGTTTAGGAGAAGAAAGAGGATGCACTCCATGTTTGGGAGAAGAAAGGAGATGGACTCCATTGAATTAAGTTGGTCTGTATATCCATGGTAAAAGTCTTGAAAACCGCATGTATACATGGATGCTGATTTTTGCGGATAAAATATTTGTAAAATGGCAAATGGAATTGTGTGTATAATGTTATGTTGGGTAGAGAACCACTGAGTTGTATCCGTAGTTTGGTGGTTAGAATGAAATGGTGAATGACCCATGAATTAAGATGAAATGAATATAAATAAAATGAATTGAGGTGTAAAGCTAGGCATAGCATGGTTTTGTAAAAGAGTTATAAATGATTTTGCCACAGGCATTGAATATGCATCTCATACTCATATCTTTGTTAAAGTTCATATATTGTGTTAGATTGTTTCTACTGGGCTTTAGCTCACTCTATTTAGGAAAATCATTTTTAGGTGTTAATGAAATGCTTCTGCCAAGACAGTAGCTTAGAGGGATTTAGAGCAAAGGCTTCTCTTTTGTGTATTATGTTATTGTTTTGATTCAAGCCAAGGGCCTTTACATGTATTGGATTCCTATCCACTTTTGTTTTAACCAAGCATGGTCTTGAGAAGATGTAAGCCTATAGGGCATTTATTTAGTTAAACTCTTTTGTAATATTAACTCTCATGAAATGAAAGAACATTATACTCTGATTCATAATGTTATTTACATATGGTTTTGAATAGATTTATGACATTTATTTTGGGGTGTTACAGCTTGATATCAGAGTGTACCGGGTTTGAATACTTTAGGTATGTAGGAAGTGGTTACTGCCACAATGGGTTTGTCTCACTTGATAGAGACATTAGTATGTATGGTATATTATGTGATAACATGCTTATGTGATTATATGGATATGCCATTTAGTTCCTAAGATATTGATTGGGTTTCTAGAAGTCCTGTTAAAAGAGCACTAGATCATTACTTTTTCTAATTGAAACTCTAGCAACGCCGCGAGACGGTCATTATCTATGAAGGAAATTCGTATGTGTTTATGTGACAACGTGCTTACGTGGAGTGAATTACTGTTGTCCATCGCATTAGAACGCGAGTGAGTTAGCTTCAGCACATTTGTAAATGTGCTAATCTCTTTTGTTACCTACATTAGGATGTCAGGACGTAGATGTGGTGGTGGTAGGCGTGGTAGGTCTAGAAGGCACGATGTGCCTTTATCGGATGAAATTCCGGCGCAGGAAGAAAGGGTTTGTAACAATCCTGATCTGTAATTAATTACTAATCTGTAATTAAGACTGTTAATTAAATAATTAAAGTAAGTTATGTGTTTATTGTGTATTTTATATGCTATTTGGCTTTTTATCTGTTACTCATAGAAATATTAGTCTGGAATTCTGCTTTGATCTGAAAACTGAAAGCCTTATTGGCATTCGAAACCGAAATTGGTTACATGGATATGTTATTTGGAATATTTAGAACACTTTGGTAAGTTTAATTAAAAGCTGATTTAGTTTGGTAAATTAAGTTGTATTTAATTGGTCCAATGTTCTCATTAATGTATTCATACTTCATAACTATATATATATGAACCATGAGCTCATTTGAGCTCTTCTCTTCATCATTTTGAGCTCCTAAAATCTGAGTTTATACATTTTAGAGAGAGAAAGTGTAGATTTAAGGTAGAAGTTGAAGAATTTGCTAGAGTTCATCAATATAGTGCAAGAATCTAGCTAATTCAAGACCCTTGGTGAGAATCTAATTGCATGTTTTTAGTTTAAGGAAGCCAAGAAGATGAAGAAACCATATATGCATGTATAGTTTTGTCATGATACATCATTTTTGATCATGAATATGTTGTTTAAGTTGATTTTTGAAACTAATTTACCCATGCATTTAAGAATTGAGTTGTTTTGAAATTAATCCTCATGATTTGGGAAGCTAAGAAATGGAATTTGGAAAGAATTTCTACTTGCATGTATAAATATGAAGAGTTTTACCATGTTGAGTTTGAGTTTGAGTATTCAAGGTGTTATTGTGAGTTGATTGGTACATGCATGCAATGTTTTCAAAACCGAACCGGTGAGCAAACCGGAAAATAGACCGGGTGGACGGGTCACCGGTTCAACCGTCGGGTCAAAGCAGTCGAACCGTGACGTCATAATTAATATTATATAATTAAAAATATAATTATAAATTATAAATAAATAAAAAAATATATAAATAATCAAATAAAAATAAAATTTATTGTACAGTATTTATTAATAATATTTAATAAAGTCATAATTGATAAAAAAAAAAGTCACTTATTTCAAAGAAATTAAAATTTTTAAACATTCCCTCCAAATAAATTGATTGATTGCTAGATTTAATTTTAGAGGGAAATGAAATTTTCAACTCTCCCTCCAATTAATATGTTTCAAATAATTTGATTGAATCCCACGTAGAATTTTGTAGGTTCTCTTTGAAAAATCTTTTCCTATAAATAGGAATAGACTTTTATAATCTCCTCAAGCTTTCAAGTTTCAATGAGACTCTTCCTTATGAGAGGAGACTCTTGAAATAAAAATTTTTAGTCAAAATTTTGAAATATATTTATATATATATATATATAAGAAAGAAAGAAAGAAAGAAAAGAAAAAAAGAAAATAAAAAAAAGTAAAATCCAAAAAAGAAAAGAAAAGAGAGGACCAGTTTTGGCCGGTTCAACCACTGGGTCACCGGTTTTTCCCGGTTTTGGCCCCAATCCGGGTTTAGGGGGTTGATCGGACCAGAATAAGGCCCGGTTTCCAGTTCAACCGGTCCGACCGGCCGGTCCGGTCCGGGTCTGAGAACAATGCATGCATGTTTGAATTATCATGTTTTGAACCTTGATTTCATGTTTTGAAAAAGAGATTTAGTCATGCATGGGGCTTTTGAGCTCAAGTTTGTTAAAAACATGGGATTTAAGAAAAAGGTTTATAAACTTGTATACATGGGAGTTTTGAGCCCAATTTTGGTTAAATTCATGAGTTTTGAGCAATGGGTTTGTAAAAGATCATGTTTTTGGATGCGTTTTCAAGCTTTAAGGACAAGCCATGAATGAGTTTTGCCTTTGAATTTGCATAGAATTTTTGCAGGTCACTCGAGCGAAGGACTTGTCGCTTGAGCGAACATTTCGAGTATCCAGTAGTTTTGCAGTCTCTTACAGATTGCTCGAGTGACCACTTGGTGGCTCGAGCAAACCCTTTGTCTTTTGTCTGACTGCTCGAGCATAAGAGTTGTGGCTTGAGCATATTTTCACCCATCCAGTACTTTTGCAAATAGAACAGTTCGCTTGAGTGACCAAAGGTGCGCTCCAGTGGCCAGGCCAAATTCAACATATTTTTGACAAACATTCTGTGTTCATATTTTTGTTCCCATTCTTTTCTAAGCATATTTAGGCATGAAGTATGAGTCATTAAAGTGTAATAAGCTAAGAAATGACATGAGTAATTGAATTATAAAATACGAGACAAATCCGAAATCCGAGAATGTGATTTATGCATATAAGTTTTGAGTGATGGACTGAATTAGCAACCCATGTAAAGAAAGCTAAGTCGTATTGATCAAGTGCATGTGTAATGATAAGATGTGTTCGTGTTATGTACTTTTGTGTTTGTAGGTCAACGTTCGAAGATTGATTGACCGTTTTTGGAAGTCCACTGTGAGTAACATTATTGTAAAGATATGTTCATATGAATTATGTTCTAAATGTGATTTGATAAGTTATGATTTCTGAAATGATATTGTTTATGTGAACGAATATCCTATATTTGAAATCTATTATGGCATCCATAACATATATGTGATTACGAGATCTCGTTAGCTACTTGTCAAGTGGTGATGTGTTTAATCGGTATCCGGAACCGATTATTCTAGTCGGATGACGATGTGATATGTTCTATTGGATGTACCATTATTATGTTTGGATATGAGAATTGATTCTGTTATGATCTGTTTTATGAATATGATATGTTCGGAATTCGTTCACTAATCTCTTTACATTTGCATTATTCACTAGGCTTTAGCTCACTGTTTGTATATATATATATAGGTGAGTGTGTGCAGGACCAAGCCTAAGGGCTTCTATTTACTTCTGTTTTGTCAAGCCAACCATCGTGCCTCACGTGAAGGTTCCTGAAAGTCAATGTGATCAAGATGTTTTGTGATCAAGTTAATGTCTTTGTTTATATTGTATACATGGCTAGTCCCTTTTGTTGTATCCGCATTTGGTTGGTGTAATGATGTTGTTAATATATGTATGTAAATGTTTTAAGTTTTCTGTCTCATGTAAGTCAGCACAGCTTAATGGACAATGTATTTATTTATTTGCTTCCGCTAGCCCCCTAATTTTGTTAATCTGTTTCAGAGGCCATAGGTAATCTTAGGATTACTGGCCGGTTACAATGCTAAACCTATAGGGACGGGATTTGGGCCGAGTTTGAGGCCACATTTACTAACTTGTTGAGGTTTGCACCGGAACTCATGGCGATTGAGGAACGCTGTTGTTTAGAGTTCAAGAAGAGGTTGAGGACCGGGCTCATGTTCAAAGTGGCCGGGTCAATGATTAGAGATTATGGACGCCTTGTGGAGGCAGCGGCTTATCTGGAGACCGTAATGCAAATGGAGGAAGAGAGAATGAGGGGCTCTAGGAGGAGTCAGGATGTTTTGGGGAATAGTAAATGGGAGAGGGGTTCTAACCCACAGCAGTCCCAAGGAGCTCAGTCGAGGTCCACTTTTCAAGTATCGAGTTCCGTTTCTAGGAGAGATGGTTAGGGAGATGTCACTTGTTTCAAATATGGTCAGTTAGGCCACAAGTCTCCAACTAGCCTGTAGAGAGGAGGACGGCAGCGGTCTGCATCGTTTTCAGCTCGTTTTTAGAGCTAGAGTCAAGGGAGAGGCTAGCTGCTTACTTGTTATCAGTGTCGGCAGGCAGGGCACATGAAGAGGTTTTGCTCTCAGTTGGGCAATACACCTGGTGTGTTTGGTTCGAGGTAGACACCGAGCCACTAGCCTACACAGTCAGCACAGGCCTTAAGGGCCAATTAGAAAGCCTCTTCGGCTCAGTCAATGCATCAGGCTTATGCTCCGAGGGGTGAGTAGATTGAGTAGAGACCTACAGGGCGTGTGTATGCTGTTACCGCGCCAGATCTTGTACCAGCTCTTTCAACAGTGAGAGATACCTTCTTGTTTTGCAATTTAGTTGCTAATGTGTTGATTGATATGGGGTGCATCCCATTCATTTATCTCATCTGCATTTACATCGGTTTTGGGGTTAGAGTTGGCTCGGCTAACATCTCTTCTCTGTATAGAGTCACCTATTGGTGGTGAGATTGTTTTGAAGTAGGGGTGTCGGGGTTGTGACATAGAGATTGCCAGTTGCCGACTTCATTTTGCTTTTGTGTTGATTGACATGTCTAGTTTTGATGTTATTTTGGGCATGGACTGGTTATCATCTTATCGGGTTGTCATAGATTGCTACTGTTAAAGGGTTATTGTGTGTACCTGTAGACGTCCTCGAACGCCCCGGGAGGATGACTCCCGTTCTGTTCGTTTTGCGGGTCTACTATAGTTCAAGGACTCAAATGTCACGGTTCTTAATCTTGAACCAAAGAGTCCAAATCCGGCAAATCGTTTTGAGAAAAACAGATTTTGAAAAGAAGTGCCAAACATGGACTGCTTTGCCAGATATAGAGTCGCCACCTAAATGTTTTTTTAATGGGAAATTTAGGAAACCCTGACTCAGTGCCAAAGGCCACGTGTCCGTCATCACCAAAGTTGCCTCGGCTCAGGAACTTGGGTACGATTGGGGAAGGTCACTTCGTGAGCACCCCCGCTCGCCCGGTCAGAGACCGGCCTCTACTAACCATGATATCTGATTTTGAAAACTTTATGTGTTCTTATACCGGTTATTAGCCTAGATTTACTACGTTATGCGCACAGCAAACAAGTATAGACCAAATCGCCTAAGTTGGAACAAAACACTACACGTTTGTTTTGAAAACGGTTTGCTACTCGTAAGTAGGCTAAAATGCAGGTTTTGCCACCCTCAAGTGGGCTTTTATAAAAGAAGGTTTTGCCACTATCTAGTGGGCTTAAAACTCACAGTTTTAATGCATTGTCCCAATTTAGGTAATTCAACCTCCATCCACAGGCATTCAAGCAGTTATATCACATAAGCAGCTAGCCTCATGGTAATCATGCTATTATGGCAACACTCACACACATGCAAGGATGCTAAAGCATAAAAGCTCACCTAGTACTCCAAGCCAAAACAGAAGCTCATTAGAAATCCATGTATGGACCTAAGCATACTGAAATGTCTAATGCAACACATGCAAAGATGTAATCTAGGCAGGCTCGGCTATCCTAATCATGGCATGTGAAGTGCTACAAGTAACACGTATTCAATTTGGAAATTGAAATACAATACAGTTTGTATGATGTACCGAGCCCGGTGCATGTAAACAAATGCATGGATGCACGCATGCGTTGCATAAGGTATGCTAAAATAAATATGCCCTAATCTACCATCATAAGCAGGTAAATAAAATGGAAGAAAGAAGTGAGGGTTAGAAGAGATACACAGCACTCACCCACACTTATTACAAATCTGCCCTCACTCGGAGGGAACAAATAAATAATATAGTCCAAGAAAAATAAACGAATAAATTATTACAAGACCTCTAATCTAATTAAATTAAACGCAAAGAAGAGATGGCCACAGCCTCCGTCTCGGGATGCGCGAATGATGTATGCTCGAATCCGACTCGCCGGAAAACCCATGCCACACCACTGCTGCCTCTGTTTCCACTGTCCTGCCTTTCTGAAAAACTTCCAAAGTCTCAGGACATCTTCCAAATGAATTGCAGTACACCACCGGCTAGAGGAAATGACCACCGGCTGCTTAAATTGACCACCGTTGCTCGAGAGGCTATCGGTTGAAAATATAGTGCCGGCACATTATATCGCCGCCGGCGAAAAGTTCTGCGAGGGGACTTTGACAAACAGAAAACCAAACCAGCAATACATGGCATGGGTTTTTAGGCATATGTATGCACGGCCACTGCTTCCTATCATGTTTGGGGACTCAAGGAGAGCATGGCCTTCGACCCCCGGGCCATCAATCACGCATTTCAATGCATGATGGCCCAAAAGCCAAGTTAGCAACTTTGATATCAAATGAAATGCAAGCACAAAACACACCAAAGGGCCCCAACCCCTATCATGATTGGTCAAGAGGCAAGGGATGCAAGCTCAATGGAATGCAACCTAGGCATGGCGGCTAAGTATGCAACATGAACATGCAAATGAGCAATGTATGCTAGGCGCACAACCTAAACATGTAAACAAACATGGCATGCAGCAAAATGCAACGATGGACTTAAACTAACATGGGTAGCTTGCAAGCATGCCAAAATCAGCGGCCATTAAATGAAATGAGGTAACCGAAATGCACACAAACATGTCCAATGCATGGATCTATCCTAAGATACAACATGCAACTCTAACAAGGCATGGCAAATGATGAAACATAGCATATAATGGTGCAGGTTTCAGATCTGAAATGGCATGCCAAATGACTCCAAAATGACTCCAAAGCATGCAAACATTTATGTAATGCATTGTTAAGGACTTAAGCACTAAAGCTAGTGAGATGCAATACACTATAAGCATGCAAAGCGATGCTCGAATGAAGAAGAAAGCCACAAAAATTCCTCATGCAGCCCAAAATAATGCTAAAACATGTATGAAATGTAGCCAAAATAAGCTAGCATGCTTGGCTAAATTAGCATGTGATTTTGACTAGCTAGCATGATTTACATGGAAAGTGTATGATGCAAAGCCCAAACAGGAAAAGTCCCTTCTACAACACTGATGAGGGACCAAAAATATGACTACTCACAGTAGGTGACAAGCCTCAAATCAGTATGCAAATGTGCTCAAAATGTCATGCAAGATGAGGCTCAAAAGAGGCTATAACATGAGGTATACAAAGTAAACACCAAAAAGCCAAAGACCCTTAATAAATCATGTCAATAAGGTCAAAATATGACCATTTTCAGTTCTGATCATGGTCCAAAAACAGAAGAAAAATGGGCTAGCAAGGCATGCAAAAACAAGGGTAAAACATGGATTCAAAGCAAGTGGCATATGGAGCATGAAAACAAGGTTGAGCCCTTCTTCAATGTTGAAGAGGGGCTCAAAATAAGCACAATATCAGTTCATGAGATGCTCCAAAACAATTTACATATAGGCCAAAGAAATCATGCAAATTTACGGTAAATAGGAGAGATTATGAAGCAAGTGCAATATAGGAGGCCCAAACAGGGCTGAGCCCTTCTTCAATATTGAAGAGGGACTTGAGATAAGCCCTCTTACAGTTTATATTATGCTCGAAAACAGATCACTCATAGGCTAGAAATACTATGCAAGATTGTGGCATTTAAGAGGGTATTGAAGCAAGTACCAAATGGAGGGCTCAAACAGGGTTGAGCCCTTAAACAAACATGAAATATGGCTCAAAATAATGACCTTCTCAGTTCTGGTCGGAGCCCAAAACAGTAAAAAAATAGGCTTAAGAAATGAGGCAAGAAAATGCTAGAAAAGGGAAGAGGAGGACTTACCCTTGAAGACCAGCAAACCAGCACCTCTTGGACCAAGTTTAGGTGCTCCGAAGCTCTGAAGAACAGCCTCAAGCTGCTGGAATGGAGTAAGGATGCCTTGTGCTATGAGTTGATGAAGAAATGGCCCAAGAACAAGGGTGTTTGGAGGCTTGGATAAGATAGATATAGAGAGTGTATGTATCTAACTCCAGCTGGTTTTTGTAACCTAGCATAAGGAAGAGGAGAGCTCCATTTATGGAGCCAAATGAGCAAGACTTCTCTTAGAAGCTTCAAAACCAAGAGCCAAGATCCTCCATACACGTGTATGGAGGATCCAGTTTGTGCCCTCCAGCTGGCACAGCTGGCATCCATTCAATCTGTAGAATACACCGGAAGGTCGTCGGCTAGCAAAAATGGTCGGTCGGCACTCTTTTCTGGCCGGTCGGCACTCTATTTGGCCGGTCGGCAGGAAAAATCTGCTCTGCAGGTCCAACTTCAAACAGGCATAACTTCTTCATATGAACTCATTTTTAGGTCATTCTTGTGTCAAAATTGAAGCCCCGGAAGTAAGCTTTCCAATGCCGCAAACTTTGCATTAAAATTCCTCCTGTGGAGAAAGGTATTTTTGTTTTGGTGAAGGTTGCTCAGTTTCGGTCCAACCGGGATGATGCCCAACTTCAACCAATCATATCTCTACCATCCGGACTCGGGTTTAAGAGATTCTTGTATGAAAAATGAAGCCCCGGAAGTCTTCTTTCCAATGGTGGTAGCCTCATAACTTAACTCCAAGTGTATAGACAAATAAGCTCGATTTAGCGAGGACTGCTCATCCATCTCTTAGCGATTCTTGCCTATCTTCTTCTCCAACTTGGTTTCTCCCCTCTTCTCCTCTTTCTTCAACTTCAAACCCCTAATTAAGGTGTTTTGAAAGATTTTTCAAATATTTCATCTCTCTTTCATTCATCTCCACTTTGTCCTTGCTCGGTTTACCGAAAAGCGCAACATTTACCGAAATGCGAGCGTCGGAACATCGTGGGAATTTTATAAAAAAAATGTTTTGAAAGAGAGGTTTTTAAAGTCTAAAAACCATCCAAAATAATTGTGGTCCAAAACGGGGTGTGAAGTTGAGATTTGCCTCTCTCCTTGTCGAAGAAATTGAACCTGTGCCCTGCACATCTCTCAACACCGAGCAAACCATCAGTAATGCCCAAGTCTTGAGGGCGGTCAAAAATGGGGTGTCTACAGTACCTTGAACGGTGATTGCTTTTATTTCTTGGGGGACCGGGTTGATAGAGTCTTATAACCAGTGTATGATCCATGTGGGTGGAGTGAACTTAGTTCCTTCTTGCCAACTTCTTGAGTAGGGAGTGTGGTGAAGTCCGAGTTGAGTTGCCAAGGGTGGTTTGTGAATACTCGGACATTTTTTCCAAGGATCTTACTAGTTTACCACTTCATCGAGAGATCAAGTTCTCTATTGATTCAATACCTGGCACGACACCAATTTCTATGGCACCATATAGATTTGCACTTGCCGAGTTGAGTGAGTTAAAGATTCAACTCCAAGAATTGTTAGATAACGGTTTTATTCGCCTTAGTACTTCACCTTGGGGAGCACCAGCTCTTTTTGCCAAAAAAAATGATGGTGCGTTGCGACTTTGTATAGATTACCGAAAATTGAACCGAGTAACAGTGAAGAACAAGTACCCAATGCCTCGTATAGATGATTTGTTTGATCAGTTAAAGGGGTCTTGTTGTTTCTCTAAGATAGACCTAAGATCAGGTTATCACCAGTTGAGAGTAAGGGAGGAGGATATCCCGAAGACGACATTCTGTATGCGGTATGGCTATTATGAGTTCCTAGTGATGCCCTTTGGGCTAACCAATGAACCAACTATGTTTATAGATTTGATGAACTAGATCTTCTGTGAGTTCTTAGACTGTTTTGTGGTTGTCTTTGTGGACGACATCTTGATTTACTCACCCTCTGAGCAAGAGCATGAAGAACACTTGCGAGTAATGGTTGAGTTACTTAGAGGCCATAAACTGTATGCTAAGTTTGGGAAATGTGAATTCTAGATGAAGGAAGTTAAGTTCTTAGGCCATGTGGTATCTGGGGAATGAGTGACTGTAGATTCATCCAAGATAGAGGCAGTGCAAGATTGTGGACAACCTAAAAATACTTTTGAGATCCGTAGTTTCTTGGGGTTGGTTGGGTCTTACCGACGGTTTATGAAGGATTTCTCTAGATTAGCTTCAAAATGGATCAAATTTGTATGGAATGAGACTTGTGAGAAGGCATTTCAAGAGCTTAAGGTTAGACTTACCATTGCCTCCGTATTGATTATTCTGGAGAGAGGTTTAGGCTATTTGGTGTATTGTGATGCTTCATGGGAATGTTTGGGTTGTGTCTTGATGCAAGAGGGGAATGTAGTAGCCTATGACTCGAGGCAGTTGAAAACACATGAGAGGAACTATCCTACTCATGACCTAGAATTAGCGGCGGTGATCTTTGCCTTAAAGATTTGGAGACATCATCTATACGGTGAGACGTTTGAAGTGTTTTTTGATCACAAGAGTTTGAAGTATCTGTTTACACATAAATACTTGAATCTGAGGCAGAGGAGGTGGATGGAGTTCATAGAGGATTATGACTTTGAGTTACATTATCATCCGGGGAAGGCCAACGTTGTAGCCGACGCCTTGAGTAGGAAATGTATTAGTAGTATAGCTTGTATTGCCATCCGGGGATGGGAAATGTTGGGTGCTCTTAGTTGGTTTGACTTGCATCTTGGCGAGTTTGTTGAGTCTGCAGCCTTGTTTTTGACAGTTGCGCAACCTACACTTGTGAACTGAATGATAGAAGCACAAAAGAGTGACCTTGAGGTAGAATGACTCTAGGAGAAAATCTCCAGTGGGAAGGTAGAAAGAGGCTTGAACGTGTACCCTAACTCGAGTGTTAGATACCTTGATCGCCTTTTCGTGTTGGAGTCTTGCTAAGAGGAAGTACTCCAAGAGTTTCACCATTCACGCCTTACGGTGCATCCAGGAGTCACAAAGATGTATCACGACCTTTGTCACCAGTTTTGGTGGAGGGAAATGAAGAAGGATGGCTGTGTTTGTGTCGAGGTGCCTTAATTGTCAACAAGTGAAGGCCGAACATCAGAGGCCAACAGGTTTGTTACAACCCTTGACTATAGCCGAGTGGAAGTGGGAGCATGTCACGATGGATTTGTTGTGGGCCTTCCGAGGACTCAACGGGGTAGTGATGCAATTTGGGTGGTAGTTAACCGGTTGACCAAGTCAGCGTACTTTATACCTATGCGCGTGTGTGACTCGGTAGATTATCTTGCTGACCTTTATGTTAGAGACATAGTGAGGTTGCATGAGGTCCCTATGACGATTATCTCAGATAGAGACCTGCATTTCACGGCTTCATTATGGCAAAGTCTACAGAGTGCCTTGGACATAAGATTGACTTTTAGTACTACATATCATCCTCAGACTGACGGGCTGTCCGAGCGTACTATTTAAATCCTTGAGGATATGTTTCGGCATTGTGTTCTTGACTTTAAGGGGTCGTAGGAGAGACACTTGCCTTTAGTGGAGTTTAACTATAACAATAACTTCAAATCGAGTATTAGCATGTCACCATTTGAGGCCTTGTACTATCGACCATGTAGATCCCCTGTGTGTTGGACCAAGGTGGGTGATGTACCTATGTTGGGTCCAAAGTTAGTCTGGGAAACGATAGAGAAAGTTCCACTTATTCGTAAGAGATTAGCCACTGCCCAAAGTCGTCAGAAATGTCGATTGTAGGAGGAGACCCTTGTCTTTTGAGGTGGGAAACCATGTATTATTGAAGATATCACCTAGGAGAGGTTTGATGAGGTTTGGAAAGAATGGGAAGTTGTCTCCTAGATTCATTGGGCCTTTTGAGATCCTTGAACGGATTGGAGAGGTAGCTTATCGTTTAGCTTTGCCGCCACAGCTTTCCGAGGTTCATGATGTGTTTCATATTAGCATGCTTCGAAAGTATGAGCCGGGTCCATCACATGTGTTGAATTGGACCAACTTAGAGGTAGATGAGGTTGCCTCATATGAGGAGAGACCGGTAAGCGTCTTGGATACTCAGGACCAAGTCTTGCGAGGCAAGACGATTCCCTTGGTTAAAGTATTGTGGAAATATCACGGAGTTAAAGAAGCAACTTGGGAACGTGAGTTGGAAGTTTGTGAGGAGTATCCAGGCTTATTTATTGATGTTTGAGCATTTATTGAAATTTTGATTATGTTAATCAAATAGGAAAACATTGTATATATTTTGAGAATATGGAAACATTATATATGTTATATGTGTTTTGGAAACATGAGTTTAATATAAACATTGTATATGTTTTGGAGAAATGTGAATGATATTTTCAATGTTAGAACTTGTGTATCGAGTTAATGAGAATGGATGACCGGAGAATGGGTAATAGTGATGGAATTGATCGATTATCATTGTTGTGATTGGTTTATATATAGTTTTAAAGTTGATCTATAATTTTGGGCACGGAATTCTTTAAGGGGGAGATTATAGCGATTCCGATTTTGACCCGACCCTTTTTGTATTCTGGACTCAGGTTTCATGATTTTGTATTGTTGCTCTTGCCTTATTTCTCTTTTCCCTCCTTGAGTTTGGCTTTTGGGTTGTAGTGATTGTGTTTGGAATAGGTTCGTTGCTTGGTTTTTAATCTTTTGTTGCCTAGAATTTTACTTCTCTACTCGAGCAGCACTTTTTGCGCTCGAGCGGGCTTTGTGAACTCTCAATACTTTTGTAGGTCTGCAAAACTATTGGGAGAGTGTATTCTATGCTCGAGCGGTGCTTTATGAGCTCGAGCAGCCTCAGCTCGAGCGGCCTTTCTTGTTTCGAACGTTGGTCTATTGTTTGCAAAACTATTGGGAGTGTGCATTCTACGCTCGAGCGGAACAATTTATTGTGTCTGATGCTCAAGTGTCACTTCTTGCGCTCAAACGGACCGTGTGTATATCAGTTTGTGAAAGTGACTTTTTACATCACTTTTTCATATCTTTTCTCCCAAAACCCTAAAGTTAAGACCCCCTCTCTCTAAAACCTACCTTCTCTTTACATTCTCATCTAGATCTAATGGTTTTTCTAACCGTGTGCCTTTGTTAAAAAAGGTAGAGCACGCTATGGGCTCTCTTTTCGTCCGAACAAGAGTGGGTTTCGGTTCATTTGAGGTTTCTTTCCTTTCACCTTGATCTCTAGCTTCGAGGTAGGGACCTTCTACACTATTTTATGAGTTTTGACTTAGTTATTTGTTGATGTGTAAAGTTTATTGAAACTTTGGATGATTTTAAACAAACCTAGAGTTTTGGTTTAAAATCAAAAAAGGGGTTTTCAAATGTATGTATAAAAAAAAATGGTTATGGGAGTAGATATGAGATTGTGTTGTGATAGATTTGTTGATTTTGATACCCGGAGTGGATTTTGGAAGAAAATGGAGTTTTGTCCTAAAATGTCTCAAATAGTTATTTTGTATAAATAAATGAAAATGGTATTGAGAATATGAAATTAGATGGATGCTTATATAAATGGTAGAGTTGGATATATATTACCACTCACCTATGAAAATTTGGATAATTTATCTGTCTTGGAGATTGTATATCTGTTTAGAAATATCTTTTTTGGGCTATCGATGGAGGATAACTATGATTGTTGTAGAAATTGTATGACGATTAGGTAAATTGAAACTAATCTCTTAACCGTTGTCATTGAATATGACTATGTCTTTGATACATTGTAAATGTATGATGTTTAGGAGAAGAAAGATGATGTACTCCATGTTTGGGAGAAGAAAGGAGATGGACTTCATTGAATTAAGTTGGTCTATATATCCAGGGTGAAAGTCCTGAAAACCGAGTGTATACATGGGTGCCGATTCCCACGGATAAAATATCTATAAAATGGCAAATGGAATTATGTGTATAATGTTGTGTTGGGTAAAGAACCACTGAGTTATATCCTTAGTTTGGTGGTTAGAATGAAATGGTAAATGACCCATGAATTGAGATAAAATGAATTTAGATAAAATGAATTGAGGTGTAAAGCTTGGCATAGCGTGGTTTTATAAAAGAGTTATAATGATTTTGCCGCGGGAATTGGATATGCATCTCATACTCATATCTTTGTTAAGGTTCATATATTGTGTTCGATTGTTTCTAATAGGCTTTAGCTCACCCTACTTGGGAAAATCATTTTCAGGTGCTAATGAAATGCTTTCGCTAAGACAGTAGCTTGGAGGGATTTAGAGCAAAGGCTTCTCTTTTGTGTATTATGTTATTGTTTTGATTCAAGCCAGGGGCTTTACATGTATTGGATTTATATCTGCTTTTGTTGTAACCAAGCATGGTCTTGGAAAGATATAAGTCTATAGGACATTTATTTAGTTAAACTCTTTTGTAAGATTAACTCTCATGAAATGAAATAATATTATACTCTGATTCATAATGTTATTTACATTTGGTCTTGAATGGATTTATGGCATTTATTTCAGGGCGTTACAGGTATGCTAATCCGCCCTAAGGAAATTGGTAGTCTAATTGGAATAGTAGTCCTACAATATTTTAACACAACCAAACATGATTTTGATAGGCCTTACGGATTGTTAATCCAATCCCTTCTTCTAAGAGGCCAAACAAACGTGATCTTAAAGGCTCGTTTGTATAGATTGCCCGGAACTCCGCTCCGCGCGCGAGGGCATGAATCGTTGTTCTTAGCTACTACAGTTTGGACTCATGTCACGGTTCTAAATCTAATCTCATAAAGTGCAATGTGAGACTGATAAATCACCAAAGAGTCCAAATCCGGCAAATCATTTTGGAAAACTAATTTTTATTAACAAGTGCCAAACATGGATTGCTTTGTCAGATTTCAAAGTCGCGACCTAAATATTTTATTTTGGGGAAATTTAAGAAACCCTAACTCGTGCCTAAGGCCACGTGTCCGTCATTACCAAAGTTGCCACGGCTTGGGAACTTGAGTACGAGAGGGGAAAGTCATGCAATGAGCACCCCCACTCGCCTAATCAAAGGATCGGCCTTTACTAACATGATATGTTGTTTTTTAAAACACATGTGCTCTTATTCCGGTTTTATTAGCTAGAATTACTAGGTGATGCGCACAACATACAAGTATAGACTAGATCACCTAAGTTGGAACAAAAACATTTCATGTTTGTTTGTTTGAAAACGGTTTGAAGTTTGCTACTCGCAAGTAGGCTAAGTCGTGGATTTTGCCACTCTCAAGTAGGCTTAGGAAAATATGGTAATTTGCCACTTCAAGTGAGCTTAAAACTCGCATTTCGATGAATTATTCCAATTCAAGCAATCCAACCTTCACCCACAAGCATTCAAGCAGTTAATCACTTAAGCAGTTAGCCTCATGGTAAGCATGCTAACATGGCAACATACACATCTCATGCAGTATGCTAAAGCGTAAACACTCACAGTGTACTCTGAGCCAAAAAAGAAGCTAGTTAGTAATCAATGCATGATCCTAGCTAAGTTAAGATGCCTAATGCAACACATGAAAAATGAAACAAAGACAGGCTCGGCTATTCTAAGATGTCATGTGAATGCAACTTGATAACATGTATTCAAATTGGAATTGAAATACAATGTAGTTAGTATGATGCACCGAACCCGGTGCATGCAAGACAGATGAATGATGCAAACATGTGAGCATAAGGATGCTAATTGAAACATGCCCTAAGACTAAACATCGAAAGCTGGTAAATAAAAGGGAGAAAGAAATGGGGGTTGGAAGACATGCATCACACACACGCACACTTATTACAACAATTGTGCCCTCTCGACGGAGGGTCCAAATAATAAGCTAACTAGCTAATCTAAGATAATTAAACTAATTATTACAAAACGAAACTAATTAACTAATCATAGTTAACTAATTATTACAAAACAAATGAATGGCTAAACGCATTAACTAATTAAGTACAAAACCATTAAACTAGCTAACTAAGTGAAGCAGCTAAATAAAGCATTAAGAAGAGGCCCTCGGAGCGAGGGGTGCATGCATGCTCGATTGCCTCGTTTGGAAATCCATCGTGATGCCCCAACTTGCCTCTGTTTGCAATTGATCTTAGAACTTTGCACAAAGCTCCAGATAGCTTCTACTTCATTATGGGCACCTCCAGGGACATGGCCGACCACTTTATGGTGGTGTAGACCACCTGCAGACCAGCCAAGTATGCTGCAGATCAGAAAAATTGGTTAGCCAGCCACTTTTACTGGTCGGCCGACCAGAAAATCCTGCACACTTCCAGATTGTTGCAACAGAGAGCAAGAAGGGACATGGCAGAGTATTAGCAAGGTGTGTGTGCACAACCACTCTCCCTATCATTTCTCAAGCTCAAGGGAGTGTGGTTCTCGACTCTCGGGCCACCAACCAAGCATCACAATACACGGTGGCCGAGAAGCCAAGATTGCACAGTCAATATGAATGAATGCATGAAGAAAACACATAAAGCCTCAAACTCTATCATGCATGATCAAGAGGGTTGGCGACAGAGAATTGAAGCACGTTTCATCACTTCAAGTATGAAATGTCCCTCGTTTCTCGTGTTTGAATTAACTCCCTATCCAAACACAATGCAATGCATGCACACATAATGCAATGCGACAAGCATGCAAATATCATAGAATGCAACAAGCATGCAACAACATGCAAAATGGACTTAAACCGAATATGGATAGACCTCAATCATGCCCAAAACAGTGGCCAAAACTCAACAAAACCTAGGCACAAAGAGCATGGAATGCACATTCAACTCATGGCTTGCAAGTAAGGCATAAAGGCATAACTTTCAAACACATTGAAGATTGACATACATGAGAATATGGCAATGCTACATGCTCTGAAATGAAGTGTTAAGTGATGCCAAATCATCCAAACAACACAAATGAGGCATGCTAGAAGGCTTAGAGCATAAGGCTACTTAAGAGCAATACACAAGGAGCATGCAATACTAAGCTTAAACCACTAAACCAGCTCTGGATAGAGCTTAACCATGCCAAGTTAAGGGTCAAGAACATGCTGAAATGGAGCTCAAGAGCTTAGGCAAACATGCATACACAATCGCTCACTTTTAAGACATAAAGCACAACTCACCAAAAGCATTGAAATAGTGAAACATGAGAGAGTATGGCCACATTACACACACTGAAATCAAATTAGAGATGAGGCCAAAGCATGCAAACAACTCAAGTAAGCAATGTTAGGGACCATGAAACTCAAAGCTAGTGAGCAAAAATGCACTAAGGCTATACAAAGCAAGGCATGCATGACCTAAAGCACTTAAAATAGAGCTTTAGAATGGAAAAACATGGACAAAATAATGCTGGAGTGTAGTCAAAATGGGCTAGGATGATGGTTCAAAGTATAGAGCATGTTAGGCTAGCAATGTAGAATTAGTCTACAAGTATGTGAAACACTCAAGAGACAACCAAACCAGACAAAAACAGAGTCATATCTAGTCCCAAAAGTCACCAAAACAAGCTTAAACAAAGCCACAAAGAAGTGTAAAAACATGCTCATTTGATAGGCCCTCTATGCATACAAACAAGACAAGAGAAGGGGGGGACCAGGGGACCACCCCCTCTCATTTCAGGCCTCAAAACCACATTCCCACCACTGAAAATCCACTGGATTTCAGTGGTTAAAAGGCCAAGAGAAGGTGATCTCAAAGGCTTAAAGAGATGGCTCAAAACAATACAAAATAAGGCATAAAAAGGGGGTGGACCACCCCAACACCAAAGAGGCCTTAAACAAGCATCAAACACTGGAAAATAAAGCTTTTTACAGTTGAACACTAAGCCAAACAAAGCATGCAAAGATGGCTAAAAGAGTAACCAAAACAAAGCTTAAAAAGGGAAAAAGGGGTTACCCTTGAAGCATTGCGACAACAGCACCTTCTTCAGCCCAAAACCAGCTTATATGACCCAAATACCATCTCTAAGGATCTCAGCTTAGAGATGGTGGTGTGTGGCTAGGAGTTGTGGTGCAAAAGTGAAGAAACAACACACTTTAAGGCACTAATATAGAGAGAGAGGGAAATATAGAGAGGGAGATATATCTATAGCTCAAAGGAAATTTTCTGAACCTGGAGAAGGGAGGGAGGGCCTCCCTCTTATAGAACTCTAAGCTTCAAGCTTCTTGGAGAAGCTAGAAGCTTGGTTAAATCCCTCCATACACGTGTATGGAGGATGCAGTCTGTGCCCTCCAGCTGGCATAGCTAGCATCCACAGACTCTGCAAAATCTGCAAGAAAGCTGCCGACCACTTAAAGTGGTCGGCCAGCTACTTACACTGGTCAGCCGACCAGTGGAAGTGGTCTCCAAGGAGACAAAGTGGTTGGCAGGGGGGGAGAGATGGTCTCCACCAAGAAAGCAAGGTGGTGGCATGGTGGGAGACCACTTTTGGTGGTCCAAAGACCACCAAGAACAGTTGGTCGACCAGAAAACCGGCTAGCAGGAAAGTGGTCTACGGGGAGAGAAACTAGTCTCCCACCCTTATTCCACCCTCCAAACAAGGAAAACAAGATTTGTGCCAAAAACAAACCAAAAAAGATGCAAGACAAGAGTCTGAGGAACAAGGCGCGCAACTAGAAGCCTCGAAAACTAGTCTACGGGCACCAAAAGTTGTCTCCGACCACAAAAAGGTGGTCTCTAAGACCTTCGTGCCCCTCTAGACCAAGGCAACAAGTCATGGTTCGAAAACCAGGCAAAAAAGAGAACGATAAGTGGTTCTGAGACAAGGCGCGCGGCCGAAGACTCCAGAAATCGGAAACTAGTCTACGAGAGGGAAAAGTGGTCTCCGACCACAAAAAGTAGTCTGCAAGACTTTTGTGTCCCTCCAGGCAAGGTCAACAAGGCTTGGTCCATAAACCGAGCCAAAACACAAAGAGTTCAGAGGCTCGGAGGCCAGACACTCAGCCGAAAACTCTGGAAACTCGAAATGAGCACATACATGCGCAATCATCGAGGGCTCAAACGATGACGTCTGAGTCTTAAGGTCAGTCAAAAATGGAGTGTCTACAGTTGCCCCTCTTTGACAGAACTCGGAAGTCAAGAAGTGACGGGAGTGAATGTCAAAGCCCAGAGACGACCCATTTTTGATAAGGCCGAAGACTTAGACAAACAGGCAAGATAACAAAGAGATGCGCCCACAGGCAGGGGCAGGATGCAAATGACATGCACAAAATCGAACATAACTTATGATCATGCAAAGAGGACTAATCTCACCCGGAGTTCCTCTGACTGAACTGCACATACAACAATGTCTGGGTGTGCCAGCTTCAAATGAACCGTACATACAATATCGTGCCTGCACAAAAAGAAACTTTGACAGAAACAACATAGTAGAAACACATGTAGGTAGAACGCACATAATGCAAGTGAAAAGGTTGCATGACAATGCAAGCGAAACGGGCGCATAACAATGCAGGTCGAACATGCATAACAATGCAGGTGAACAGGTGCATAACAATGCAATTGAAAAGTGCGTGACAACGCAAGTGAAGAGGTGCATAACAATGCAAGTAACGTGCGTGACAACGCAAGTAAAGTGTGCATAACAATGCAGGTAACGTGCGTGACAATGCAAGTAAAATGTGCATAACAATGCAAGTAACGAGCATAACAATGCGAGATATTTGTGCATAACAATGCAAGTAACGTGCGTGACAACGCAAGATAGATGTGCCTAACAATGCGAGTAACGTACGTGACAACACAAGATAGATGTGCATAACAATGCGAGTAACGTGCGTGACAATGCAAGTAAAGTGTGCATGACAATGTAAGCAACGTGCGTGACAACGCAAGGTAGATATGCATAACAATGCGAGTAACGTGCGTGACAACGCAAGATAGATGTGCAAAAAAATACGAGTAATGAGCATAACAATGCTAGATATTTGTGCATAATAATGCAAGTAACGTGCGTGACAACGCAAGTTGAAGGGAGGGCATAACAATGCAAGTAACGTGCGTAACAACGCAAATAAAGTGTGCATAACAACGCAAGTAAAACGTGCGCGACAACGCAAGTAGAGTGCATAACAATGCAAGCGAGATGTGCGCGACAACGCAAGAAAAGTGCATGACAAAGCGAGAGAAATGTGCGTAACAACGCAACGAATGGTGTGCATAACAATGCAAGATAAATTATGTGCATAAGAATGCGACGAATGATGTGCATGACAATGCATTTTCAGTGTAACTTCAAAAGCATGTTTGAAACAAAATGCTGAATAAGGAAATACTAGCCTTAACGAGAGCAATTCAATCATAGCCTCCGATTTACCTCTCGGAGGGGTCACAATGCACTAAAAGAATACACCATGCTCTTGACGAGTAACGATGAGCCATGCATCGAAGACTTGAATTGAAGTTCTGGTGGGGATATTTTGAATTGAAAAGTGTACCTTTCTTGCACTTTCGTGAGGGCCGAGGACTCCAATCATCTCAAAAACACACAGGGAGGACAATGGGGCCCTGAAGACCATCCAAGAGGGGTGGCTGACCACCTAGCCAGCTGGCCGACCATTTGAAGACCACTTAAGTGGTCGGCCGACTAGAAAAACTGGCAGGCTGACCAGTTTACAGAACTTCGGGGCAGTTTGGTCTTTTAGCCTCAGTTCTATAAGTGTACACCTCCAAAACACATTTCATTCACACCTCTAGTGCCGAAATTGACTCCCCTACCTTCCTAGACCCTTTTCCATCTCAGATCTGGGCTTTTCACGTGTTTTCCAATGCCCCACGCGAAGTTATTTCGCGAAAACTTTCGATTCTCTTTGTTTTGAACCAATCAGAATTTGTTTTCGGAGCTTTTTTCTCCATTTTCACCACTTGAGGTATGTTTCTCTCGAAGTTTAGCACCTTTTTTCAGGTGTTGACTTTTGTTGACTTTTTCTCTTCCTGAGAGTTTACTTTTGTTGACTTTTTACAATTTTGGCTCATTTTCCTCATTTTTGCACCTTTTTTGAGATGGCTGACGATATTCCACACAGCGGAGGTTTTCCACGAGTAGAGGACGAGCCCGACATTATGCCATTGCCTCCGAGGATTCGGCCGTTCGACCCAAAGAGGTACCACCTGCAGGAGCACATACTACCTCCCAGCACCTTCCATCATTTCACCGATTTTGCGCGGCGAGCGCCAGTAGACTTGCTGTTACGGGTGCCTAAGTCCCACTTATCTCATCAAGCGTGTGAGGTGCGTACTTCACTTTTACATTTTCTGCGACGTATCTTGTATTTCTTGCACATTTCATGCTTTCGCTATGTATTTTACCTGCTTGTTCTGAACACAACTTACACACAGCATTTTGCTCATTCTGAACATAGCTCATACACAATACTCTACTCACTCAGCACACAGCTCACAACATAGCATACTATTCACTTGGTACATAACCCAAAACACAATACTTTGTTCATTGGGCACACAGCTCAAAACACAATATTCTGTTCATTTGGCACACAGCTCATAACACAACACTTTGTTCATTGGGCACACAGCTCACAACACACTATTCGGTTAATTCTGAACACACAACTCATAACACAACACTCTGTTCATTGGGCACACAGCTCAAAACACAGCACTCTTTTCATTGGGCACACAACTCACAACACAACATTCTGTTGATTCTGAACACACACCAGAATACAAGACACGCTCATTTTGAACACACACTCATAACACAAGATAATCGCTTATTCTGAACACACAGCTCATAACACAGTACACTGCTCATTTTGAACACACAAATTTCATAGCAAAGATAATCGCTCATTCTCAACACACACTCATAGCACAAGATATCGCTTCATTCTCGCAATCAATACATCTATTCATTCTGAACGCAGGTATCTCCCGTTTCACGTAGGGTTACGGATCGATCATCGCGAGGGAGTGGTATATGGAGCTCCCAGACGCTGTCTGACATATTGTAGATGAGGCGGGGTTCGGCCCATTTTACATGGGGTTGTCGCGTTATCCGGCGAGTAGGACCCTTCTGGGTGCACTTGTAGAGAGATGGTAGGACACCACAAACTCCTTCCATTTCTTTGCTACCGGGGACATGATGATGACCCCGTATGACTTCTCGATGTTGACGGGCCTCAATGTGGCCGGCCGGCCGACCCCATACGATACCGATATGGGTGAGTGGGAGGCGGCTTGGACGTATCTGCTTGGAGCCCATCCGCCGATCGACAGATCATTAGACAGGGTCAGGTACACCTGGTTCGCCGAGCAGTACAGGAGGACTTTGCCTGAGACTTTTGAGGCCACACAGCAGTATGCCCGGGGCTTTCTGATGTTCCTACTCGGGACCACACTGTTCTCCGACAAGGGAAACACGGTCGGGCTCTATCTTCTTAGTGCTCTGGTAGACCTATCACAGGTCCGGCACTTTGACTGGAGCAGCGCTGGCCTCGCTACCCTTTATTTCTACATGAGCGCGACCTCCCGGGGGCGGGGGAATATAGTAGATGGCTACTGGAGAGCCTGGGAGGTACATTCTGCCCTCTTGGTTTACATTTCTACTTTTGATTATCTGTACACTGCACACTGCACACATTGTACTCATTACATTCTATACTCTGGATTCTGCACTCTGCATTCTGTATTTTCTGTATATTTTGTATTCTGACAGCCACTGTCTTGCCTTTCACGGCTGTGGGTTTTTGCCCATTTCCCGACACTCGCCCCTGAGCCAGAGGTTGAGGGACCTCTAGATATACCATATTCACGTAGATTTGAGGGTCGATGCTGGCCTAGGCCCTGGGAGACATTGCTATATCTCCGACAGTTCTTTGACACCGTACAGGCGACGGAGGTAAACCAGAACTCTCAGTTCTACATGCTTTTAGCTTTTGATTCATCTTACATATCTATGACATCTAATCAGTTTATGCACTTGCTATCCATAGATTACTTGGCAGCCTTAGATAGCCAAGCCAGGGTGTTCTCGGTTCTAGTTCGCTGGGGTATAGGGCGCCTCTTGATATAGGGTTTTGTTTGAGGGACCAGTCGGCAGAGCTTGGTTTCTCAGGGATCGCTTCATGCGTCAGACGATGGGTAATCTTGCTCAGGAGATCCCCTCATCACCTCCACTGGACATGCGATCTACAGAGAGCCTCACTCTCGAGGAGGTTGACGACCTTATGTTGGGTGTTGACGCAGTTCTTTTCCTGGAGGAGGGAGAGTACGCGACATATCGCCATACATACCTGATGCCTCCACTGACAGGTGTCCGTACCCCCACGAGAAGAGCTGCTGATATGCCTTCCTCGAGCCGTGCCCGAGCTACAGACATTCCTTCAACTAGCGGGGCCAGCGCATTGAGGGGTAGGACCAGGGGGATGCCCTCTGCTAGGTAGTATGCTGGATGGCCAGATCTTCCGACTAAATTGATAGGCTGGTAGTAGGGGACGTCTTACCAGATTCCATTGGAGCCTCCATTACCTGATCATCGATATGTCAGTGACCTAGACTCACTGCCGGTATACTCCACAGTTTTCATTTATCATTAAGATATTTAGACATTCATTCATTCACTGATGATTTGAACTTGTATTTGCAGCCTCCTAGAGAATATACTGAGGGGTTGCTTGGGGTGGTGGCCTTACTCGAGAGCATGGTCCTGCGGAGGGAGACGTTGCTGTACGCCTCCGGCATTCCTGTACTTTTCAATTTCCTTGTATTTACCATACTTCTGATGGCATACCAAAACTGAACATTTCACTATACTGATTCATTGTATGTGTAGAGCATATCTAACACATCACATTCACATACTATATCTGCATGCACACATTTCATACACCATACTTGCATCTGCATCTGATATACATACTCTGGCTGATGTATTCAAACTCCCTTTTCAGGTCACACCGCTATAGGCCGAGCCATCTAAGACTTCTCGAGCACCTGGGAGAGGGGCCTCGACCTTCGGCCGAGGGAGACATAGAGCACCTGCCAGATAGGATGACGAGTCTAGTGAGGAGGAGGAGTCAGCTCATCCTCAGTCGGAGACATCCGCGGGCAGAGATGATGACTCTGGTTCCGGTTCTAAGGGCAGTGGCGACGTCGAGGAGGATTCTGAGGATGGCGGCCCTGATTCAGATGGTGGTGCCGGTGGTGCAGAGGCTACTCAGCTGAAGAGGACGAAGAGAGCCTCTCGATCTTGAGTCAGATGACAAGGATGCAGATGTTTTGCTTTATTTTCTTTTTACTAGTAGCTGTAGCACATTGTACAGCGTTAGGCAGTTTTATTTTCTTTAAAACTTGTACCTTGTCGTAAAATGTTGTAAACAGAAAACATGATGGAATGAAAACAACTTTTTGTTCAAAAAGTGTTGTATTTTTATTCCGAGCATCGCAATGCATCATTTTGCTCAAAAATGAAAGTGAATGGAAATTGAACATCGTGTATTGCCAAGTCAGGTAGTGAACCAACGAATAAACTAAACAACTTAACTCAAAAACAATTCGGTAAACGAATTAACAACTCGATAAACAAATGAGCAACAACTCGATAAGCAAAACTTAACAACTCGATAAGCAAATGCATTTTAGACGAACAAAGTGACAAAATGCATTTAAAACAGCAATAAACTCAGATCTTCAACACTCTCAGCACATAAGAAGGCTAGAGACTCTCTTTCGGAGACAAAAGGGTGGCTGTAGACCACTTTCTGCTCATGATCGACCACTAAAAGGGCCTGCCGACCACTTTTTTCGTTTGAAGACCAGAAAATGTGACTGGTCGACCAAAAAAACTGGCTGGCTGACTAGAAAAATTGGCTGGCCGACCAGTTTTTCTGGGGACCTCCAGATTCTTGCCACATGTCCTCTAAGTAGTGCCTTATCCTCCATAAAGGTTCCAGCTTCGTGGTTCCCTCATTCTAACTCAGTTTTGCACCAAATGGAGGCATTTCTTGTCCAAAACCTCACAAATTGGATTGCTAACTTGGATGGCTTGGAAAAGTTGAATTTCCGGGGGTTCGGCATAAATGCACTATTCACGCTGAGCCGC
Source organism: Camellia lanceoleosa (assembly GCA_025200525.1). NCBI lineage: Eukaryota > Viridiplantae > Streptophyta > Magnoliopsida > Ericales > Theaceae > Camellia > Camellia lanceoleosa. Next base: position 55,962,030 of record CM045760.1, read on the forward strand.
ACCCCGCTGCGTTTTCCGTTCCTTCATGCTGCGGCAAGGTGTTGGAATTCGGTAACTCATGTTTGCAGCTTTGGCGGTCAAGAGATATGCCCCACTTTCGAAGACTTCCAAGCTTTAATGGAATCCGAGCGCGATGAAGAAATCTTGCCTCAATTCCGCTTTAGCGATGTCCAAGCCTTAGGACGGATGTGCGGGCTTACTATGCATGACGCTCGATCCTTGATCCGCGATAGGGAATTAGACATCTCCAGCTTGATTCATTAATTTTCTGATGCCGGTGACCGCGGCGATCATCATTGGCAGGGTTTTAGGCGACATGTGCTTTGCTTGAGCATGTTGTCTCATTTCTTGCTTGCCCCAAGTTTCGGAGGATCTAGCGTCCACTTGATTGAGGTTGCCCAAGGTTTAAAAGAGGGCAAAAGCTGTATTGCCATGACGCTAGCTGAGACATTGATGGGTTTGGATATTTTCTATCGCCGGGAGACGACTAGATTCGTGGGGAGTCCACTACTGTTGCAGGTAATGTTTCCCACCCTATCTCACAGATATTTCTCACATCACTCGGCCCTCAGGCTCGATTTTTCTCTCAAAACCCTTTTCTCGCTTTTCTCTCCACGTACACCTCTCTATTCTTTAATCTCTCATTTTTCATCCCTCCCCAGATATGGTTAATGGACAAGTTGAAGGTTGTGGACTCATGCCCAGCCTATTCAGCTCGCGGCTATTTCTTCCGGCGATGTCTAGTCGATGCCCCTGATGAGGGATGGTGGTGTGAATGGATGTGTAGTCTATCCGCTATTAGCATTGCTTGGCGCTGCCCCTGGCTCAATCTGCCAGCGATGAGTTACAGCATATCTCGTCGGCCCGGGATTCAGTTGATCGGCCTGACACATTGTGTCTTTTACTTTCCATTTTGAATCTGGCGCCAATTCAGACATGATCAGACTTGCCTGGAGGAAGGGATAGAGTACCCTGCTACATTCCCAGTCCGAGGCGCACAGCTAGCTCGGTATGCCACAGCATGGAAGACGAGAGAGCTTCGGGCCCTTGCTCCCACTTTCAGTTGCATCCTCTCTGATGAGTGCATACCTTGGCTTGATGAAGAGGCGCAGGTTGGGTCTATTTTGGCATCAGAGGCTTCCACAAGCTCTGGGAGGGGATGTAGGAACACCTGACTTGACTATGCCCCGAATTTATTACTTTATCAGTATTTTCAAGATTTCTTTATGAATGTAATAAAAAGCAACTTCAAGTTGTATTCAAGAGTAGAAGAACTCTGTACTGAAATCAATGTAATTGAAGGTTATGGGTACTGAAATTTTTTCGTTTTGTCCAAAAATGGTCTAAGTCGTAAAAAGATTAATTTGAGCAAAATCAATTTTTATTAAAACTTTTCAAAACCATTTTTGATATGGATCACAACTGGACACGCCTGAGATCTATCACTGAGATGTACAACCCCGGATCCCATCAACTGGAAAGTTGCCCCTAGTCTGAATAGCACTGCACTAGAGATCACAACCGAGCTCTTGAATGCAGAATAGACGAAGATGACCAACATGATCACATGGACAAAGTTGATTTGGAAATGTTTATGGCTGGACTTCAGGATGAAGTTGCCTACGTATCTCGAAGATGAGAATCAAGCCTTACGTAGTTCGGCTCAGGTTCACTCGTGTATTAACACACTCCTTTTGGGCTCTAAGTTTTGCCACAGCCGCCCTTTTTGGGTTTTCAACCTTGCGAGCTCAGTTTTTATTATTTCAAATTTTTCATGCTCTAACTTTTGCCTTGGTCGCCTTTTCGGGTTTTCGGCCTAGCGAGCCACTCAGGGAAATTATTTCTTCAACTTATCCATGTTGATTGGCTGGGAGAACTCTAGGCTATCTAGGTCCATCAGAACGACAGCTCTACCCGACCAGATAGACTTGATGATGTAAGGGCCAGTCCAATTGGGTCTGAACTTGCCCCTAGGGTTGTGGATAGGAGCTCGGTTGTCTTTGAGCACAAGATCCCCCTCTTGTAAATTCCTGGACTTAACCTTCTTGTTGAAAGCCCTGGCAATTCTTCGTTGATAACCCTGAATGTGATATAGTGCTTTCAGCCTTCTTTCATCAAAGAGCATGAGTTCTTCGAACCTGCTTTGCTGCCAATCTGCCTCAACTATCTGACACTTAGCCAATACCCGTAATAATAGAACCTTAACTTCGATAGGCAGAACGGCCTCCATCCCATAAACCAAGGAATACGGAGTTGCCCCAGTAGAAGTTCGAATTGAAGTTCGGTAGCCCCAAAGAGCAAATGACAGCTTATCTGGCCAGTTCCTGTAGGTTTCCACTATCTTCTACAGAATGTGCTTGATGTTCTTGTTGGCGGCCTCAACTGTTTCATTGGTTTGCGGCCAATATGTAGATGACTTATTGTAGACGTTCCCGAACGTCCCGGGAGAGAAATCCCGTTTTGTTCATTGGGCTCACTATAGTTCAGGACTCAATGTCACGACCCTGTATCTAATCTCGCAGAGTGCAATGCAAGACCGATGAATCATCAAAGAGTCCAAATCCGGCAAATCGTTTTTGAAAATAGATTTTTTTGAAAGAAGTGCCAAATATGGACTGCTTTGCCAGATACAGAGTCGCCACCTAAATATTTTATTTTGGGAAATTTAGGAAACCCTGACTCGTTGCCTAAGGCCACGTGTCCATCATCACCAAAGTTGCCTCGGCTCGGGAACTTGGGTACGATTGGGGAAGGTCACTTCGTGAGCACCCCCGCTCGCCCGATCAAAGATCGGCCTCTACTAACCATGATATCGAGTTTTGAAAATATTATGTGCTCTCATTCCGGTTATTGGCCTAGATTTACTACGTGATACGCACAACATACAAGTATAGACTGGATCGCCTAAATTGGAACAAAATATTTCATGTTTGTTTTTGAAAGCGATTTGCTACTCGCAAGTAGGCTTAAAATGCGGATTTTGCCACCTTCGGGTGGGCTTAGAAAAGATAGTTTTGCCACTATCTAGTGGGCTTAAGACTCACAGTCAATGATTTGTTCCAATCCAAATAACCCAACCTTCACCCATAGGCATTCAGGCAGATATATCACATAAGCATATAGCCTCATGGTAAGCATGCTATCATGGCAGTCACTCACACGCGTGCAAGGATGCTAAAGCATAAAACTTACCGAGTACTCCAAGCCAAAATAGAAGCTATGTTAGAAATCATGCATGATCCTAACTATACAGAAATGCCTAATGCAACACATGCAAAAAAGAAACTATAGCAGGCTCGACTATTCTAAAGATGGCATGTGAAATGCTACAACTAACAAGTATTCAACTCGGAATTGAAATACAAACGTATGATGCGCCGAGCCCGGTGCATGCAAAACAGATGAATGAATGCAAACATGTTATCATACTATATGCTAATTAAAACATGCCCTAATCTAACCATCATAAGCTGGTAAATAAAAGGGAGAAAGACGTGGGGTTGGAAGACATACATCGCACACACGCACACTTATTACAATTGTGCCCTCGCTCGGAGGGTCCGAATAAATAATACAGTCCAAATAAATAGTACAGAATCCTAATTAATTAACAAATTAACTAGGAAAGCAGTAAATTAGCATGCAAGCCCATGGACTGCCTCAGCTTTGTTTCGAATGATGAATGATACATGCTTGAGTTGCTTGGCGCAAAGATCCATCGCGATGCCCCGATTCGCCTCTGTTTGCAATTAATGCCGGAATGCTGTGCAAAGCTTCGGAAGGCTGTTGATTTTTGATTTGCTGTAACAGAGAGCAAGAAAGGGGCATGGCAAAGTATTTTCACATATGTATGCACACCTTGATCCTCGTGCCACCAATCACGCATCTCGATGCATGATGACCGAGGAGTCGAATTGCACGACTCAATGTGAAATGAATGCACATGAAAACACAACAAGACCTAAACTCCATCATGGGTAATCCGGAGTGTCGGCGACCTAGAATGGAGACACGTTCCATTACTCGGAGTATGAAACGTCCCTCGTTTCCCGTGCTTGGGCTAACTCCTATCACAAACACAATGCAAATGAGATGGCATACACAATGCGACTAATATACAACCTAGCATACGCAATACTATGAAATGGCATACACAATGCTCGATGTAGCGTGGCATACACACTGTTCTAACATACAACCTAGCATACACAATGCTATGAAATGGCATATGCAATGCACGATGGACTTACACCAACATGAGTGGACCTCAGCCACACTCACATCAGTGGCCATTAGATGAAAATAAGACAACTGAAATGCGTGCACACATGCACGAATACCAAGGACCGAACCTAAGGTATCAAATGCCACTCTACCAAAGCATGGCAAGGGATGAAGGATGGCATACAAATATGCAATTTCCAGCATTGAAATATGATGCACAATGGTCCTGAATCATGGAAATATGGCACCCAATGCATGAAATAAGCCCCGAAACCCAAAACTAGTCCAATGCATTGAACCACAAGTACACAAAGAAAGCAGTATTTGATCATGAAGTCTAAAGACAGAGCCAAGGCAGTCCCAAAACATGCACATTTCCAGTTTAAGGCATGGCCAAAAGATGCTAACATGATGGACTAAAATAGCATGCAACATTGGCTAGCAAACAAGGTTTACATGGCATGTATATGAAGCGTATGAGAACTCATCAAACCAGCCAAAAACAATGAATAAAACATGTCAAAATATACCCAAATAATCATTGAAATGCAACCAATGCATGCAAAAATGAGGGGCTTCTTTGGAGGGCCATGCAAAGGGTTGTTAAGCACATACAAGATAGACATGAAGAATAGCAAAACCACCTCTAGAAATGGACTATGACAGCCCTAAAACTCACCAAATTGGCCCTGAATGGGTCTAGGAAACATGCAAAGAAAGGCCCCTTTGAAAGGCCTTGGATGGGATTGCTCCACACATGCATTGTAGACATAAAATCCGGCCAATTGGGCCTTGGACAAAGCCAAGGCAGACCCCAAAACTCACATAATGAGGTCTGAAACATGACTTTGATGCATGCAAAATAGGGTCCCTTTGGAAGGCCCAAAAGACCACCAAATAAGACAAGGAGAGAGGGGGTCACCCCCCTCTAATTTTGGCCCTCAAAAATATGCATGGCCCTAATCATGAAGGAATGAAGCATGCATAGGAGAAGATGACCCCAAACAGAAAAATGCCCTTAATAAAACTTGAAGAGGGGCTCGAAATAAGAACTTTTCCAGTTTATGAAAAATCTCAAAAATGTTCACAAGTAAGCCTAAAATATGATGCAAAAATAGCCCTAAAAGAGAGATAGAGGATAAGGGAAAGTAGATGACCTCAAATAGTAAAGTTCCCTTAAACAAAGTTGAATAGGGGGTCAAAATAAGACACTTTATAGTTTGGGTCAAAGCCCAAAAATTCTTGCAAATAAGGCTAATCAATCATGCAAAATAAGGCAAGAAAAGGGAAAATAGGGACTCACTCTTGAAGAGCAGATTTCCAGCAGTTTCTGGACCAATTTGGTGAACCTTCAACTCCTTTAAATCAGCTCCAAGATGCTGGAATGGATGATGGAGGTGTTATACTAAGGGTTGGTGTGCAAATGGTGCAAGAAAACTAGGGTTTGGAGGCTCAAAGTAGAGAGATGGAGGGTTGTATGTCTATTTTTCAGCCCAAAGTTTCTAACCCTTGCAACATGAGGTGGAGGGTTGTATCTATAGAAGAGAAGAAGTGAGGCTTCTTGGAGAAGCCAAGAGAAAGGTTCAAGGCTTTTAAGAGAAGCTTGACCAAAGAGGTCAAGTTTCTTGAGGAAGCTTGACCAAAAGGGCCAAACTCTTTCTAAAACCAAGCAAAAGGGTCAAAACCACCTTAAAAGGACCAAAAGCAAGGACAAACCCTCGGACAGTGGGTCAAGTGAAAAATAGCTGGCATAACTGGAACACACTCAGGAGGGCAAACATGGCCGGCCAGGTTTAAAAGGCCAAGGTGGCCGGCCGGCCACCTCCCCTGGTCGGCCGACTAGGGGTCAAAAGGGTTAAGCACAATTACTGGTCGGCCTACTTAGAAAGATGGCCTCCCAGAAGAGTGCAACATAGCTGTATGGTCAAAAACCAAAAAAAGTGATTCAGGAGAGAGAAAAACCAGCTTTTTAGAGGGGTTCAAAAGGGTCAGGAAGAATTACTGGTCGACCTACCCATATTGGTGGCCTCCCAGGTGTGTACAACACAATGGTGTGGTGGAAAGTCAGAAAAAGTGGCTCGGGAATGGGAAAAACTAGCTTTCTAGTAAGAAAAACGGGCAACGAAGGGCAATGAAGAGAAAAGCTGGTTTTTTAGAAAAATTATTGGTCTTCCACCCTTCTACAACCTTCCTAACAATGAAAATAAGGTCTCCGCCAAAAATGAACCAAGACGGATGCAAAACGGAGGTTCGGGGACCGAAACGCGAGGCCCGGGACCTCGAAAACTAACTATTAAGCATCGGAGGTGGCGTTCGACCACAAAGGTGGACTCCCAGGCCATAGTGTCCCTCTAAAGGGAGGAAATAAGGTGTATGCCAAAAACCAGAGCAAACGGAGGTAGTTAAGCGGTCCTGAATCGAGGCACACGGCCGACGGCCCTAAAAACTAGAAATCGGGCTCCAAATGGGAAAAAATGGCCTACGGCCACTGAGAGATGGTCTACGAGACCTCTCCCTCCCTTCGGGAAGAGAAAATAGAGAAAACGGGACCTGGTTCGCAAACCGAGGCAAAGCGCAAAAGAGCCCCGAGGTCTGGAGGTAGGGCTCGCAGCCGAGACTCTGAAACCTCAGAGCGAGCAAAATATGCAACATCACCGAGCGTTCAGTTGGTGACGTCTGAGTCTTAAGGTCGGTCAACAATGGAGTGTCTACACTTATGAAAAGCCACGTTGTATTTCTCCAACAAATCGATCACTTCTTTCTTGAAGTGGGAACCATTATCTGAAATAATCTCGTTCGGGACCCTGTAGCGACAAATGATGTTGTTTCTAATGAACTTAGTGACATGCGATGCCTTCAACACCACGTAAGATTGGGCCTCAACCCACTTCGTGAAGTAGTCTATTGCTACCAGAATATACTCATGCCCGTTGGACCCCTTTGGAGTGACAACCCCAATTACATCAATTCCCCAAACAGAAAACGGACGTGGCGAAGTCATGTTGTACAACTTCGACGGCGGAATGTTTATGCAGTTTGCATGGATCTGACATTTGTGGTATCACCGGACAAAGCCAATACAATCCTCCTCCATGGTGGGCTAATTATAACCCTGTCTAAGGATCTTTCGGGCTAGCATCACCCCGTTCATGTGCGCTCCGCACTCTCCTCCATGGATGGCCTCCATCAGGCGCTTGGATTCTTCAGCATCAACACACAGTTTATGCATCCCGAGATGACCCATCTTGTATAGTTTACCCCCACAGATGATAAACTGAGCAGCTATTCTTCGAATTGCCCTCTTATCTTTGGCATTTGTCCCTGGTGGATACGTTTCCTTTTCCAAGAAGTTCCAGACATCGTAATACCAAGGATTCTCATCTTGTACCTCATCTATGGCAGCAATCAGCTCGTAGGCCGGCAGGAATTTCTATTCAATGATGATCGGTCGCATCTGAACTCCGAAAGGGATGTCTATCATAGAAGATAGAGTTGCTAATGAATCAGCGAACCTGTTGTTCTCTCTTGACAGATGGGCGAAATTTAGTTTCTCAAACCGAGGAATCAGAACGTCCAAGGTCTGGTGATAAATTCTCATCTTTTCTTCTTTGACTTTCCAATCTCCTTTAGCTTGAGATACAACAAGGTTCGAGTCCCCGATGACATCCAACCGTTTTGCCCCTAGTTCCAGGGTAGCTTCTAGTCCTCAATACATGCCTCGTACTCTGCCTCATTGTTCGATACTTTGAACCGAAGTTTGAATGCTAGAGATATACATTAGCAACACCCCTATCCCATACCCGTATTGGTTTGACGCTCCGTCAAAGTACATCGTCCAGGTCTCTTCTTCAACATGCAAAATGGCCTTGCCTGGGAACAGATACTCAACTGCTTCATCCCCTTCAACTGGGTGATCGGCTAGGAACTCCGCTACCGCTCTCCCTTTCACTGACTTACGCATCATGTACTTCATATCGAATTCGGAAAACAGACGCAAACAATGGGCTAGCCTACCCGTAAGTGCCAGTTTCTCGAAAAGAGATTTGATGGGATCTAATCTTGAAACCAGTATTACAGAGTGAGCTAACAGGTAGTGCCTCAGCTTCCTGGTAGCCCATACCAAGGCCAGACAAGCCTTCTCCAGCGGAGTGTAGCAGGTTTCATAATCCAGCATTTTCTTGCTCAGGTAGTAGATAGCTTTCTCCACTTTGTCCTCAGACTCCTGTGCAAGCATGCAGCCCATTGTACTTTCAGTCACTGAAAGGTACAGAATCAACGGTTTCCCCGGCTCAAGCGGTGACAACACAGGTGGGTTCTGTAAATATTGTTTGATCTGCTCGAAAGCAACTTGGCATCGGTCGTCCCATCGGAACTTCTTTCCTTTCTTTAAGAGACCAAACAGTGGTTCACAAGTCAAGGTTAATTTTGCAATAAACCGTCTTATGAATTGCACTTTACCCAGAAAGCCTCGCACCTCTTTTTCAGTCCTCGGTGGTGGTATTTCTAAGATGGCCTTGATTTCGGAAGGATCGACCTCGATACCTCTCTATGTGATCAAGAACCCCAGCATTTTCCCTGCTGTAACACCAAATGTACATTTCTGAGGATTCAGCCGCAACCGATACTCTCTGATCCTTTGGAAGAATTTTTGCAAGGCGGCGTAGTGGCCCTATCTTTCCTTGGACTTGACAATCATGTCGTCCACGTACACCTCAACTTCTTTATGGATCATATTGTGTAAAATCGTGGTCGCAGCCCGTTGATATGTAGCTCCAGCATTCTTCAGCTCAAACGGCATCACCCTATAACAATAGGTTTCCCATGGGGTGGTGAAAGTAGTCTTCTCTCGGTCTTCGGGTGCCATCCAAATCTGATTGTAGCCTGAAAAGCCATCCATGAATGAGAGCAGCGCCTGCTCAGCAGTAAAGTTCACTAATTCATCGATATGCGGCAGAGGAAAGTCGTCATTCGGACTGGCTTTGTTCAAATCCCTGAAGTCCACACATACCCGAATTCTGCCGTCCTTCTTCGGCATCGGAACTATATTGGCCAACCAAGTTGGGTATTCAGATACCAGCAGGAACCTGCGTCAATTTTCTTGGTGACCTCTTCTTTGATTTTCAGAGCCCAGTCCGGGTGGATCCTTCGGAGCTTTTTCTTACCAGGTCGGGCCTCTGGGTCAAGAGGGGTTCGGTGTTGTACAATCTCAGGATCGATTCCAGGTATGCCTTCGTAGGACCACACAAAAACATCTTTAAAATCTTTTAACAAAGCGACTAAGCGCTCGCGCTCCTCCTAAGACAACGTGGACCCGATCTGGACCAACCGCGGGTCCTTCTCAGTACCAACATTAATTGTGGTGATTTCATCGACCAAGGGTTTAATAAACCTCTCTTGCTCTTGATCAAGCAAATATTGCAAAACTTGAGGAATTTTTCCTTGTCACTTTCATCAAAATTTTGAAAGTCTTGATTAATGCAATAAATTAAAGGCATAGAAAAGTACTCGGAAGCCACACCGTACCATTCTCATTAATAAAATCTAGTTCACCTGATTCCTCTATTACAACAGACTCAAAGGAAAAAGAAAAAGATGACCTAGACAGGACTGTGGCATCTGGGTTGTCACCCTTAAGAATACCGGACTTAGACTTAGATGAGTTGGAACCTGATTCTAACTCCACAGACTCAGTGGAATCAGATTCCAACTCACTACCTGACCCGGTGCTACTCGATAAAAAGCCCTCCTCGTATTGCCAGACGAGGGAGGGTGCGATGGATGCATCCAGAATATTAGAAGATGGGCTCGTAGCCACTTTATTCCCGATCGTGGACACCGAGAAGGTATTCCCTAAGCACTCTTGTGCGATCTGAGGATCTGAGAGTAGACAAACCAGTGCTACCCCCATTTCAATCTCTGTATTCTCAGAATCCTCTTTCTTGCACTGCTCAGCCTCAGCTGGTGTGTTTGTCTGCTCTTCGGCAACATCATCCCCGAATAATTGCAAGTCAAAGAAAATCTCAAACCTCGGCAAGCGCCGCCTCTCTGCATTTAGCCATGGCTCTAAGAAGCCGCAGAAGGGAAAGTCTTCCCCTTCCTAAACAAAGCTTCCATTCAGGGTACCCTGATAGGTCGGTGCATCAACTCATAAGGCCTCCTGGCTTGCTTTGCTCTGGCTCTTCTGGCTATCTCTTTTCCTTTCCTCACCCAGTCCTCCTTGGTAGGCAGATAACCTAAGCCAAAGGTATGTGGGTTATGCGGCCCTTCAGTCGATGCTGCGATGCCTTTCCGGCCACTTCGCCTAATCCCATCCCGGGGATGTGCTGGAGCTTGTTCATAAAGTAGACAGACTGTGAGCTAACATATAGCTCCTCATCAATAGCTAGTATATTCTGTACAACTCGGGCCTTAGCTAGGGTGAATCTTGACAAAAACACATCCTCCGCGCCATGCTCAATCTCCAGAACAGGTGTAGAAACCTCTAGCGGCAGATGGATTGAAGAATTCCCAAAAAAGATAGCCACCCCATTCCTGTGGGGGTATTTACGCATCTGGTGGAGGGTGGAAGAGACCGCCTTCACCTGGTGCAACCACGGCCGCCCTAGGAGTAGATTGAAGGTTGCAGGAACATCTAAGACATGAAAATCTATATCCTGTTGTCCTAGACCAACCTGAGTCCGAATCTGTACAGTCCTCATCACCTCTCTGCTAGTATTGTCATACGCCCGTATCACCTGGGCAGTAGGCACAAAATCCACAAGCTTCAACCTGATAGCATATGCCGTTCTCGACGGACACACGTTGATAGCAGATCCTGTGTCAACAAGGACCACCGGTATCTATTTCTCTCTACACTCGACAGAGACGTAGAGAGGTTTGTTATGATTTGAGCCCTCAGGTGGCAATTCCTTGTTAGTAAAGGTCAACGTCGGGGAAGCCCCCCCTCGGGAAAAACCAACCATGCCAACTGTTCGGGCGTGGTATCGATTGAAAGTTTGGCCTTGTCCATTGTAAAAAAGACAACTTGTCTGTGAACTCTTGAGGCCATCAGCAGTCTCCAGATGGAGATGTCTACTTGGATTTTCTTAAGCTGTTTCAGCACAGCCTCCTCCTCGAGCAGTTTTTCCTTCTGCTTCTCCGCTTCTTTGTCCTTTCCTGATGTCTCTGGTTGATCCAAGTGTGGGGGCTTAAAATACCGCCCACTTCTAGTCATGTGGTCAACCTCCTCCACGTACCAAGTATCATCCGGTTGGTTCCGCTCCCAATCTTCGTCGGTGTGGGCAAGACGCAAGTCGTCGTCTTCTCACCACATACCATTGGGAACCGATGCATAACCGTCTGCCTGCTGTAATCGTTTTGTGCTCACAAAGACATTCGGTCTTATAACATGTTTCGTTCCTGCAGGGGCTTTGGCCTTTCTAGTCCTCTCTAGATCTTCAATCTTTTCCTGCTCAAACTGCTTTAATGCAGCCTGTTGTTCGGTATCTTCTGTATTCAAACTATCCGGATCCCGAGCAAAATTCTTAACACCGGTGCTCTCTGACGATCCCTTCTGATTCTCGGCTATTCCGACCACTGCTGAAGTTCCCATTCCTGGCGGTCCTTGTTCTGGCTGAGATTCTTCAACATCTAGTTGGTCATCAAGCCACCCAGTAGTTTCTGCTGACCCATCTAAGTCGAACAAGTTGAAGTTTACATCCCCTGAGTCCTGCTCGTCGAAGAATTGCAAATCTACAATGCCCTCTTCCAGCTCTGTTGGGTCATCTAACCCCTGACTAGGTCTATCCTCCCGAACCACACTGATTTTTGCCCCAACCAGCAACTCTACCCTTGGCTTAACTTGATCCGTTGATGTGATATAACCACTCGGGTTGTACTCAAAGTTTGCAGACCCCTCAGGCTCTGAATCATCATTCCCCTCTACCTCTAAAGTCGACCCAATTCTATCTTCGATAGCCACTACCATCGGCTTAGGTTGGGTTTGGGAGATGCTCAACATGCACAAGTCCGTGCTATCTGGAATGAACACCTCTGACTTGGGTAGGTGAGAGGGTGTGATATATATACTAGGGTCGTATGACACAACCCCAGTTTGGATCAGGTTGATGCGTTTAGGTGGTGGAGCTTGGTTATGTGGTGGGAGAGGGTTGGTTGTGACATTTGGTTTTTCTGGAGGTACGATCACCCTATTATCAACGAGATCCTGGATCTCGTGACGTAATCTGTAGCACTGGTTGGTGTCGTGACCATGCTATTGGTGAAAGGCATAGTATTTAGCTGGGTTATGGGAAGCAGGACGTTTGTCTAGTAATGGCCACGGCTCCAGGGGCTTCAAATGCCCTTTCCTAATTAGAACCCCCAGAGCTTTGGACAAGGGCATATATAGTAGAGAAAAGGTTCTCTAGCCTCGGGGTGGATATCTGGCTGTTTGTGAGCTACTTCTGGACGCACCGGTGAATGGTGTGGCTCGAAGTGTTCTTGGAGAGGTGGTGGTGACCATGCCCACATCTAAAGTTCTGGCAGCTACAGCATTACTCGTGCCTGCATTCGTACTACGGGAAAATGCCCTCTTGGGCTACTCTCTCTCATGGTCAATGAGACCCTGCTTCATGGTGTCCTCAATCTATACCCCGATCTCATGTAAATCCGCAAAGGTAGGAGGGGTAAGACGATCATCTTTTGCATGAGTTTGGGTTGGAGATTGCGCACAACCATCCGTATTTGATCTTTGTCAGTCGACCTGATGGTCATCATAGAAGCTTTGGCCCTCTAACGGGTTACAAAGTCAGAGAAGCTCTCTTTTGGCTCCTGTCTAGTTGTCTCAAGATCACGAGTTGTGATCTCGATCTGCGTGTTGTAGGAGTATTGAGCTACAAAGGCCTCAGCCATTTCCTCCCAGCTTCTCTTGACAGAGTTCTCCAGCTTTGCGTACCAAATAGCCGTAACACCTGACAGAGTCCGGCCGAATAAGGAAAGCTTCTGCAACCTGGAGAGGCCCATTGGCCTTAGGATATCTGAAAACAACCGCAGATGGACCATGGGGTTCCCAAAACCGTCAAAACGGTCTATATGTGGCATCTTGAACCGGTCCAGCAAAGTCATTGCCAAATCGGTATATCCATCCTCTATGTCTGGAATGGAATTGACTCCTTGGACCTGTTTGAATAGTTTCTCAAGCTTACTCATCTTCAGAGTGGTTGGGTCCATCTCAGATTCAAAAGGTGCATTCGTTGAGAAGGCCAGTGACTTTGAAATCTGCGGTAAAACTGGTGTCACGACCCAAACCTGCCTCTATGGGTTTAGCACCGTAACCGGCCAGTAATCCGTGATTACCGAAGGCCTACTTAACAGTAAAACAGTATTGCAGAGTATAGGGGCATGGCGGAAGCCAAAACAGTAATTAAACAATGTCCAATGAGCTGTGACAGTCTGTGTACAAAAAAACTTTTCATATATATACACATTCGGAAACAGAACAGTATTTACAACATATACAGAAACATTCAGTACAGTGCAAGTCTCACTCAGTCTATACAGGACACAAACAAAATGGGGAATCTAAAACACCCCATAGCCTCAGCTTGAATAGTACTGGAACCTCGAGGCGAAGCACAAAGGTTGGCTTGACAAAACAGTGCTTAGCCAGACGCCCCTAGCAGCGGTCCGGTGCCTGAACACCTACATATATATATGAGTAGTGAGCTAAGGCCCAGTGAATAACATAATGCGTAAAGAGGTTAAGAATGAATTTCCTTTCAGTATTGAAAACAGTCAATTGATTCAATATATCAGTCATTCAGTCATAACAGTCATATGTGGTACATCCATTAGCAGAACAATACAGTAAACAGTAGGTCTTGAAAGACCGAGCAGTCAATGATGGCCATCATAACAATAAACAGAAGTTCCAAGATAGGAACTAACAGAGATCTCTGTAATAAAGAGCGAATAAAGAATAAAGAATAATAGTTGCTATGAATGCCACAATACGCTCGTAATAGAGGACATACATTCATTCGCTATTAAAGATCAATTCGTAAACGATGCAGTCTAACCATTCAGAAGATATTCATATTTGAACATATCTTTATACAGTTGTTACTCACAGAGTTCAGGGCTACAGTTAAGCTAGAGCGCGTCCTCAGATGCCAACCCTACACAGTTTACAGGCTGAACACACACTAAGTTCACATTCGGGAATCAAAGACTTAGTCCCTACTAAGACTCGGTGTGGTTCAACATCTATATCCTCATTAAGATGCTTTAAAACTAGGCCTAAGGATGCCTAGAATGAAATGAGGATGCAAGGATGCACTTCAAAAACATTTTCAGAATTTTCAGAAAAACAGGGTCCCGTTCGAGCGTGGCTTTCCTCGCTCGAGCGGACATGCAGACAACGGTTCCCCGCTCGAGCGTCACTTTCCCTGCTAAAGCGGACTACAAAACATGGCAAAAGTACTGGATGTGTGAAAATCACACTCGATGGGCGCTCAACACCCGCTCGAATGTGTGACAAAAGTCCTCGCTCGAGCGAACTGTAAAACAATACAAAGTGCTGGGAGCACGAATTTCACGCTCGAGCGCCAGTTCCCCACTCGAGCGTGAGTCCAAATTCTGGAAATTCTAGATTCGAACCTTAAGCTCAAAACCAAATTTAAATGCCTCAAATTCGATCCTCTTGGGCTAATTTTCTGGAAAACACTTGTAAACTCATAGTATAACATGTTTCAATGATCAATTTGAGAAATCAAAGCCCAAAGGTAGTTCAATTAAATCCAATTTCAAACCAATCTCATGAACATGATGTAAAACATAACATGCATGAATTTTAAACAACTTCAAGCTTCAAAGACATGCTCAAATGAGCCAATTCTTTCAAAACCAAGATGAATTCATGGTCCAATGCAAAAATATGAACATGCATGTACCAAATTCCATGTATTCAACCTCAAAATGCTAGGATATAAACATGCATACATGATTCAAGCTTTAACTCACCAAATTAAGCTAATTCATGACCATAATCTCTAGACTTCCATGAACCATGCAACATAAGACTTAATTTAGCAATCAAGAAGATGAGTTCTTACCTTAGGTCTAGGATGCAAGATATACAAGCTCAAATATGCACTTAATCTTTCAATTCCTTTAAATTTCCAAGCAAAATTCAAGATGAAGCCAAGTTTCTCTACCTCCCTCTCTCAGTCGGTTTTGTCTCTCAAAATGGATGAGGAAAAGTGATGCCAACATATGAAATTGAAGACTAAACAATGGCCTAGCTAAGTCCACTAGATGGATATTTAGTAAAAAAGCCCAACTTATGTAATTTAACTTAATTTAATCTAATTTGATCATACCAAATCACATTTCAATTAAATATACCATAAAATCACATAAATTCTAATGATCATAAAACATCGGTCAATTTCGGATTCAGCCGCCGACAAGGCCTTCAATTTGCAGTTTAAAGCATAAAACATGGACAGATAATTTAACAGTCAAACAGATAAAAATGCATTTAAACTAGTACATTCAATCAGTCAGTTCAGTATTTCAGTCGATTCAATTACTTATCATAATCAGTCTCAATTTAGCAATAATCAGTGGTTAATCAGTAAACAGTGGTGAGGGTTATCACAACTAGTGGCGGAACTGGCTCCATTGGGATGTCCGTATCTTCCTGGACATTTGCAGTCTCCCCGAGTGTTGGAACTCTAGGTGGGGGAGGAAGTGGATGTGAAGTGGATGCTCCGGTTTGCTGTGGTTGCGGTTGTTATTGTTGCTGAAGTCTAGCAATCAGTTCTGCCTGTTGTGCCACAATCTCTACTTAGCGCGCGACAGCCTTTGTTTGACGGGCAGCATCTCGCTGCATGGCTTACATAGTCTCTTGGAGCTAACGCATCATGTCCTCCATACTTGCCATAAGATGCTAGTCTAACTGAACAACCGGTATAACTGTCTCTACAGTAGAAACTAAAACCTCAGCCTGACTGCTCACTGGCGGAGTGGGTAAGGACCATTGATCCGGTAATCGCTATATTGATAAATTGCACCTAACTGGCCTCCGTCTAGTAACCAGGGGTAAGGAAAAGAACACTGGTTGTCCGTCTATCAGATCCTCGGATTGATGAAGTCTTCGACCTCTAACCCAAAGTGCTTGGGGAATATCTGCCTAGTCAGAAACAATTGTGCAAAACTACCTACCAAAAAGATAAATAAAGCATAATAAGGAAACAAGCAACCAAAAAAACGGACAGCGTAACGGCTTAAATAAAGACAACACACAGTTGGGAAGACAACACATAGTTGGCATTTGTAAGCTAAATACACTGTTCTCAAACACTGATCACTGTTCCCAAATCACTGCCTTAGATCTGATACCCTCAGGTAAAACTAATTTCCCAAATACTGATGCTTGCAGGCCTAATACCCAGACTTGCAAACTGATACGTGCATTCCTGCAGAGACACACTCTAAAAGCACATAGCAAGCAAGTGAGAGCCAAAACATCCCTATGGAGGGGTAGGGTTTCCCTGTCCTAGTTTCGTCACGAACTAAGGTTTCACTATGCACACAGTGGTTTCAAACAACCTACAATCGGGTAAGCAACCTATCGTAGTTTGGAATAGTCACTATGGATTCCGATATGCACTAGGTCGAATGGTCAAAAAGGGTGCCCCGGTAAAAACCGGGGTTTGTGTTCTCATCGTGATAGAGCCCGTAACCGATCTGCCTTATGGCACACAGCCTCCGGCAAACCGCTCAGGAATAACATATGGAAAACATGGTGTCCTAGGCGCACCAATGCAAATGCGATGCAAAGAAACACATAAGTGTAGACAAAACAACATATCATGAGATCAAGTCAAGTTCTCTAAATCCCCAGCAGAGTCGCCAGAAACTGTAGACCGCTCGGAACTTCACTCTGCGCACGAGGGCGCGAATCGTTGTTCTCAGTTACTACAATTCGGACTCATGTCACAGTTCTGAATCTAATCTCACAAAGTGCAATGTGAGACTGATAAATCACCAAAGAGTCCAAATCCGGCAAATCATTTTGGAAAACTGATTTTTATCAAGAAGTGCCAAACATAGACTACTTTGCCAGATTTCAGAGTCGCCACCTAAATATTTTATTTTGAAGAAATTTAGGAAACCCTAACTTGTGCCTAAGGCCACGTGTCCGTCATCACCAAAGTTGCCTCGGCTCGGGAACTTGGGTACAAGAGGGGAAGGTCATGCAATGAGCACCCCCACTCGCCCGATCAAAGGATCGGCCTTTACTAACATGATATGTTGTTTTTGAAAACATATGTGCTCGTATTCCGGTTTTATTAGCTAGAATTACTAGGTGATGCGCACAACATACAAGTATAGACTAGATCACCTAAGTTGGAACAAAAACGTTTCATGTTTGTTTGTTTGAAAACGGTTTGAAGTTTGCTACTCGCAAGTAGGCTTAGTCATGGATTTTGCCACCCTCAAGTGGGCTTAGAAAAACATGATGATTTGCCACTTCAAGTGGGCTTAAAACTCGCATTTCGATGAATTGTTCACATTCAAGCAATCCAACCTTCACCCACAGGCATTCAATCAGTTAATCACTTATGCAGTTAGCCTCATGGTAAGCATGCTAACATGGAAACATACACATCTCATGTAGTATGCTAAAGTGTAAACACTCACAGTGTACTCCGAGCCAAAAAAGAAGCTAGTTAGTAATCAATGCATGATCCTAGCTAAGTTAAGATGCCTAATGCAACACAGGTAAAATGAAACTAAGACAGGCTTGGCTATTCTAAGATGTCATGTGAATGCAACTTGATAACATGTATTCAAATTGGAATTGAAATACAATGCAGTTAGTATGATGCGCTGAGCCCGGTGCATGCAAGACAGATAAATGATGCAAACATGTGAGCATAAGGATGCTAATTGAAACATTTCCTAAGACTAACCATCGAAAGCTGGTAAATAAAAGGGAGAAAGAAATGGGGGTTGAAAGATATGCATCACACACACGCACACTTATTACAACAGTTGTGCCCTCTCGACGGAGGGTTAGAATAATAAGCTAACTAGCTAATCTAAGCTAATTAAACTAATTATTACAAAACAAAACTAATTAACTAATCCTAGTTAACTAATTATTACAAAACAAATGAATGGCTAAACGCATTAACTAATTAAGTACAAAACCATTAAACTAGCTAATTAAGCGAATCAGCTAAATAAAGCATTAAGAAGAGGCCCTCGGAGCGAGGGGTGAATGCATGCTTGGTCGCCTCATTCAGAAATAAATCGCGATGCCCCAACTTGCCTCTGTTTGAAACTAACCTCAGAACTTTGCACAAAGCTCTAGATAGCTTCTACTTCATCATGGGCACCTCCAGGGACATGGCCGACCACTTTATGGTGGTGTAGACCACCTGTAGACTAGCCAAGTATGCTGCAGACCAGAAAAACTGGTCAGCCAGCCACTTTTACTGGTCGGCTGACCAGAAATCCTGCACACTTCTAGATTGTTACAACAAAGAGCAAGAAGGGGCATGGCAGTGTATTAGCAAGGTGTGTGTGTACAACCACTCTCCCTATCATTTCTCAAGCTCAAGGGAGTGTGGTTCCCGACTCTCAGGCCACCAACCAAGCATCGCAATACACGGTGGCCGAGAAGCCAAGATTGCACAATCAATATGAATAAATGCACAAAGAAAACACATAAAGCCTCAAACTCTATCATGCATGATCAAGAGGGTCGGCAACCGAGAATCGAAACACGTTGCATCACTTCAAGTATGAAACGTCCCTCGTTTCTCGTGTTTGGATTATTCCCTATCCAAACACAATGCAATACATGCACACACAATGCAACGCGATAAGCATGCAAATATCATGCAATGCAACAAGCATGCAACAACATGGAAAATGGACTTAAACCGAATATGGACAGACCTCAATCATGCCCAAAACAGTGGCCAAAACTCAACAAAACCTAGGCACAAAGAGCATGGAATGCACATTCAACTCATGGCTCGCAAGTAAGGCATAAAGGCACAACTTTCAAACACATTGAAGAGTGACATGCATGAGAATATGGCAATGCTACATACTCTGAAATGAAGTGTTAAGTGATGCCAAATCATCCAAACAACACAAATGAGGCATGCTAGAAGGCTTAGAGCATAAGGCTAGTTAAGAGCAATACACAAGAAGCATTCAATACTAAGCTTAAACCACTAAACTAGCTTTGTACAGAGTTTAACCATGCCAGGTTAAGGGTCAAGAACATGCTAAAATGGAGCTCAAGAGCTTAGGCAAACATGCATACACAATGGCTCACTTTTAAGGCATAAAGCACAACTCACCAAAAGCATTGAATTAGTGAAACATGAGAGAGTATGGCCACATTACACACACTGAAATCATGTTAGTGATGAGGCCAAAGCATGCAAACAACTCAAGTAAGCCATGTTAGGGACCATGAAACTCAAAGCTAGTGAGCAAAAATGCACTAAGGCTATACAAAGCAAGGCATGCATGACCTAAAGCACTTAAAACAGAGCTTAAGCATAGAAAAACATGGACAAAATCATGCTGGAGTGTAGTCAAAATGGGCTAGGATGATGGTTCAAAGTATAGAGCATGTTAGGCTAGCAATGTAGAATTACACTACAAGTCTGTGAAACACTCAAGAGACAACCAAACCAGCCAAAAACAGAGTCATATTTGGTCCCAAAAGTCACCAAAACAAGCTTAAACAAAGCCACAAAGAAGTGTAAAAACATACTCATTTGATAGGCCCTCTATGCATACAAACAAGAGAAGAGGAGGGGGAACCAGGGGACCACCCCCTCTCATTTCAGGCCTCAAAACCACATTTTCACCACTGAAAATCCATTGGATTTTAGTGGTTAAAAGGCCAAGAGAA
This sequence comes from Camellia lanceoleosa, assembly GCA_025200525.1. Classification (NCBI taxonomy): domain Eukaryota; kingdom Viridiplantae; phylum Streptophyta; class Magnoliopsida; order Ericales; family Theaceae; genus Camellia; species Camellia lanceoleosa. The sequence goes on from CM045760.1 coordinate 55,982,182, forward strand.
GATGATCTCGAAGGCTTGAAGAGATGGCCCAAAACAATACAAAATGAGACACAAAAAGGGGGTGGACCACCCCAACACCAAAGAGGCCTTAAACAAGCATCAAACACTGGAAAATAAAGCTTTTTACAGTTGAACACTAAGCCAAACAAAGCATGCAAAAATGGCTAAAAGAGTAACCAAAACAAAGCTTAAAAAGGGGAAAAGGGGTTACCCTTGAAGCACTGCGACAAAAGCACCTTCCTCAGCCCAAAACCAGCTTATATGACCCAAATACCACCTCCAAGGATCTCAGCTCAGAGATGGTGGTGTGTGGCTAGGAGTTGTGGTGCAAAAGTGAAGAAACAACACACTTTAAGGCACCAATATAGAGAGAGAGAGAGAGAGAGAGAGAGAGGGAAATATAGAGAGGAAGATATATCTATAGCTCAAAGTAAATTTTCTGAACCTGGAGAAGGGAGGGAGAGCCTACCTCTTATAGAACTCTAAGCTTCAAGCTTCTGGGAGAAGCTAGAAGCTTGGTTAAATCCCTCCATACACATTGATGAAGGATGCAGTATGTGCCCTCCAGCTGGCACAGTTGGCATCCACAGACTTTGCAAAATCTGCAGGAAAGCTGCTGACCACTTAAAGTGGTCGGCTAGCTACTTACACTGGTCGGCCGACCAGTGGAAGTGGTCTCCAAGGAGACAAAGTGGTCGGTAGGAGGGGAGAGGTCGTCTCCACCAAGAAAGCAAGGTGGTGGCATGGTGGGAGACCACTTTTGGTGGTCCAAAGACCACCAAGACCAGTTGGCCGACAAGAAAACTGGCTAGCGGGAAGAAAAGTGGTCTACGGGGAGAGAAACTGGTCTTCCACCCTTATTCCACCCTCCAAACAAGGAAAACATGGTTTGTGCCAAAAACAAACCAAAAAGGATGCAAGACAAGAGTCCGAGGAACAAGGCGCGCAGCCGGAAGCCTCGAAAACGGGCATCAAAAGTGGTCTCCGACCACAAAAAGGTGGTCTCCAAGACCTCCATGCCCCTCTAGACCAAGGAAACAAGGCATGGTTCAAAAACCAAGCCAAAAGGAGAACGGTAAGCGGTTCCGAGACAATTCACGTGGCTGAAGAATCTGGAAATTGAAAACTAGCCTACGAGAGGGAAAAGTGGTCTCCAAGACTTCTGTGTCCCTTCAGGCAAGGTCAACAAGGTTTGGTCCATAAACTAAGCCAAAACACAAAGAGTTCAAAGGCTCGGAGGCAAGGCACTCAACCAAAAACTCTGGAAACTCGAAATGAGCACAAACATGCACAATCATCGAGCGCTCAAACGATGACGTCTGAGTCTTAAGGTTGGTTAAAAATGGGGTGTCTACAAGTGCCCCTCTTTGACAGAACTCGGAAGTAAAGAAGTGACGGGAGTGAATGTCAAAGCCCAGAGACGACCCATTTTTGACAAGACCGAAGACTCAAACAAATAGGCAAGATAACAAAGAGATGTGCCCGCAGGCAGGGGCAGGATGCAAATGACATGCACAAAACCGAACATAACTTATGATCATGCAAAGAGGACTAATCTCACCCGGAGTTCCTCTGACTGAACTGCACATACAACAATGTCTGGGTGTGCCAACTTCAAATGAATTGTACATACAATATCGTGCCTACACAAAAAGAAACTTTGACAGATACAATATAGTAGAAACACATGTAGGTAGAACGCGTATAACAATGCAAGTGAAAAGGTTGCATGACAATGCAAGCGAAACAGGCGCATAACAATGCAGGTCGAACATGCATAAAAATGCAGGTGAACAGGTGCATAACAATGCAATTGAAAAGTGCGTGACACCGTAAGTGAAGAGGTGCATAACAATGCAAGTAACGTGCGTGACAACGCAAGTAAAGTGTGCATAACAATGCAAGTAACATGCGTGACAACGCAAGTAAAGTGTGCATAACAATGTAAATAACGAGCATAACAATACGAGATATTTGTGCATAACAATGCAAGTAACGTACGTGACAACGCAAGATAGATGTGCATAACAATGCGAGTAACATGCATGACAACGCAAGTAAAGTGTGCTTGACAATGCAAGTAATGTGCGTGACAACGCAAGATAGATGTGCATAACAACGCGAGTAACGAGCATAACAATGCGAGATATTTGTGCATAAAAATGCGAGTAACGAGCATAACAATGCGAGATATTTGTGCACAACAACGCAAATAGAGTGCATAACAATGCAAATGAGATGTGTGTGACAACGCAAGAAAAGTGCATGACAAAACGAGAGAAATGTGCATAACAACACAACGAATGGTGTGCATAACAATGCGAGAGAAATGATGTGCATAACAATGCGACGAATGATGTGCATAACAATGCATTTTCAGTGTAACTTCAAAAGCATGTTTGAAACAAAATGCCGAATAAGGAAATACTAGCCTTAACGAGAGCAATTCAATCGTAACCTCCAATTTACCTCTTAGAGGGGTCACAATGCACTAAAAGAATACACCATGCTCTTGACGATTAACGATGAGCCATGCATCGAAGACTTGAATTGAAGTTCTGGTGGGGATATTTTGAATCGAAAAGTGTACCTTTCTTGCACTTTCGCGAGGGCCGAGGACTCCAATCATCTCAAAAACACACAGGGAGGACAATGGGGCCCTGGAGACCATCCAGGATGGGTGGCCGACCACCTAGCTAGCTGGTTGACCAGTTGAAGACCACTTAAATGGTCGGCCGAATAGAAAAATTGGCTAGCCGACCAGTTTACACAACTTCGGGGCAATTTGGTCTTTTAGCCTCAATTCTATAAGTTTACACCTCCAAAACACATTTCATTCACACCTCTAATGCTGAAATTGACTCCCCTTCGTTTCTAGACCCTTTTCCCTCTTAGATCTGGGCTTTTCACGCATTTTCCAACGCCCCACGCGAAGTTATTTTGCGAAAACTTTCGATTCTCTTCGTTTTGAACCGATCAGAATTTGTTTTCAGAGCTTCTTTCTCCATTTTCACCACTTGAGGTATGTTTCTCTCGAAGTTTAGCACATTTTTTCGGGTGTTGACTTTTGTTGACTTTTTCTCTTCCCGAGAGTTGACTTTTGTTGACTTTTTACAATTTTGGCTCATTTTGCTCATTTTTGCACCTTTTTTCAGATGGCTGACGATATTCCACACGGCGGAGCTTTTCCACGAGTAGAGGACGAGCCCGACATTATGCCACTGCCTCCGAGGATTCGTTCGTTCGACCCGGAGAGGTACCACCCGCAGGAGCACATACTACCTTCCAGCACCTTCCATTATTTCACCGATTTTGCGCGGCAAGCGTCGGCAGACTTGCTGTTATGGGTGCCTAAGTCTCACTTATCTCATCAGGCGCGCAAGGTGCGTACTTCACTACTACATTTTCTGCGATGTATCTTGTATTTCTTGCACATTTCATGCTTCGCTATGTATTTTACCTGCTCATTATGAACACATTTACATACACAACACTTTGCTCATTCTGAACATAACTTACACACAGCATTTTGCTCATTCTGAACATAGCTCATACACAATACTCTGCTCACTCGGCACATAGCTCACAACACAGCATACTATTCACTTGTTCATTGGGCACACAACTCAAAACATAATATTCTGTTCATTTGGCACACAGCTCATAACACAACACTCTGTTCATTGGGCACACAGCTCACAACAAAGTATTCGGTTAATTCTGAACACACAGCTCATAGCACAACACTCTGTTCATTGGGTATGCACCTGAAAACACAGCATTCTTTTCATTGGGCACACAACTCACAACACAGCATTCTGTTGATTCTGAACACACAGCTCGTAACACAGTACACCGCTCATTTTGAACATACAGCTCATAGTGCAGTACACTATTCATTCTGAACACACAGCTCATAACATAGTACACTGCTCATTATGAACACACAGCTCATAGCACAGTACACCGCTCATTTTGAACACACAGCTCATAGCACAGTACACTGCTCATTCTGCAACTGAATACATTTGTTCATTCTGAACGCAGGTATCTTCCCGTTTCACACAGGGTTACGGATCGATCATTGCAAGGGAGTGGTCTATGGAGCTCCCAGTCGCTGTCCGACATATCGTAGATAAGGCGGGGTTCGGCCCATTTTGCATGGGGTTGTCGCGTCGTCCGGTGAGCAGGACCCTTCTGGGTGCACTTGTAGAGAGATGTTGGGACACCACCAACTCATTCCATTTCTCTACTGCTGGGGACATGACGATAACCCTGTATAACTTCTCGATGTTGACGGGTCTCGACGTGGCTGGCCGACCGATCCCATACGATACCAATATGGGTGAGTGGGAGGCGACTTGGACGTATCTACTTGGAGCCCATCCGCCGATCGATAAATCATCAGACACGGTCAGGTACACCTGGTTCGCCGAGCAGTACAGGAGGACTACGCCTGAGACTTTTGAGGCCACACAGCAATATGCCTGGGGCTTTTTGATGTTCCTACTCGGGACCACATTGTTCTCCGACAGGGGGAACACGGTCGGGCTCTATCTTCTTAGCGCTCTGGTAGACCTATCACAGGTCCGACACTTTGACAAAGGCAGCGCTGGCCTCGTTACCCTTTATTGCTACCTGAGCGCGACCTCCCGGGGGCGAGGGAACATAGTAGGTGGCTACTGGAGAGCCTGGGAGGTACATTCTGCCCTCTTGGTTTACATTTATGCTTTTCATTATCTGTACACTGCACATTGCATACATTGCACTCATTACATTCTGTACTCTGCATTTCGCACTCAGCATTCTACATTTTCGATATTCTCAGATTCTCGATGACCCTTGTCTTGCCTTTCACAGCTGTGGGTTTTCGCCCATTTCCCGACACTCGCCCCTGAGCCGGAGGTTGAGGCACCTCTAGATATACCATATTCACGCAGATTTGAGGGTCGATCCTAGCCTAGGCCTTGGGAGACATTGCTATATCTCCGGCAGTTCTTTGACACCATATGGGTGATAGAGGTAAACCAGAACTCTCAGTTCTTCACGCTTTTAGCTTTTGATTCATCTTGTATTTCTATGACATCTAATCAGTTTATGCACTTGCTATCTGCAGATTACTTGGCAGCCTTAGATAGCCATGCCAAAGTATTCTCGGTTCCAGTTCGCTAGGGCATGGAGCGCCTCCCGATACAGGGTTTTGTTTGAGGGACCAGTCGACAGAGCCTGGTTTCTTGGGGATCGCTTCATGCGTCAGACGATGGGTAATCCTGCTCAGGAGATCCCTTTACCGCCTCCATTGGACATGTGATCTACAGAGAGCCTCACTCCCGAGGAGGTTGACGGCCTTATGTTGGGTGTTGATGCAATTTTTTTCTTGGAAGAGGAGGAGTACACGACATATCGCCATACATACCTGATGCCTCCACTGACAGGTGTCCGTACCCTCAATAGGAGAGCTACTGATATGCCTTCCTCGAGCTGCGCCCGAGCTACAGACATTCCTTTGACTAGTGGGGCCAGCGCATCGAGGGGTAGGACTAGGGGGATGCCCCCTGCTAGGCAATATGCTGGATGGTCAGATCTTCCAACTGAGTTGACAGGCTGGTAGTATGAGACGTGTTACCAGATTCCACTGGAGCCTCCATTACCCGATCATTGATATGTCAGTGACCTTGACTCACCACCGGTATGCTCCACAGTTTTCATTTATCATTCAAATATTTAGATTCACTGATGACTTGAAGTTGCATTTGGAGCCTCCCAAAGAATATACTGAGGGGTTACTCGGGTTGGTGGCTTTACTCGAGAGCATGGTCCTGCGGAGGGAGACGTTGCTGTGCGCCTCCGGCATTCCGGTACTTTTCAATTTCCTTGTATTTACCATACTTCTGATGGCATACCAAAACTGAACATTTCACTATACTAATTCATTGCATATGTAGAGCACATCTAACACATCACATTCACATACTATATCTGCATGCACATATTCCATGCACCATACTTGCATCTGCATCTGATATACATACTTTGGCTGATATATTCAAACTCCCTTTTCAAGTCACACCGCTACAGGCCAGGCCATCCAGGCTTTGTCGAGCAGCTGGGAGAGGGGCCTAAACTCGCGGCCGAGGGAGACATAGAGCACCTGCCAGATAGGATGACGAGTCCAGTGAGGAGAATGAGTCAGCTCATCCTCAGTCGGAGACCTCCGCGGGCAGAGATGATGACTCTGGTTTCGGTTCTGAGGGCGGAGGCGACGCAGAGGAGGATTCCGAGGGTGGCTGCTCAGCCGAAGAGGACGAAGACAGCCTCTCGATCTTGAGTCAGATGACACAGATGCAGATGTTTTTCTTTATTTTCTTTTTACTAGTAGTTATAGCACATTGTACAGCGTTAGGCAGTTTTATTTTCTTTAAAATTTGTACCCTGTTGTAAAATGTTGTAAACAAAAAACATGATGGAATGAAAACAGCTTTTTGTTCAAAAAGTGTTGTATTTGTATTCTGAGCATCGCATCGCATCATTTTGCTCAAAAATGAAAGTGAATGGAAATTGAACATCGTGTATTGCCAAGTCAGTAGCGAACCAATGTAATAAACTAAACAACTTAACTAAAAAACAATGCGGTAAACGAATTAACAACTCGATAAACAAATGAGCAACAACTCGATAAGCAAAGAGCAACAACTCAATAAAAAAAACTTAACAACTCGATAAGAAAATGCATTTTAGACGGACAAATTGACAAAACGCATCCGAAACAGTAGTAAACTCAGATCTTCAGCACTCTTAGCACATAGGAAGGCTAGAGACTCCCTTTCGTTGACAAAAGGGTGGCTGCAGACCACTTTCTGCTCATGGCCGACCACTAAAAGGGCGTGCCGACCACTTTTTTGGTCTGCAGACCAGAAAATGTGGCTGGCCGACCAGAAAAATTGGCTGGCAAATAGTTTTTCTGGGGACCTCCAGATTCTTGCCACATGTCCTTTAAACAGTGCCTTATCCTCCATAAAGGTTCCATCTTCGTGGTTCCCTTATTCTAACTCAGTTTTGCACCAAATGGAGGCATTTCTTGTCCAAAACCTCACAAATTGGATTGCTAACTTGGATGGCTCGGAAAAATTAAATTTCTAGGGGTCGGCATAAATGCACCATTCACGCTGAGCCGCACCCCACTGTGTTTTCTGTTCCTCCATGCCGCAGCAAGGTGTTGGAATTCGGTAACTCATGTTTTCAGCTTTGGCGGTCAAGAGATATGCCCTACTTTCGAAGACTTCCAAGCTTTAATGGAATCCAAGCGCGACGAAGAAATTTTGCCTCAATTCCGCTTCGGCTACATCCAAGCCTTAGGACGGATGTGCGGGCTTACTATGCATGACGCTTGGTCCTTGATCCGCAATGGGGAATTGGACATCCCCAGCTTGATTCATCAATTTTTTGATGCCGGTGACTGCGACGATCATCATTGGCAGGGTTTTCGGCGACATGCGCTTCGATTGAGCATGTTATCTCATTTCTTGCTTGCCCCAGGCTTCGGAGGATCTAGCGTTCGTTTCATTGAGGTTGCCCAAGGTTTAAAAGAGGGTAAAAGCTGTATTGCCATGACGCTAGCTGAGACATTGATGGGTTTGGATGTTTTCCATCACCGGGAGACGACTAGATTCGCGGGGAGTCCACTACTGCTGCAGGTAATGATTCCTACCCTATCTCACATATATTTCTCACATCACTCGGCCCTCAGGCTTGATTTTTCTCTCAAAACCCTTTTCTCGCTTTTCTCTCCACGTATACCTCTCTATTCTTTAATCTCTCATTTTTCATCCCTCTCCAGATATGGTTAATTGACAAGTTGAAGGTTATGGACTCATGCCCAGCCTATTTAGCTAGCGGTTATTTCTTCCGGTGACGTCTAGCCGATGCCCCTGATGAGGGATGGTGGTGCGAATGGATGTGCAGTCTATCCGCTGTCAACATTGCTTGGCGCTGCCCCTGGCTCAATCTGTCGGCGATGAGTTACAGCATGTCTCGTCAGCCCGGGATTCAATTAATTAGCCTGACACACTGTGTCTTTTACTTTCCATTTTGAATCCAGCGCCAATTCAGACATGATCAGACTTGCCCAGAGGAAGGGATAGAGTACCCTGTTGCATTCCCAGTCCGAGGCGCACAGCTAGCTCGGTATACTACAGCATGGAGGACAAGAGAGCTTCTAGCCCCTGCTCCCACTTTTAGTTGCATCCTCTCTGATGAGTGCATAGCTTGGCTTGATGAAGAGGCACAGGTTGGGTCTACTTTGGCATCAGAGGCTTCCACAAGCTTTGAGAGGGGACGTAGGAACACCTGACTTGACTATGCCCCGAATTTATTGCTTTATCAGTACTTTCAAGTTTTCTTTATGAATGAAATAAAAAGCAACTTCAATTTGTATTCAAGAGTAGGAGAACTCTGTACTGAAATCAATGTAATTGAAGGTTGTGGGTACTGAAAATTTTTCGTTTGGTCCAAAAATGGTCTAAGTTGTAAAAAGATTAATTTGAGCAAAATCAATTTTTATTAAAACTTTTCAAAAATATTTTCGATATGGATTACAACTGGACATGCCCGAGATCTATCACTGAGATGTTCAACCCCAGATCCCATCAATTGGAAAGTTGCCCCTAGTCTGAATAGCACTACACTGGAGATCACAACCGAGCTCTTGAATGCAGGATAGACGAAGATGACCAACATGATCACATGGACAAAGTTGATTTGGAAGTGTTTATGGCTGGACTTCAGGATGAAGTTGCCTACGTATCTCAAAGATGGGAATCAAGCCTTACGTAGTTCAGCTCAGGTTCACTCGTGTATTAACACTCTCCTTTTGCGCTCTAACTTTTGCCAAGGTCGCCCTTCTTGGGTTTTCAACCTTGCGAGCTCAGTTTTTATTATTTCAAATTTTTCGTGCTCTAACTTTTGCCTAGGTCGCCTTTTTGGGTTTTCGGCCTAACGAGCCACTCAGGGAAAGTATTTCTTCAACTTATCCATGTTGATCGACTGGGAGAACTCTAGGCCATCTAGGTCCATCAGAACGACAGCTCCACCCAACCAGATAGGCTTGATGATGTAAGGGCCAGTCCAATTGGGTTTGAACTTGCCCCTAGGGTCGTGGATGGGAGCTCGGTTGTCTTTGAGCACATGATCTCCCTCTTGCAAATTCCTGGACTTAACCTTCTTGTTGAAAGCCTTAGCAATTCTTCGTTGATAACCCTGGACGTGATACAGTGCTTTCAGCCTTCTTTCATCAAAGAGCATGAGTTCTTCGAACCTGCTTTGCTGCCAATCTGTTTCAGCTATCTAACACTTAGCCAATACCCGTAATGACGGAACCTCAACTTTGATAGGCAGAACGGCCTCCATCCCATAAACCAAGGAATACAAAGTTGCCCCAGTAGAAGTTCGAATTGAAGTTCGGTAGCCCCAAAAAGCAAATGGTAGCTTATCTGGCCAGTCTCTATAGGTTTCCACCATCGTCTGCAGAATGTGCTTGATTTTCTTGTTGGCGGCCTCAACTGCTCCGTTGGTTTGCGGCCGATATGTAGATGACTTATGAAAAGCCACGTTGTATTTCTCCAATAAATCGATCACTTCCTTCTTGAAGTGGGAACCATTATCTGAAATAATCTTATTTGGGACCCCGTAACGACAGATGATGTTGTTTCTAATGAACTTAGCGACATGCGATGCCTTCAACACCGCGTAAGATTGGGCCTCAACCCACTTCGTGAAGTAGTCTATCGCTTCCAGAATATACTCATGCCCGTTGGACCCCTTTGGAGTGACAGCCCCAATTACATCAATTCCCCAAACAGAAAACGGCCATAGCGAGGTCGTGTTGTATAGCACTGGAATGTTCATACGGTTTGCATGGATCTGACATTTGTGACATCACTGGACAAAGCCAATATAATCCTCCTCCATGGTGGACCAGTGATAACCCTGTCTAAGGATCTTTTGGGCTAGCATCACCCCGTTCACGTGTGCTCCACACTCTCCTCCATGGATGGCCTCCATCGAATGCTTGGATTCTTTAGCATCAACACACAATTTATGCATCCCGAGATGACCCCTCTTGTACAATTTACCCCCGCAGACAATGAACTGAGCAGCCATTCTTCGAATTGCCCTCTTATCTTTGGCATTTGCCCCTAGTGGATACACTTACTTTTCCAAGAAGTTCCAGACATCGTAATACCAGGGATTATCTTCTTGTACCTCATTTATGGCAGCAATCAACTCGTAGGCCGGCACGAATTTCTGTTCAATGAAGATCGGACGCATCCGGACTCCGAAAGGGATGTCTATCATAGAAGATAGAGTTGCTAATGAATCATCGAACCTGTTGTTCTCTCTTAACAAATGGGCAAAATTCAGTTTCTCAAACCGAGGAATCAGAACGTCCAAGCTCTAGTGATAAATTCTCATCTTTTTATCTTTGACTTTCTAATCTCCTTTAGCTTGAGATACAACAAGGTTTGAGTCCCCAACGACATCCAACCGTTTTGCCCCTAGTTCCAGGGTGGCTTCTAGTCCAACAATACATGCCTCATACTCTGCCTCATTGTTCGATACTTTGAACTGGAGTTTGAACGCTAGAGGTATACGAGAATTGTCGGGTGCTATCAGCAACACCCCTATCCCATACCCGTATTGGTTTGACGCTCTGTCAAAGTACAACGTCCAGGCCTCTTCTTCGACATGCAGAATGGCCTCGTCTGGGAACAGATACTCAACTGCTTCATCCCCTTCAATTGGGTGATCGGCTAGGAACTCCGCTACCGCTCTCCCTTTCACTGACTTACGCATCATGTACTTCAGATCGAATTCGGAAAACAGAAGCAACCAATGAGCTAGCCTACCCGTAAGTGCCAGTTTCTCGAAAAGAGATTTGATGGGATCTAATCTTGAAACCAGTATTACAGAGTGAGCTAACAGGTAGTGCCTCAGCTTCCTGGTAGCCCATACCAAGGCCAGACAAGCCTTCACCAGCGGAGTGTAGCAGGTTTCATAATCCAGCATTTTCTTGCTCAGGTAGTAGATAGCTTTCTCCACTTTGTCCTCAGACTCCTGTGCAAGCATGCAGCCCATTGTACTTTCAGTCACTGAAAGGTACAGAATCAACAGTTTCCCCGGCTCAAGCGGTGACAACACAGGTGGGTTCTGTAAATATTGTTTGATCTGCTCGAAAGCAACTTGGCATCGGTCGTCCCATCGGAACTTCTTTCCTTTCTTTAAGAGACCAAACAGTGGTTCACAAGTCAAGGTTAATTTTGCAATAAACCGTCTTATGAATTGCACTTTACCCAGAAAGCCTCACACATCTTTTTCAGTCCTCGATGGTGGCATTTCTAAGATGGCCTTGATTTTGAAGGGATCGACCTCGATACCTCTCTGTGTGATCAAGAACCCAGTATTTTCCCTGTTGTAACACCAAATGTACATTTCTGAGGATTCAGCCGCAACCGACACTCTCTGATCCTTTGGAAAAATTTCTGCAAGGCGGTATAGTGGCCCTATCTTTCCTTGGACTTGACAATCATGTCGTCCACGTACACCTCAACTTCTTTATGGATTATATCGTGCAAGATTGTGGTCGCAGCCCGTTGATACGTAGCTCCAGCATTCTTCAGCCCAAACGGCATCACCCTATAACAATAGGTTCCCCACAGGGTGGTGAAAGCAATCTCCTCCCGATTTTCGGGTGCCATCCAAATCTAATTGTAGCCTGAAAAGCCATCCATGAATGAGAGCAGTGCCTGCCCAGCAATAAAGTCCACTAATTCATCGATATGCGGCAGAGGAAAGTCGTCCTTCAAACTGCCTTTGTTCAAATCCCTGAAGTCCATACATACCCGAATTCTGCCGTCCTTCTTCGGCACCGAAACTATATTGGCCAACCAAGTTGGGTATTCAGATACCAGGAGGAACCTGCGTCAATTTTCTTGGTAACCTCTTCTTTGATTTTCAGAGCCCAGTCCGGGCGGATCCTTCGGAGCTTCTGCTTAACAGGTCGGGCCTCTGGGTCAAGAGGGATCCGGTGCTGTACAATCTCAGGATCGATTCCAGGCATGTCTTCGTAGGACCACGCAAAAACATTTTTGAAATCTTTTAACAAAGTGACTAAGCATTCGCGCTCCTCCGAAGACAACGTGGACCCGATTTGGACCAACCGCGGGTCCTTCTCAGTACCAACATTAATTGTGGTGATTTCATCAACCAAGGGTTTAACAAACCTCTCCTGCTCTTGATCAAGCAAATATTGCAAAATCGGAGGAATTTCTTCCTCGTAGTTTTCATCAAAATTTTGAAAATCTTGATTAATGCAATAAATTAAAGGCACAGAAAAGTACTCGGAAGCCACAGCCGTACCATTCTCATTAATAAAATTCAGTCCGCCTAATTCCTCTGTTACAACAGACTCAAAGGAAAAAGAAAAAGACGACCTAGACAGGACTGTGGTATCTGGGTTGTCACCCCCAAGAATACCGGACTCAGACTCAGACAAGCTAGAACCTGATTCCGACTCTAGAGACTCGGTGGAATCAGATTCCAGCTCACTACCTGACCCGGTGCTGCTCGATAAAAAGCCCTTCTCGTATTGCCAGATGAGGGAGGGTGTGATGGATGCATCCAGAATATTAGAAGATGGGCTCGCAGTCGCTTCATTCCCGATCATGGACACTAAGAAGGTATCCCCCAAGTACTCCTGTGCAATCTGAGGATCTGAGAGTAGACAAGCCAGTGTTATCCCCATTTCAATCTCTGTATTCTCAGAATCCTTTTCCATGCACTGCTCAGCCTCAACTGGTGGGTCTATCTGCTCCTCGGCAACATCATCCCCGAATAATTGCAAGTCAAAAAAAATCTCAAACCCCGACAAGCGCCGCTTCTCTGCATTTAGCCACGGCTCTGGGAAGCCGCAGAAGGGGAAGTCTTCCCTTTCCCGGACAAAGCGTCCATTCAGGGTACCTTGGATAGGTCAGTGCATCAACTCATAAGGCCTCCCCGCTTGCTTTGCTCTGGCTCTTCCGGCCATCTCTTTTCCTTTCCTCACCCAATCCTCTTTGGTAGGCAAATAACCTAAACTAAAGGTATGTGGGTTATGCGGCACTTCGGCCGATGTTGCGAAGCCTTTCAGGCCACTTCGCCTAATCCCATCCCGGGGATGTGCTGGAGCTTGTTCATAAGGTAGACAGACTGTGAGTTGACATATAGCCCCTCATCAACAGCTATTATATTCTGTACAACTCAGGCCTCAGCTAGGGTGAATCCTGACAAAAACACATCCTTCACGCCATGCTCAATCTCCAAAACTGGCGTAGAAACCTCTGGCGGCGAATGGATTGAAGAATTCTAAAAAATGATAGCCACCTCATTCTCATGGGGGTATTTAAGCATCTGGTGGAGGGTGGAAGAGACCGCCTTCACCTGGTGTAGCCACGGCCGCCCTAGGAGTAGATTGAAGGTTGCAGGAACATCTAAGACATGAAAATCTGTATCCTGTTGTCCTGGACCAACCTGAGTCCGAATTTGTACAGTCCCCATCACCTCTCTGCTAGTATTGTCATACGCCCGTATCACTTGGGCAATAGGCACAATATCCACGGGTTTCAACCCGATAGCATATGCCGTTCTCGACGGACACACGTTGATAGCAGATCCTGTGTCAACAAGGACCACCGGTATCCATTTCTCTCTACACTCGACAGAGATGTAGAGAGGTTTGTTATGATTTGAGCCCTCAGGCGGCAGTTCCTTATTAGTGAAGGTCAACATTGGGGAAGCCCCTCCCGGAAAAACCAACCCTACCAACTGTTCGGTCGTGGTATCGATTGAAAGTTTGGCCTTGTCCCTTACAGAAAAGACAGCTTTTCTGTGAACTCTTGAGGCCATTAGCAGTCTCCAAATGAAGATGTCTGCCTGGATTTTCTTAAGCTATTTCAGCACAGCCTCCTCCTCGAGCAGTTTTTCCTTCTGCTTCTCCATTTCTTTGTCCTTTTCGGATGTCTCTGGTTGATCCAAGTGTGGGGGCTTGAAATATCGCCCACTTCTAGTCATGTGGTCAACCTCCTTCACGTACTAGGTATCATCCGGTTGGTTCCGCCCCCAATCTTCGTCGGTGTGGGCAAGACGCAAGTCGTCGTCTTCCCACCACATACCATTGGCAACCGACAAACTACTGTCCAGTTTCGTTGCAACTGTTCCTGTGATCATAGCACATTCGGTGCCCACAACACGTTCCGTCCCCGCAGGGGCTTTGGCCTTTCTAGCCCTCTCCAGATCTTCGATCTTTTCCTGCTCAAACTGCTTTAATGCAGCCTGTTGTTCGGTATCTTCTGTATTCAAATTTTCCGGATCCCGAGCAAATTCTTAACACCGATGCTCTCCGACAATCCTTTCTGATTCTCGACCATTCCGGCCACTGCTGAAGTTCCCGTTCCTGACGGTCCTTGTTCTGGCTAAGATTCTTCAACAACATCTGGTTGGTCGTCAAGCCACCCAGTAGTTTTTGCTAACCCATCTAAGTCGAACCAGTTGAAGTTTACATCCCCTGAGTCCTGCTCATCGAAGAACTGCAAATCTGTAATGCCCTCTTCCAGCTCTATTAGGTCATCTATCCTCTGACTAGGTCTATCCTCCCGAACCACACTGATTTCTGTCCCAACCGGCAACTCTACCCTTGGCTTAACTTGATCCGTTGATGTGATATAACCACTCGGGTTGTAGTCAAAGTTTGCAGACCCCTCAGGCTCTGAATCATCATTCCCCTCTGTCTCTAAAGTCGACCCAATTCTATTTTCGATAGTCACCACCACTGGCTCAAGTTGGGTTTGGGAGATGCTCAACATGCACAAGTTCGTGCTGTCTGGAATGAACACCTCCGGCTTGGGTAGGTGAGAGGGTGTGATATATATGCTAGGATCGTATGACACAACCCCAGTTTAGATCAGGTTGATGTGTTTAGGTGGTGGAGCTTGGTTGTGTGGTGGAAGAGGGTTAGTTGTGACATTTGGTTTCTCTAGAGCTACGATCACCCTATTGTCAACAAGATCCTGGATCTCGTGACGCAATCTGTAGCACTGGTCGGTGTCGTGACCATGCTGTTGGTGAAAGGCAAAGTATTTGGCTGGGTTATGGGAAGCAGGAAGTTTGTCAGGTAATAGCCGCGGCTCCAGGGGCTTCAAATTCCCTTTCCTGATTAAAACCCCCAGAGCTTTGGACAAGGGCATGTATAGTGGAGAAAAGGTTCTCTAGCCTGGGGGTGGATATCTGGCTGTTTGTGAGCTAGTTCTGGATGCACCGGTGAATGGTGTGGCTGCGAGTGTTCTTGAAGAGGTAGTGGTGACCATGCCCACATCTGAAGTTTTGGCAGCTGCAACATTACTCGTGCCTATATTCGTACTGCGGAAAAATGCCCTCTTGGGCTACTCTCTCTCATGGTCAATGAGACCCTGCTTCGTGGCGTCCTCAATCTGTACCCCGATCTTGTGTAAATCCGCAAAGGTAGGAAGGGTTAAGACGATCATCTTTTGCATGAGTTTGGGTTGGAGGTTGCGCACAACCATCCGTATTTGATCTTTGTCAGTCGGCTTGATGGTCATCATAGAAGCTTTGCCCCTCCAACGGGTTACAAAGTCGGAGAAGCTCTCTTTTGGCTCCTGTCTAGTTGTCTCAAGATCACGAGTTGTGATCTCGATCTGCGTGTTGTAGGAGTATTGAGCTACAAAGGCCTCAGCCATTTCCTCACAACTTCTCTTGACAGAGTCCTCCAGCTTTGCGTACCAAATAATCGCAACACCTGACAGGGTCCGGCCAAATAGGGAAAGCTTCTGCAACCTGGAAAGGCCCATTGGCCTCAAGATATCTGAAAACAACCGCAGATGGACCATGGGGTCCCTAGAACCGTCAAAATGGTCTATATATGGCATCTTGAACCGGTCTAGCAAAGTCACCGTCGAATCGGTATATCCATCCTCTATGTCTGGAATGGAACTGACTCCTTGAACCCGTTTGAATAGTTTCTCAAGCTTACTCATCTTCAGAGCGGTTAGGTCCATCTCAGATTCAAAAGGTGCATCCGTTGAGAAGGCCGGTGGCTTTGAAATCTACGGTAGAACTAGTGGCGGAACTAGCCCATTAGGATGTCCGTATCTTCCTGGACATTTGCGGTCTCCCCGAGTGTTGGAACTCTAGGTAGGGGAGGAGGTGGATGTGAAGTGGATGCTCCGGCTTGCTGTGGTTACGGTTGTTATTGTTACTGAAGTCTGGCAATCAGTTCTGCCTGTTGTGCCACAATCTCTGCTTAGCGCGCGGCAACCTCTGCCTGACGGGCAACATCCTGTTGCATGGCAAGCATAGTCTCTTGGAGCTAACGTATCATGTCCTCCATACTTGCCATAAAATGCTGGTCTAACTGAACAACCAGTATAACTGTCTCTGCGGTAGAAACTTAAACCTCAGCCTGACTACTCACTGGCGGAGTGGGTAAGGACCACTAATCCGGTAACCGCTGTACTAATAAACTGCACCTAACTGGCCTCCGTCTAGCAACCGGGGGTAAGAAAAAGAACATTGGTTATCCGTCTATTAGATCCTCGGATCGATGAAGTCTTCGACCTCTAACCCAGAGTGCTTGGGGAATATCTGCCTAGTCAGAAGCAATTGTCCTAAACTACCTCGCAAAAGATAAATAAAGCATAATAAGGAAACAAACAACCAGAAAAATTAACAGCATAACGACTTAAATAAATACAACACACAGTTGGCAAGACAACACACAATTGGCATTTGTAAGCTGAATACACTGTTCTCAAACACTGATCACTATTCCCAAATCACTGCCTTAGATTTGATACCCTCAGGTAAAACTGATTCCCCAAATACTGATGCTCGCAGGCCTGATACCCAGACTTGCAAACTGATACGTGCATTCCTGCAGAGACACACTCTAAAAGCACATAGTAAGCAAGTGAGAGCCAAAACACCCCTATGGAGGGGTAGGGTTTCCCTGTCCTAGTTTCGTCAAGAACTAGGGTTTCACTACGCACATTGCGGTTTCAAACAACCTACAATCGAGTAAGCAACCTGTCCTAGTTTGGAATAGTGACTATGGATTCTGATATGCACTAGGTCGAATGGTCAAAAAGGATGCCCCAATAAAAACCGGGGTTTGTGTTCCCATCGTGGTAGAGCCCGTAACCGATCTGCCTTATGGCACGCAGCCTCCGGCAAACCGCTCAGGAATAACAGATGGCAAACATGGTGTCCTAGGCACATCAATGCAAGTGCGATGCAAAGAAACACATAAGTGTAGACAAAACAACATATCTTGAGTTCGAGTCAAGTTTTCTAAATCCCCAGCATAGTCGCCAGAAACTGTAGACCTCCCGGAACTCCACTCTATGCACGAGGGCATGAATCGTTGTTCTTAGCTACTATAGTTTGGACTCATGTCACGGTTCTGAATCTAATCTCACAAAATGCAATGTGAGACTGATAAATCACCAAAGAGTCCAAATTCGGCAAATCGTTTTGAAAAAATGATTTTTATCAAGAAGTGCCAAACATGGACTGCTTTGCCAGATTTCAGAGTCGCCACCTAAATATTTTATTTTGGAGAAATTTAGGAAACCTTGACTTGTGCCTAAGGCCACGTGTCCGTCATCACCAAAGTTGCCTCGGCTCGGGAACTTGGGTACGAGAGGGGAAGGTCAAGCAATGAGCACCCCCGCTCGCCCGATCAAAGGATCGGCCTTTACTAACATGATATGTTGTTTTTTAAAACATATGTGCTCTTATTCCGGTTTTATTAGCTAGAATTACTAGGTAATGCGCACAGCATACAAGTATAGACTAGATTGCCTAAGTTAGAACAAAAACATTTCATGTTTGTTTGTTTGAAAACGGTTTGAAGTTTGCTACTCGCAAGTAGGCTAAGTCGTGGATTTTGCCACCCTCAAGTGGGCTTAAAAAAACATGGTGATTTGCCACTTCAAGTGGGCTTAAAACTCGCATTTCGATGAATTGTTCCAATTCAAGCAATCCAATTTTCACCCACAGGCATTCAAGCAGTTAATCACTTATGCACTTAGCCTCATGGTAAGCATGCTAACATGGCAACATACACATCTCAGGCAGTGTGCTAAAGCATAAACTCTCACAGTGTACTCCGAGCCAAAAAAAGAAGCTAGTTAGTAATCAATGTATGATCCTAGCTAAGTTAATATGCCTAATGCAACACATACAAAATGCAACTAAGACGGGCTCGACTATTCTAAGATGTCATGTGAATGCAATTTGATAACATGTATTCAAATTGGAATTGAAATACAATACAGTTAGTATGATGCGCCAAGCCCGATGCATGCAAGACGGATGAATGATGCAAACATGTGAGCATAAGGATGCTAATTGAAACATTCCCTAAGACTAACCATCGAAAGCTGGTAAATAAAAGGGAGAAAGAAATGGGGGTTGGAAGACATGCATCACACACACGCACACTTATTACAACAGTTGTGCCCTCTCGACGGAGGGTTCGAATAATAAGCTAACTAGCTAATCTAAGCTAATTAAACTAATTATTACAAAACGAAACTAATTAACTAATCCTAGTTAACTAATTATTACAAAACAAATGAATGGCTAAACGCATTAACTAATTAAGTACAAAACCATTAAACTAGCTAACAAGCGAATCAGCTAAATAAAGCATTAAGAAAAGGCCCTCGGAGCGAGGAGTGCATGCATGCTCGGTCGCCTCGTTCAGAAATCCATCGCGATGCCCCAACTTGCCTCTGTTTGCAATTGATCTCAGAACTTTGCACAAAGCTCCAGATAGCTTCTACTTCATCATGGAAACCTCCAGGGACATGGCCGACCACTTTATGGTGGTGTAGACCACCTACAAACCAACCAAGTACGCTACAGACTAGAAAAACTGGTCGGCTAGCCACTTTTACTGGTCGGCCGACCAGAAAATCCTGCACACTTCCAGATTGTTACAACAGAGAGCAAGAAGGGGCATAGCAGTGTATTAGCAAGGTGTGTGCGCACAACCACTCTCCCTATCAATTCTCAAGCTCAAGGGAGTGTGGTTCCCGACTCTCGGGCCACTAACCGAGCATCGTAATGCACGATGGCCGAAAAGCCAAGATTACACAATCAATATGAATGAATGCACAAAGAAAACACATAAAGCCTCAAACTCTATCATGCATGATCAAGAGGGTCAGCAACCGAGAATCGAAGCACGTTTCATCACTTCAAGTATGAAACGTCCCTCGTTTCTCGTGTTTGGATTATTTCCTATCCAAACACAATGCAGTACATGCACACACAATGCAACGCGACAAGCATGCAAATATCATGGAATGCAACAACATGCAATGCAACAAGCATGCAACAACATGAAAAATGGACTTAAACCGAATATGGACAGACCTCAATCATGCCCAAAACAGTGGCCAAAACTCAACAAAACCTAGGCACAAAGAGCATGGAATGCACATTCAACTCATGGCTCGCAAGTAAGGCATAAAGGCACAACTTTCAAACACATTGAAGAGTGACATGCATGAGAATATGGCAATGCTACATACTCTGAAATGAAGTGTTAAGTGATGCCAAATGATCCAAACAACACAAATGAGGCATGCTAGAAGGCTTAGAGCATAAGGCTAGTTAAGAGCAATACACAAGAAGCATTCAATACTAAGCTTAAACCACTAAACTAGCTCTGTACAGAGCTTAACCATGCCAAGTTAAGGGTCAAGAACATGTTGAAATGGAGCTCAAGAGCTTAGGCAAACATGCATACACAATGGCTCACTTTTAAGGCATAAAGCACAACTCATCAAAATCATTGAATTAGTGAAACATGAGAGAGTATGGCAACATTACACACACTGAAATCATGTTAGAGATGAGGCCAAAGCATGCAAACAACTCAAGTAAGCCATGTTAGGGACCATGAAACTCAAAGCTAGTGAGCAAAAATGCACTAAAGCTATACAAAGCAAGGCACGCATGACCTAAAGCACTTAAAACAGAGCTTAAGCATGGAAAAACATGGACAAAATCATACTGGAGTGTAGTCAAAATGGGCTAGGATGATGGTTCAAAGTATAGAGCATGTTAGGCTAGCAATGTAGAATTACTCTACAAGTATGTGAAACACTCAAGAGACAACCAAACCAGACAAAAACAGAGTCATATCTGGTCCCAAAAGTCACCAAAACAAGCTTAAACAAAGCCACAAAGAAGTGTAAAAACATGCTCATTTGATAGGCCCTCTATGCATACAAACAAGACAAGAGGAGGGGGGGACCAAGGGACCACCCCCTCTCATTTCAGGCCTCAAAACCACATTTCCACCACTGAAAATCCACTGGATTTCAGTGGTTAAAAGGCCAAGAGAAGGTGATCTCAAAGGCTTAAAGAGATGGCTCAAAACAATACAAAATAAGGCATAAAAAGGGGGTGGACCACCCCAACACCAAAGAGGCCTTAAACAAGCATCAAACACTGGAAAATAAAGATTTTTACAGTTGAACACTAAGCCAAACAAAGCATGCAAAAATGGCTAAACGAGTAACCAAAACAAAGCTTGAAAAGGGGAAAAGGGGTTACCCTTGAAGCACTGCGACAACAACACCGCGACAACAGCACCTTCTTCAGCCCAAAACCAGCTTATATGACCCAAATACCACCTCCAAGGATCTCAACTCAGAGATGGTGGTGTGTGGCTAGGAGTTGTGGTGCAAAAGTGAAGAAACAACACACTTTAAGGCACCAATATATAGAAAGAGAGAGAGAGAGGGAAATATAGAGAGGGAGATATATCTATAGCTCAAAGTAAATTTTCTGAACCTGGAGAAAGGAGGGAGAGCCTCCCTCTTATAGAACTCTAAGCTTCACGCTTCTTGGAAAAGCTAAAAGCTTGGTTAAATCCCTCCATACACGTGTATAGAGGATGCAGTCTGTGCCCTCCAGCTAGCACAACTAGCATCCACAGACTCTGCAAAATCTGCAAGAAAGCTGCCGACCACTTGAAGTGGTCGGCCAGCTACTTACACTAGTTGGCCGACCAGTGGAAGTGGTCTCCAAGGAGACAAAGTGGTCAGTAGGGGGGGAAAGGTGGTCTCCACCAAGAAAGCAAGGTGGTGGCATGGTGGGAGACCACTTTTGGTGGTCTTCCAGTTGGCCGACCAGAAAACTGGCTGGCAGGAAGAAAGTGGTCTACGGGGAGAGAAACTGGTCTCCCACCCTTATTCCACCCCCCAAACAAGGAAAACAAGGTTTGTGCCAAAAATAAACCAAAAAGGATGTAAGACAAGAGTCCAGGGAACAAGGCGCGCAGCCGAAAGCCTCGAAAACTAGTTTGCGGGCACCAAAAGTGGTCTCCAACCACAAAAAGGTGGTCTCCAAGACCTCCGTGCACCTCTAGACCAAGACAACAAGGCATGGTTCAAAAACCAGGCCAAAAGGAGAACGGTAAGCGGTTTCGAGACAAGGCGCGCGGCCGAATACTCCGGAAATCGGAAACTAGCCTACGAGAGGGAAAAGTGGTCTCCGACCACAAAAAGTAGTCTCCAAGACTTCAGTGTCCCTGCCGGCAAGGTCAACAAGGCATGGTCCATAAACCGAGCCAAAAACACAAAGAGTTCAGAAGCTCGGAGGCAAGGCACTCAGCCGAAAACTCCGAAAACTCGAAATGAGCACAAACATGCGCAATCATCGAACGCTCAAACGATGACGTCTGAGTCTTAAGGTCGGTCAAAAATGGGGTGTCTATAGTTTGTTTTCAAAGGGAGGTTGGATGTGATTGTTAGTGAAGGGATTGCTAGTGCGGGGACTAAGAAAAATTATATTTGTTTGATAACCAATGGACTAGTTATGGTTTTTGTTTGTTTTTAGATATAAGAGTGAGATTAAACATGTAAAATTCTACAAATACCCTTATTACATTACTATCAAATTTGGGCTTATACCAACTAATTAATGCATTACATATTTTAGTATTAAAAATATATTTTTATAAATATTAAAATTATATTTTAATATTAAAAATTATATTTCATAAATATATATTTTTTGGTTCCATTTTATTTTTTTAATATAATTGTTTAGGTAAACTACCAATAGGTCCTAATAGTTGGACTTAGGTTTCGTTTGGGAACATGCTATTTTAGTAATTTTTTGGTTTTTTGACTAAAATATAAAGTAAAAAAAATTATTATATTTGGGATGACTTTTGGTTTTTACAAAAAGATGTGCAAAAAGTAGAGAGAAAATAGAAGTTTTGACTTTTTGGTATAGGTTGTTGGCTTTTTTATTTTAGTGACTTTGTGACTTTTTGAATAAAAAATGATATTGCCAAATGAGGCTTTAATTCCCATAAAATCTTATTGAAAATAAGTTCTAGTAAAATCGTCGCTAAAAATAATTTTTTGTGGCGAATTTTTATATATATTGCTAAAAATTGATAATTAGTAACTTTATTTGTCATGATTTTTTTTTTATAAATTGTCGCTAAAACTTACGATTAGTAACTTTTTTTGTGACGAATTTTCAAATTGTCGCTAAAAATTTAAAATTAGTGGCATGTTTTTGTGACATTTTCTTTAAACTATCGCTAAAACTTATAATTAGTGACATTTTTTGTGACAATTTTCAAACTGTTGCTGAAAATTAACAATTAGTGATATTTTTCAATAGTGTTTAATGGAAAAGTCATTAATTATCATAGGACCTATTAGACAATAAGTTTACTTACTAAGACTTACACGTAAGTCCCATAATTTTTTTGGTACAAATATTATAATACTATTATATTTTTATATTAAAAATTAATTTGATATAAAGAATGGTGGTGTAAAAAATGGTGGAATAATTAAGAAAAATGATTATAAAAAAAAAGACTATACTAATCAAGTAGAGTAAGTAAATTAGGTAGGATAATAGAGAACAAAAAAATAAATCCCCCTCTAATTCCAAGGGATTGTTTTTCTAATGGTCCAGCTTGTCTCCAGTTAGAGATCAATGTGGGCCCATGTTTGGGCCCCGTTTCGATAATTTGAACTATTCAATGTGTAGAACTCGTCAAGTACTATAACCCTGTAAAAAAATCACGTTGATTGGATATCAATAACTATTTGATCAGATCAATTTTGTATAAACAAAAAATGAATAGTAAAAAAATAAACGGTTGACAGAAATCTGATTTGATCAAATAACTATCAATATCCGATCAACGTGATTTTTTACAAGAATATAGTACTCGACAAGTTCTACATATTGAATGATTCGGATTATCGAAAAAGGGCCCAAAAATAAGCTCACGTGACAGACTAGACGGTCTAGTCTTGATCTTCAATTGGAGACAAGCTGGACCCTTTTTCTAATACCAACTTCTACGGGGGATTACTAATTCCATCTATGGAGGTCTATTATAGTCCCAAGGTATTGTGAATCTCGTTCCCCATTTTGCAAATAAACACAATATTAGTGGACCCACATCCATCCACATCCATCCTAATCCAATTACATCCCCTATAATCTAAAACAAACAGAACCTAAGCGCACTTTCTCTCTCATACACATAATTTATAATTTTTAACACTAATTCAATTAAATCATAATTAATTATAAATTAATCTAATTTTAATTTAATTATATTTTAGATCACAATTAATCCTAAATATTTAATTATTTATTGTAATTCCTAATATCTTAATCTAATTTTAGATTTGGAGGAGATAGGGATAAAATTATTTTTTTTATTTTGTTAATTTCTCTTCTTTTTTTTTTTTAAAGAAAACTATGCCCACTCTAAAAAAAATAGTGTGTGTAATACATCTTTCGTTAGTTTGAATAAAAAAAAACTAATAGTGATACTTTAATCCAAAAATGCATAGGGTCTTTCTAACTATATTTAAATCATGGGCTCTTTTTTGATAAATCCTATTTGTAACTGTTTTATTCCATAAAACCCAAACTATTTTTGAATATTTCATTAGGTCCATTAATTGTAAAAGGACGAAATAACCCTCCTCCGCCTCTCCCGCATCTAATCGATTATGAAAATCCATTCCCATTCCAACTATTCAATCCACAAAATTTCAAAAACAAAAACTGATCATCGACCCCAAATTCACAACGCCTCACCGTAACCCTAGATTCACATCGCCTCACCATCATCGTCGTCCACTGTCCACCGTCGACCCCAAATTCCTCTTCATCTCACCGCTGCAAAGGTTTACATCGAAAGGAGGGTGCTTCATCGTTCCAAAATTTCCGTCGTTGGACTGAGTTTATTTCATCGACTGAGTGTGGTCCATACCCACCCACTATGAGGAACAAAAGTAAGCAATACCATTCCACCTTCTACTTTTCATCATAATGTGATCACTCATGTAAGCATTTACATTGTCCTATAACTGTTGTTGTTTTCGGAATTGAATTTGTAAACATAGATAATGTGAACATTCACATAAACAGACATTAGTAGACACTGATGTGAACATTCACATCAGTGTATAATGATGTGAATGTTCACATTACTGTCATTGTTGATATTGTTGATTGTTGATGTCCATAAAACTCGCAATCTTCACTCAACAATGTGATGGAATATGATGTAAATATTCACATTGTGACATCAATGTCAAACTTGTTGGTGTTGTTGGGTGATGTTGTGTGTTGTTGGTTCCACCCTTTGTTTTTCAGCCAATTATAACATAATGTGATCACCCATGTAAACATTTACATTGCTCTATAACTATTGTTGCTTTTGGAATTGATTTTGTAAACATAGATGATGCGATTATTCACATTACTGTTTATGGAGAAGTGGTTTGGAAATACTCTTCAGATCTTGGTAGACGCTAATGATCCTCAGCTAGTCACCTGAAAAGATACCAACACTCCGGTCGGGAGTGCCGGAATTAGCACTCCGACGAACAAGTTAGTTCAGACACTCAGGATAGCTTGTTTACTAAGTTAAGTGAAGTGATTCTTACATACCTTTCTATAACCGTTGTTCCTGTATTTATACATGTTCTCTTTGATCCTCGGGGCCAGGGCCTACTTTTTAATCATTGTCCTTTCTTTTATTCGGCCCTAAGGACTTACACTTATTCGGCACATATATTATATTCAGCTCCCCACTCTCGTAGGATACAGCCGACTAATATCAGTCTTCCTATAGTACGCACCTTCTGATTTTTCCATTATTCGGCCCCCACAATTGCCCCCCGAACTCCCCATTGACGGAAGTTAATCGGCGTGTTTGGTCTTGAATTGGAAAAGTTAAAATAGGTTAGGCGGCTTCGCGTACCCTAATATAGATGTTAGGATGTGCACACCTTTTCATTCATCATTACGCTTTCCCACATCAATCGTGCGTCTTGCATTTATTGTGATTTGAAATTTCAGTCCTTTTGAATGCACAGTTCGTCGAGTATTTGAGACTCTTGGACCGCCAGTGAATATCCCTTCTCGGACTCGCCTTTTCTGCAACTCTTCTCCGTCTACCCTCGTCTCCCTTGCTCCTCGTAAGTCTTCTTCTCTTTTCTTTGCAATCCTACTTTCTGTTTATGATTTTCATTTTGGTGAACCCTTTATTCCCTGTGAAAATGGCCAAACATTTGAAAGACCTCCTTTCTGAGGGTCGTGTCTCCAGATTCCGGAGACACTTTTCCATCCCTGACGATGTTCATCTATCTCTAGTGACGGACAACACTCTGGATATGGAGAAAGAGGATCAAAATTCAATCGTCTTTCCTCTCCTATCCATTGCAGGGGGCGGGGTCCGTTTTCCCCTACATCCATTCCTTAGGGTCGTCCTCCGCTATTGGGGTCTGATTCCTTCTCAGCCCAACGTGAACTTTTTTCGAATCGTAATGGGGATCGTAGAGTTGAACCGGCGCCTCAGGATCGATCTTGGGATTCTGGCCATTCGGCACTGCTATGCTTTAGCCAAATCTTCCAGTCGGCATGGGCGGTACTTTCTTAGGGCCAAGGATATTGACCATCATTTGGTAACCATGCTTGCCAGTTCTGGCAAGCGTGTAGATGACGTAATGGTCAATATCCGAGGGAACTGGAAATTGGCGAAGGCGAGGGTTTCCTAGACCCTATTCCCAGACGGAGGGGTGAACCAAGTTGCCATGTGTCTCCTTGTGTTTACTGAACTTTTCTTTTACTCGGCCTTCCCTCTGTGTATAACCCTTTGTCTTTGCAGGCAGTAATTTGAAGAAGATTCTGGTTTCTACCGACGACGCGGTCCTTGCGCAGGTTGCGACTGCACTCGAATACTTCGGTCGTCCAAACGTACAAAAGCAAGGGAGAGCGGCTGTAACAGCGCCCGTGGGGCCTCTACGCTACAGTTCGGACTCTCTTTTGTTGTGTTGCGGTTTTAAATCTGAACCAAAGAGTCCAACTCTGGCAAATCGTCTTGAAGAAAACAGATTTTTTTGAAAAGTAGTGCCAAACATGGATCATTTGCGGACATGAGTCGCCACCTAAATATTTTAAAATGGGAAATTTAGGAAACTGACTTGCGTCAAGGCCACATGTCCGTCATCACCAAAGTGGTCTTGGCTCGGGAGCTTGGGTACGATCGGGGAAGGTCAGCTATGAGCACCCCCTTTCGCCCGGTCCGAAGACCGGCCTCTACTAACCGTGATATCCGATTTTGAAAACATTACATGCTCTTATTCCGGTTATTAGCCTAGAATTACTATGTTATGCGCACAACAAACAAGTATAGACTAGATCGCCTAATTTGGAAACAAACATTGCATATCCGTTCGTTTTGAAAATGCTTTGAAATTTGCTACTCGCGAGTAGGCTAAAACACGGATTTCAATGAATTTTCCAACTCAAGCAACCCAACCTCCACCCACAGGCATTCAAACAGTTTATCTCACATAAGCACTTAGCCGCATGGTAAGCATACTGTCATGGCAACATTCACACGCATGCGATATGCTAAAGCATAATACTTACATCGTACTCCGTGCCAAAACAAGAAACTAGTTAGCAAAATATGCGTGACCTAGCTCATGTTAAGTGGCTAATGCATCGCATACAGAATGTGATTAGGATAGGCTCGGCTAACCCTAAACATGGCATGTGAAATGCACGAGTAACACGTATTCAATTTGGAATTGGAAATACAATGCAGTTTGTATGATGTGCCGAGCTCGATGCATGTCAACAAATGCATGGATGCACGCATGCGTAGCATAAGGTATGCTAAAATAGATGTGCCCTAATACTAACCATTAAAAGCAGGTAAGTAAAAGGGAGAAAGAAATGGGGGTTGGAAAACATACACACCACTCACCCACACTTATTACAATTATGCCCTCACTCGGAGGGACCAAAAGAATAATACAGATAATTAACTACGCAAGCTAATTAAATATTACAGATTAATTAAATTAACAAAATAATTAATCTAAGCAAAGCAGTAAATCGCCTGGGGGCGAGGGCTCAATGCACGCGCGCTCGGATTCCGCTCGGAATTGCACTGCCATGCCTAGCTTGCCTCTGTTTTCTCTGTTTTGCTCCTCAGAAGACTGCCAAAGTCCTAGGAATTCTTCCTTAGGTACTGAAGATCACTACCGGCTGCACAAAACTTCCACCGGCAGTGTATTGAGCTCATCGGCACTGAATTGATCCATCGGCTGAAAATTGATCACGGCCTTGAAAACCGCCTTTGAATCTGCAGAACACGCAACTCACGGCGAGAGGGCAAATACTGGCATGGCAATGCAATTCCAACAATGTATGCACTAAACATGACCCTTATCATATTGATGACTCAAGGGAAGATGTGCCTCGGTTCTCGGACCACCAATCACGCATTTCCATGCATGATGGCCCAAAGAACCAAGTGTGCAACTTTGATTTCAAATGCATGCAATGCAAACAAGCACATAAGGGTGCTAAACCTCTATCACACACACTTCAAGAGGCCAAGCATGCATAATGCAATGCAATGAAGTCCTAAGCATGTCATCTATATGCAATATGAGCAATACAATATACTTATGCAAACATACAAGTGAACATGCAAGATAAGTATGCAAACCAATTGAAGGATGGACTTAAACATGAATTGGGCAACTCTAAAAAGGCTCAAAACAGTGGCCAAATGCTATAGAAGTGAAGACTAAGATACATGCAATACATGTACACATGCAAGCATACATAACCCAACACTTAGGCATAAACAAGACAACATTCAAGCACACTTGAAATGAGTTAAACATGGACAATTAGCATGCATAGAAAGCTCTGAAAATCATGCAAAATATGATGCTAAACCAAGCAACAAAGTAGGCTAAGCATGCAACGAGTGGGCCAAGTACTTAAGGCAAACCAATGAGGCATTGAACCACACATATTACAACCACACATGGTAACACTTAACCAATTAAAAACAGAGCTTTAACACATAAAACTAAGCCCAAAAGACCACTTAGATGGCATCTAAATGGCATGAATCCAAAGGCATGCACAAATGCTAAAACATGAGGCATACAACACATGCTTTTAAAGCATTAAAGAGGCAACTAAGGCAAGCATACGAGCACGCCAAAGGGACTAAAATGACATGCCAAATGGTTCCAAACCATCAAAATAAAGCAAGCAAGGCATGCTACACATGCATACTCAAAGGCTAGCAAGCCTAAAATGCAAAGGGGCTATATAATGCATGCCAAGATCAACCCAAATGACTATGGACAGAGCTAAAACATGTCAAAATAAGCGTAAAACATTCATAAGTCTAAGCCTAAAGCATGCTCAAACTAGGGCTAACAACCTAGGCATGTTAAGGGACCAAAGAGGCATTACAAAGCAACCATGCAAAACATGCAAGGAGTACTAAAACCAACACTTAGCAATGTCATATTAGGGCATAATAAACATAAAATGCAGCCAAGACATGCTCTTCAAATATTCAAAACTATGCTCCCTTAAGAGACCAAAACTTGCTCTTTTCAAGGACATCAAGAAGAGGGGGTGGCCCTCTCCTTCTTAGGACTTTAAGGCATCATCTACACCACTGAAATCTCTCAAGATTTCAGTGGTGAAGAGACCCCAACACCAAAATCCCGGAGCTCTCACAAAATAGCACAAAAATGAGGCCTTTCAAGGCCTAAGAGGGGCCAAACTTCCCCAAAGCACAAAGTACCCTTAATAAACTATCAAGAGGACTAAAAAACAGAACTTTTTTGTATTGAACACCAAGCACAAAAACAGTTCAAGGATAGGTCAAAATGGAGTGCAAGAATGGGGTAAATAAAGTAAGTTTCTCACCCTTGTTGACCCTCTTCACAAATGTTGACTTTGTTGCTTCCTTGAGCTCCAAACCAGTCAAGAACAGCAAGAACAACCTCTTGGAACCTCAGAAACCAAGGGAAGGTGAAACACTAGGTGTTGATGTGCAATAGTGAGACACAAACACCTAGTGCACAAATAAGAGGGAAAAAGAGAGACAGAATAGATATAGGATTTCTAACCTAAAACCAGAGCTTCCTCTCTGTCTTTTCTCTCTAAAATGTCTAAGTTTTGCTAACCCTTGAGCCAAGAGAAGAAAGGTTCTCTTATAGGCAACAAAGCTTACAAGCTAAGCCAAAACAAAGGCTCATCCCTCCATACACGTGTATAAAGGGGAAACAAGTGCAAGAAAGCTGTCTGAAAATATCTCCAAAAACATATGTAAAGTGATCGGCAGGGCAAAATGGTCATTTTGCCAAAAAGAGTGCCGACCGCCACAATATAGTGCCGATGGCAACATCAACCAGCCGGTGGCCTCTAGCCACTGCCGATGGTGTGTGGGGATGCCTCAGAAGGCATTCCCTGCCCCTCAAAGGCGAAGCACAAGTATTTGGTGCAAAACCAGACACAAAACGGTCAAGTTCGGAAGTCCTGAGGCAGGGCGCGTAGCCGAGGACTCCGGGAACTCCAAACAAACACAAACATGGGTAATCACCGAGTGTTCAAGCGGTGACGTCCAAGTCTTGAGGACGGTCAAAAATGGGATGTCTACAGTTGCCCCAATTGAAGGATGGACTTAAACATGAATTGGGCAACTCTAAAAAGGCTCAAAACAGTGGCCAAATGCTATAGAAGTGAAGACTAAGATACATGCAATACATGTACACATGCAAGCATACATAACCCAACACTTAGGCATAAACAAGACAACATTCAAGCACACTTGAAATGAGTTAAACATGGACAATTAGCATGCATAGAAAGCTCTGAAAATCATGCAAAATATGATGCTAAACCAAGCAACAAAGTAGGCTAAGCATGCAACGAGTGGGCCAAGTACTTAAGGCAAACCAATGAGGCATTGAACCACACATATTACAACCACACATGGTAACACTTAACCAATTAAAAACAGAGTTTTAACACATAAAACTAAGCCCAAAAGACCACTTAGATGGCATCTAAATGGCATGAATCCAAAGGCATGCACAAATGCTAAAACATGAGGCATACAACACATGCTTTTAAAACATTAAAGAGGCAACTAAGGCAAGCATACGAGCACGCCAAAGGGACTGAAATGACATGCCAAATGGTTCCAAACCATCAAAATAAAGCAAGCAAGGCATGCTACACATGCATACTCAAAGGCTAGCAAGCCTAAAATGCAAAGGGGCTATATAATGCATGCCAAGATCAACCCAAATGACTATGGACAGAGCTAAAACATGTCAAAATAAGCGTAAAACATTCATAAGTCTAAGCCTAAAGCATGCTCAAACTAGGGCTAACAACCTAGGCATGTTAAGGGACCAAAGAGGCATTACAAAGCAACCATGCAAAACATGCAAGGAGTACTAAAAACAACACTTAGCAATGTCATATTAGGGCATAATAAACATAAAATGCAGCCAAGACATGCTCTTCAAATATTCAAAACTATGCTCCCTTAAGAGACCAAAACTTGCCCTTTTCAAGGACATCAAGGAGAGGGGGTGACCCTCTCCTTCTTAGGACTTTAAGGCATCATCTACACCACTGAAATCTCTTAAGATTTCAGTGGTGAAGAGACCCCAACACCAAAATCCCGGAGCTCTCACAAAATAGCACAAAAATGAGGCCTTTCAAGGCCTAAGAGGGGCCAAACTTCCCCAAAGCACAAAGTACCCTTAATAAACTATCAAGAGGACTAAAAAATAGAACTTTTTTGTATTGAACACCAAGCACAAAAACAGTTCAAGGATAGGTCAAAATGGAGTGCAAGAATGGGGTAAATAAAGTAAGTTTCTCACCCTTGTTGACCCTCTTCACAAATGTTGACTTTGTTGCTTCCTTGAGCTCCAAACCAGTCAAGAATAGCAAGAACAACCTCTTGGAACCTCAGAAACCAAGGGAAGGTGAAACACTAGGTGTTGATGTGCAATAGTGAGACACAAACACCTAGTGCACAAATAAGAGGGAAAAAGAGAGATAGAATAGATATAGGATTTCTAACCTAAAACCAGAGCTTCCTCTCTGTCTTTTCTCTCTAAAATGTCTAAGTTTTGCTAACCCTTGAGCCAAGAGAAGAAGGGTTCTCTTATAGGCAACAAACCTTACAAGCTAAGCCAAAACAAAGGCTCATCCCTCCATACACGTGTATAGAGGGGAAACAAGTGCAAGAAAGCTGTCTGAAAATATCTCCAAAAACAGCTGTAAAGTGATCGGCAGGGCAAAATGGTCATTTTGCCAAAAAGAGTGCCGACCGGCACAATATAGTGTCGATGGCAACATCAACCAGCCGGTGGCCTCTAGCCACTGCCGGTGGTGTGTGGGGATGCCTCAGAAGGCATTCCCTACCCCTCAAAGGCAAAGCACAAGTGTTTGGTACAAAACCAGACACAAAACGGTCAAGTTCGGAGGTCCTGAGGCAGGGCGCGTAGCCGAGGACTCCGGGAACTCCAAACAAACACAAACATGGGTAATCACCGAGTGTTCAAGCGGTGACGTCCAAGTCTTGAGGACGGTCAAAAATGGGGTGTCTACAGCGGCCCTCATACTTCTTCGATACGAGCCTACTTACACTACTTTTTCGGCCGCTGACAATATTCCAATTCCATCCAGCGATCAACAGCTTTCGGCTCTTATCTTCCCTAGCTTCAAGAATCTCAGACAAGTTGGTCTCGAAGCTTCTGACTCGGGCAAGACGTCGAGCCGGTGGTAGAGGTAGTCGCCGAACCAGACAGAGAGTTTGCTGAGGAGGCCGAAGAGGTTGACGAGGCCCTAAACTCTACGTTTAAGGCAGCCAGACGTAGTCAGCCTACCTCGCCGTCCACTTCGGGTCGGGCGGAGTTTTCTTCTGGAGATATTTTTGGAGGTTTAGGAGACCTACCCGGTGATTTTTTTGAAGGTATGGCTGGGGAAAGCCTCATGCATATGGCTCGAAAGAAAAATGCCGAGCATATGGCCACCCGAAAAAAGGCCGAGGCTGCCAGTTCTGGACCTGCCTTGGTTAAGTCTATCGAACCCGTTATTGAAGAGCCGGCTAAGATTGTTGCAGCTGTAACGGCGAAAGAGGTTGAACAACCGATCATTGAACGGTTGATTCCGGAAGAGTGAGGCAAGAAGCGTAGCGCCGAGGGAGAGGCCGGTTTAGAAGATAGTCTTGCTGACAAAAGGCCTCACTTAGAAGAATCGAACGTGGTAGTTCCTTTTATTGTTCAGCCAAAGATCAGAGACACGCCAATTCCCTCTGACGCATCCATCATTACCGACCCGACAGTAGCCTTGAGCCTGGCGGCGTCATTCTCCCTACCAGCTGATAAGGCATCCTTTCATGCCGTGCCGGATTTGGTGGCCATAGCCCTATCTACGCAGTTGGCCCTTTTGGTAGGTGAACTTTGGCTTGTTTTGATTTTGGTTGCCTATGGCATCTAACGATCTTAATTCGTTTTGCAGACGGTCGGCAGGATCGCCGACTTGGGTCGCTGCCTACACGATGCCCTTAAGAGGATTGACCATTTGCAGTCAGAAGTGGTCGATCAAAAGAGCAGGGCTGAGTTTGAGATGATGAGAGCCACTATGGAGACTGCGCGAGCCGAAGTTGAAATGGAAGGGCTTGGGCTGCCGATCAGCTCCGTTCTAATGCCGAAGGTAGGGCGAATGCGAGCAAAGAATCGCTTAGGCTAGCCGAGGAGGCGCTTAACAAGATGAAGACTGAGTTAACAGAGTTGAAGGCGGCCAAGGAAAAGGCAAAATCTGAGGCTTCTGCCGCATTCGAAGCAGGAAAAGACGCCGCCTTCAAAGAATACGTGGATGAAGTCCCCAAGCTTGAGAATCGGGGGTTCAAACATGGGTGGCTCAAGGCCCTTGATGTCGCTGGGGTCACGTTGGCCTTGCCAATTCCTTATGAGCAGGTGGATGTTGAGCCACTTGAGTCTGACCCCGAGGATTGATCTGGGACTCATTCGAATTTTGTGAAATGCTTTCCTTTTTAATGTATGCTTTTGTTTTTAGGACTTTTATTGGTTCGGAGTAGTTTTCATGTATAAATTGGCTACTGTCTGCGCTCAATTTATTAATGAAAATTATCTTCTTGTTTCACTACTAATGCGCAGTTTGTGACGTTATGTTGGTGTAGACTTTTTGCCTTTCACTACTTTAGATAGAATGATTGCTCTGTTGACCTTTATATGATTGAGTATCATGGCAATCTTATCATTCGTATGCCAAATATTTCATTGATATTATGTTGAAACGATTCATGGGCCGGCTGGGGCATTTAATCTGAATAGATTAATTAATCTGCCCTTGCCCCAGGCGGTGCATGATCATTCGGGCGCTGGAGGAGGCGAACTTAGGAGTTTCGTTGTCGATTCATGGGCCGACTGGGGCACTTAAGCCGAATATATTGATAAATCTATCACGCCCTTGCCCCAGGCAGCGCATGATCATTCTGAAGTTGATTCATGAGCCGGCTGGGGAACTTAAGCCAAATAGATAGATTAATCTATGACGCCCTTGCTCCAGGCAGTGCATGATCATTCTGAAGTCGATTTATGAGCCATCTGGGGGACTTAAGCCGAATAGATAGATTAAACTGCCCTTGCCCCAGGCAGTGCATGATCATTCTGAAGTCGATTCATGAGCCGGCTGGGGAACTTAAGTCGAATAGATAGCTTAATCTATTACGCCCTTGCCCCAGGCGGTGCATGATCATTCTGAAGTTGATTTATGAGCCGTCTGAGGGACTTAAGCCGAATAGATAGATTAAACTACCATTACCCTAGGCGGTGCATGATCATTCTGAAGTCGATTCATGAGCCGACTGGGGCACTTAAGCCAAATATATTGATAAATCTATTACGCCTTTGCCCCAGGTGGCGCATGATCATTTTGAAGTCGATTTATGAGCCGTCTGGGGGACTTAAGCCGAATAGATAGATTAATCTAGGACGCCCTTGCCCCAGGCGGTGCATGATCATTCTGAAGTCGATTCATGAGCCGTCTGGGGGACTTAAGCCGAATAGATAGATTAATCTATGATGCCCTTGCCCTAGGCGGTGCATGATCATTCTAAAGTCGATTCATGAGCCGACTGGGGCACTTAAGCCAAATAGATAGATTAATCTATGACGCCTTTGCCCTAGGCGGTGCATGATCATTCTGAAGTCGATTCATGAGCCGTCTAGGGGACTTAAGCCGAATAGATAGATTAATCTATGATGCCCTTGCCCCAAGCGGTGCATGATCATTCTGAAGTTGATTCATGAGCCGACTGGGGCACTTAAGCCAAATAGATTAATTAATTTGCCCTTGCCCCAGGCGGTGCATGATCATTCGAGCGCCGGAGGGTCTATCCAGTCGGCGTCGGTCGATTGAGGTTTTCACAATTAATGAAATTGCCTTGAGGGTGCTGCTGCTGTAAAGGATAAATGATTAAGGGTACAACTTTTATGAATACAGTAAACAACTGAGTCCAGCTTTTGAAGGTATCGTGTGAATGTCGAACAGACTCTTCTTTAATAGTAGAGGGGAAGCGAGGATGCTAGCTGAGCTGGGTGTAGACATGCATCGAGGTGGTGACCCTTCGCGCACAGGGGGTAGGAGTTCCAAGGATCGAGAAAGACGTCAGTCACCTCGACGTCGAAGTAGGTCGCCCAGGCGGGACAAGCAGTCGCAGGGCAGATCTTCTCAACCTCGAGTCGATAGGGGATCTGACTCGAATCCGTGCCCATTAAGCTTTGCGGTATTTGTGGGGAATAAACCCATGACAGAGGCGGACTCGATCGTTCGAGACCCAATTGTAGCGGTCGAGTTTGCTTGACAAATTTTTCCTTCTGAGGTTCAGCAATCAATAATAGGTCGTCAGGACTACGAAGTATTTCGCGAAGGCATTTACGGGGCGGTGAAGGGGCATTACACTGCCTATGAAATTGGCATGCGGTTGCGCGCTGCCCGTCGAGAAATGGAGAAGAAAGAGGAACATATTCAAAGTTTGGAGGCTCGCGCAGAGGTGGCTGATCGCGAGTTAAGGAACACCAAGGCGGCCCAGGCACAACCCGTCGGGCACGGAAACCCAATCGTGGAAAAAAGGGTGACCAGTCGGCTCATCAGTTCCGCGCTTGCCGATCATGAGACAGCGAGTATGTTCGCAATAGAGAACGCGAAGGGAAGGGCCTATGAGAAAGGTTTCCATAAAGGCCGAAAAGTTGGAATCGAAAAGACCAAAGAAAAACTTGCCGAAGAAGTTTGCCGATATGAAAATCATGGATTTAGACACGGTTGGATCAAGGCATCTCAAGCCACAGAAGCCCTTCGAGCGTCGGGCATTGATTCGGCATCGCCACTCTACCACAGTAAACATTTTCCATTTTTGGCTTTTGAAGTCGAGAAGAGTGAGGACGAGGGCGACGCCGTATAAGTATACTTATTGTATGGTTGAAACGCAGATCGCGTTCAAAACTATGTAATATATTGCTTGTTTTATTGAATAAAAAACGTTCTATGATAAATATTTTGTTTGCAGTTCGCATTTGGTATGTATGCGTTTCGTTTTATTGTATGTGTTTGAATGAATGTATAAACGTTGATCGGCGGGGTCAACCCATATGTGATAGCCGTTTATTCCTGAATGAGGCTATTGTAACCTGAGGAAGCTGAAAGCCAGTGGGTAGAGTGGCTGCGGCAAATTCAACTCGGCTCGGGGCCTAGATTTTTGGCTAGTGCACGTGCTTCAAAAAGTCGTTTGAATAACTATGCGTGGCGAATGTCAACCAACGTTTTTCTCATGGAATTTAGTGTTAGTGAAATTGCCTCGGGATTGGGGCCTTGAGATCGCTTCCAGTACTGAAAATAAAAAGAGTGGGAGCTTCGCGTAGATAAACAATCGCTTATGTGAGGTGGGATAAGTGGGGATGTTAGTTAGAGAGACTGGAGTTCAGCCGAACTTGGTGTTGTCATGGAGCGCGGCAGAAGATCCATCCGTACGGGAAGTAAGGCGTCCAAAAGTTGGCATGCATCTTCAAGTCATCGAAGCAGATCACCCCAAAAGGAAAGGCAACGACCGTTGGGTTTATCCCTCATTGTCCTGGACCTTTGCCTTGACATTGTCAATGGTATCAGGGGAGGACTTGGGCACAGTTGGCTCAAGGCATTGCAAACAACGGAGGACTTCTGGGTGACGGGAGTTGATTCGGCACTGCCGCTTTACCAATGCGTCTTTTCCCCTTTTTAGCTTTTGAGATTGGAAATGGGTATTGTAATGCTCAAATGCAAGTTGCGTTTATGTAACAACTGTCTGATTAAATAAAAAATTGTAATGCTCAAATGCGGGTTGCGTTTATGTAACAATTGTTTGATCGAATAAAAAGCTTTATTTCAAACATTTGCGTTTTATTCCGAATCCGGAGGCTTAATTGGCCCTAAGGTGTCATGCACCAAAGGGCGCTTCGAATCCGGAGGCTTAATCGGCCCCTAAAGTGACATGCACCAAAGGGGGCTCCGAATCCGAAGACTTAATCGGCCCTGAGGTGACATGCACCAAAGGGGGCTCCGAATCCGAAGACTTAATATGGCCAATTGTGATATCTACGAAGGGCGCTCCGAATCCGGAGACTTAATCGGCCCTGAGGTGACATGCACCAAAGGGGGCTCCAAATCCGGAGACTTAATGTGGCCAATTGTAATATCCACGAAGGGCACTCCGAATCCGAAGACTTAATTGGCCCTGAGGTGACATACACCAAAGAGGGCTCCGAATCTAAAGACTTAATCGGCCCTGAGGTGACATGCACCAAAGGCGGGCTCCGAATCCGGAGACTTAGTCAGCCCTAAGGTGACATACACCAAAGGGGGCTCCAAATCCGGAGACTTAATGTGGCCAATCGTGATATCCACGAAGGGCGCTCTGAATCCGGAGACTTAATCGGCCTTAAGGTGACATGCACCAAAGAGGGTTCCGAATCCGGAGACTTAATCGGCCCTGAGGTGATATGCACCAAAGGGGGGCTTCGAATCCGGAAACTTAGTCGGCCCTGAGGTGACATGCACCAAAGAGGGCTCCAAATCCGGAGACTTAATGTGGCCAATCGTGATATCCACGAAGGGCGCTCTAAATCCGGAGACTTAATCGGCCCTGAGGTGATATGCACCAAAGGGGGCTCCGAATCCGGAGACTTAATCGGCCCTGAGGTGACATGCACCAAAGAGGGCTCTGAATCCGGAGACTTAATCGGCCCTAAGGTGGCATGCACTAAAGGGGGGCTCCGAATCCGGAGACTTAATCGGTCCTGAGGTGACATGCACCAAAGGGGGCTCCAAATCGTCGTCATGACGAGCATCACAATGGGGTTTGTGAAATGAATTGAGCGACAAAGAAAAATAGTTTGCATTGCAGAAGAGATATATATACAAGTATCAAAGCCCACAGGTCGAGTCAGTGATAGGGTTTTCATAAAATCTCTGTTTGTGCCGATTGGGGGGAGCCACGGATCTCTTCAATGCCATGGGCTGTCGAGAAGCGCACAAGCTGATGATAAGTGCTTGGAACGGCCTTCATAATATGTATCTAGGTTCGCCCCATGATGACATTATATGGCGAAGGGAGCTTTACGACCAGGAATTCTACTTCGACCGTTCTGGAGCCCGTTCGAACAGGTAGTATGATCATCCCTAACGGATGTTCAGGATTCATATTAAAGCCGAATGATGGGTGAGGCGCCGGAGACAGATCTGACTAGTTGAGGCCGAGTTTGATAAAAGTTTGGTAATACATAACCTCTGAAGTACTCCCCAGGTCTATAAGAATGCGTTCAATGGTGAATCGATTTATGCGTAATCTAATGACCAACGGATCGATGTGGGAAGCGGTTGTGCTGCTAAGATCGAAGTTGTTGAAAGTAATTGTCGGAGCTTCTTTGGGCCATTCAGTCGGAATACGTTGCTTTTAGGGGATTGGATGCGATTGAATTGTGTGCACGGTTAGGGGTGTAGGCAGGCTGTAGATCATATGGATCACGCCGAATGGAGGAGAGTCTTGCTTCAAGGCTAGTGCCTTGGTTGGCTATCCCTTTCTGACATACTGTTGCAGTCGGCCGTCTTGCACCAGTTCTTCCAGGTGATCTTTTAATGCATAACAACTCTCCGTTTCGTGGCCGTGATCTTTGTGATGTTCACACCGCCTATCCCTTCTTCGCGTGTCGGGCGGCCTCACCATCTTTGATGGCCATTTGAAGAATGGAAGGTGTTGGACTTTGGTCATTATTGCAGTGATTGGTTTTGACAACTCTGTGTATTTTTTGTCGGCACGCCTCGAACGCCTGCTGTCGACTTGCAGTTGCTCATTCGTCCGATGGGAGCATTGATCGCTTGATCGGCGAGTATCCCGCCTTTTGTCTCGTTTAACGCGTTACCGAGGCTCTGGGCTAGGAGGTGGCACAGAACCTATTGGTTGAGCAATTTCAGGGGGGGCCATTTTGTTGGACATTTGACCGGCTTTTATTCTCAAAGCATCATCTTCCACTTTGTAATACTCTTCAACTTTCTTCATCAACGCCCAGACTATTTTGGGGGGTCTTCTGGTCAGGGAACTGCGAAGAGGACTATCAGGATGTAGTCCTATTTTGAAGGCGGTGATGGCCATGGAGTCGTTGCAAGCGTCGTCGACGAGGTTGAAGCACTCCCAATAGCACACCAAGTACGCTCTGAACGTTTCTCCTGACTGAATCTGCATAGCCCAGAGGGAGTCAATCTGTTTCAGCTGTACCTCGTTGGTGATGAACCTGGCCTTGAAGGATTTCTGTAATTGATGGAAGC
Source organism: Camellia lanceoleosa (assembly GCA_025200525.1). NCBI lineage: Eukaryota > Viridiplantae > Streptophyta > Magnoliopsida > Ericales > Theaceae > Camellia > Camellia lanceoleosa. The sequence continues at coordinate 56,021,536 of CM045760.1, forward strand.
TTTTGATCGAGGCCGGCTCCAGCTTGTAATACCACCTGACAGCTAATGGCCCCAGGCTGCTGGGGAATATTTGGTACATGAGGGCTTCGTTGTCTGCATGCAATGTCATGGCCTGCTTGTAGTGACGGATATGATCAGTGGGGTCTGATTTTCTATCGTACAGAGTAAATGACGGGGCTTTGAACTTCTTGGGTAGGGCCGCCCTTGCAATCCGTCGGACAAAAGGATCGTGCTGGTCTTCTTCGTCTGAACTGCTCCTCCTGCGCTTGTTCCTTGTATGTAGACTCTATTCGGAGGAGCTGGAAGTTTTGGATCGTCCCTTCTTGTTGAGCTCCGTGGGTAATGAGTTGGAGTCGCTATTGGTATCCTTTAGTCGGGCTCAAGGTCGTTGTCCACCGGTCCTCGGAGGTCGTTCGGGATCTTGGCGCATGGCTTCTCTCGATTTTGTGACTTCGAGGGCCAAATCTTGACGGAGACGTTCATTTTCAGCGATCATGTTCTCTAGCCTTTGTTCATTCTGCTTTGCTTGTTCCATGATCGCCTGCATTATCTCTTGCGCTGAAGTCATTGGTGAGTCGAAGTTCAAGGCGCGTCTTGTAGCGATGGTTTCTTTTCCGAGCATATTTGCTGGAATGAGGTCATCTCCCTGTGCGGTCTCGTCAATGGCTACCGGAGGATCGTCAGTCACGTCTGCCATGGATGTATTTGAGTATTCCCACAGACGGCGCCAATTGTGAAGAAGTGGTTTGGAAATACTCTTCAGATCCTAGGAGACGCTAATGATCCTCAGCTAGTCACCTGAAAAGATACCAACACCGGAATTAGCACTCCGACGGAAAAGTTAGTTCAGACACTCAGGATAGCTTGTTTACTAAGTTAAGTGAAGTGATTCTTACATACCTTTCTATAACTGTTGTTCCTGTATTTATACCTGTTCTCTTTGATCCTCGGGGCCAGGGCCTACTTTTTAATCATTGTCCTTTCTTTTATTCGGCCCTAAGGACTTACACTTATTCGGCACATATATTATATTCGGCTCCCCACTCTCGTAGGATACAGCCAACTAATATCAGTCTTCCAATAGTACGCACCTTTTGATTTTTCCATTATTTGGCCCCCACACTATTCATTACTGGATAAACTGACATTAGTAGACACTGATGTGAACATTTACATCAGTGTATAATGATGTGAATGTTCACATTACTGTCATTGTTGATATTGTTGATTGTTGATGCCCATAAAACCCCCAATCTTCACTCAAAATGTGATAGAATATGATGTAAATATTCACATTGTGACATCAATGTCAGACTTGTTGGTGTTGTTGGGTGTTGTTTGGTGTTGTTGGTTCCACCCTTTGTTTTCAGCCAATTATAACATAATGTGATCACCCATGTAAACATTTACATTGCCCTATAACTGTTGTTGTTTTCGGAATTGATTTTGTAAACATAGATGATGTGAACATTCACATTACTGTTCATTACTAGATAAACTGACATTAGTAGACACTGATGTGAACATTCACATCAGTGTATAATGATGTGAATATTCACATTACTGTCATTGTTGATATTGTTGATTGTTGATGTCCATAGAACCCCCAATCTTCACTCAACAATGTGATGGAATATGATGTAAATATTCACATTGTGACATCAATGTCAGACTTGTTGGTGTTTGTTGGGTGTTGTTTGGTGTTGTTGGTTCCACCCTCTGTTTTTTAGCCAATTTTATGTTCTTATTTGAACAAACAGGTCTTCCCCATAGATTTGATGGCAAACGAAAGAAAGAGGAATCACGTGCCAAAGGCAAACCTGATCAAACAGTTGGTCCTGAACAAGTGAACCTGAAAAAGGTTAACTACCGGTCAAACATAACTGGATTTGTGAAACTGTTAAAGGATACAAAATTTACAAGTGGTCAATTGAAGTGCCTTAGAAAAACACCATTTTGGCCCTTATTTGACTGTTTGATCAGTAATGAAGTCGACCTCAACCATTGCATGAAATACGATGATGTCATTATGCATTATAGTCTGAACATTCAAGCCATCTAGTGGGAGGTTTTACATCGGGGACAAGAGCATTCAGATTTTTAGAAGTGATGTATCACTTATTTTTAGGGTGGACTGCGGCACCAAGTCGATGGACCTCTCTTATGGTGCAAAACTAATGACTGGCATCATACACCGAATGTGCAAGGATGTTAGTCGGTTAAGTGTTGCCAAAATACGAGAAATTCTAAACGAAGCATTAAAGGGCACAAAGAAACAAGACAATGAAGAGGTCGCAAGATTAGTTTGCATGTATGCATGTGTCAAGCTGTTCTTTTCTACGTTTGGAGAAACAATTAGATGGGCTTTCTACTCATACATGGACCCATTAGACAACATGATCGAGTATGATTGGGCTGAGAGCATCCGGGCAACCCTGATGGGTTCAGTGGGCCAAAACTGGAGAAAACCAGGACAAGTCACCAGATATGTTATATTGTTAATAGTAAATCTCATAAAACTTATTATATGTTTAATATAAACATTTACGGGGTCTACCCACTCTAATGTGAATGTTCACATTACTGGGCAATGGTGTGGAAGTTGACATCAGTGATGTAAACATTCACATTACTGTTCAGTGATGTACAAACACACATTAGTAAACACTGGTGTAAACATTCACCTCAGTGTAGATTGATGTGATGTTAGCACCAAAACAAATGTGGAACATTCACATTACTGATGTGAATGTTCACGTTACTGGGCAATGGTGTGGAAATTGACATCAGTGATGTAAACATTCACATTACTGTTCAGTATTGTACAAACACACATTAGTAGACACTAGTGTAAACATTCACATCAGTGTAGATTGATGTGATGTTAGCACCAAAACATATGTGGAACATTCACATTACTGATGTGAACATTCACATTACTAGGCAATGGTGTGGAAACTGACATCAATAATGTGAACATTCACATTACTATTCAGTAATGGACAAACACACATTATTAGCCACTGGTGTAAACATTCACATCTGTGTTATTTGATGTGAACATTCACATTACTGATGTTTGTTATTTGTTTCAGTACTGATTGTGTGAGCATACAACAATCTTACAACCCCGCAACCGTAATGTCATTCCGTGATATGTGAAGTGGGAACTCACAGCCTTACATACCAACATGAAGTCCATATCTTTGGCTAAGCTTGGTTTAAATGAGCTAGAAGTACAACCAAGAATATTGTGCCCATTTACATAATGAGACAAGGAACTATGTAACTAACATAATGTCTCCAACTGCAGGTATATGGCGGCGAGCTGATGGCATCCCCAACTAAAGCAAAGATATACCATCATACAAAATTGAATGTGCAGCCCAAACCTGAGGTTTTGTCGAGTGCACCAACAAAGCAAAATGAAAGCAATGATGATGAAAGCAAAGACAATCAAGGCAGTGACGACAATGATGGAATTTCTAGCGATGCAATGGACCTAAATGATGTTGGACATGACATCAACACCAGCTTTAACACCCCTAATGCTGAGAGAGGTATCATCATAGCACAACCAAGTGAGCCGGACATTGTGGATGTACTTATAAAAGAAAACCAAAAAGCTTGGGGTCTCGTACGACAATGGGAAGCGAAATACAAACAGTTGGAAGAATTGTAGGAGTTGAGGGCAAGGGTGATTGCTGCCCTTGAAGCCAAACTATTTGACCAATTGGGCCCATCCAATATGGACATGGACATCAAGAATTGCATGGAATGGAAAGATACAGAAATTCAGCGGTTAACAAAGTTGGTCGTCAACTTGGAATGTGAAAAAACAATTCTTCAAGACCTTTTTGATGATCAGTCCGTCCACATTATCACTCAAGTTGAAGCATAAAAGGCTCATGACAGCCTTAAGAAACATCCCATTGCAGTATCGCAACATATTATCAGCCCACCATCGAGGGTAAAGCGCATCAAGCAGAAGGTAAGGAAAGAGCACTAGTTTGATGAGTTTGAATACCCCAACTTACCTGGTCAAAAGAAGGGGAAAGAGGAAGCTGAAGAGTAATCCCATGCAGTCCAAATTGCATAAGATTTAGACAAGCATCCACAAAAAAAGCACCCAACAAAGCACAAGAAGTTAACCTTGAACAACAAACTGAAAGTTTGGGCCAACATGAGCAAACTCAACAAGCAAAAGGTCTAAAATTTGTACAAGAACGGCGGTGATGAGTAAGTGATCTTACATATCCCCAACTGAATTTATTTTTATGCTGATGTTGAACTTCACATACGTACTTAATAGATTAGATCATTTCATAAATGTGCAATGTTGACATTAACGTTTTATGTAATCACAATGCACAGGTTACTTGTGTGACAAGGAGACTCAAAGACTAAAGACGTGTATTTTGATAACATCATACACATCATCAAGAAAGAATCAATAACTAACAACGTATGACAATTGTAAATATGTACAAAACACACACACACATACACTGTAAAGACACTGCAAATGATGTACTGCCACCCCTCTGTTTGTGCAAGTGATAGATGCATATGGTGAAATTCTACTCGAACTACAAGAGCTAGTCAACCCAAGTTTGGAGGATTCGGCATTCATTTTTAAAAGCACATGTTTGGTAACCACTACACTTTTGGTTTATTTATGTTTGATGTTGATGAGAATGTTTACATGAACAGTATTTGATTTGCATGTTCAATAGATGTCAATGTTCATCTCAGCATTATATGCTTATATTGTTAACTTAAATGATAGGTAGATGTAAATGTTAACAACAACATAAAATGACAGGTCTGAACATTCACATTGACAGATGTAAACATTAACATCATTCGCAGTAAACATTATATACTTATTATGTTATTAACGTAAATGATACACAGATGTAAATGTTAACAACAGCATAATATAATAGGTGTGAACATTCACATCATTCACATTGAACATTGATATACAAATGTAAATGTTAACAACAACATAAAATAACAGGTCTGAACATTCACATTGACAGATGTGAACATTAACATCATTTGCAGTGAACATTATATGCTTATTATATTGTTAACTTAAATGACACATAGATGTGAATGTTAACAACAGCATAATATGACAGGTGTAAATATTCATATCTGTAATACATTGCATGACTGTTTCACAAATTAACAGATGTGAACATTCATATCACTCATCATTAACAGATGTGAACATTCACATCATTCACATCGAACATTGATATAAATACTTGGTACATCATTGTATGCCCTTTGTGTGCAGAAAGTCATGCAAGAGTACCCCCCCTCCCCCACAAGAGAAATAAAATGATTGATGTACATATCAAGGAGTATCAAGGCCAGAGATACTTCATCTTCCTAATACACGACAACTTCCACTGGACGATTGTTGTGTACGACGTGAAAGACAATGTATGGAGGCATTATAACTCGCTACACCCAAGACTCAGCATACATGACCCATATATTGACAAAGCACAAATAATGGTAAGTGGCTAACACATATAATACTTGTCATGATGTGTAATATTTGAACTTGGACGTATGCACTATGTTGCTTGGTGCCTAATATGAAATTTCATTGTTGGCAGAGGGACTACATCGAGACTTTGGTGCCAAACATCGGACCATCATCACCATTATAGACCAAATTATCAAGCCAAAATACTTCGCAACCAATCATATCAGTAGACATTTGCCCTCAACAAGCATTAGATTCGTAAGCCTAAAATCGATTTGTACACATGTTCCACAACCATTGCACACCTAAATTTCAAAATCTAACAAGAAGTTTGCATTTTCAGGGTGGATTGCGAGCCTGTAGTTTGTTACATCATGAGGGTGCATGTATACCGTGAAGATATTGCTAACAGCCTAAATCACTTTGAATGGTGTCAAATAAGAAACTCATTAGTACACCTTTTTCTGAATCACAGAAAGACAGTGCAATGTGAAAACTTATAGGTGGGGGGTGTCCACCTATCACTGTTACCCAAATCTATTATCCACATTTAAGACAATTTAGTGTCAATAGATTTTACATATTGAAGCAGACTAGCTTAATTGTAAATCAAGTCTATATCACTGCTTGTACAGATATTTTTCAATCAATATATGTATATGCATTTTGAAGCCTATTTTGTGTTGGTCATGCACATTGAGATCGTATTTTTTATTTATTTATTTATTTTTTGTGACACATGACATGATGTGAATTTTCACATCACAGAATGATCATACACTTTCTTATGTTTTAAAGCCATACTACATGGATGTGAATATTGCTTAAAGTGTTATTGTAACACAATATGACAGGTGTGAATACGATATTTCTTAACACATAAGTCAATATTCACAGCTAATAATTTGATAATGTGAATATTCACATCATAACTTTTGATTATTTGAATGGCAGCAACGATGTCAATATTCACAGCACGCCCATGCATGCATTATATTATGCACAAGAACATCTAATTTTTGCTAGCAACAAACCGTGACAAATACAGTTTGTAATACATATATGAATATTCACATCTTCTGAGTTGATGATGTGAATGATTACATTGATGTAAACATTCATGTCATCTACTTTGATGCTGTCAACGGTAAGAAGAATGTGAATATTCACACCACAAAAATGTTTAAAAGTTCAACCCATGTGCAATTATTCACATAATATGATTATATTACACAAGTGTGAATGTTAACATCATGTATTCATCCAAAACACAACAACAAAAATGTCAGATTGGTACCTTAAAAAATTAAAAATAAAACACAAATCAAATACTAATGCATTATTATGTTTGCCAACACAACGTAATCTTATTGCAACACAATATGTGCCAACATAACACAATCTTATTTCAACAATCAATACAAGAATCTCATGTAAAACACAATGTCGAAATAAAAAATGTACACCTTATATCGGCTCCTTGCATGATTTCCGATTGTGGCTTCCCAACTTATTATCTCCCGTATCTTATTTGTTTTAGTTTCTTACCCCTTGATGGGATTCTGTTCTTTTTCGACCTTCCGGATGGTTTTTTCACAGTTGGTGGGTATATAGTGAAGTCCGTGGGATCGAAAGTGGCTTTTCCACCAATGGTATAGGGAATATGGCACCCGAATAGGCTGCACGATATGTCTGTACATGAAAGTAATGTTCCACACAATCATTGCGATTGTAGCAGCTCTTTTGAATAGCAATAACAGCATGGTCACATGGGACCCGTTGATTTGCCATTTGAAGCAAGAACATGTATGCCTCGCAACATCAACTGTAACAGATGGTATCAAATGAACTTCAAACACATCCTCATTGGCCTTGCTAACTTGCCTAGACCTGCTGTCATTAAACGAATCCATAAGCATTGTTTCGAATGTAGGACAAATAAGCTCATTCCATTTGTTTGATTGGTCACGCCATGCAGACATTTGTCGCATCAACTGAGTACGAATTGTGTCCACCATTTGCGTGATAGAAAGATTACGTGCTTCTTTAATCCAGTTATTAAATGACTCTACCGCATTGGATGTCATCTCCCTATAAGGCATGCTCCTGCACAATATCACAAACATTGTACAATACGGAATTTAACAAGTTTGAACATTCACATTGACAGATGTGAACATTAACATCATTCGCAGTGAACATTATATGCTTATTATGTTGTTAACTTAAATGATAGACAGATGTAAATGTTAACAACAACATAATATGACAGATGTCAACATTCACATCTGTAATACATTGCATGACTGTTTGACAAATTAACAGATGTGAACATTCACATCATTCATCATTAGCAGAAGTGAACATTCACATCATTCACGTTGAACATGAAACACAATTGGACGATCGTTACCGTTCTAAATTGAAGATTCACATCGCTACCATTCTAAACTTGACAAATGGAACACTTTAGGAAACTATTACCTGAAGTATGAATTTGCCCAGTGCTTAGGTGCCAAGTCCTTGAAAAAATTATGTGCTCGTTGTTTACCCTCCTCTTTTAATTTTGCAAGCTTTTCATGGAACCCTACCATAGTTAGCTCGTAAGCACAGTCACCCAAACTACTTACTAGGTGATCCCTGAATCCATTATCAATTCCTTTCATCCGGTCTCTTAAATTACTCTTCAAGTGTTGTAAGCAATAACCGTGGTAAGCCGATAGGAAGACCTTTGGCATAGCTTCTAACAGATCAAGATTACGATCCGAAATAAAAGTAATCTACCGTTTACCATCAACAACCTTCCCAAGTTCATGCAAGAACCACGACCAATTGGCCGTGGTCTCTGAATCAACAATAGCAAATGCAATAGGAAATAGACCTACAACACAATACCATTACACAACTGTTCACAATATTCCAAAGTGAATAGAAAACAATATAAATGAAACAGGTCATGTGAATGTTTATATCTACATTGACCTATTACTATTGTTATTTTTGGATTTGGGTTCGTAAACATCAATGGTGTAAACATTTAGATTAACGACCATTAAGAATTCATTGTTGATTGTTGAGTCATTGATAATGTGAACATTCACAGTACTGTTCATTAATGGGTAAACTAACATTAGTATACACTGATGTGAACATTCACATCAGTGTATAATAATGTGAATGCTCACATTACTGTCATTAGCAGACATTGATGTGAACATTCACATCAGAGCATACTAATGTAAATGTTCACATTACTTATAATTTCTCAATCACTCATATTTTGTTGTTGTTCACATCAATGTGTATTGATGTAAACATTGACATTAGTGTATATATAGAACACACTGTGTAATCATCTGTTATTTGTCCAGACTATGCTGCTCAATGTAAATATTGACATGAATAGACAGCTAAAAAAAATACTAACGATTGTTTTCGTCGCCGTTGCCGCAAGTAGCTGACCTTTGTACTTTTCTTTGAGGAATGTTCCATCCAGGAATAATAAAGGCCGACAAGAATTGAACCTAGAAATACACACAGCAAATGACACAAAGAAACGACAAAACTGTTGACTACTCGCATCATAGTCAATATTGACATAACTCCCCGGATTAGAACGCATCACAGCATCCGAATACCACCGCAGTTGGTCAAACGATAATGAGTGATCTCCATGAATACCAGCCTTTGCTTTCTCTACGCCCAAGCATACCACATGGTAACTCACATCTAGCCCATAATCCCTCTTCAAAATAGTCACCACCTCACACGGCCGAGTCAATGGCTTGTCCCTCACAATTTTAGATATGGTATTAGACACCAAATTAGAACTAACTCGCGAATTCTTCGATGTTCGGACATTCGTACCACAACTATGCACGTCACTAAACCTCTTGATGTAGAAAAGACAATTTGCTCGTTGTGCTTTACAATGTATAGCCCACAAGTAGCCTCTCTCCTCACGCATCGCACACACAGCAGTAACTCTTTTTGTCTCGTTCTTGACATACATAAACTAAAACCCACATTGGATGGCATACTTACATAAAATATCACGAAATTCTTGTGCACCTCCAACAAACCATTGTCCCACATGCGTAATACCATTTGCCCAAGGGGATGACAACAACACCTTCTCCTTATGGTGGCAAAATCTCTATAGTGCATCAATTTCTTCCTCAACCCCCACACGCAGCAATCCCGAGCTACTTGACTGACCAATATCACTTTTCAACTCAACAACTTCTACATGTTGTACCCCCATTGATTTAGCAAGCAGTAACATGTTTTTAAATTCTTCCTCATTGTCCAAATCACACCTATTAATCCCAGGTAACCGATAGAACAATGAAATAGAACCAGCAGACAACTCACCCCATTTTTCACACAAACAGTCCACCAAACGCGAATAACACAATGTGCGGGCAACATTTATTACAGTTGTACTACAACCATATATACACACCAACATCATATAGGTATCCATCTCCTGTAAAAACACAACAATACAACAATGAACAATAATCCAAAACGATATGAAAATTCACATTGTGCAAAAATTAGATGACTACGTGTACAGTTCAAATGCTAAATCCATAATTCACATTAACAAGATGTGAATATTCACATTGATACATATACTCTGAATTATATCACCCACACATAGCCTCATTAAGCAAATATCAAAATAAAGTGAGAACATCCACATTCTTCACATAATATTAACACGATGTAAACATTTACATTGATACATACACTCTGAATTATATCACCCACACAGAGCCTCATTAAGCAAACATCAAAGTAAAATGAAAACATCCACATTCTTCACATAATATTAACACGATGTAAACATTCACATTGTTCCATATACTCTGAATTATAGAATATCCACATTCATCACTAATCTGATAACCTCCCCTCCACAGGACCACGATGTAAACATTCACATTGATCCATATACTCTGAATTATATCACCCACACAGAGCCTCATTAAGCAAACATTAAAGTAAAGTGAGAGCATCCACATTCTTCACATAATATTAACATGATGTAAACATTTACATTGATACATATACTCTGAATTATATCACCCACACTGTCATGACCCAAACCCGCCCCCATAGGTTAAGAACATAACCGGCCAGTAATCTTGAGATTACCTACGGTCTCAGATCAAACCAGACATAATTCATCAGAGTAAAGGGGCCAAACGGAAGTAAAAATTAAACTTTTGTCCATAGAGCTGTGCTTATATAGCACATCATAACAAACCATACATAAACACATTAATAACTCATATCAGAAAATACAGTAATATAAGGTTCTGTAAAGACAGGATCATTCAAGCCTAGGTCAGCCAATCAAAACTATATACAGACGTATCCAAAGTCCCCGCCAACATGACAAAATAAAACAGGATATTAAAAGGGCGAAGACGAGTCTCGCGCGTGAGACGTAAGGGCTGACTCTTCAAAACTTGGTTGTTCCTTCCAAACTTCACTGAGGCTGGGTTTGGACCTTTCTTCCCTCACCTACAAACACATGAATGAGCGTAAGCGAAAGCCCAGTGAATAATATCAAATAAAGTAGATACATTGGAACAACGTGCATCAGACGGCCTTGGGCCTAATTCATATTGCTATCTAGTATGTATATATAGATGAAGTGGCTACAGTTCCAAACACACAGAACGGCCTCGGGCCTAATCTATTCATGTCAAACTGGCCTTTGGCCCACTCATACTTTCAATCATATCAAACTAGCCTTTGGCCCATTCAGACTTTCGTACCAGACTGGCCTTTGGTCCATTCATTCATTCGTGTCAAACTGGCCTTTGGCCCATTCGTTCATTCATGTTAGACTAGCCTTTGGCCCATTCATTCATTCATTTCAGACTGGCCTTTAGCCCATTTATTCATTCGTATCAGACTGGCCTTTGGCCCATTCATTCATTCATTTCAGACTGGCCTTTGGCCCATTCATTCATTCATTCATATCAGACTGGCCTTTGGCCCATTTATTCATTCCTGTCAGACTGGTCTTTGGCCCATTCATTCATTCGTATCAAACTGGCCTTTGGCCCATTCATTCGTTCGTGTCAAACATTTGTCCACAATTTAATTCAACAGACTAATAGAAAGATGAGCAATTGGACAAATGGCATATTTTAGATATCTTTATAAAGATATTACTCACAGTGATCGGCCGGTTGATTTGCCCTGGAGTTTGACCCTACACATTACATGAACAAAATGGGTCACAAACAATTCAATCCATCTATAATTCACACATTCCTCTTTAGGCTTCTTTCTTATTCCTTTAATTCATTCATAATGCTCAATGCATGCTTAAGAGTACTTAGAAGTGAAAGAGAATGGAAAACGAAACACAGAACGCATTTTCAAAATTTCAGAAACAGGGATCCCACGTTCGAGCGTGGACTTCTCCGCTCGAGCGGACCCATAAGGTCTGCAAAAGTACTGGTTGCCTCATTTCTACGCTCGAGCGTAAACTTGGACACTCGAGCTAAAGGTCATTCCACATAGCTCCCCGCTCGAGTATGAATTTCCTCCGCTCGAGCGGACATCATGCCTGCAAAATATTCTGGGAGCTTGTATTTTATGCTCGAGCGGCGGTTCCCCCGCTCGAGCGGACGTCAAGAATTCTGAAAAATCCAGAATTGTTCTTGAGCTCAAATTTGATATTCAAAAGCTCTAAACACATGATTTTGGCTCAAACTTCACATATACATGTACTAACATGGTACAAACACCAAATTACAACATTATGAAGCTCAATTCCATGAATTACTTACATGCATGTTCCAATTTACACCACACTTGTTTCCATCATAGCAATTCCATGTATTTCAAACTCATATTCTCATGAATTGTATATGCATATGGAATATAACTCCCATTTCAACTTAGATGATGAAGAGATGATCAAAAACATGAGCTTTAACTAAAATCTCTCATGGATTACACATTTTGTGCTCAAACATGAAAATTCAAAGCAATTTCTCACATACATGTGCATATGGACTTCCAATTCAACAAAATCAACTCAGTTTTATCATAATCAATTTAATTCATGTTCTTGATCATTATTCAACCTTGAATTCACAAAATTACAATTTAAAATCCATGAATTTACTTACCTAGAGGCTTTAATCTTCACAAATTCCAGTTGAATCTTGAGTCCAACCTTCCAATTTCTCAAACTTGAGCCAAACACACAATTCTCCTTCTTTCACCCTCTCTCTCTCTCTTCTTAGAGTTAATATCAACCAAATATAAGAAAAGAAAGGAATTGAGTGAAAGTGGCCCATTAATCACAATCATCAATATTAAACAATTTGAGCACTACCTATTAATTTAATCTAATTAATTCGATCCAAATCAATTTTCAAGTAAACTTCACCATATGCTCTAAAAATTACGCTAATCACAATGACGTAGTCAATTTCGGGTTTTGTGGCTGATAAGACCTTCAATTTAAATTCCAAAACAGATAATCAAACAAATATTCCTACAGTGAACAGATAGAAATTCAAAACCACATATTTTCACATAAATGGCACACAAAATCATATCAAACGCATAATCACATTCATAATAAGGGCCAATTAGCATAATACGGAACAGGGTTATCACAGTCTTCCCCCCTTTAAGAAGTTTGGTCCCTCAAACTTATTTTACCTTCGTCTGAAATAGATGTGGATAGCGTAGACGCATCTCCTCCTCTTTTTCCTATGTGGCATCTGTCCCATAGTGTTCTTTCCATTCCACTTTCACCATTGGGATGGACTTGCTTTTCAATTGTTTCACTTGCCGGTCGATGATTCGTTCCGGCCATTCGGCGTACTCCATATTTTCATCAAGAGCTACTCGGTGATAATCAATCAAATGAAACGGGTCTCGAAGATAACCCCTCAACATCGACATGTGAAACACATTGTGGATTTGTTCAAACCTCGGTGGCAAAGCAACTCTATAGGCAACTGGACCAAGTCTTTCTAGAATTTGAAACGGCCCAATGTAACGGGGCGACAACTTACCCTTCTTTCCAAATCTGACTTGGACTTTCATCGAAGTCACACGGATAAATACATGGTCACCAACCCCATACTCAAGAGGTCTTCTTTGAACGTCTGCATAATTCTTTTGTCGGTCCTGAGCTGTTTTGAGCCTTTGCTGAATAGTTTTGATCTTCTCAGAAGTGTCTTGCACAATTTCAGGCCCAAACAAAGCTCTATCCCCAACTTCTGTCCAACAAATCGGTGATCTACTCCTTCTACCATACAAAGCCTCGTATGGTGCCATGACAATGCTGGAGTAGAAGCTGTTATTGTATGCAAATTCTGCAAGTGGCAAATAGTCTTCCCAACTCCCCTGAAAATCTAAGGCACACATCCTTAGCATATCTTCCAACGTCTGTATAGTCCGTTTTGATTGCCCATCTGTCTGTGGATGGAATGTAGTACTAAATCTCAGTTCTGTTCCCATAGCTTCCTGCAAACTCTTCCACAATTTAGATACAAATTTCGGATCTCTATCCGACACAATAAATACCGGAACTCCGTATAAACGGACAATCTCATCAACATATATTGTAGCCAGTCTATAAGCATTAAATGTAGTTCTAACTGGTAGGAAATGTGCAGACTTAGTCAGTCTATCGACTACCACCCAAATAAAATCCATACCTCGAGGAGTCCGAGGTAGACTAACAACGAAATCCATGGTCACATGCTCCCACTTCCATTCAGGAATAGGGAGAGGTTAAAGTAGACCGCCTGGTTTCTGATGTTCAGCTTTAACTTGCTGACATTGAAGGCACTTGGACACATATTCTGCAATTTCCTTCTTCATTTTAGGCCACTAATAACTTTGCTTCAAATCTCGATACATTTTATTGTTAACTGGATGCATAGCAAACACTAATTTGTGCGTTTCATCTAAAACTCTCTTCTTTAATTCCGGAATATCTGGAATACACATTCGGTTTCAAAATCTCAACACTTCACCTTCGATGCTGAACTCTGCCTTCGGATTTGTCTCAAATTCATCGATCACTTTCTTGAGAAATTCATCCTCTTTCTGTTTCTATTTAATTTCATCAATGATTGCCGATTTGGTTGAAATAGTGGCTATCAATCTGCCATGTTCGTACAATACCACTTCAATTTCAGACTTCTCAAAATCTTGCAAGATCTCTTTCTGTTCAGTAAGCAAACAAGCCATACTCTCTATTGATTTTCTGCTCAAGGCATCAGCAACTGTATTAGCTTTCCCAGGGTGATACTGAATCTCAAGATCATAGTCTTTTATTAGTTCGAGCCATCTTCTCTGTCGCATGTTCAACTCCTTCTGCGTAAAGAAGTATTTCAAACTTTTGTGATCCGTGTAGACTTCATACTTTGCCCAATACAAATAATGCCGCCAGATTTTCAAAGCAAAAACAACTGTGGCCAATTCTAAATCATATGTTGGGTAGTTCTTCTCATGTGGTCTCAACTGTCGGGAGGCATAAGCAATAACCTTTCTGTTCTGCATTAGGATACAACCCAAACCTTTATAAGATGCATCACTGAAAATTACAAAATTTTCCGTACCAGTGGGCAATGTCAGTACTGGTGCAGTGGTCAGTCTCGTTTTTAGTTCATGAAAGGCAGACTCTCTTTCGTCGTTCCATTCAAATGGTTGCCCCTTGCGTGTCAACTGGGTAAGAGGTATAGCTATCCTTGAAAAGTCTTTCACAAACCTCCTGTAATACCCGGCTAAGCCCATGACGCTGCGGACTTCTGTTACATTAGTCGGTTGAAGCTAATTCACAATTGCCTCTATTTTCTGTGGGTCTATTGAAATCCTCTCTTTGTTCATAACATGCCCTAAGAAAACAACTTCATCCAACCAAAACTCACATTTCTTTAGTTTAGCAAATAATTTCCTTTCCCTAAGTATTTGCAGGATAGTTCTCAAATGATGTTCATGTTCAAGTCTATTCTTCGAGTATATCAAAATGTCATCAATAAAAACCACAACAAATTCGTCAAGGTAGGTTTTAAAAATTCGGTTCATTAAGTCCATAAATGCTGCCGGAGCATTAGTTACCCCAAATGGCATAACAAGAAATTCAAAATGACCATACCTCGTTCTGAATGCAGTTTTATCAACATCTTCTGCCTTTACTTTCAACTGATGATACCCGGATCTCAAATCAATCTTGGAAAACACTTGTGATCCCTGCAACTGGTCAAACAGGTCATCAATACCAGGTAGGGGGTATTTATTCTTTATTGTTACCTTGTTCAGTTCTCGATAGTCGATGCACAAACGCAAAGTCACCCTCCGGTGAAATACTAGGTCGGATGAACCCTTTGTCAAGCAGGTCTTGCAATTGTTCTTTCAGTTCTTTCATTTCAGCAGTAGCCATTTTGTAGGGAGTTTTGGAAATAGGCTGGGTGTCTAGCATAATCTCAATTGTAAACTCTATCTCCCTGTCTACCAATTCCCCTGGTAATTCATTTGGAAACACATCCGGAAATTCTCTAACAATAGGGATATCATTGAATTCAACATTTACAGATTGTTCAGACAACACATAACACATATAACCCTGGCACCCTTTCTTGATCAGTTTACATGCCTTCATTGCAGATATTAAATAAGGTAGAGGTACTACCCCGTTACCCACAAATACAATTTCTTCCTGTTTTGGTGGTCTAAACACAACTCATTTTGTCACACAATCAATGGTGGCACAATATTTAGTTAGCCAATCCATGCCCAAAATTACATCAAAGTGCTTAAAGTTCAAGGGCAACAAATCTACATATAGAATGGCATTCCCAACACGCATGTCACAAAAACGATATACAGATTCACACAACAAAGATTCCCCGGATGGAGCAGATAAACATAGCAGATATGGCAATAATTCTAGAGGTCTACTCAGCCTAGATGCAAATGCACATGTCACAAAAGAGTGTGCCGATCCGGAGTCAATTAACACAAAAGCATCCTGATTACATATAGAAATAGTACCTGAGACAATTGCGTTGGTATTCCGTGTATTGCCTGAAACAAGCGCAAAAACTCTCCCTTGTCTCACGGTGTCTCCGGTGGTAGTAGATCTCATAGCATTCCCCGGCTTTGGGATCGATGCAGTGGAACTAGTAGCTATCTTCCCACTGTTCTGATTGCAATCTCGGGCCATATGCCCTTGTTTCCCACATTTAAAACAGGCTCTCGATACACGGTAACAAACCCCACAGTGCCTTTTACTACAAATGTTGCACATGGGAGATGTATCTCGGGAAGAATTCGAAGTACTTGAGGAGCCCGTGTTTTGTTTTTTGAAAATTTCTTTTTTGAGAAGAAGCCTTGCCTCTTGTTACCTTTCCAGTCAGTTGTTGACTTAGTCTGTCTAGCTATGTTAGCTTCTGATATTATGGCCCTGTCTAGCACCCCAATGTAGGTTTCTAGCTTCAAGACATTCACCCTTTCTAAAATGTCGCTTCGAAGCCCACCTTCGAAATGCGTTGCCTTTTTATAATCAGTATCAATCACATGTGGTGCAAACTTGGCCAATTCAGTGAATTTGGCTTCATACTCCGCTACAGTCATATTGTCTTGCCTAAGTTCCATGAACTCTGACACTTTCCTGTCCCGTACACATTGCGGGAAGTACTTATCATAGAAAATCTCCAAAAATTTCGCCCAGTCAACATCCTTATGATTTTCACGCATTAACATCCACCATCTTCTTACTTCGTCTTCTAGCATAAAAGTAGCTAGAAGCACCTTCTATGTCTCCAAACAAGGGAACACCTCAAATAACTTTTCGATACCGAGGACCCATGCTTCGGCTTTCAACGGATCTAATCCCCCGTGGAACTGTGGTAGTTTTATTTTCTTAAACTCTTTGGTGAAAGCTATTATTCGGTCATCATTCTGATTATCTAGCATGGGTGGTGCCGGAGGCAGAGGTGGAGGATGTGGTTACTGCCACTGTTGTTGCCACTCTTGTTGTTGCCTCAATGTTTCTGCAATTTCCTGAATCAATCTTTCCATTCTATCCATTCTGGCAGTAGAGGACTCCTCTATCTCATCACCTCTTGTTCTCACCATCTTATTAAACTTGCATTATACTTTATACAAAAGATTCACAAGTATGCATACACTAGAGAGCATACATATTTAAACAATTTACAATGCAAGCAAAGCACAAACTTATAGCACATAATTGTTCATATCAAAACATTTAAGCATATTCTCTATGCTTCCAAATTCATACTTATCACATGAATACATCCTAGATCTTTTCTAGACGCTTATTGCTCTTTTGGACAAGTGTGTGAGTTATTAACTCATGCTCTGATACCACTCCGTCATGACCCGAACCCGCCTCCATAGGTTAAGGACATAACCAGCCAGTAATCCTAAGATTACCTACGGCCTCAGACAAAACCAGACATAATTCATTAGAGTAAAGGGGCCAAACGGAAGCAAAAACTAAACTTTTTTCCATAGAGCTGTGCTTATATGGCACATCATAACAAACCATACATAAACACATTAATAACTCACATCATAAAATACGGTAATATAAGGTTCTGTAAAGACAGGATCATTTAAGCCTAGGTCAGCCAATCAAAACTATATACAGACGTATCCAAAGTCCCCGCCAACATGACAAAATAAAACAGGATAACAAAAGGGCGAAGACGAGTCTCGCGCGTGAGACGTAAGGGTTGACTCTTCAAAACTTGGTTGTTCCTCCCAAACTTCACTGAGGCTGGGTTTGGACCTCTCTTCGCTCACCTACAAACACATGAATGAGCGTAAGCGAAAGCCCAATGAATAATATCAAATAAAGTAGATACATTGGAACAACGTGCATCAGACGGCCTTGGGCCCAATTCATATTGCTATCTAGTATGTATATATAGATCAAGTGGCTGCGGTTCCAAACACACCGAACGGCCTCGGGCCCAATCTATTCATGTCAAACTGGCCTTTGGCCTACTCATACTTTCAATCATGTCAAACTGGTCTTTGACCCATTCAGACTTTTGTGTCAAACTGGCCTTTGGCCCATTCGTTCATTCATGTCAAACTGGCCTTTGGCCCATTCATTCATTCATGTCAGACTGGCATTTGGCCCATTTATTCATTCGTATCAAACTGGCCTTTGGTCCATTCGTTCATTCATGTCAGACTGGCATTTGGCCCATTCATTCATTCGTATCAAACTAGCCTTTGGCCCATTCATTCATTCATGTCAGACTGGCCTTTGGCCTATTCATTCATTCATGTCAGACTGGCCTTTGACCCATTCATTCATTCATGTCAGACTAGCCTTTGGCCCATTCATTCATTCATCTCAAACTGGCCTTTGGCCCATTCATTCATTCGTGTCAAATATTTGTCCACAATTCAATTCAACAGACTTATAAAAAGATGAGCAATTGGAGAAATGGCATATTTCAGATATCTTTATTAAGATATTACTCACAATGATCGGCCGGTTGATTTGCCCTGAAGTTTGACCCTACACATCACATGAACAAAATGGGTCACAAACAATTCAATCCGTCTATAATTCACACATTCCTCTTTAGGCTTCTTTCTTATTCCTTTAATTCATTCATAATGCTCAATGCAAGCCTAAGAGTACTTAGGAGTGAAAGAGAACGAAAAACGAAACACAGAACACATTTTCAAAATTTCAGAAACAAGGATCCCCCGCTCGAGCGTGGACTTCCCTGCTCGAGTGGACCTATAAGGTCTACAAAAGTACTGGTTGCCTCATTTCTACACTCGAGCGTGAACTTGGATGCTCGAACTAAAAGTCATTTCACATAGCCCCCCGCTCGAGCGGACATCATGCCTGCAAAATATTCTGGGAGCTTGTATTTTACGCTCGAGCGGCGGTTCCCCCGCTCGAGCGGACGTCAAGAATTCTGGAAAATCCAAAATTGTTCTTGAGCTCAAATTTGATATTCAAAACCTCTAAACACATGATTTTGGCTCAAACTTCACATATACATGTACTAACATGGTACAAACACCAAATTACAACATTATGAAACTCAATTCCATGAATTACTTACATGCATGTTCCAATTTACACCAAACTTGTTTCCATCATAGCAATTCCATGTATTTCAAACTCATATTCTCATGAATTGTATATGCATGTGGAATATAACTCCCATTTCAACGTAGATGATGAAGAGATGGTCAAAAATATGAGCTTTAACTAAAATCTCTCATGGATTACACATTTTGTGCTCAAACATGCAAATTCAAAGCAATTTCTCACATACATGTGCATATGGACTTCCAATTCAACAAAATCAACTCAATTTTATCATAGTCAATTTAATTCATGTTCTTGATCATTATTCAACCTTGAATTCACAAAATTACAATTTAAAATCCATGAATTTACTTACCTAGAGGCTTTAATCTTCACAAATTCCAGTTGAATCTTGAGTCCAACCTTCCAATTTCTCAAACTTGAGCCAAACACACAATTCTCCTTCTTTCACCCTCTCTAGCCGACCCTCTCTCTCTCTCTTCTTAGAGTTAATATCAACCAAATATAAGAAAAGAAAGGAATTGAGTGAAAGTGGCCCATTAATCACAATCATCAATATTAGACAATTTGAGCACTACCTATTAATTTAATCTAATTAATTCGATCCAAATCAATTTTTAATTAAATTTCACCATATGCTTTAAAAATTACGCTAATCACAATGGCGTAGTCAATTTCGGGTTTTGTGGCCGATAAGACCTTCAATTTAAATTTCAAAGCAGATAATCAAACAGATATTCCTACGGTGAACAGATAGAAATTCAAAACCACATGTTTTCACATAAATGGCATACAAAATCATATCAAACGCATAGTCACATTCATAATAAGGGCCAATTAGTATAATACGGAACATGATTATCACGCACACATAGCCTCGTTATGGATATATCAAAGTAAAATACGAACTATACATTCTTCACATAATCTGAATGACCTCCGCTCTACAGGACCATGTATGATGCATATAATTGAAAAAACAGAGCATCCGATCCATATCAATCAAAAACAGAGCATCTGATCCATCATACAAATCAAAACATAAAGTGAACATCTATTCATAACCAAAATGATACTAATCTTAATCATGCAATCCTATAATCGTCTAGTAACTCAAAAACAATTGCTTTGAAGTAGTTATACTCCAAAAAATGTGACAACCGAACACCTTCAAATTCATCGTCTTCACTTGAAAATCACCGAACCAGACTACAACAGCAACAATGAAACTCTAGCACATCAAAGCCTCTGAACAAGCATGCAAGATTGAAATGTATCCATCTGAATTAGAATGATAATGAAAAACGTAAAGATAGAAACTGACAAAACTGAATCAACGAAAAAACAGAGAATGTGTTATGTATTAACACAGTACATATATATATAAGGACATAATAGTCCAAGTAAAAATGCAAAATTAGTAAAATAGACTTTATCGAATAAAAAGAAAAGTATATGGGACTAATCAGGTTATAATATTCCTTTGTGGAGCTTATGGGTTGTAATAACTCTAAAATGGATTTAATTATAAAAATCCCTTAAATGATTAAGCGATAAAATATTCTGACATCAAATCACAAAAAAAAAAAAATAATTAATTTTACCCAAAATAATTTTTTGATATAAATTATTTTCTGTTAAAACAAACAAAAACTTTATTGTGCTATCAACATGTTGAAGACGCCATGGGGATTATATTTGAATCTACCTTTCAACATTCAGCTACTACTCAAACCATGGTTGGAAACAGCAACGTTGTTGAGTTAGTTAGACGTTCCTATCAAATAATTTTTGAAAAATATTGCATGTTTCACCATATTTTCTCACTATTATACACACACACCTAGCTACCACTTAAAATCAATCCTCTATACACACACCTAGCTACCACTTAAAATCAATCCTCACCCAAGTAGTAAACAAGTTGTTAAGTTTTGTTCAGGTAGATGTTCTATTAATATGAATTTTGAAAAGAATTGCATGTAATCTCATTTTTCTATAATATTTTATCACTATTAGATATAGAGATAATTTGGTACAACTTATCTGAATTGTTTATAACTTTTATATTCTGAGATTATTGTTTGGTACAATTTTTATTTATAACTTATTAGGTATAAATAACTTAAATAAACTAAAAACGAATTAAATTCTAAAAATTGGGTGATGAGTGCTTTTGATTTTGATTTTTGAATTAACAATTTTTAATTTGTAACAAGATGCACTAAACACCATAGACTAGCTACCATTTAAAATCAATCTTCCCTTAGATAGTTAACGATTTGTTTTGAATTTTAAAGAGTAACCGAGCACAAAGTAAAGTGAGAAGAAAATTTTATATTTTTTAATTTTTTTTATTAGCAAAAAGAAGAAATTTTATTAATATAAATCCAATATATAAGAGAGTATTACATTAATAAAAAAAAATTAAAAAAGATAAATGCAAAGAATATTATAACGACACACATCAATTCCAAGTTGATTAGCACCAAAAAAATAAATTCAATTATATGCTAATATACCACTAAAGGTTGGTGAGAAGCAAATCACAACAGCTTTCACTCGATATGAGAGGACAATGGATGGTTACACACAACCTGAATTTCTGTTGCTCTAAATGCATCTCTATTTTTTTCGTTGGACACTCGAATTTTTAATTTTTTTTTATTTTTAATTTTTTAAATATCATTTTACTCCATTAATTTATCAAATTGGCCAAAATCCTAACCCTATTCTGGTCATCCACTTCCCATCACTAACCAGCCTTTGGCCTACCTCCCCAACTCCAACTAGCTTTTCCACCCTCCAATCCCACCCCCAATCATTCCCAACCTACACCTCCAATCAAATTAGTAAATAGATTTTAATAAAGGAAAATTATATCTCACTGAGAAAAGAAAAAAAATATATTTACACAAATATAGAGAGATACAAATCACACTTGTATCCCTATAATCTTTTACTTGTACTCTATAATAAAATTATTTATACCTCATGTGTTTTTATAATTTTTTTTAAAAAAAAGATTGAAAATTCTAAATATAAAAGTTTAGAGCAGCTCTAAAGAACTAGCCCCTACTCATGATGTGATATTTGTATCATATTTTTTATTATTTTTTTTATTTTGCTATGTCACTAAAACTCAAATTAGAATTCTAAATTTAAAACTATATATTATTTCTTTTTCTTTTTTTTAATCCATTTTACTGTATTGAAAAGAAAAATGGTTTAGACCATTAACGTTGTGTTTGGTTGGAGGATTTAAGGAATGATTTAAAAAATGAAAGGAAAAAATTAAGTGAAATATAAATAAAATATATCTATATTTTACCTAATTTCACACTTTTTTTTCCTTTTCTTTTCTAAATCTCTCCCCAAATCTCCCGACCAAACATAACATAAAAAAAGAGCACTAAAAGAATATTAATCTATGTTTTTCTTTTTTATATTTTGTCTTTTTCTCTTATTTTATTTTTTTTAAATAGATGTCAGCTCAATAAAATTACACTTAAAGCAGCTCTACTAATGATCTCAATCACTATTGTATTGAGAACTCCCTTTTACCTAATGTTGTTTTTTAATCCGTTTTGCTGTTTTGAAAACGCCCTTTTACCAAAATATGAGTGATACCCACATGGTTGACTGTAACCTAACAAATGAAATCATGTCAGGACTTTTCAGTTTACTGTCTCGCTCAGCAATAATGCTTGACGCCTTGAATTCGCCTCGAGACCCTTCTTTTTCTTTTTTCTTTTTTTTGCTTTTTGTTTTTATTTTTATTTTTTGTTTTGTTTTGTTTTTTTGTTTTTTGATTTTTTTTTTGGGTAGAGATATGTTAAAAAATTAAACATCTCATAACAACTCAGTCTGTATAATTTAATAAGGTGAGTGAGTTAGGTTAGACTGATTGGATGATAAAATTAACTGATCAGTTAAGCTACTGGTTAAAATTTATTAATTCTATATAATTTTGTATGAGTCCCTACAATATTTTTATTTCAAATTAAGAAGATTCCAAAGGAATTGAATTCACTTTGATTTCAATTAAATTTTAACCAACGACTTAACTGATCAATCAATTTTATCACCACTACAACATTTTTTTAGTTTAGTGACATTTGAAAGTGCCACAAAACTATTGGTTTAATGACATTTTTTAGTCTTGTGGCATTTTGAACAAATGTCATTTGTATCCGTGTCACGGTAGATACTTGCAAATGCCACTACACTATCATGGCTAAAAACTTTCAATGACATTTTGATATCATGGTAGATATTATTTGTGGCATTATCAAGCACCATTAAAAAAAGAGTTAGTGACACTTATAAGTAAATAAAATTGACTGATCAGTCAATTAGGTTAGACTGATATGCCAAAAAAACTAGACACCCCGCACCAACTCATTGTACAAAATTATATAGAATTAATAAATTTTAACCAGCAGCCTAACTGATCAGTCAATTAGGTCAGACTGGTTGAGTCATAAAATTGACTGATCAGTTAGGCTATTAGTTAAATTTTATTAATTTCATATAATTTTGTACGATAAATTGATGTAAAATGTCTAATTTTTTTATACATCTCTATACATAACCACCCTTAAAAAAAATAAAAAAATAAAAACCGGGAATTCAAAGCAAATTCGAGGTCTCTAACACTGGGGCTATTGTCCTTCCTTTTTCTTTATAACCAATCACACAAACACTCTTAAAACTATTGCTAGCCCAACCAGTTAAATATTTAAAAAATGTTATGGATGTTAGATAAATTATTAAATTTTCTATCAAATTTTTTATATGAATTTTGGATTTACACAAATTACATATATATGTGGATTTCACACTCATGTCAAAATTTAGTAAAAAATTTAATAATTTATTTAGGATTCCGAGCATAACTCTAAATCTTTAGAGAAAAAATTAATCAAAATTGAAAAATAGTTTAAAAAAAGATTGTTGAACAAATACATAGTAAAGTTCTAGAGATTGGTTTCTCCAATAAATTGAATTATCTAGTTTGGCCCATTAGATCTGCATGGATTCTATTTTAATGATTCTTTTTATTCATCTTTTAAGTTTTTAGGTATAAATTATTTATATAAACAATTAAATTAATTTAATAATTATAATTATAATTAGTTGATTTTATTATCTTAATACTAAAAAAATAACAATTTATTTTCCAAATCATGTTTATTGTTTATTGTCTTAAAGACAGATTATAATATAAATTTTTAATGAATAATACATATAAACTTAAAAAATAAATGAAATGAATCTTCAAAGCAAGGCACGTGGCGGGTCCAGTACCAAAAAAACACAAGTCCCCTCAACCAATCACTTACCATAATTCAAACTCTACCAAACCTCGTGATACCCGAATAAGCGTCCCTTCATAATTTGTCATTCTATATCTTTTTATATTCTTGTTGTGGGTCTCTCAACCTAGGCATATAAAAGTTGATCTAAATTACCTATCTTATATTTATATAAAAAAAATTAATTTTATTAAATAATTATAAACACAAGGAACAAATCGCATTTTATTTTATAAAATGAATAAATTATGGATTGTAAATTTAAATTAATCATTTTATAAAAATATTTTGCGATTTGTTTCTATATTTATAGTTATTTGATAAAGTTAATTTTTTACTTAAATAATCTTTTTTTTTTTGTAATATTTATGAGGAGTAATGATACATAACTCTAATTTTGGAGTTCTAATTGAGTTTTAATGATGTGGCAAAAAAAAAACCCAAAACATCACAACAATGGATGGGACTAAACAGTCTGACATAAATTTATAAAATAAAATAAATTATAAGCTGTTCAAATAAGTTGTATCAAACGTCCTTGTTCTTTATTTGACATGGATCAAAAGTTGACCATGGTTCATATACTATAAGATTAGGGGATGCTTGTTTGTCAAATTAAATTTGATAGATTTATGTGAGTATGGTAGATTGGCTAAGGGAATTACTAACGTAGTAGTATTAGATTGAAAATATAAGATAAATTGTGTTTATTTATATACTGAGCAATGTTACATTCACACAATTTCCTAGGAGGATCTAAATTGTGTTTATATGTAAGGAGAGTTTTGAATGAATATTGAAGCGAGAATTAACTTTTTAAACAATTATCAAGCATTTATAAAATATATAACACTAATTTACATAATAATTTTCATATATATAATACAAACTAATTTTACGTAATATTTTTCATATACACAATTATTAATTTGTAACAAATTTCACATCTTAAATCTTTCTCACACTCATTCTTACTTTGATATTTTACTAAAGATTAAAAAAAATATATGTATTAATTATAACAAAATAGAGCGATTTTGAATATAAATTATTAATTTCAAAATTTAATATGCAATTAACGAATAAATCAATACAAATTAAATGATTTTAACATATTAAACGATATTTTATACCACCATAATCCCAAGGTTCACTAAAAGCAAAGACCACACGTTTGTTGGAAGTGAGACAATAAAGGCACATAAAGAATGGACGTTATGATGGTTCACTTCTTCATTTTCAAACCATGTGTCGCTACATGCTCTCCAGTGCACTGTTAGTTTTTTTTATTTTTTATTTTATATATTTTTTCTAGATAGGAGTATAAAAGCCTTGTTTAGCTAGAATTAAATTAATTAAATCATTATAAAAAGATAAAATAGATTAAATAAATCAATATGATAAAATATCCCATCTAAATTATAATTATTTCATTTTTTCTAACATATCCATTACATTTAAATAAAATAAACCAAAAGTACTTTCTAAACAAAACTAACCATTGCATCTAAATAAAATAAATCAAAAGTTTTTTTTTTTTTGAACGAAACTAATTTAAGTAAGTTAAATTAATCAGTGTACTAATTTAATTTGTGTCACTGTGATTCTCAATCTTTCAATTGTGATATATTTAACCTGAATTTTGAATCTTATTTTAAATAAGGACAATGGAAGAAACTGTTACTCCATTCCAACGGCAAGATCGTCAATTTGATAAAATATAAATTAGTTTAACAAAAATAAATATCAAAAAAATTATTTTTGAATTTTTAAAAATTATTTTTACCCACCAAAAATAAAATTATATAAAAATGATAAATTTTTTATTTTTTATTTATTTTTTTACCAAATTAGTTTTTAATATGTTTTTAAATGATGATCATATAATTGGTGGTTATTTTTGTTAATGTTTTTGGATGGTTATCATGTAATAGATAGTTGCATTTGTTGTTAACAGATATTTTTAGATAAATATCATGTAATGAATGGTTAATAGACTTTTAATGTGTAATCGATATATTTAATATATGAAACGTTTTTAGTTTTAGATTTTTGGAGATTTTTTTTAAGATCCCTGATATTAAGATTTTTTTATAAGATAAATGATACAATATTTTTATAGTAGTTAAGGCCCCTCAACATTTTCACAGAAAAAATTTGACTCGGAGAAATTTCTACCCTGACACAGAGAAATTTCAATTTTTACTTCGTAATTTCTTTGATTTCACAGAGAAATTTCATTGAGGGATCTTAGCTAATAAAAAAAATATCTTGAACTTCTCCTACCACACAAAGTTAGAGAGTGATGTTTCACTAATTTTCTCTAGATTTTTTTAATGAATTAGTTTAATAATGATATCAAAGTTACCACTATATTTGACTTTTAAAAAAATAGAAATTAATTTAACGAAAATAAATATGCAAAAAATTATTTAAAAATTTTATTTATACTCTTCCAAAAGATAAAATTATATAAAAGTGATGTGCTTTTAATTTTTTTCACCAATTTAATTTTTAGTTTCTTAAAAATAATTTCTAAAATTAAATTCTAAAAACCAAACCAAATAGAACTTTATAACCATGAAAGTTCCAACATTATTCATTAAAAAAAAGATTATTACATTACAAATAAATACAAGCTAATTAATACAAAATAAGTTATATGATGATTTTATCTTTGAAATGGACCGTTTGCAAAAGAAGTATATTTAATTGTCTTTGTTTAAAACAACACTTAAAATACAGAATCAAATATATCATAATTAAAAAATCAGAAATCAAAGTGATACAAATCTCAAATTGTTAACGTATTTTGTCCTAAATAATAATAATAATAATTTAAAGCATCCCTCCAATAAAAAATTAAATAAAACACCCAAAGCTATTCATAATTAAAATGACAGATTTTAATGATTATAGAATTATTTTAAAAAATTGATTAAAAATTAATTTTTTTGATTTCTTTTTTGATTTTTTTAAGATTGTATCACCTTTTATTTTTATATATTTTTTAAAAAAAATATCCAAAAAAAATTAAAAATCAACTTTTAATAAGAACGTATATACCAACACTAACTGAATTCAATGTTGAGTGAGTTGTGATTTGATGATGAATCATCTTCCCCAAAGATAGTGTCCATTAGGCTCCATTAAAAAATTAAATAAAACACCTAGGCCTAAAGCGTCTCATAATTAAAATGGCAATTTTTAATGATTATAGACTTGTTTGATGCACGTATATACCAACTCCATTATGCTAAGTTGCCTTTTCCATATTTTTTTTGAGTAAATTATACCCAGCCTTTATAATTTGAAATTTATATTATTTTAATTTTTAATTTTTTAATTGTGATACATTTAATTTTAAATTTTGAATCTTATTTTAAACAAAAATAATTTAAAATATTTTTTTTACAAACGGTCCATTTTAAAGGCAAATTCGTCATATAACTTATTTTGTGTTGATTAACTTGTATGTTGTTTGAATTGTAATTTTTTTTTTAATAAAGTTCAATTTGGTGTGGTTTTGGTTTTCAGAATTTTTTTTCAGAGAAATCAAAAATTAAATTGGTAAACAAAATTAAAAACACATTATTTTTATATAGTTTTATATTTTGAGAGGATAGAAATAATTTTTTAAAATAATTTTTTTATATTTATTTTTGTTAAATTAGTTTTTATTTTTTCAAAGTCAACATAACGACAACTTTGATATTATTATTAAACTAATCCATTAAATCAAAATATATAAAACTAAAAAATATTTCATATATTAAATATATCGATTATACATTAAAAACCTAATAACCATTCATTATATTATAACCATCCAAAAATATTTGTTAATAATCAATACAACTATCTGTTACATGATAACTATGTAAAAATATCAACAAAAACAGTCACCCATTACATGATCACCATCCAAACACATGCTAAAAAGGAGAATTTTTTTTAAAGTGCTTGATATTAAGATTTTATAAAATAAATGATAGACAATATTTTTATAGTAGCTAATGTCCCTCAACATTCCTATAGAGAAAATTTGATTCAGAGAAATTTTTCTTGATTTAGAGAAATTTTTCAAAGAAATTTTTCATAGTAGAAATTTTTCCTCCTCTTAGTCGGGAAAAATTTCTCTGAGTCAAGCAAAATTTCTCTGAATTGAATTTTCTCTGTGAAAATTGAGGGACCTTAGCTAATAAAAAATATATTGGACCTCTCTTACTACATAAGGTTGGAGAGGAATGTTTTACTAATTTTTTCTATCAAAAATTAATTTGGTAAAAAAATTATCATTTTTATATAAATTTATCTTTGGTGGGTACAAATAATTTTTGACAATTATTTTTGTCAAACATTTTATATTTTATCAAATTGACGACTTTGTCTTTAAAATAGAGTAACAGTGTTTTTAATTGTCCTTATTTAGAATAAAATTCAAAATTCAAGGTCAAATATATCGCAATTAGAAGGTCGGAGTTTAAAATGACACAAATCTTAAATTATAAAGATTGTTAGTATAATTCACCATTTAATTTATTTTTACACAGTAATTTTTATTTGAATGATTGTGAATTTGATGATGTTACATATATTTTTACAACACATTTATTACATGCTAACACCCAATAAACTTGTAAAACTCAACTACAATTCAAACAAACAGTCAGACAATAATTGGGTGATTGCATCTCCTTTTTAAATTCTCCCCCTCCCCCTCCCCCTCCCCCTCCCCCTCTCCCTCTCTCTCTCTCTCTCTCTCTCTCTCGACTACATACAAATTCCTTTTTGCATCGTAATGCTCTCTCACTGCCTTTGTCTCTCTATGTTGTGTAATTAGTTATTCAACAATAATAGAGATTTCACAAAACACAATCTTCATAATTTCAAATTAATCTGAGTTATTCATGTCACTATCAGATATAATTTCTAAAAAAATTTTAAAGAATAAAGATTAAAATTCCCTTTGGGGTCACCCCCTTGACTCCCTTTCCTTTTGATTAGTCAACTTTTTTTTTTTTTTTTCTTCTTCTTCTTCTTTCTCAATTCTCAACCCCATGTGTGTATGGATGGTGGGAGTGAGAGTTTTAAAAAGATCTGAATCAATGTCCAATTTCAAATACATCAATATGTCAATGGGGTTATGCGGGTCCTCTTTGTGAGGTCCAAACAGGTCCAAACATTTTCCGTAGTTATTTGTCATGGTCCCTTGTTGATCTCAAAAAGGCTTTTATATTAGTCATAAACAAATATGTATATGTGGACTCAGCACTCACTACATATATCATCATCAGTAGATTTCTGAGGAGGAAGTTTTGGAGCTTTTAAGCTGGAGAGAGTGAAGGATGCTATTCAAAGCAATGTTCAATCCCAGCTGGCCTTCAAGTAAGCGCGCTCTCTCTGTCTCTCTCATCAATTAATTACAGTAAATTTTATAATTTTGACACAATTATATTAAATTTTTTTGAGATTTTAATTCATATATAACACTTCGATCTTTTTTCATTAATAATTTGTTAGCTTTATTGATGAAAAAATAATATTATTATCTCTTTTTACATGAAAATGTATGTTTGGCGTTACTTTAGTAATGTATTTTTGCATAATCTATATTGATTTTCATCTATTTAACCTTACTCTTTTTTTTTATCAGCAAAAAATATATTTATTGACAAAAAAAATCCGTATAATACAAGAGTTATAGATTCATAAAGGAGGGTACAAAAAATATTATAGCCAAATTTCATAATCTCAACTAAATTGACATCGCAAAACCAATACAATAATCTGCTACCTAGCACACCACTGCGCCAGTGAGAAACCAACCAAAACAACTAATAAGAAAATAAAAGAAAAGAAAACACCAATTGGGCACTTGCACAAACAACTCTTGTTTTCACAATTTCCTCCAAATCCACAAAATCAGGTTGTTCCATTAAGGTCAAGTTTGGCATACTTCAAATAATTTATCTTTTTATCTTTTTTTTATCACATCACCTCTCTACTTTTCTACATATCTTTTCGTAAAAAGACAAAAAGTATACTTATTTAGGTCATCCCAGCATCATTTCTCAACTTCTAAACCACATCAACACAAGAGGGACAATCTTCCAAGCACACATCTTCATCTTTTTAAAAATAAAATTAGTCTAATTATGTCAAAATTATGAAAGTTATTATATATATATATATATTTAAAATTTCAAAGAAGATCAGTGTAATGTGTGCGTGTATGAATATATGGTACCAAGATCTTCAGTCATGATTTTTTCTATCATGATTTTGTTATAATAATGTAACAACCCAATTCAAAGTTAAAGGAAAACATCATTTTGAGGTGTTTCATTTTTATTTTTTTTTATGTAAAAAAGTTTGTAGCATTGAGCTTGGCTTGTAGATTTTTGAATAATGTCTTGTCCTTGATCGTATATATGGTTGGTAGCTAAAACAATTAGTCAGTATTAGTTTTTTGGTCAAATTCCCAACCTTTTTATTTATTTTTTATTTTTTTAGAAGTAATGTACAAGTTGTTTTGTTTTCAAGTTGTTATATATGTTTTGAGTTTGTTGCATTGAGTGTACAATATTTTGTATCTAAAAAAAAAAAAAATCTAAGAATCAAATTCATCATATATGTGTAATTCATATTATACAAAGTTTAAATTTATATCATACATTTAAATTTTAAGCATTTTTCTAAGTTTTTCTTTGATATACTACTTTCTTGTTTTGTATATAGACGGATTTGTTAATACCTTACTTGAAGGATAATTTTTAAAATCTTCTGCTTTGTTTGGATTCAGCAAAAAGAAAAGGAATAGCAAGGAAAAATTTGTGTCTTCATTTCTCATTTTAATTTCGTTTCACTCTTATTTGGTTGACTTTAGCAAAAATTTACCATATTGAACAGAATGTTTAGGAGAAAATTCAAAGTACAATAATGCAATGTTTGTTTTGATAAAAATATTTTCAATAAAAACTAATTTTCTATGTTTAGTTATAATTATGAAAAAATATATTAGTAATTGTATTAGTGATGGTGGTGGTAGTGAGGTAGTAGAGGAGGTGGTGGCGGTGATAGTTGCGGTGATAATGTGGTAACATTGCTATAATTTTAGTTTGGAAAAAAATTCATCGTTTAAAAACAAAAATAATATTCATTGATTTTTATTTTTTATTGTACCAAATAACAAGAAATTTTTTTCAAAAGACAGATTCTCACAAATGTCCCATGCACATTATTTAATGTTGAGAAATGTGTAAAATGTCTTTTAAAAATATGTAAAAATGTCAAAAAAAATGTAAATTTTTTAATAAAAGTGCATTGAATTTAGTGAAAAATGTTTTATATTATTCAAAATTTTTGTCTTTTACTTACATCCTAAAGACACTTGTTAGCAAAATCTTTTTAAAATATATATATATTTTTTTTTATCAGAAAAAATATATTCGTTTAAACAAATGGTTTTAAACGGAACGAAATTAAAAGCACAATTAATTAAACAAGGTTTTACATAATCTTTCCATCCTCTCCACTTGCTCAATGGCCAATCTATTCTAACCCTCGTCTTTAAGGAATTGAGATTTGAGCTATGAGATATCTTTTAATTTTGGAACTCTAATGATATAGTATAAAATAAATAAATAAATAATCAAAACATCACATTACAATGAGACCCACTCCTATTAGAGTTAATTTATTAGAGTTTTCAATCATTTTTGTTGAGATTTGTATATTTAGGATAAATTATCAATATGTTCTACTTTTGAGATTTATTACTTATTAAATCTTATTGATAAATTTATTATGCAATAAATTAATCAGTCTTTCTTATTTTTATAAATAAATTTATAATGATAAATTTATCAATCAAGACTGATAAATAAATAAATTTAATTAACAGAACTGGTTGGGCAGTGATGTTGTGATAAATTTTCAATCTCATTTGTTAATTTATTAAATGAGGCAAGCATAGGAATGTGGTGCAATTGGATTGGGCTGACTTTTTGATTAAATTAGTTATGAAAAGATCAAATAAGTAAAAGTTAATAAGACAAAATATTATGAGTTATGTTACATGTATTAATTAGTGTACTAACTAATGTATTAATTGATGATGTAACATAATTTAAGATATTTTTAGTATTTGTAATTTATATAATGAGTGAGATCAATAATAAAGTCGTAACTAGTGTTAGTACATTAGTTAGTATATTAATTAGTGCATATAACACCACTCTAATATTATATCCAATTCCAAATTTTAATTAATTAATTTTTTCTTTCACAAAAGTAAAAAAAAAATTAAGAAAATCAATCCAAACAAATTTTTTAATATGAATTAAAATAGTCAAAAAAATAAAAATAAAAACACTAAAAAATCAACTAAACTTCCCAAATGAAAACTAAAGCTGAGTATTAATTGTTTGAATTTAATGTGGGTTGGGTCCGTCTTATTAATTGTTTGAATTTCCGCATCTTATCCAGCGGAGTCTAGATCCTCTTCAGCCTCTCCCTCTCTCACTCATCCTCCAGAAAACGATTTAGATAGAGCCACGATACTTAGAAATAAACAACTCAAATTTGTTTCTTTAAACAAAAAAATAAAAAATGCATACTCACTAACACACGAATCCGAATCCTCGGTAGCGCTACCCTGTAGCACTCCCCTGTCACCCCCAAAACGACGTCGTTTTGGGGGCGGATTTTCAAAAAAAAAAAACGCAGAAGAGGGAGAAGGGAGAAAGGAGGGAGGAGGGAGGAGCTCGCTGTCCTCGTCCCTCGCCGTCGTCGCCGCCATCGCTACCGCCGTTGTAGCCGTGGTCGCAGCCATGGCAGGTCGTCGGAGCAGCTCCACCTCTCCGCCTCCTCCTCCTTCTCTCCCAATATTTATGGCCCCCTCCAGTTCATCCTGGCCGACCCTTCCCTTCCCTTCCTCCTCCTCCCTCCTTCCTCCCTCTCTTTCTCCTTCCTCCCTCCCTCCCTCTTCTGCGTTTTTTTTTTTTGAAAATTCGTCCCCAAAACGACGTCGTTTTGGGGGCAACAGGGGAGTGCTACAGGGTAGCGCTACCGAGGATCCGGATTCACTAACACACACTCACTGCACACACTCTCAATCCGTCCCCTTCTCTCTTTCCGCCCTTTCTCACTGACACACACACACACTCATCACGGCGCGTGCACACACACTCTCTCTCTCTCTCTCTCTCTCTCTCTCATTTCTAACCAAAAAAAAAATTTAAAATCACACTCTCTATATCACATTTTTAATAAAAAAAATTAAAAAAATTTATTTTAATCTTTTTCATTTTATTTTCATAATATATATATATATAATTTTTATAAAATTAATATCATTGAAAATATACTTTTAAAATAAGACTAAATATTAAATATATTTAATGAAAATTTAAAATAAATAAAAAGTAATTACTATGTTTAGTTATGCTTTCAAATTATTATTTTTAAAATATAAAAATTATTTTGATAAAAATAAACACACAAAAATCATATATTTTTGAAATTCTCAAAAATAATCTTCATTCCAAAAAAAAAAATGAAAATAATGACTTCTATGCATAGATGTAAATTTTTTATTTTTTTTTAAAACGCATTCAATCTATACATAGGTGTAAATCAAATATAGATTTTTTTTATTTCCTTTAAAAAAAATTATAAACTCGTTTGGTTAATAAAATTAAATTAAAAGTCATTATTTTCATATGATTTTTTTTGGAATGAAAATTATTTTTGAGAATTTCAAAAATATATGAGTTTTGTGTGTTTATTTCAACAAAATAATTTTTATACTTTGAAAGCATAACTAAACTTATTTTCCGATGTACCGAAAAAAAAGAAAGCATAACTAAACATAGTAATTACTTTTTATTTATTTTAAATTTTTATTAAATATATTTAATATTAGTTTTATTTTAAAAGTATAGTTTCAATGATATTAATTTTATATTAAAAATTATATATATATATATATATTATGAAAATAAAAAGAAATATATTAAAATAGTTTTTTATTTTATTTTTTATTAAAAATGTGATAGAGAGAGAGTGATTTTAATTAATTAATTTATTTTGTTGGAATGAGAGAGAGAGAGAGAGAGAGAGAGAGAGAGAGCCCTGATGAGTGTGTGTGTTAGTGAGAAGGGATTGAGGGAGAAAGGGACGGATTGAGAGTGTGTGTGTGTGTGCAGTGAGCGTGCGTGCGCCAGTGAGTATGTATTTTTTTTTTTTTTTAAGAAACGAATATGAATCTGAGCTGTTTGTTTCTTTGTAAGTGACGTATCTTTTTCTGAGCCGTTTCCTGAAAGATGAGTTGGAGAGAGAGGCTGGAGAAGATCCAGACTCCTTATCAACGCGCCGGGCGCCGGGGGGGGGGGGGGGGATTATATATCAAAGAAAAAATAATCATATGTGGTTGGGTATTCAATTATCTACATTCACGGGAAAAAGTGATAGTTAAATATATAATAAAATATATATATAACGATTAAAATATTTAAAATTCACACTATTATCCAAATGTGACGCTAAAAAATAATTGAGTCGTTGCACAAATCTTGACAAAAACTATAGAGACTTTGTAAATAATCTATTCATAAGAAACTTGGAACATTTTTAATGGCAAATATTATAATATTAGTGTCATTATCAAATTAATTAAATAGTAAAAAATTGATGAAAAATAGTAGTAGTGCTCTAATGGTTTAGTTGTCATTTTTGCATAGAAATTGGTGTGTCTAGACAACAGTTAGATAATTGGGCAATCATTTGGACAAACTAATTTCTATGTTTTTTCTGCAAAAATAACGGGTGAGGGGGGGATGTCTTGCTGGGAGGAGAGAGAAAAATGAACGTGTTTCTTGATGATTTAACACAAATAGCAGTTACCAAAATTTGTGTCATTTATCAAATTTAACAGCTGCTATGGCAAGCCATTAAAACATACTACTTTGCAACTGCTAAATTATGACAATAGCAAGTCTAATGACTTGCCATTAGAGATGCTCTTGGTTTCATACAATAGGTAATCAAAATCCAAACATTAATATATTTTATATAAGTTATACACATTAATATATATATATATATATATATATTCCTTAGGATAAAATTACAAAAAAAGAAAATAGAGATTGACCCTTATAATAAATGAACCTTGAATGGTAAATTTTATCAATTTAAAATCTAACATTTTAATTTATTTTTGGTGAAAATTATTAAAAAGTCTAATTTAAAAAGTGTATAAAGCATTAGATCTATTGGATATTTTTTATTAGTAAAAAATCTACCATTTGTGAAATAGTTTGATGAAAAATCTTTTTGTTAATTTTAGAGGATATTTTATTTTTAATTTTACCCTTTAATTTATTTGCTGATTTTTTTTATCTATTGACTTATCTTGACTATCTATTTAAATTATTTTATTTTTGTTCAAATTTTTTTTGACTATATGTTTAAATTTATAATTACTTGTTGAATTTTTTTTTCCTATCAGTTCAATCTTTTTTCTATCTGTTCAAAATCTATGGTTTCTCTCTATCTCTGTTTAAAATCCATGGGTTTCTCTATCTTGTTGAATTTTTATGAAGTGAGCATCGTCGCCTAGAGGATTCAACTCGTTTTGTTTCGGAATGTAGAATCCAGAAATCCTGGTTAAGGATGGTTCATTTTAGAGTCAATCCTGCAACTGAAATACAGTATGTACACCATACGTTGATTTCCAAGCATTTCATCGATTCAAAAAGTTGGAACATACATAGATCATATTCACCTAGAGAAAACAACACCCATCAATGAATCTTTTGTTTTGGGAGGGGGGTAATGATGGTAACGGGATGTTGTCACTCCCTCAGATCTGTTTCAGATCTCAGATCCGAGATCGTCGCCGGGGTTGAGACGGCAGTCTACGGCGACGGGGAAATGAGATCCATAGCAGTGGCGTCTCGATCGTCTACGGAGGTAGAGAAGGAGCTGGGGCGGTGGTGATGGAAAAAAGAGAAAATGACGACGCCGACGAGAGATAGTCCGCCGACGATCCATGCCGGGAGTGAGAGAGAGGAATAAATTACAAATGCACTTCTTGAGATTTGATTAAAATATGAATCAGCCTCTGCGATTCTGAAAATTACATTTTACTTCTTGAGATTTTTAATTTCATAACAAATTGCTCATTTTATTAATAAATTATCAAGTCAATTAACAGTTTTTAATGATATTATAAATATGTTTCAATTAATGATTTAAATAATTTTATTATTATATAGGAGAGCAATTATGAATTTTATTTTTTTAGGTAACTCTGTTAAATAAAAAATTATAACAATGAGATATTTATAATTTTCTAAATCACAAGAAATAATCTATATTTTAAATAAATCTTAGGAGATGTATTTATAATTTATCCGAGAGAGAGAGAGAGAGAGAGAGAGAGAGAGAGAGAGAGAGAGAGAGAGAGAGAGAGTGGTGGAGCGCAAAAGAGAGAGACAGTTTGTTCTGAGGAGGAACGATTTAGGGTTTGGTTTGGGTATAGAGTATATTTTATAGGCAAAGTTTAAAATTAAACTTTGACCAAAGTTTGGTATTAAATTTATGATAATTTAATTAAATTTATTTAGAATTAAAGTTTAAAATTAAAGTTTAAAGTTTATGCCTCTATCTTTGACCAAAGTTTAAAATTAAATTTATGAACTAAATGCACTTATTTTTAATTTAATTATCAACTTATTTTTGGTAAAAAAAATAACAAAAAATAATAATTTAATTATTAAATTCAATGCAGGGGTATATATTGTAGATTTTTGTGACAATTGAACTAAAAGATTATTAAAACATACAAAATCAATTATTTAATTCATATGATAAATTGTCTATAGTCCATTATGCATTAATAGCATGGTAAATTCGACTTTTAATGCTTTTAATTTTACTCAAATTTTATTTTGATCTCTATTATTTTAATTTAAACAATTTAATCCATATTTTTCTAGTTTTATTTTAATTTGATTCTTGCATTCAAATTGAAAGTTAAAATTAACAATTTTAATGCACTTGTCACCATCTTGAGATGTACACGTAGAAAAATTAATGAAAATTTGAATAAAACCAAATTGAAATCAGATTTAAATTGTAAGAATAAAATTATTCAAATTAAAATAAGAGGAATCAAAATAAAATTTAAATCAAATTATAAGAGTGAAAAATATAATTTATCTTAATATGTATGACTTTATTTTTTATTTTTTTTTATAATAATACATATGACTTTATTGGGCCAACTTTGGATGACCCAGTAACGGGTAGAACAATCTTACACATGCCTTCAATTTCAATTTCTAACATGATTTCTTTTCTTTTCATTTGGACTTAGTTTGATTAAGATGAAAATGGGTTAGAAAGTAAAAGAAATATTTTTATAAAAAAAAAGTTTTTTTGAATTTGTTTAGTATGAAAGTAATGAAAATTATAAGAAACTTAATTTTTTTATATAACTTATAATAGTATGATAACTCAGCGTATACTAAGAAATATTAGTATGGTAACTAAGCTTATACTTTTTTGCAAGAATATAATAAAAAAAATTAATTTATTATAAAAGTAATTACTTATAATTAGAATTTTTATTTTCTTACAAAAACTTTCATCCTAATCAAATTTATAAAAGAAAATATATGTATATATATTTAACTTTATTTTCTACAATTTTTACTTTTTATTATTTATATTTCTAATTAAACGGACCCTAGATTGTAGGGGTTTTCGAACTAACAGGGCACCAAGAGAGAATATATTATCATGCCAACACACTTCTAATAGTGTAAATTTTAGTTAACATAAATATATACTAGGGTAAATTTTACTGATCTTCCCTAAAGTCTAAAATATATATATATATATATATATATATGATGATAAATAAGATTAAAATGTACATTTTAATGTAGAAGAGATGTCAATATCATTTTACCATCCATATGAAAAGGGTACTTAGTGTTATGTGAATCAAGTTTTAAGGGAACCTAATATAATTATGTCAACTTGTAGAGCTTAACCTATACTCTTCAAATCTCAAGAAAAGTTGATGTAATTTATTCTATATAGGGAAGTGATTGAGACCCCCTCCAATCACCACCCCCACTATCCTACACACACGTGGTTGGTGGTGATTGGAGGAGAAGGAAAAAAAAAAAAAAAAAAAAAAGAAAAACTGGTCAATCAGAGAGAAAATGGGGTCAAAAGGGATACCTTCTTGAGAGGGTTCAACTCATTTTCCATTCTATATAATATCTATCTATATATATATATTGATATTTTCCACCAATAACTTAAGCCCTTTACCTTCTAGTTAGATGAAAGATTTCTGACTAACAAAGCTAGCCTCAGATAGTTGAATTATCCATTTTTGTTAAGACTACAAATCACGAATTGTAATCCTATGTCATTTAAGGAGAAATTTATAATGTACACCATTTCAAATAATGCACATTATAAAAAAGTTATATTTTTTATGATGAACGTTATGATTATTTGTGATGTGTGTCATGACATTTTATAATAAAATTATAAATAGTGAATTTATTATATGCACCCTAAAGTTAGGAACGATAATGTTATGACATTTTATAATTTTCGTTATGATACTTACAGATTTGTTATGACATTTTTCAGTAAAAAAAGTAATGCAATTTTAGGTTTAAGTTGTGACATTTTAGATTTAAGTTATGAAATTTTGTAAAAAAATTATGAAAAGCTTACCATATACACTTTTTTGAGGGTACACATTGTAACATTTCCTGTCATTTAAACAACCAAATCAACCATTTTCTCAAATTTTGTCTCTCGGCTTAAAATCACTCTAATCTTAGCAAATTTAGTTCCTCAGTATAAAATCACGCAAAGCTTATCAAATTTTCTCTCAACATAAAATCACTCATGTTTTCTCAAAAATTTTAAGTTCATTGTAACAATATAAACTATAAAGTCCTCAACAGTATAACCATTTTTAAGAAACACAAACACCATTCATTTTACAAAATTGATGTAAAATTTATAGCCCCAAGCGTTCTGAACCCTGCATAATCATTGATAAAATTTTGGAAGATAGACATTAAGTAGTCTATTAGTCTAAGCATAAAAATGTTTGTTGTGATGTAGAGGACCAACAGACCTAAGCGTACGGCTTGATATCTAACTTAAAAAACTAACCCTAATTAGAAAGGTTAGAAAATATAGAGAACAAAAAAGGAATTAAAAAAAAAAATCAACCAGCAGTCCCAAACACTAAGGCCATGTTTGTTTAGGCGGACTGGATTAGCATTCCCATGACTAATAGTCCTAGGACTACGAATCCGTTGGACTATGTATCCCATCTTAACTAATAGTCAAGTTTAAAATAGTTAGTCCGTACTTCAATTGTTTAATCAAACATTAGATTAATAATTTTATTGGACTATTAATCCAATCCCAAGCTCATGTCCATCCAAACAAACATGGCCTAAAAGTGTTTATTAGATGACAAGTCAATTTAGGATTTCAGCAAGATATTCAATATTACTGGCTTCAAAATTAACCAAAATACAAATAGTAGCCCAACAGATTTTGTGGAAACTTAAAATAGAGAGAAGTGGAAGATGTCCTTCACCAAATACCTCACGATATGCCAGGCATACAACCTCGGTTCATCCAATATGCCACCATCCGTCATAACAAGCCTGTTCTGGAGAGCACCGGGGCTTTGTTCATGCACTACTAGAGCAAGCTCTCTTCCTGTCATTCTCCCTTAGGCAACACAGAATTGTGCAAAATTAGTTGAATGCCAGCTACTTTCTAACTGATAAAATGAAATTTCATGTTGTGTAAATGCAAAAGTTTCTCATCGATCATATGTTTATCATTAAATTTGTTTCCACACTGCATTGATAAAAATAATGGCCAAAAGGCAACAAAAACCTACAAAAGCATGGTAAACAGCTATGTTACATGGACTCTTCTAAATATATGAAGTACTCAAGTTAGACGCTTGACACTTGTGTAAGGGTATGAGATATGTGCTTGACATGTGCAGTTGCACATTCAACTAACAAGCATCTTTAGTAATTGGCGTTTAACATATGACGATGCATAAAACTCCATATTATACATGAAATGCTAAACGGCACCCTTTGCAAACACCATTCTAACATACAAAATTAATATATATATATATACATATATACTAAGAAATATGAGGATGAACTCGATATTAGACACATACCCACATGAAATACTTGTACATGAGTCCCTGTAACATAAACAGAAATAGATGTCCTCGTGTCCTTGTTTTGCCACCCTTGAAACATGCTCTGATGTTCTTTTGTGATGTGTGGCAGATTTTAAGATTCTTCGGTTCCAATCAGGATGGTCACAGCTAAGCTCACCCTGCTTATGGGACTATGCCAGCATCCTTCTGCAATTAGGGTTCCTTGGAATCTTATTACTCCACTTTGTGTGGATAACTGTGCAATCATTGCTCAAACAAAGAAAAAAGGTAACGGTGGAAGAAAAATACACCAATGGCATAAAATTTGGCCTCTCTTACAAAGTCAGCATAGCTTGCTCCATTTTACTGCTGGGAACTCATATCATGATGTTGCTGACACTGCAAAATAGAAGCAAAGCACAATGCAAAT
This sequence comes from Camellia lanceoleosa, assembly GCA_025200525.1. NCBI lineage: Eukaryota > Viridiplantae > Streptophyta > Magnoliopsida > Ericales > Theaceae > Camellia > Camellia lanceoleosa. Next base: position 56,063,158 of record CM045760.1, read on the forward strand.
CTGAAGTCATGTTTCTTTCATCAGAGATCATGCAAGTCATAATATGGGCAATTACATTGTTCGCGCTATACAAGATTCCCAATAGAAAGTACATCAAGTTCCCGTGGATTCTTAGAACCTGGTGGGCTTGCAGCTTCTTGCTGTTTCTTGTCCGCACAACTCTTGATGCCCATTTCATGATTATAAACCATGACCACCTCAGAGTACACAATTTTGCTTACTTTTTTGGTCTTCTTGCATCCACATGCCTACTGGGTATTTCGATTCGAGGCAAGACTGGGATTGTCTTCGACATACCAAATGGCTTCACAGACCCACTTCTCAATGGAAAAGACGAGAAGCACTCAGAAAGCAAAAGGAACTGCCTATATGGAAAAGCTTCGCTATTCCAACTAGTTACCTTCTCTTGGCTGAATCCTTTGTTTGCTATTGGAATAAAAAAAACTCTTAACCAGGATGACATCCCCGATGTCGACATCAAGGACTCTGCTCATTTTCTATCCCCGTCCTTTGATGAAAGCCTAAAGCACGTCAAGGAAAGGGATGGAACCAAAATGCCATCTATCTACAGGACGATGTTTGTGTTTATTAGGAAGAAAGCAACAATTAATGCATTTTTGGCAGTGATAAGTGCAGCAGCATCTTACGTTGGCCCATACCTTATTAATGACTTCGTAACTTTTCTAACCGAAAAGAAAACCCGAAGTTTAGCAAGTGGCTACCTTATTGCACTGGGCTTTCTAGGTGCCAAAATGGTTGAGACGATAGCACAGAGACAATGGATTTTTGGGGCTCGCCAGCTAGGCCTTCGGCTAAGAGTTGCTCTGACATCTCAAATATACAAAAAGGGCCTTCTATTATCAAGCCAATCTCGCCAAAGTCGCACCAGTGGAGAGATCATCAACTACATGAGTGTGGATGTCCAAAGAATCACAGACTTCGTCTGGTACGTGAACACCATCTGGCAGTTGCCTATACAAATTTCTTTAGCTATCTTTATTTTACACACAAATCTCGGACCAGGGTCACTAGTGGCATTAGCTGCAACTTTCATAGTGATGGCTTGCAACATACCAATTACTAGAGTTCAGAAAAAATACCAGTCTAAGATCATGGAAGCCAAGGATGACAGAATGAAAGCCACTTCAGAAGTTCTCCAAAACATTAAGATTCTCAAACTTCAAGCATGGGATAATCAATATCTTCACAAGCTAGAAAGCCTGAGGAGAACAGAATACAATAGCATATGGAAGTCATTGAGATTGTTAGCAACATCAACTTTTATCTTCTGGGGATCACCAACATTTATTTCTGTTGTTACTTTTGGGGGTTGTGTTTTAATGGGGATTCCACTAACAGCTGGGCGAGTCCTATCTGCATTGGCAACATTTCGAATGTTGCAAGACCCCATATTCAAATTACCTGATTTACTTTCTACAATCGTACAGAGCAAAGTCTCGGCGGATAGAGTAGCTTCTTACCTCCAAGAAGATGAAATTAGGTCAAATGCCATCGAATTTGTTCCAAAAGATCAAACAGAATTTGAAGTTGAAATCAATGGTGGAAAATTTAGTTGGGATGCCGAATCAAGAAGCCCAACTCTTGATGGAATACAGTTACAAGTGAAGAGGGGAATGAAAGTAGCAATTTGTGGCACTGTAGGATCAGGGAAGTCCAGTTTGCTCTCATGCATATTAGGAGAGATGACAAAACTCTCAGGCACAGCGAAAATCAGTGGTACAAAGGCTTATGTTCCCCAGTCCCCATGGATACTTTCGGGGAATGTCAAAGATAACATTCTCTTTGGGAACCCTTATGATAGTGCCAACTATGACAGAACAATCAAAGCATGTGCTTTGATAAAGGATTTTGAGCTATTCTCGGCTGGTGACTTAACAGAGATTGGAGAAAGAGGGATAAATATAAGTGGGGGCCAGAAGCAACGGATACAAATTGCTCGTGCAGTGTATCAGGATGCTGATATGTATCTGCTTGATGACCCTTTCAGTGCCGTGGATGCCCATACGGGCTCACAACTCTTTGAGGTTAGTTTCTAGAATCTTAAAATGAGCCCTTTCTACTATGAAGAAAACAACTAAGAATGTCTCATTCAATCTCTTAATATGACGCAACAAACTTTGATAACTTTAAGCACTGATTTCTCTATATGCTCTGCACAGGAGTGCCTGATGGGGATTCTCAAGGACAAGACTACACTTTATGTTACTCATCAAGTCGAGTTTCTTCCACCAGCCGACCTCATTCTGGTATGCAACAAGCAACAAAAATCTCCCTTTCAGTTTTGGGTCAATAAACTGAGGTCATTCTGGCAACTTAAGGATTCATGTATTAGTAAGTAGCCCGAAGAATATTTTTAACTTTAGTGTAAAGAGAATATATTCACACAGCATGTTAAAAAATTCAAGAATAACTTGAATGTTAACAAAAAGCAAAGTACTTTTTGAAAAATGAAGCCACATTCTTAAAAAATTTGACAACTACATATTTTAGGAAATTGGCAAGCAGGTGTCATATTTATCTAAACAAAAACTGTAAACAATCAAATTATGCGACATATCTTTAGTGAAGATAAGGAGTAAAATTAAAGACTTCAGAATTCTCGAGATTTTGGTGCAAAATTGATGTTTGCAGTTTACGATTGAATCACATTATAGCTGGAAAAATCTCAACAGGTGATGCAAAATGGAAGAATCGCACAATCTGGAACATTTGAAGAACTTTTGAAACAGAATATTGGATTTGAAGTTTTGGTTGGAGCTCATAGCCAAGCTTTAGAATCTGTCCTAACAGTTGAAAGTTCAAGTAAAGCATCTCAAAATGAAATATCAGATGAAGAATCCAGTAATGACCTGATGTCAAGTGCAGAACTTGTACACGCTAAGCATGACTCGGAGCAGAAACCCTGTGTGGAGATAAAAGAAAAGGATGCAAGATTGGTGCAGGATGAAAAGAGAGAGAAAGGAAGCATAGGAAAAAAAGTTTATTGGTCTTACTTGACCATTGTGAAGGGTGGAGCCTTGGTTCCAATCATTATTCTGGCTCAGTTGTCATTCCAAGTATTACAGATAGCCAGTAATTACTGGATGGCATGGTCTTGTCCAACCACTGGCGGCACTGAACTAATAGCAGGGATGAATTTGATATTACTGGTTTATACACTTCTTGCTGTTGGAAGTTCACTTTGTATGCTGGTTCGATCCATGCTAGTGGCAGTAACAGGAATTATGACATCACAAAAGCTCTTCACCAACATGCTGCATAGTGTCCTACGAGCTCCGATGGCATTTTTTGATTCAACCCCAACTGGAAGAATTTTAAATCGGGTGAGTAGCATACAGCTTTACTTAATTTATTTTTGAAACCTCATCAAACAAAATGTTATAACTACAGACATCAGCATTGATAGAGAAAAACAATAGGTTTTAGCTTTGTAAAACAGAAGAACATGAAAAACTTAAAGCAACGAGGAACCATGGTCTAATGATAGTTTGCATCTACAACTTCAAAAAGTAATCCTTGAAAGTTGCTGACAGAAACATATAAAAGCTGTAAAAATATCAATTTAAACTTACCATCAATTGGCATAGATCTTCATCACATATCAATGTCGGAAGTAGAGAATAGAAGTTAGTTCACAATTTTAATATGCTAGATAGAAATATAATATAAAGAGAGCATTGAATTCTATAAATCACTAAGGATGACAATTTGTTTCAGTTAATGAAAATTACAAATTCAGAGGATACATTCAACAAACAAAAAAACAAAACAAAAAACAATGCAAAAACATCAATGGCTAAGCTCACGAGTCAAGAAAGTTCATAGTGCCCAACACATAATATCACCGACAAGAATCAAGCAAGATTTTTTTTCCAGTTTTTTTCTTTAAATCAGAACCAAACAATCACAAAATTGTTAGCGTATTAAAAGTACCACTACCCCATGAGAAGGTAAAAACTTTTTGGGGTCTACACTGCCTCCACTCCCCTGTTATTGTAACACCAAAAATTGACCATTGCTTCTGACTGCAGTGAAATTTGTCAGTCATGAAGTCATAACTCTATCATAGACAGGATAAAGGAGAAATTTTTTCAAAAAAACTAAATAGTAAAGAGAATAAATGCAAAAGATACCTTTGATTTAAGTCATCATGCTCATTCATTTTCAAGGTGAAGATCAAGCCAATGATATAAGTCATGCTCATTCATTTTCACCAGCCAAAGATTAGATAAATCCTACAAATTTCAGTAAATTTATCTGTTCTAATATTTATATGTTGTGTTCATAAAAAAGGGAAAACTCATAACATCTAAATATTTTTATTCACAGGCATCTACAGACCAAAGTGTACTAGACTTGGAGTTAGCAAACAAATTAAGTTGGTGTGCTTTCGCAATAATTCAATTTTTGGGGACCATCGCTGTCATGTCACAGGTAGCATGGGAAGTATTTGTCATCTTCATTCCAATAACAGCAATCTGTGTATGGTACCAAGTAAGATGCTTCTTCTACCTGTTTTTACCATACAATAATAAAAATAGAGATCTCTGGAAAGTAAATAGTATTGGCACAATTCCCTTCTAGCGTTCATAATATTTGAATGCTCATTGTGTAACAAATAGAGTCAACAATAACATTTCCAACATGAAAATAAGCCAATAAAAGAGTTATTTCTTGACAACTTTTAGCACTAATTCAATAAAATTTTCAAAAAAGCAAATAAACTACTTGCAAATGGTATTAAAATAAATAAATAAACTTACAATAAATGTCATGAAAAGAAATAGCAAAAGAGTAAAAAAATCACTCATTTTCATGCGGCTTTCAAATGCCACCCCTTGTGATAGGTCTTATGCTATTGACATAGATCTAATAACTGGTGATAAATTCAGCGATATTACATACCAACTGCCAGAGAACTAGCACGCTTAGCAGGGATACAGCTAGCTCCAATCCTCCACCACTTTGCAGAATCACTTTCCGGAGCAGCAACAATCCGCGCTTTTGATCAGAAAGACCGTTTCATTGATGCAAATCTCAGCCTTATTGACAACCACTCGAGGTCATATTTCCATAATATGTCAGCGCTGGAATGGCTCTCTTTCAGATTGAACCAGTTATCCAATTTCGTTTTCGCCTTCTCATTGGTTTTGCTTGTGACCCTTCCGGAAGGAATTATCCATCCAAGTGAGTTTCAGGAATTCTTATAAATTTTTGTTTATGTTTTGTGTCATTAGGTCAATTTTCAGGTAGGAGTTTAGAATTTTTTGCTTCCTTAGACAATTTTTTTTTTGATGGTACCAACCAAAGAGTGGGTGCTACTCAAATGCACACACATTACTTGTCCAGTTCAGACCACCTGTGTGTTCTATTTGATGCTACTTAATCAGCATCCTATTTTCATATCAACAAATATAAAGTCATTCACAGATAATTTATTAAGAATTGGTTATTCTACAGGCATTGCAGGGTTAGCAGTAACATATGGAATTAACCTTAATGCTCAGCAAGCTTCAGTTATATGGAGTATATGCAATGCAGAAAACAAAATGATATCAGTTGAAAGAATTCTTCAGTATTCAAATATTCCCAGTGAAGCACCTTCAGTGATAGAAGAATGCAGACCACCAAACAACTGGCCAGAAAATGGAACAATTTGTTTCACAAACTTGCAGGTAAGACTCTATAGCAAGCTATGAAGCATAGACATGGACACATGACACGACACAGACACGTCTTCCAAAAAAGAATGACAGACACAATTCAGACACGCCACAAATAATTATATCTTGTTATCATATTATATTATCTAGGAATATATTATATTATATAATTAGTTATATATGTGCATATATACAAAATTAAATAATTTCTTTATACAAAATAAATCTTGTATCTAAAACTCTTACATGAATTTTTAGACTCTCAACCATAGCAGTTAAAAACCAGACAAACTATAGCAAACATAAACAATTGCAACATTTCCTCGTCTTAAGCCATCTGCTAATACATTTACATATCTTTTCATTTCCCATTTAGGTTTAAGTGAAACTTCTACAAGATTATTCTTAATAATTACGCATTATTAAGGGTATAAGATATTTATGTCAAATTCTCAAACTTTGAAAATCATTTGTTAGCAAATGTCCAAGAAGTGTTAGTCTCGTGCTTATGTTTTAGTGATAGAAAATGGCCAAGAAGTGAGGGACACATCACAAAATAAGTGTGGAACACTTGTCCGACAAGGACACATCACCTTCTTAGAAGTGTCTATGTTTATTAGATAGAGCAAGATGTTATATATAAGAACAAGCTCAGACATTTTAAGTAGTGTTTCCATGTCAACAAATTCCACAAATAATCTGAGTAAATCTAGAATATTTAAGATTTAAAAAGAAATTTCCCAATTTGGTAATCTCATTCAAAGCTTAGCATCCTCCTACATGACTTCCACTAGATTCCAATTTCAAATCTTTCAAAAGCCTATTCAATTATGTGTATTTCCTGATGCATTTGTAATATCTGCATTTTCAGATTCGATATGCTGAACATCTCCCATCCATATTGAAAAACATTACCTGCACATTTCCGGGAAGGAAGAAAGTTGGTGTTGTCGGAAGGACCGGGAGTGGGAAATCAACCCTCATACAGGCCATTTTTCGGATCGTTGAACCAAGCATGGGAAGCATTATCATTGATGATGTCAATATTTCCAAGATAGGCCTTCACGATTTGAGATCAAAGCTTAGCATTATACCACAAGAGCCAACAATGTTTGAGGGTACAGTTAGAGGAAACCTTGATCCACTAGATCAATACTCTGACAACGAAATATGGGAGGTAGATATTGGCCTTTGAAACATAGCATCAATTAGCTGTTATGATATGGATTCAAATCTGCTCTGCTACATTTTTATGTTATCATTAAGAACTCAAGTATATATGTATAACGATTACACTAATCTACCAAGTCAGCAGATAAGAATTATTCAAGAAAAAAAAAACTATTACATTGGTCTGGGTACTAAAAGAGCCCAGCTCAATGCCTTGGTTCAATGACAACGGTTCAAGAATCAAGAAAAGTTTTGGCATGAGGTTATCTAGCAAGGAGAAATGATGGAGATGCAGGCAAAGTAGACTACATGTCACCAATTCGCAACATTTCTACAAATAGGCCATCAATGACTGAGTGTGCTGCTTATGAGTTATGATCAGTTTACCAGCGAAGTTGCCAAACAAAAAAAAAAACCCATGCCCCAAACTGAATTCTCCATTATTTCTATATGGTTAAAACTTCAATTGTTATCACTGAAATAACTCTATGATCTTTCAGGTTCTCAACAAATGCCAACTAGGTGGTCTAGTGCGTGAAAAGGAAGAGAAGCTAGAGTCTACAGGTCAGATTCATCATTTTATACTGTTATCCATGGTTCAACTGTAAATATTTGCAAGTGAAAACTGCTAATAATACAAGTTCTCACAGTGGTTGAAAATGGAGAAAACTGGAGTGTGGGCCAAAGGCAATTAATCTGCCTCGGAAGAGCTTTGCTAAAGAGAAGCAGGATTCTCATTCTAGATGAAGCAACAGCATCAGTTGATTCTGCAACTGACGGAGTGATACAGAAGATTATTAGTCAAGAGTTTAAAGATCGAACAATTGTCACAATAGCTCACAGAATCCACACCATTATAGACAGTGACCTCGTATTGGTCCTTAGTGAAGGTAAGTAAAATATCTCACACACACCCCCACATACATCTCCATGTGTGCATCAAAAACTATTTATGAGTTAAGTGACTTATAAGTTATTCTTGATTCTGAGGTTAATGGATGTAAGTGCAATTATTTCTCCGTGAGCAGGAAGAATAGCAGAGTTCGACATGCCAGCAAAACTACTGGAAAGAGATGATTCGTTCTTCTCAAGATTGATAAAGGAGTACTCCATGAGATCACAAGGTTTCAACAGCTTACCAAAGTTACATAACTGAATCTGATTCCCACATTATTCAGATTAAAACTTGCAGGGCCATCCCATGAAAGAGAGATTATCCAAAGGTGAGGCATTAGACAAGTAATAAATGTTTCAATGATCTCTCAGCAGCAACACAAGAAATGAACCAACTGCCTGGAGTGAAGTAGCATCTATCTTAGTGCGTTCTGCAATGAAGGCCCTGCCACTGAATAATTCTTCATTATGAGTCAACATCTTCGATGCTTCAATATTGATAAACAAAATTGTTAGCCTTATTCATTTTGATGATTTATTTAATTATGTTTTAATTTATTTGAAAGAGAAAAACAGAATTTAAAATTTATTTTGATGATTTATTTGAAAGAGAAAAATAGAATCAAAATTTATTTTGTTCCATTATTTCTCACCTAAACCTTTATCCTAAATGTTGTTAGAATGTATTTAATATTTGATTAAATCAGGAGTTCAAACAGCCCAAAACAAAGATTCAAACAATCTAGCACTGTAGACATCTCATTTTTGACCGACCTTAAGACTCAAACGTCATCGATTGAGCGCTCGGTGATTATGCATGTTGTGCTCATTTCGAGTTTTCGGGATTTTCGGTTGAATGCCTTGCCTCTAGGCCTCTGAACTCTTTGTACTTTGGCTCGGTTTGTGGACCAAGCCTTGTTTTCCTTACCTCGAGGGGAGGGAGAGGTCTGTAGACCACATTTTTTGTGGTCATAGACCACTTTCCCTTTTTGGAGACTAGTTTCCAGTTTCCGGAGTCTTCGGCCGCGCGCCTTGTCTCGGGACCGCTTAACGTTCTCCTTTTGGTCTGGTTTTCGAACCATGCCTCGTTGCCTTGGTCTAGAGGAACACTGAGGTCTAGGAGACCACTTTTCCCTCGTAGATCGTTTTTGGTGCCTGTAGACTAGTTTTCAAGTTTCCCAGCTGCGCACCTTGACTCAAGGACTTTCGTCTTCCATCCCTTTTGGTTTGTTTTTGGCACAAATCTTATTTTCCTTGCTTGGAGGGTGGAATAAGGGTGGGAGACGAATTTCTCTCCCTGAAACACACTTTTCTTCGCCGCCAGCCAGTTTTCTGGTCGGCCAGCTGGTTTTTTTTAATCGAGCTGCCCTCGCTAAATCAGGCCTATCCTTTTGAATACTTGGATTTCAGCTATGAGGCCACCACCGTTGGAAATCTTACTTCCGGGGGTTCATTTTTCACTCAAGAATATCCTAAAGCCAAGTCTGGATGGGGGAGATATAGTTGGTTGAAGTAGGACATCAACCCGGTTGGATCGAAACTGCGTGGTTTCACCAAAATAGGCATAACTTTTTGCACAGTTAGAATTTTGATGGAAGGCTGGCGCCATTGGAAAGCTAACTTCTGGGGCTTCAATCTGGACACTGGCCGACCACTTTTTGGCCTTGGCAGCCATTGGCCGACCACTTTCTCTTCCGGCCGACTAGTAAAAGTAGCTGGCCAACCACTTCAATTGGTTGGCCACTTTCCTTCAGCTTTTTGAAGATATTTTCTTGCCAGCTATGCCAGTTTTTGGGCACAGAAACCATCCTCCATACACGTGTATGGAGGGATTGCTTAGAGCTCCAAACTTCCTCAACAAGCTTTGACTTTGTTTTTTCTATATAAGGGAACCTCCTCCCTCATGCCTTAGGTTCAGATTTTGTGCCTTAAGATATACATACACATCTTTGTATCTATCTTGCTCTTGTTCTTCATTGTTGTGCCTTAAAGTGTAGTTTTATCATACTTTAACACACAAACACACACTCAAACACCATCCTTTTGTTGTTGAGGTGCTTAGGAGCTGGTTTTGGTGTTGTTGGATTGGTTTGAGCTTGGAAAACCTGCTGCAGTTGTGGTTTTGAAGGTGTTCATCAAGGGTGAGCTTCTAACCCTTAAATCCTTTGATTTTGCTTAAGCTTTTGGATCTATTTTCATGCTGATTTAAGCTTAATTTCCTACTGCAAAAAGTTCTATTTTTGCATGCATAAAATGTTTATTTAAGGTCACTTTTTTGTTAGGGGTGGTCTACCCCCTCTTACGCTTTGTTAGGCCTTGTTTTGAGCCATCCCTTTTAGCTCTTGTTCTAGCCTTTGCATCACCTTTCTACCACTAAAATCCAGATGATTTTCAGTGGTGGAAAGGTGGTCTTGAGATCCCAAATAGGAGAGGGTCATCCCCTCTTCTTGTGTCTTCAATACTTGTTTCATTTGCCTCATGTTTGAGCATGTCATTCTAGCATGTTTTGAGTCCATCTCAGTAGGTTTTTGGTGTTGTTTTAGAATGCCATGACTCTATTTTGGGTGGGTTTTTTGGCCCTATGCATGCTCCATGCACTTGTAGTGCATTTCCATTTACTAGCCTAACATGGATCATGTATTTGGACCATCATTCTAGCATGTTTTGGCTTAACTCCAAGAAGATTTTGTTCATGTTTTACCATGTTTAAGGTCTGATTTGTGTTGTTTCGGTCATGCATGCATTGCTTTGTATAGCCATGGTTCATTCTAGCTTGTTAGCTTTGTGTGTTGAGTCCATTAGCATGCATTACTTGGACTATTTGAATGATTTGGTATCATTTGAAATGAGATTTCAATGCATGTTTCATGATCATACACTCACATCTTTCACTTATTCCATGCTTTGAAGGGTTGGTCCTTTATGTCTTAAACATGGGTCATTGTGTATGCATTCATGCCTAAGCTTGCGAACTATCATTTTAGTATGTATTTGGGGTTATTTTGCCATGATATAACTCTGATTTTTGTTGGCGAAGCCATCTCATGCTTGTTCTTGGTAGATGTAATGTAATCCGCCCTTTTGGCCTTGTATGCATTATGCTTTATGCCCTTCATGCTAGCTTGTTTTAGCTTTCTTCCGTACATATTTTAAACTCATTTTGGCATGTTCTAGGACTTTTTTGGGTTGCCCTTACCATATGCTTCATGAATTGCATAGCTGTAGTGCAATTGGCCTTGCTAGCCTTGTGTTTTGATGCCTCATGCATGCTATCTTTGAGCTATTTGGATGATTTGGCATCATTTAATACTTGATTTCAGAGTATGTAGCATTTTCATATTCTCATGCATATCACTATTTAATTATGGTTTAAGGGTTGTGCATTTGTTGCCTTGTTTATGGCTTAATGTGTATGCTTGCATGCCTAGACCTTTGAGCCCTCATCTCAGCATGTTTTGGTCCTTGTTTAGACCTACTTAAGCTCTGTCCATGGTTCGTTCATGCATTTGTGCCATGCGTTGCATGTCCCTTTGTATAGTCCTCTTTGCTAGCTTTAATACTTAAGGACCCTTGCATGCTATACTTGTGTTAATTGAATGATTTGGCATCATTTCATATCTAATTTCAGTGCGTTTAGTGTTGTTACACTTCCATATTTATCACTCCTTGAGCACTCTTGAGGGTTGTGTTCTTAGGCCTAGTTGATAGGCCAATGCATGTGCATGCTTGAATATGCTTTTGTGTCTTCATTTTTTAGGATTTTGGCCACTGTTTTGGGCATGACTAAGGTCTATCCATATTCAATTTAAGTCCATTGAGCATGTTTGTTTGCATGTTGTTTGCATGCTTGTGTTGCATTGCATTGCGTATGCATGCCATTAGGTTGATCATGTTCTTTGCATTGAGTATACCATATTGTCCATCGCATTGTGTATGCCGTGTTACCTTGCATTGAGTATGCCATGTTATCCATTGCATTGAGTATGCCATGTTCTTGCATTGTGTATGCTTGTTGTTTGCATTGTGTTTAGCATGCTTGAGTTGCATTACATGTTTGCATGCTTGAGTTGCTTTGCATGTGTTTGGATTATATGAGGAACAAGGGACGTTTCATACTTGAAGTGATAAAACGTGCCTCAATTCTCAGTCGCCGACCCTCTTGATCATACATGATAGAGTTCTAGGCTTTCTGTGTTTATGTATGCATTCATTTTATATTGAATTGTGCAATTTGGCTTCTCGGCCATCATGCATCGAGATGCGTGATTGGTGGCCCGAGGGTCGAGAACCACACTTTCTTGAGCTTATGAAATGATAAGAAGGGTGGTTGTGCACACATATCTTGCAAATACATTGCTATGCCCTTTCTTGCTCTCTGTTGCAGCAAAGTGGAGTCTGGTAGCAACAACTGGTCGGCCGACCAGTAAACCCCTAGTTGACCGACCACTTTTCCTGGTTTGCAGCAATAGAAAGTGGTCAGCAGGTGGTCTCCCTCCTCAATCACTGGTCGGCCACCCTCCCACAGGTCTCTAAGGTGTGTTAGAAACTTTCTGGAGCTTGGTGCAAGGGTTTTGAGAACAATTGCAAACAGAGACAAATCGGGGCATCGCGTTGGATTTTCAAACGAGGCGACCGGACATACATGCATTCTTCCCTCTGAGGGCACCTCTGCTTTACTGTTTTACTTAGCTAATTTGCTTAGCTAGTTTATGCTTTGGTTCTGTATTTAAGTAGTTAATGCGTTTAGCTGCTTATTCGTTTTGTAATAGTTAGTTAACTAGGAATAGTTAATTAGCATTATTTGTAATAATTAGTTTAATTAGCTTAGATTAGCTAGTTAGCTTCTTATTCGGTTCCTCCGTCGAGAAGGCCATATTGTTGTAATAAGCGTGCGTGTGTGTGATGCATGTCTTCCAACCCCCATTTCTTTCTCCCTTTTACTTAACCGCTTACGATGGTAAGTTTTAGGACATATTTCGATTAGCATACTTATGCTCGCATGCGTGCATCCATTCATCTGTTTTGCATGCACCGGGCTTGGCGCATCATACTAACTGCATTGTATTTTAATACATTTGCTTGAATACGTGTTCAACAGCATGTTATCAAGTTGCATTTCACATGACATCTTAGGATAGCCGAGCCTATCTTAGCTGCATTTTTGCATGTGCTGCATTAGCCATCTTAACATGAACTAGGATCATGCATGATTTCTAACTAGTTCTCTGTTTTGGCTCGAAATACACTGTGAGTGTTTACGCTTTAGCATACTGCATGTATGTTAATGTTGCCATATTAGCATACTTGTCATGAGGCTAACTGCTTATTTGATATAAACTGCCTGAATGCCTGTGGGTGAAGGTTGGATTACTTGAATTGGGACAATTCATTGAAATCCTCAATTTAGCCTACTTGCGAGTAGCAAACTTCAAACCGTTTTCAATCAAACAAACAAACATGCAATGTTTTGTTCAAACTTAGACGATTTAGTCGATACTTGTATGCTGTGCATATCGCATAGTAATTCTAGGTTAATAACCGGAATAAGAACACATGTGTTTTCAAAAACAACATATCATGTTAGTAGTGGCCGATCTTTGATCGGGCGAGCGGGGGTGCTCATTGCATGACCTTCCCCTCTTGTATCCAAGTTCCCGAACCGAGACAACTTTGGTGATGACGAACACGTGGCCTTAGGCACGAGTTAGGGTTTCCTAAATTCTCCCAAAATAAAATATTTAGGTAGTGACTCTGTATCTGGCAAAGCAGTCCATGTTTGGCACTTCTTTATAAAAAATTAGTTTTCCAAAACGATTTGCTGGATTTGGACTCTTTAGTGATTTATCGATCTTGCATTGCACTTTGCGAGATTAGATTCAAAACCGTGACATGAGTCCGAACTTATAGTAGCTAGAGAGCAAACGAATTCGCGCCCTCGCGCGCAGAGCATTGGGAGTTCTTGGGGCGGTCTACAGCACAATAGCACGCCAAAAGGTTCAAAAGGTTCAAGTAGAAGATATTCAAATTGGTAATGATGGAGTGGAAGATATTCAAATTGGTAATGATGGAAGTACAACGACTATAAACGGCTATAAATTCAAATGAGTACAACGGCTATAAACGACTATAAATTCAAATGAATACAATGGCTATAAATGGCTATAATTTTCATTATATATACCAAAGCCTCTAATGTAAACAAGTTACAAAAAACCTGAAAATATTCTTTGATCTATAATCACTGACATCTATTCTCAGAAATTATATACTGAGCCTTATAACATTAAGCTCATCTTTCTTGTATGAGATTTACAGAAAAATCAAAGTTTCATTTTATATGTCTATCTTTGAGAGATATTTATTGTAAGTTTTCTTTGAAAGCAAAAATACCATTTCATCTTGTAAAAGTGTTACAAACACTGTGTTCTTGAAATCTTGAGAGTGATTGTGAATCACCTAAGATTTGCAAGGGTTTGGGCATGTGAAGTCTGTGTAAAATCCGCGGAAGATTGCTCCATTTGTGAAGAGGTTGCTAACACTCCTGTGAAGCTAAAAGATAGTGGAAAATCTCAAGTGAAGCTTGAGAAGTGGATGTAGGCTTGGTTGAAATCGAACCACTATAAATCTGTTTGCCTCATCTTCCCTAATCTCTTTACTTTCCTACTACTGCTATAGCTATCTAATATTTATGTGTTAATCATTTGATTTATCCTGTATGTTAGTTATACTTTATTGTTATTTTGCTTAATCATTTACTGCTAAGTTCATCATTGTGTTTATTAATAATTTGTTGCACTAGTAGTTAATTTTATTGAGGTATTATTAATTTTAATTTGTAGAAACCTAATTCACCTTGCTTTTTGGGTAACAAAAATTAAAAGAGATGCTCTTTACAAGTTTATATGAGATCTACCAAGATATTTTTAGCGAACTTTCAGCATAAATTTTGGATAGTAATTAAATTTACAAGAAATTTGTGCAATCTATGCAGCATAGATGCTTCAAAATGAGCCAAGAATGTCTTGAATTCCAAACTTCTAGAGGTTCTCTTATGACATTGTGGAAGGTAAATGTTTTGGTAAGTTCTAAATCATTAATTAAAAATTCCTAAAGAATAGACAAGCCTATTGCGTAATTTAATCAGCAATCAATAGAGTACTAATAAGCTCACAAAGCTTTTCGCCATTTATATGCTTCAATTCTTCAGGTGATATATTTCTACACAAATATTTCATTGGTGACTTATCATGTTGTTTAAACAAATGAATTCTATAGTTTCCTTTGTTTCACTTGGTTGTGCATTGATTTACTTTTTATGTTACGGTAAATTTGGCAAGAAAAGATTGAGCATTATTAATGCATATATAGCTTTTTTGTGAAAACTAATTACCCTGCCACACTACAGTCAGTATCTTAGACCTTGGTATCTTTTTTGTGACTACCCTTCCATTGTGCAAAATACAAAAATACTGAGCAAGGATATTATATATATATATTGGTCCAGTCCTATCGTACCATAATTTAGAAATGTAGCGTACCACGTTCCCAATCCCGTTTCATGTATGAAAACGATCCACGTTCTAGTCACACATATGATAGTTAAAATATTATGCAACTTTAAACATGATGAAAGCATTTTACAGTGGATAATTTGAACACCAGAGCACGCCCAAACAGATCAATAAAGACATGAAGAGAAAATAATTTCAAAGAATACAACTTAAATTTTGAAAAGATAAATTGCCAAGAGAGACTGATGACAAAGAGGAAACATAGGAAATGAAATGATTGAAGTAGGTTAAATTACTGCCAAGTGTGCCAATATACTGTGCTCAATTATCCTCTGTTTGGGTCCAATATACAAGCTAACAGAATCATTTCATGATGAGAAATGTAGGGTTTGCAAATTACAAAACACAAATCAATCTACCAACAGGAATCCAAACATAGGAATTAAATATTGGAACCCCCAAAACGTTGATGAACTAAATATTAATATTAATCAATGAATCCAAAGAAGAACAAACAATAAACCCTCTTTGGACATAAGCAGGAGGATTTTTTTTTGAATCCAACATATTTTTGTCCTATTAGGACATTTGAACAACTCAGATCTGTTCAAACTACAAAACAATGATTGAGATGTATTTTTCAAAAAGTGTCATACGTGTACATTTTCTACTTTCTCGCTTTTCTCTTACTTGTTCCTTTTCTCACCCACCCTCCCATAATCCCATGAATAATCCAACATGTACATTTTCTACTTTTCCGTTTCTCTCTCCTACCTTTTTATTTTCTCACCCACCCTCCTATGATCTCATGATCCCATGAATAAAATAAAATAAACTATACACTCTGCACCACAATCACACTTTCTCTCTCTCACATCTTGATTTTAAATTTGATCCCAACATTATTTACACCATGCCTTCAGGAACAGGCGTACACTAATCCTTCTATGAAGCGATTGAGATGGAGTGTTTTCCTTAGATGTTCTTTTTCTTCGTCTAGGTTCATTCACCTACCGTTGATGTTTTACAAAATATTTAAATAAGAGAGCTCTAGGAAAAAAGATTTGTCCCATTGACATGAGATAGGAGAGTACTGGAAAATTGAACTAAAATTATTTTATCAATATAATTTTTAATCAATATCTTCTATGTATCTATCTATACTATTATCTATCTATCTATGTAGTGAAATTCTACTTATACAACACATTTACCTCTTTACGCCCTTCATTTGAGATTTTTTTTCCCCCAACTGTACTCATGTTACCTTTAAGGACAAAAAATAAAAATTAAATAGATTTGATTATCTCTTTACACCCATTACACTTCAATCCCTACTTTTTTTCCTTTCTCATTTCTTCTTCTCTCCTATACAATTGCTTTCAAAAAGTGAAAATCATATTGTTTTGATTATTAAAAAATAAAAATAAATAAAAAAGCAATGGATGAATAAATGGTAATGAAGGACTAGCAAAAAAGTAAAATAGTGAGCTTTTTTTTCTTTTTTTCTTTTATTTTTTATGTTTTCGTTTTGTTTTTTAAGTGGATTGTTCAACTTTGTGTGCCAGAACTGAACAAAATCAAATAGTCCGGAATCACACTTTCGAACAAAAAATGCATATCCGATAACCCACTACCGAACAAAAAGTACATGTCTAGTAACTCACTGCTAAATATTTCCAGTTTCATTTTTATGATTTTTTTTTTTTTAAAAAAGGATTATGCTTCTATTCATTGTAGTAAGGTTAGTAGTGCATTGTTAATGAACTACAATCATGAATTCATTACAGACAAGGTTTGTTAGATTTATCTGCTTCCTAGTCGTCTAGTACCTCCGAAAGTAAGTAATTGGATTCATTTTCATCATCTGTGTGCTAATGGAGGGGAGAAAACATATATTACTCGTATTGATCCATTTCGTAGTTTTGGCAGCCTTAATGTAGTAATTACCGAAATATCAACATAGATAGATTATGATAACATCTTAGTTTGTTTTTATAGATGTTTGTATTGACAAATTTGAAAATATTTGTATTGACAAATTTTATGAACGTTTTTATAGATGTTTGTACACTAAATGTTTTTATGGATGCTTGATATTTTAAGAAAAATGAATTTGTAAACGTGCGGCAACAGATAGCTGGACAAATCTAATTTGGTTAGCAACATGACATTGGAATAATCTAAATTGTTTGGGAATGTATAACCGAACAAGCCCATCATAAATTTAGGGGGAAAATGATGTTTTAAGGAAAGCGAATCTGTAAACATGCAGCAACAAACGGCTAGACAAATATAGTTTGTTTGGTAACATAACACCGAAATAATTCAAATGGAATAGGTGTAATGTATGGGTTTTGAAAAGGGTTTAATTTAGGGTTAATTTTGGTATTATAAATGGTGTAATAAGAATTTCAAGAGTGCTGCTATTAGCATTCCATCAATTATTTTAGACCCTCTATTTCTTTGGACCCCCACTTATAAATTGTAAAACCCTTAAAATTTCTTTTCTACCAATAAATAATACCAAAATTATCTTTGCAAAAACATTTCACCCGTTTAAATGCACACCTCCATACCCCAAAAAGCCTCTCTGTCAAAACCCTAACAAAACCCACGACGGTGGAAACTCCCAAAACCAGTGGAAAAAATTTGTATGATTAAGAAGTTTTTCTCTACTTCATTACGAGGTTTGTCAATCTGTTTGATTTTTTTTTTCTATTAGCTCTTTTCACACACACAATACAATCCACTTTTATGCTTCTCTGGATAGTTTTCTGTCATTCATCCATGGTTTACTATACTTGTATGCTTTCTGTATGAGTAAAACTGGGCAGGATTTCACTCGTCGGTTGACCGGCTAGTTGACTACCCAAGGGTGGTCTGACCTCCTTTGTTTACCTGCTTCTGCTGCTACTACTTCGGTTATCTTTTTCCGAATAAATAAGAAATGTTCGATTACTTGTTCCTGAACAAATAAACAATATTCAGGCCTGTGTTCTCGAATTTCGGTCATATGTTCGAGAGTTCAGTCCCAAAAAAATGATGAACAATTTATATTATTTTTGCCATTTTTTTCAAGAAATTTACTCTTACAAAGCAAATCTCCTATGAGCTAATGACACTATTAAAGCTATGAATTTCTTCTAAGCTTTTATTGTTGTACTCCTCTCGTCTCATGGAGTTGTGGTTGCCGGAAAAACTTCCATTCATTGTCATTACCCGAAAAATGTATGTAATCAAATGGTTGTCGCTGGAATATTGCCGCCAAAGAATTTTTAAGGTTTTGAGGGTGAGTAGATTTTGAAGGTGGGATTTGGAAAAGATGGATGTGTGGTGATGAAGGTGAGTGCTCTCATAAATCTTAACTCATGATGTAGTGGATATGTGGGCTTAATTGTGAGATGAGATATCCCAAAATTATTGATATCATTTTTAGTAATTTCAATTGAGGTTATCATTGTAATAAAATAAAATAAAAAAGGCTAAAAAATAGAGGATCCAAAATAATTGATGAAGTACTAATAACAATACTCAAATTTCAATTATTTCTGAAAAGTGCAATGAGAAAATAGGTGTAAAGAGTTGACATTGTGGTGTAAGTAGAATTTCCTGTCTATCTATCTATCTATCTATCTATCTATACTATTATATACAAGAAAATCAACAGCTCGTTTGGGGTCAAAACCTAACAACCCACATACACAGAGACTCCTACTTCCTTATACACTACCACAAGACCAAGCCAAGTAAGAAGTGAGTTCAGATGTTCAACTCAGTACTGAGTAAGAATGCAATCTGTCAGTATCTTTATATACATATTAAAATAAAGAGAAGAACAAAATGGGTTTTTTTTAAAAAGATGTAAATATACAGAAGGGAAATGCATACCCAGCCATGATAGAATGATGCGATCAAAGGATCAAAACCATGTATTGTCTGTTCTTCCTCGGTTCTTTACCTTTTGTTGGGTTTGTTCTGATGAGACGAGCTTTCTTTTCGATTTCCCCATTGAAAAATGATTCGAAATTCTAATTCTTGACCTCTAAAATCAGTTTTAATGGGTTGGCAGCCAATTGGCTCTGCTCATCAGTTTTAATGGGAGAAAATGTTTGGTAGTTCAAAATTTTGTGGTTTAAATTTGTCAAAACGATGTCGTTTTACACTCAAAATATGTCAAAACGACGTAAGTGATTTGAGCTATTTGAACCACAAAATTTTGAGTTATCTAACATTGTTTTTTAATGGGTTGGCAGCCAATGAGCTCTGCTATGTTTTAATTTTATTTTTTTTTTTTTCTCATCATCTTATTAGTATCCTATTAAAGTATCAAAATTAATATTTTGAATCATTATTGTTTTTCAATTATATATATACCCTAGTGGTTTACACAATAATAAATAAAAATAAAATAAAATATTTATTATATATATTGGGTTTGATTCAAATAATAACATTTTTTAATCAATTTTTATTAGGATAAATCCTGGGAGCTCGAGGGGGGTGTCCCCCGAACCCCCCGAATTGCTGTTTTCGGCACAAAAAAAAAATTGCAAGCTAAGTTAAAAAAAAAAAAAAAAAAAACAGTTTACTAAAAATGGAAATTAGGGGGATTCGGGGGAAGGGATTTCGAGCTACCAATCAAAATTGTTTTTATTATATTATAAGTATTGCTATTTAGATATATTTTTCAATCACTTTCTTAACACATTATTAGGTTTATAAGGTTTATAAAGTGGGTTTGAGTCTCATGTTCATTATTTGTCTAATAATTATTTTTTTAATGGCCAAGTTTGGCATAATCTAAATAATATAAAACGTCAAAAAGTCATTATCCTATTTAAGTCACATCATCTTATTTAAATCACATTATCTCTCTAACACATCGCATCAAACTTAACCTAAATTCAACTCATATAAACCAATAAATAAAAAAATATAATTTTTTAAAACATCTCAAATCAACCCTTAATATTAAAGTGAAGAATACATTTGGTATTAAAGTGAAAAATTGTTTCAGAACACCAACTAAGGTGATGTGAGTACTAGATTTGGTGACCAAGTGTGTGAAGGATGGTTCCAGAACACCTACTTAAGTGCTGAGTACTAGATTTGGTGACCAAATGTTTCTTTTCCTTTTGCCATGCGAACAAATTTTTATATCTTAAGATAAAAATTATTCAGTGTTTAGTTTAAATTTTTTTAATATAGTTTTTTAAAATTTTGAGTTTTTTATTTTTTATTTTTTATTTTTAATAAATATTTTTAAAATTTTAAGTAATTTTTTTACTTTTTTTTTTTGATGCACTTTATTTAGATGTATCTAAATAGTAAAATATTTGTGAAAAATATTTTAAAAAATTAATAAATATACAAAAATATGAAAATGTACTAAATTTTCATTTTTTTTTTTTGTAATTTTTGGTATTTAGTGTATTTTTTAAAAAAAATTTTACAAATATTATATTTTTTAAGTGTGTTTATGTTAGGTGTGTCTAAAAATTAAAAAAAAATTACTTAAAATATTAAAAAATTCATTGAAAACATTAA
Source organism: Camellia lanceoleosa (assembly GCA_025200525.1). Classification (NCBI taxonomy): domain Eukaryota; kingdom Viridiplantae; phylum Streptophyta; class Magnoliopsida; order Ericales; family Theaceae; genus Camellia; species Camellia lanceoleosa. Next base: position 56,083,967 of record CM045760.1, read on the forward strand.
AATACGAAAAATAAAAAAGTAAAATTTTTTGAAAACTGAAACCAAACAAGCTAATTATATATATGAGCACTGGATTTGGTCCAAGTATTTGGTGGCTTCTCCTTCTGTCATGTGACAAATTTTTATATCCTAAAATAAAAAATTATTATTTTGAGTAAGGTTTGAATGCAAGGACCTTGAGTTTCATTAATAACGCTCTTACCACTTAAACAACATGCATATTATAATATTAATTTCTTTATTATTTAATTTTATTCTTTAATAGGACTACACATACATATTATAATATTAATTTCTTTAGTATTTATTTTTATTCTTAAATAGTACTATTATTGAATAAAGGCTAGATTTGGTATTCAAGCATTTATGTCACACCACGTGACAATTTTTTCTAGTTACAAATTGAGGTAGAGAAGGTTTGAACACAAGATCTTTGTTTTTATTTAGAATACTCTTACCACTTGAGTAACATACATATTATGATATAAATTTTTTATTTTTATTTTTATTTTTACTTATTTAAATAGCACACGCATCGCGTGTGTCACCTACTAGTATGAATGGATCTCCAAACTAGTGAGAAGTATCATTTTGCCATCTAAACTATAAAAGAGTACAAATGTTCCTAAATTATAAAAACGTATAAATTGAACCGTTAATGAAAATTGTCAAAGTGAAACACACCAATAATTTAAGGGGTATATTTGTGCGTTTTTATAGTTTAGGATATCAAAGTGATACTTCTCAACAGTTTAGAATGTCCATTTGTACGCTTTTAAAGTTTAAGGGGTCAAAGTGATATTTTTCAACAATTTAGGGAGTCTTGGTATAAATAACCTTAATTTGTTTGACAAATTTATATGATAAAGCATTTCTCCTTTATTTGGTTCACTAGAATATGATGAAATGAAATAAAATGATCATTTATTAAATTTTCTTATAAAATGATTATTCTCTTATCATGATAATGATAATTCCATTTGTAATATATATCTATATATATATATATTTGCCAAGCAAACATAAAAATAAATATTTTAATAAAATAATAATTTTATTTTACTCTATTTCAATAAGCCATACACTACGTAAAAATCATTAGAGTCTCAGGATGGGGTCATTAAATCTTAACTAGCGCTGTTTAGTTGTTTAATTGGATCCAATGAGTAGCAAGCATGTTTTTGAAGGTTGTGTAGTATCCTGGGTTCTGGTATTTTACTTCGCAAACTTCTACTAAAATATAATATTTAAAGATAGTTAAATTCTTTTTTCTTTACAAATTTTTATTTAAATTTAATATTCAAACACAACATAAAAAGATATTGAATTCTCTCCAGTAAGAAAAGTCTATTTAGCGTCTTGATGAGCCATCTCAAAACTTAATTTGGTGATTCAAATAATTTATCTTGTAAAATCTATTAAGTAGAATATTAATGTAAAAAATTTAAATGATCCAATATCATTAGCCACATGATAGGATCATGTTTATTTATAAAAAAAAAAAATAGAATATGATCATGTATATTCTCAAAATTATATTTGTTGCTTAATCTTTTTAAATCAAATGTACTTTGACTATATTGCCGAAGACATTCAATCAACCTGATTTTTTTGTATAAATAATCTACCCAACAAATTTTACAAAATAAATTATATGAATCTCCAAAATAAACCTCAAAATAGGCCCAACATAACCTTTATAATTGAATGCCCAGCGAAAGAGAATTCATTTCCTTCGTTAAAACCTACACTCCGTTTGTATGGAGTGATTTACTAAGAAATTATAAAAATTGATAATAAAAAAAATTTACTTTATCATGTTTGATTTATAAGTTGAGTGAGAAAGGATAAGAAATTGTGAGAAAAAGAACTCTCTTACTAAGCCTATTTCATTTATCACCAAAAGTGTTGAGATTTGGTAAGAAACAAGGTGATTTGGGTAATTATATTTCCGCACATAATTTACTCTTTGTATACACACTTAATGAATTAATTTTGAGAGTTACTATTTACCCCTATCTTTTTACTTTGGCCCCCCTACTTCTTTGAACCCCCACCCAGCAAAATAAAGCCCCTCAATTTTCTCTTTGAACCCCCACCTTAATACCAACTATACCCTCTAACCCTAACACCCATTTCTCTCTGTCTCTCTCTCTTCTTTACTACCATTGTTGTTGGTCGTTGCCACTGTCACCATATCGCAATCACCATTGTCTCAACCACCATCTTCGCAGCCCCTCACCGTGGTAGCTACCACTTCCTCCGTCACTCCACCGCCTCTCCGCCTCTCCTTCTTCATTTCCTTCTCCTTTCTCTGTCTACAACCTACCAAACCCACCGGGGTCACTCTGACGACTTCACCAATGTGACCACCCACTATCGCTATCTCCACAGCCAGTGTCCACCGCCCTTCTCTCCCTACTCTCACCTCCACAACCAACACCACCACCGCAAGCCCCTTATCTCTCTTTCGCGGTCTTGATCTCACCACCAAGCCACCATCGTTAGCTGCTTTCCATTTCCGTCCAACCGTCAGTCTCTTTTCTCTTAATTCCTCTTCACCACTGCAACCCCTAGCGTGATTTGAAAAATATAGATCTAGAGTTTGCGCTCTCCCTCTCCCTAGCAACTACCACTGTCGCTACTTTTGCCGCAACAACTAACCTCTTAGATCTAAAGAAGAAGAAGAAGAAAAAAAAAAAAAAAAAAAAAGATGATGGTTGCCAGAAAGGGTAACGAAAAGTAAAAGGGGGTTGTTGTGATGGAAGGGTGGTCGACGGTGGGAAGGCACTAGAATGGTTGTCGGAAGAGGTTGCTGGCCGACGTGAAGTGAAGTGGAGTGGAGTGGAGTGGAGATGGAGATGGAGATGGAGATGGAGGTGGAGGTGGGGTTGGGGTTAGGGTTAGGGTTAGGGTTAGGGTTGGAAGGATAGAGATAGGGTCAAAAATGGAAATTGATGTCAGGGTAAAATACCAAACCAAACCAAGACTTAAGTCCCATCAAATGAGGTCAGCTACATGAATCATTTTTTTTTCACTTAACTCTATCTAAGGCCATTTCGTTAGTTAAATTATGGAGGTTCATATTTTTATTTACTACACGAGTTCACGTCAATTTAGGTCTGCTCTTTCCCTTAATACTTCAATTTACCGTCATTGAATCACATCTTTTCAATATTGCTTCTGTTGGTTTCCGTTCTTTATGACCAAACCATTTCAATCTATTATCTCTCAACTTATCTTCTATCGGTACTACGCTTACCCATTCTCGAATATACTCATTCCTAACTCTATCTTTTCTAATCTTGTAACACATCCACCTTAGCATCATCATCTACAAAGAAAATAAAAAAGTAGAGATTTTCTCAATTTTTTTCAATTGTAATAAAAAAAAAAAAATACACAATAGATTTTCTCAATAGATCAAAAAAAGAAGAAAAAAAAAATTTGTTAGGGCGAAATTGTAATTAAAAAATAGAAGACGTATGGGTCCAAAGAAAAAAGATAAGGGCATTTAGCAGCCCTCTTAATTTTTTCCCCACAATTTTACCATTAAGCAAAATGACTAATATCAATATCAATAAACACAAAAAAAATTTAAAATTAGATTTTCTCAATAGATTTTTTCAAGCATTTAAATTCTTAGTACACATCTTCTTCTTTTTTTTATATAAAAAATAAAATAAAATAAAATACACATATTAGATCGAAAATATGTAAATAGAGACGTTGAAAAAAAATTAAAATCTTATTTGAAAATACATAATCGAATAATTCGAAACTATAGAACCAAAAATATATAAATTGTTCAAAAATATAAATTTAATTCGGAAGTATAGAATTGGACATTTTCCCCTTGTTCAATAGTTGTATGTCAAAAATTTATATTTTATTCAAAAATATAAAATTGAAATTTATTGTTTTATTCAGTTGTTGATCGCCTCATTTTTTAAATTTATTTGAATAACCAGTGCCAATAGTTTTCATTCTCTTTCTTAAGCATTACGGAATGAATAACAAAAATAGTAAAACAACAACCTAGTTTTTTCAAAATAATAATTGTTGATTTTCGAAAATCGTATACCTTAGAGAATGCCAGAGAATATTGTACTTTAGATTCATCATTTGTTGCGCAAATCGTCGAAATATTTTTAGAGAGTGACAGAAAATGACGTGTGTTGGGCACAATTTAGGTTTACGTTTAAGGGTGCAGTGTGGATTTATGTTTTGTGTGGTGTGTGTACATAATGTGTTGGATTTTTGTGTTGATGCGTGCACACATTATGCCTTAGGGATATATTTGAAACATTTGGTGTGTGGAATGAGTAAAACAAAAGATAAACAAATTTATAAGTGTTTGCACTGAGAAATAATGTATACAGAGAGTAAATTGTGTGTAGAAATAGACTTATCCAATGATTAGCTGCAAAATATTTATTATACCAAATTGAAAAAAAAAAAAATCTCACTTCTATCTCTTTTTCACATACTTTGCTTTCTTACATATTCAACTATGATAGTAAAAAATACAATCATTTTTTTTAGTGCTGCTATTAGCACTTGCTTAAATTCTTTAGACCCCCCAAATTTTTAATTTTTTTTATTTCAATTATATCTTGAAATAAAATTACATTAAAAGACATTATTTAACGGAACATCCACCTATCAAATAAGAACTAACACTCTACAATATTGTACACCCACCCCTACCCCACCCCCACATCTAACTATACATATTCCACCTTTCTGAACCCTAAACCTATTACTCTTCATAACTGTCTTAAACCCTGAATGCATCCTCTTCATCACCATCATAAACCCTTCTGAACCAGAAACCTTGAACCAACAAGCTCTTTTCAAATCTAATGTATTACTTTTCATCAATTATTTCACCTTGCAGAGCAATAGAGAACGTTGACAACAATTCTGATGAGGTTGGTGTTCCATTGGTAAGTTTATCTGTCTTGGATTAACATTCTTTATCGTTTTTAATCGTTGTTGTTTTGTTCGAACTGTTCGGTACTAGTTTGTCGACTGTTAAGATTATGTTCGATAACACAGTATTAAACACAAACATTTAGTTCAATATATGGGTTCCAAACAATAATCCAGATAATCGATATTGGTGTGTCAAACGGTTCGATTTTTGTATCTTTAACACCAGATTGTGCGTTTTGTGAGGGTTTTACCTTAGAGGAATTTCCGACGAGTTTTTCGATGGTATTTTTTGGATACGGTCGAGACCATTCGTTCTTTCATTGAGAGTTGACAGGAATTTCAATGATGGACCATCAATGCAATGTTCTTCACTGAGGCAATGATGTTTATTGATGCAATGACCGTCATCGTTCTTTTCAACAGGAAATGAACGGTCATCAAAAGGAGAAGGAGAAAGGGTGTGCAAAATTACGTGGATGTGTCCGTGGGTGTGATAATATTATGAATATGGGTAAATTTGGTATTAAGTGGAGTCTTTAAAGAAACCTTTATGAAATTTAGGGTTTAGGATGGGGGCTCAAAGAAATGGGAGGTCCAAAGAATTTAGGCTTGTGCTAATAGCAGCCCTCTTTTTTCCATCTAGATGATAGACCACAATTATCTCATTTATTTTCCCATCTGACCCTAGGATCCAAATAGAGTAGAAGTATGTGTTTTGGGCTAAGCTAAAGCACTTTCTGTGCTTTTTAATGCACCAACAAAAAAATTGTTCGATACTCAACATTTTATGAAAGTAAAGAGTAAAAAATAATTTTTAGTACCATTTGGCATGGTCCTAAAAATTGAGTTTTTTTATTTTTAGTAAATTTTTAAAAATATTTTACGTAATTTTTTTATAAATGCACTTAATCTAAATACATTTAAAAGGGGATTTTTTTTTTCCTAGTATTAAGATTTTACAACATAAAGGACATTCAATATTTTCATAATGTCTAAGGTCTCTCAAATTAATCTAGAGAAAATTCGACTTCATAGAGAAAATCTCACCAAAGGATTTTCTAGAGAAATTCTATCAAAACCAGAGAAATTCCCCTCTCCAACCCAAAGAAATTCTATCAAAACCAGAGAAAATCTCTCTCTAATCCAGAGAAATTCATTCAAACTCAGAGAAAATCTCCCTCCAATCCAAAGAAATTCACTCAAATCAGAGAAATTCCCCATCTCCAACCTAGAGAAATTCACTTAAACCCAGAGAAAATCTCTCTCCAATCCAAAGAAATTCACTCAAACTCAGAGAAAATCCCCCTCTAACCCAGAGAAATTCACTCAAACTAGAGAAATTCTCTCTTTCCAACCCAGAGAAATTCCCATCAAAAGATTACTCATTCAAATACATGAAAAGAAAACAAAATCAAAACTTGACAAAAACCTAGATTTGATTTGATTGTGATCCAAATCTGGGGTAGCTCTGCTTGTAAAGAGGAAAATGATTGAATACCTGGTGGGCAGTAACTTAATATGCAAAAACAAGAACTACCCAGTTGAGATGGCGAAATGAATGAGAGATTTAGAGGATTGGAAGAACTTTTTTGGGTAAGAAATTGAATGAGTAAAAGTCAGTGGACATGAAAATGGAAAATATAGAGGCGAAACAACTGAGGAAGATAACGAATGAAATTAGTAGTTGACTTTTCAAATCCAAATGTATCATACTCAATATAAACACAGAGATGAAAATGAAATTCTTTCATGGTGTTTTGTTGAGTTGGACTAACAAGTTCTCTCTAGCGACAATCTCTTCGACAACAGACTTGGCGATGACGACGGCCATCGACGAACTGCCTCCTCATATCCGAAATTCTTATGCATAAATCGGAGGATTTCGCGATAACGGTGCCGGCAAGGAAGCTCATGTCTTCATCTAATCTTCATCTAATCCAGCACAACTGTCAATCTCTTTTTCTTGCTCTCTCTCTCTCTCTGTTCGTTGCCTACAAATATGTGTCTCTCTCTTTATAGAAAAAACGATAAAGACTTGTCATATATGGGTATGGGGTTGGAGGATCTTAGACATCATAAAATAATATTGTGGATCTCTTCCATTATTAAAAATGGGAAAAAGACCTTAGACTAATTTTTCCCATTTAAAAAGTATAATAGTTGTAAAAAGAAAAACTAAAAAAAATTCGCCAAATGCAAAAAATATATAATAAAAAAAATACAAAAATTCAATATATTTCGCATTTTATTGTATTTAATGAATTTTTAAAAACAAAATTGTACAAATTTTTTACTTTTTAAGTATACTAAGATAAAGTGAATCTAAAAATTAAAAAAAAAAAAATGATTAAAACATGGGCAAATTACATTGGCAGTCCTTATAGTTTGGGGCTTATATCACTTTGATCCCTTACTTTTCAATTGTGACATATTTGACTAGAAATTTTGAATCTTATTCTAAATAAGGACTATTAAAGATATCATTGCTCAATTTCAAGAGCAAAGTTTTCAATTTTATAAAATATAAACTAATTTGACAAAAATAAATGTCAAAAAATTATTTTTGAATTTTTAAATATTATTTCTACCTACCAAAGATAAAATTATGTAAAATTGATAAATCTTTTACAAATTTATTTATTTATTTATTTTTATCAAATTAATTTTTATTATGTGTTTGGATGATTATCATGTAATGGGTGGTTATTTTTATTTTCATTAAATTAGTTTCTATTTTTTCAAAAATCAAATATGACGACAATTTTGATGTCATTATTAAATCAATCTATTAAATCAAAAATCCAAAACTAAAAACATTTCATTTATTAAATATATCGATTACACATTAAAAACCTAACAACCATCAATTACATGATTATCATCTAAATAGATAATAAACATTAATTTGGTAAAATAAAAATAAATAAATGCGTAAAAGATTTATCAATCTTACATAATTTTATCTTTGGTAGGTAGAAATAATTTTTAAAAATTCAAAAATATTTTTTGATATTTATTTTTGTCAAATTAGTTTATATTTTATCAAATTAACGACTTTGCCCTTGAAATTGAGCAATGATATCTTCAATTATCCTTATTTGAAACAAGATTCAAAATTCAAGGTCAAATATGTCATAATTGAAAAGTCAGTGACCAAAGTGACATGAACCCTAAATTATAAGGACTGTTAGTGTAATTCGCCTTTAAAACATTTTAAAAAATCATTAGAAATATAAAATTATGAATTGAAAACTCAAAAAACTATTTTTGAAAACAGACAACCAAACAGGGTGATTATTTCCCCAAGTCAAATTATCATCAAGGACAAAATTATAACTCTATGCAAACCTCAATTTCTTTGTACACCCTCTTTTAACCACCACTTTGCCTACATCTAACTGTCAACCCCCACCCATGTATACTCTTTTCAACTCCCTCATCATTGCCTTTTCATCTTTTCTTTCATTTGCTACCGTCGTCAATCGCTAGTCTCTCATAGTCATTCGAATGCTCTCTTACGACCACTTTTGTTTGCCTCTTTGTTTGAAATTGTAACCCTTGATTCAAACAACTTGTGTTGAACATTATGGCAACAGTTCGAACACAGACTATTAGACCTCGTTTGTTTGATGGATTAGATTGGATGAGATTATGAGTACGGTGGGATTGAATGAAGAGATTAATAGTGTAATGGTATTAGGTTGGAAATATAAGATAAAGTATGTTTGTTTGTGTACTGGTGTAGTGGTATTAGTTAGTTAGGACTAAATTCATAAAATTACCTCAAAACCCTTCTCACATATAACATAATTCTGTTAGTTTTGTAAAGTGAAGGGTGAAATGATAAATTAGCCATCAATTTGTGTGAGGGGATTAGCTATCTCAACCCGCCCATGAGAATGTGAATCCCACTATGGGAGGAGATTCATACTCTTATGAGATTGCTAATCTCATGACATCTTGTTGCACACAAACATAGATTTGGTAGGTTTCACGGATTGATAATCCAATCCTGTCTCCCAGATCCCTAATCAAACATGGCCTTAAAGAAATGATGGTTGGTTTGGACGTAGACCACGAATTAAGTAGGAGAGAGAGAGAGCACCAGAGCTAAGAGAAGAGTGAGATTGTAACGAAATTTAAAGAAAATGGGGAAATTGCCATTCTCTATTTTAGGTGGTGGTTGCGATGGGTTTTGGTTAAAGTTTAAAAGAAATGAAATGATGATGGATAGTGAGGATGGAAGGTAAGAGGGTTAGATGGCTTGCTAGGATGATGACGACAATGAAGGTGGATGGATGATGGATGAATAAGATATAAAATAAAAATTAGTTAGGTTTTTTTTTTTTTTTTTTTTGTCAAAAAAGGAACAAAATTCAAATTTAAAATTAAGGTGTTGAACAATTTTTTTGGTGCCTTTAGCAAAATCAATTAAAATGATTTAATTAGCGGGCCAAATTTAATAATTTTTATATATTGGGGATTGAATGATACAATTTAAATTTGGATAAATTATAATTACACTCTGTAAGGTTTACTTAACATATGGATTATCCCATGTTATTCTAAAAATTATATACCGGCCCTTTAAATTTTTAATTACATAACAAATAACACATTTAGTAATAATTTATCAAGTCAATTAATAGTTTTTAATAATGTCATAAATATATTTTAATTAACAATTTAGATAATTTTATTGTTGTCTATTTAGATTTTTTTTTTGTTAATTTTGTTAAATAAAAAATTCTGACAAAAAAGTATTTGTAATTTCTAAAACTATAAAGAGCAATATGTATTTTAAATAAATCTGAAAATGTATATTTAAAATTTACTCTTTAAATATTAAGAACAAAAATGGCACAAATTTAAAATTTGGTACAAAAAAATTATTTTCTAAATTTCGTGGCCCTACATTCAAAATTACATTTTTGAAAAAAAAAATGTGATTCTAACAATCTTTGTAGTTCATTTGCTCCCTAAAGAAAATGACTTTATTTCCAACTTATACGGGCCATGCATACTTGATGTCATCCTTATCTTCCTTTAGTATATCACTAGCAACTAAGAGTGTAAAAATGATCTGCGATCTGTAAGTGGCTCGAAACCTATTCACGGCTCAGGGTGGGCCCGGTCTGATTAGGTCCAATTAGGCCTTGGCCCGAGCCCAGCCCGGGTGTAACGCCCCAAAAATAATACTATAAATCCCACTCATAAGAGAAGTAATAACAGAAATGATACGCATTCATTTATTAGAGTTTGTATTACAAAAGATAACACATACAATATACATTCATAAATGTACATCCTGAATCTATAGTATATAATACTAGTTAATGCTCAACAAAATAAATGCCCTACGGGCTTAAATCTTTCCAAGTCATTGCTTGGTTATAATAAAAGAGAGTCATAAGCTTTGTACATATAAAGCCCTAGACTTAAACGAACATTAAATACAAAATAACATAAAAAGAGCCTTTGGCTCTAAGGTCCTCCCAAGCTACATCCTTGGAGGAGGCATGTCACCGGTACTTGAAAATAGTTTCCTAAAGTAGGGTGAGCCAAAACCCAGTAGAAACAATCTAACACAGTATATGAGAATTAACAAGATATAAGTACGATGCACATTTTCATTGTCCTACAACAAAATCTTTATAACTTTCTTCAAAACCATGGTATGCCAAACTTACATTTCATTCCTTTCATTTTGGTTCAATCGATACATCCATTGCATTTAATCCATTCAACAGAGGATACACCTCACAGGTTTCCAGCAAATTAAAATCATCACACCATACATTCACTTCTATTTGCCATTTTACAGAAATTTCGTCCGCAAGAATTGACACTCATATATACGAATGGTTTTCAAGACTTTCACCTTAGACACACAGGCCAACTTAGTTCAACGGAGTCCATCCCTTTTCTTTTCCTCAAAACATGGAGTACATCCCATTTCTCCTCTCAAATATCATACATATACAATGTATATCATTCATAATCATATTTAATGATAATGATTAAAGGATTAGTTTCAATTTGCCTAATCCACATGTAATGTCTACAACAATCATGACTATCTTCCACCGATAGTCCAAAACAGTTATCTCTAAACAGATATACAATCTCTATAACAGGTAAATCCTTAAATTTCCATAGAAAAGTGATTGAGCAAATCCAACAACACCATTCATGTACACAACCTCCCAATTTCACATTTTTCATACCAATTTCATTATTTATAAAAAAAATAATTATTCAAGATATTCTAGGGCAAGCTCCCAATTTTCCAAATATTAACCCAAGGGCCACAATTATCTATTTTGACACAAAATAATCTTATATCTAAACCCCATAATCATTTATATAACACCCACATAGAAACCCCACTTTCAAACTTGAACCCAAACCCTAAGTTTGCTCAAAACACCTCCAAATCTCACCATTTTCAATTAACAACCCATAATCAAGTTAAAATCCATATTAAGGTGTAGAGAGTCCCTACCTTAAGTTTAGAAAACCAATGGAGCAAGCACGAAACTCAAACGATACCGAAACCAAATTCCAATTGGATCAAAATGAAGCTCTCAAGATGCCCTACCTTTTTTCCAAAGACACTAGGGCGGATAGATCAACGGATCTAGGAGAAAATTTAGAGAGAGAGTGTATTTTAGAGAGAGAAAGTCTCACCTTAGGGTTTTTGGTAGAAAAGATCTGAAAAAGTGATGTAAAAAGTCATTTTCGCGATCTGATATACGCACAGTCCGCTTGAGCGCAAGAGTTGACGCTCGAGCATCAAACACAATAAGTTGTTCCGCTCGAGCACAGAATATACACATCCAGTACTTTTGCAGATGAAAGACAAACCACTCAAGCGCAACAAAGGCTGCTCGAGCGCCTACCCGTTCGAGCGTAGGAAACGTCGTTCGAGCGTGGAAAACACCCCTCTAGTACTTTTACAGACGTGCAAAGTGCTGAGAGTGTAACAAGCCCGCGGGGGACCTCGCTACAGCTCGGACTCGATTTTTGTAGTCACGGTTCTTAATCTTGAACCAAAGAGTCCAAATCCGGCAAATCGTTTTTGAAAACAGATTTTTTTTTGAAAGAAGTGCCAAACATGGACTGCTTTGCCTGATACAGAGTCGCCACCTAAATGTTTTTATTTTTGGGAAATTTAGGAAACCCTGACTCGGTGCCAAAGGCCACGTGTCCGTCATCACCAAAGTTGCCTCGGCTCAGGAACTTGGGTACGATTGGGGAAGGTCACTTCGTGAGCACCTCCGCTCGCCCGGTCAAAGACCGGCCTCTACTAACCATGATATCTTACTTTGAAAACATTGTGTGCTCTTATTCCGGTTATTAGCCTAGGTTACTATGTGATGCTCGCAGCAAACAAGTATAGACTGAGTCGCCTGAATTGGAACAAAACACTTCATGTTTGTTTGTTTGAAAAATGGTTTGATGGTGCTACCCGCAGGTAGGCTAAGACGTGGATTTGCCACCCTCGGGTGAGCTTAGAAAACATGATTTTGCCACTATCTAGTGGGCTTAAAACAAACATTTGATGAATTGTCTCACTCCAAGTAACCCAACCTCCACCCACAGGCATTCAAGGCAGTTATATCACATAAGCACATAGCCTCATGGTAAGCATGCTATTCATGGCAACACTCACACACATGAAAGGATGCTAAAGCATAAAACTCACCGAGTACTCAAAGCCAAAACAGAAACTCATTAGAAATCATGCATGATCCTAAATATACAGAAATGCCTAATGCAACACATGCAGAGATGCAAACCATAGCAGACTCGGCTATTCTAAACATGGCATATGGAATGCTACAACTAACACGTATTCAATTTGGAATTGAAATACAAATGCAGTTTGTATGATGCGCCGAGCCCGGTGCGTGCAAAACAGATGAATGATGCAAACATGCTGTCATACTGTATGCTAATTGAAATATGCCCTATATCTAACCATCATAAGCAGGTAAATAAAAGGGAAGAAAGACGTGGGGTTGGAAGACATACATCACACTCACCCACACTTATTACAATTATGCCCTCGCGCAGAGGGTCCAAATAAATAATACAGTCCCAAAATGAAAGAATAATACAGTCCAAAATAAATAGTCCAAATAATATACAAATCCCTAATTAATTAACAAATTAACTAAGAAAAATAAAACTGGCATGCAAGCCAGGGACTGCCTTGATTCTGCTCCGGATGATGGAATGATGCATGTTTGGGCTGCTTTGCGCGGAAATCCACGGCGATGCCCCGATTAGCCTCTGTTTTGCAATGTTTCTTGAAAAGCGCGCCAAGCCTCGGAAGACTGCTGATTCTTGATATGCTGCAACAGAGAGCAGGAAAGGGGCATAGCAATGTATTTTCACAGATATATGCATGCCTCGATCCTCGTGCCACCAATCACGCATCTCGATGCATGATGGCCGAGGAGCCGAATTGCACAACTTAATATAGAATGAATGCACATGAAAACTACAACAAAACCTAACTCCATCATGGACAATCCGGAGTGTCAGTGACTTGGGAATTGAGACACGCCCGTCGTGCGGAACGTGCATTCTCATTCTCGTGCGAGCTAACTCCTATCCCGAACACAATGCGATATGCATGACATGCATGAAATGCGACTAAGATACAATCCTAACATACATAATGTCATGGAATGGCATACACGCTATACGAGGTAATATACAACCGGGCATACACAATGCTATGGATGAAATGGCATACGCAACGCAATAATGGGCTTACACCAACATGAGAGAGTTTCAGCCACACTCACACAGGAGGCCATCAGATGAAAACAAGACACCTCGAAATGCGCGGCACGCTGCAGACGCAAAACCGAGAACTAACCAGAAATCAAATGCCACTCTAATGAGACATGGCAAAGACATGGAATATGGTATGATAACATGCAAAAATTAGTGGCAAAACGAGGGGCAAAACAGCCCTGAAACGAGGCGAAATGACACCCGATGCACGGAATCTCTCCCGAAATGCAAAACTAGGTACATGAAATGGCCTACAGCTATACTAAACATGCATAATCTGGACATGGAGTGAGAAAGAAGAAGAAAGGAAGCCCAAAAAATAGCATTTTTACAGTATAAATCATAGCCAAACAGCAAGTACAAACAACAAGTACAAGTAGGGCTAAAATGGCATACAAAAATGGGCCCGCAAGAGGGGTGATGAAGCAACTCACAGCTTCTGGCCCCAAATAGGAAAGGGGCCTTCTACAACATTGAAGAGGGGAAAAAAATATGATGTTTTACAGTTTATAACAACCCCCCAAAACAGATACAAGTATGGCCAAATTAACATGCAAGAAATGGGCCAACAAAGGGGCAAAGAAGCAAGTGGTGTACGCTGGCCCCAAACAGGTTAGGGCCCTTCAACAATGTTGAAGAGGGCCCCAAAATATGCCTTTTTACAGCTTATGATCAGACCCAAAACAGAACACAAGCATGCTCAAAGTATGATGCAAGATGAGGCCACCAAGAGGGCTATAACATGAAGTATACCAAGGATGCTTCAAACAGACCTAGACCCTTAACGAAACATGACAAGGGGGTCAAAACAGGGCCACTTTCAGTTCTGATCATGGCCGAAAAACAGAAGCAAGATAAGCTAACAAATCATGCAAAAATGGGGACCAAAGAGGGGTACAATGGCAAGTGATACATGGAGGTCCCAAATAGTGGTGAGCCCTTCTCCAATGTTGAAGAAGGACTCAAAATAAGCTACTTCACAGTTTATGAAAGAGCTCAAAAAAGATTATATATAGGCCAAAAATATCATGCAAAAATATGGCATCCAAGAGGGGTAATGAAGAAAGTGTAACAAGTAGGTCCCAAACAGTGAGGGACCCTTAATGAAAGGTGAATAAGAGCTCAAAAAAACACTATGTTCAGTTTTGGTCGGAGCTCAAAACAGCAAGAAAAATGGCTAAAAAGAATGATACAAAAATGGGCCAAAAAGAGGGAAATGGTAACTCACCCTTGTAGACCAATCTTTAGCAACTTCTTGGACCAAATTTGCTGCCTCCTAGCCTCTGAGAAGATCTCCAAGATGCTGGAAATGGAAGTGGTGGTGTGGTGCTAGGTGATGGTGTGTAAAAATGGTTAAGAACTTAAGGGATTTTGAGGTTTAGAGTAGAGAGAGAGAGAAATTTAATGTGAGAGGCTTATACAAAAATCTCTAACCCTAAAACACAGACCTGGGGTGCTGTATTTATAGGCAAAAGAGGCTGGAAAAGAGGGGGAAAAAAAAGGGGGGAAATATTTCAAGTTTCCCTCCAAAAATTGGCCTAAAGTGAGACAAAGAGGCAAGTGGTAGCTACGGTTCTCAAACCGAAGAGAGCCTTCAAAAAAGTTGAAGAGGGGCTCAAAACAAGACACTTTCTAGTTTATGACCAAGTCCAACACAGCCCAAAAGTATGCCTAAAATACCGTGCAAAATAGGCCTAAAAAGAGGTAAAAAGGAAAGTGACAGATGGAGATCTCAAACAATAAAAGGTCCTTAATCAAATATGAAAAGGACCCCAAAATATGACTATCTCAAGTTCGGGTTGGAGCCCAAAAATGCAAAATGAAGGTTCGGGAGCCGAAACACGCAATTCGGGGCCCCGAAAGTGGGCTGTTAGGCACCGGAAGTAGTGTCCGACCACGAAGTTGGTCTCTCGGACCACAGTGTCCCTCGAAAGGGAGGAAATAAGGTGTGTGCCAAAAATCGGAGCCAACGGAGGTGGTTAGGCGGTCCCGAACCGAGGCACACGGCCTGACCGCTCCGAAAACCGAAAACCGGGCTCCGAAATGGGAAAAATGGCCTGCGACCACGAAACGTAGCCTACGGCCACTGAGAGATGATTTATGAGACCTCTCCCTCCCTTCGGAAAGAGAAAACAGAGAAAACAGAGCCTGGTTCGCAAACCGAGGCAAAGCACGAAAGAGTCCGGAGGCAAGGCTCGCAGCTGAAACTCTGAAACCTCTGGACGAGCACGATATGCAACATCACCAAGCGCTCAATTGGTAACGTCTGAGTCTTAAGGTCGGTCAAAAATGGGGTGTCTACAGTTGCCCCTCTTTGACAGAACTCGAAAGTCATAAGAATGACGGGAGTGAATGTCAAAGCCCAGAGACGACCCATTTTTGACAAGGCCGAAGACTTAGACAAAGCAGACAAGATAGACAAAAATGTGCCCGCAGGCATGCCCGCAGGCAATGGCAAAATGCAAATGATATGCGGGAAGATTTTGATAATTGGACTTAAACGCTACGCGAAGCCGGTTTGAAGATTGGACTTATACGCTACGTGAAGCCGGTTTGTTTGCAAAACAATGTAATGTACTAACAAGTACAGGTGAGGTGCGCAAGACAGCGCGAATGAAATGCTGAGGAAGGAACAAAGAGAGAAACGTAGGGACTTATCCCAGTGTTTCGAAGTGGTTTAAGCATTGGAACGTATTCCAAATGCTCTTAACCAAAGAGGGGGGAACAGAGGGACGTATCCCGGAGGTTAGGGACGTATCCCAAAGGTTAGGGACATATCCCAAGGATTAGGGACGCATCCCGAAGGTTAGGGACGTATCCCAGAGGATTAGGGACGTATCCCGAAGGTTAGGGACGCATCCCGAAGGTTAGGGATGTATCCCAAAGGTTAGGGACGTATCCCAGATATTAGGGACGTATCCCAGAGTTTAGGGACGTATCCCAAAGATTAGGGACGTATCCCAAAGGTTAGAAAAGAAGGAGAAACATAGGGACGTATCCTAGTGTTCTGCAAGGAATGTGAAACATAGGGACGTATCCCGGTGTACCGCAAGGAATGTAAAACATAGGGACGTATCCCGGTGTTCCGCAAAGAGAGGAGAAACGTAGGGACGTATCCTGGTGTTCTGCAAGGAATGTGAAATATAGGGACGCATCCCGATGTTTCAGAATGGTGTAAGCATTGGAACGTATTCCGAACACTTTTAACCGAAGATGAGAGACATAGGGACGTATCCCGGTGTTTCAGAATGGTGTAAGCATTGGAACGTATTCCGAACACTTTTAACCGAAGAGGGAGAAACATAGGGACATATCCCGGTGTTTCAGAATGGTGTAAGCATTGGAACGTATTCCGAACGCTTTTAACCGAAGAGGGAGAAAGATAGGGACGTATCCCAGTGTTTCAGAATGGTGTAAGCATTGGAACGTATTCCGAACGCTTTTAACCGAAGAGGGAGAAACATAGGGACGTATCCCAGTGTTTCAGAATGGTGTAAGCATTGGAACGTATTCCGAACACTTTTAACCGAAGAAGGGGAAACATAGGGACGTATCCCGGTGTTTCAGAATGGTGTAAGCATTGGAACGTATTCCAAATGCTTTTAACCAAAGAGGTCTAACCCGTCGCACGCGCGAGGAGAAAGAGTGATAATTGCAAGTGAAAAGGTGCATAACAATGTAGGTGAAGTGTGCATAACAATGCAAGTAATGAGCATAACAATGCTAGACAGATGTGCATAACAATGCAACGAATGAGCATAATGTGATTGATACACAAAGTGAGCAGAGTATGATAGACATACTAAAGGTGAACACAAAGTGTGATGGATGCACTATGTGAACAAGTGTGATTGATACACTAAAGGTGTGTGATGGATACACAAAAGGTGAACACAAAGTGTGATAGATGCACTGAGTGAACAAGTGTGTTTGATACACTAAAGGTGTGCGATGGATACACAAAAAGTGAATATGTGCGTGATAGATACACAAAGTGAGAATGTGTGTGATAGATACGCAAAAGTGAGAATGTGTGTGATAGATACACAAAATGAATGAAGTGTGATTGATACACTAATAAATGATCTCAAACGGAACTTCTTTGGATGAACCGTACATACAATATTATGCATGACTGAGAAAGAAACTTGATAGGTACAATGCATTACAATGCATGATGCTTAAGGAAAGCAATAAATGGACAAAGCGGCGCTTTAGAAAGCACCTCCTAAGGTGAGTGGCGGTGAACCGCTCTACTCTGACGGGGATCTCCTCTCGTGCTCTTCGAACACTTTACCTTGAACTCACAGTACAAAGGCTTTGAAATGCTGACAAGTAACAATATCTGCATGTAGGAGCTATGGTTGCTGCTTGTTTTCCTGATCATATTCATAACTTTCCCTATTCTCCAACGGGGTAACAGACTAGGTTGGTCCAGTATCCAGAATTGAGGTGCATACACGCTATCTCAACCTATGGGGCTTCCATACGGATTTCAAGCCGAGGACACGCCTCTGGGTATTTAAACCAGACTTTAGTCTCGGAAATCCCGAACCTTTGCGTTCTAGGCAACAGCCATTCGAACTCTAGTTTCCACCGTCGCAGTTGGTCTCCTAGGAACTCATTGCGAACACAGCCAAGATGACCCAGGCAAGGAACTGGTACTCAGAGAGAGCACTTCTGATCGCCATTCTGGCTTGAGGTAGACTTGATCTTGAGCTTGAGGTAGAGGCACACTCATACTTCAGAGCATTGGCAAGACCTGAAGAGGTACACACGGAATACAATCTCGGAGCCTACTGAAGTTAGAACAAACTCAGATGCCCGACATTTTCCTCTTTTGCTTTTAAACTGCGGTCAGGAACCATTATAGCCGAGATAGGTCCCGGTTCTCTTGTTCTCATATGACTGAGTTGAACCCTGCGGTTTTCTGAAGGAACAAATTCTGTTTTGCACAAAAGTGGAGAACGGCACGGCACTCGGAGCACAAAACCATTTTATTTTTGAAATTGAGAGATGAGTTTTTGACTAGGTATTGAGCCTATGACTGAACACAGCAAAACGACTCAACACGGAAATAAAAGGCACACAACCTAGACACATCGAGTAACACTCGAAACGACTCAAAACAAAAATGAGATAAAACAAAAAGACACGACACTCAGACGTGCACAGGGAGCCTGTTTCACCAGGTAGTGTTTCCCACCCTTTTCTTATTTGTGGTTCTCATATCACTCGGCCCTCAAGCTCTGTTTTTCTTAAAAAGCCCTTTTCTCACTTTTCCTCTCATCGCACATCTCTCTATTCTTCAATCTCTCATTTTTCAATCCCTCCCCTGGGTGGTTGATGGATAAACAGCAAGTTGTGGGCTCGTGCCCCTAGCATTCTACTAGATTCTTCTTCTTCTGCGCGCAGCTAGTGAGTTTCTCCCACAGAGGGGCTGTGCTACAACTGGGTGTGTAGCAAATCTGCAGCTGACCTCGGTTGACAATGCTCTGCTGGAGAGTTTGGACGTAATCAGATGTGTCCAGATGAGGGAGTGGAATATCTTGATCCATTCGAGTTCGTGCTTCGCACTGGGCTTGATACCTCGTTGCTCGGAGGATGAGGGAGCTTTTCGGCCCTTTTGTTGTCGCCTTCAGTTGTGCCTTTTCTGGCATGTAGAGTGCCCTTCTTGGCAAGTATTTTGACAAAGGGGAAAAGACAGAACTCCTGACTCAACTGTGCCCCTAGTTCATCATGTTGACCATTTTTTTATTTTTTTGAGCTTTTGCTAAAGTAATTTTGACCGACATGAGAGTTAGATTAACATGCTTGTTCAATTTTTGATTTCAAATCATGCAAGTTAGGTTATGAGCATTGAAAATTTTCCTTTTTTGGGTCCAAGAAGTGGTCCAGTTTTTGGAAAAGATTGAACAATTTTCGAGAAAATTAGTCAACCTCAGTAAAAATTCTCAAAAACTATTTTTGCAAACGGCCACTTGCTCAACGAGCGTGAAACCTACTCCTGAGATGCACAACCTCGGATCCAAAGGAAAACTGCCTCGTGCTTGAAGAGAACTGCATGGCAACGGAAAGTTGCCCCTTGTTTGAACGGCACCGCAGCGCATTGAATGGCAACAGAAAGTTGCCCCTTGTTTGAACGGCATCGCGGCGCGTTGAATGGCAACGGAAAGTTGCCCCTTGTTTGAATGGCACCGCAGTGCATTGTAGTCAGTCCTCAGAGCGACGAACACAACCAGACTCTCGGATACAGTGAAGATAAAGACCAGAACCATCACATGGACACAATCAAATTTGAAGTGTTTACGGCTGGACTTCAGGATGAAGTTGCCTACGTATCCCAAACATGGGAATCAAGCCTTACATAGTTCGAGGTTAAGGTACACTCGGGTATTAACCTCTCCTTTTTAGGCTCTAACTTTTGCCAAGGCGCCCGTCGCGGGTTTTCAACCTTGCGAGCTTCTGTTTTTCTTTTCTTTTCAATTCTTTTCTTCTTTCTTTTTTTTTTTCTTTTTTTTTTTCTTTTTTGCTTTTCTTCTTTTTTCTCTTTTCTTCTTTTTCTTTTTTTGCTTTTCGTATATATCTTTTCTTGCTCTAACTTTTGCCTGGGTCACCCTTTCAGGTTTTCGGCCCAGCGAGCCTCTCAAAGGGTAAAAGTGTAACAGGTCCATGCCAAATGGTTTTGAGATCCTGAAGTCATCTGAATCCAAGAAAATGACTGCTGTATTGATTCGCAGAAGGATCCATCATCGGCTCTTCGAGCACATCGGATATTTTTGCCCCTAGTTCGAGGGGTGCTTCTGATTCAACTTCGCAAGCTTCTTCTGATGAGGTCTGATCTTCTTGATCTGACTTTGGTGCCTCTTGTTCGAGGGCTGCTTCAAATCTGGCCACACAGGCCTCACATCGTAGTTGACCGTTGAACTTTCTGAATTCAAGTTCAAGGTTTGGAAGCAAATGGGGTTGAGTCTCGAGGCTGAGAGCGATCCTAGGCTGCACAATCTCAAGAGCGATTCCACACAGGTCTTCGCAGGACCGCGCAAAACATTTTGTTTTTGAAAATTTTTAAGAAAACGACAAATCACTCGCGCTGAAGATAGTGTGAAACCAGTCTGGATCAAGCCAGGGTCCTTCTCAATACTCACGCTAACAAGCATGATTTCATTCATTAAGGGCTTAGCACGCCTCTCTTTCTCTCAATTGATCAAAGTTTTGCAAATTCCGAGGAATTCCTTCCTTTTCGTTTTCACCGCAATGTTCAAAAAAGTTTTGAAAAACTTAGGTCAATACAATGACTTCAAGGCACAGAAAAGACAGAGTTCTTAGTCAAATACTGCCATCTCATTCAGAACTTCCGGCATAACTGGCACAAGGCAGAAGCAAACGCGAGAGCGTGAAAATCACTGCTGTTTCATTCAAATCTGTTGGCATTACTGGCTCCCTGGCAAAAATAGACTCAAAACGAAAAGACAAACGCAAAACAAAATGGTGACGCCCGGGGTAACACCCCTGGAATCACCCGACTTCTATATAACAGGACTGACTCGATACAACAAGACAAACCCAAAACAAAAGAGACTGACTCAAAACAAAAAGACAGACTCAAAACAAAACAACAAGACTAACCCAATACCCAAGTCAGAATGCAAAATTAACAGCACTTGTACATTGCTCAAAACAGTGCATGCCATCCACCACAGCTGGAGTAAACTGAACGCCGCCCGCAGGTGGTTCATCCCTTGATCACATCACATTATCCCCCACAAGTTCACTGATCAAGTGCCGATAGACTTTGGTAGACTCTGCGGGGATGACCCGTTGTCAATCAAATTTTGTATCTCGTGGCGGAGACGGACGAATCGCTTGTCATGACCGGTTTGTTGATGGAAAGCACAAGATTTAGTCGGGTCATGCTTTGGAGGAGAGGATCGGGTAGAGGCATTCTAACGGTTTCAGATGTCCTTTCTGAGTAGGACCCTGTGGCTTTAGACAAAGACATATAGAGTGGGGTGAAAACCCTCTTGCCTTGGGGTAGATAGTCTGAAGTTCGGGGGTTTGAAGTGGATGCACCAACAAATGGGGTGGCTGCTCTTGGTGTGGTGGTGGCGACCATGCCCACTTCGGAAGACCTTGCAGCTGCGTCACCGCTGGTAGTCGCATTTGAACTGCGGGTAAACGCCCTCCTGGGTTGCTCCTTCTCCTGGTCAATGAGGCCCTGTTTCATAGCATCCTCGATCTGTACTCCCATCTCATGCAAATCTGAAAAGGTAGGGAAGGGGAGCACGATCATTTTCTGCATTAGTTTGGGCTGGAGGTTGCGCACAACCATCCGTATCTGATCCTTATCCGTTGGCCTAACGGTCATCATTGAGGCCTTGGCCTCCAAATGGGCCACGACTCGAGAAGCTCTCCTTAGGCTCCTCGCTCGCCTCAAGATCACGGGTCGTAATCTCGATTTGGGTATTGTATGAATATTGTGCGACGAAGGCCTCGCCATCTCCTCCCAAATTCGTTTCATCAATCCTTCAATTTGGCATTCCAGATGGCCGCATACACCGGCAGTGGTCCCGCCAAAAGGGAGAGCTTCAGAATCTTGTCAAGCCCATCGGGCGCAGAACATCTGAAACAAACTCGGGTGGACCATGGGATCTCCCGACCAAAACGGTCGATGTGAGGCATCTTGAACTCCGCCCAGAGAGTTACAACAAGGCTCGGTGTACCCGGCCCTCAATGTCCGGATGGACTTTACCCCCGAGATTTTTGAACAACTTTTCAAGCTTACTCAACTTCAACGCCGTAGGTCGACCTCGAACTCGAAGGAGAGTTCTAGATTGGTAGGTGTTTTGGACAAATGGGATAAAATTGGGGGCGAGCTACGCTGGAATGTCCGATTCTGCCGACATTTGGTGTCTCCCGTGTTGGAGCTCTGGTGGGAGAGAAGCTTGATGTGAAGCAGATGCTCCACTTTTGTCGCTGCAACCTAGTGATGAGCTCGCCATCGAGCCATGATTACCCGCCGCTTGGAAAATTCCGCTTGGCGATGGCGTCTTGTCGCATGAGTTTCATAGTTTCAGATTTGACGATCATTGCCTCCATCCTCGACGTGTTCGTTGATCCATCCGACCGACCGTATATCTATCCCTGCAGTAGAAACTGAGACCTCAGCCTGACTGTTCACTGATGGGGTGGATAAGGGCCCTCGATCCGTAATCTTGAATCGGTGATTTGTGCTCGATCGCCCTTTTACTGCGCCACTGATTGCCCTTGAACTGAACCTCTGACCTGACAAAGTCTATTAGCACAAGTTCGATGAACCTCGGGGGATATTGGAGCCTTCTGAAGCTATGGTTCCAAGACTACCCTGGCAAAAGAGAAAACAGACAGCATCTCAGCCTGATTCCATCTGAACAGATACGAGCATAGTTGAATGAGTGTTTCATCAATTCTCGCCTGCACTTCGCCTCAAATCTGATACCCTCGGGTAAAACTGATTCCCCAAATACTAATGCCCTCAGGCTTGATACCCAAAATACTGAACTGGTGCCCACAGACCTGGTGCCCAAACTTGTAAACTGATACATGCATTCCTGTAGAGACGCACTCTAACAAGCACATAGCAGATAAGTGAGAGCCAAAACACCCCTATGTTGGGGTAGGGTTTCCCTGTCCTATTTTGTCAGGAACTAGGGTTTCACTACGCACGCAGCGGTCTCAAACAACCTATAAACGGGTAAGCAACCTGTCTTAGTTTGGAATGGTCACTATGGATCCGAATATGCACTAGGTCGAATGGTCAAAAAGGGTGCCCCGGTAAAACCGGGGTTTGTGTTCCCATACTGGCAGAGCCCGTAACCGGTCAGCCTTATGAACATGCCTTGACAAGACAAGCCTCCGGCAAACCGCTCAGGAATAGCAGATGGCAAATACGGTGTCCTAAGCGCACCAATACAAATGCAATGCAAAGAAACACACAAGTGTAGTCAAAACCAGATATCATGAGTTCGAGTCAAGTTCTCTAACTCCCCAGCGGAGTCGCCACAAACTGTAACAAGCCCGCGGGGGACCTCGCTACAGCTCGGACTCGATTTTTGTAGTCACGGTTCTTAATCTTGAACCAAAGAGTCCAAATTCGGCAAATCGTTTTTGAAAACAGATTTTTTTTTTAAAGAAGTGCCAAACATGGACTGCTTTGCCAGATACAGAGTCGCCACCTAAATATTTTTATTTTTGAAAAATTTAGGAAACCCTGACACGGTGCCAAAGGCCACGTGTCCGTCATCACCAAAGTTGCCTCGGCTCGGGAACTTGGGTACGATTGGGGAAGGTCACTTCATGAGCACCCCCGCTCGCCCGGTCAAAGACCGGCCTCTACTAACCATGATATCTTACTTTGAAAACATTGTGTGCTCTTATTCCGGTTATTAGCCTAGGTTACTATGTGATGCTCGCAGCAAACAAGTATAGACTGAGTCGCCTGAATTGGAACAAAACACTTCATGTTTGTTTGTTTGAAAAATGGTTTGATGGTGCTACCCGCAGGTAGGCTAAGACGTGGATTTGCCACCCTCGGGTGGGCTTAGAAAACATGATTTTGCCACTATCTAGTGGGCTTAAAACAAACATTTGATGAATTGTCCCACTCCAAGTAACCCAACCTCCACCCACAGGCATTCATGGCAGTTATATCACATAAGCACATAGCCTTATGGTAAGCATGCTATTCATGGCAACACTCACACGCATGAAAGGATGCTAAAGCATAAAACTCACCGAGTACTCCAAGCCAAAATAGAAACTCATTAGAAATCATGCATGATCCTAAATATACAAAAATGCCTAATGCAACACATGCAGAGATGCAAACTATAGCAAACTCGGCTATTCTAAACATGGCATATGGAATACTACAACTAACACGTATTCAATTTGGAATTGAAATACAAATGCAGTTTGTATGATACGCCGAGTCCGGTGCGTGCAAAACAGATGAATGATGCAAACATGCTGTCATACTGTATGCTAATTGAAATATGCCCTATATCTAACCATCATAAGCAGGTAAATAAAAGGGAAGAAAGACATGGGGTTGGAAGACATACATCACACTCACCCATACTTATTACAATTATGCGCTCACGCAGAGGGTCCAAATAAATAATACAGTCCCAAAATGAAAGAATAATACAGTCCAAAATATACAGTCCAAATAATATACAAATCCCTAATTAATTAACAAATTAACTAAGAAAAATAAAACTGGCATGCAAGCCAGGGACTGCCTTGATTCTGCTCCGGGTGATGGAATGATGCATGTTTGGGCTGCTTTGCGCGGAAATCCACGGCGATGCCCCGATTAGCCTCTGTTTTGCAATGTTTCTTGAAAAGCGCGCCAAGCCTCTAAGATCACGATTCTTGATATGCCGCAACAGAGCGCGAAGGGACATAGCAATGTATTTTCACAGATATATGCATGCCTCGATCCTCGTGCCACCAATCACGCATCTCGATGCATGATGGCCGAGGAGCCGAATTGCACAACTTAATATAGAATGAATGCACATGAAAACTACAACAAAACCTAACTCCATCATGGACAATCCGGAGTGTCAGTGACTTGGGAATTGAGACACTCGGAGTGCGGAACGCATTCGCTTCTCGTGTCTGCTAACTCCTATCCCGAACACAATGCGATATGCATGACATGCATGAAATGCGACTAAGATACAATCCTAACATACACAATGTCATGGAATGGCATACACGCTATACGAGGTAATACACAACCGGGCATACACAATGCTATGGATGAAATGGCATACGCAACGCAATAATGGGCTTACACAAACATGAGAGAGCTTCAGCCACACTCACACAGGAGGCCATCAGATGAAAACAAGACACCTCGAAATGCGTGCACGCATGCACGCAAACCGAGAACGGACCCTCAGGCACCGAAATGCCACTCTAATGAGACATGGCAAAGACATGGAATATGGTATGCTAACATGCAAAAATTAGTTGCAAAACAAGGGGCAAAACAGCCCCGAAACGAGGCGAAATGACACCCGATGCACGGAATCTCTCCCGAAATGCAAAACTAGGTACATGAAATGGCCTACAGCTATATTAAACATGCATAATCTGGACATGGAGTGAAAAAGAAGAAGCAAGGAAGCCCAAAAAATAGCATTTTTACAGTATAAAGCATGGCCAAACAGAAAACACAAGTAGGGCTAAAATGGCATACAAAAATGGGCCCGCAAGAGGGGTGATGAAGCAACTCACAGCTGCTGGCCCCAAATAGGAAAGGGGCCTTCTACAACATTGAAGAGGGGCCAAAAATATGATGTTTTACAGTTTATGACAACCCCCAAAAACAGATACAAGTATGGCCAAATTAACATGCAAGAAATGGGCCAACAAAGGGGCAAAGAAGCAAGTGGTGCACGCTGGCCCCAAACAGGTTAGGGCCCTTCAACAATGTTGAAGAGGGCCCCAAAATATGCCTGTTTAAAGCTTATGATCAGACCCAAAACAGAACACAAGCATGCTCAAAGTATGATGCAAGATGAGGCCACCAAGAGGGCTATAACATGAAGTATACCAAGGATGCTTCAAACAGACCTAGACCCTTAACGAAACATGACAAGGGGGTCAAAACAGGGCCACTTTCAGTTCTGATCATGGCCGAAAAACAGAAGCAAGATAAGCTAACAAATCATGCAAAAATGGGGACCAAAGAGGGGTACAATGGCAAGTGATACATGGAGATCCCAAATAGTGGTGAGCCCTTCTCCAATGTTGAAGAAGGGCTCAAAATAAGCTACTTCAACGTTTATGACAGAGCTCAAAACAGATTATATATAGGCCAAAAATATCATGCAAAAATATGGCATCCAAGAGGGGTAATGAAGAAAGTGTAACAAGGAGGTCCCAAACAGTGAGGGACCCTTAATGAAAGGTGAATAAGAGCTCAAAAAAACACTACGTTCAGTTTTGGTCGGAGCTCAAAACAGCAAGAAAAATGGCTAAAAAGAATGATACAAAAATGGGCCAAAAAGAGGGAAATGGTAACTCACCCTTGTAGACCAATCTTTAGCAACTTCTTGGACCAAATTTGCTGCCTCCTAGCCTCTGAGCAGATCTCCAAGATGCTGGAAATGGAAGTGGTGGTGTGGTGCTAGGTGATGGTGTGTAAAAATGGTTAAGAACTTAAGGGATTTTGAGGTTTAGAGTAGAGAGAGAGAGAAATTTAATGTGAGAGGTTTATACAAAAATCTCTAACCCTAAAACACAGACCTGGGGTGCTGTATTTATAGGCAAAAGAGGCTGGAAAAGAGGGGGAAAAAAAGGGAGGGAAATATTTCAAGTTTCCCTCTAAAAATTGGCCTAAAGCGAGACAAAGAGGTAAGTGATAGCTTTGGTTTTCAAATCAAAGAAATCCCTTCAACAAAGTTGAAGAGGGGCTCAAAACAAGACACTTTCTAGTTTATGACCAAGTCCAACACAACCCACAAGTACGCCTAAAATACCGTGCAAAATAGGCCTAAAAAGAGGTAAAGAGGCAAGTGACAGATGGAGATCTCAAACAATAAAAGGTCCTTAATCAAACATGAAAAGGACCTCAAAATATGACTATCTCAAGTTCGGGTCGGAGCCCAAAAATGCAAAATGAAGGTTCGGGAGTCGAAACACGCAATTCAGGGCCCCGAAAGTGGGCTGTTAGGCACCGGAAGTAGTGTCCGACCACGAAGTTGGTCTCTCGGACCACAGTGTCCCTCGAAAGGGAGGAAATAAGGTGTGTGCCAAAAATCGGAGCAAACAGAGGTGGTTAGGCGGTCCCGAACCGAGGCACACGGCCTGACAGCTCCGAAAACCGGGAATCGGGCTCCGAAATGAGAAAAATGGCCTGCGACCACGAAACGTAGCCTACGGCCACTGAGATATGATCTATGAGACCTCTCCCTCCCTTCGGGAAGAGAAAACAGAGAAAACAGAGCCTGGTTCACAAACCGAGGCAAAGCACGAAAGAGTCCGGAAGTCCGGAGACAAGGCTCGCAGCTGAAACTCTGAAACCTCTGAACGAGCACGATATGCAACATCACCAAGCGCTCAATTGGTAACGTCTGAGTCTTAAGGTCGGTCAAAAATGAGGTGTCTACAGAGGGTTTGCAAATCCTGCTCAAGCGCAAGAAAGGCCACTCGAGCGAAGGACTAAAATTCTAAGTAACGCAAGGTCTAAAAACCAAACAACCAACCTGTTCCAAACACATTCAACACATCCAAATAACCAATTTTGAGAAGGAATAAAGAGCAAAAGACAATGAACGAATACAAAAATCATAAACCCAAGTCCGGACTACCACAAGTGTCGGGTCAAAATTGGGATCATTATACCGGGACCTTAGGCTTGGGCCTGAACCATCATTTTAAAGCCTAGCCTGCCCGAGGCCTAGTGTCAAAAAAAAAAAATTATTGAAAAAAATAATTAAAAAAATTGTTCAAGCCCTACCTAAGGCCCAGGCTCGCCGACTCGCCCAAGGCCCAAATACTTCATGGGCCTGGGCCTAACTTACTGGCATGTAGGTCGGGCCGAATTTTAGCGGGAGCCCACGAGGTCCGATATGGGCCGGGCCAGGCCGGGCCGAATTTTAGCGGGAGCTCACGAGATCCGATATGGGCCGGGCCGGGCCGAATTGACACCCATACTAACAACCCTTTGTAAGAGCAGTATGTACAGTTTCTTAACCATGCGATTGCTATTCGATCCCCATTATCCATTGAACCTAAATCCTTTTTTTTACGAGATTATTATCGATGTAATTACCAAAAACTAATTTTTCAGGAGCCATTTTATTGTTACTGTTCTGACTTGATCTTGACACTTATCTATAATGATCAAAATCGAATCATGAACCTAGGAAGTTTTATTCTTTGAAAAAACTTTTTAATAAAATTTTAGCTTTAGCTAGTAGTGACCCAAAAATCACTAGGCTCACATTCAAAATTATATTTTCAAAAACCAAAATAATATTTGAATAAATTACAAATGCACTTTGAGATTTGTTTAAAATGCAAATTGTCCTCATATAATTCTTAAAATTACATTTCAAGTTTATAATTTCATAACAAATAACTTATTTTATTAATAAATTATCAATTTTTAATAATGTAAAAAATATATTTTAATTAATAATTTAAATAATTTTATTATTATATAGAAAAGGACGGATACAATTTTAATTTTTCTATTAATTTTGTTAAATAATTTATTTATTTATTTATTAAGGGGGCATTTATAATTTTTAAGATTATAAGAAACCTTGTACTATTCGTAATTTATCTAGGGTAAATTACACTCACCTCCCTTAAGGTTTCTGACAAATACAGGGACCTCTCCTGTGGTTTGAATAATTACATAAACCTTCCCTACTTTACCTAATATTCTCCAGATTCCCCCCTATTGTAACTTCTGTTAGCACAAGTAACAGAAAATGCTGAGGTCATCAAAGACAATCCCAAAAATGCCAATAATTCCCTCAGGGCTCTTGAACCCAGCTATATATACCTAAGGAAATATCTCATCTTTAGAACCAAATATAACACACAGAATTGAAAGTAAATAAAGCAAAAGATAGAGCTCCACAACTAAGCACAACATAGCTCCACAACCAAGCATAACACAGGTATGCTACCATACACATTCACATTAAGTAATTATTTAAAAAAAATAAAATAAAATCAAGTCCATAGTCAGCAGTCCAACATAATATATAAGTATGATGCAGTTTTTTGACTATACATCATTCCATTACATTCCCAAAATATAAATGTAAACACCAAGTGTGCACTATACATCATTCCATTACATTCCATTACATTTTGTACTAGCTGTTATGTCCACTACAAAAATGCAAAAAGTGGAACATTGTCTTCATCGTCTATGTTTACTATTTCATGTCCACTACAAAAATACAAAAAGTGAAACATGATCTTCACTAACTGTGCACTAAACCAATATGTATTATATACCTTAGAGTTATGATAAGTACTTGTACCAAAAACATCATCATCATCATAGCTAATTCATCTGCAAGAAACAATGAAACAAACAAAAAGAACCACTGTTGCATTCATGCTATGTGGAAAAAAAACTTACATGTGCATGCTAAAGTAATGTAATAGGAAGACTAAACAAATATGAAAAACTTACACTTAAACATGCTTGGCATTGGCTTTGCCCTTGCCTCTCCTAGTTGATTTCTCCTTCCCAATTGAAGTGCCCCTCCCAAATGAACTGCCTCTTCCAGATGAACTGCCCCTTCCAACTGAATTGCCTTTCACAGAACCTCTGCCCCTATCAATAGTGGTGTCATTGCCCCTACCACTAGTTCTGCCACTGCCACTAGCTCCACCTCTTACTGGACCTCTTTGGTAGGTTCTTTTATTGTGTCCAAATTGCGTGCACCATTTGCATTTCAAGGTACTAGACCTCTTGCTTTGACTTGTTCCAGCTGGAGGCTTATGAGCAGCCATCTTCCTAGCATTCCTTAGTTTTCCTGGTAATGTTTTTAGAGGTGGAGGTTGTAAAGGGTCCCCTGGTATAAGTGTCCACATGGTATGGTCTAAGATGGGATGTATTATCTCACCATTAATAGTCAAGTAAGTTTGCTTAAAGTAGTATGGGTGGAAAAAATCTTCTAAGGTCAATCTACTATGAGAAATTGCAGCCACAGCATGTTTGTATGGGACCCCAGAAATTTCCCACTCTCTACATATACAAGTCATCATGCCAAGATGGACAATGTGATTCGCCCCTTCACTATCCTTCACCTCATACTCATGACCTCCTGTATACTCTACTCTACAATATCTTGACCATTTCAGTGTGACCTGAAGTTGTTTTTTAATGTTCAAAGTGATATTAGACTTCCATTGTAGAGCCTTCTGATATCTCATGTGCAACTTACCCATCAACTTGCACCTTATGTTCTCCAATATGGTTAAAATAGGCTGACATCTCATATTTCCCAGCCAATTGTTGAAGGACTCTATCATGTTATTTGTGATATGATCAGTCCTTATTCTAGCATCAAATGCATGCTTAACCCTTCTTCCAACTGGCACTTTTTGCAACCATATGAAAGCATCATTTGATATATCCTTAATGGCTTGTATAACCTGCTCATACTCCCTATGATTATATGCCCCTGCTGTCTTCCAGATTTGCTTCCTCAACATCAATCCAAGAAATTTTGCTCTAAAATTGTTGAATAAGTGCATGCAACATCTTCTATGAGTAGCCTCTGGTATAATGTCACTTACAATCTTGTCAAGGCCCTGTACACATAAACAATAAAACATTAGTAACCATTACAAGTATAAAATTAGAGGATAATGCATTATGTAAATAAATTAGTTGTTAAACAAATAAGTAAATTACCTTTTGCTAATCAGACATGATGGTCCATGGCCTAGAAGGCAGTGCATCTTCTATGACTATTCTCAAGTTCTCCAAAAAGAATGCCTAGCTGTCCTTACAGTCACCCTTCACTACTGCTAATGCCAATGGAAACAACCCATTATTTCCATCTAAGGCAACTGCTGAAATTAACATTCCACCATAGGGACCCTTCAAGTGACAACCATCCACCCTTATGAAGGGCCTACAGCTATCAATAAAACCTTTTTTCATTGCCTTAAATGATATGAAGATTCTTTAGAACAATGGATACTGAGGAATAAAAGTAAGGTCTGGTTCTTCTCCATCTTCTGAGACTGGGGTAGGAGGCAGCTCATAATTTATGACTGCTAAGCTACTAGGGTTTGTTTTCTTAATTTCCTCAACATATGTTGGTAGCAACACATATTGACTTTCATGATCACCCTTCAGATCCTCCTTACACTTTCTTTTAGCTCTATACAATTGCATTCTTGAGGCCTCAATCCCATAAAGTTTGTTAAGCTTGACTTGCATAGTGTCTAACCCCACGTGTGGATTCTCTTTAAAACTATCAACCAATTTCTTGGCAATCCAAGTTGATGTTGCTTCACTATTTTGGTTCATCCTACTACACGTGTGATTAGGTACCAAGGTTTTGATCTTGTAAGTGATCCCATCTGGAAGAGGAGATGCATGAATCCTCCAAGGGCATCTCTCTGTAGCACAATAGGCTGTCACTTTGGCTTTCTCATTTTTGTCCCTCACTATCTTGAAACCAGTGTGCACTGTATAGTCCCTCAATGTAGCTCTGAACCTATGCATCTGGAAAAATCATTCCCTTTTCTAATACCACTTCTCCTTCTTGATTGAAATATGATTCTTTTCCACTGTAGGTACTATCAAATTGGTTTCCTGGATATGTCATCTCTTCATTATCCATCCACTCTACTTCACTATCAAATTCATTGTCATTATTAGAATATCTTACTTCATCATCACCAGATTGGTAATCACTAAGTACATCATCATCATCATCTTCATTTGACTCCTCATTACGCTTATCACTCAAACTCTCAGTGCCATTTGATGCATGTTCATCATTAACAGTTGCATTCCAATCCCTATCCTCATCACTAAACCCATAGACATTGTCCTCACGGTACTCTTCATCTACATCTACATTATGTACTCCATCACCTCTACTATTTCTATCTCCAACATCATTTCTATCTTTACCATCTTCCATTCCAAGAGAATATGCAATATCAACATATAAATTAATTGTTTTACTCCTACTTTGCACATAAAACATATCCAACACATCAAGATCATTTTCTATTAATCTCATATTCTCAGTACCAGGCATATCACAATGCAATGTGATAGCTATTGCTTCACTACAAGTAATGTGAGAGAGGACTGTTACAGCCACATCCTTCAAGGCATCAATGTAGCAATACATATTTGGGTCCACATCATATACTCTGCCCACTTTGCCTTTATAGTTGATGATTAGATCAAAATAAGGGAATGCAACCATACTATGATCACAATGAGTAACAATTAATTACAAAACAACCCATTCAACAATTACTCACCCAAATATAACAAAATTCATAAGTAGGAGACATAAAAAAAAAAAAAAAAAAAAAAAAAAACATAATAAAAGCTCATATAATCATAATTGTATAACAAAAACAATTAAAAAAATTCCTTAAATCATTATTCTAAGAAAATTAAAAAGAAAACTGTTTTTTACAATAAATTGACAAAGCCAAATCCTCACTTTTATAACAAACATAAATAAAAGTTCATATAATACAATTATAATTGCATAAAATCAAAAATCATAACAAAAAGAAGACCAAAAAAAAAAATTTGTCGAACATTAAAAAAAAATAAAATGGCTTGGCCGATTGACCGACCTGACGTCCGGCAGGATATCCCTGCGGACGGCCGAACACCCAACATCTCCCAATTAAACTACTCATCCATTTATAAAGGTGTACAAATTCGAAAGAGATTACGAATCCGAAATGGACTACAAATCCAGAGTTTCAAAATCAAAACAAATATGAGCTAAATGACTGTTGCTCCAGAAAACAAACAGGATGAAGTATGAAAGAACTGGACTGCTACTCTAGAAAACAAACGGAGACGAAGTACAAAAGGTTTGAAATCTTACCTGAAAGCCCTAAAACCAACTTCTCACCGATCAATCTCTTTCACATTTTGCATTGGTAATGATGATCTCACCAAAATCTCAACTTTATTCGTTGTTTGTTCACACCGATTGGTTTTCTTCAAAGATTTCGTCTCTCTCTCTCTCCCCCACAAATTCTATAGAAATCAGAATAAATAGTGAATTAGGGATTTAGGGTACAAAGGTTATTATCATCTTTTCGTACTCCAAAGGGAGGGTAATAAGGTTATTTAGTATATGTAAGTAACGTTGTTTGTGCTAATTTAGGGAGCTTCTATTTGCACACGTCCATTCCACTCTGTGCACACGCTTAATGATAATTATTTTTATTATAATTTTATTCTCAAGTGAAATTACTATTATGGATATCATACACAATTCAAATAAATACATTCGAAAGTTCAATGTTGAAAAAATGAAAAACATTCGAAATTCTACTGTCGAAAGAAATGATAATTTTTCGGAATGCGACTTCCGAACAAGTTGTTTATTTTTGGAAAGCTACTTTTGAACAAGTTATTTATTGAGAAAGATATGCATAGAGTATAATGGGTGTGTGCAAATAGAAGCTCCTGCGAATTTGACGGAATGGAAAAATTTTGACAATATCAAATAAAACAAAAAAAAGTTTGTGTAATTATTCAAATTACAAAAGAGGCTCCTGTATTTGTGAAAACCGCACGAGAGTGCAACTTACCGATTTATCTATAACTTATACATTTGAAAGCCTCACCGGAAAATTCGTAGTAGTTCCCGAGAGATTACAGAGTGGGGTGTGTGGGGATGCAGTGGACGGTTGAGATTCGGCCAGAAATGGCGGTGACGAGAGCACTGACACCGAGTCTCCTGCCAGCCGTCCGATTCGAGGCCACAGAGTCCCGCAACGGTGCTCCTCCTCCGCGCAATCCAAGACCCCCTATTCCCCTCCTCTCTGTTTCCAAGCCATCTTGGATCGTCAGAACTGAGGTAAACCCATCTCTCTCTCTCTCTCTCTCTCTGCCTGTTTGGTTGCTGAGAAAATCGAGGAAAAGATAAAGAAGATAAGATAAGGAAGAGCAAATTGCATACACCAACTGTTTTATGTTGAACATTTCATACTTTAATCATCAATATTCTTTAATTCTTGTACAGTTATTTGCATTTTATGGTTTTTTGGGTGTGCAAATTTGAATTTTAATTATCTGGGATATTAGCCAAGTTGATGTGAGTTGTGAATTTGATATGCAAACAATGATATATCTCTATATATACATATGTGTAAAACAAAAATTATTTGCTGTTATTGCCTGCTAAATGACTCCATGATAATTCATGTATGGATTGTGAGGAATTATGTGAAGTTTCATGAAGAACTTAATTAGACAACTGCCAAAATTTGTAGATAAGTTACATTTTGTACAAAATACAAATTCATATATGTGCAAGTTCGAGTGCGTTATGCATTTAGTACAATTTTCTTCCCCTCCGCCCCTGCATCTCCCACCCTTCCCGACGAGGAAGTGGGGCGGGGACGGCTTGTTTTCCCCACCCCAATTATATTTATTCAATTTATTAGTTTATATATCCCTTGACCTTTTTTTCAATATAGTAAGATTAATATATTATACTTAACGTTCATTTTCACCCATTTATTTTTCATCTTACATCTTTTAACTTTCATTAATTACAAATTATTATCCATAGCATAGTATATTGTCTATAAGTTTTATTAATATTCTGATTTTTTAAGTCACAAAAGTAACCCGCCCCTAACCGGCTCCCACCTTGCCCTTGACTACAATCCGATTTGCCCCATTCTAGATATAATACGGAGTGTGTGTAGGGAATTACAAACCCGCCCCATTGCCATTCCTATGTGGAGGTATTTTGAGATCTTTAAATTATGACAATTAACATGTAGACACACTAATATTGAAAGATTGAAAGGGATTGAATTTTGAAACAAAAAGGTATCTTTTTTTTTGTGTTTTCGTCATGCTGGCGTAAATTTTTTTTTTTCTTCGTTTCTTGTATTGGCAATACTAGAAGAAAGGGAAAATTTTCCTAATAATGTTTTCAACCCTGAGCAAATGTTTCAACATCTACTTGTTGCAGTCAAATGTTCGGATAGAACAAAGAAAGAAGCCTGATCCACCTTGCTTGGTATGCTCAGGTAGCGGAAGAGTTGATTGCCACCATTGCCGTGGAAGAGGTCTCTCTCTCTCTCTCTCTCTTTCCTTTTGTATGTAATAGCACCAACAATTTTTGGCATTGTCAAGCTTAATTTGTGAGTTTAATTAATATGAATTCTAGATCGAAATGTTGCCTAATCTAATATGAAGAGCACTTTCCATATCAGTCGAAATTAAAGAAAGACCAAGTTAGCTTACAGCAATATGAAGCAACATTCTTCGTCATGAAGTAGAGCAGTGTAAAGCAATGAGAAACTAATTGCAATTATGTAGATCAATATTGAGGAATCATTTATACATAAATTGAAAGCTTTCAGATTTGACAATTACTAGACAATGTTGATATACACAGCTGTCTTGTCCTTGTAAACTGTAATGGCTTCTTGGATAGCATATTACATGTATTAATGTTGTACCTTTGCTTGCTAGATTTGCTTAATGACTGACTGTCTTCAATAATTTCGCATTTTATCTGGAATTTTTTTTGCTGTGTAGTCAAATTTATTTATTTTTGGTTCTCCAGCTTTTATTGTCCGAATCATATTCAGACCTACTAATATTTGTCATTTCGCTTCATGTTGGGTAGGGCAACTCATTATTGGGGAATTTGGTCACAACTGAAGAGAAAATGGTTCCTTTTTCCAAACACCTCGAATCAGATTACAAAATTTTGATTTCTCTTTGATTTCTTTACATCATAAGACACAATTTCGCTAAGGTGAAATGAAGCCCCTTCACAGAAATGATACCTAGTCAATGAAAATGAGTTTATTGACATGATTTTTCAAGTGATCTAAATGTCTTTATAAACACACTGGAATAATTTTGTTTCATCTGGCATTCAATTAACATATTTAAAAATTATAGACACGGTAGCTTTATGAATTGTTTCATTTTTCTATTCCCAAATTTACGTGTGTCTCGTATTACTGTTCTTATGTTTTAAGATATTAGGCAGGACGAATTCTGTTCATCTAATGATGCTTCCAAAAGGGGAATGGCCAAAATGGTAAGGTACCAAGCTCTATGATATGTTAATTTAAGAAGTGGTTTTTATAATAATTTCACCAAAACTGCCCATAACCACTCTTTGCAGGTGCAAGACCTGCGGTGGTAGTGGCCTCGGCTATTGTTCTCGTTGTGTTGGGACCGGAGAGTATAGATATATAATGGGCTTTCATTTCATGAAGAGGGAATCAAATGACACACAAGATCACAAAAAGTATAAGGTTCGTGATTACTCCGGACCTCAGACTGCAGCTGATTTTCTTCTAAATGGTGAACAACCAAGCTCAAATCAATGTCCAGGCCAGCAGTGAATATAGTGTTATGTGGCCAAGCAGAAACTCCAAGTAAGCTAATAGCTCTAATTGTGGGGATTTCTTAGAAAATATGCTCTTGTTTGTATCCTTTGCTTTGGAGTTGCTAGATTAGTCGCAACTGTTTTGTAACTAGTAAACTAAAGCCTCAGAAAGATAACTCCTTGGACCGTTCAATTTGTATGTTTATTCTTAATCATGAATTGGGTTTTCATGTCCGGAGCCGCTGATTTTAGCTGTAGATATGCGTCGAAATGTATCAAGGGATTGTTGCTTCAAAGTAATATAACAACAGAAAATCTCGGTGTTATGGTGTTTATTTTGTAATCATGAATTTGGTTTAATGGCCTTAGTGGCTAATTTTTTTTATGTCGATGCGTATGAATGTATCAAGAGGTGGTTGCTCCAAACTAATTATAATCATAGTTTTGTTAAAAGCATGGGAAGAATGGAATTGCTGATGTCACACTGTCAGAGAATGAGATTTCATTTTGTGTTACACCTCTTGAATCAGACATTAGTGTTAATGATGATGTCCTTGCGTAGAATTAGAGTTGTGTTTCTATTGGCATGGATTTGCAGGTCTAGATTTCAGAAGTTGCTCACCTGTCTGTGTTTTGGCAAATGCTTTTAACCGAAGGAAAGAGGTTATTATATTATTCAAGGTTGATTTTGGTCTGACTTCTATGTCAAGTTATAGTCAGAGCTAAAATATTTTACCTTACAAATAATCTTTCCTCATTTTCTCTATTGCATAAAGGTCACGTTTGGTTCACGGTCGGAGGCCGGATTGGACTAGCAACGCTGTGGGTTCCACCCACAGGACATTTGGTTATGGTTTGGGTGAGTGGTTTCATACTCCAAGCGGCTTAGATGAATTTTGGGTGAGATTAGAAAAATAATAAAAAGATTGAGTCTATTTTACATAAAAATTTTATTTTATTTTATTTTTTTTACCAAGTGCATGTGTTTGTTTGAATATTTATTTTAATTTTTTTAATATAAAAATAATTTATTTATTTATTTTATATAAAAATAATTTAACAATTCCATTACTAACCATCTCTCACACCATCATCAAAATAATTACACTTTTACTTAATCCCCTCACTAATAATTTCTATATTAACAATCTCTTCACCAACAATTATCTCAAAAATAATCTCATCCAACCTAATCCGCCAAACAAAGGTGGCCAAAGTGAACTGTTTGTTCCATGAAAGAGCAACTATGATAAACAAATCTAGAATTCCCCATCTTTGTTTGAAGGCAGATTTTTTTATTTTGATTTTTTTTTTAGGGTTTTTTTAAAAATTTATTTTTTATTTTTTAAAATTCATTCATTTATTTTAATTTTGTTTTTAGTTGCTACAGGAATCTGGAAGCAGCTAAAGCCACCTTCTAAATAGAGCTTCTAAGCTAAATATAGGTCCACATGTTCCCTAAGAATGAGGAATCCCAAAAATAGAAAAATTCGTAAGTTGTGTTTGGATTATAGATTTAGATAAAAATTTGAATAGGAAATGAAAAATGCAAGATAATTTATTAAATCTCTATTCAAATTCATGATCTAAATACATTAGAATAAATAAATAATAAAAAGTGCAGTGACAGAATTTTATTAAGATGGAAATTTTGCAAGGAAAAAGAGAGAATATAAGAATTCTAATTCTAATTAATTACTTTTATAACAATTTAAACAAACGTATATTTTTCTTTATTTTTTCGTAAGAAACTAGTAGCTTAGAAGCTTGTTTTCCCTGGTTCCTTTGTTCTTGTAACTTTTACAGCTCTCGTGCTAAACAAACTCATAAATTTTTTTG
This sequence comes from Camellia lanceoleosa, assembly GCA_025200525.1. Taxonomy (NCBI): domain Eukaryota; kingdom Viridiplantae; phylum Streptophyta; class Magnoliopsida; order Ericales; family Theaceae; genus Camellia; species Camellia lanceoleosa. The sequence continues at coordinate 56,122,678 of CM045760.1, forward strand.
CTAACAGATCATAGCAAATGCTTCACACAATCTAAAAGCATTAAACAAATGTAAAGCCCATTGTTCGGTAACAGATCAAACTTCAAAGTTAGGAATGAAACAAACAACCTCAAAATTATTACACCAGTAAACAAAAATGTGAAAAATATAAAATAAACTTGTGTATTTATACTAGATAGAAAAGCAAATCCCTCCGATAAAATTCCTCAATGCCGATATACAATACTTTGCATCATCAGGCCTACACGCTATATACTGGGCTAGACCCAAAAGTTAAGTTTTTTCAACATATTGGTATAGACAAGGAAACAACAAGCTGGGGTTCCCTTACCGGGTAAAATTTTTCACTGCAATACAGTTCAATCAACGCTGTATGAGAATTCATCAATCAATGCAGAGAGGCACACCACCTATGAGAATTCATCAATCAATGCCCAAGCTGGAATATGGTTCAAAGCCACCCTAACAAAAATAAAATAAAATAAAATCAAGATGAGTTTGGTCATTGCATTTCAATTTTTTCAAGTGAACACAAAACAATGTAAACATCTCAATTCAAACATGTCAAACTAGACTAATATACTTGGCATAAAGAAACTATCAGAGTTGCAAGTTAAAACTAGACAAAACACATGAGCAAAGAATGGAGTGATTTCCTAAACAGACAGCTTTGTTCTCCCTTTTTATTTTATTTTCGGTGGTTAAATAGATTTTCTCATTTAAATTCTCAAAATGTTATCAATTTCAGCATTATTTGCCATCTTCTGGAAGACCGATGTATCACTGGCTAAGAAAAGGTATTCATAGGGACAGCTGCAACAAAATGACATTACCATGTCTAATGAAGTTAATTAACAAATTCAGTTGATTAATTTATTAATCCAACTATACCGAGAGACTACTCACAGAGCAATCATCATGAACACGCCAAATGGTCTCGCCCAGGAGGTTAGCCACAGACAAGACTGTCAGCTGGGGAAAATAGTTCTGCTCCAACACTGGAATGGTATTTGTTATGATCACCTCTTGAAACAGGCCACTTGACAACCTTTCTATTGCAGGAGGACTGCAAAAAGGCGAATTCAAATTAAAATTCTGTGTAAAAAACAGTTTTAAGGCATTTTGAGTATTGAAGATGACACTACCAACTACGTGGTTCAACAGCATGACAATTACTTCAGCTAGCAACCTATAAATACATCCCACAACCTTGATAGGTTAAAAATCTTTCAACTCTATAATACCTCCTTACTAAGTGACTAAAGGCAATAAATAAGACATAAAATTCTCTCAAAAGAATCAACTCTCACGAAAATGATGGGAAAAAGCCATGATATCCCCCAACAAATCTCTATGTAACCATAAAAAATGCCATAATGAAACCATCCGAACCCGATGCCTTGCCCCCATTGCAGTCTTTCAAAGCTCCAAAGACTCTTTTGTGAACTGCTGCCCTTCCAGATTTTTCTATCCATTATCGGAATAATGTCAAAGTCCAATCAATCAAGACGAGGTATCCTGACAAAAGTCTCCTCACAAAACTCCTCATAGCACTGTACCCCTCCACTCTGAATCTCCTCCTCCCTCCTTGTCTGTTCCTCATCAATCACCAAGCTCCTGTGGGAATTAGTCAAATTGTGATAAAACTTGGTGTAAATATCTCTTTCCTTCGCCTTATGCCTCCAACTGATCTCCTTCAAAAGAATAGTCTGCCGAAATTCTACTTTTGGCTTCATCCTCAGTGAGACCCCCTTCTTCCTCTTTCCTGAGAAATCACTTGATGAGATCCAAGGCCTTGGTCCTTTCCAAAGTCTTCTTTACCTTTCTTTATTCTTCCTCATGGCCAGCACAAGGTTTCTACCCGACAAGGCTGCCCCACCCCCTACTGAGTGGAGGAGGGCCCCATACTTTGGAGGGTTGGCTGACCCCTTCTCGAAGGCAGTTGACTCCTTCATTCATGATGCCCTTCCTCTGGAGGAGCCTCTGCTCCTTTTTGGGGAGGCTGTGAGCTAAAGAGAATTTTAGGCCTCGTTTGGGAACATGCTATTTTAGTAACTTTTTGGCTTTTTACGAAAAGATGTGCAGAAAAGTAGAGAGGTGATGTGACAACTTTTAGTAACTTTTTGACTTTTTGGCTAAAATAGCCACTCCCCAAACGAGGCCTTAGTATTTTCAGTTATATCTAGATTCCCCAAGTATTAACTCAGAATTTTCAGTTCTGATCACCAACTTCTCCAAAAATATGCCACAGAAATATGAAGGAGAAAATCATGAGGTTAACTAAAGAGGATTTAGGTACCTAAAGACAGCATGTGTACTGCATGCATACACTTCTCTGGCTCCCTCTTGATGTAATAGAGTTGCTCCTTTGGAAATAGTACCTACAGAAAAGTAACAAGTCAAAAATTCCATCTAATGCAACAATTAATAAGGACTAATCTCTTAACACTAGTTAAGAGCAAGAAAAAGACCAACTACGATTCATGAAAAAACTCCACAATTTAGAACACCCCAAAAAAAACTCAAATATGAAATTTGTTGCCAGTATGACTCCTGATTGGGATGAGGAACTGGTGATCCATAAACCCAACAGATTCCATGAAACAACAAATAACTAGATCAATAGAACTAAAACTCATGATGAGGCAATGCCTGCTCAAATCAATAACTTTTAAAAACTAGTTTCAAGGTTTGATGAGTGAACTAAGTCATACTTGTATGGGGAGTTGATGTTTTAGCCCAAAAGTCAAAAAGTCACAAAAGAAGCCAAAAAGCCAACAGCAAAAAAGTCAAAGATTCCCTCTTCTTTCTACTTTTTGCATGTTTTTTCGCAAAAAGTCAAAAAAATCATCTCGAACATACTAATTTTTTTTACCTTATATTTTAGCAAAAAAGTTACTAAAATAGTTTGTTTCCAAACGAGGTACACATAAAAGAACCTCTTGGTGGAGCCCAGTCCCCGGAGAGCAGAACAACACTACTTATTAACTCATAATAAATTTACTTTTTGGTACATTTACAAATCAGCTCCATAATTTGTTCTCTAGTAACAAAAAAAGAATATACTTGAAATTAAAAAAATACCAGCAGTATCAATCATGTCATCCACCATAACTGCTACTTTTCCCCTGACATCCCCAATCAAATTCATCACCTGCACGATGATATTCACATACCTGAGAATCCGGAAGGATATGTTCCAATATAAACTCAGGGAAGCTATACACTAGTACTTAAATGTTCTTAGGATGCTTAAAAACAATTTAAAAAAAAAAATTAAAAAAATACATGTATCTCCATAAAGAAGCAGGCATGTCAACTTCTGGAATTACTCCAGTTCCAGGAATTATGTTATTACACAAGTTTCCAGAAATCTAACTATTGTCACAATCGTTAGAGCTTATCATACCTCCGCAACATTGTGTCCATGACGCCTTTTATCCACAATGGCTAGAGGGGCATCGGATAATTTTTTGGCAAAAGCACGTGCTCTGGCAACTCCGCCAACATCGGGTGAGACCACTACCAAATCATTATAACAGATGGTCTTGCTAGCAAGGTAATCAAGTATCACAGGCTACTTGTGCATAAACAAAATAAAAAACAATCAAGGAACCAAAGCATATCAGTCCATGGTTTCTTGACAAATGAATGGCGACTGAAACAAAATAAGATGATGGCAGGAAAAGAATACATACGTAAAGTATGAAATACGCAATAAGAGAGATATTTTTAACATTAATGTTGACCTTTGTGGCAAAGCCAAAATCATCTCAAACAAAATTCTTTCAGCTAGCTATATCGGATGTCGTCCATTAACGTCAGACACCAACAAATGTGTCTGTATACATCACAGAACCAAACCTACACATAGGTTATTACCTGTCCATGTACATGGTCCACCGGAATGTCAAAATAACCCATGGATTGCCCAGAATGTAGATCACAGGCAAGAACGCGGTCAGCACCTGCTTCAGTAATCAGATTTGCCACCAGTTTGGCTGCAATGGATTCACGCCCCTGGCTCTGAAACAGCAGTAAATGGAGATATAGAACAAATCAAGTAGAATTCAATGGACTTATCCAAACCATATTAGCTTATATAAATCTTGTTTTGTGGTTCTGCTCCGCCTAGGATTCGATTGTCCACAGGATACATGGATTTAAAGCTCCTGCATTTTTAAGATTATACATGCTTTTGAGATTTACTACCAATCTTGCTATTATCTAATTAGTAGCTTATTGTAGCTATTATTTTCTGCTTCCTAAGGGTTTGATCCTGTCATTGTCTCTCTACTTTAAGGTCCATAAATAAATGCTTTCACAAATTGTTTAGCTATTAAGTACAAAATGTCAAGCATAACATCCGATCCCACATTGGGTAGGCATACAAGTGAGTTCACATCCTAATTAGTAACAAGAATTTTTTCCTAGCCCAATTGCTGCTATGGATGGGGGTGTTACACAAAGCTACATAAAAACAAAAATTATTAAAAAAACTCAGAACCAGCTAATTGATTTTCTTCAATTGTAAAGTACAAAGAATTTGACTCTACGGTATGAAGATAAACTGCAGCAACTGGAAAAGTAACAGTACGATTATATCAATTATACCGCAATTCACTATACACAAGAGGGGGGATGGGGTAAGTATCCAGGTTAACTAATGTTATTTTATTTACTTGCCATGATCTATCGCCTGAACTTGGTTCATGGACAAAAAGTTTCAATGGGATATTCAGACTATAGTTTTACCCAAAATGAGTTTGTCTCACTCCAAACACCAGCTTACCTTTCGATCAGCCCTGGCATATCCAAAATATGGTATCACTGCAGTAATATTCTTGGCTGATGCCCGCCGACAAGCATCTATCATGATCAGAAGCTCCATAAGATTCTCATTTGCAGGAGGACAAGTGGGTTGCACAAGATATACATCACACCCTCTAACACTCTCTTGTAATTGGACATATATCTCGCCATCGGCAAAGCGTTTTATCTTAATCTTTCCAAGCTCCAGACCCATGTAGCATGCAATTTCCTATCAAAGCATACAAAATTCAATCAGCAATTTCATGCGTAAGATACTCATGAAAGATCAAGATAAGTAAACAGAATTATGAAAATGAATACGAACAAGTAAATAGAGTAATACTTCAAAACAAAATAAATCACCAAAACTTTAAAGAAAAAGGAATGGGGGTCCACTGCTAATAATACATTCATGTGTTAATGCAATTCAAGTGTCTGGATTAATGAAGAACTGACAAAATTGGCAGGCCCACAACCTATGCTGCTTTTCCTCGATCATGAGCAACTTCAAAATTTTAAAATGAAAAAATAATCAAGAAAATATTTTCTGTTCAGAACCAGTGTTGTGAAAGGCACGCCTAGGCACAAGGCGTAGCAAGGTGCAGGCTTTGCGACTGAAGGGACCCAAGGCGAGGCGAGGTAGATAAGTCGCGCGCCTTTGCCGAGCCTTGGGTCAGGCACAAACAGGCGCAAGGTGACACTTAAACATGCCTTTTGTATTTTTTTAAGGCTTTGATCTGATCTGATGGCTCTGATCTGAGTTTGAATGGGGCCAACCACATATGATTGCAACTCATACTACTCAATACCCAATAGTCGAGAGTTGAAGCCCTAAACTCTATCGAAGAAAGGTGTCATCTCTTCGTCGTGCAGTCTGCAGCTCATCGTAACTTCGTCTTCGTCTTCACGGCAGGTGAGTCTTGTTGTTGTTCTTCTTCTTCTTCTACTTCTACTTCTGCTTCTGCTTCTTCTTCGTCTTCAGGTGTTGTCCCAAGCCCCAGGTTAAGGAGGAAGGTTGTGTGTTAGGTAGCCGACAGCCAACACGTAAAAAAAGCCGCTCAGATCCCTTATGAAAATGAATTCTACTTTGAATCGTTTGAATGGTAGGTCGTTCCCCTCAAGTGACGCGTTGCGCCTGCCTCCGGATGTTTTGAAAAGTGAGCAAGAGGCGCCGCATCGACGTCTAGGTGCGGTGAAAAATAGGCAAAGGTTTCCGCATTTTTCTGGACGAATGCGGGTAAAGAAGATAATCCATGACTATAGGTTTAGGATAGCCACTTGGAACATAGGAACCTTAACTAGTAAGACGATAGAATTGGTAGATGTTATAATTAGGAGAAGAGTTAGTATAGCTTGCATACAAGAAACTAAGTGGACGGGAGAGAAAGCTAGGGAAATTGAGGATACCGGTTTTAAACTATATTATAGTGGTAAGGATAGATGCAGGAATTGGGTAGAAATCATAATTGCCAAGGGTCTTGTGGAGAGTGTAGTGGCGGTCACTAGGAAAGCGGATAGGATTATGCTAGTTAAACTAATTATTGGAAGGAATATAGTCAATGTTATTAGCGCATACGCCCTCAAGTAGGATTAGATGATCAGACTAAGAGGGATTTTTGGAAGCAAATGGATAAGATCTTACCGGCGATACTTATAGGAGAAAACCTGGTTATAGGTGGAGATTTTAATGGCCATGTGGGCATAGATAAACTAGGCTACGAAAAGGTGCATGGTAGATACGGTTTTGGTGATAAAAATGAGGCTGGAGAGAGTATCTTAGGTTTTGTGTTGGCTTCTGACCTGGTGGTGGCCAATACTATGTATAAGAAGAGGGAGGAGCATTTGATAACTTTTAAGAGTGGATTAGTTAAGAGTCAAACAGATTACTTCTTAGTGAGAAAAGTGGACCGCCTAAAATGCAATGATTGTAAGGTGATTCCTGGAGAAAGCCTGGTCTCTCAACATAGAATTTTAGTACTAGATTTATGTTTTAGAGGGCAATACCAAGCTAAGAAGGATGGTGGGCGTCGTAGAATGAGATGGTAGGACCTAGAAGAAGATAAACTAGAAATATTTAAGAATCGAATGGATAAGGAAGGTACTTGGGACTTAGAAAGTGATGCAAACACTATGTGGAACTCGATGGCCAATTGTATGAGGAGAATCTCAAGAGAAGTGCTTGGAGAGTCGAAAGGAACGGGACCCAACTCTAGGGAAACTTGGTGGTGGATGGAAGAGGTTCAAACGGTAGTTAAGACAAAAAAAAGAGTGCTTTAAAAAGTGGCAGAAGGATAGAACTGAGAAAAACCTTAAGAGCTATAAATTGGCTAATAAGGAGGTCAAGAAAGTAGTTAGAGAGACTAAGTTGAAAGCTTATGATGACCTATATACTAGATTAGATAGTAAGGAGGGAGAGAAGAGGGTATACAAACTTGCTAAGATACGAGAGAGGAAAACAAGAGATTTTAATCAAGTAAAATGCATCAAGAGTGAGGATTCTAAGGTATTGGTGAAGGATGAAGAGATTAAGAAAAGATTGAAGAATTATTTTAAGAAACTATTAAATGAGGAACATGGAGGTACGGCAATAGGGGAAGAAATAGCCAATAATACGATAAACCAAGACTATAAGTTCTATCGCAGGATTAGGAATTTTGAAATGGAGATTGCACTTAAGAAAATGAAATCCAATAAGGCTTTAGGACCCGATGATATCCCTATTGAAGCTTGAAAGTGTTTGGGTAAAAAAGGAGTTGCTTGGTTGACTAGGTTGTTTAGCAAAATTTTGTTGACTAGGAACATACCAGATGCGTAGATGAAAAGTATTTTAGTGCCAATCTATAAGAATAAAGGTAATGTCCAGAATTACAACAACTATAGAGAAATCAAGCTAATGTGTCATGTAATGAAAGTGTGGGAGAGGGTGATGGAATGCCGATTGCAAGAAACAACAGAGGTGTTAGAGAATTAATTTAGGTTTATGCCTGGTAGGTCAACAATGAAAGTGATCTATCTTTTGAGGAGAGTAATAAAAAAGTATAAAGAAAAAAAAAGAAAAGAAAAGAGACATTCATATGTTGTTTATCGACCTTGAGAAAGCATAAGTGTGCCGGGATATAATATGATGGGTGTTAGAAAAGAAAGGGGCGACAAAAGGTTACATTGACGTGATTAGGGACATGTATGAAGGGGTGGTGACCACTATTAGATCGCCAGCTGGAGAGACAAATGAATTTCCTATCACTATAGGATTACACCAAGGATCTCCCTTAAGTCCTTATCTTTTTGCTTTAGTTATGAACGAGTTGACGAGAAATATTCAGGATGACGTGCCATGGTTTATGCTTTTTGCAGACGATATTGTGCTAGTGGATGAGACTAGAGAAGGAGTTAATACAAAGTTGGAGATTTGGATAACAGCTCTTAAATCTAAAGGATTCCGAATAAACAGAACTAAGACAGAGTACATAGAGTATAAATTGAGTAACAGTAACAATGAAAGCAGAGGAGAAGTGAAGATTGAAAACCAAAAACTGCCTAAGAGTGAACATTTTCATTATTTAGGGTCGATTATCACAACAACGAGAGAGATTAATGCAGATGTGGCCCATAGGATTACGGCAGGATGGTGTAAGTGGAGAAGTGTGTCTGGGGTATTGTGCGATAAACAAATACCCACTAGACTAAAAAGTAAGTTCTATAAAACGGCTATTAGACCAGCTATGTTATATGGGACGGAGTGTTGGGCAACCAAGAAACAACATGTAGATAAGATGAGTGTGGTTGAGATGAGAATGCTAAGGTGGATGTGTGGTAAGACTAGACGAGACAGAATTAAGAATGAGTGTATTCAGGAATAGGTAGGAGTAACACCGATAGAAGATAAGTTGAGAGAAAATCGATTGAGATGGTTTGGTCATATTCAACGGAGACAAACAGAGACAGTAGTGAAGAGATGCAATGCTGTAACAGTAGATGGAAGTGTTAGAGGATGGGGTAGGCCTAGATTAACATTGGATAGCGTTATAAATAGAGATATGAATTTACTTAATTTGACTAATGAAATGGCCTTTGATAGGGCCGCATGGAGAAGAAAGATTCATATAGCCGACCCCATTTGATGGGACTTAAGGCTTTGTTTGGTTTGGTTTGATTTTGATTATCCATCGCTGCTGCTGCTGGTTGTTTTTGCTTTTCCTTCTTCTCCTCTTCTTCTTTCCTGTGTTGTCATCTCGTCTCTCTGTTTTTATTTTTTTTTGACTGCTTCATCGCTGGGGTTTTTTTTTGCTGGTGCTGCTGGGTGTTTTTTTCTTCTTCGTTTTTTTTTCCTACTGCTGTGTTGGTTTGTTTTTTTTTCCTTGTCTTTATTAGGAAAAAAAAAATTACAAATAATTAAATAATCACACATTACATTACACTGAAATTATTTTCCATTTATTAAATTTGTTGTGTAGAAAATAACATCTGAAAATAATAGAAAAGATCCGGCGTGACAACATGCCCATGTGGTAGAGCCCAATAATTTGTCTTGATTGTCTTAATACTATGAATGATTAGTCTGTGTTAATTAATCTATTTTTTACTAAGACTATGCGCCTTGAGCCTTTAAAAACACTACTCAGAACCAACATTACAAACATTATTTGCCATTTATCTGTTTTTGTCACTAAGAAAGAAAAGAAAAGAAAAGAAAGTGAGTAAAATAAAAAAAAAGAAAGAGCAATGAGCAGATAGGATATCCCAAAATGGAAAATGCAAAAGTCATCAAATAATCAAATCAGGTGATGCTTTTTGTACATACTGGCAGAGATCCTTGCTAAGCACCAACCTCTGAGTCCATGATTTTAGCATCAATCCCTCCTTTCCATACATTATTTAAGACACATCAAGACGCACTTCAACCCAAACATGAAAGGAAAGTTAGCTGTGAAATGTTTAAGCACATAAAGTTGCAAAACAAGATGAAATACTATTACCAAGGGCATGAAAACAATGCCATGAATTCATCCAAGCAAGAAAAATATCAACAAGAATCATGCTATACTAGCTATCCCCCAAATGCACATTATCAAAAAATTCAACCCCGTTTCCTATTTTCTTCTTATCCTCCCAGACAAATTGACGGTCATTCACAACCCCTGACTACACAAATCAAAATAATAATAATAATAATAAAATGAAAAAGAAACTCTAGCATACCATTGGCTCTACTCTACATTTTTGTAGAGTAGAAAAACGCCAAAGTGGAAGGTGCAACTGCAGATTCGGGCAGGTGAGAAAGGAATAAGACTAGACCTCATTTTAAGGCTTTCCTCATATGGCATTTGAAGATGTGGTGACACCTCACGTGGAGACCTCTGTGTGTTGTCTGCTCGATTTTACCAATATTTGAGCACATGTCTGAGTGACAATCTTATTTGAGTGTTTTTCCAGCCAAGAATAATTGCAGTTTGAATTTCTTTTTCTTTCAGCTCTCGTGTTTTCAAGGTAAAGCCACAAACGGCATTCCAGAACTAAAAAAATAGGTGGGCTGCCATCTAAACAGGCCTTTCAAGCTCCTCGTAAGATCCATTTCAACATAGTTTAAAGATAATTTTTGCATGCCATTTAGTTTGTCACTTCAAATAAGGAAAGAAAAGATAAAACAAAGAAAAAAATGAAAAAGGAAGGTAGAACAGAAAGTTATACACATCTTCCTGTTATAGAGAAAAAGTGAATCAAAAAGAAGGAAAGAAAAAAGAGGGTTCACAAGGCCAATTTATATGTACTACAATGGATTGAAATGTTGTCTTTAAAATCATTTCAAAGTACTCCATAGACATGTACCATTCCTTCTTTCTTTCCACTTAAATTTTCAAATTAAAACATTCCTAGCCGAGCTGATTAATACCATTCATCTGTGAAGCGATCAATTTGAAGCAGAGAAGTATATAAGGCACAATTTAGAAACATTGGTGATTTAAAAGCAATTGAAATGATACCTGAGAAAGTGCAGGATTAGCTGTTCCAGAGAATATTCGAAGCCTAGTGTCATTTTTGTTAAATGCATTCGCTTCTAGATAATTAGAAGCCAAAAAACTGGGAAATGTTGCTTGTTCACTGTCAAGGACTGGAATGGATGGCTTCCCATTGTCCTTAAACTTCAATGGCTCAGTCAAATTACACCTCTACAACAAAAACAGCACAAACGCATCATTATCACAAAAATACAACTATACATAAAGAAAGCTTGAATATATAGGGAAACACAAACAAAGGTATATAACTGCATCTCCAATCCTTAAGACTCAAACATATATCAAATTTAAATTTCTGTAAAAAGCACTCAAAAACCTCTCCACTCCTTGACTCAAACTTATATCAAATTGAGTTTTACCCTTCATTTTACCCAAATCAAGGGAGACTCAAATGTTTCCTCAAAATTTTTCAAAACCACTTTGTAGCTTTCAAATTTACAACTCTGCCATTACTGAAACTTTTACTCAAACTCATGCTTAATTCCAATCCAAGTTTGTCAATTGGACTGTTTCGTATCAAATAAGCTAGGGAAAATTATAAATAAAACCCCAGAGTTTGACATTTGTAACAAAATAAACCCTGGGTTTTTAATTTTATCAATTTAAACCATAATCTTTTGATTTTAGATTTCTTTTCAATCCAAACCATTCACCTATTTCCGTTAAGTAAAACTAATGAAAAATAATATTTTAGTCATTAAATTGAATGTAATACTTAAATGTCTAAAATATTATTTTTTGTTGAGTTGAATGACTAAACACGAAAATAGTCAGATGGTTTAGATTAAAACAAATATTATGATTTAAATTGATAAAATTAAAAACTCAGGATTTATTTTGTTCAAAGGGTCAAATAGTGGAGTTTTTTTTTCTCTGGTTTTTTTTTTTTTTTTTTTTTTTTTTTTCCCCGATAAGCAAACTACATGTAAAACCCTATTTTAAACCCCATTTTTTTTGCACTTCTGATGTAAACCCTAAAGCAAACTATATGTAAAACTGAATCATAATGAACAGAAAGACAAACCCATAAACAGAAACAAAACGTAATAAATAATCTAACACATACATATATACACATATTATTACTCTCGCGAACCTTCAATTAATCAATTGGACATTTGGCAAAAAACATATACGCAAACTATTCACACAGTAGTATATAACAACAATTGCATTTCCAAAATATGAGTGCATTTAGGAGACAAAATGTAATCAGTTAGAACAAACGATTGAGACCAAAGAAGAACTAACCACGACAGTGTTTCGACTGGGGAGACGACGCCGAAACTTGTTCGTTGCAAAGAGACTTGCAGAGAATGCCAGAGAAGCCATTTTTACGGATGAGAGCGAATCGGTGATTAGGGTTAGGGTTTTGAATCGGAATTGCTTCTTCTCAGTTTTTCATTTTCATAAGAAGAGTTGGAGTGGGAAATGACAAATTGTCGGTAGCTCTGCGTTGGCAATCAAAACTGTTTTATACATCATTTGTAAAAATTTAGGAATAAGATTTTTACACTACTTTATTTTAGGGGTATGGCTTCTCTCCAGTTTAGGATTGGACTGGATCGTGTTGTTGGGTCTGTGAAAGTTTATTACGGGTCTCATTTTGATAATCTGAACCGTTCAATGTGTAAAACTCGTCAAGTATTATATGCCTGTAAAAAATTACGTTGATCGGATATCGATAGCTATATGATCAAATCAGTTTCGTATTAAAAAAATAGACAATGAACAAATTAACGGTTGACAAAAAACTGTTTTGATCACATAACTATCGATATCCGATCAACGTGATTGTTTATAAATATATAGTACTCGACGATTTCTACATGTTGACGGTTCAGATTATCAAAACGAAACCCGTGGTGAGCCCCCACAAGCCCAACAACACGGTCCAGTTCGATCCCGAACTGGACAAAAGTCATACCCTTATTTTATTATTCTCTAAAATTTAGGAATAACATTCCCAAAGTATAGTATTTTTTTTTTTTGGTAAGAAAGGAATAATTAACTTTATCTACTTTCACTAAACAAAAATATAAATTAATTTGATTTTTTTAAAAATATTAATATATATATATATATATTTTTTTTATGTTGACAAAAATAGCTCTATATAAAATTGATGGGAAGCTTTTTTGTAATGTTAAAAAATAAAAATAAAATTAAAGGTATTATGTAAAACCTCAACAAACTTATTTTTTTATTGTAAATGGTTGTTTAATTATCGTCCATTTATCTTCGTTTTTAATTTTGATTTTATGTACGGTATCTTTTATTATTTTTATAACAAGTTTATCCAAATTAGAAAGAACTTTAGTTGGAATTTATTTTTGTTTGGTTGAATTTTAAAATTTTATTTTGAAAAATCATAAATTACTTTAATAAAAATAAATACAAAAAAAATAGATGTTTTTAGATTTTTTAAAATTATTTCTATACCAAAAAAAAGAAAAAATAAAAATAAAAAAGAAAAGAAAGAGAAGTTCCAAGTTTTTACAAAACCAGCTTTTAGAAATTTTCACTCACGAGGCATGACTTCTGGATTGAATTTTACGAGATAGTAAAAAGTAATTTTTTGATTTTTAACCTATTTTGAGTTATATCATATCTATTTTCTATACGTTTTTTTTTTCAAAAGAAGTTAAAAAAATAAAAAAATTAGCTTTTAACTAACTTCTCCAAACAATCCAAAATTAGTTTTCGAAGGTTTCCAACACATGAGTGCCAGACTTCTGCGTCTCTTTTGACCGAACGGTAGATGTTGTCACTCTAAAGCTTTTGCAATAACAAAATTATGGTTGAAAGGATAAGGTGGGAGGCGTCAAAACAGGTACTATTTCTGGATTTCCAAATGGCCCAGTATGTGAGTGGGAGAAGGATGCTCCAATTGGCAAAGGAGTGGTGAGTTACCTTAGATATGCAGTTGGACTCAATCCAAGTTACAAGATCAAGATTGAAGGATTCTAAGGCTTGAGAAGGTATAATGCTGTTCCAATGGATTTTAGCGAAAGGAGCAGTCTCTAAGCACATTGGCTGACAATTTCAAGTTCAGAGGTACACAGAGGGCCGTGGTTGAAGGGCAAACCAAATGAAGTGTGAAATAAGCTTGATGAGTAAGCCGATGTAAATTGTATGACTGAGTTTGTCTAATTGTCCAATGATTTGTACTATGACAAACATACCCACATACTGCCCATGTGTCTGTCTTTATTGTAATATGTCCTGATGCTTGTCTATATAAGGGATTTTAAGTCAGCCTTAGCCACTTTTGTAATAAACTAAATCAGACATATGATTGGTGCAACATCTGTAAACATCCATCAAATGAAACCATTCCCAAAAGAAAATTGCAGTCACAGTGAAACGAACATAATTAACGAACCAAATAAGTAAACAAGCATAAAACATGTCAATTGAAATTGGTACTTCAGTGGCTTTTTCTTTTGCACTTCAATAATCATTATTCCAAAGAAAATGTGATGTTCAGGGCAACCATCCTGAGCAATACATCTTTTTTCGCGAACAGTTTGGAACAGTTTATCCAGGACTTCTCTTAACATGTTTGGCATAAACACGCCTACAAACACGAGTCAGTGAAGAGTCACAATACATCTCAAAACCAAAACTGACAACAGAAAGTTGGATACTGAAAGAATTCAACTAGGTCAGTATTCACCAAACAGGTAACTAAAATGTACTTTCAGTTTAATCCCATATAGAGATGTGAAACACGTATAATGATCAAGCAGATCTATTCTCAAGAAAATTCGAGCAACCAAGAAGCATTTACATTTACAGTCTGGGCTTCAAGAAGAAACTCCATATGGGAGAAGCGCAGCAGCCACAATCCTGCCTTCCTCGTTCAGTATGTTGTATGTTGACGAAGCATTTCTCTGCAATGAATCAAAATGAACATTAAGAGGATTGTAATCAATTTTTAAGTAGGTAAAGGGAATCAATAAATCCCCAATAAGGTCAGACTTCATGAATACATGTTTCCTATACTGCAATTTGTACCAGCCTGCTTGCAAATTGGAACAGAAAACTATTTCTACATAGCTGACACACTCTCCACATTGAGCGTATGAATCAATCTTCATTATCATCATATAAGCAGATCTTCAGATGTCAACCATTTCATATCAAATGGAGAATATATGACATGTGGCCAATCTAGAGACCCTTAATCTAGGAATGCATGATCTCAAATCACAACTAATCCTCTTCTTCCTAATTCAGAACACCAACAGATAAAAAATTGTATGTTTTCATTTCAATCATGCCTAGTTTAAATTCTCCTCCATGTCGTCCGACATAAAAGTTAGCAGTTAAGATTCAGGTCAATAAAAAAAATGTGACCCAACAATGAAAATAATGGTGGGAGCGGTTGAGGCTGAGTATCAGTAGAAATTAGTGAACATTCAAGGTTCATGAAGTCATTTGTGGCATCTCCAGATTGCAGTAATGTAGCAACGAACAGAACCGCCTTTAATAGAGGTCTCAAGCTATGAAGCACGGATACGGATACAGACACGGGACACAGCAATTTCCAAAAAATGGGGACACGGACACGGCGGGGGACACGGCGAATTTTATTTTATTTTATTTTATATATTTTTATGTATTATGTAGATTCATATTACATTCATCCTAAATTAAAATTAACAAACACTAACATAATAACATTAATTGAATAAACATAAACATTATATTTAAACAAATTAATAGATCATATATTCACAAAAAAGTCATAATAAACGATAATAAGAACTAAGACGAGAAAGGAAAAACATTCAACATCCAACAATATTTTTCACAAAAGCACTAAATAAGAGAGGCAAAAGATTATAAAAAAAAAAAAAAAAAGCCCCGCCATGTCCCATGCCGTGTCCCCGCTGTGTCCCCGCCATGTCCCTGCCGTGTCTCCTACAAAAAAATCATTAAATTAAAGGGACACGCCATCTAGCGTGTCCCGTACGTGTGCCCGGCTTGTCCCCGTGTCGGACACCGCCACGGCACTAATTTTGGAGTGTCCATGCTTCATAGGTCTCAAGCCTTTATCCTAGATTTTTTTGAGTTAAAGAGGAATGAACACGGTAGTAGGTTAAGATGGAAAATGAAAAATGATTAAATAAAATGGAAAATGAAACAGAACTAAATGAAAAAATACAAGAATATTATAAGTGCAATGTAGAAAGAAGAACACGGTAGTAGGTTAAGATTACTGTAATCCCTCCTCAACTATCGTATCTTTTTCTCAACCTATTCGTGTAGTAAAGTTTTGCACTTCTATCTGAATCCAAAAATTAGGAGAAACTCTTTCCAAAGTTACCCGTTGTTGTCAAAGACAAAACACATACATTATAATCATCTTCTCCACATGATGAAGAACCAACACAGCCACATCGGAGGTTAATTTGGTGGAACACCTCTTATAATCATTCTGGTTCAAGGCAACATTCTAATTGTCATCAACAAGGACGTCAGTTCTAACTGGTAACACTATATATTCACATGGAGTATTATTGTTTGGAGTCACTCTTAACTCTACCGCCTGAAGGTTTCTGAGAAACCATTCCCTTTGGTCACCAAAAAAGCAAAAACAAAGTACAAAATCTATACACGAGGAGTTAAAATTCCAACCACGACATAAAGTTCCAAAATTTGGTTCAATTCCACCTAGTGTAAAAGTATTGCCATTTCAAAATCTCAACATGCTCAAGCAATCTTTTGTTGTCTCCAAGTATGTTGGATCTCAATAAGACCAGAACTGTGAACCAGAGTCATGAATCTTAACAAGGTGACAAGTTTTATGTGATATTTCATACATACTGAAACAAATTTTCTATCAGATGGGAACCTGCATGACAATAGTTGTTTCATGATATATGCATGATGTTGCCTTCGTGGTCAAATGTTGCTCGCAATGTCTGTATCAGTTATTCATTCTTATTATAAACTCACACCCACATTATAGTGTCCCCAAATGAAACAAAATTCTATAAATTATTAAAATGGAGCAAATAAAGAGATCATTACCGAGTCAAGAACTTCAAGTTTCATTCCAGTAGACCGAATGAAGCGCTGAAGTTCAGGATGTACTTGCTGAATATTACTCCCACAGCCAAGAATCAAAATTTCTGTAATTTACCGAATGAATCATATGTGAAGGACATGACACGCAGATACAAACCAATTTTTAACAATTAAAATTGTTACAAAAGCTCATAGCTTCCACTCTATATTAGAGGTTCAATAAAGGTTGTTCAAATTTTAGGCTTGTGTTATACATGAACTTTGAAAGGTTCAAGTGCAAACACCAAATCAAGTGCCTGCAACTTTGAACAGTTGAGTAAAATGTAAAATATTGAATCTGTGATTTATTACCCTTCATTTTACAGTTTCACATCACTTTCTTCAATAACTAGGTACAATTTGAATCTCACCTGGTATGGGCCGCACAATTTGGAACATAGATAAGCTGCATCATATCATATAGATGATGATATGTCAGATACAAATAGAAATGAAAACCAAAATATAGAACTTTTAATTATTCCAGAAAAGATTTTCAAAAAATAAGGTAACGTAAGGATATATGGTTCTTACTTTGCAAACAAGAAAGTTTGTGAAGAGGAAAACTTTATATGCTATCTACTCAAAAGATGCAGCTGAGCATTCAGAAACATCATAAAAAATGTTGTACATAGTGAACAAATATTTAAACCTCTGTAAATCAGACTTAATTGAGTCCGGTGTGTTGGTTAATCACACACGCACATGGACAGTCTGTCTTGGTACACTGGGAATGTTACATAAAATCAATACATTGCTAACCTGGACTTTGTGGAGTTTGTAACCACAGTATTAATCGGTGTTTAATCCCAAAATGAATGAGAGAGAGAAAGAGAGAGAACTTCCACACACACACAACAAAAACAAACCTTTGCTAAAATATTATCAATCTGCTAATCTATTTATCACTAGAAATATGTCCTTAAACACTAATGATGACAAGTGTGCTGGGTAAAATTAGCTCTTCCAGTAGTGCTGACTAAACTTAAGTTTGACTTGCAGATGATCAGCAAGAAAGATTTTGATAACAAGTCTATGGACTACGATAGAATAAACAAGCATGCATTACTCAAAAGGACAGATCTGAAGCATTGTTTTGAGTTAGTACCTAAAATACACAGCTTTAAATTACTTCCGGTCTCAAATAAGGTATTTTGATCTGCTGCTGCTTCTATTCTAGACTTTTGCATATAAATAATTGTGTACAAATTTCGTTTGCATATAAGAACTCATATCAAAATTTCCTTTTTGCTGCATTTTTTATCACTAAATTGAAATTTTCATATATTTCCTGAAGCTTTTCTTATTCTTCAATTTTCCCCCCCTTTTGATAGACATTTCATGAATCTTCATTCCAAAAGGAATGATAAGAGTGCTTCACACTATTGTCCTAAACACATTTCTGGAATGAAGCTTCACACTAGTGCGACAACATATCATTTAACTATGACTTTCAATATTTTTCTGTAAAGTGAGCCAATCACAACATTCCTACACATGCATAGCACAATCCTAATATCATTTTTTCACATCATCAAAAGAAAAGTGGTATAAATTTGTCTTTACTTGAATCTAGCATAACCACCAGAAGTGTTTCCATGGCTCAGGTTTCAGTTTTTTCTTAGATTTTTCATAGCAACATGTGGTGTCAGCCTGAAAAATGGTGAGAAGGCACAAATTGTGCTGTGAGCAAATGTTTTCATGGCAGATGACATGTTTGCAAAAGTAAAATCATTCTTCAACTTTTTACTAGGATTGACATTAACAAATGTAAGTAGGACTACTGCACATGCCTCATACATAACTCCAGCATGTACCCTGTTGGAAGACAGAACCAGACAGTTCCAACCAGAAACTATGGAAGATTTCCGAAGCACTAAATCATTTATTCCCAAAGTACACATTCAAGAAATCAGATAGAATATCAAGTGCAGGCATGCAGTATCTGAAGTTATCATAGCCACCAATCCAACCAACGTCCTAAACACATTTCTACCTCAAAAAGGTAACAAATAGAAAGAGCAAAAAATTTATACACATGTACCTATCTGCAGTGATCTCCGAGAATTTTTTGGGACTCCAAGACGTTATCAAGTTCCCCACGCAAAGCACACTACCTTCGTAGGCAACCCCATTCACTGTGAACCCCTCATCAGTATACCTAACAAAAAAAATTTCAAACAAAAAAATTACAGCATAAAATAAACCACCCTATTAATTTATACCATCCAAAAAACACTAATTCTAATTATATCATATTTTTGCAACCACTAATGACACGGAGTTGATCTGAATGCAGCTGCGAATACAGTGCACAAACCAAATTGAGCCTAAATAATATTAGAACAACTATCACCTTAATTCTTCACAGTTTGCACTAGTGAAAAATATTCAGAAAAGTAGGTTGATCAATATCATCATATAAAAAAGCACAAATATGGTATACATCAGTGTTGTTAACACTATGGGATCGGCAGACTCCATCACATTAAAAAGAAAAAAAGAAAAAAAGAAAAAAAAAAAGAACTAAAAAAAGTAGATGAAATGTGAATAAAATATATCTACATTTCTTCTAATTTCAAACACCTTTTCCCTTTTTCTTTCCAAATCCTTTCCCAAATCCCCCAACCAAACAAAACGTAGAGAGAATGAATTTACAAATTTTGGGTGAGATTTCTCATGTGACCATCAAGCTGATCGAAGAAGTATGTAAAATAGCATATTGGGCTCAATCTAGTCTTTTGTTTGTCATTTGAGGTCAATTTAATCTTTTTATTTACTACTTTTGAATTAATCTAGTAAACAAATAAAAGAATTACAAATTAAGGTTTAGAGTTTTTGAAATTATGGGGAATTAAATTGAGTTGAAATTAATCATTGTTTTTTAATAAAAAATTTCATTTGAGTAGAGGTTGGTTTGATGTTATTCAACTTGTGAGTAAAAAAAAAATTACCCAATTGGACAAAATTCCTAGAGCAGCCCATTGCTATACATTATTAAACAAACATATCTATACATATATTCACAAATAAAACAAGCTAGTTACATATGGGCTATGAACAATGTATAGAAAGCACACAATTTGAAGGTAAAAGGCAGTGTAAATAGCAATAGGCAAAGAATGAGAGGAATTAGAGGCAAAAAATTGAGAATTTTATAAAGAGGTGATTGAAATGGAAAATACCCTTGGAAGCGTAATTGGTCTTCGGGGACGTTGTCGATGAGATTGATCTGATCGTAGAGAGAGAAAGCGCGCCTGAGTGAGGGCAAAGGCTGCTGGTTCGGTAGCTTTGGATTTGGGTTTGGGTTTGGAGTCCCTTTTCTTAGGGCTCTCATGAGAGTTGGCAGTGTTGCCACTGCTCTCTGTCTCACCGCCATTTCTCTCTCTCTCTCTCTGTGCGAAGCTCGGGAAGAACAACAGAGGGAGGAGGATGAAAATGGGGGCGTCTTTTGGGGTTATTTTATATTAGCCCCTCCTCTTCTTTTTTATAATAGAACTTCCCCCATTATGTGTGGTTTTTGAAATTTTGCCTTTCCATTGTCCGGATTGAATATGAGGTACACCCGCAACAAAAATGAATATATAATTGAAATAAAAAAAAAAATCATATTTTTTGTTTAGTCAATATATATATATTGGACAAAATCAAGGCTTAAGCTCAATATTATAAAATTAATTTGTAGACAAAAGGGACAGAAGATAATCCGACAAGCCAAAAAAATTCAAAGGAAGATTATATAAATATATTTGGGCAAGGTTATTGTACACACTTCTCAAAAAGTGTATACCATATGTATTTCGTAATTAAAAAAGAAAATAATATAATTTCATACTTTCTGAGTTATAACTAAAAAAAATTAAGAGAAACACTACATGGGACATAACTAAACATTTCAAAATAATATCATAATTTTTAAAAAAATGACATAATTAAAAATGTATGTAGAATTCTCCAATCTATTCACGTGCTCTCTGGAACACACTCTCAGAAGCAAAAGAGGGACCATAAAAAGCATAATCTTCTTATTTATTAATTTATTTGGATACCACCTTACATAATTGTTGGATGTTAGTATAATTTTTCTCATCCAACCCTAGGCACTTCATCGACAACCCCACCTGGCTTAGTAACATATAAGTAAACACGATTGCAGCAGACATCACCAACTGGACTTGATCCATCATAAACTGAGATAACAATCACCTTGCGATTTTCTCTCTTAATTACAGCTGTAGCTTTACTTTCACCAACACCAACCAACTCAGGCCATTCCAGTTTGAGCCCTTCATTTCACATTCAAACATACATGTTAGTTTTTTATATGTTACACAACGCTATAGGGACAGACCAAGAATTCTAATATAAGAAAGACGACGTATATATTAACAAAAAAAATTGAAAAATATTATAAAAAACATGTATAAATAAAATAGTTTCATGTTGAGTTACAAAAAAATAGAAATTGTATGGCAATTATGAACCTTAGTTATGAAAAATCATTTTATTTTGAGGTTAAATTATGTCCAAATTGTTAAATTTTGTAGTTCAACCCCATGTTTTCATAAATATAAATGTTTCGACTGTTCAACCACTTAATTCTTTTACAACTTAAAAGGTGTAAATATGTATAATTTAAAAATAATCAACAACTAATATTAATATACGAAGGGAATTTGTGGAATTCAATAGCCCTTTTTTGTCCCCCTCTAGATCCATCGTTGACAACATGCTTATATATATTGGAAGTAAACATAATTTCATTAGTCAAGTAGCTTTTGTAGGAGTTTTTGTATTCAAATTGTAGCTTGTTCACTAATAAAAGAAAGGTGAATTACACTTTGTCCCTTCTATGTTTGATTATTTTTTCAATTTGGAACTTAAATTTATGTTTTTTTTTTTTTTTCCATTTTGATCCTTTATGTTTTAAGTTTTTTCCAATTTACTCCTAAAGCTAATTTATGTTCAAAATTGAACAGAAAATGTTACGTTAACTATCACATAACATAAAAAAAATATACTATTATATTGAGATTTGAATTTGTATCAGATGTGTGAGTTATGTATAATAAAATATTTTTATGCGTGGTTATAAATGTGGCATTTTTTGTCTAATATTGAACATAAATTAGCTTTATGGGTGAATTGAAAAAAAACTTGAAACATGAAGGGTTAAAGCAAAAAAAAAAAACTCTAAATGCCAAAGTGAGAAAATAGCCAAATATAAATGAGGCAAAGTGTAATTTATCCTAAAAGAAATTACTTTTGACAAAGAACATTACCTTTTATCTTCTTCTTAGATAAGTTGCTATTAGCAATTTTATTTTTTTCTTGTGTGTGTGTGTGTGTTTTTTTTTTTTTTTTTGAAATTCATCCATTGGTGATAACAAAAAATTGAAAATTAACTTGGTTAAGCAAATATATTATAATAAAAATTCTAAAGATTAAAAATATATTTAGAAAAGATTAAAAGAAAAAAAAAAACTAAAATCTTACCACGCAAGTATGGATTATCGCGACATCCATTACCAGTGCACCCACAAGTTAAACAACGATAGGTTGGGATGCTGATCGCTTCCATCCTTCTATCACTTCCTCTTATTTGCCACAAAGCCAAAGTAGCAAGTCTTCTATATTTATAGTTGAATGGGTAGTCATATCAACAAAAAAAATTGAATAGAATTATTACATGAGAATTGCTGCTCAAAGTAAAGAATTAAACTTAATTTTTAAATTTATTGATGTGGTTATCAATTACGATAAGAGTAATGTTAGAAACCCCAAATATTCTACCAAAAGTTTTACCAAATGTCTCACATGGGTGTGGGACCCACACAATGTGGGTCCCATGTGGGTCCCACACCCATGTGAGACATTTGGTAAAACTTTTGGTAGAATTTTTGTAAAACTTTTGGTAGAATTTTTGGGGCCTCTAGCATTTTTGTTACGATAAAGGTAACATTCTCTCTCATATATTTTTTAATTATCAACTAATCATATCACTTACACATCATTGAATATAGAAAATAAGTCCACAAAGTGGGAGAAATTTTTGTATTCTAATAGGATACCATGTGGCACTACTTTCCACTAATCACAAATATATATACCTCCTATTGCTCCCCAAACACCCACATAAATGTAGTGGACCCTACTGTTAAGGCTTATCACAATAGTAGAAGGTACCATATGACATATACCCTATCTGCATACAAAAATCACTCACAAAGTAGGCTTATATATTATTTTCCTTATTATATATATCATTTGTGTTATTATCATTCATTTCTTTTAAAATTTAAAGCCATTATTATTTTTACACATTATCTTGGAAACAAATTTTATACAAAAATATGGTATAATATTTTCTTTCTAAATTAATGATAGTATTAGTAGTATTCTAATACAATTAGCACGACTGGTTACCTGTTAGCACAGTTTTTTTTTTTTTTTTTTTTGGTGTTAAGTGACTTAATTGACCCTATTCAATATAATTTGTCTACTAATATTGTCTTAACAATATTTATTATATTTTATGAAAATACCATATATGGGATGATTTTTTATTTTTTTTTATTTTTTGAAATATGGTATGAGAAGGATTTTTATTGTTGTTGTGATTGGTGGGAATGATTCAACGCTGCTAGAGCATTGTTCTTTTTCATTTACAGGTTAGACACATCATCAGTTACCTCATATAACTCTAACACAAAAATGGTGGGTCCCATAATTTAGGACAATAATTACTATTCAAAAATGCTAGACATCTTAAAAGTTCTATCAAAATTTCTGCCAAATGTCTCACATGAGTGTGGGACCCACATGGGACCCACATGGTGTGGATCCCACACCCATGTGAGACATTTTATAGAAATTTTGATAGAACTTTTGGGATCTCTAGCATTACTCATTACTATTTTGGAGCACCGCCTAGCAGTACTCCAAGAGTATTGAATAATTTTCCTTCTATATTTAAAAGAAATTATATGAGAAAAATAACTCTTATTGTGAAAGATTTTAGAAGTAAAACTAAGGAAAAATTACTCTAAAGCCCCTCTCCCATTTTTAGTAATGGAAAAGATGCACAATATTATTTTTTGATGTCTAAGGTCCCTCCCATCTATGACAGAGAAATTTGATATATCTTACACGCTCTCTATGTCTCTCTCATGCTTCTCTCTCTCTCTCACTCTCTCTCTCTACAAGTAAAACAAGAACCATGGCAGACCTTATTTCTCTCTCTCAAATCTGATCGATTATACAAATGCAGAAGTTCTACTCCATCGCCAATGTCGCAATTAAGCCTCGACGAGTGGCTGAGAAGAAAGTGAAAAGCAGAGAGGAAGGCAAGGATATGAAAAAGAAGAATAGTAAAGAAGAGAAGAATTGAAAAGCTTCATCACCACTGAAGCTCGATCGCGACATCGGTTCCGTGCTTGAACACTTAGTTTTAGCGAGTATAATTTGTTTTTGTTCATTGGGATTTATAGATTCTATAATTGTTTACTTGCAAAAGTTTGTATTTTGGTTTATCTTGTCAATAATTTAAGTACACTGACTGTGTTTTGACTGTATAGTGACCCAAATGTTATTCACTAGTTGGGCAGGGCTTCGCTAATTTGTTTGTGTTCCATCGTCGTGGTTTTGTTGGATTGGACTTGTCTGTGCTATTACGCCTCGTTTCCTTATGTATTTTTGCTTGATCCTTTGTTTAGAGTCACATGATATCCTTATCGCTATCTATTTCTTATAAAAATGAAGATACTGTCCATGAAAGGCCTATGAGGTATATGGAAGTGGAGTTTGAGCTCGCCGTCCTCTGGTATCGGAATCTCTCCGATGGTTACCAAATTTAGTTTGCAAATGGGGATTCAAAGTTCATTCATACACAAATCAATAGTTGATGAGTTACCAGATTGAATTGGGAAATTCAATCAATCACTGCCAAAATCTTCATAACTCAAGCCTTCTGATATCGTGTCCAACCTCTTATTGTCTTCTGACAGGCCAAGACACAAATATCAGTCACCCTCTTTGTGATTTGATAGACAATGAACAATGCCAAAACCCTCACCTTGGTGTTTTTTCCTGCCAGGATCCAAGAAGTGGTCTGTATCTGCTGCTAGGAAGGGTGACCTGAAATAGCTCTCCAATATATCTGCATGAAAGGCAAAAAAAAGCATGAAAAAAATAATGCCAAGAACATTTCTGAGGTTCATAAGTTCATTGACTCAAGTCAGTTGCAATAAAACCAAAAACCTGTTGGTAGAATGGTATCAAATTGGCCTAAAGATACTTAAGTTCATAAAACAACGAGTTCAAGTAGTGGAAAAGGATTCAAAGGATTAGAGATTCTTCCCCGAAGAAGAAGAATAGGGCAAATGTGTATAAAAGTGCAGTGTAATGAATCAACTCCTACATCTACTCAATCTATTACACATAACATGGCCTGAACAATCTCTCATTAAATCATGAGAGAGAGAGAGAGAGCTAACCCATTTTCTCTGGAGAGAATTTCTGTCCACTGTGTAAATTTTCTCTGAGAAATTCTCTGGGAGGTTCTAGAGAAATTCAAAATTTCTCTGGACAGAAAATTCTTTGGTCATATTTGCCACTTACCAAAGTGCTCTAGTGGTATGAAGTTTTTAAAAAAATTACATAATTTAAAACACTTTTGTCTATTGAATTGGTGGCTTGCTGTTGTTTTTTCTGGTTTTCTATTTACTAATGTCATGTATATTGCTATAGGTAAGGGTGAGTCCTAGTGTTGTGGTCTATGCTCAACTTTCAAAGCTTGATGGGATTCTAGGAAAGTTCCATGCCTTACATTGCTTGGAAATGTTTAGGGTGGCAAAATGGTTCTTTCACTGGTATGTATTAACGTGTTTCATGAAATTTCATATTGAATGTTCTAAGCTATGATATTGTTGCAAAAAATGTGTCGGTGGAAGCATATGGAAGGCAGAGAAATTTGAAATTTCTCTAGAGAGTCCATAAAAGGTCAAGGAGGCCAGAGAAATTTAAAATTTCTCTAGAGAAGTAATTTTGTGGGAAGGCCGGTGAAGTCAGAAAAATTTTCAAATTTCTCTAAAGTGTTGAGTCCATGAGGACAGAGAAATTTACAGTGGGAACTTTAGGGAAGGTCAGAGAAATTTTCAAAATTTCTTTGGAAGGTCTAGAGAAATTCTCTTCCTAGAATTTCTCTAGACCAATTTTCTTTGTGACGTGAATTTTCTCTGAATCAACTTGAGGGACCTTACACATTATTAAAATATTGAATGTCCTTTATATTATAAAATCTTAATACTAGGGACATTAAAAAAAAAAATCCAAAAACTAATATATCATTTCTTTAAAGGGAAATATATTATTTATTTATTTTCATTAATTTCTTTCTAATATAAAATGGTGACAAAAAAAAGAAATGTTTTAGACCCCAAAATTTACCCCACAATAATATAACACTAGCGATTGACACATGCGATGCATGTGTAATTCAAATAAATAAAAGTAAAATAAAATATTTATTTTATTTATTGTATGTCACTCAAGTAGTAAGAGTATTCTTTAGTAAACTAAATGTCCAAGGTTTGAATCCCATTCTTCCCATCTGTCATGCCCCAAAATAAATAACAATAACCCATTCAAGATTATTAAATAAACGACATTGCAATTTTGTAATATAAAACTTCCATTCACTTCATATGATCTCATAGTACAAATGGGTAATACATGCAGTTATACATTCACAAGTCCTAACCCTGAATTTATAGCATGTGATACAAGTTAAAGACATGAAATGAAAGGTAAAAAAATAAGAAATTCCCTAAAGGCTTACATTTTTTCAAGTCAAGGCTTGGTTACAACAAAATGATTTCAAACTCAATACAAATAAAGCCCGAGGCTCGTTTAAAACAAATACAACAGTTAGACAAAAATGAAGCTCTTGTTCCAAGTCCTCTTAAGCTATTGTCTTGGCGAAGGCATATCATTAGTACCTGAAAATGGTTTCCCATATAGGGTGAGCCAAAACCCAATAGAAATAATCCAACACAGTATATGAATCTTAACTAGTATATAAGATGAATTTATATGCAACGCTTATACCAAAACATTTTATAATCCTTTCTAAAAAAACCATGCAATGCCAGGTCAATATCAGAGTTCATAAATCATTTCCATTACATTAGAAAATAGGGCAGCGAATCACAGTCTAGCAATTTCAAAACAATACAACCTTTAAAATTGTAAACAATTAAAATAGGACATGATATGCAGATACAAACCAATTTTTAACAATTAAAATTGTTACAAACGCTCATAGCTTCCACTCTATATTAGAGGTTCAATAAAGGTTGTTCAAATGTTAGGCTTGTGTTATATTTATCAAAGAAAATGTTAGGCTTGTGTTATATGTGAACTTTGAAAGGTTCAAGTGCAAACCCCAAATCTGGTTGTGCTTGATGACCTTCCAAGTGCCATTGTAAGTCTGTTGATAGCAGACATGGTGGGGGCATCTTGTGTAAGGACTTATTGTCCCTAGTTTTATTTTTTTATTTCTTTCCTGCTTTGTTCTATTTCTTTTGTATCAAAAAAAAAAAGTGCAAACCCCAAATCAAGTGCCTGCAACTTTGAACCGTTGAATAAAATGTAAAATATTGAATCTGTGATTTATTACCCTTCATTTTACAGTTTCACATCACTTTCTTCAACAACTAGGTACGATTTGAATCTCACCTGTTATGGGCCGCACGATTTGGAACATAGATAAGCTGCATCACATCATATAGATAATGAAATGTCAGATACAAATAGAAATGAAAACCAAAAAATAGAACTTTTAATTATTCCAGAAAACATTTTTCAAAAAATAAGATGACATAAGGATATGGTTCTTACTTTGCAAACAAGAAAGTTTGTGAAGAGGAAAACTTTATACGCTATCAACTCAAAAGATGCAGCTGAGCATTCAGAAACATCATAAAAAATGTTGTGCATAGTGAACAAATATTTAAACCTCTGTAAATCAGACTTAATTGAGTCTGGTGTGTTGGTCAATCACACACGCACATGGACAGTCTGTCTTGATACACTGGGAGTGTTACATAAAATCAATACATTGCTAACCTGGAGTACGTAACCACAGTATTAATCGGTGTTTAACCCCAAAATAAATGAGAGAGAGAGAGAGAGAGAGAGAGAAATTCCACACACACACACAAAAAAAAAAAAAAAAAAAAAGAAAAAAAAAAGAAAAAACTCTTTGCTAAAATATTATCAATCTACTAATCTATTTATCACTAAACACTAATGATGACCAGTGTGATGGGTAAAATTAGTTCTTTCACAGTGCTGACTAAACTTAACTTTGACTCGCAGATGATCGGCAAGAAAGATTTTGATAACAAATCTATGGACTACAATAGAATAAACAAGCATGCATTACTCAAAAGGTCAGGTTTGAAGCATTATTTTGAGGTAGCACCAAAAATACACAGCTTTAAATTACTTCCTGTCTCAAATCAGGTATTTTGATCTGTAGCTGCTTCTATTCTAGACTTTTGCATATAAATAATTGTGTACAAATTTCGTTTGCATATAAGAACTCATATCAAAATTTCCTTTTTGCTGCATTTTTTATCACTAAATTGAATTTTTCATATATTTCCTGAAGTTCCCCCGCCCCCCTTTTGATAGTCATTTCATGAATCTTCATTCCAAAAGGAATGATAAAAGTGCTTCACACTATTGTCCTAAACACATTTCTGTAATGAAGCTTCACACTAGTGTGACAACATATCATTTAACTATGACTTTCAATATTTTTTTGTAAAGTGAGCCAATCACAACATACCTACACATGCATAGCACAATCCTAATATCATTTTTTCACATCATCAAAAGAAAAGTGGTATAAATTTGTCTTTACTTGAATCTAGCATAACCACCGGAGGTGTTTCCATGGCTCAGGTTTCAGTTTTTTCTTAGATTTTTCATAGCAACATGTGGTGTCAGCCTGAAAAATGGTGAGAAGGCACAAATTGTGCTGTGAGCAAATGTTTTCATAGCAGATGACATGTTTGCAAAAGTAAAATCATTCTTCAACTTTTTACTAGGATTGACATTGCCAAATGTAACTAGGACTACTGCACATGCCTCATACATAACTCCAGCATGTACCCTGTTGGAAGACGTAAAATAAACATAGAAAAAGAACCAGACAGTTCCAACCAGAAACTATGGAAGATTTTCAAAGCACTAAATCATTTATTCCCAAAGTACCACGTTCAAGAAATCAAATGGAATATCGAGTGCGGGCATGCAGTATCTGAAGTTATCATAGCCACCAGTCCAACCAATGTCCTAAACTCATTTCTACCTCAAAAAGGTAACAAATAGAAAGAGCAAAAAATTTATACACATGTACCTATCTGCAGTGATCTCCGAGAATTTTTTGGGACTCCAAGACGTTATCAAGTTCCCCACGCAAAGTACACTACCTTCGTAGGCAACCCCATTCACCGTGAACCCCTCATCAGTATACCTAACAAAAAATTTCAAACAAAAAAATTACAGCATAAAATAAACCACCCTATTAATTTATACCATCCAAAAAACACTAATTCTAATTATATCATATTTTTGCAAGCACTAATGACGCGTAGTTGATCTGAACGCAGCTGTGAATACAGTGCACACACCAAATTGAGCCTAAATAATATTAGAACAACTATCATCTTAATTCTTTACAGTTTGCACTAGTGAAAAATATTCAGAAAAGTAGGTTGATCAATATCATCATATAAAAAAGCACAAATATAGTATACATCAGTGTTGTCACTAGGAGTAACACTATGGGATCAGCAGACTCCATCGCATTAAAAAAAGAAAAGAAAAAAACCAAAAAAAAAAAAGATGAAATGTGAATAAAATATACCTACATTTCACCTAGTTTTACACGCCTTTTCCTTTTCTCTATCCAAATCCCTTCCCAAATCCCCTAACCAAACACAGCGTAAAGAGAATGAATTTACAAATTTTGGGTGAGATTTCTAATGTGACCATCAGGCTGATCGAAGTACGTAAAATAGCATATTGGGCTCAATCTAGTCTTTTGTTTGTCATTTGAGGTCAATTTAATCTTTTTATTTACTACTTACAAATTACAAATTAAGGTTTAGAGTTTTTGAAATTGTGGGGAATTAAAATGAGTTGAAATTAATCATTTTTTTTAAATAAATAATTTCATTTGAGTAGAGGTTGGTTTGATGTTATTCAACTTGTGAGAAAAAAAAAATTTACCCAATTGGACAAAATTCCTAGAGCAGCCCATTGCTATACATTATTAAACAAACATATCTATACATATATTCACAATAAAACAAGCTAATTACATATGGGCTATGAACAATGTGTAGAAAGCACACAATTTGAAGGTAAAAGGCAGTGTAAATAGCAATAGGCAAAGAATGAGAAGAATTAGAGGCAGAAGAATAAAAAAAAACAGAAAAAAAGAAGAGTAATGCTAGAGACCTTAAAAATTCTACTAAAATTTTTACCAAATATCTTACATGGGGATGAGACCCACATCATGTAGGTCCGACACCCACGTAAGATATTTGGCAGAACTTTTAGGATCTCTAGCATTTTTGAAAAAAAAAGAGGACATTTACACACAAGTCTTAATTTATCCTAATTAAGATACTTTAGACTTTCAAGTCCCATTAAAATTTTAATAATTTAAATTATCTTTCAAACAATGATTGTTCATCATTTATGATTATTTATAAAGGAATATAATGATTTGACATTTGTTTTGATTTTCAAAACTTTAAAATATTAATTTTCAAATTGAAAAAATTTAAAAAAAAAAAAAACTATGTGCAAAAAAAAAAAACTTTATTTTTTTTTGAAAAAATTGAATTATTTTTTTGTGGACAATTGAAAATTTTGCCTATAAAGGAACATGATGATGGAACATTGATGTGCAAAATTGAAAAACAAACTTTAAAAATGAAAAAAAATTAATAATGTTCTCAGTTTAAAAATTGAAAAAAATTGTTAATATTCTTAGTTTTATTAAATAGTTGAATCAAACCAATAAGTAAAAAGGCAAAAACGTTTAATCTCATACTCTGTTTTTTTCCCATCAATTAGTGAAATAATTATCTAGAACATTACTATGCAAAATTTACAACGTTCTTAGTTTTAAAAATTAGAAAAAAAACTGATAATATTTTTAGTTAGACTGAATAGGACTTACTAGTTTAAAAAATTTTAAATAAGACCTGAGCTATCATAATATTTGTAAATAAGACTTTTAACTAATTACCTGAGAAAGAAAAAAAAAAAGTATGAAAGATAGTATCAAAGATGGTGGTAAGAGAAGGGGTTGTTTGCTGGTAAGAAAAGAAGTTGGGGTGGTAGGTTGCAGTATAGAGTGGTTTGCCATTAAGAAATAAGGGCTAAGTATGGAGTTGTTGGTGGGAAAGGAAGTTTCGTCGAAAGTGGAGGCCTCGACATCACTAGAGATTGAGGGTGGCGGTAGGGTTTGAGTTTGTGTTTGAAAAAGATGTGTAAAATTAGATAAATATAGATATATTTTATTCACATTTCACTTACTTTTTTTATTTTCTTTTCCAAATCCATTCTCAAATCTCTCAATCAAACACAACATTATTGTTTGGGAGCATTGAGAGTTTAGACTTTCCCGGAAAGGGTTCACATTAGAAATAGTGGTAGGAACGGCAATGTAAGAGTAGAAGGCTTGGATGGCAGCTGGAGAAGTAGATATGGCAGTGGGATTGGCAGTGTATTGTAGTGATGTGGATGAGTTGACAACTGTATTTCATTTTTCTCGCTTTTTCGTTAACAATGGGGTGCAAGTTTATAAATTACAAAATGCACAACTTGCACCCAACACAAATTTCACTTGAATCATGAAAGACACAATCCTCTGCTAGTACTTAGGTTGACAAAGTTGAGTTCGTGCATCATTTGACAGTGGACAGAGGGAGGCTGCAGTGGAGTTGACAAGGGCTGGAAGGGTTTAGTTGCAGCAGTGTTACAATTGAGTGGGTCAAACATCATTGTATATTTTACAAAAAATTTAGGCTTGAGGGGCCTGTCTATAGACTGTCGTGGTCCGCCTGATAAACAAATCATTTAGTAATTTTCAAACACCATTTCACTACGTTGAAATTGTCAAATGCAGTATCTTCTCACTATATAACTCAATTGAACTGGTTCCATACAACTGATACAACTTGAAAGCTAACAAAATCAACAAATTAAACACCACTTATTTGAACCCAGATCAGGTAAAAAAACATGTAAATGCAGCAAATGGCATTTTCAAACATAGTGAACATACAAAATGGCTTTTCCATCATTATTGAGGAGGAAAATCTGGAAACTATATCAAGGCATAGCATATGTAGGAGCCGGCAAGAACGGAAACGGCGCAACAGAAGCATATGCTACGGGCGGCTGTGCTTGAGCACATACACCTGAATGTTTCGCCTTTTTTTCACAGTTGGCAATTTCAATCTCTTGTACCAGAGTTTCTGAGGAAGACAACTGTACGGTAATTCCCTCTGAATTTTCTTCCCCGAGTAACTGCTGGTTATCAGGAAGCCGATGTAACAACATCCCAGACATGAACACAGGAAGATACAGAAGGCTAGCATGGAACATTCTTCTAGCATTCTTTGTTGTCCGGTTTAGGTAAAATGAGAGCGCTGTTCCACTGATTGCAAAAGCAAGGAGTGTTGATTCAAGACAAAACCATCCAGAAGTTATACCCCCTGTAGACAGACTTTCATGTTTAAATTGTGTGATGCAATGAATTATTTATAGTAATCACAAAGTTATCATAAATACAAATCATTCGAACTATGCCATTGCGGCCTATTGGGCTATCAATAAGGAAAAAGGGAAAATGAAAAGAGAACATTGGGGTTGGGGGGCAGGCAGATCAACATGAAGTTTACAAACTTTTTTTTTTGATCAACAACAAAATTTTATTTTATTAATACAGAAAAGAGAAAAAGGACAAGAAGCCCTTATACAAAGAAAGAAAAAGAGAAGAAGAAAAAGCAAAACAAAACCGCAAAACTCGAAACCCTAAGGATGGCAAACAGCAGCCCAATCCCTAGAGATCAAAAACAAAGGGACTCCTTTAAAAGGAGGAGATACAAATGCCCAAAATGAGGCCAAATATTCCGCCTTATCCCACAAAGCCTCTACACTTACTTCCTTGCCTTCAAAGATTCGAGCATTTCTCTCCAACCATATAATCTAGAAAATAGCAAAAACAATGCTTATCCACATTGTTTTGGCTTTCTTGGTACTCCCAAACCCGTCAAACCTAATAAGAGGCATATGCATACACTCCCGTGGAGCAACCCACTGCACATCACATAAACTGAAAAGACGCTGCCATAATACAGAAGCCACCGGGCAATAAAGAAAAAGGTGATCCGCTACCTCCAAATTTCTCTTGCACATCACACACCATTGAGGGCATAGAGAATAATTAGGCCTTCTTCTCTGGAAAATATCATTAGCTGTAACACCCTTTTGAGCCAAAGACCACATGAAAAACTTTACTTTATGAGGAATACCCGCTTTCCAAATGTTCTTATGAAAAGGGAACACAAGAAGCGAGGGATTGTCAATAATCTTATCAAAAAAGGATTTACGTGAAAAGACTCCTAAAAAAACAAGATTCCACACCCTACTATCACAAGACGAAGAAAGAGAAACCCCTTCGAGCACTACCAACAAAGATGCCAACTCCCCCGCCTCCCAATCATTCAAGTTTCTAATGAGATCAAAATTCCAAGAGATGGATGCCATAGAAGAGCAAGCCACCGACGCTATTGACACATTTGGAGAACGAACCAACCTGTAAAGAAGGGGCAATGATCTAGCAAACAAAATATCCTCTAGCCAAACATCCTCCCAAAACCGAACATTCTCCCCATTCCCCACTTTGAATGGAAAAAAATTAGACACAAGAAGATACAAACGAGAAATGGATTTCCACTGTGAACGACAATTGCCTCTATTAACCACATTAGAATCCCTACCATTAGATTGAACTCCATACTTGCTTTTAATAACTGAACACCATAGCGATTCACTTTCAAGAGGAAATCTCCACAACCACTTGCCCAAGAAAGCAATATTCCTAGCAACGATGTTTCCTATAGCCAAGCCACCTTTTGCCCTAAAAACAGAAACAGTCTCCCACCTAACCAAATGAACCCCTTTACCCTCATCACACCCTTCGCAGAGAAAATCCCTCATTAGTTTCTCAATCTTTCTTGCAATGCTAACCGGAATTTGAAAAGGGGCAAGAAATAAATAGGAACATATCCTAATACGGATTGTACCAACGTATACCTCCCTCCCTTAGACAAAAAACATGCTTCCATCCCTCCAATCTTTTCCCAATTTTGACAAGAACAAGTTCCCAAAAAGACGCCAATCTAGGATCTCCTCCCAACGGAAGCCCCAGATATTTGAGAGGAAAGGAATCATTTGAACATCCCAACATAACCGCCACCCTATGCACATGACTATCGTCCAAATTAATACCCACAACACTGCTCTTGCTAAGATTGACCTTGAGACCCGACACTATTTCAAAAATTCTCAGAATCTTTAGCAAACTCCCCACCTTATTTTCCTCTTTTGATGAGAAGAATATAGTATCATCCGCAAATTGTAAATGAGTAACACCTATCCTATCGCTTCCCACCACAAACCCCTTAATGACACCCTTATCCTTAGCAAAATCAATAATCGAACCCAACACACCACCCTTATCCTTAGCAAAATCAATAATCCAACCCAACACACCAGCAACTAAAATAAACAAAAATGGTGATAAAGGATCACCTTATCTTAGACCCCTAGATGCTTGAAAAAAATCCCCCGCCTTGCCATTCACAATGATTGCCATATTGCATGACGACAAGCACCCCCAAATCCACTTTCTCCATCTAATGCCAAACCCCTTCCTTTCCAAAACAAAATCCACAAAGCTCCAATTAACATGGTCATACGCCTTCTCAAAGTCTACCTTAAATACAATACCCTCCTTAAGTAGTCCCCTATACTTCTCCACAACCTCGTTAGCCACCAAGACTACATCCAAAATCTGCCGACCCTGCACAAACGCACCTTGTGCCGAAGAAATAGTTCCCCCCGGACAACTCTTAGTCTCCTAGAAAGCACTTTAGCTAAAATCTTATAAAGAGATGTGACCAAGTTAATGGGTCTAAAATCCCCAATCTTGACCGACTTATCCTTCTTGGGAATTAGACAAATGAAGGATGCATTGGTGCACAAATTAACCTCCACACTCTCAAAGAACTTAGCAAATACCCTCATAAGATCCCTTTTTACAATTTCCTAACAATCCTGAAATACTGCCATTGAAAAACCATCTGAGCCTAGAGCCTTATCTCTATCGCACTCAAATACAGCCTGTCTCACCTCATCTTCATCGACGGGCCCTTCCAGCCAACTAGAAGTCGCTAAATCCACTGAAACCCAATTAATGCCTCCAATCCCTGGATGATCCACACCCCCATCAGAATATAGATTTGAATAAAAATTAAAAATTTCCTTGACAATAAGCTCCTCCTTACACACAACCTCACCTGGAGCCACTTCTAAATTTTTAATAAAACTCTTCTTCCGCTTCCCCGATGCAACTCTATGATAAAATCTAGAATTGGTATCACCCTCTCTAGCCCATTTCAACTTAGCTCTTTGACCCCAAAAAATTTACTCTCTAAAAATGATCTCTTCCAACTTCATTCTTAACATTGACCTCCTATACCTTAACGTTTGAGATAAACCCTCCCCCGCCTCCTTTACATCTAACTCCCAAATCTCACGAACTAATCCCGCTTTCATCTCAACCATATCCCCAAAAACTTCACGTTTCCAAACTTTAAGATTTTCCTTGACTCCTCTCAACTTTCACATAAACTTAAAACCCTCCCACCCATGGACACGAGCATTTTCCCACCACTCCTTAAAGAATGCCTTGAAAGCTAAATTTCCAACCACATATTCTCGAATCTGAATGGGGTTGGACCCATTTAAAAGGACAACTCTTAAGAATCACAAGACAATGATCTGACACAACTCTGGGCCCTACCTCTTGCCTTACATCCGGAAACAACTTCTACCACCCTAAAGTATGAAGGAACCTATTCAACCTACAACACACCCGATTTTCCTGAAGATTAGACCATGTGAATCACGCATTACTCAAGGGAAGATCAATCAACTCACACTCCTTGATAAAAGAATCAAAGTCCCGCATATTCCTATTTGTGGAAACCCCATTTAGTTTTTCCGAAACCTGCCCAACCACATTAAAATCCCCACCCACACACCAATAAGGGGAACAAAGCCCAAATAATCCCACCAACTCATCCCACCACTCCCGTCGATTCCCGGATCTATTAGGACCATACACCCTTGTCAGCCACCATTCCTTACTATCCCTATTCCTAAACCTAATAGACAATGAAAATACCCCGACAACTATCTTACACTCCGATTCAACTCTCTCATCCCACATAATCAAAATTCCCCCTGATCTCCCCCTAGAAGGCAATACAGCCCATCTCCTAAATCGAGTCCCCCAAACACTTCTAATAAAAACCCTATCACACTCCTCACACTGTCTCTTGAAACATTACTATATCTGGTTGTTGAATTTTCAAAACCTTTTTAACTACAACCCTTTTCTTACAAGATCACAGTCCTCGAACATTCAAACTAAAGATCTTCATCGAGAACCATCATCACCCCTTGCCTCTTTTCCCCGCCCCTCATAATTGACGCCACTTTCAAGGTTTCTTAATTCCCTCATCCTTTTCCTTAGCCCCGACCCTCTTTGACTTCCATCCCCCCTAGATGGAATCCCCACCCTCCTAGACCGAGACTTCTTCCCAGTGTTCCTAACCAGTGCCAACCCAAGAGTCTCAAGTAACTGTGCAAAGTGAGGCACATCATCCTCGTCCAAAGGAAAAGACACATACTTACTCATTTCTCTCAACCACATTTCAGACTCAACACCATCATTGCTACTAACAGTGTTCCTTTGAAACCTATGGTTAGGAGACTCCTCCCTCAAAAGATCAGTCCTATTAGTATCCATATTGTTTACTGTGGGTTCAAATTGCCACTGGTAGAGGTCCTATTCTCATGTAACAGAGACATATTATCATTCTTGTTAGAAACCATTCTGGTAGATTGTAAGAAACAAGGGCCCAATAATGACTCTCCTCCCCCCCCCTAACTGACACCATATGAGGACTCTGAAGATGAGGATGAAGTGAAGGATTCATGTTGTCCCTATCAATAGAGTCACCAACCTGTTCACAAGAATTAAAGACTGCCACACCCTCAGATCCCCCAGTGTGCTTAATACAAGAAGAAAATGGCACCTCCTCTCCATGGTATAACCAATTGAGATTCAAGTCAAAATCATCAGCCCTCTCCTCTTCCGAATAAGCATCAGCTTCCTCGTTTGGACCTAGAGATTCATCAAAACTGTCATGAGAGCCATATCCTTCCAATGCTTAGAGCACCCCTTGTGGATCGCAAATGCCCCCTTCCACTTCATGAATCATGCTGTCAACGCCAGGTAAAAACTCAATTGCTACATCATCATCTTCAGCCAAACCATTAACACCAATGGGTCACTCAATCTGAAGAAACTGACCTGTGGAGCGATCGACCACATCGGCCACCCAACCAGCGGAGTCGAAACCTGCTCGGCCCCGACCTTCTCATCCTTTTGTCGCCGACAGTCGTTACCTTCATGCCTATCATCCGCCTAGTTCGCTACCTATATACAGTCGTTCTCCCCATCAAGAGCACCCATCGTCTCCTTTACCCGACAAAGCCCTAGATCCGAACCTGGAATAGAAATACCCATTTGGTCTGATTTAGGCCCATCGTAATTCAAATTATAATTTGGTTTTTTGTTACCTAATGGGCCATCACCCACTTGGTTCAAACCTTGACCCAAATGGCGAGTGCTAATGAGGCCCAAATGAATACTCTCATCATCACCAACTTGGTCTGTAAGTGATACAAGAGAAAGGCCCAAAATTGGCCTAGGCCCAAGTTCACCCAACAGCCCATCTTCACCAATAATAACCTTTCATGATTTAGGGCCCTGAACAGCAAGCCCATGTTCAATACACTCTTGCCCAACCCTTGACCTCCCCTCATCGTTAACATTCTCTCTGTCGAACAGAAGAGCCTCTTCGTGAACCCCAACTTCCTTGACAACCAGACATCCACATGTCTCGACTGTCCCCTCAGTCTCGTCATCTCCCCCACCTCCGGCGCCAAGCTCCGATGGAACCTCTCGTCGGAAATTCCATTGTTGATGACCCTCCCTTCGTATGAAAGACTTCGAAATCACCTTCACTCGCACAGTGATTGTTCCATGAGCCGTCAAAATCTCCACAGTTGATGGTAAAAACCCAGAAGTCGATCCTCTCACCTTCAATCTTGCCTCAAAAAGATTTTCAAAATTCTTGGTTCTGTTGTCCACTTCTAAGAGCCCTCCACATTTCGCCCCAATTTGTTCAAAAATCCTGATATTCCATAAATTAAACGGCAAATCACAAATAGCAATCCAGCCTCCATAAGAGGCAATCACAATAGATCTCCTATGCTTCTCTCCTGACCACCTCTCCAACAATACTGCAATACCCTCATCAAAAAACTGCCAACCTTTATCTCCAGAGAACGCAGCCATTTCCTCGATCTTGGTGAAAAACAAAGCTCAATTCAACTGAAAGGGACGAAGCTTGATAGATATCTTGTAAGATTTACATAATTCCTTCTCAATTTGCTCCCACCCTATGAAGAAATCTGCTCTCTCACACACCACCGCCTGATGGAGTACGAACGAAGAACCATCTGGTAACGAACCTGATGATGGAATCTTGACAACCTTCGTATACGACCAGCCTTTGTTTGCCCCTGTTTTCATTTGCTGACTCATTTCCTCTGTGTCAGCCTCCTTATTAGGCCCATTCGGCTGAACATCATTGCGAAGATCTTTTGCCATGGCCACATGTCTTGTCTCCTTACCTACCTTCTTACCTTCATCACCTCTAGCACGGTTGTTCTGCCTTGTACCAAATAGGATTGTTTCAAGTAACCCAGCCACATCCTTCCACCCCTGCCGATTGACTCCTGCTGGGATGATAATGTTGGATGTCCTTATCTTAGCAACCCACTTGGATAACTCCACAAACTCACCTCTCCTATTTGAATAACACTGAAGACAGAAAACAGCCGAACTATTCGTATACTTTCTGAAGAACTACCTCATGGCACTCATGGTTCTAGCATCTTTGAGAGCTTGTGATGCCCAGAAAACCCCTCCCAGATCAAGTTTCAATGCGAAACAGAGGTGCCTATTCCTTTCTATGATTTCCACAACCTCCCCGTGTGATCTCTCATCGACCTGAACAATAATTACCTTCTGCTCAATCTTCAGATCAAACACACGATCACTGTATCTCCTCATGTATCTCTCTCTTCTTAACCTCCCCTCTCTCCCTCACTTCTGATTGCCAATATGTGATCTCTTCTCTTCAGCCCAATCTGAAAACCTTTCAGATCAAGACTGAAAGTTGGGCAGCTGATATTGTTGAAAAGGGTCATTTTATGGCCTCAAACAACTTAATCAGAACTCATGGATTGATATATCTAACAACCTAACCAACTACTAAAGTTTTACAGAGATGAATCTACAAGTTCAAGAGCAACTTAGATCTTGCAAGCAAAATCACTAAACCTTAAACAAATATGAAATAGTATAAGGCGAACTTTGTCATCACCAACCACTGCAGTTGGGTCACAATTTTGATTTGATGTGCTCCCATAATGAGCTAAGTTAGCACGCCATTTTTTATTTTTTATTTCCTTTCCCCGGGGTGAGTAAATATTGGATGTAACGGTGATACCACGTGGTAGTATCACCATCCAATGAGCATTGTTGATTTGCGGTAGAGACCACAACATTGTTGGGTTAGTGGGAGACCAAGGTTGACCACTTAATTACATTTGCAGTTTTTTATTGGCTGGCGACACCATATAGGATGGTTTCACTGTTACACTCAATATTTTTTTCGAGGTTAGGGTGGAATAAGGAAGCATAAGAATAGCTCATGGAGGAAAAACACTAAGTAGTATTACAAGATACAAACTATATAGAGTTGTTGTACTGGAAACATTATGAACAAACAAAGAAATATCTAATATTTTTTCCTCCTTTTCTTTTAGTAGAAAGAGAATAATACAATGGGCCTAAACCCCTCAACCCTAATAAAACTCTAAGGGCTCACCAAGTACAAATTGATGTTTAATTTCTTAAAAACTAAAAAAGCTTAGGAAACCACCAGATACATGTTTCAATCAATTTTTATGGCTCATCAAAATGGTAAACTTGATGTTAGAAGATGTCCCATTAGCTGCTATGTCACTTGACAGGATTTTAATTAAGGAAGTTCAGCAATGTAGTTTCTATTTCTTATATTATTCAGCCAGAAAACTTTACAGAAGACACAGAAAGCATGAAAGCTGTGTTACATGGACTCGGCACTTTAGGGCGAGGTACCCGCGTCGACACGACACGGCACGACATGGGTGCGGTGTGGGATCTGTGTTGAATTCGCCTGTTCTCTCTTGGACATGGCTCTTCACAGACAGCAAAAGAAATGAAAGAGGAGAGAGCAAGAGAGCAAGAGAGAACCTGGTCGAAAAGTCGATACAGTCGAACCTCCATCCAGTCGAAGCTCTATCCGGTCGATCCAGTCGAAAGATCGAAGCTCCATCCGGTCTCTCTCTCTCTCCTTCTCTCTCCCTCACGATCGCGATCGCTTCGCTTTTTCTCCTCCCCCTCTCTCTCTCTCTCTCTATCCTTTTATCTTCTTCTTGATTCATATCTCTATCTATCTATTTGTATCTATCTATTATTATAATAACTATAATAATATATAATAATAATAATTAATAACTATAGTTAATAACTATAATAATAACTATTATTATTATATATTATATAATAATTATTATATAACATATAATATATTTATAAGATAATATATACTTATATATATTACTAAAAAATAAATAAATGCATGTATGTAAAATAAAAAAATAAAAAAATTAATTAGAACACATTGTTTAAAAAATATAATAAATAAATTAAATAATTAGTGTATATTAAAATAAAAATATTTATAAAATATATATATAATATAACTCATCTTCATAGATTTTTATTTGTTATTTATATAACATAACTCATCTTCATATAATAAATATATTTTTTTTTAAAAAAACTATTTAACGTAACCCCGTATCCGTATCCAAATTTGGATACATATCCACGTATCCTTAATTTTTAATTTTGAAGTGTCCGACCCCTAGATACGCATCCGCACCCGATACCCATACCTGAGTCCGTGTAACATAGCATGAAAGAATTCCCTCAGTACAAAACATTGCTTCTGATATCTAGACAGTACAGTAACAGAACTCTGACTAATGACACAGAAATGTGACCATGGTCTGAATCACTGTTGCTGATTAAGTCATAAAAAACATTAGATAGTTTAAAGAATGTTTCAAACGTAACAGGGTGCATCATCATCTCCAAATGTCTAGTTAAATTTCCTCCTTCGAAGTGCAACATACAATCTTTGCATTATTCAATTTCATTACAACTCAAAAATTGTAAAAATTCAGGAATGGCTGATAATGAAAGTTGCCATGGGGGGGAAAAAAATGCAGAATGAGAAACTATGCATGTACGATTTCTAAAGAGAGTGACTCACAATCATAGGCCAAGTATCCCAAAGGAATTAGATATAGGCAGTTCCTCAAAGCCACCAATGCAGTTCTTTGGCCAGAAGCATCAGCAAGAGAGAACATCCTAAACCTGAAAACAAAGCAAGAAAAAAATAAAAAGAAGGAAAGACATCCAAGGGAACTGCTTCAGGATGCCATTGTCATGACTCACATGCAGAAAGCAATCACACCAGCTGCATAAAACATCTACTCAGAATAAAATTTTCCTTTCGACTTTTTGAAAACCCTAGTATAAATAGCAATGTACTTTATCACAATCTTTTCACCAGATGTACTGCATATACATCATCAATAGCATTTGTAGTAAAAGATAGTGAGGATGACGTCACCATGTCATATGTCACACAGCCCCAAGCTGAAAATTTTCCAGTTGTTAGTTTTAAGCCAATCATAAATGTAGGGCACAATATGGTGTACATGAATATCAGCTATATGAAGATTCTTCGTGCAAATAATCTCTCCTAATCCAGTTGGATAATTGAAGTAATATCTGTGCGGCTGACTCCACAACAATTGGACTGACTTTGACAACAAGGATAACAAAAAAACGAGGTTTTACAAATTCAAACTTCAAACAGAACCTCGCATACATACCCTCCAGCAGCATAATCGTCACGACACAAGTATGCAAGGGCCATGAAATGAGGTATTTGCCAAAAATAGAGGGCAGCTGGGAGAATCATTCCATTGAGTGTAACTTGACCAGAAGCCGCAACCCACCTAAAGAATACAGAAACAAATAAGAATTAGCGTGCCACATTGAGAATGAGCCAATGGCTGTAAATGAGGCATGTGTGTCACACATTCAGAAAATTGAATTGGTCAGTGTTTAGAAATACCAAAGCAATTAACAAAGCCAATTTAGAAAGATCTACTAAAAAGGATTAGCTTTCAATCAAGATACCTTCCTATTTTGATGGAGAAACGAAACTTCATGCATGATTGAAAAATGGCAGTATATCAAATCCTCATAATCAAACCTTCAATTTTATTTTATGAGCAATCACCCATTCTGGTAAGCTCCTTCATTCAATATCAGCTCACACACATAGCAAGAGTCCACTAAGAAAGGGAGTTATCCCTGTTGGATATATAACTGTAGAGATGAACTACGAATGGATTACATAGAGGGGTCCTAAGTCTAAAATGTGCACAATGTGCTTAACAAAAATGTAGTAGATTAAAAGATACACATTCAGCATTGCTATCATTTGAATTTAACAATGTTAAATAAAGTTTTAGATATTGAAGTAATTACATTCTATTTGCATGTAGTTTCACCACCATAATCTCTTTCCTCACATGCAATTTTTAAGGAGGTACCATGATCACCAAATGATGCAATCAATGTGGAATCCTAAAACCCGCATACAACAGTGCTAATTAAAAATTCTCTGGCAAAAGATTTTTTGACCAATGATATGGAATTCCATCCTAAACCATGATTTGGACCTAGTAAAATGTCTCTTCACTTCACAAAGAACCAAGACATAATCCCTTGCAAAAGGAAAATCTATAGCATGAATTTGATTTGGACTAAATGGAAACTGGAAATGTTGACTAAATCATGTACTGTCACCACCATTAAGAAAAAAAAAAACTAGGGAAAACCTATAAGCCAAACAAAGAAGCCAGAGATATCCAAACAGAAAGTTACCCAAGAAGGGGAGGAATAGCACCAACAACAGCTCCAACCCATGTATTTACTGGGTGTATTTGCTTTAAAGGAGTGTATACAAATGCATATAAAAACAGATTAGAAGCTGCAAGCCCAGCTGCCAACATATTAGCCTGCAAAAACCTTGTCATAAAAGCAACATCAGTCCTCTATAAGTAGAATATTAAACATTAGG
The DNA here is from genome assembly GCA_025200525.1 of Camellia lanceoleosa. Taxonomy (NCBI): domain Eukaryota; kingdom Viridiplantae; phylum Streptophyta; class Magnoliopsida; order Ericales; family Theaceae; genus Camellia; species Camellia lanceoleosa. The sequence goes on from CM045760.1 coordinate 56,166,374, forward strand.
ACAGAAAGCAATTCAAATAATTGACAAATAGCAAGAACATAGACAGTGAAATTATTCATCCACCTCGCATGCCAACAAAGCAGTGCCAGCAGCACCAACGGAAGATGCCCAGCTGACTGCATGAGGTACAGTAATACGCCCTGAAGGCAGTGGTCTTTGCCTTGTTCTCTTCATCTTGGCATCGTTATTTATTTCAAACACCTAATCCAACAATGTCCATGAAAACCAGTTCAATGTCTATCAGCTCAAGAAAATCAAACAAGTACAGTCCATGTTGAATATCCAGACAGATTGAAGCTCATAAGTAGCAGTAAAAGATAAGAAATGCTTCACTTCTTTTTCTTCCATCTCCTCAATCCTTTTATGGATGACAAGCACTGGTTGGTTGAATTTTCAGAACATGTTTTCTGAAAAAAAAATAAAAAACTAGTTTGGTGAAAAAAAATCAAAAAATTAAAAAAAAAAAACTCATTATTTTCATATGGCTCTCTTTTTTGGGGCAAAAATAATTTTTGAAAACCCAAAATATTTTTTTGGTGTTTATTTTTGTCAAACTAGTTTCTCAATTTTCAAAAATCAAAAAACAAGTTCTAAAAACTCAACCAAATAGAAATTTTTATGTTAAAAAAAAAAAGAGAGAACATAACAAAGGAGGAAATGCTGCACCAACAACGGGAAGCTAGAAATAGTATGAAACATGGAAGATTGTTTATGCAATATGACAATCAAGGATAGGAAGTCCTTCTAAAACATCGGCAATCAAAATGTGGAGCAAGGAGAACAATAAAAAAGATTTTTCATTACAATTATTTTATATTTTGATAACTGGATGTCTGGGCCAACTTGTACGAACCTCGACTAATCTTAAGGCCTTGAAGTTGACGACCGGGCAAACCTCCAATGGCCCCTTTCATTACAGTTATTAACTTATAAAGATACAACTTTGAACACATAGATCAACCAAAAATGATGCTCATTAGAGTCATTTGATAATATTTGCAGCCTATTCTACTATGTTATTTAGAAAACTAGTACAAAGATTTCAAAGAATTGCACGACACGACCAAATCTCAAAACATGGACACTTTCTGTATGGTTAACAATGTTGGAATGTTCTTCCTCCTTTTATTATTTTATGTATTATGAAGGGTCCTTTTGCAGCAAAAGGCAGATTGTAATGCATTAATTTTAATTAATCATACAAAATTGCTCAACATTTGTTGTTTCAGTTCAGAATTTGGTCAATTACAGTTGTACATTTTAAGAAGTAATGTTAAAAAATTTATATGGAATCCACATGTAAAGGGAATAGGATAGTTCAAAAATAGATCCAACAGTAGACAATTCAAACTCATGGCCATTATAGTTGCAATGATCCTAGAGTTAGGAGTCAACTTTGAGGAGAGCTTAAATTGGAGACACTAAGAAGGGAAGAGGAGTCTAACTCCTTTTCTCAGGATAATTAAATTATTGGTACTCTCTCAAATTGTAATTGAAAGACATCTAAGCATGATGCCTATTGAAGGCAAAAGGTTGAAGTTTATATGGATTCTTCTTCTTCTTTTTCTTCTCTCTCTCTCTCTCACACACACATACACAAATAAATGGATGGGTGAAACTAAATATCATGCAGGCTATACAGTTCAAAAATATCTCACAAGGCAAAAGGTTGAAGTTCATATGGATTTAACACACACACACACACACAAATAAATGGATGGGTGAAACTAAATATCATGCAGGCTATACAGTTCAAAAATTTCTCACAACCAGCCAGTTCGCAATTAAGGTAAAGAAAGAAAGATGTCTTGTTGTTTAAAGACAATAAAGTAACACTTGTTAATAGATTACCCATGAAATAAAGTAACCAATATCAACAACTAATCAATTATGTTATTCTGTCTAGCCCTTTACTCATGAAATGATGCGATTACATCACACAAAAGGCTTGCATTATTATATCCTATACCTTTATTTTATAATATATATTCTTTTTATGTAAATCACTTCATTGAGAATCTTCGATATACTACATTGCAATAAAAACTCAGTATCCATTTGCAAATTTTAAAAAGAAGAAGAAGAAGAAGAAAATTTTGACTCACAATTCAAATCTTGATTCGACAACTATGGTTATAGTAATTATAAAATTTTCGATTCGAACCCATTTTAGTGAAAGAAAACACAAGGGTCGGGTACAATATGTAAGACCTACCTTTGCCAAAGTGTTGGCATCTTTGGCACTAAATTAAATGAAATAATAAATAAAAGAAACTGACAAATAAAGATACCATTCAATAACATAGAACTTTCAATTGTAAAACAAATTAAACAAAAAATTCTCAAGTAGATCATTTAAAAACCTGATTTAAGGAGTTAGCGGATGCTGCAACCATCATGGTACCAGCACAGGTGCAACAGAGCCCCACATAATCAATGGCATTGCCACTCCCAAGAACATATCCGGTCCCAGAAGTAGCAACAACAAGCATGCTGAAGAGAATGTGGAAAAAAATCAGATTGTGCTCTTAATTACTTCAAATTTCCACATAGGTTATATAACCACAAATGGCAATTATCAGAACTCCAAAAATCTCCCCCTCACTCCCAAGGTACTCTAGCTTGTCTATTCATAGAAGCTTCCAGCCAACTTAAAGATATTAAAGAGACAATAAGAGTTTACAGCAGGACCACAAGAAGAGGATTTTTTTTTCGTACCAATGCAATGCAATTGAATGAGAAATACTATATCAATTAGTCATTGAAAATGCATTTCACTTATGTTGCTTAGTAGGTCTAGCCTTGTCAGATCCTATTAGACGTACAATAGTTAGCCCTCCATAATCATTGATATCTGGGTCTGCTATACCATTTTGTGAAACTTATCTATTTTGTTATTTATTTATTTATTTTTGTTGGGCAAGGCGTCCATTGAACACTTGTTCATAAACAAAGGTCATCACATTTTGTTCAAAATAAGAATTCCTCTCACACAGAGTCGCCCTGGAATCAAAATTCCGGGGCGCCATTTTTTTCAATACAGTTTGATTCCAAGGTGCATCCAAATCTTGACACCCAAAAAAACAAAATAATAATAACGGAATCCTAATTAAGCCTTTCAATTAGAATTGTCATTATATACTAAAAAGATTATCTTATTTTTCTACAGTTGTACCTCACAGCCTAACAACTTAGGGCTTGTTTGATTGGGCAAACTACAGTATACAATTCCACTGTTTGGTTGCAAATTTTATTTATCCAGATTAGATTCCAATGGTCATCCTATCCAACAAAAATGACAAATTTTTTAATCGTACAACTAATAATGCAAAACATACATATAATTGGGATTATATATTTCTATTTCAGGGAATTATGTATCTCACTAATCCATCCATCTGGATAACCAAGCCTACAATCTCCTGGATTGTAAATCCCCTCACTATTAATCCTGCTAATCAAACAAGTCCCCTTGGTCAATATTTTGTAGTGAATATTCTACATTTCCATCAGTTGAGAGAAATCAAAATAAAAACCTGAATCAAAATTCAAACACAGACTGAAATCATCCAATAATCCTAACCTGAGGCGAGCCTTGGAGAGCTCCCAATAACACCGTCCGTAATGACGAGCCAAGTCCACCACATCCCTAGCCCTCGACACCGACGCAGCAGCCAACGGAGACGCATCGATTGCGGCGGCGGAAGAGGCGAAGCCCGAGGATCGAACAGGATCGAGTTTGGGAAACCCTAGTTTGAGAGAATCGGGAGAGGAGGAAGAAGGTGAGGTGGCGGTGGTAGAATAGAATTGAGAGTGAGAGAGTGATCTCTCGATGCCATAGTAGGTGGTGGAAATACCTGGGAAGAGAAAGGTTGATTTGGAGTTAGGGTTTGAGGAGGTGAGGACTTTTGAAGAGAAACTCACTGAGTTTCTCAGCATCTTCAGATTTGCAGAGAGAGAGAGAGATCGAAGGAGTTCACATGAGCAACGACGGTTTGGTGGACAGAATGTACAATCGTCACGAGGGTGGGGCTCATGTGGGACTCATTTTCATGTAAGACCGTCTTCGACACTTATTTATTTATTAACTTAAAAATGTCTAAATTTTTTTATTAAATTAAAGATATCTTCAGCATTTTATTAAATTTATAAATGATCGAATGATCAGACATCCTCCCAAATATCTTCTTAGACACCTCCTTTCTTGCAAATTTATCCCTTAGATTATGGTCAATTTACATTAAACCAGTTGAGCGATCGGACATCCGTTTAGTTATCCTCCCGTTTAACCAATGCTTTAATAAAAATTTAAAATTTTGCCATTAAAACACGTAATATTAGATAAAAATTTTATTCAAATTTAATTAAAAATAAAAAAAATAAACGTTCGAGACGCTCTAAGAGAGTTGTGTATTATGCACACCAAGAGCCCGTTTGTTTTGTGGTATAGAGGGTAGGATGTGATTAGAATGGAGGTGAGACCCATTTAGGAGTTGTTTGGGATGATCTAAATAAGTGTACTTTTTGTCTTTTTATGAAAAGATGTGCAGAAAAGTAGAGAGGTGATATGATGGAAAAAAGATAAAAATATGGATTATTTAAGGGATGTCAAACCACCCCTTAGTGTTGTGTTTGTTTGTAAATTTGGGAAAGGAATTGAGATGGAAGAGGGGATTAGGATGAAAGTTGGAAGGGGAATTCGGATAGAAGAGGTGGAGTTCGTATTAGAAAAATAGTGAGAGAGTCGGAAATTTTTTTTTTTTTTGAAATGTTGGTCTTTTTTTTTTTTTGAACATTAATATTTAATTTTTTGTATTTTGTTATTTGTTTTACTGTTTTATATAAAAATAACTTAACAATTCCTACACTAACAACTATCATCAAAACAAACACAATTTTACTTAATCCCCTCACTATTTATCCCCTCACTATAAATTCTCTCCATTCTACATCTGAAAACAAACGGGGCCCAAATCTTTTGTACACTTAGCATTTCTCAGTTCATATAAGATGAGCTTCGTGAAAACTAATGCTATATGTATTAATTAGTACATTAATTAGTGTATCAATTGATATTGTGACATAATTTACGATGTTTTTGGTATTTGTAATTTATATAATGAGTGAGTTCAATAATGATGTTATAACTAGTATTGGTACACTAATTAGTGCATGTAGCACCACTCCTTGGTGACTCAACGACAGGACAGAAATCAACAGACACAATTACAAGAAATTTCCTAATTTTAATAATAAATCTCATAATTTGATATAATTATATTAAATTTAAAAAAAATTACTATCTATTTTATATTAAAATAGATATTTTTTATTTATTCTTATGTATTTACATAATGTATATTAATTTCTGTCAATTTAATTTTATTAAAAAAGTTGACGTAATTATATTATTAGTATAGAAGTTGTCATATTTTATTCAAACATTAAAAGAGGTAAGTGTAAATCAACCTTATTTATTTTTTAAAATTTTTTTGTGACTTTTAGTATATATCTTTTGAGGAAAACATTTACTTTTAGGTCATGTTTGTTTGGGAGATTAGGTGGTGAGATTTGAGTAGTAAGGAAGTGGATCCCACTAACCTTTGTTTAGTGGCTTCCTTGTAGAGGGAGATTGCTACTTCAAGCGGCTTGCTAATCCCCCTTTGGGTGAATTTTGGGTGTGATTAAGAAAATAGCGAGGGAATTGAGTCTATTTTCTATAAAAAAAAAAAAAAAAAAATTATTTTTATTTTTTTTGACCAAGTGCACTTATTTGTTTTAGTTTTTTTTAATATAGAAATAATGTATTTATTTATTTTATATAAAAATAATTTAACAATCTCATCATTAATCATCTCCCATACTATCATCAAAACAAATATATTTTTATTTAATCCCCACATTAATAATCTCTTCACTAACAATCTCATCAAATCTAATCCGCAAAAGAAACGTGGCCTTAAGGTCTACTATAAAAAAATAAAAAACACAAAAAAATAAAAAGAAAATTCCCTTTTTTGTTATTAGTAAACAATTTTGAATTTTAAAAAAATATATATATATATATTTTAAATATTTTTAGAATAAACAAATTTGAAAAGTAAATAATTTTTTATACAATTTCTTTTAAAAAAATTATTAAAAGCAAAACAAATCTATGAATTTTTTGAGGAGCATTTATTCATAATTTTTTTTTCATCTACTTATGTTCTACTAAATCCAAATTATTTTATTATATTCCAATAAATTTTATAGGTGACATACTTACCAAAATACCCCTCATAATAATATTCAAATTAAAAATGTAAATTTTCATGATGTGAACATTCACACTGTCAAATATGAATATTTACATCACCAAATTGTTAAACGTTCAAAAAATATTTATAAAAGTAAAATTGTCCATAAAATACTTTAAATATGAGAGTTAAGATTTGATAAATCAAATGTCCAAATAATAGAACTTATTAAAAAAATATAAAAATATTATGAATTAATTAAAATACAAATACTTAAAAAAAAAATTATTGATAAACTTCCATTTTTTAAATATTGCCAGACAAATTAGCGGAGAATAGTTGCGCCACCCACCAATATATAAAAGAGATGTGATTGGGAGCTCGAATCCGAGCTCCCCCGAATGCCCCGAATCCCTTTTTTTTTCTTTTTTTCTTTTTTTTTTTTTACAGCGGAAGAAGCAAGAAGAAGACGAAAAAGGGGAGGGAGAGGGGGAGGAGGAGGAGGACTAGGGGCCTAAAAATGGAGGAGGAGGGAGGGAGGAGGAGGAGGAGGAGGAGGAGGAGGAGGGAGGAGGCGGAGTGCAGAGTCAGCTGAGCCAGACGGATTGGAGGCTGCGACGACCTCCTCTTCCTCTTTCCTCTTTTCTCTTTCTCTCTCTCTCCCTCTTCTTCCTCTGCGTCAACAATGGCGGAAAAAAAGGAAAAAAAAAAAAAAAAACCTAAAGCCCAAAACGACGTCGTTTTGGGCTTTAGGGGCATTCGAGGCCGATTTTTTCGAGCTAAAAAATATTTTCGTATATAAAAAGTCTCTTCACTATTTCGATGGGGAAGGAAATGAAGGTGTTGATTTATAAAACTAAAAACTAAAAATTAATAATAGAATATTAAATTGTTGTTAAACAAATACTTGTTACCATGGTTTTTGTTATTTTTAATAATTTATTTTATATGTTTTATTAATTTATCGTATTATGTGACACGATCATAATTATTAAAAAAATGATTGAGATATTTAATTTATTATCTTTAAAAATCATTTTAATAATATGTCTGATAAATGTCAAATTTTAATTTGTCAAATATTTTATCGTGTGGGGTCTAACTTTAATATCACATTATTAGAAGTTATTTAAATGTAATATATAAAAGAATGTAGTATTTTTGTAATTATTAATACAATAATATGAACTCCGCTAAGATGGTGTCGATTCTACAAGTAAAAAGTCGATAAAAACAAAACAAAATAGAAGTTAAAAATATTCAATTATCTATATATAGTCTATATATATATACTAATTCTTCATATTTATGAGAGAGTTATCGGCAAATCTTTTAGAGAAAAGTTAGGGATCATGAAATTTTTTTCATGAAAATGATCATGAAAGATTTATGATCCTTAGATTACTTTGATTAGTGTGTGGTGCTTTATTCTAAGTGTAATCTAAGGGTCACAAAGCTTTCATGATTATTTTCATGAAAGATTTTTCATGATACCTAGCATTGTTGAATCTTTTATGTTAGAATTAGGGGTGTTTGCGGTTCAATTGCGACCGAGGAATCTTTAATCCATCATTCATCCATCCGTCCGTCGGATTGGAAAAAATCAATCCGCATTTGTCCGCTGAATTGACTGATGCGGATTGGCGGATGGATGCGAATTGATTTAGCAGATTAAATTTTTACAAATTTTGAACATAATACAACAACTTGTTAACATTTTTTTTTTAGATAATAACCCAACTCAACATAAACAAAAATTATCAAGTAAATTGTCAAATACCAATAATAAATACATATAAGAAAATCATGCATTATCAAAACTATTTTATTACTTTTTTTTATTCAAAAACTATTTAATTTGATTTTAAAAAAAAAGACAAAATTAAGCCTTATATGTTTTATACAAAAATACCAAATATCAACCCTTACCATTTGATAAAAGGATTTCTAAATTGAAAACAAATTAAAAACACAACAGAATATTTAAACTCTTTTTCAACTGAAAACACAAACAGAATATCTAAACAAATTGAAAATACAAAATCTTACAAATTATTAGGGTTGCTTGCGATTTAACGGTTCAGTTGCGGCCAAAGAAATCTCAAATCCATCATCCGTTAAAAACTAAGCATATTAAAAAAAATCAATCCGCAACTGCCCGTTCGTTATCACGCATCCGTCCAAAATGCGACGGATTGGTTCCGGTTCGGTCGGTTTGGGAAAATTGGAATATTCGTTGCTCACCCTTAGTTAGAATTATGTTCTAGTTAGTTCCATAAATTTTTTTTTTGTGATCCATTTAGTTTTTTTGGATGTGTAATGACTCATTTGCCATTATAATCTCCTTAATTGTTGTTGTTTGTTATAGTATTATATTTGAAAAAAAAATACAGCAAGAAATTTTTTGTATGTTATTTTTGGAGTGTTGCATTTACATTTGAAAAAAGTATACTAAAGAGTTTTTTTTGTGTTACATTGATTGGAGTGTTATGTTTAGAAAAAATACATTAAAGAGTGTTTTTTGGAGTATTATGTTATTACGTTTGGAAAAAGTATTTTAGAGTGTTATATTGAAGTAACGGAAAAGTGATCTCCCAATGAGGAAGAGCAGAAACACCCACCAAATCATATCAAAATTTAAAATAGTATCTCACATTAAGGTTGTCAAAACAAACATGACCTATCAATAGAAAATTCAAGGGACTGATTGGAGTAACTAATTCCTGTATGGGACTTTATGATAATTTTCTCTATATTTATTTATGTTACTTTTTTAAATCACTTATATTATACAAAATTTTAAATAAAAAAAAATTATAAATAGCTCCATAAATTGCACAAAGTAAGTTATAATAAAAGATGTGAGGTAGATTACAGTCACCTCATTTGAGGTTTTTGACAATTACACTGACTGTCCTTACTTTTTTTGAAATGATACTGACCTCCCCTGTGACTAACAGTGTTAATGGGAGGATTAGTCACAGGAGGTCAGTATAATTTTAGAAAAAATAAAAAAGGCCAGTGTAATTGTTAGAAATGTAAAGACCACGAATATTATAACTTGTATATTGTACACATAAAATTGTGTGTATTCTAGAATAACTTATTGTTATGACAAAAATAATGATGAAACAAATTAAAAAAAATTAATTGCGTATATATAAGAGAAGCTATTTGGTAGTTTTAACTTGATATTATATAGTTTAGTTGTCTTAAAAAAAAAAAAAAAAAGTTAAAATTGATGATGTTACCCAAAAGACAACCTAAGAAGGGGAGTGAATTAGGTTTTTACAATTTATTATAATAATACTCTAATAAAAAAATTATGACTAGCACAATAGATAAATATAATTAATGAAATAAAAATAATTAAAACAAGTGTTCTAACAGCTATGTCAATTAATGATTTTAGTACAGTGAAAATGTGAAATATAGCTATGACAATTTAAATAAAGTACAGAGATAAGGGAAAGAGAGGCAAACAAATTTATAGTGGTTCGGTTTCAACTTGGCCTACGTTCACGCCTCAAGTTTCACTTGAGATTTTTCACTATACTCTAACTTCATAGGGTGCTAGCAACCTTTTCACAGATGGAGCAATCCTCCACAGATTTTATACAGACTTTCTAAGTCAAGAACACAGAGTGTACTACACTCTTACAAAGTTAAAAAGAAAGTATTTTTTCTTTCACAGAAAGTTACAAGAATTATCTCTCAAAGATAGATATATAAAATGAAATTTTGGTTTTTCTGTAAATCTCACACAGGAAATATGAGTTTAAAGCTATACGTCTCAGTGTATAATTTCTGAGAGAGGATGTAAACAAAAATTGAAGAACACTTCTCAGAGAATTTTTCAAAGAATAGATGTGAGTGATTATAGATCAAAGAATATTTTCTAGTTTCTGTAACTTGTACTGCTTGTTCAACAGAGGCTCTGTATTTATAATGAAGCTTATAGAGTCGTTAAACTCATTTGACAATAAATCTACTTCATCATTACTGATTTGAACTTTGTAGGAGACAAGGTTGGTTTGGAACATCTTTATTTTGAAAAATAGCCGTTGTAGCTTAGAGCCGTTGAGAGAAAAGTTCTAAACGAAGCAAAACTAGGCAAAAAGACCTTGGCCGGTCGTCCGGCCGGATGTCCACCCGGACGTCTGGTGCGTAGAAGTTTTGAACCGTTTGAACTGCTATTATACTGGGCTGTTTAAACTTCTATTTTGGGTTGTTTAAACTGGTGTTTTGGACTGTTTGAACCTCTGTTTTTGGTTTGGAATGAACTCTTGATTTAAGTAAATATTAAATACATTCTAACAATATTTAGGATAAAAGTTTAGGTGAGAAATAATGGGATAAAATAAATTTTGATTCTATTTTTCTCTTTCAAATAAATTAAAACATAATTAAATAAATCATCAAAATAAATTTTGATTCTATTTTTCTCTTCTAAATAAATTAAAACATAATTAAATAAATCATCAAAATAAATAAGTCTAACAATCTCTCCCTTTTTGATGATGGCACACAATGATATTTTGATTTGTTTTGAGAGTAAGAAAAGCTCCTCCTCAAGTCATGCTCCCGGAATGATTGTTCATTTCTAAAAACATAGATTAGTACATTTGTAATAAATAAGCTTTAATTAGAGACATGATATGAGACTAAAATAATAAGAAAAAAATCATCATTATAAATACTAGTTTGAAAATGTATAATACCACAATGCATATCATCATAATATAATACATAACATCATAATAATTTTCAACATCATAACATCATAATAATTTTCTCCCCCTGTGACATTATCAAAAGGAAATCATGGCTTAGAATCTGGAGGATGAGGAGGAAAATGATAATGATAGATGGCATCAACGCGGGCCTCAATGTAATCAACATGGGTGTTGAGGGCACCGAATTGCTGAAGCATTTTTTGTTCCCAGGCAAGGCGTTGGTTGTAACGGCCTTGTTCCAAAGCCAAAAAATCCGTCCAATAAGCAAGAGGTGGGGGGTGAGGTAGTGGCATAGCAATAGGAGGAGGATCTTGAGGTTCCTCCATAGGAACAGCAAGAGCATCCAGACTGGCTAATAGTACCTCACTACTGCCAGCATGGGTGATGGTATAGTCACTAATATCAGAGATAATAGGGATGTGGGGCTCGTCGGAAATCTTGACTTTGAAGTGTTTAAAGAGTTTTGTCAATAAAGCACCAAAAGCTAAAGATTTGTCACGGGTTTTAGAAACAAGGTCCATTTCCTGCATGATAATATAGCATAAATCAAGAGTATGCCCAATCTCAAAACAATAAAGCAGATAGGCATTAAAGGGAGGAACAACGTCATAATGACCGGCTTTGGGAGTGACATTTTCTAATAAAAAGCAATGAAGAATGCAGAGATGGGCTTTAAGGTGTTTGGCCTGAAGATGAGACCCTGTGGTTTTGTCAAGACAAATGGTGGTATAAACCTCAGTGATGTTACCCACAAGTTGAGCCATTTGGGCCTCAGTTTGAAAATAAATTTGATTTGGACTTGTGTCAACATTGAGAATAGTAGCCAAGGTGGTAACATTAAACACAATATCGGTGTCTTTGACATAGGAGTTACTGGTGTACTCGTCCGTGTGTCTATGTCAGAAGATTGAAAGTGGACATAAAATAAGGCGAGAAGACGAGGGTATACCTTTTTAGGCAAATTGACCGAATTTTGCCAACTCAAGGCCTCAAGTTTAGTGCAGAGAAGTGCATCATACTGTGGAGCAAGGCTAACACGACGACTAGTAATGACGGAGCGCATGGACATGGCGCCAAAAGCTTGCTCTGCGACATGAGTAAGAAAGTCAGTAGTGAGATAATCACGTGCTGGTTGTAAGGACTGACCTTCCTCTCTCGCTCGAGGCTTCTTAGTACGAGGAGCCATAGCTGGGTGAAAACAGAACAACCAGTGGATAAAAAATTTGCACATAACAATTTAAAACAGAACAACCATTGCAAGCACAAATAGCAAGAAAAATTCGTAAAGGTCAAAAGAAGTTCATAGTGAATGCACAAATTTTAGAATGATTTCAGTTCCAGGGTGTAGACATCCCATTTTTGACCGTCCTCAAGACTTGGTTATGCTTGTAGGTACACCCAACGGCTGGTTCGATTGCTCGCCCAGCATTCAACTGTCGCGGCGGGACGTCACTGGTTCGGGTTTCCCGAACCTTGTATCCTTTTTGTCTCATTTTTGGACCCTGACTTGGTCCTTTCAGGGTGGCTTGTGGCATCTGGCCATGGCATGGCATCGCTGGCCATGGCTTAGCCCTGCCACTCTTGGTAAACACTGCCGGCTATCAATGGCATTGCCGCCATTCTTGATGGCCTAAGACCTCTATTTCAAATTTGGTTTCCGAGAAGATCTTTTGTACCAGCTGGATTCCTCATATTTGCCCTCCATACATGTGTATGGAGGGATGAAGCTCTTGCCAAACTTGTTCAAGAAGCTTTAGCTTTGCATTCCTCTATATAAGCAAGGGGCTCCTTCATTTCAGAGGGTTCTGAGCTTTTGAAAGCCAAAAAGCTTCCTCTCTCTCTATATTGTGTGTGTTTTGTGCCCTAAAGTTAGATTTCTTTGCACTTTTTCACTACAAGCCATAGCACCATACCTCCATCACTCATTCCAGCATCTTGGAGGCCTTTTGCAGAGGTTGAAAGCACCATTCCTTGGTCCAAAAGCTGCTGAAGGCTTAGTCTACAAGAGTAAGTCTCATTTCCCTCTCTTTTGGCTCTTTCTTTGCATGCAATTTTAGCCTTTGTTGCTTATATTTTTGGGCTCCAACCCAAACTAGAAAAGATCATATTTTGAGCCTTTTTTCATGTTTGATCAAGGGTCTTTCTCTGTTTGAGGCTTCCTTCTATCACTTGCCTCTTTAACTTTCTTTTAGGCCTATTCTTGCATAGTATTTTAGGCTTATTTGTGAGCTGTTTTGGATTTGGCCATAAACTATAAAGTAGTTTTTTTTGAGCCCCTATTCAACTTTGTTGAAGGGCTCTCCTCTATTTGAGGACAGAAGCTACCACTTGTCTCTTTACTCCTCTTTAGGCCCATTTCTTGCATGCTAGTTTAACCTTACTTGTGTTCATTTTCGTGGCTTTCTATAAACTGTAAAGTGACATTTTTTGAGCCCCTCTTCAACTTTTTTGAAGGGCTCTTAACCATTTGGGACCGGCTACTGTCCATTGTCTCTATTCTCACTTTTAGGGCCATTTTTGCATGATAGATTAGCCCTATTTGTATTCATTTTTGAGACATATTGTAAACTGGAAAGAGGCTTGTTTTGATATCATCTTCATGATTTATTAAGGGAATTTTCTTATTTGAGGTCACATGCTATCTTGTATGCTTGGTTGCCTCCCATTTTGAGCCTTACATCCTAGCCCTCGTTGCATGCCTTGTTTGGCCTTCTAGCCACTGAAATCCAGTGGATTTTCAGTGGCTTGGCTGCTGTTTTGAGCCTCCAAATTAGAGGGGGGTGACCCCCTCTCACCTTGGCTTGTTTGATGGCCATCTTGGCCTTTCAAAGCGACCCCATCTTGCATGCTTCCTAGGCACATTTTAGGGTCAATTTGTTGAGTTTTGGGACTACCATATTTGATTTTCAAAGTTGGTTTGGGACTGCCACATGTCTATCTTGTATGTACCTAAGAATCCCTTGTATGCCCTTCCAAAGGAGCCCCTCATTTGTGCATGTTTTGGCTATCTTTCCATGTGTATTTGGGCGTATTTTGGCATGTTTAGTTCACTGATTTTTGCTGGTTTAGTGAGATTCCATGTGCATCATACACTTTCCATGTAAATCATGTTTGCTAGTCAAAATCGCATGCTACTTTAGTCCATCTTGCTAGCACTTTTTGGCCTTGCTTTAAACTGAAAAAGTCCATGTTTTAGGACTGCCTTGACTCTGTCTTCATGCTTCATGTTCAAATAATGCATGCTTTGTATAGCTGTAAATCATTCCATGTGCCTAGTTTTGAGTTTCGGGTATCACCTCATGCATCAGGTGCCATGTTTTCATGATTCGAGGCTGTTTAGCATCATATTTTAGTGCTGAAATTTGCATGTTTGCATACTATGTTCCATGCCTTACCATGCTTTGGTAGAGTGGTATTCGTGCCTTAGGTTTGGTCCTCGGTTTGCGTGCACGCGTGCACGCATTTCGAGTGTCTCATTTTCATCTAATGGCCACTTATGTAAGTGTGGCTGAGGTCCACTCATGTTGGTGTAAGTCCATTATGCATTATGTATGCCATTTCATTTCATAGCATTGTGTATGCTAGGTTGTATGTTAGCGCATTGTGTATGCCATGTTACCTCGTGCATCGTGTATGCCATTTCATAGCATTGTGCATGTTAGGTTATATCTTAGTTGCATTCATGCATGTCATACATCTTGCATTGTGTTTGGGGGTAGGAGTTAGCCCGAACACTAGAAACGAGGGGCGTTTCGTACTCCAAGTGACGGAACGTGTCTCAATTCTCAGTCACCGACACTTCGGATTATCCATGATGGAGTTTAGGTATTGTTATATTTTCATGTGCATTCGTTTCATATCGAGTTGTGCAAATTGACTCCTCGGCCATCGTGCATCGAAATGCGTGATCGGTGGCACGAGGATCAAGACATGCATACATATATGAAAATACATTGCCATGCCCCTTTCCTGCTCTCTGTTGCAGCAAATCAAGAATCAGCAGCCTTCCGGAGCTTGGCGTGCTTTCCAAGAACAATTGCAAACAGAGGCTAATTGAGGCATCACAGTGGATTTCCGCTCAAGGCAGCCCGAACATACATCATTCATCAGAGTTGAGGCAGTCCCTAACTTGCATGCCAATTTACCGCTTTCCTAGATTAATTTGTTAATTAATTAGGATTTTGTATTTATTCGGACTGTATTACTTATTTGGGACTATATTATTTATTCGGACCCTCCGAGCGAGGGCAACGTTGTAATAAGTGTGCGTGCGTGTGATGTATGTCTTCCAACCCCACGTCTTTCTCCCTTTTATTTACCAGCTTACGATGGTTAGATTAGGGCATATTTCAATTAGCATACAGTATGATAGCATGTTTGCATTCATTCATCTGTTTTGCATGCACCGGGCTCAGCGCATCATACTAACTGCATTTGTATTTCAATTTCAAGTTGAATACTTGTTATCTGTAGCATTTCATATGCCATGTTTAGAATAGCCGAGCCTGCTATAGTTGCATTTTTGCATGTGTTGCATTAGGCACTTTTGTATAGTTAGGATCACACATGAATTTCTAATCAGCTTCTGTTTTGGCTTGGAGTACTCGGTGAGTTTTTACGCTTTAGCATCCTTGCATGCGTGTAAGTGACTGTCATGATAGCATGCTTACCATGATGCTATATGCTTATGTGTTATAACTGCCTAAATGCCTGTGGGTGAAGATTGGGTTATCTGAATTGGAGTAATGCATTGACTGTGAGTTTTAAGCCCACTAGATAGTGGCAAAATCATCTTTTCTAAGCCCACCCAAGGGTGGCAAAATCTGCATTTTAAGCTTACCTGCGGGTAGCAAACCATCTTTCAAAAACAAACATGAAATGTTTTGTTCCAATTCGGGCGACTCGGTCTATACTTGTATGTTGTGCGCGTCACGTAGTAAATTTAGGCTAATAACCGGAATAAGAACACACAATGTTTTCAAAACTTGATATCATGGTTAGTAGAGGCCGATCTTTGATCGGGCGAGAGGGGGTGCTCATAGCTGACCTTCCCCAATCGTACCCAAGTTCCCGAGCCGAGGCAACTTTGGTGATGACGGACACGTGGCCTTAGGCAATGAGTCAGGGTTTCCTAAATTTCCCAAAAATAAAATATTTAGGTGGCGACTCTGTATCTGGCAAAGCAGTCCATGTTTGGCACTTCTTTCTAAAAAAATCTGTTTTTCTCAAAACGATTTGTCAGATTTGGACTCTTTGGTTCAGATTAAAAACTGTGACATTTGAGTCCTGAACTGTAGTAACCCCAAAAAGAACAGAACGGGACTCACCCTCCCGGGGCGTTCGGGGACGTCTACACAGGGCATAAATCTCATAATGATGATTTTAGAAATTACAGAAAGAAAAAGAATTCAGATTGAAGAAAATGCATGACATGGCAAAACAAAATGCAAGCATTTAGACAAGGTGCAGTGCATAGAGAAATTAGAAAAATGATATATATATAAAAAAAATTGGGGACCTAACCAAGTAGAGATTCAGATAGTGATAAAGACATATAGATATCTATATATATATAGATATATATAGAGATGCAAAGATGAGGGATACATGGCTAACCAGTTGTGAAGCGCAAAAAAAATGATCGAAGCAGTACCAAGCTATGCGATTCTAGAAAAGAGAATGAAGGTGGAAGCAAGAATTTAGGGGAAAATGGCACCATTTTTAAGTGGGAATAAAAAGCACATAGACATGGATAATCTGAAGTAAAAAAAATGACGTTAGTGAAAAAAACTAGGAGAATAGGAAGACTTACTTGAGTTGGTACACAAATTTGATGAAAGATGGGATTTTTGGAGAGGTTTAGAAGAAGGAGAGAGGTATAGTGAACAACTAGGACACAGAGTCGTCGAAGAGGAAGGGAAAAATTGGACTGAACAGACAGTTTAGGGGAAATTAAAGACGGTCCAGGTGGGCACCGGTCGACCGCCCAGTTGTCCTCCAGGATGACCGGTTTGGTTTTTTTTATTTTAATTTTTTTTTTATATTTTAGATGAAATAGTGAGTCTGTTTGGCTGGAAGGGTAAGTCTAAACCAAAAAAAAAGTAAGGGCTTTAGCCTAATAAACAAGTCAGTTAATTTTACCTCAAGATGCAGAACAAAAAAAAAAAAAATATTACACAATTGAGAATAGTAAACTGTTAAAGATAAATGTATAAAGGACTTGAGAGTATTCAACTGATATAAATGTTTCGATATCAATGTAGTAATACACATATATCATTTTAACAAAAAAAATTTCAAGTTTCATAGTCACAACAAAACCTTTTAAGTAAAAATTGACATTTTAAGCTCGCCACGAATAAAATTGAAACGATCCTCGCTTAGGGGTTTTGTAAAAATATCCGCCAATTGCTTGTCGGTGTTTACAAATTCAAGTACAATATCCCATTTTTAAGCATGATCTCTTAAAAAATGATGTCGAATTTCAATATGTCTTGTTCGTGAATGTTGAGCCGGATTTTTGCTTAAATTGATGGTACTGGTATTATCACATTTAATAGGGATATGATCATAATATAAATCAAAGTCCTCCAATTGTTGTTTCATCCAAAATATTTTGGGCACAACAACTTCTGGAAGCTATATATTCAGCTTCGGCCGTTGATAAAGCAATAGAATTTTGCTTTTTGCTAAACCAAGATACAAATGAGTTACCAAGGAAGTGACAAATGCCACTGGTGCTTTTTCTATCAAGTTTGCATCCGGCAAAGTCGGCATCCGAGTAACTAATTAAATCAAATGCAACACCTCTAGGATAAAATAGTCCCAAATTTTGAGTGCCAACAAGATATCTAAAAATTCTTTTAATAGCACTAAGATGTGATTCCTTAGGATTTGATTGATATCTAGTACACATACAGACACTAAATATAATATCCGGTCTACTTGCAGTTAAATAAAGGAGTGAGCTGATCATACCTTGATATTTTGTTTGATCAATGGACTTACGTTTTTCATCCGTGTCTAGTTTAATGGATATGCTCATAGGAGTTCCATCTATTTTTGAGTCATACATACCAATTTTTTTGAGTAGTTCTTTTGTGTACTTAGCTTGGTTGATAAAAATTCATTCCTTACATTGTTTGATTTGAAGTCTAAGGAAATAATTTAGCTTCCCTATCATGCTCATCTCAAACTCACCTTACATACACTTAGCAAATTCCTTACACAAGGTTTCATTAGTATCACCAAATATAATGTTATCCACATATATTTGCACAATAAGTAAATCATCAATTTTAGTTTTAACAAAAAGTGTTGTGTCAATCGTTCATCTAGAAAAATTATTTTCAATAAAAAATTTACTCAATCGTTCATACTATGCACGAAGTGCTTGTTTCAAACCATATAAAGCTTTTAATAGTTTAAAAACATGATTTGGAAAAACATGATCTTCAAATCTGTGAGTTGTTTAACATAAACTTTCTCATTTATAAAACTATTTAGAAATGCACTTTTTACATCCATTTGATAAAGTTTGAAATCTCTAAAACATGCAAATGCAAATAAGATGTGAATGGCTTCTAATCTAACAACCGGAACAAAGGTTTCATCAAAATCAATACATTTTTATTGATTGTATCCTTGTGCAACAAGTCTAGCCTTGTTTCTTATAATTGTGCCGGATTCATCAAGCTTGTTTCGAAAGATCCATTTGGTACCGATAATAGTATGATCTTTAGGTTTTGGCACAAGTTTCCGCACTTTGTTTCTCTCAAATTGGTTAAGCTCTTCATGCATAACTATTATTCAATGTTCATCGAATTCAGCTTCTTGAAAGTTTTTAGGCTCAATCTGTGAGAGAAAAGCCAAGTTACTACAAATGTTTCTAAGTAAAGAGCGAGTTTCGATACTTTTTGTAGGGTCACCTAGGATTAAATCCTTAAGATGATTATGAACAAACTTCCATTCTCTTGGCAAATCATCATTGTTTCCTCCTTCTTCTTGAGGTGGGAGAATATGTTACTCAATCTCTTTGTTCAACTTACATGGTTAGTTCTCTTCTTTGTAGATGTTTGAATCTTTCACATTTGGTTCCAAATCTATATAATTACTAACAATTTGCTTTTGAGTAGAGATATTAGTTTCATCAAATGCCACATGTAGGGATTCTTCTACAACAAGAGCTCTTTTATTAAAAATACGATAAGTTTTGCTAGTTAAAGAATACTCAATAAATATTGCTTCATCAGATTTTGAATCAAATTTACTTAAAGTTATCCTTACCATTATTATGCACAAAACATTTACAACCAAAAACATGCAAATGACTAATGTTGGGCTTTCTATCATGCCAAAGTTCATAAGGAGTCTTTTTGAGAATAGGTCTAATCAATGCACGATTTAAAATATAGCATGCGGTGTGAACGGCTTCTGTCCAAAAATATTTAAGAAGATTATTTTCGCAAAGCATTGTTCTACTCATCTCTTCTAAAGTTCTGTTATTCCTTTCTACTACACCATTTTGTTGAGGGGTTCTTAGTGCTGAAAAATTATGTCCAATACCATGCTCATCACAAAACAATTCAAATTTCTCATTTTCAAGTTCTCTACCATGGTCGGTTCGAATTTTAGTAATAAGAAAGCCTTTTTCATCTTGAAATCTATGATAGAGTTTTGTGAAAGAAGAAAATGTTTCATCTTTGTGTGCTAAAAACATAACCCATGTAAATCTTGAATAATCATCAACAATAACAAGACAATAATGTTTACCACCTTGACTAGATGTCCTTGAGAGATCAAATAAATCCATATGCAATAGTTGTAAAGGTCTAGTTGTGGAAATGTGAGATTTTGATTTAAACAATGTTTTAGTTTGTTTTCTTTGTTGACAAGCACTACAAAGATGATCTTTTTCAAATTTAATTTTTGGAAGTCCAATGACCAAATCCTTTCTCAAAATTTTAGCAATTAAATCCATATGAGCATGACCAAGTCTTTTATGTCATAACCAACTATTATCACTATTAGTGTATAAACATTTAACATCACTAGCATAGAGATCATTGAGATAAAAAAACATAAACATTATCATGGCGATTACCAATGAATAAAGTTTTATGATCATTTGTGCTTTCAATTGTGCAATATGATTTATCAAAAATAACACGATTACCCTTATCACATAATTGACTGATACTAAGTAGGTTATGCTTAAGTCCATCAACAAGTAACACATTTTCAATAGAAGGGTTAGGAAAGATACTGATGTTACCAATACCGATGATTGTTCCTTTCTTGTTGTCTCTAAAAGTAACAAATCATTCATCTTTGGATGATAGTTTAGTAAAGAAGGATTTATCTCTGGTCATGTGTCTGGAACATTCACTATCAAGGTATCACTTCCCTTCTTTAGCTTTGGACTTAAAGCAAACCTACAAGATAACAATCAAGTGTTGGTTTTGGTACCCATAGTTTCTTAGGTCCTTCTTAGTTAGTTTTGTTAGATCCCTTAATAATCCAAATCTTTTTAATTCTCATGTTCATGTGTCTTTTTGAATGGACAATAAGATATATAATGGTCTTTCTTTCTACAATAATGACAAGTAATATGAGGGTGTGTCATGAGAGGTGCCTTTTCAAAAATTGTATTGAGATTCTTTGGTTTTTTAATAGGGTCATATCCAATGCCCGCTTTATCAAAAACACATCTTTGATTTCCAAGAAGCATGTTGAGATTATTTATACCTTTTACAAAATTTTCAAGTGATTTTGTTAAATCATCAATATTGTTTTTTAAAGTAGTTTTCTTAGTGGTATCAAAATTATTTTTCAAAACAATTTTTTCTTTCTTTAATTCTTCTACATTACTAGATAAAGATGCAACAGATTTTTTTAACACAATATTTTTGACACAAACTTTTTTAAATTCATCTTGTGGTTCATGGAATGTACTTTCAAGTTCTTCATAAAAAGTAGTTACCTCATCTTGAGTAGAGTCTTCATCTTCAAGAGCCATGAGACACAAGTTGGCTACTTCATTTTCAATTTCATCACTTGAGCTTTCATATTCACTTTCTCCCCAAGCTGCTACCATGGCCTTCTTGTTTCTTTTGTAATCTTTTCCATGATTTTTCAATTTTGGACAATCCTCTTCATACGTCCAGAATTTTTGCATTCATAGCAAATAATAGGTTCTTTCTTGTTATCTTTGTTGTACTCCTTTTTGAAATGTTTTTTTTCCTCCATAATTGTTTTTTCTTGAAGTGCTTTTTGAGATTTCTACTAAACATGGCATAGCTTTCATCCTCACTGGAATTTTCATGTTCTTTTTTATTTGATGAGGCTTTGAATGCAATTCCACTTTTCTTTTTGTTTTCAACATCCTCATGTCCTTTCATGGTCATCTCATGAGTCATAAGGGAACCCATAAGCTTATCAAATCCGAGTGTGGAGAGATTTTTGGCTTCTATAATAGTGGTGACGCTTGCTTCCCAATTTTTTGGTAAATACCTAAGAATTTTTCTCACCAACTCACTGTTAGTATAAATTTTGCTAAGAGATTTCAAAGAGTTTACAATTTCAATAAATCTAGTAAACATACTAGAAATAGATTCATCAGAGTTCATTTTAAACAATTCATAACTATGAATAAGCATATCAATACGAGATTCCTTCACTTGGTTTGTACCTTTACATGTTACCTCAAGTTTGTCCCAAATTTCTTTTGCCGAATCACAATTTGAAATTCTATTATACTCCTTAGAGCCTAATACACAAACAAGGGTGAGATTGGCTTTAGCATTGGCTTGCAATAATTTGTGATCCCTCTCATCACATTCAACTTCTATTTTAGGTGCACTAATGTCGTTTACTAATTTGGTAGGGATTTTTGGACCTTTGGTGACAATAATACACATGGCATAATACACATGGCATAATCAATGACTCGTAGATATAGAGTCATTTTATCTTTCCAATGACTATAGTTGTTTCCGTCAAACAATGGTGGCCTATTGGTGGCTTGTCCTTCAGTAGTGCTAGTGCTAGTTAAGGTTGTCATGGATCGAAACTCCCAGATGGTTAAATCTAAAGCAAGAGTCTAAGTTCTGATACCAATTGTTATCCAAAAGACAACCTAAGAGGGGGGTGAATTAGGTTTTTACAATTTATTATAATAATACTCTAATAAAAAAATTATGACTAGCACAATAGATAAATATAGTTAATGAAATAAACATAATTAAAACAAGTGTTCTAATAGTTATGTCAGTTAATGATTTTAGTACAGTGAAAATATGAAATATAGCTATGATAATTTAAATAAAGTAAAGAGATAAGGGAAAGAGAGACAAACAAATTTATAGTGATTCGGCTTTAACTCGGTCTACGTCCACTCCTCAAACTTCACTTGAAATTTTCCACTATACTCTAGCTTCACAGGGTGCTAACAACCTTTGCACAGATGAAGCAATCCTTCACAGATTTTACACAGACTTTCTAAGTCAAGAACATAGAGCGTACTATACTCTTACAAGGTTGAAAAGAAGTTGTTTTTGCTTTCATAGAAAACTATAAGAATTATCTCTCAAAGATAGATATATAAAATGAAACTCTGGTTTTTCTGTAAATCTCACACAGGAAATATGGGCTTAAAGCTATATGTCTTAGTGTATAATTTCTGATAGAGGATGTAAACAAAAATTGAAGAACACTTCTTAGAGAATTTTTCAAAGAATAGATGTGATTGATTATAGATCAAAGAATATTTTCTAGTTTTTGTAACTTGTATTGCTTGTTCAACAGAGGCTCTGTATTTATAATGAAGCTTATAGAGCCGTTGAACTCATTTGAAAATAAATCTACTCCATCATTGCTGATTTGAACTTTATAGGAGACAAGGTTGGTTTGGAACATCTTTATTTTGAAAAATAACCGTTGTAGCTTAGAGCCGTTGAGAGAAAAGTTCAAAACGAAAAAAAAACTGGACAAAAAAACCTTGGCCGGTCATTCGGCCGGATGACCGGCTGGATGTTCTCCTGGACGTCCGGTGCTTGGAAGTTTTAAACCATTTGAATTGCTGCTGTGCTGGGCTGTTTGAATTTCTGTTTTAGGCTGTTTGAACCTCTGTTTTTGGTTTGAAATGAACTCTTGATTTAAGCAAATATTAAATATATTCTAACAACATTTAGGATAAAAGTTTAGGTGAGAAATAATGGGATAAAATAAATTTTGATTATATTTTTCTCTTTCAAATAAATTAAAACATAATTAAATATTTCATCAAAATAAATTTTGATTCTATTTTTCTCTTCTAAATAAATTAAAACATAATTAAATAAATTATCAAAATAAATAAGTCTAACAGATGAGTCTCATTACCTAAATTAATAAAAATCAAATTAGAACGATGCATGCATTTATTTGAGTTGTATTAAATAATTTCTTTCTAAATACTCATATGGTTTAACTGTAATATATATATATATATAATTTATTGCATTACATACATATAAGTTTTTATATTTCTCTTTTGGCTTTAATAATTTATACTAATTTGTTTACCTAAAAAATATTAATTGATTTATTTTATTCTTAATTTACAAATTATCATTTCAAATGTTATATAAACCAACCTAGAATTCATCCTATGTGATAATCTAACAACTAATTACTACTTTTCACAAAAAAATTTTAAAAAAAATTAAAAAGATTAGTCAAACTAACGAAATGGGGTAACCTACAAATAAAAAATAAACCTTAGGAGAGATTAGTGTAATTTCAAAAAAAAAAAAGAGAGGCCTGTGTAATTGTTAGAAATCTCAAGGAGGTGATTGTAATTTACCTTTCTCTAAAAGTTCAGACCTTTTATCCCGAAGGATCAAACTTGGGTGATGCTATTAGGCACATTGGGCCCATCACGGGTCCTATTTCGATAATCTGATCTATTTAATATATAGAACTCATTGAGTACCTTATCTTTGAAAAAAATCTTGTTGATTGGATATTCATAACTATTTGATTGGATTAGATTTTTACAAAAAAAATATTTTGAAAATTATATTTACTGTTGACAGAAATCTGATTTGATCAAATAGCTATCAATATCTGATCAACGAAATTTTTTACAAGGATAAAATAATCAAAGAGTTCTGTACATTGAATAATTTAGATTATCGAAACAGGATTTGTAGTGGGCCTCCACAGGCCCAATAGCACGCTCTAATCTGATCTCGAATTTTAGAGAAGCCTGCACTATCCCAAAAGTTCTAAAATTAGATTTTTGATCAAAGTCAAAGTGTCCTTAATTTTATATTAAACCTTTTTTAATTAAAAAAATTTATATCTTATTTATTATTCCATCTGTCCCAATTTATTTGTCAATTATAAAAAATTCAGTTTATTAAGGAGACATGCAATCATTATATTTTAAATTAAATTTTGAAATATTTTTTCTATCATTACCATTCTTTTTTAATTTTAAAATGTGTTCATAATGATTTATAAAAGACAATTTTAAAAATTTAATAAAATTTAATATCTCAAAATAGATGTGAATAAATATTTTGAAATAAACTAAAATGAAAGAGCGGACAAAATTTAGGTTGTGTTTGGTAGAGTTTTCTAAATATGATTTGAGAATATGAGTTGTATTTTGAATTTATGAGTTTTGGAATTATGATTTGAGTGTACAACATTTATTTGGTGAATGAGTTTTGAAAAGAGTTTTTAAATTGAGTGATGTGACATAATTTTTGATACAAAAACTTACAACCAAATACACAATCCAAAATTCTATTCAAAACTCATAAAAAATTCGAAAATATTTTTTATTTAAAATATAAAAATAACAAGTGCAAAAAAAAAAAAAATTTCAAGAACACTGTTCCAGTCAACTGGTCGGACGTCCGGAGGACCTCCGGCTACACGAATTTTCAAATGCAGGTGTGGAAATGTGTTTTGAAAACTATAAACAAATGCTGCACTCAAACTAAAAGATAGAATTATGATTAAAAAACTGTATCAAACACAGCCTTAATATCTCAAAATAGATGTGAATAAATATTTTGAAATAAATATTCACGCGCTCTCTTCTTCTATCGGCGCAGCTGCGGATGTTCTTTCCGGTTAGCCCATTGGTGATATTTTGATCAGCTGTTTGTGGCTCGTCCCTGTGTTCTCCATGTAAATCGTTAATTTCGAATTGATTTTTATACTAATGCATCGCTGTATATATACATGTATAGATTGTTTGATTGTTCCTCTTTTATGTCGTTATTAAATTTCTGTTGATTCATTTCAGTATTAGAATTTCTAGGGTTTTAAATTAGAATACAGGATTCCTAAACCAATCCATGAGAAAAGCAAGACATTGAGGTAAATGTTAAGGTAATTTTTTGATATAATTACGATAATTTGTGATTTAAAAATGAAATTATACATTTTATGATAATATTATTAATTTTTGTCGTGATATTATGTTTTACCCATAAATCCTATTTTTTGAAAAGTTAAACCATTTAGTCCTAAGAGTTTTCTTATGCACCATTTAGTCCCATTTATACATCATCATCAAAACAACATCAAGCATCATCATCAAAACAATATCAAACATCATCCAATATTTTTGATGTTTATGGGTGTTTCAAACATTAGATTCATTTAAAAAAAAATAAATTACCATCATCAAGAAACCACTAAAAATCGGCAACATCGCAAACATCATCGTGGACAATAGCAACATCAGAAAAACATCAAACATCATCGTGGACACCATCAAAAAACATCATCAAAAAACATCAGGATATCATCAAACATCATCAATGTTGTAATGTTCCCTCCCACGGCTATGCAGAACATCAAACATCATCAAAAAAAACATCAAACATCGTCAAAAAAAAAAAACTGAAGTTCAACTACATTAGCAACATCCAAAATAATTGATGAGAATTCTGAATCGTGAAGAAGAACATCGTCAAACATCAAACATCGCGAAGAAGAAGAAAATGAAAAATAGCAGAGCCAGTAGGAGAAGAAGAACATCGTCCCTGAATAAGGATGGTGTGGAAGAGAGTACTGATATGATATGGCGAGTGCGACCTTGATCTTCATCAAGTCAATAAAGCCATTGTTGTTGGTCGATATGGTAATGCTTCTCATGCGGTAAGAAGTGAAGCTGCATCGTCATCGCCGCCTCTGCAACCCCTCACCAAAACCCTAGAATCACCACCGCAACCACACCGATGATTCTCTTCTAGAACCACCACCCCTAAAACTCTCACCATCAGATCCAACAACACCGCAATCACAACCAATCGAAGACTCCGATTCAATTGAACACCAATGCATTGGATATTGGGGATTCACCGAGTTAGGGTTCTATACATATTATAATCTATATATATCTATTTGAATTCAACAAGAATGAATCAGAGCATTTGTTGTTGCTTGATGATTGTTTTCTCTCTCCATGAATTGGAGAAGAGGTGGATGTAGAGATAGAAAGAGCAAGAACAGGGGGTATTAGATTTGTTGTTTCCTTCCTTGGTTGTTAATTACTTTTTGAGTAAATTTTGCTAGTATGAAAGTTTCGAATTCACCAGCAATTAAATCTGCTTCAAAGACCCAGAAATCAGCCTCCAAAAACCCTAACCCAACCGTTTCACCGCCGCAGTATGAAGACAATTTGTCTCTCTTTCTCTTGATATTCGAACTACCCATTTCGCCCAATTGCTTGATCTACATTAGCAACATCATCAAAAACATGATGTTTGATGTTGTTTGACGATGATGTTGTGATATTTGATGTTGTTTTGACGATAATGTTTGATGTTGTTTTGATAATGATGTTGTAATGTTTGATGTTGTTTTGATGATGATGATGTTGTTTTGATGATAATGATGTTTAATGTATATGTCCTCTATAGTCAATTTCCCTATAATGGGACCTTTCAGTCTATAAGAAAACTTTTAGGACTAAACAGTGTATAAGTTGTTAATTTGGGATTTATTGGTGCATCACCCATTATGTAAATGTAAATTTTTAACCCTCATTTAACATTCAAAGCGATACAATTCAAAGGTGGTGCTCTTTACAATTTTATGAATAATTAATTTTCAAAATTTATGTCAATTAGAAGGGTAAGTTAATTTACAACATTCACATAAATACATTAATTAATTTAAAAAGTTAATTGTAGAATCTATTTATATAGCATATCAAAGTAACAAATTGATTTAAGATTTTATATAATTGATTTAAGATTTTATATAAAATCAAGTAACGATGCGGGTCTTGTCAGCATGTGATAAATTACTTTAATAAATTATTATTTTATGCATGAATTAGTTTATAAAAATGATTAAAAAAACCAAAATTAAGTTTCAATGTTGATTTCTCAACCCATTCAATAATTTAAATGAAATCTCCTTTAATGAAGATGTAAAACTTCAAAGTGCATAAATTTCGTGCATGTATATATGTACATCATATATATTGGTACGGTGAATTACATTGAGATTTCTTGAGATTTAATCTAATTACATCTTATCTCTTGACGTTCTAAAAATTACATTCTTACCCCTATAATTAATAGTCTCATTTCATAAACTCCACTACTAATATAAAAGGCAACAACTTCCA
This sequence comes from Camellia lanceoleosa, assembly GCA_025200525.1. Classification (NCBI taxonomy): domain Eukaryota; kingdom Viridiplantae; phylum Streptophyta; class Magnoliopsida; order Ericales; family Theaceae; genus Camellia; species Camellia lanceoleosa. The sequence continues at coordinate 56,193,991 of CM045760.1, forward strand.
GTAAAAAAAATAAGAAATTACATTTAAAAAAAAAGTAAAGCAAAGGAAAGGAAAAAAGAAAGAAAGGAAGTAAAGCAAAGTAAGAAAAGAGAGAATGTATGAGTTCAATGTCTTCATTCTGTCTAAATAATTGCAACGACAATGGTTAATATAATTTTTCAAATGTTAGGAAGTGATATGTATTAAACTCAAATCTCAGGAGTGTAAGTGTACTTTACCCATATTTGTATATGATAACATGTCAAGAGTTCATTTTAGAGAATTTGAAACAACATTGCTATGTATACAGAAACACAAACTCATCGAAACTCATAAACCCAAATCACTCCAAGCCTTCAACCAAAGACACTCACACGCACACTCACACTCATACTCACATACAATCTACTGAGAAAAACATAACTGAGATCAGGAGTTCATGGTATTGAAACAACAAGATGATTTATTATTCTTATCTACTGGTGCCTGCTTCGGATCTGATTTCACCCAGCCTCAGCACCTTCCCAGGTGGGAAGGACAAGAGCTCTGGGCAATTCACCTTCTCCAAGTACTCCAAGGTTGGAAACATTGTGGTCAGTGCTGGCCAATCCATCTTTAGTTCTCTCAAGAACTTAAGACGTAAAATCTTGACTGTCCATAGCGGTGGATCATATTCCTCCGGTTGTGGAATCTGCAAATCTGAAATCGATCCTCCCGTAATGTAGAGTTTCTTTAGGCTTTTGAGTTTCCATGGTTGCATCCAATTGGGCATCCTGGACAAAGGCCAACACCTCAGGTCGACTTTCTCTAAGCTAGCAGGAAGTGATGTCACACTCGTAGTTCTCGATGGTGAGGCGGAGTACATCTGAATTGTATGACTCTCTATAGACTTGGGACTGGCAGGAGCCTCATGTGTCTGGACTGCCCTATTGTGCTTCTTCGTGTTTGCCAATATCTTATGCACAACACCCTTTCCTGACTTGGATTCTGAAGAAACTATAGTCCATGATATTGTCAGTATACGCAGCACTTTAAAGCTTGACAAACAGTTCAGCTCTCCCTTTTCACCAGTAGTCTTTCTGTTTGCATAGAGGCCAAGTTTCCTCAACTTCTCTAGTTTTTCCAAATCAGAAAGTGTGCACTGACCTTTGGTCCTCGGACTGCCAATAACAAAACCCTTAAGGACTTGGAGATCCTGGAGCGAGGCGAGTCCCTTGGGCATGCTGTCTATCAAGTAACATCCAGACATATCCAAGTGTGTCAGCTTGGTGAGTGAGCCTATCTCATTGGGTAGTTTGTCTAAATTCCAACAGGCTTTTAGGTCCAGGATCATCAGATCGCTGTCGGGCTTGCAAATGAAACCTGGAAGCTCTGTGATTCCCGAGATCCCATTGAGGCTTAAATACTTCAGAAGTCTCACGTCGCTTAAGCCTTCTAGGAGTGCTGCACCCTCTGCTTCGATGATATTGTCTCCGGAGCTACTCCAATTTCCCAAATGAAGAACAACGATCTTCTTCATCTTGGAAAAACACTCGCTTGGGAAGTCGAGGTAACTCTCACCGACATTGAACAACACTTCCAATTTCTCGTGATTCGCTTGCGTGGATAGCTGCTGCAATGATCCTTCTTTTAGCAAGCATGCTCTAGAAGACCTGGTGAAATCGACAGTAGGGTTATCGTCAGAATCAAAATCAAAGAAGTCAGCATCCCGGGCAAGTGTAATCAATGCTGAACGAATAAGTGGATTTATCTTGCAAGATTTGAAGTCCCCAATGCCCTTTTCTTCAACAGGTTCAATGAAACCCTTTGTAGCTAACTCTTCAAATAACCCATCACCTGTAGTTGTGGAGTCTATGAATCCCTCTCCAATCCGCAAGTAAGTTAGGACCTTCTTCCTGATAATAGAACTTTCCGGGAAGATTGAGAGATATAACAAACACTGCCTCTGTTCCCAATTTAAGCTATCATAACGTGCTTGGAAATTAATGAAGAAGTCAGTGTCGGAGAAATTTTCACTCAATCTTGGATTTGGGATCTCACTACCGGGTATTGAAAGGTCGGAGTTTGTTAGGATCACAAGACACCCAGAAAAATATCACACACACACAGAACACAAGATTTACGTGGTTCGGCCAACTGCCTACATCCACGGAGCAGAAAATGAATTTCACTAAATATGGAGCAAACAATACAAACGGAGGAGGAGACTTCTTCTCAACTCACTCACCTCACAGCTCTCACTCTATTCTGTTTTCTGATATCACAACCCTCTCCTCCTCACCTCAATTTATACACAATTGAGGAAGGAGCTCATTGGTCCATACCTACTACCATCCACTCTCTAATGGGGTGGGTGAAGTGAGGTTGTGGGGTTCTCCATTTGCTGGGCAGTGGACAAGTGCTGCACTATGGAGCTGCCCTAACAATTCTCATGGTGCTGCACTAACAATTCTCCCCCTCCACGCCCATATGGAGAACTGACTTCTCACTTGAAGTCCATCCCGGCAATGTCTCTGCAGATCTCGAGTTTGTTTCTTGAGACCACCTTTGTCAGTATGTCAGCTGGATTCTTATCTGTATGGATCTTGATCAGTTCCAATAACTGTTTTTCCATCACTTCGCGTATCCAATGATACCGAATATCAATGTGCTTTGTGCGAGAATGATACATCGAATTCTTGCTCGGTCTATCTATGGCACTCTGGCTATCACAATGTACCGTGTACTTTTCTTGCTTTAATCCCAACTCTTGGAGAAACCGTTGCAACCACAACATCTCTTTCCGGCTTCATTGCTGATATAATATATTCGGTTGTGGATAATGCAACACACTTCTGCAACTTGGACTGCCAAGACACAGCTCCCCCTGCAAAAGTGAACAGAAATCCTGATGTAGATTTTCTACCATCAAGATCTCCTGCCATATCAGAATCCGTATAGCCTTCCAAAATTGGTTTAGCATCTCTAAAACACAAACACATTTTTGCCGTACCCTTGAGGTACCTCAGAATCCACTTGACTGCTTCCCAATGCTCTTTTCCTGGATTTGAAAGAAATCTGCTTACTACTCCAACAGCATGAGCAATATCTGGTCGGGTAGACACCATTGCATACATCAAACTCCCTATGGCGGATGAGTAGGGAATAGCCTCCATCTCTTCTCTTTCTTTAGTAGAGGAGGGACAAGAACTCTTGTTTAGCTTGAAATGATTAGCCAGCGGAGTATTGACTGGCTTGGAATCTTTCATGTTGAACTTTGCAATCACCCGTTCAACATACTTCTCCTGTGACAGCCATAATTTCTTGGCTTTCCTGTCACGCACAATTTGCATGCCTAACATTTGCTGTGCAGGGCCTAGGTCCTTCATGTCAAAGGACTGTGATAACTCCTTCTTCAGTGATCTGATTGCTGTGGCATCCTGTCCAACAAGTAGCATATCATCAACATAGAGTAGGAGTATGATGAAGTTTCCATCGGGAAATTTCCTGACATAAACACACTGATCTGCAGCAGTTCTTTTGTACTCATGACCCACCATGAATGAGTCAAATTTCTCGTACCACTGTCTAGGCGCTTGTTTGAGGTCAGAAGACTCTTCTTCAATCTGCAGACTAAATTTTCTTTCCCTTTTACTTCAAAACCTTCTGGCTGCTCCATGTAAATTTCTTCCTTCAGATCTCCGTGGAGAAATGCCGTCTTCACATCCATCTGTTCAAGTTCCAAATTCAAACTGGCTGCTAGTCCCAAAACTACTCGAATGGATGTCATTTTCACAACTGGCGAGAAAATTTCATCAAAATCAATACCTTTCTTCTGCCTAAAACCTTTAACAACCAAACGAGCCTTATACTTGACTAGCTTTCCGCTGCCATCTTTCTTCAACTTGAACACCCATTTGTTCTGCAATGGTTTTCGACCCTGGGGAAGTTTTACCAAATCATAAGTCTGATTCTTCTGCAATGACTGCATCTCTTCTTGCATAGCTTGATGCCAGCTACTCTTCTCCTTATGATTCTGAGCTTCTTGAAAACTTTCTGGCTCCCCCTCATCAGTAAGCAAAATATAATCAGAACTACGGTATTTTGATGTCGGCTTAGACTCTCTTGTTGATCTTCGCATCTGTGGACCAACAGTCTCTGGCGGAGGGGGTTGTGGCTCCCTCTGCTCAACACCCTCTTCTTCTGGATCTTCTTCTTCTGGCAATCCATCTTGCAACTCTACATGATTGGCTGCATGCTGCGGTAGCTCTTCTTCATGAGTGGCATGCTGTGATGGTGCAGGATTGGGAACAAGGTCTAGAACATCATTAACTTTGGGTTTGGCTGGTTGCCCAAAGTCTGCTAAGGTCTGGCCTTCTTGAAATACCACATCTCGGCTTCGAATGACCTTTTTGTTTTTCGTATCCCATAATCTGTATCCAAATTCTTCATCTCCATAGCCAATAAAGATACATGGAGTAGCTTTATCATCCAAACTCATCAGGTGCTCCTTGGATACATGTGCAAATGCTTTGCACCCAAACACTCTCAAGTGAGAGTAAGAAATCTCCCTTCCAGACCATACTTTCTCTGGAATTTCAAAATTCAGTGGAACTGATGGCGATTTGTTGATCAAATAGCATGCAACACGAACAGCTTCTCCCCAAAATGGCGCTGGTAGCTTTGCCATTTTTAGCATACATCTAACCTTCTCCACAATGGTCCGGTTCATTCTTTCGGCTACACCATTGTGTTGTTGGGTTCCAGGAACAGTCTTCTCATGTCGGATGCCGTGAGTAGCACAGTAGGTTTCAAACTCCTTTGACGTGTACTCGCCTCCATTGTCTGTTCGGAGACATTTCAGCTGCTTTCCGGTCTCCCTTTCCACCATAGCATGAAATGTTTGAAAATGCTGGAACACCTCAGCTTTGGTTCTTAGGATATAAACCCATACCTTCCGTGATGCGTCATCAATAAATGTCAGGAAGTATTTTCTGCCACCCAATGATTCCACTTCTATGGGACCGCATACATCAGAGTATACTCTGCTCAACAACTCTGATTGTCTTCTAGATGATGAATGAAAAGCGACTCTATGTTGCTTTCCATACAAGCAGTTGTCACAAGGATTCAATTTCGCATCTTTGGCAAAGGGAATAAATGACTTCTTTGCCAGAATTTACAACCCTTTCTCACTCATATGACCCAAATTTTATGCCACAAATTTGGTGATGCCTCATCTTCTGCGTTGAGGCTATCAATGCACCTCCACATGAGTCTTGTACAAAGTGCCATTTGCACGCCCTCCGCTACCACCAGAGATCCCTTTTTCAACTTCCACATGCCTTTGCCGAAGTAGTTCTCATAGCCTTGTCGATCTAAGGCTATCCCTGAGATAAGATTCAGGCGTAAATCAGGAACATGCCTGACATCTTTCAACACCATCGTGCACCCAACTTTGGTTTGGATGCGAACATCACCGATTCCCACAATCTTTGAAAAACTGGAGTTGCCCATCTTCACTGTACCAAAATCTCCAGCTTGGTACGTACTGAAGAATTCTTTCCGAGGTGTGGCGTGGTAGGAAGCTGCTGTATCTACCACCCACTCGGTGTCGTTGTCTGACATATGGAGGCATTCTTCTTCTTCAACAGAGAATAATGCAATATCCTCTGAAACAGTAACTACAGTGTTCCCATCTTCAGTCTTTGGTTGTCTATTACCCTGTTTTTGTTCTCCCTTCAAGGCATAACAGTATTTCTTTATGTGACCTTCTTGGCCACAATGGTAACACTTGAACTTCGGCCGGCTCGTACCTTCTTTGGATTTCTCTCATGAAATCTTCCTCTGCTGCGTCCTCTGCTTTTGCTTCTTCTTCTGCTCGCTCTCGCTCTGCCTTTATTTTCTGTGACGAAGGCATGGGATTGATCTCCACCCGAGTCTTTCCGCCTTGTCTCTTCATTGTACCTGGCGTCAGTGACCATACTCATGGTCAGTTTCCCTTCTGGTGCAGAGGTGCTGAGAGAAACCACCAACGTCTCCCAGCTGTCTGGTAAAGAGCTGAGCAGTAGAACGGCTTGCATTTCATCATCCAACCGCATCTTGACGGTTGCAAGTCGATTCACCGTATTTTTGAATTCCTTGGTGTGCTCGAAGAATAGACACGCCATTTTTCAACTTCAGATTTACTAGCCTTCTCATCACCAAGGCTTTGTTTCGGGCGGTCTTTGACTGGTACATGTCGCTTAACATTGTCCAAAGAGTATAGGCATCTGTCTCTTCGGCAATATGATGGAACACACTGTGATCTATCCATTGTCTGATACAAGCGATAGTCTTGCGGTTCATCTTGATCCAGTCATCATCTTTTACTCCTTCAGGTTTAACCCCCTTTATAAAAATGGGATCATGCAAGTCTTTTAAAAATAGGATGTCTTCCATCCGTGGCCTCCAAATTGCATAATTGGAAGGAGTTAACTTGAACATAGAATCTGAAGTAGATGTGGAAGCCTCCATTGACACTTGTCTGAAAAATAGGCTTCGCGGTTGAGTCCGGACTAGTCAAATTAGCCAGAAAAACACTTCGGATTGTCCAAATACAAACTGAAAATTTTTGAAATCTGATTTACAAAATCTGACCTTACCGATGTGTCCGGAATACTCCAAATAGTTGAAAAACACTATTGGATCGCCCAAATCAGACTCAGAATGACTCAGATCGAGCCAAAACAGTTTCGACGGTTCTGATCTGCGAAATCAGGTGCGCCTGCGAAGCACCGGATGATCTCCCAGTCAACGGCGCGGTCAACGGCTCGGCGGCGCGGTCAACGGAGGCTCGGCTTGGTCAACGGCTCGGCGAGTTGGCTCGGCGTCGGCTCGGTCAACGGCTCAGTCAACGAGGCTGGAGGCTCGGCTGGCGGCTCGGCTGGCTTGGCTCAGACGACGTCACTCGCCGTCGAATGACGTCAGCAAACAGTGGCGGGATGACGTCAGCGACTGTTCGCCGGAGAAGACGCGTGAGGCGAGTGCAGCGCGTTGGCGCGCGTGGTCACGGCGTCACCTGGCGCGTGTGGGAGCGTGTGCCTTCGTCTGGACTCCGTTTTCGACGAGGTTTTCACCTCTGTGATCGTCTCGTCGAGTACTACACTCTGGTGTGTTCAAAAGTGGATGTCGACCACTTTGATTTCTGGGCAATTTTCGGAATACACTCTGTTTTTCCGACAAACTCACAACCTCGGCTCTGATACCACTTGTTAGGATCACAAGACACCCAGAAAAATATCACACACACACAGAACACAAGATTTACGTGGTTCGGCCAACTGCCTACATCCACGGAGCAGAAAACGAATTTCACTAAATATGGAGCAAACAATACAAACAGAGGAGGAGACTTCTTCTCAACTCACTCACCTCACAGCTCTCACTCTATTCTGTTTTCTGATATCACAACCCTCTCCTCCTCACCTCAATTTATACACAATTGAGGGAGGAGCTCATTGGTCCATACCTACTACCATCCACTCTCTAATGGGGTGGGTGAAGTGAGGTTGTGGGGTTCTCCATTTGCTGGGCAGTGGACAAGTGCTGCACTATGGAGCTGCACTAACAATTCTCATGGTGCTGCACTAACAGAGTTGGAGGGGCTGAGATTGAAAGATTGAGCTGAGGAAGTATGGACTTTCAAATCTGAGACCATCTTGTTGATATCAGAAAGTGCCTTCTGTAAATCCTCAGCTGACTTTGTTCTTTCAATACTGCAGAAACCTTCCCAGTCGTAGAGAATTAAGCTTTTCGTAAGCGTGTCAAGACGATCTTCCCATTCTTTGAGTCTCTTGAAGGTTTCATTGATGTCAACAAGATCTCTCTGGACTTTATCAAACAGCTGTTGCACTGGAGGGATATCATTGTCGCTGTTACGCTTGCCTTTGAACATATTATTGAGCAAAGCAGGGATGATCACGTCGTTGATGCTTTTGAATGGTATGATCTGATCAGTTTTCATGAAGGAAAGTAATTCAAGATATGTAACTACGTCTGACTCATAAGCAGCTGAGAGACCTTCTGGTTGGTGAATTTCCTCCATGGAAGGTGCTGGAGAAGATGCCATTGATTTGATCTGAGTCTGAACAAGGGTAGCAAAGTTGAAAGAGGAAATAGAAGAAACTATAATGGATCAGAAATGCTACAAGAAAAGAAACTTTAATGGATCAGAAATGGATTATCTGAAAAATCAAGTCTACATCTCCAACAAAAGGAAGAAGAGAATAAAGGCCAGTAAGGCCAAACCCAACAAAAGAAAATAAATGGAGAGAGAGAGAGAGAGAGAGAGAGAGAGAGAGAGAGGCTGTTTTTGTTATTCCCAGCAGGTTAAAATGACAACTATATTTATAGAGTTCCCCAAGTATCAATTAAAATAGGAAAAAGTTAGGGATGATGAAATTTTTTTTATGAAAATGATCATGAAAAATTTATGATCCTTGGATTATCTTGGTTAGTGTGTGGTGCTTTATTTTAAGTGTAATCCAAGAGTCACAAAACTTTCATAATTATTTTCATGAAAGATTTTTTATGATACCTACCATTGCTGATTAAAATAATTTGCTCAACATTTTTATTTATTTATTTGGGTGTCTACCAATCAATTCAAGTAACGTTAATCTGCCCAGCATTCATGCACATTAAATACGTAGGAAAATGTTTGGGATCTAAAATAACTCCTATAATTCTAGTCATAATGATAGGCGCCAATTTTTAGTTTGTTACACACTCAATAATTAAGGACTCCATTCTTTTATCACATCATTGTGGATGAATTTGTGAATTAAATGTGTAGATTTCTAATATTATTCTTGAACACGATTCACTTAATAATGTGACAAGTGCCGCATCATTAAATAATAATTTATTTTTTTATATGATTTATTAGTTTATATAATATTAGGGATCGGAGAACGTTTAGGCATGGTGGTCCCATTTTAGGGTCAATATTGGTGATCAAAACATTCACTTTTTTGTACTCATTAACTAAAATATTTATGTAAAAAATTACAATCCGTAATTACATCTTTGAATCACATTTTGTTAAGTAAAATATTTACGCAAATAATTAAGATAATCAGATATTAATAGTTATATTTGAATCACATTTGTTTTAAAAAAAAGAAGATAATTATAATTTTAAGAGTAACCATTCACCTTTTGTAATACAAATATTTTAAATATATAACAACTAACACTCGATTATCTTAATTTTTATATAAATATTTTACTTAACAAATTAAAAAAAAAAAATTCTCATTATTGAGGTCGGCCTCAAAACCAACTTATTAAGTCCAAACACAAGTTAAAATGACCAAGAGAACCATAATGTTATTCATTTGTTTGATAGATGCTGACACGTCACATTTGAGTTTGCAAGAAGTACAATGTTAATTTTTTTTTTTTTACTAAAATTATATTACATTGAAAGACAAATAAATACATCAAAAGTGATTATCTTTAACTTTAGAAGGAATTTTAATCAAGGTTCAATATTTCAAACTCAAATACTTGAATACTTAACAATCATAGACCGCAACATACTGCGATTATTAACCAATAACCATAACCACAACATATTGTGGTCACCAACCAACAACTATACCTGCAACATACTGCGGTCACCGACAACAAAGACAAACCCATACCTCCATAGAAGAGGTGTTAGGGAAAATCAATGATTCTCCACTAGTAAATCAATCAATGGGAATAAAAATTAATGCGGAAAAATTAAATCAAAGGCAACACAAGAATTTTTACGTGGTTCTCTCAATGTGAGGTACGTCCACGAGATCGAAATCTGATTTCACTATCAACCAAATAGTTTCCAAACGATTACAAACGAGACACGAATTGTCTCACAAAACTACCCTTAGGTGAATTCCAAATAATTACAAATAAACAAGAGGAAAGACCTCACCAAATAGATGAACCAAAATCTTCAGAACTAGAGTTGTAGAAGATCCAAAATAACGAACCAAATCAACACCGAAAACGAAGTAAAGAACCACCCAAATTAATTCCACTTTTCACACACCCAAATAATTGATTTCACCAAAGTGGAGTATGTGTAGCAGCTATTCTCTTCACTTCGGGATGAGCAAAAACAATACCTGAAATATTGTGAATCTGGGGTTTATTATCAAAACCTTAGATGTTTCCAAACTGAATTGGGTTTTCACAAATTAGATATAATATATAAAAATATATTATAACTAATACCAAATCAAATTAAAACGGTTTTAATAAACCATTGGGTCCCACACTCCAATAAGGAGGTATACCCAACAATTCTCCCCCTACCGACTTAGGTGGAGACATCAACCATACCCGCCAAAATTCGACACTTCAAATGTTTGTCCCTCGACAAAGTCTTTGTCAACATATCCGAAATGTTATCATCCGTGTGAACCTTTTCGAGTTGCAACAACTTCGAATCTAACACATCACGAATCCAGTGATATCTCACATCAATGTGTTTCGATCTCGAATAAAAAGTAGAATTTTTACTCAAGTGAATAGTATTTTGACTATCACAATAAAGCACATACTTTTCTTACTTCAAACCCAACTTTTGCAAAAATTTCTTCAACCATAACTCTTCTTTGCAAGCTTCTGTAATGGCAATAAATTCAGTTTCGGTAGTTGAGAGAGCAACACATTTTTGTAATTTAGATTGCCATGCCACAGCTCTCCCTGCAAAAGTCATCAAATACCCCGAAGTAGATTTCCTAAAATCAACATCACCGGCTATGTCAGAATCCGTGAACCCGTTAAGCATCGGCTTACCATCCCCAAAACACAAACACACCTTTGAAGTCCCTCGAAGATACCTTAGAATCCATTTTACCTCTGCCCAATGTTCTTTACCCAGATTAGACAGAAACCGACTCACCACACCAACGACGTGAGCAATATCCGGTCTTGTACAAACCATGGCGTACATCAAAGAACCAACTGCTGAAGCATAAGGAACTTGGAACATCTCTTCTTTATCTTTCTCACTTGTAGGACATTGATTCGAACTAAGCTTGAAGTGACCTGCAAGTGGACAATCAACCGGCTTTGCTTTATCCATGTTGAACCTCTCAAGAACTTTCTCTATGTAGCTTTCTTGAGACAACCAAATCAACCCCTCTTTGCGATCACGAACAATTTTCATACCAAGTATTTGCTTTGCCGGCCCTAAATCTTTCATAGCAAAAGACTTGCTTAACTCCAATTTCAACCTGTTAATCATAGTGTAATCTTAACCCACAATTAACATGTCATCAACATAAAGCAAAAGAATAATAAATTTGCCATTCGGAAAATTTTTCACAAACACACAATGGGCAGAAGTGGTTTTAGAAAAACCATTATTCATCATGAAAGAGTCAAATTTTTTGTACCATTGCCGCGGGGCTTGCTTGAGACCATACAAACTTTTCTTTAATTTACAAACAAATTTCTCTTTCCCTTTTTCCACAAAACCTTCCGGTTGCTCCATGTAAATTTCTTCTTCAAGATCACCATGAAGAAATGCGGTCTTCACATCAAGTTGCTTAACTTCAAGGTTCATACTTGCAGCCATGCCAAGGATAACCTGAATAGAAGACATCTTTACAACCGGTGAGAAAATCTCGTCAAAGTCAATACCTTTCTTTTGCCTAAAGCCTTTCACAACAAGATGTGACTTGTACCTCAGATTCTTGCCATCATTCTTCAATTTGAAAACCCGCTTATTTTTCAAAATTTTCCTCTCTTTAGGTAACTTCACTAAATCATAAGTCTGGTTTTCAAGCAAGGAATTCATCTCCTCGTTCATGGCCTTTTTCCAATCACCTTTCTTTGCATGCTCAATTGCTTCTTGGTAGCTCTCAAGCTTCCCTTGATCGGAAATCAATACAAATTCATTGGGAGTATACTTTCTTGAAGGTTGTCGGTCCCTTGTAGATTTCCTCAACTCAAGTTGTGGTGGCGGTTCTTGAGTTCGATGCTCTTCCTCAATTTTTGGTTCAACTTCATTAGGATTAACATCATCCTCTACATCTTCAATAGGTGGCTGCACATCTCCCCCATTTTCATCATCCACGGAAGATGAAAGAAATGGATCCATGTCAATGAGATCACTAGTTTTTGGCTCCGGTTGATCACCTTTGCCAAAGTCTTCAATTGTTTGGTCTTCAAGAAACACAACATCACAGCTTCGAATGATTTTCTTGTCGACCGGATCCCACAATCTATACCCGAATTCATCACGCCCATAGCCAAGAAAAATACATTGTCTTGACTTGCTATCAAGCTTGGACCTCTCATCTTTTGGAATGTGAACAAAAGCTTGGCAACCAAACACTCTCAAATACTCATAAGATACATCTTTACTGGTCTAAACTCTTTCTGGAACATCACCATTCAAAGGATAGGAAGGAGACAAATTTATTACGTCAACCGCTGTCTTCATTGCCTCATCCCAAAAGGATCTTGGCAATTTAGCTTGTGAAAGCAAACACCTTGTTCTTTCCACAATGGTGCGGTTCATCCTCTCGGTAACTCCATTTTGTTGAGGAGTCTTCTTAACTGTCTTTTGATGCCGAATACCTTGGCTGCGACAATACTCATCAAATGGCCCAATGTATTCACCACCATTGTCTGATCGGATGCACTTCAATTTCTGCCCTGTTTCTCTTTCAACCATGGCCTGAAAATGCTTAAATACTTCTAGAACTTGATATTTAGTTTTTAGTAAAAAAGTCCAAACTTTCCTTGAATAATCATCAATGAAAGTAACAAAATAAAGTGCACCACTATGTGTTCTAACTTTTAAAGGACCACAAACATCCGAATGAATCAACTCCAAAACATTTTCTTTTTCAGAAGCAACATTTTTATGAAAAGAAACTCTATGTTGTTTACCCGCCAAACAATGAACACAAGTTTTGAGATGTGTACCTTTCAAACCGGGTAGAAGCTCTTTCTTGAACAATACTTGCAGTCCCTTTTCACTTATGTGGGCAAGCCGCTTGTGCCACAATTCGGTAGAAGTATCATCTTCAAGTGCATTGACAACACCTTTACAAATTTTTTCTTGCATCGAATAAAGTGTATGAGTCTTCTTGCACTTAGCCACCACTAAAGAACCCTTTGTGAGTTTCCATATTCCATCACAAAATTTGTTGTTGAAGCCTTCATCATCTAGCTTTCCAGTAGAGATCAATTTGAGGCGAATATCGGGAACATGCCTCACATCTTTAAGTAACAACTTGTAGCCCAAATTTGTTTCCAAGCAAACATCACCCATGCTAATAATCTTGGACAAACCTTTATTACCCATTCGAACAAAACCATAATCTCCTTCAGTGTAGGTAGTAAAGAAATCAACTCGAGAAGTCACATGAAAAGAAGTACCGGAATCAATCACCCAATTACTCTCTTGGCCCACAAAATTGATACAATCATCTTCACAAACAACCATGAGATCATCGGTAGTAACTACCGTTGTGTCTTCTTGCTTTTTATCCACACTTTTGTCACGCTTTTTCTCCTTATTCTTAAGCTTTCGGTATTCCCACTTCATGTGCCCTTTCTCATGGCAATAATAGCACTCAATATCCTTCTTTGAAAAAGAACCATATTTTGATTTGTCACGGCTTTGATCACGACCAAGAGGAGTCTTACTCATCTCCCTTGTTTTGCTTCGGCCTCTCACAACAAATACTTTCGAATGAGAGGAACCCATTGATTTTCCTCTAGTTTCTTCATTCAACAAGCTATTAGTAACTTGGCCCATTGTGACAACTCCATCAGGTGTCGAATTATTAACCGTCACAACCAAAGTCTCCCAACTTTCGGGTAAAGAACTAAGTAGCATAAAAGCCTACAACTCGTCATCAAAAACAATTTTCATAGAAGCAAGTTGATTAACAATACTCTTTATTTCATTCAGATGTTCCGGAATAGGGCTGCCCTCTTTATATTTTAAATTAACCAACTTACGAAACAGAAAAGTTTTATTTGTGGCCGATTTTCTATCATAAAGGCCTTCTAATTTTTTTCATAAATCATGTGCTAAAGTTTCAGTAGCAACATGATGAAACACACTGTCATCAATCCATTGACGGATAACACCAACGGCTTTTCGATTAAGCCTCTTCCACTCATCATCTTTCATACCTTCGGGTTTGCCACTATCACCCTCAATGGGTCCATACAAATCTTTACAAAATAATAGGTCATCTATTTTAGTTTTCCAAGTTACCCAATTGTTTCTATTGAAGCTAGACATACAACCCACATTCCCCTCTATTGATTTACACAAATAAATAAACCCAAATAAACCATAAGCTCTGATACCAGTTGTTAGGGAAAATCAATGATTTCCCACAAGTAAATCAATCAATGGGAATAAAAATTAATGCGAAAAAATTAAATCAAAGGCAATACAATAATTTTTATGTGGTTCTCTCAATGTGAGGTACGTCCACGGGATCGAAATCCGATTCCACTATCAAACAAATAGTTTCCAAACGATTACAAACGAGACACGAATGATCTCACAAAACCACCCTTACGTGAATTCCAAATAATCACAAATAAACAAGAGGAAAGACCTCACCAAATAGATGAACCAAAATCTTCAGAATTAGAGTTGTAGAAGATCCAAAATAACGAGCCAAATCAACACCGAAAACGAAGCAAAGAACCACCCAAATTAATTTCATTTTTCACACACCCAAATAATTGATTTCACCAAAGTGGAGTATGTGTAGTAGCCGTTCTCTTCACTTTGGGATGAGCAAAAACAATACCTGAAATATTATGAATCTAGGGTTTATTATCAAAACCTTAGATGTTTCCAAATTGCATTGGGTTTCCACAAATTAGATATAATATATAAAAATATATTATAACTAATACCAAACTAAATTAAAATTCTTTTAATAAACCATTGGGTCCCACACTGCAATAAGGAGGTATACCCAACAAGAGGAAGAAAAGCCTTCATAAAGGAAGGAAAAAATAATAAAACAAAATACAAAATCACTAAAAAATTATCAAAAAATCACATTCGCACAACCCGTAATGTAGGACTGACAAGCAATTTTGGTATCGGCCTTAGATCTGTAGCCCACGAAGGTGGTGGAAAGCTGAATGGTAGAAAATCTCAGATCAAAAGGCAAAAGACTAGATTTGAAAAAAACATATCACTCACATAAATCGAAAGGAAAGGAAAAAGGAAAGAGAATTAGATGTCGTTACCACCACTCCCTTGCTGTAGCAGCGAGAGAAAACTTAGACTTTAGAGAGAAGCTTTGATTTTTAGAGAGAGTTTTTTCTAGAATATTTTTATATTCAATAGAGTTTTTCTTGGAATATTTTAGGTGCGAATTGTCAGTAAAATTAATATTCAAATAAATAAATAAAATAGTCCCCAACAGAGTATTCCACCGTCGACAACCGGACCATTTTTTTTTTTTTTTTTTTACCAGCAAAGAAAAGGAACTTTATTGATAAAACATAAAACTATTAAATCAAAAAAGAAAAGGAGGATGAGTGCAAAAAGTATCATAGCGAACCAAATCAATCCCAACTAAGTTGGTGCTAATAAGACTACCCAATCATATGCTAGCACAACATCAATGGTTGGTGAGGAACCAACCACAAACACCTCAATCAACCTCATCCCAGTACAATCTAACCAAACCTAATACAAACCGAACATCCCGGACCAGTTGTTATGGCTTCGTTTGGAAAGTGAGTTGACTTTTTTAATTTTTAGTTATTTTAGGTCTCTTTGGGAAGAAGTTAAAAGTCAATTTTTTGACTTTTAACTTGTTTTGAGTCATATCACCTCTCTATTTTTTTACATGTTTTTTAAAAGAAAGTCAAAAGTTAGTTTTTAACTTACTTCTCAAAAGTTCAAATGGGTTGAACTTTTGGACTTTTTTGATTTTTGTAACGAAAAAAAGTGAAATGATTATAATTTGAATGTAATATTTTGTTTTATTAACTTTTTAACTTATTTTATTATTTTGTAGCTAAATTAACCCCTAACCTCAAAAAAAATCTCATGCCAAATGAGGACATTGTTTACATCAAACTTTAGCAAAATTAAACCATTAGAGAGAAAATTATATATATATATATATATAAACCTCTAAGATTTGATCATGATAATAATATTTAAAATTCAATATTTTAATTTTATCAATTTAAATTTCAATATTTTAATTTGTTTTTAATTTAAATAATTTGTCTATTTTTATTAAGTGAAATTGATAGAAAAATATACATTTTAGCTATCAAAGTAAATGTAAGTGCATATAAAATATCTAAAATATAATATTTCATTTGGGTTTAATGACTAAAATATATGTTTTTTAGTTAGTTTTACATATCTAAAATAGATAGATAATTAAGATTGAGTTTAGATATATAATTAAGATTGAAAATAAATCAAAAGATTGGAATTTAACGAAGTGTCATGTGGAAAGATCTAAGAAATCACTATGTGGAGTGGGATGATGTTACAGCTAGTGTGGAAATCTCTCAACCTCATGACCAAGATCAAGGCAAGCATAAGAGAGAGTCTCGAGTTAAAGATAATAGAAAAATGTTTCGTAGCTCAAATTTTGTGGCTCAAAAGTGGCTCAAATGGCCAAAACGACGTCGTTTTGGCTATTTCTATGTTGTTCTGTACTCAAAACGACGTCGTTTTGGCCATTTGAGCTACTTTTGAGCCACAAAATTTGAGCTACGTAGCATTGTCGAAGATAATATTAACAACTCAAGTCTTTTCTGACCACATTAACATAGAGCCCTTTAACTCAGTCGTTTCAATCTCGTACTTATCTTTTGCTATCTTTTGGAGTATGTGCTATTTTGCTCTCATTTGCAGGGTCTTGCCAGTGGCGACTCCAGAAAATAATTTTAGCGGGTTCAATCATTATGTCAAACTTGCAACGATATCGTTTTGCTATTCTGCATTTGTAGCGTACCAAACGACCAGAGCTACTTAGTTGAATGCCATAAGTTAGCAAGTATGAAATTATTATACATTTTTTAATAAATATTTATTGTAAATGATATATAATTATTTTAAATTTTATTAATCAATGTCCTGAGGATACATTAGAAAAAATAGTAGCATTCAAGAAAAAAATGTCTTTATACTTAACACATTTAGTTTGATCCATATCTATTTTAATTTTGTCCTTTATTCGATCCGTGCAAAGCCATCTACAAGAAAATAAGTTACAAATATGAATTTTGGGTTGAAAAGTAGAGTGTGGTTTGTTGAAAAGAGTAGTGTGGAGCAGCTTGGGTGTTTTGGTTTTGGGTGTTTTGGTTTTGGATTGTGTGGGTTGATTTTGTGGGGATTTATGTTTTTTACTTTCTAATTAAGTCCTTCTTAACTTTTTTTTTTTTTTTGGTTTATATTTTATTTTGCATTAAAAAAAAAAAATCGTGAGGCCAAAGGGTTGGTTGTATGGATGCGAGTAGCAGTAGTAGGGGTTAATTTGTACTTTTTGAATCTCTCTCGATGCATGTCATCTTTTTGTACCTTTAATTTCATGTTGTTAATGAAATTTTTCTTTGCTGATTAAAATTTTTTTTTTTAAAATACTAAAAACACATTCAGAATAATGTGTCAATGATATTTTTGAAATTATAAAGACAATGGTGGGTGTTTTGATAGAAAATAAAAAGATTACAAGAAACCCCATAATTTTATATAAAAATTCTAATAAATTTGACTAATTGGCAGGTAATCGGACAATTAAAATAAAATTAAAAAAATAAATAAATATGTGCTTATTTTCCCACCACCAAGACAATATCCATTAAACCAAAACTAAAAACGATATACAAATAAAATTTTATACATTATTTTTATCAACAATGTTAGGGATACTAATACATTTATTAATAATTATCTTACTAACACACTCACAAGTTTTGGTACCATCAACCATCACTTGTGTTGGCACCATAAATCTGCAATTATTATTATTATTTATTATTTATGTAATTGCAGGACATGTGGCATCCTTTTACTCATTTGGAGGTTATGAGAATTTATAAAATATGAAAAGATAATGGAGAATAAAGTGAAGAACATGAAGCATGAAGTGGAGGTTGAAAGAAGTTATGGAAGATCATGTAGTATGAAATGGAAGAAGTGGAAAAGTGGGTAGTTTTAGGTAGTTTTTTTTCTACAAATGTTTGCCTATAAATAGTCATTCATGGCTACATTGTAAAGGATCCAGAACTTAAATTAAAGACAATTTATTTCTATTTTTCTTGTCATTTATATTTCCTGCACTTTATTTTCTGCACTTTACTTTATGTACTTCATTTTCGAAGTAGAGGTAAGTTCTCTTCACTTTATTTTATGCACGTCCTTTTCGAAACATAAGAGTAGAGATAAATTAATGGTTAGTTTGATTATTCAATCAATCATCTTTCTCCGTCTCCCTCTTTCTTCTTTTAATTTTTCTCTTCTTTAACTTGGCAATTTTAAAGTCCTCTTCATTGAGGCAAAAGAACCGTCAACGTAATCGCTTGATAATTGGCTTAACTTTAATCTGTAAGAATTTTTCAATCCTTACTGGCACGCTCGCATTTATGATATTTTCTTTCGTAGGAAAAATAAGCCATCAATTTTTGGCATGTCCAGTGGGATGTCAAGTGTAAGAAATGAAAAATGAATTGGATTTGTCTATTTCAAATAGCCTAGATGAAATGTATTGGTATAAACAAAAAAATTTGGATTTTCAAGAAGAGATTCATTTTTTTTGATGAAATAAACTTTCATTCCTTATAATATTATTTGGTGGAAGAAAAAAGACACAATTTAATTAGAGATATTTATCAACTTGATATGAAAATTCGCCACTGGAATGATCAGTTATTAACTCTCAATTCAAGTAACGTTAATCTGCCCAGCATTCATGCACAAGGAAAATGTTTAGGATCCAAAATAACTACTATAATTCTACTCATAACGACACTAGTCTTCTGCCCGTACTATGCAAGGGTTATATTTGTTTTAGATATTTTTTTAATATATAAATTATTTTTTTAAATTTTTTTATAAAAATAATTGAACAATCCTATCATTAACTATAGCGTATGGAAGAAGCTGAAAATTTTGAAAATTATGCTACAGTAAGTATGAGAGAAGTCAAAAAGGCTCGTGGGTTAGAAGAAATTAATAAATGCTGAGTTTTTTTTTAATAAAAAAATTAAAAAATTAAGATTGTGATATTGAAACTCTCACAAGGCTTGTGGGTTAGAAACTCTATTTTCCTTATATAATATATAAATATAAATATCAAGATAGGTGTCAATTTTTACTTTATTACACATTTAGTGATTGAGGGCTCCATTTCCTTATCACATCATTGTGGATGAATTTGTAAATTAAATGTGTGAATTCCTAACATTATTCTTGAACACGATTCACTTAGTGGTGTTTTGAGAAGTTGATAAAAAGCTATTTTTTGGTTTTTTAGCTTTTTTGGTGACTTTTTTAGCTAAAAAAAGCTAAAAAACTAGCTTTTTTAGTTTCTTCCCAAAGTGCCCCTTAATAATGTGACAAGTGTTGCATCATTAAATAATAATTTTTTTTATATGATTTGTTAGTTTATATAATATTAGGGATTGGAGAACATTTAGGTTTGGTGGTCCTATTTTAGGGCTAATATCGATGATCAAAGCATTGACTTTTTTATACTCATTGATTAAAATATTTATATAAAAAATTACAATAATTGTGTATCGGTAATTACATGTTTGAATCATATTTTGTAAATATTTATACAAACAATTAATATAATCAAATATCGGTAGTTATATTTGAATCACATTTGTTTTAAAAAATAGAAGATAATTATAAGCGACTATCTTAATTTTTTATATAAATATTTTGCTCAACAAATGAGTAATGCTACGTATCATGAAAATGATCATGAAAGATTCTCCACCGTTAAATTACACATATAAAAAAATACCACACACTAATCAAGAGATGAAAAATCTTCTTGACGCATTTCATGATATTTTTTTCATGATCCCTAATATTATTCTAACTCTAAACACAAGTTAAAATGACCAAGTTATTCATTTGTTTTATAGATGCTGACACGTCACATTTGAGTTTATAGGAAGTACAATGTTATTTTTTTTTAATAAATTAGATTTCATTGAAAGACAGAAATAAATACATCAAAAGTGATTATCTTTAGCCTCGTTTGGGGACTGACTATTTTAGCCAAAAAGTCAAATAAAACTAGTCACATCACCTCTTTATTTTTCTGCACACATTTTCGTAAAAAGTCAAAAAATTACTAAAATAACCTGTTCCCAAACGAGTTTAGTTAAGGTTCAGTGTTTTAAACTCGAACACTTAAACATCTAATAACCATAGACCACAACATATTACGATCATCAATCAACAATCATAACCACAACATATTGCGGCCATCAACGAATCACTATATCTGCAACATATTGTGGTCACCAACAACAAAGACAAATCCATACCTTCATAGAAGGGGAAGAAAAGCCTACACAAAGGAAGGAAAAAATAATAAAACAAAATATAAAAATACTAAAAAAATATCAAAAAATCACATTCGCACAACCCATAGTATAGGACTGACAAGCAATTCTAGCCTCGGCCTTAGATCTGCAGTCCACGGAGGCGGTGGAAACCTGAATGGTAAAAAATCTCAAATCGAAAGGCAAAAGATTAGATCTAAAAAAAAAAAAATCACCTATATAAACCAAAAGAAAAGGACCGCCACCACTCTCTTGCCGTAGCAGCGAGAGAAAACTTTAGACTTGAGAGAAAGGCTTTAATTTTTAGAGAGAGTTTTTTCTAGAACATTTTTATATTCAATAGAGTTTTTCCTGGAATATTTTAGGTGCAAATTGTCAGTAAAAATAATATTCGAATAAATAAATAAAATAGTCCGCAATTGAGTATTCCACCGCCCACACTCCGACCAGTTGTTATGGCTTTGTTTGGAAAATGGGTTGGTGTTTTTAGTTTTTAGTTATTTTAGATTTCTTTTGGAAAAAAGTTAAAAGTTAATATTTTGATTTTTAATTTCTTTTGACTCATACCACTTTTTTTTTTTTTTTATTTTTTTACATGTTTTTCAAAAAAAAATTAAAAGTTAGTTTTTAACCTACTTCTCAAAAGTTTGATTGGGTTGGACTTCTTGTCTTTTTTGACTTTTGTGAGAAAAAAATAAAATGATAATAGTTTGAATGCAATATTTTGTCTTATTAACTTTTTAAACTATTTTATCCTTTTGTAAATAAATTAACCCCTAACCTCAAAAAAATCTCATGCCAAATGAGGGCATTGTTTACATCAAACTTCAGCAAAATTAAACCATTAGAGAGAAAATTATATATATATATATATATAAACCTCTAAGATTTAATCATTGTAATAAAATAAACCTTAAAATTTTAATTTTATCAATTTAAATTTTAATATTTTAATTTGTTTTTAATTTAAATCATCTGTTTATTTTTATTAAGTAAAATTGACAGAAAAATATGCATTGTAGTAATAGTGGTGGTGGCATGATGGTGATGGTGATGATGATGGTGATGGTGGTGCTGGTGATTGTAGTGGTAGCTGTGGCATCATGGGAGTGGTTATGGTGGTAGTGATGATGGTAGTAAATTTATAATAGTATATATCAATATTTGTGTTTAGTATTTATAAATTCAGTCAGAATTAAATAGTTTTCATATGATTTAAAATTTTCTTAAATTTACACATATATTTTAAAAAGAACCTAAATTTTTAAATAATATCAATTGTGGTTATCAAACAGACTTAATTGAGTATTACTTAAGAAAAATGTACATCCCCCCAATTTTCCCCCTCCCTACACTTTCCCTAATGATGTGGCAAACAGTACCTACCAACTAATCAACTCTCTTCAAACTCTTCTCTCTCATTTCAAAATTATTTGTCACATCATTGGGGGGAGTTTGAGGGATGAAGCATTGCTCATCACTTAATATATTTAGTTTTAAGTGTTAATCAAACATTTAAAGCTTTTGCTTTTTTTAAATGTCAAGATTGTCCTTCATTATTTTTAAAAATTCACTCATAATTCCATAATTACTAGAAATTAATTCATAAGATTCCATAATTACTTGAAATTAATTCATAAAAGGGAAATGGTATGGTGTGCATACCGTATGTACCCTATCATATAATATGTAATTTTAGCACAAAATTTCGTAATATTAATCACAAAATGTATAATCTCGTCACAAATTGGCGTAACAAAAAATGTCATAATCAAACTGTAAACTTTTACAACATCAACCATAAAATCTTGAACATTTTGTTATATTAATTTTTGGTGAAACTATGCATATTGTAGTTGATATTACGGAATTCTATAATAAAATTACAAATTTTGTGATGAACTGCATTTAGTTTGCACCTCTAAAAGGGTGCACACTAAAGGATTTCCCATTATATATATATTTAGTGTGCCACTTATTTGCTGATTTATGATCACGAAAAACATTCAGTTATTCTTAAACAAAGTAGGTGTTTGTAATGATGCTCCTAAACCTTAAATAACCCCTGATGATTTTTTTTTTCTTAATTAGCTTAATAATAATATATTTGCTGATTTACGGTCATGAGAAACATTCACTCGTTCTTAAACAAAATAGGTGATATGTCACAATAAAAAATAAATAGATAAGGTTGATGATTTGTAATGAAGCTCCTAAACCTTAAGTAACTCATGATGATTTATTTTCTTAATTAGCCTAATAATAATATATTAAGTGTGCCACCGTATTTGCTAATTTATGCTCACAAGAAACATTCACTTGTTCTTAAACAAAGTAAGAGATATGTCACAATAAAAAAATAAATAGACAAGTTTGATGATTTGTAATGATGCTCATAAATGTTACGTAACTCTTGATGATTTTTTTTTTCTTAAATAGCTTAAAAATAATATATTCAATGTGCCACCCTATGGGTTGATTTATGGTCACGAGAAACATTTACTTGTTCTTAAACAAAATAGGTGATATGTCATGTACGGGAAAGAAATACACCATCTCGTATAATCCTGTTGATCAAGTCTGCGTTCCTCCGTACGACGTCGTTCCACCGCCTGAAAATATCAACGTGAGCTAGCCGGCGGGTGTGTGCCGGAAACCTCTCCGATGCCTAAATCAGTAAGCAAGACAAGAAGGCAAAAGCTCAATGTATTCAGGGAGCAGAAGTTGCATTACCTCTCCAAAGGTGATATTGGTGAGCTTATATAGGTTTTGCGCGGCACAATCCTGGTGGGACTCTTATTCCCCCCAGTAGAGTCCTTCTAGGATTACTCCTCCTTGCATAGAGTCCTCCTAGGATTCATACTCCTGGAAGATAAGGCTTATCCTCCCAACACCCTCCTCACTGCTTAAGCCAAGTGAGATGGCTCTTTTTACGGCCGAACTACCACATGACCAAGATAACTGTCACTTTGGCTGTAACCTTCCTTTCTCTTATCCCGGTTTTCATACGCTAAAACCGAGCTATCCATAAGAGGGCTAAGCCGAAATAACTCTGACACCAAGTAAGCAAGGTACATGTGATCTTCAACCGATCTATACTTAGTCCGGCTCTTTAATTACGATCCTCACCTCGGTTCTCCTCCAACAACCGAGCTAAGTACTAACAAGGCCCTTAGAGCAGACTAACCTACTGCGTCATAACCGGTCTAAACTTTGGGACCGGTCTAACACACTTAGGACCGAACTGCCATCTGAGTGAGGGGCAACGGTCGACCGGACTAAGCCCTCTCTTCATCCGGCGACGATCTTCTTTCTTTGGGCCGAACTGCCATCTGTCCGCGGCCCATGTTCTAAGTTTCTTTAATACGGCCTATAGATCGGCCCACTTATTCTAGCTCGGCCCAATTTTCACATAAATTACCCTCTCAATTGCCCCTTAATTCCATCTGCACAGCATGATAGGGATTACCTATCTATAAAGCCGGGCTAAAGTTTTAGCTTATCCAACCGAGCTATAATCCTTTAGCTATTCTAGCCGAGCTGAAAACCTTTTAGCTTCTCCAGCCGAGCTAAACTCAAGCCGAGCTATGCACGTCCGGTCAAACGTCTCTTCGATTCAAACGCTGGCTTCCCATGACACGTGGCAGGCTCTAATTGGCCTCCCACAGCTGTAGCGCCGTCCCTCGTACTTCGTAACATTTGAACAGTCCCGCCTTTTTGCCTTTTACACAAAACAAACTTCTCAATTTCAAAAATCATTCCATACTCTGTTTATCTTCTCTTTCTCTTGTTTTTGCCTCACTTCCTGCAACTCAAGAGCTCGTGCCCTCCATTATTGTTGCTGTTCTTCTTCTTCATCCTCTGCCTCTCTACCAGGTAAACACACGAATCTGCTCTTTGTTTATCTGTTTTTTTGCTTTCGTTTCAGTCCATAGTTGTTAATGTTAGGTGTTGCTGCAAAACACTTTGTTTGTCTCCCACCACATCTGTACTTTCCGAAGAACTTCACAAGAATACTTTGAACATACTGATTTAGCTAGTAAAACACCTCTTTGATCTTCGTACATGCTCCAACCGAACTAGAATACTGTTCTTGCTATACAAAAATCTAGGCAGACTGAAACCGAACTAGAACTTAAAACATACCACAGTAGTTTCATAAGGCCATCAACTGATCCACAATAACCGAAATGAAAATCCACCGAACTAGCCACTTATGAGCACATGACCGAGCCAAAACTTCAGGGGCCAAGCCAGCATTCTGGGTTCCCAAGCCGAACTCAGAAAGCTGCCCCTTGACGTTCAGCCGGGATAACGAAACCAAATAGTAAAACCGAGCTAACCGAATGCCCTGCCAAACCGAGATATCATGATCCTTTGCAAACCGATGTAGATAACATAGCACCCTGTAGAGCCGAAATAAGATTAGCCTCTTCTTGCTTTGACTTTGTAGCACGGTCTGTGATCAGTGCTTAACAACTTGTTTTCTCACTTTGCAGACTTAGGTTGCGAGCACTTCAGCGCCAGTAGAAACTCTTGAACACACTCTTCCAACCGATATAATTTATTCATAACTTATACAATAAAATGGGTAAATATAGATGTCTTGTAGAAACCCCAGGGGGCTTAGCCGAATTCAGAAAGGACTACCAAATCCCAGCCGATGTAAATCTCATACTAGCCGAACCAGACATAGAGCCGTGGGACAATGAAGGCTTTGTCCCCTTTACCATTCAATCCATAGTAGAGACCGGACTCAGATTCCCAGTCCAGCCCCTTATATGTGAATTTTTAAGGCAAACTAGACTATGCCCCACCCAACTGTCCACTAATACATACCGAATAATAATGGGTATAGCCGCTCTAAACCAACAAACCGGTCTCAACCTCGGTTTAGCCGAAATACTACACCAATACTCCATAGGGTCAAAGAACGAAGGCTGGTGTTATTATTTAAGAATACGCCGTGGCCGAGAAAAAATAATAAAACACACACCGGATAAGGACTTAAACGACGACGATTTCTTTTGGGTTTCTGGAAATTTTGAAAACTTTCAGGCCCAGATCCCTGGCCGAAGAATAAACTGGAAGAAAGGAGAGCCCGGTACCCATACTTCGGTTGCATTCCTTAATTTCGTTTAACTCGGTTTTCCCTTCTATAACCGAACTAACACTTGTTCTATTTTTTGCAGATTCAGCTTTCCTCCATTCCCAGTACGGCCATCCCAACTTAGGTGTGCTCCGCGCCGCATTGCGAGTTCGAGAGAGAAGTTGGGCTAAACTACTCGACTTTGAACCGACTTATCGCTACTCCGGTCGCCGAAAAGCAAGGGTGACTGACTTCCTCCTCGAAGACCAACCAGAACCGGACCCAACCTTGCCAGAAATTATCCTCGTGCCTCTCACAGCCGAACAAGAGATGGCCAAGAAAAACAAGATGAAAGCCATGCTCACCGCAACCACAAGGGCCGAAGTGCCACCAACCCAACAAACCACTGAAGCCGTGGTAGCTCTTCCTTCGCAACAGCCATCCTCCTCACGCCGAGCTAAGCGCGCCCGGACTACTGAAACCGAGCAGCGTTTGGTCGATGAGGTTGACGCCACCCTTCCACCGAGCCCCGAACTCAACCCCCAACCGGAATCATCTGACCAAGCTGCGCCGAAAAACAAATGGGCTCCACCCTTCGTCTTCAACAACCGAGATATCGACGAAGATGACTCCGTTGTTGCTGACAAGGATCACCTACTGGCCTTCAACCTGGCCAGGGGTGTTTGTCTTCCCAAAGACATGGAGCACCACAGTAAGTAGCTCAACACCGAGCTGAAGGCCATCCGGTCATCCACCAAATCCATGATTTTGGTAAGCAAGACTTTTTTCTTTGATCAGTCTAATTTTTCCAACTCGTAGCTCGGCTAACAAGGAACTCTCCCTTTGCAGGCCATTCAAAAGAACACCATTGCACATAAGCAAATAATGGAGCTTCGCAAAACAACAAGGCATGCAATAAGGGACGCCGAAGCCAGGGCGGCCGAGCTGGCCCTGTCGAAGCAAAGGTTGGCCGAACTAGAGGCCGAGATAGCGCGTCTGACCGGACTGGTCACCTCGGCTGAGGGCGACAAACAACGCGCCGTGACCGAGGTGAAAGACAAATATTTATGGGAGATGGCGGAGCTTGAAAATAAGAAGAACGCCGAAATAGCAGTGTTGGAGAAAAAGGTTGAAGACGCCTCCAAGGAAGGGTTCAAGGAAGCCGAGGCTGGCTACTCTCTGCAGTGCGAAGCTGCAAAAGAATTATTCTTCAAGTGCGGCTGGAGAGGTGCAGTAGAAAAGGTTGGTTGTGGACCTGAAACCGAGGTCTACAACGCTCCTGAGCACTTCATTCCGGCCTCACTGCAAGAGTATGCCGATGAACTCCAAAAACAATTTCTCGGTTCTTCTGACGACGACGATGATGATGACGATGAAGAGGCAGCCGAGACTCAAGCTATCCAAGAGCAAGGTGGCGATCAGTCAGCTCGGTTGGAGCCCACGGATGAAAACGTGGCGCCCGAACTTCCAACCGAGACTACTCTGACTGCAGACGCCGGAGTACGTGCTGACCTTGGAGCCGATCTGGATGCCGAGATAGACGATCTCTTTGATTGAACTTGTACTTTCTTTTATTTCTTTCTTATATTTCTGAACTTTTGTAGCCGGGCTATGGCCCCACAGTTGTACTTCCTTCATTTTAATGAAAAAGTCATCAACTCTCACTTCGGTTGTGAATGTCTGCTTGTACTCGTAATGAATTTTCCACACCTTTATTTGCTTTAACTGTGATCTTGGTTAACTATCTAATCTCACTAGCCAACCACTCTTCAGCCGATATAACTTACTTCGGCTGAAGAGTATAAAGAGTTGGTTTAATCAAGCCAACCACTCTTCAGCCGATATAACTTACTTCGGCTGAAGAGTATAAAGAGTTGGTTTAATCCAGCCAACCACTCTTCAGCCGATATAACTTACTTCGGCTGAAGAGTATAAAGAGTTGGTTTAATCGATAACCACTCTTGACCGATATAACTTACTTCGGCTGAAGAGTATAAAGAGTTGGTTTAATCCAGCCAACCACTCTTCAGCCATACCCATACTTCGGCTGAAGAGTATAAAGTGTTGGTTTAATCCAGCCAACCACTCTTCAGCCATACCCATACTTCGGCTGAAGAGTGAAGAGTATAAAGAGTTGGTTTAATCCAGCCAACCACTCTTCAGCCATACCCATACTTTGGCTAAAGAGTACATAGAGTTGGTTTAATCCAGCCAACCACTCTTCAGCCATACCCATACTTCGGCTGAAGAGTATAAGGTGTTGGTTTAATCCAGCCAACCACTCTTCAGCCGATATAACTTACTTCGGCTGAAGAGTACAAAGAGTTGGTTTAATCCAGCCAACCCCTAAATTGGTTTTTCCAGCCAACCTAGAATAAAATGTTTGGTTATTCCGACCAAACGTCCTGCAGCCTGGATCCTTATCCTGGGCTTAGGAAGGGTGTTGGTTTAATCCAGCCAACCTCTCTTCAGCCATACACTTACCTCGGCTAAAGAGAAACAAATGTTGGTTTAGTCCAGCCAACCTCTAAGTTTGTTTGTGCAGCCAACTTAGAATAAAATGTTTTGGCTATTCCGACCAAACGTCCTGCAGCCTGGATCCTTATCCTGGGCTTAGGAGGGGTTAGTAGTTGGTTTTTCCGGCCAACTATGTTTACAATGCTACTAGCTTACTGAAGCTATTTTCTACTGAAAACAATAATGCGGAAAAGAATCGACTTGTTTTATTGAGAAAGTAAAAAATTACACATACTTAAAAAGAAAAAGCTAAAAGTAAAATAGCTTAAGATTGGCAGTGTTCCAAGGCCTAGGAATTGCTTTGCCGTCCTCATCTTCCAAGTGGTATGCCCCTTTGCCTGCTAGTCCGACCACTTTGTAAGGACCTTCCCAGTTAGGCCCTAACTTGCCATCTCCTGGGACCAATGTGTTTCCCATCACCTTGCGCAGTACCCAATCGCCAATCTTGAACTGCCTTGGATGTACTGTTTTGTTGTATTTTCTAGACAATTCTTCTTTGGTAGGGCGAGGTGAACCAATGCCTTTTCTCTTCTTTCTTCTGCCAGGTCAAGTTCTAATGCGATGGCTTCCCCATTTAGGTCTGGATCAAAGTTTTCGCTCCGGATTGTAGGAAGGCCAACTTCTAAGGGGATGACTGCTTCCATGCCATAAGCTAAGGAAAATGGAGTTTCTCCTGTTGACCGCCGTGGTGTGGTGCGATAAGCCCATAAAACGTGGGGAAGTTCTTCTGCCCACTTGCCTTTGGCTTTTTCCAATCTTTTCTTCAATCCGTCCAAAACGACCTTGTTTGACGCCTCTGCCTGTCCATTTGCTTGGGGATACGCCGGTGTAGAATTGTAGAATTCTATCTTGTATTCCTCGCAAAAGCTTCTGAAAATCCTACCGTCAAACTGAGTGCCATTGTCTGAGATCAATGCTTTTGGTATGCCGAAACGTGTAATGATGTTCTGCCAAACAAACTTCTTCACATCTTTTTCCTTGATTGACGCCAAGGCTTCTGCTTCCACCCACTTTGTGAAGTAGTCTGTTGCCGCAAGAAAGAACTTCCTGTTGCCCGGTGTAGTTGGAAGTGGTCCCACTATGTCTAAGCCCCACATTGCGAAAGGCCATGGACTGGTGAGAGGTAGGAGTTCTCTGGCAGGTTGATGTATTTGATGTGCAAACTTCTGACACTTTTCGCATTTTTTGACATATTTCTCTGAATCCGCTTGCATGTATGGCCACCAATACCCTTGTGAAATAGCTCGGTATGCCAATGATCTTCCTCCTTGATGGCTGCCACAAACCCCTTCGTGTATTTCAAACAAGAATGCTTCTACCTTGCTGGGGTGGACACATTTTAAGTAAGGTCCTGAGAACGACTTCTTGTATAATGCCAAGGATGGAGAGAGCCAAAATCGTTGCGACTTGGCTCTTATTCATTGGCTTCTTTCTTATCTTCCGTAGAGTCTTGTCTTTTCAGAACGATGATGGGATCCATCCAAGAAGGACCTAACTCCGCACAACATACCTCTTTAGCTTCTGGGTCTTCAATACTTGGTCTGGGCAGATAGTCGATCAATAGAGGATGTGGGATGGAGGTGTCTGCCATTGAGGCGAAGCCTGCTAGTTCGTCTGCTCTACTATTCTCCTCCCTGCCTATCTGTTCTATCCTCACCGCCTCGAACTTCTTGATCTCGGTTCTGACTAGCTCTTGGTACTTAGCCATTCTGTCGTCCTTTGCTTCGTAGTCGCCAGAAATTTGATTCACCACCAACTGTGAATCACTGTAGACCATGAGTTCAGTGGCCTTCATGTAGGCCGCTGACTTGAGTCCTGCAAGAAGCGCTTCGTACTCCGCTTCATTGTTTGATGCTGGGAAGCCAAGGTTGATCGCTTGTTCTACTACTAGGCCGTCTGGAGAGATGAGGACTATGCCAAGTCCTGCGCCATGTTGGTTAGATGCTCCATCCACAAAGAGCTTCCACATCTCCCCAACAAACAACTTCCAGCATGTGGAGGGATCAGATGATGTTGTGGGGTCTGGAATGTCGTAGGGGCTTTCTTCATGATCCATGGTTGCAGTCTGCCCCTTGCCTTCCGATGGGACCAAGTCATTGGTTGTAGGCGAGTTCTGACTTGGTGTAGCAAGGTCTGCTTTCTCCTTGCATTCTCTCGTGGTCCGCCTCGGCTCATTTGAGTAACTGGACTAGGGGTTGCGCTATTCCGGCGTCAATCTTCATCCCTAATTCGGTTGTGTCGGTCGGATCGATTAGGCGGAACTTGGTGGCTTCGAGTGAACTGCGGACGAAGTCTGCCAAAGATTGGGCCTTCTTTGCGGTTACGGGTTGGAACTTCACATCATATTGTCCCAACTCCACTGCCCACTTCAAAATCCGCCCAGAAAAGTTTGCCCTCTCAAACAAAGCTTTTAGTGGAAAGGCTGTGAGGACGACAATGGTGTGGGCGTGAAAGTAGTGCGCCAATTTTCTGGAGGCCATCATTAAGGCCAGTGCTAGCTTTTCTAGAGGCAAGTACCTTGTTTCGGCTCCCAGTAATGTCTTGCTGACATAGAAGATAGGTAGATGTTGGATTCCTTCTGCTCGAACCAACACTGCACTTCTGCGTCTTTGAGAATCGCTAAGTAGAGGAAGAGTTCTTCTCCAGGTACTGGGGTGACAAGTAGTGGTGGAGAAGACATGTATTCCTTCAAACTCCTCAGAGCTCGGTCGCATTCTTCGTCCCACTCAAACTTAGCTTTTAATGACTGAAAGAATGGACGCAATCTGTCTGAAGACCGGCTAATGAATTGGTTAAGTGCTGCTGCCATGCCGGTGAGGTGTTGCACTTCTTTCACTGAGTTAGGCCTCTCTAACTCTTGAATTGCTTTGATTTGGGAGGGGTCTGCCTCGATACCCCGATTGGTCACCAGGAAACCCAAAAACTTGCCAGACCCTACGCCGAATGCGCACTTAGAAGCGTTAAGGCGCAGCTTGTGTTGCTTCAGGATCTGGAACATCTCATCTAGGTCCCTTAGATGGTCATCCGCATCCTTGCTTTTGACCACCATGTCGTCGATGTATGCCTCCATTGTTTTGCCTAACAATGGCTCAAACATCTTGGTGACCATTCTCTGAAACGTCGCCCCTGCATTCTTCAGGCCAAAGGGCATGACCTTGTAGCAGTACAACCCTCTTGGAGTGGTGAAGGATGTTACTTCCTGATCTGGTTCGTGCATGGCTATTTGGTGGTAGCCTCTGTATGCGTCAAGGAAGCTAAGCCTGCTGTGTCCCGCCGTTAGGTCCACCAATTGATCTATCCTTGGTAGGGGGAAACTGTCCTTTGGGCACGCTTTGTTGACCGTCTTGTAGTCGACGCAGACGCGCCACTTGCCATTCTTCTTTGGCACTATGACGGTGTTGGAGATCCATCTTGGGTAATGGACCTCTCTGATTGCCCCTGCTTCTAACAAGTTACCCACCTCTTCTGCCACTATCTCGGCGTGGTGGAGTGCCGATCTGCGCGTGCGTTGGATGACCGGTCTAGCAGAAGGGTGGACATTGAGTTGATGGCAGATGAAGCTGGGATCGATGCCCGGCATGTCGTATGGGGTCCAGGCGAACACTTCGATGTTGGAGGTCAGAAATTCCAAGACTTCCAATCTCTCAGTGCTGGACAACGATGATCCAAGTAAGAAGAACTTTTCCGGGTTCTTCTCATCTATTCTGACTTCTACCAAGTCCTCCACTGCTTTTTGATCAACCGCTTTGCCAACATCCGCGAATAGTTCATTATTCTCCGGTTCTTCAACCGAATGAACATATCCTTTGGCAGCGCGGCTACCATTTGTTGCGACGAAGCACTGCTTGGACATAATCTGGTCCCCATATACTTCTTCAATTACTCCGGTATCGTTGGGAAACCGCATCACTTGGTGGTAGGAGGATGCCACCGAGCGCATGGCGTGCAGCCATGTTCTGCCCAAGATAATGTTGTAGGTGGAGGGAACCTTTAACACCCAGAACTCCACTTGCTTTGTCACACTCCCTGCTTTGACTGGGAGAATGATTTTCTTATCGCCACTCGCATAGAGTTGAATCAATCAAAGGAGATCTGGCGGGGCTAAGTCCTTGTCTTGCAACTTGAGTTGCTTGAAAGTTTAAAGAGTACATGATTTCGCCGAGCTACCTTGGTCAATCGAGAATCCGCTTGAGCGTCAAAATCCTTGACTCGGAGAGTGCGACCAAGGCATCGTTGTGTGGGCAATATATTCGTCCAAGTCTTTATCGAAAAGGACATAATGTTTGTGGCTTCATCCTCCCTTTTGGCGGCGTGGGCACTGGGCATAGCACCTCTCTCAAGTGCTCTGCCTTTTGATTGAACCTCTGAGCTCGCATACTGCTCTGGTTCAAAGACTCCATGGATTACGTTGATGATGCCTTGTGGCGGGCGTCGATCGGCATTCCATTGGGGAGGTTGTGGTCTTGGGAAATTTGCGCCTCCTTCTATGTATTTATCCGGTGGCCGCCACCAACTCTTCGAATCTTTGCCTCAGCGTGCGGTTCTCGATCACGGTGCCCTTTTCTTTGTGGAAGGTGCATCTGGATCTGCATCGTAGTCCTTACGCCTCGCCTAGCTTGGCGAGCCACTTGTGAAAGGCTCGTCTCGAATTTCGCTAAGTATCACGGTGTAGATTGGTTTCTTGAACACCGTGGTTATGGCGGTCGGACTCTTAACCATCTCTTGTCTTGGTCCTTACCATTGTCTCGCTTGCCTCGTCGTTTCGGTTTTGGCGATCTCTGGTATTGACCTTTCTTTGAGGTCTTCTTCTCTGGTGTTCTTGATCGCGCCGGTTTTTGCCTTAACGCAGCGCCATCCTCTTCCACCACGATGTCTTTGATGCACTCTCTCCATCGAGCCTCCATGGTGAGTGGTAGAGTCATGGTGATAGAGTCCCTCGATCATTCCATTGGAAGGCCTCTTTTGTCTTTAGCATAATGGCGAGGTTGGTTAGGCGATCTCAATCTGGTTGAATGTCTCCCGATGCGTTGTTGTATGATCTCGGGGTCTCCTTGTCGCCCATATCGATGGAAACAGCGATCGATCTCCGGAGTTTTCGTGTTTGTTCTGGCAAGGGTTACAAACGCCTCGCCAATTGCGCCAGGAGGCTATCTTGCCCTCTGGAAGCTTCTCAAACCGAGTTAAGCCTAGGTGCCGAGGCTTGAAGGGAATAGGATACACATCAAAGCCTCATTCCGCCGTATCTGACCATAACTGGCGAAGTGGCTCAAGTGGGTGTAAGGGTGCATCTTTCCTCCATACGTCGTGAATTTGGGTTGTAGGAAGCTTTGGAAGGCGCGTTCTCAATTTAGGGACGAATGGTGGTCTGCACCTCGCCAATGCCTTATCATTGGTTTGTATGCCAAGTGCGGCCTTGGCATTCCAACCTCGGCGCTTCCATGCGTCCGAGGAGCCAATCGGCGCAAGGCGGGAACCTGTGGGATCGCGCCCTGGCGTCCTCCTTCCATCGTGCCTTTTCTTCCAACATGGACCTTAGGTCGGACGACCTAGGTAATTCCGTCTGTCTGGACCTTGTATGATGCGTATGTGAGGGCCAATAAGTACTCCCCTCAGTGTATGACCTCTCAGGCCTCGTCCTCTCGGACACTGGGTGGCGAGTCTGACGACACTGGATCGCGTGTCGCCTGTCCTGAGGCTTCTGTCCTCTGGTTGAGAGGGTGTAGAATTCCTACCACGACCCTCGGAGTGGCGAGGGGGCGTCTTCTTGCTGCGCCCCTCTCCTGTCGCCACTTCTTTTCCTTTCATCTGGCGCTTCAGAGACTCCATGACCGCCGCCATCTTACGGATCAGTTCGTCTTGCTCTCTGACGCGATCCTCCAGAATTTGAGGATCAACTCTGCGCCTTTGTCTTTCTGGGCTTTGCGAACGAGAGGGATTAGGGCTGCTATTCCTCCTTCGTCCCCTCGCATCCCTCCTGGAATTCTGCCTTTGTGGTTCCAGGTTCGCCATGGGAGGGACCAAAGGTAGGCCTTCGCGCCTTGCACCTCCCTCTGGAGTTTGTCCGTCAATGGCGGACTGAGGCAGTTCTTCGTTGTTTGCCATTGATGTTCGAGAAAAACTTGATCAAGAGGTTGTTCTTGTCTGCAATTCCCACAG
Source organism: Camellia lanceoleosa (assembly GCA_025200525.1). NCBI lineage: Eukaryota > Viridiplantae > Streptophyta > Magnoliopsida > Ericales > Theaceae > Camellia > Camellia lanceoleosa. The sequence continues at coordinate 56,228,297 of CM045760.1, forward strand.
ACGGCGCCAATTGTACGGGAAAGAAATACACCTTCTCGTATAATCCTGTTGATCAAGTCTGCGTTCCTCCGTACGACGTCGTTCCACCGCCTGAAAATATCAACGTGAGCTAGCCGGCGGGTGTGTGCCGGAAACCTCTCCGATGCCTAAATCAGTAAGCAAGACAAGAAGGCAAAAGCTCAATGTATTCAGGGAGCAGAAGTTGCATTACCTCTCCAAAGGTGATATTGGTGAGCTTATATAGGTTTTGCGCGGCACAATCCTGGTGGGACTCTTATTCCCCCCAGTAGAGTCCTTCTAGGATTACTCCTCCTTGCATAGAGTCCTCCTAGGATTCATACTCCTGGAAGATAAGGCTTATCCTCCCAACACCCTCCTCACTGCTTAAGCCAAGTGAGATGGCTCTTCTTACGGCCGAACTACCACATGACCAAGATAACTGTCACTTTGGCTGTAACCTTCCTTTCTCTTATCCCGGTTTTCATACGCTAAAACCGAGCTATCCATAAGAGGGCTAAGCCGAAATAACTCTGACACCAAGTAAGCAAGGCACATGTGATCTTCAACCGATCTATACTTAGTCCGGCTCTTTAATTACGATCCTCACCTCGGTTCTCCTCCAACAACCGAGCTAAGTACTAACAAGGCCCTTAGACCAGACTAACCTACTGCGTCATAACCGGTCTAAACTTTGGGACCGGTCTAACACACTTAGGACCGAACTGCCATCTGAGTGAGGGGCAACGGTCGACCGGACTAAGCCCTCTCTTCATCCGGCGACGATCTTCTTTCTCTGGGCCGAACTGCCATCTGTCCGCGGCCCATGTTCTAAGTTTCTTTAATACGGCCTATAGATCGGCCCACTTATTCTAGCTCGGCCCAATTTTCACATAAATTACCCTCTCATGTCACAATAAGAAATAAATAGATACGGTTGATGATTTGTAATGATACTCCTAAACCTTAAGTAACCCCTGATGATTTTTTTTTATATATTTTAATTAGCTTAATAATAATATATTTGCAGTGTCACCATATTTGCTGATTTATGGTCACGAGAAACATTCACTTATTCTCAAACAAAGTAGATGATATGTCACAATAAAAAATAAATAGATAAGATTGATAATTTCTAATGATGTGCCTAAACCTTAAGTAACTCCTAAATTTTTTTTCCCTTTAATTAGCTTAACAATAATACGTTTAGCGTGCCACCCTATTTGCTATTCACTCAACAAAGTAGATTATATGTCACAATAAAAAATAAATAGATGAGGTTCATGATTTGTAATGATGCTCCTAAATCTTAAGGCATCGTTTGGTAACACTTACGTTTTCAGTTTTCTGTTTATATTTACAAAAATTTTAAAAACTCAAATAAAAACTTGTTTGGTAAAATTTTTGATTTATAAATCAGTGGTCTCAGTTTATAAATTTGGCCAAAAAATGAAAATACAAAAAATGTGTTTCCATTTTGAGTTTTGAGTTTTTTTTTTTTTTACCACCCAACACTAGCCATCATCCACCACCGTCTTCCGCCACCACCACCCACCCCCCACCACTGCCACTCACCACCCACCTGCCATCACCACCACTGACCACCACCACCACCACTGCCACCCACTCGCCACCACCACCACCACCACCCACCTGCCATCCATCCACCCCCCCCCACTACCATCCACCCCCAGCCACCATCACCCATCACCTACTTGCTACCACCACTCACCACCCATCTACCACCACCACCACAACCACCACCACCACCACCATCATCCACCCGCCACCCACCTACCATCACCACCACCCACCACTATCACCACCACCCACTCGCTACCACCTACCACCCGCTACCGTCACCCACCTACCCACCACCATCCGCCACCACCCACTCGCCACCCATCTATCCACCTGCCACCACCCGCCATCCGCCACCCACCTGCTACCACCACCCAGTACCTGCCACCACAACCCATTCACTACCACCCACCACCCGCCACCATCACCTACTCACCCGCTACCACCACCCGCCACCTATCTGCCACCACCACCCCCCATCTGCCACCCACTTGCCACCACTCGCCGCCGCCACCACCACCACCCACTCGCTACCACCCACCACCCGCCACCCCCATCCACCCATCCACCATCATCACCCACCCGCCACCACCCACCACCACCAGCTACCCACCACCCACCGTCACCACTTTCCACCACCGTCTTCTACCACCACTTACCATTTCTCACTCTTTTTTATATTTTTAAAAATTTTTAAACATTTTGTCAATTAACAAACGCATTTGTAGTTTATATTTTTCTAAAAATAAACAAAAATTAAACAAAAACCAGTTTATAAAATTTTTGTAAATATAAACTGAAAACATAAACGTTACCAAACACACCCTAAGTAATCTCTGATATTTTTTTTTTTCTTAATTAGCTTAATAATAATGTTGTCGTTTGGCAAAAACTATTTTAGTTGGCTATTTTGAGTTGAGACGTTTTTAACTTGGGACTAAAAAGTTCGTTTGTGTTTCCTTTTTTTATTTTTTTGGTTTTTGTGAAAGAAAAATTGAAATGATTATGGTTTGAATGTGATATTTTGTCTTATTTGTTTATTTAGTCTATTTTTGTTTGTTCTTTTTTTGTTTGTTTGTTTGTTTGTTTTTTTTTGTGTTCTTTTTTTTAGTCCCAACTGGCTTATTTAGCCTTAGCCAAATGAAGCCAATATATTCAGTGTGCCACCCCATTTGTTGATTTATGGTCAAGAGAAACATTCACTTGTTCTTAAACAAACTAGGTGATATGTCACAATAAAAAATAAATAGATAAGATCGATGATTTGCAATAATGCTTCTAAACCTTAAGTAACCCTTGATGATTTATTTTCTTAATTAGCTTAATAATAATATATTCAGTGTGCTATCATATTTGCTGATTTATGGTCACGAGAAACATTTACTTGTTCTTAAACAATATAGGTGATATGACACAATAAAAAATAAAAAGATAAAGTTGATGATCTGTAATGATGCTCCTAAATCTTAAGTAACTCCTAATGATTTTTTTTCTTCTTCATAATTAGCTTAATAATAATATATTTATTGCGCCACCCTATTTGCTGATTTATGGTCACAAGAAATATTCACTTGTTCTTAAACAAAGTAGATGATATGTAAGGTTGATGATTTGTACTGATGCTCCTAAACCTTAAGTAACTCCTTATGTTTTTTTTTTTTTCCTTAATTAGCTTAATAATAATATATTCAGTGTGCCACCATATTTGTTAATTTTTGGTCAAGAGAAACATTCACTTGTTCTTAAACAAAATAGGTGATATGTCACAATAAAAAATAAATAGATAAGGTTCACGATTTGTAATAATGCTCCTAAACCTTAAGTAACCCTTGATGATTTTTTTTTGTCTTGATTAGCTTAATAATAATATATTTGTGCTATCATATTTGCTGATTTGTAGTTACGAGAAACATTCACTTGTTCTTAAACAACGTAGGTGAGATGACACAATAAACAATAAGTAGATAAGGTTGATGATTTGTAATGATTCTCCTAAAATCTAAGTAACTCTAGGGGTGTAAATTAGGCCCAAGCTCAGGGGGTATTTGGGCCTCAGGCAGGACAGACATCAGGCCGGACGAGCTGGCATGGACTTGGGCTTGGGCAAGGCCTGTGTGGGCTTGAACATTTTTTTAAAATTTTTTTCCTATTTTTCCTGCCAAAATATTACTTTTTTTCAACTAAAAATGACACTGGGCCTTGGGTGGGCTGGGTAGGCCGAGCTTTGAGTGGGCCTTGAGCGGGTTAATGGGTTGAGCCATGGGGTGGGCTAGGTAGGCCGGGTCCATAGGCTTCAAAATGATGGCTTAGGCCCAGAGTCCAGGATTGGGCTCAGGCCTAACAGTCGAGCCAGCCTATAGGTCATGGGCCATTTTACACCCCTAAGTAATCCCAAATGATTTTTTTTTTTTTGGTCTTAATCAGCTTAATAATAATTAATATATTCAGCATGTCATCGTATTTGCTGATTTTTATGGTTGCGAGAAATATTCACTTGTTCTTAAACAAAATAGGTGATATGTCACAATAAAAATAAATAGATAAGATTGATAATTTGTAATGATACTTCTAAACTTTAAATAATTCCTGATGATTTTTTTCTTAATTATTTTAATAATAATATATTTAGTGTGCCACCATATTTGTTGATTTATGGTCAAGAGAAACATTCACTTGTTCTTAAACAAAACAGGTTATATATCAAAATAAAAAATAAATAGTTAAGATTGATGATTTGTAATAATGCTCTTAAACTTTAAGTAGCCCATGATGATTTTTTTCTTCTTAATTAGCATAATAATAATATATTTAGTGTGCTATCGAATTTGCTGATTTATGGTCACAAGAAACATTAATTTGTTCCTAAACAACGCAGGTGATATGATATAATAAAAAATAAATAGATAAGGTTGATGATTTGTAATGATGCTCCTAAAGCTTAAGTGACTCCTAATGATTTTTTTTTCTTGATTAGCTTAATAATAGTATATTCATTGTGCCACCCTATTTGTTGATTTATGGTCACAAGAAACATTCACTTGTTCATAAACAACGTAGGTGATATGACACAATAAAAAATAAACAGATAAGGTTGATGATTTGTAATGACACTCCAAAATCTTAAGTGACTCATAATGATTTTTTTTTTCTTAATTAGCTTAATAATAATATATTCAGTGTGTCACCCTATTTGTTGATTTATGGTCACAATAAATATTCACTTGTTCTTAAACAAAATAGGTGATATATCACAATAAAAAAATAGACATGGTTGATGATTTGTAATAATGCTCCTAAACCTTAAGCAACCACTAATGATTTATTTATTTTTCTTGATTAGCTTAATAATAATATATTCAATGTGCTATCATATTTGTTGAATTATGGTCACGAAAAACATTCACTTGTTCTTAAACAACGTAGTTGATATGACACAATAAAAAATAAAAAGATAAGATTGATGATTTGTAATGATGCTCCTAAATCTTAAGTGACTCCTAATGATTTTTTTTTTCTTGATTAGCTTAATAATAATATATTCAGTGTGCCACCATATTTGTTGATTTATGGTCACAAGAAACATTCACTCGTTCTTAAACAACGTAGGTGATATGACACAATAAAAAATAAACAGATAAGGTTGATGATTTGTAATGACGCTCCAAAATCTTAAGTGACTCATAATGATTTTTTTTCTTAATTAGCTTAATAATAATATGTTCAATGTGTCACCCTATTTGTTGATTTATGGTCACAAGAAATATTCACTTGTTCTTTAACAAAGTAGGTTATATGTTGCAATAAAAAATAAATAGAAAGGTTGATGATTTGTAATGATGCTCCTAAACCTTAAACAACCCCTAATGATTTTTTTTTTCTTAATTAGCTTAATAATAATATATTCAGTGTGCCACCCTATTTGTTGATTTATGGTCAAGAGAAGCATTTACTTGTTCTTTAACAAAATTGGTGATATGTCACAATAAAAAAATAGACACGGTTGTTGATTTGTAATATTGTTCCTAAACCTTAAGTAACCCCTGATGGTTTATTTTTTTTTTCTTAATTAGCTTAATAATAATATATTCATTGTGCTATCACATTTGTTGATTTATAGTCATGAGAAACATTCACTTGTTCTTAAACAACGTAGGTGATATGATACAATAAAAAATAAATAGATAAGGTTGATGATTTGTAATGACGCTTCTAAATCTTAAGTGACTCCTAATGATTTTTTTTCTTGATTAGCTTAATAATAATATATTTAGTGTGCCACCCTATTTGCTAATTTATGGTCACAAGAAACATTCACTTGTTCTTAAACAAAGTAGGTTATATGTCACAATAAAAAATAAATAGATAAGATTGATGATTTGTAATGATGCTCTTAAACCTTAAGTAACCCCTGATGATTTTTTTTTCTCTTTATTTGGTTGGTAATAATATATTCAGTGTGCCACCCTATCTGGTGATTTATGGTCAAGAGAAACATTTACTTGTTCTTAAACAAAATAAGTGATATGTCACATTAAAAAATAAATAGATTTCTAATAATGCCCTGTGATGATTTTTTTTCTCAACTAGATTAGTAATAATATATCCAGTGTGCTATCATATTTGCTAATTTATGGTCACGAGAAACATTCATTTGTTCTTAAATAATGTAGGTGATATGACATAATAAAAAATAAATAGATAAGGTTGATGATTTGTAATGATGCTTCTAAACCTTAAGTAGCCCCTATTGATTTTTTTCCTCAATCAGCATAATAATAGTTAATATATTTAGTGTGCCACCCTATTTAGTGATTTATGGTTGTGAGAAACATTCACTTGTTCTTAAACAAAATAGGTGATATGACACAATACAAAATAAATATATAAGATTGATGATTTGTAATGATATTTCTAAACCTTAAATAATTCTTGATGATTTTTGAGAAGGTAATTTGTATACAAATTAGGCCGAGCTAGGTGAGGTTGTCTTCTTAGGCCGGGCTGCATATTGGGCCGAGTTACGAATAACTCGGTTCAGTGTTGGTTGTTGTTAGGGCGGTCAAAAGGTATGGGCCTAGCTACTCGTGTGTAGCCCGCAACATAAATCGAAGTAGAATGATGGCTGGACTAGGAGTACCCTGGCTAGATAACGCATAACGACTGAGGTTGCACAGCTTGGTCAGAGGAATAGTAGCATAAGGTAGCTCAGTTGGATACCACCAGCCTAGCAGAGTATTAGGCCATTCCACTTGGTTTGTAGTAAGAGGGTGTTTTAAGGATAAGCATTATCCTTAGGTATGTGATTCCTAGAAGGACTCTGCTAATGAGAGATATAGTCCTACTAGGATTGTGTCAAGCAGAATCTATAAAAACCCATAATAAAACCTATGAACAAGTATTGCAATTCTTACTCTCAAATACACAAAGCTTATTGGCTATTGTCTAATAGCTGACTTAGGCATCGAAGGACGTTTCTGGCACACACCCGCCAGCTAGCTCATGTTTGTGTTTTCAGGTAGCAAAGTGACGACGTTTGGAGGAGTGCAAACTTGATTAACATGATTATACGAGAAGATTATTCTGTGCTCGTACAATTGGCGCCATCTGTGGGAACTACGACAGAGAACGAACCTTTTGATTAAGCTTTCCTTCAATTGATTTCAATGGCGCACAACGAAGACTGACCACATTCTGCTATTGATGGGCAAACCCCGGAAGGGGATAGGAGGCGCAAGGATTTGCATTTTGTTTTGTCCATGGAAAAATTTGATCCTCAGCGACAGAACCCAAGCAGAGACATGCGAGAAAGATGGGGCTCAAGTTCTCATCGCTCCCAAAGCCCTGATAGACAGAGACGGAGGATGAATCCTCAGGTTTTAGAAGATCGGGTAAAGGAGCAAGAAGAGTTGATAAAAAGAATGGCGGCTGACATGGAGACAATGAAACACTAGATGAAGGGCAAATGGGTGGTAGGAGAAGAGATTCTTGAAGGCAGAACGTGTTCTTGCCACTCAAGAGATCGTGACAGGCAAGTCACACCATTCCAATTTGAAAGAAAAAGCCTCAGGATAGGCGACACACAATCAAGGACTTCCCGGACTCGTTACTCTAGGTTTGAGAGAACGAGGACTGAAAGATCTTACGCGGAGGAAAGCAATTATAGACCCTCACATACGCATCAAACAACTTCTCAGCACATTGAGTTGCCTAGGTCGGTGGACCTGCGAATAGTGCTAGAAGAGAGGGCTCGAAAGAGAGAAGACACCCAGGCACACGATCCTTAAAGAGTCTCTGCTCTACAGCAGTTGGCTCATAGGACACATGAAAGTGTCAAGGTTGGAATGCCAGTGCTACGTCTTGTTTACGAACCAGCAGATAAAGCATTAGTAAGGTTGCAAAGCTCGCCGTTCGTTCCGGCAATAAAGAACGCACCATTAACCCTTGGATTTCCACCAGCCTAAGTTCATAACTTATGAGAGGAAGTCAGACCCCTACATGCACTTGAGCCACTTTCACCAGGTGATAGCCATATATCGATGGAACGAGGCTCTAATGTGTATCCTGTTTCCCTCAAGCTTAAGCGACCTGGGCTTGACTTAGTTTGAGAGGTTGCTAGAAGGCAGCATATCTTCATGGGCGTAACTAGCAGAGGTGTTTGTTACCTGGTTTAAGACAAACACTAAGACGCCGGTGGAGATAAACCAGTTACTCTCCATCGACAAGGGCGAGAAGAAAACACTGAAGTCTTACAACAACCAGTATTGAGAGACTTTTAATTAGATCGGAGATTGCCCTATAAATCTAGCTATCGCACAGTATAAACGGGGTTTGCCCGCGGACACTAAATTAAGGGATTCAATGACAATGACGCCACCCCTCATGACGGAAGCCCTGATGGAGAGAGTGCATCAGCATATCAAGGTAGACGAAGATGGCGCTTGGACCAAGGCAAAGTTCGGCACAACAGCGATGTCGAATAGAAAACTTGCGGCAAAAGTTAACACGGTCGGCCGTGAGGAACAACCGAACAAAAATAGTCGAAGCAAATGACCAAATGGCGAGGACTCCCAGAAAAGGAGGTTAAGAGTCTGCATCGCTATCCCCACGGTGTTCAATAAGCCTATTTATTGGATTCTTAGCGAGATATGCGATGAACCCTTTGTTCGGCGGCCAGCCAAGTTGGAAGAAATGCAGACGGGCTACGACGAAAGATACCAGTGCACCCTCCATTGTGGTAGCATCTGGAGGAGTTAGTGGCCGCATGCCATATGGATCGGTATATTAAAGGGGGAGCTCGGCCAACCCCCCAAGACCGCAATAGGCCAGATGGGATGCCAGTTGACGGTCTGCCTCAAGGCGTAATCAATGTGATACATGGGATCATCGAGCCTGAACGAGTATGCGAGCTGAGAGAGATGATAAAAAAGGCAGAGCACATGAGAGAAATACTAAGTGTACAACCTACTGTGAAAAGAGGGAAGTCCGAGGAAAAAAACGTCATCACCTTCTCTGACAAGGACTTAACAAGGTTGCAAAGCCCTCACAACGACGCACTAGTGGTTACTTTGCGTGTCAAGAATTTCGATATCAAGCGGATTTTGATAGATCAAGAGAGCTCATGTGAGATAATGTACTATGAGGCTTTTAAGCAACTCAAATTGGAGGACAAGGATTAGGCACCCGCGACATCTCCCTTGGTCGGTTTCAACTCAATGCCAGAATGGCCAGTTGGTAAGATAATCTTGCCAATCAAAGTTGGGACAATGACAAAGCAAGTGGAATTCTAGGTATTAAAAGTTCCTTCCACTTACAACATTATTTTGGGAAAAGCATGGTTGCACGCCAAGCGAGCGGTAGCATTAACCTACCATCAGGTAATGCGATTCCCTAACAAAGCTGGAGTGATTGAAGAAATCTTGGGAGACCAAATTATGTCCAAGCAATGCTTCATGACAATAAACGACAGTCGAACTGCTAAAAGGTTCGTACAAATGGTAGAGGAGCCAGAAAGCAATGGGTTGTTCATAAACGTTGGCAAGGCAGTCGAACAGAAAGTAGTGGAAGATCTGGTGGAGGTAAAGATAGACGAGAAAAACCCAGAGAAGTTCTTTTTGCTTGGCTCATCTCTTTCTAGCATCGAGAGAATAGAGATCATAGAGTTCTTGATCTCTAACATCGAAGTGTTTGCCTAAACGCCATATGACATGCCTAGCATTGATCCAAACTTCATTTGCCATTAACTCAATGTCCACCCAACTGCTAGACCAATTATACAGTGAACCCACTGATCGGGACTTCACTACACCGAGATAGTGGTTGAGGAAGTGGGAAACCTGGTGAAGGCAGGGGCAATCAGAAAGGTTCACTATCCCAAGTGGATCTCCAACACCGTGGCGGTGCCAAAGAAGAACGGCAAGTGGCGCGTTTGCGTAGATTACAAGACAGTCAACAAAGGATGCCTAAAAGACAGTTTTCCTCTACTACGGATAGACCAACTGGCAGACTTAATTGGAGGTCACAACCGACTTAGCTTTCTTGATGCGTATAGTGGTTACCATCAGATCATTATGCATGAACTGGACTAGGAGGTCATATCGTTTACAACGCCCAGGGGATTATATTGCTACAAGGTCATGCCCTTTGGCCTAAAAAATGGTGGGGCAACGTTCTAGCAAATGATCACCAAAATGTTCGAGTCATTGTTAGGCAGAACAATGGAAGCTTACATAGATGACATGGTGGTCAAGAGTAAGAATGAAGGAGACCATATCAAAGACTTAGCTGAGATGTTTCAAATTTTGAAGACCCATAAACTGCGACTAAATGCATCCAAGTGCGCATTTGGTGTTGTCACGACCCAAACCCGCCCCTATAGGTTTAGTGTCGTAACCGGCCTGTAATTTGAGACTACCAAAGGCCTTCCTATACAATCAAAAATAATCGGGGCTAGCGGAAGCAATATTTAAAAACACCAATAGTCCAATGAGCTGTGCATCTCTATGAACAAATATTTACATGCAAAAACGTTAATTTACCCACATTCAGTACATGACTTGTAACTTAACATCTTATACATAACATATGCACATAAATGTTCATGCATGTGAGTTAATCTTCCATATTCATCATCTATGAGCTCTCTCTTACATTAACTCCATAATTTCCTTAAATCCAAAGATATGATGAGTCTAATTCATAAATAAACACTTACCTAGCGCTTGATTTCAGATTATAGGATGGTTTATTCCTAGCTCTCTTCTTCTTCCTCTTCAAAATCTTGGGCTTTCTCTCTCTAGATGAGTTCTCTTCCTCTCTCTCTCTCTCTATATATATATTCTCAACACAATGAACCAAAGGAATAAAAACCTTCATTCTAAGCATTAGATTATACACACACCCTCCCATTTGAATTGCACATCACGTGTAGTCACATACATACACCCATACTGATTTCTCTACACACACACGCCCAGATCTCACTACACCTACCAGAATTTAATCTTCTACACTCACCATCACAAAATGCTTAAACACTTACTACATTTAATCAAATTTTAAATCATGAATACAGCTGAATTAGATACTAATCATGCAACATCTTGGGCAAATACAATTAATCAAAGTTATCATAAAACTCAATTCACTCATAATAGTTCCAATTAAGGCTTAATCCGATCACAAACAGTTTCAGTAAACGGAATCAATTCACAATTAATCACTTGGCACATGTCATAATTAAAATTCAAAACATAATTAATCACTTATAATTACGATTAATATTTTGGGGTTGTCACAGGTGTGGGGTCAGGAAAATTTCTTGGTTTTCTAGTAACCAACCGGGGTATAGAAGCCAATCTTTCTCAGATCAAAGCCATTCAAGATCTAGAGAGGCCTAACATAGTCAAAAAATTACAACATTTCACAGGCTTGGTTGCAGCACTAAACCGATTCATAAGTCGGTCATCAGATAGGTGTTGACAATTCTTCTAGGCACTTAAGGCCAAGTTTGGGTGGGATGATGAGTGTGACCAAGCCCTAGAGAGCTTAAAAAAATACATGACTTCTCCACCACTTTGGCAACCCTAGTGCCAAGAGAAGAACTTTTCCTTTACTTAGAAGTATCCTAGCACGCTGTCAACACAGTATTCGTGCGAGTTGAGGGAATACAACACTTGCCCATCTTTTATGTAAGCAAGACATTATTGGGTGCTGAAACGAGGTACTTGCCGTTAGAAAAGTTGGCATTAACTTTAATGATGGCCTCAAGAAAACTGGCGCATGATTTCCACGCCCACACGGTGGTTGTTTTAATAACATTCCCTTTAAAAGTCTTATTTGAAAGGGCGGACTTTTCAGGGCGGATATTGAAGTGGGCTGTGAAGTTGGGACAGTTCGACATCAAGTTTCGGCCATGAACCGCAATAAAAACCCAAACATTGGCAGACTTCGTGGCAGAGTTTATGCCAGGTAGTCATTATGTGTGCCTAGTGGACTTGACTGTGACGACCTAGACTTGCTAATCGTGATTTTAATTAATTAATTATGTGTTAATTCTAATTGAACTAAGTGCTAAGTAATTTAAATTGTGCATATCTGTCTAAATTGGAAAAATTACATGTTAAGGCTATAACTTTGAAATTGAAATCGACAATCTTATTGGGTGCACAAATTGAAATTGAGTACATGGATGGGTTTATGAGATAATTTTTAGAGCCATTTGGGAAAATTAATTAAAAATTGATTCAGTTTACTGAAATTGTCTGTGATTGAATTAAGCCTTAATTGGAACTATTAATTATGTTCCTACATATTAATTATGTGATTAAGTGTTATTGATTGTTATGAGATTTATCGAATTGTGTTGTTTGAACAGATAGGTTAGAATGAAAATTAAACCTGTCTGATTCGCTAATTTTAACAAGTTAGAATTAAATAATTAGATAGGAATTAGAGCCTAATCTATATTAGTATAAATTAATTTAGTGTAATTGATCTTATTTGATGATGATGAATAATTTAATTTGAATGAATTCAGGTTAAAGCAATTTATTAACCTCTTTAAGTTAAGCCTAAGGTATGTAGAAAACAAAATTTATAATAACATAAATAAATGAATATGGTAGCAAAAAAAACTCCCACTTATTAATTGAATATGGAAGAGAGGTAATGGACTTGGTGGCCTCAGGAATATACACGTAGAGAGAGAGAGAGAGAGAGAGAGAGAACAATTATGCAAGAGAAGAGAGACATAGCTCAAGGAAGAAGCAAGGAAAGCTTAAGGAATTCCTAAAGATCAATTTGATTCTAGGTAAGCAATCTTCTTTCTCATCTCATGAATTTGAAGAAATAGGTTCATAAATTATGGGATTCAAGTTGAATCACAATGAAAGTAGATTGATATGGAAGGATTGTGAATATAGGTAGACCATTTATACATACACAGTTCTATGGAGGGAAGAAAAAAAAAAAGTGAACTAACCCTTGATTCTACATGCATGACATGCATTGATGACATTTTGTTTACACTTATATTTTCTTACATAACCTTCATAATTCTAAAGGTTTTGAAGGGATTTTCCCTCATAAATTTTGGAATTGGACTTTTGGTCCACATGGTATATGGTTTCATAATTTCTTTGGAGCCTTGATTAATTCATTAGTAACATTAGCCAACTATGGACATGCATGGTTTTATTATTGTTTCTACATGTCTTTCCTTGCATGGTTTTACAAAATTGAAGTGGGAAACTTCAAAGATGTGGATTTGGAACTCATGTTGGCATATATTGATGATTTTACACCTTAATTTCAAGAGTATGAATTTTGCATGAACAATTGGCATTAAGATGAGTTATGTCTTAAAAAAAAAATTGAGGATGGAAATCCAAGTTTTTGTTGTTACAAGAAGATTGAAGCATACTGCATAGTTTGAGGCTGGAATTTTAAGAACTAAGGTCCCAATTACACAGCAGTTTTCAATCACCATTTCAACCTAGACCACTCAAGCGGCTTGGGCCCCCGCACGAGCGGCCCACCTTCATTTGCCCAAGGGTGCACATTGCTTCACCACCGCTCGTACGGCCAAGGCCACTGCATGAGCGGCCAAACAGGGTAGATTTTCCAATTTCATTATTTTTCCATTTTCTGATTTCTAGGCCTTCATTTACATGATTTTCACGTGTCATACACATTCATATGCATATTATAAGCATGAAATAAATTAAAGAAAGAATAGAAACAACCGAACAAACAAGTAACGGATAAACCGAAGAAGGTTAAGAATCGACTGATTGACTCGAATGCATATTGAGAAATTGTGCTATGAATATTTGTGTTTGTAGGTTAAGACTCAAAGACCGAACAACGGCTATTGGAAAGCCACTGTAAGTAACATTTCTGTAAAGATATGTTGATATGAATTATGTTTTAACTGTTATCGATAAGTTATGATTTTTGACATGCTATTTTGATTATGTAAACGAATGTCCTATTTGCGAATCTACTATGGCATCCGCAGATAGTCCCAAGTCATAGGGGATGTCATGTAAATGTGGGTCCACGACATATATGTGATACGAGATCTTGTTAGCCACTTCATTGAGGTGATATGTGTTTAATCGGTATCCAGAACCGATTACTCTAGTCGGAAGACGATATGTGATATGTTCTGTGAGATGTATCATTACGTTATGTTTTGATATACGACTGATATGATTGATTGTGATATGATTTGTTTTACGGATATAGTATTTGGAATTCGTTCTTTAACCCCTTTACTTTAATGTTATTCACTGGGTTTGAGCTCACTGTTTTTATATATATATATATATATATGTATAGGTGAGCATTTTGGATGGCAAGCCTAAAAGGGGTCTATAGCTGAGTCACCGTTTTGAAGCCTACCAAGTTATTTTGAGTGCCTCTGAGTTGGGGCTAGGCCTGGAAGGCCGTTGTCAAGCTTTTGATTGTGAAGTAAACTTTCATAATGTATAAAATGTTAAGTTGCAAATTATGTACTGAATGTGGGTAAATTAATTGTAACACCCCAAATTTCTAGCCCAAATAATAATACAACAATCATGGCTCTTTCAAGGAAAACCGAATATAAATCTCCAAACTTACATTACATGATACAATAGTTCTTCAAGCAACAATACATTAATCCAACAACAAATAAACAAACAAATAAATACCCCCGAGGGTTTACAAGTTTCCAAGCCTTGAGCTTGGTTACACAAAACGGTTATTCAAACCCACACACATACAGCTATTGGCTTACACACAAAGTCACAGCAAAATGAAAGTCTCATACTCCCAACACACATTTCCTCACCTTTAGTTAGGCAACATCACAATATCTTTTCCTGCACAAAAATCCCGTAGGGTGAGCATAAAGCTTAGTAGGAAATTTTTAACAAAGTATATACATTTTATACAAGTCTCAAGAGATGAAATGCACATGCCATGCTATGCCTCTTTTTTAAGATAAATTATATTTTTATCTTTTGAAAACCATCATGCTCAATGATGTCATGCAATTTCAATTGTTCAAAAATTAACAATTTATTTCAAGGGCGGTAAATACGACTTGGGTAATCTGTAGGTCGGTGTCTGCAAGTAGACTATACAAGTACTTCCAAATTGTCATTTTTACCGGTATTAACCGGAAGGCTCGACACCTATCCGCACGGGTTTTCGGCCTTTCACTCCGGATTCTCAGGCCAACTTATTCAATATCATCTACACCACCTATCAAGACTTACCAATGTATTTACCCCAAAACCATTTCATGAAAACTTGTTTCTCAACATTATTTTCTCAATACAAGTTTTCAAATCAACTTTCAAAGTTTAATGTAATCAAATGAATTGTTATGCCAATAACACAAGATGAATATAAATACTTTTATTCCAATTCATCATCCAAGGAATAACACAATTCCCTCTCCTCAAGTATCCTCAACAATTAGTCATTTCAAGACTATTTCAACGTTTTGAACAATAATTTCCAAAATGAACAACAATTCTCATATTCCCTGAAATTTATCATTTATATAAATATAAATAAGAAATTTTCCAAACATCCATTTATTTTGACACACAAAATAAATACAACAATATCATTCATAGATTTTCATTCTCTTTTAAAAAAATCTCCAAATTCTAGGTTTTCTTACCAAAACTATACAACTCAAATCCTTTGAAAGAAAACTTTCCAAAATCATCTTTTCTTCAATCAACGAAGATCAAAACCTATAAGATTATTTTAAAAGAACAAGAGACAAACCTACTTTCAAAATCACTCAACTTCTTGAATCAACAATCAATTTTCAAAGCTATCGAAAGATGATTTCGAAAATCATATAGATCTTGCAAATATATATATATATAACTCTAAGAAAATCCCTACCTCAAGTTTTGAAGAAGAAATGAGATGAAACCCCCAAGATCAACGGTGTCGAAACTCGATCTTCACCGTATATAACGAAGCCCTCGAGAAGTTAACCAACTTTGATGAAGAACTTATAGCAAAACTCTAATGGATTTTGAGAAATCAAGATTTTGATCTAATTTGGCGTAGGGAAATGTAGAGAGAAGGGAGAGGAAAGGGTTTTTAGAGAGAGTGATATACAAAAGTGATCTGAAATATCAGATTCACGAACTGATATAACATGGTCCGCTCGAGCGTTGAAAGTCTCGCTCAAGCATCGAATACACTTTCCTAGTACTTTTGCAGATAGGTCAAACTTCTAAAACCAAACATTCCCCGCTCGAGCGCATAAACGGCCGCTCGAGTGGACAAGCAACTTCTAATGCATTTTGCATTTTTGCTTCGGGGCACTGCCTCTCAACCCGCCAGGGTGTTGCCCTAGGACCCGCCAAGGGGCGCTGCCCTCTGGACCTCCACGAGCTGACCGGGCAGCTCGTTCCTCGCCATGGCTGTAATAACCCCGACCCTGATTAGCGTTATTTGGAACTTAATTATGCCTAATAATTATTAAGGGGAAATCTGGAATTTATTTGCATGTGCGTTGCATGAATTAAGTGTTATTATCTGTTCGGTGTCGGAATATCTGTTCGTGTTTTAAACTTTAAATCGCAAATTGAAGGCCTTATCGGCGGCCGAATTCAGAATCGTTTAGTGTTTTGGACTAGTTGACTTTTATGTAATTTTATGGTATATTTATCCAAAATGTGATTAGGTATGATTAAATTAGAGTAAATGTTGATAAAATGCAAAGTTTGAGTAATTACAACCTTGCCACCCTTAGTGGCCCACTACCTCAACATCTTGAGGCATGCATACACTAAGACAAACATTTGGTTCAGCCCATTTTCCTTCTTTCTGCCGACCAAGAGAGCTAGAGAGAGAGAGGTTGAGTTCTTCTTGCAATTTTTGCTTGGAGACTTGGAAATTTGGAAGAGTAATTGCATGTCTGAGCTCCTACACCTCTAATTCAAGACTTAAGGTAGAAATTCATCTCCTTGATAGTATATTCATGTTGATTCTTGCATGGTTTAGAGCTAAGTGGAAGTTTAGAGCCAATTATGGCTTGTAATGTAGTATTGGAGCTTAATTGTTGCATGCATGTTAATGTTGTTGAGTTTTGAGGTCATGGATCATGATTTCATTTCATGCATGTTTATATTTTGAAAGTAGTCCATGAATCTCTCATGACATGGAAAGAAAGAGCTCATTAGAGCATGAAATGGAAGCTTTGATTTGATCTAAACTCATGCATGTCACTTTGTAGCATGTTCATGCATGTTCATGTAATTTGGTTTGAAATTGGGTTTGAATTAAACACCCTTGGGCTTTGATTTCTTAAATTGA
Source organism: Camellia lanceoleosa (assembly GCA_025200525.1). Taxonomy (NCBI): domain Eukaryota; kingdom Viridiplantae; phylum Streptophyta; class Magnoliopsida; order Ericales; family Theaceae; genus Camellia; species Camellia lanceoleosa. The sequence continues at coordinate 56,245,709 of CM045760.1, forward strand.
GTTTTGAAACATGTAATTCTATGTATTTACAAGAGTTTTCCAGAAAATAGGCCCAAGAGGATCGGTCTTGGAACATCAAACTTGAGTTTCAAACTTGGAACTCAAATCTGGAATTTCCAGATTTTGGGTGCCCGCTCGAGCGGGGAAAACAAGCTCCCAGCATTTCGCGTGTTTTACAGTCCGCTCGAGCGGAGGGATGCACACTCGAGCGGGGATTTCAAGCATCCAGCATATTTTCACGATCGCCGGCGGAATAACTCACGCCGGCGGGAACTGTTTTTACTGTCCGCTCGGCGAAACTGCCTTCGGCGAGGAGCTATTTTTCTGAAAATTTTGAAAATGTTTTTAAGGCATTCTTTTGCATCCTCATCCTATCCTAGGCATTCCTAGGTCATGATTAGGACTCCATACTAAGGTTAAGGGATTAAGTACACACTTAGAATCGTTGACGTAGGTTTGGTACAGTTTGAGTGCATATTTCAAAGTGTGTACCCGTATTGTGCTATGTAGGTCGCGTGCCCCAACCCGTTTGACCTTCTTGACTTCGTTTACTTGTATCATCGCCCACGGTGAGTAATAACTTTGTAAAGTTATGTTCAATGCTATGTATTTTCAGTATACTATGATACGAAATGATTGATTCTTTGAAAAGCTATGATATGTTGGAAATGAATGAATGATGGTCCAAGATTCTGAAAGTTAATCGTGGCATCCTTAGCACTACATGATATGTGTCCCTTTATGGGTCATCAGGTCCCTATATGGGTCATCAGGTCCCTTTATGGGTCATCAGAACATCTCTGTGCACATGAGTCATCAGGAAGCCTTCAAGGCTGTCCCTTTATGGGTCATCAGGTCCCTTTATGGGTCATCAGGTTTGTGAATGCTATTGGATGTACCACGTATGATTATGTTACAAACCTGATTTTGGAAATGATATTGTACAAGTACATGAATCTGTTTTGATACGAATATGAACATGAACAGGATTATATTTCTGATATGAACTCTGATCTTTAGTTCTGTGGTGGACATCATTCATTAAAACTCTTTACTCTGTTATTATTCACTGGGCTTTCGCTTACCGTTTATTATATATATATGTAGGTGAGCCGGCACAAGACCCTGGCCAGAGTTGACGGCCTCCTACTTCCCTTTTTGGTCAGCCAGTTGTTGCGCCTCCCGAGGAGGTTCCAGTCCAAGCCTAACCCCGAGGCAGTTTTGTGTCATGCTAGTCATCGGTTGTGTTTTTGTAAAGCTGAATCTTGGGACATACTTATGTAAATATTTTGTACATACGGGTGTTTCCGGCTAGCATGTCTATATATATAAATAAGTTTTAAAATTTTCTGTCCCATGTATGTCATCACAGCTCATAGGACCTTGTTTATTTTACATTACTGCTTCCGTAGCCCCTTAATATTTGTTAATCTGTTTGGAGGCCGTAGGTAATCCACGGATTACTGGCCGGTTACATCGCCAAACCTATAGGGGCGGGTTTGGGTCGTGACAATGGCGCTGCCCCTTGGACCCCCGCGAGCTGACCGGGCAGCTCGATCCCTGACATACTCAGCGAAGTAGCAAAACTGGGATTGCTACATAAACGTTCTTGCATGATTAATGTTTGTTCATATAGATGTACATCTCATTGGACTATTGGTGTTTTTGTTTATTCTTCCGTAAGTCCCTGATTATTTTTATTATACAGGAAGGCCTTTGGTAATCCAAGGATTACTGGCCGGTTATGATGCTAAACTTTTAAAGATGGGTTTGGGTCGTGACATTGACTACGACAACCAAGCAAAGGGGGGAAAGAACCGTGGGAATAGAGTCATTCCCCACAGCAAGTTGCTTAAGTGAGCAGCAAACCACTTAGCCTTACAGTGGCTGCATCGTCCACTAAAGAAACGCTTGAGAATGGAATGCTAAAATAGTGAGGATCAAATCGTAACAGCAGACAAAAAGTTAGAAGAAAGTGTTGTCAACGTCCCTGATCCTAAGGCACCATTAGATTCTTTAATTTGCTAGAAGCTGTTCGTAGGAGAGATGTGGAAGCTCTTCGTGGATGGAGGGCTTGGGATAGTCCTTATCTCACCAGACGACTTGACCATTGAACAGGCAATCAACTTTGGATTTCCAGCATCCAATAACGAGGCTGAGTACGAAGCATTGTTGGTCAGTTTGAAGTCAGCATTCCATATGGAGGCTACTAAGCTGATAGTGTACAGTGACTCCCAACTAGTAGTCAACCAAATATCGGGCGACTATGAAGCAAAAGATAATAGAATGGCCAAGTACCAAGAGTTGGTCAAAAAGGAGATCATGAAGTTTGAAGTGGTGAGGATAGAGCAAATCAGCCGAGAAAAAAATGGCAAGGTCAATGAACTAGCCGGTTTCGCATCGATGGCGGACACGTCTATCCCACACCCATTGCTAATGGACTTCTTGCCAAAACTGAGCATTGAAGAACTTGAAATGGCCGAAGCATGCTGTGCCGAGCTGGGTCCCTCTTGGATGGACTCCATCGTGGTGTTCTTAAAAGATGGCATTTTGCCTGAAGAAAAGAAGGAAGTCAACAAGATTCAGAATCGCAACGGTTTTGGCTTTTCCCATCCCTAGCATTATACAAAAAGTCTTTCATAGGACCATACTTGAAGTGTGTCCATCCTAGTAAGGTCAAGACATTCTTGTTAGAAATTCATGAAGGCATTTGCGGAAGCCACCAAGGGGGAAGATCTCTGGACTACCGAGTTATCTCACAAGGGTATTGGTGGCCATACATACAAGCAGATGCTGAGAAGTACGTCAAGAAATGCAAGAAATGTCAGAAGTTCGCGCATCAAATCTATCAGCCAGTTAGAGAGCTCCTACCTTTGACCAGCCTTTGGCCTTTTGCAATGCGGGGCCTAGACATAGTGGGACCACTCCCAATTGCACTGGGCAACTGAAAGTTCTTTATTGCGGTAATAGACTACTTCATAAAGTGGATGGAGGTAGAGGCACTCGCATCCATCAAAGAGAAAGACATCAAGAAGTTTGTCTGGCAAAACATCATAACGCGGTTTGGAATTTCCAAGGCCTTGATATTTGACAACGGCACCCCAGTTTGATGGAAAAATCTTTAGGGGTTTTTGCAAAGAGTACAAGATAAAATTCTATAACTCCACGCCGGTGTACCCTCAAGCTAATGGCCAAGCCAAAGCCTCCAACAAAGTAGTCTTAGATGGTCTGAAAAAGTGACTGGAAAAAGTAAAAGGAAAATGGGCAGAGGAACTTCCCCACATCTTATGGGCTTAACGAACTACACCTTGGTGATCGACTGTTGAAACGCCTTTCTCCTTGGCCTATGGCATGGGAACAGTAATCTTTTTAGAAATGGGCCTCACCACTATTAGAAGTGAAAATTTTGATCTGGATATAAATGGAGAGGCCGTAGGCTTGGAGCTAGACCTTGTTGAAGAAAGAAAAGAAAGGGCATTGGTCCACGTTGCCTCATATCAACAAGAACTGTCTAGTAAATACAACAAGGCGGTGCGTCCAAGGCAATTCAAGATTGGAGACTAGGTGCTACACAAAGTAATGGGAAACACTTTGGTGCCTGGAGATGGCAAGCTAGGACCCAACTAGGAGGGGCTGTATAAGGTGACAGGTTTAGCAAGAAAATGAGCCTGCTATCTCGAAGACGTGGACGACAGAGCTATCCCAAGGCCATGGAACACGGCCAATCTTAGAGTATTTTATTTTTAGCTTTTTTATGCTTGTAATTTTCTCTTAACATTTAATAAAACAAGTAGACCTTTTTTCTGTTACATTTTTCTTTTGGTATTTGTATTTGTTTTGTTTGTAAATAACTTCTTTGGATTCTTTGCCCAACTAGGGGGCAAAGAAGGCTGACAGATTTGACCAACACAACTTTTTGCACTCTTTAGCTGAGATAAGGATCTAGGCTAAAGAAGGTTGGTAGGTTTGACCAACATAATTTTTTGCACTATTTAGCCGAGATAAGAATCCAGGCTGAAGAAGGTTGGCAGATTTGACCAACATAACTTTTTGCACTCTTTAGCTGAGATAATGATCCAGGCTAAGAAGGTTGGCAGGTTTGACCAACATAAACAACTTTTTGCACTCTTTAGCCAAGCTAAGGATCTTGGCTAAAGAAGGTTGACAGATTTGACCAATATAACTTTTTGCACTCTTTAGCGAAAATAAGGATCTAGGCTAAAGAAGGATGGCAAGTTTGACCAACATAAATAACTTTTTGCACTCTTTAGCTGAGATAAGGATCTTAGCTAAAGAAGGTTAGTAGATTTGACCAACAATTTTTTTGCACTCCTTAGTCGAGATAAGGATCTAGGCTAAAGAAGGTTGGCATGTTTGACCAACATAAATAACTTTTTGCACTTCAGCCGAGATAAGGATCTTGGCTAAAGAAGGTTGGTAGATTTGACCAACATGTTTTTACATTCTTTAGCCGATATAAGGATCTAGGCTAAAGAATGTTGGCAGGTGTGACCAACAACTTTTTGCACTATTTAGTCGAGATAATTATCTCAGCCAACGAAGGTTGGTAGGTTTGACCAACAAGTTTTTTTAGATTCTTTCGTTGAGATGAATATCTCAGCCAAAGATGGTTAACAGGTTTGACCAAGTTTTTTGGATTCTTCAGCCAAGGTAAGTATTTCGGCCAAAAAATGTTGGCAGGTTTGACCAACAAGTTATTTTGGATTCTTCAGCTGAGATAAATATCTCGGCCAAAAGAAGGTTGACAAGATAAAGTAAGGGCAAGCTAATTGATTCGGCTTGGCATGCAGTCAAAATGATGCACAACAATGAAAAAGCACTGTTACCGAGCAAAAAGATCGAAATTTTCATTAATTGGAAGATAATTACAAGAGGTGGGTTATATCGCCCGGTTACATAATAGAACAAAGTCAAAACAAAGAGCAAAACAACGAAAAACAAGATAATGGTATCCCAGTCACGCAAAGAGATCCTACAGCTCGGCATCAAGGTCATTCGGTACCTCACCACTAGGCAGAGTGGCCCCAACTTCACCATCTTAAGTCAGGTCGGTGATATCTCATCCGCCGGTCAAAGTTGGCTCAGTTTGACTAGGCACCTCCATCTGAGCTGGCAATGTCATTGAACGATCGAGGTCAGTGTTAGAGGGAGAGGCATCTATTGGATCTGGGATGTCTTCTTCCTCTTGTAGGAATTTCTGCTGGACAGTGTCAGCATACTTAGTCATATAGGACGAGATAAAATAGAGAGGAGGATTTAGGAACACTTCAAAATCGTGTGTCTGGCCGAGCTTTTTAGCTGCCGCCTTCTAGCCGCATTTAAAAAAGATATCCTTAGCCGCTTCATATTGTTGGATGTAGGTTTCCTTGCCTTTTTTGAAACCCCGATCCTCGGCATTCTGCATATTTTTTTGCAGCGCCTGGATCTCGGCATTCTTTTTCTTCTTAATCTTGACCAATTCGGCAGGTAGCGATCTTTTTTCTCGACCAGGGCTTTCTGTTTGTCAGCCTCAACCACACTGGATAGCTTGGCCAGTCTTTCTTTTTCAGTAGCTAGCTCGGCCAGCTTTGCGTTAACCTCCTTCAGCTTGGCTGCCTTGGCTTCTACATTAACTATGGCTGACCGCATTGTCTTGTGCAGTTCAAGCACATATTTGTGAGCAACGTGGTTTTTTTGCACGACTTGCGGTTTAAGTGAGAGTTATTAGAATAAACCGAGCAAACAGTTGTACAAACTATGGATGTAAATAAGTAGATGGATGACTTACAAGCACCATTGACTTGGTAACTGATCGAATGGCCTTGAGCTCAATCAAATGGTCGTGATGTTCCATGTCGGCTGGCAGACGGAGGCTTTTCGATAAGTTAAAAGCCAACATATGGTCATTTTCAGTAACCACCAAATCTGTGACGGACACAGTGTGGTTTTTGTAAGACATGGTTGGTGCCTATGTCGGTTGGAAAAAAGGGCCTGCTCGGCCAGAACAGGCAAGCTCCAGGTTCGGTAGCACGGGATCAGGAAGCGTGGTCTCTTCCTCATCCACCAGACATTGTTGTTCGATTGATAAGGTGTGAGCACGCTTGCTTGGCCGAGATGTTGTTACCTTGGTGGTTGAAAGGGCGACGATTGTCTTGCGCGGTTGGTTAAAGGGTACTTGTTCGGTTTGAACCTTGGTAGAGGTCTTCTCGGTGATAAAAGCTCACATGGCGCTTCTCTTGGCCATTTCTTGTTTTTCAGTAAGTGGAATTAGGTTGATTTGAGAAAGGCTTGGGTCTGGTTCTGGCGAAGATTCGAGGAGGAGGTCAGTAATTCGGCTCGAAGCTTAGTAGCTCGGTCCTATCCCGATGCTTGTATCTTAGCGCGGTGTGGAGCGCATCTTGGTTAGCGTGTGGGTAGTTCTCCTTAAGCACATTCAGATTTGCAACAAGACAAAGGGTTAGCACGACAGTAGGGGATAGAAGAGTTTAGAAGAAGTAAAACCGAGTTACTCATACCGGCTATGCCCTTGTTCCAGTTTATGTTATAGCCCAGTATAAGGGCCTCCTGGTCCTTATAATTCCCAATGACCTAAAGAAAGTCGTCGTCATGCAAGTCTTTGTTTGGTGTGCACTTGACGACTTTCTTTCGGCCTCTTTTGACCTTGAGATAGTAGACCCAACCGTCATTGTTATAGCCAAACGAGTATTGGTGGAATATCTCAGCCAGTCCCGAGTTGAGGCCAAGGTGGTGGTTGAGCTTGGCGATGCCATTTGTAATCCTATATGTATTGGTGGATAATTGCATGGAGCAGAGTTAGTCTACTTGAGGAATTCACAAATAAGGGGTTGGACCAGAAAGCGAAGTCCACCCTCTACAATTGATATTACGGTGAAGGGGCAATAGCCAAGCTTGCCCCAGAGTATAGTATCTTGCTCGACGAGGGTGAATTGCACATCGTCTAGAATGTTGTAATCCCTCATAAATTTGGCTATGGCACCTGGTGAGCTAACCATGAAGCGGTACTTGCCTATTGGCTTTAAGTTAAGGGTTATTGGGGTTTGTTTGGCTGAATTGATCAGTGTTGTTGGGTTACTCGGTTGAACAGCATCGTTAGAGGAGCAAAGTGAATGGTGTGCCTGGGCAACCTAGTCAAGTCTGAAAAGTGACAAAATAATAAAGTGTTAAGCCCAAAAAGTTGACCGGGCTAGAGATGATAGTTTGCTTGATCGAGAGTGTGCATGTGCTTAGCACGGTTATGAGCTGAGATCAGTTTGGCCCACTACTAGTTTAAGGGTTTAGTCCGGTGCTGGCATAGAACCAGGATTCAGTTCGGTTTGGACTAAGGGCACTGTTTTAGCCTGGTTCAAGCAGCATAACTAGCTCGGTTGGGTATATTCCATCATAAACATGCTTTCAATTCGGTCGCAACACGATTTTGAATCAAAATCATTGCTGCGATTGTTGCAATCCCATCCATTTGATATTCATCTTTTGGACTTCTAAGGGTTGTTTAAAAGTTGTGACTTGGATCGTAGGCTCTCTTTAAGCACATTTTTAGTGGATAACTACACTATACTATTGTACTTAAGCCTAGATGGTAGATTAACTAAAACACTAAACAATCATGGAAGAAACAGTGAGTGGCATAAAGGACTTATAGGTTTGGGCTTCGATCTTAGGATTCCAGTTGGTTGAAGTGCCTCGTCGAGCGATCGTGAGTTCACGGGAGCAAAACACAGCTGCAATCTGAGGTTACAGTGAAATAGTCAAAAGCGCTAGGAGTTTTGGTAAAATAAATGAGCGATGAAGGAAAGGAATAGTGAAGGTGACTCTTCACTATATACAAGTTGTATACATACGACATGAAAATACGGGACAGATTAAATTTTTGGACAGCGGATGACGATTGTTGCAGCAATATGGGCACAATGGGGGCCTGCCACGTGTTCAAAGGAATAAATGGAGTGTCAGACATGCCAGAATGGTGGACCGACGTGCAGAGCAACGGATAAGACATTTCTATATTAGGTAGATCGTGAGACTGATAGGGCATTTTTATCTCAATAACTAGTAGAATGACAACTCGACTGAGAGTTAGTAATCCCAATCATGCTACGCAGATGGAATTAAGGGGCAATTGATAGGGTAATTTGTGTACAAATTGGGCCGAGCTAGGTGAGGTTGTCTTTTTAGGTCAGGCCGCATATTGGGCCGAGTTATGAATAGCTCAGTTCAGTGTTAGTTGTTGTTAGGACAGTCAAAGGGTATGGGCCTAGCTACCCCCATGTAGCCCGCAACATAAATCGGAGTAGCATGATGGTCGACCTAGGAGTAGCCTAGCTGGATAACGCATAACAGCTGGGGTTGCACAACTCGGTCAGAGGAATAGTAGCACAAGGTAGCTCGTTTGGATACTACTAGCCGAGTAGAGTATTAGGCTATTCCACTTGGCTTGTAGTGAAAGGGATGTTTTAAGGATAAGTATTATCCTTAGGTATGTGATTCCTAAGAGAACTCTGTTAAGGAGAGATATAGTCCTACTAGGAATGTGCCAGGCAGAATCAATAAAAACATATAATAGGACATATGGACATGTATTACAATTCTTACTCTTAAATACATAGAGTTTATTGGCTATTGTCTAATTGCTGATTTAGGCATCGGAAGGGTTTCTAGTACACATCCGCCGGCTAGCTCATGTTTTTGTTTTTAGGTAATAAAGGGACGACGTTTGGAGAAATATAAACTTGATCTATAGAATTATACGAGAAGATTATTCTGTACTCGTATAATTTTTTTTTCTTAATTTGCTTAATAATCCTTGTACATTTGCAAAAACAATAAAATAACAATAATAATAATGAATTTGCTGATGTTGCTTTGAACCTAGTACGATGACCAACTTCACTCTGCTGGGTTATATAATTTTTTTAGCTCTAAAATATGAGTTTTGTATCATTTTAATCTTTAATGTATGAATTATGTCAATTTAATCTTTAGTATAGTGGTTCGACCTGATTCTCTTAGCTAACTCTGTTTGTAGATGATGGTAAAGTAAGGTAGGAGTCAACATGAAAATTCAATTAAAAAATTTATGAAAATTCAATTTAAAATATTACTCTTTTAAACTCTAAAGTAAGGGATTTGTGTTATTTTAGTCTTTAATATTTGAATTGTGTCAATTTAATTTTTAAAATATAAGAAGTGTGTGAAATTGGTCATCCTATTTAATTCGTCTCTCTTCATCTTAACAAAGGATAAAGTATGAAAATCATAAATGTAAAAAGTGAAAAAAAACAAAAAAGGCTAAAAAAATCATTTTTCATGAGATCTGTTGGTTATCCAACATGTGTATACATATTACCTATATATTAAATATAATAGATGATGCACTACAAGAAAAAATATTTATTGCAATGAAAAAGAATAGTCGTCAAAAGCAAATTGGTGATGATTTTTTTTTTCCCACATCCTAAAAATTATATTTTTTTTCCAAAGAAGTTGGCTCTCTCTTTTTTTTTTTTTTTTTTTTTTTTCCAAATTTTGATAATATATATTTATGATTTTCAAGTTTTGCTAGTAGTTTCAAACAAACATGGACAAAATTATGTTTGACGACCAAATAGAAATTAGGTTGGGGTGTTTGGTGGCAGCGAGAAAAGTTAGGAATCATGAAATTTTTTTTATGAAAATGATCATGAAAGAGTTATGATTCTTGGATTACCTTGATTAGTGTGTGGTGCTTTATTCTAAGTGTAATCCAAGGATCACAAAACTTTCATGATTATTCTCATGAAAGCTTTTCATGATACCTAGCATTGCTGGGTGACAGCAGGAGGTGGTCACTAGATGTGGTGGGTAAAAGAGAAGAAATTGAAAACTTTGGAATCAATTCTATTTTTTTGAAAAACAAAAACAAGAGTAATAAATAAGTTTCTATTTTTATTTTTATTTTTTAAATAAAGAGGGTAAAATGAAAAACGACCAAACAACCAAGTGTTAACAAGGAGCTTAGAGAATTACAAACGACCACACGACCGAGTGTTTATATCTTTTCTCATTGGATAACAAGTTGCTTAGAGAATTACAATGAGAAAAGTACAATGCAGCTTTGGAAAGTATAATAATCATAGAGCTACAATGCAGCTGCCACATAACAAGCAACAATGAGAGAACTATTGGAGGCAAGAACATGAACACACACAAGCAGCTTTGGAGACAATTACATGCTTACTCTTTCATATCTATCAAGGATTCAGCATTTACTTTCCTAGTTTTAAACTAACTTGCCTCAGACATTTTCAAACAACAAAAAGAAAACACTCATATACACAAAAGACTCAAACTTTCCCCTACTTTTTCACAACAAGCTTGTATCGGGTCCGTGCAGGCTCATTGCGAAATTGCATACCCAAACCCAAGTGATTCATCATTAACCAAACAAACGTAAGAAGTTCTCCACCCCGACTTAGCTGTTGCGCATGGACATTTGCTTCACAATTGACTGCAGCATAGCCTAACAGGTCAACCCACACTTTGCTCATCAGCTTCCATGGCTCTTCTCTCTCCATTAGTTGCCTTGCAAGCTTACACGCATCGAACAACACAGAGTTGCTTGCATCCGTTCTCAGGACAGCACGTCGAAATTCAGTAGCCACAGAAAAGATCGTGAGGCAGGCTTCCCCGTGGTCCCTTACTGATCTCGTGCTAAGTAATCTCTTAGCTTCTGCAGTGGTGTCTTGAGTTATTTGTGGACAATGGCCAGCCACCGGAACCATCATTGTAGGCTTCATCACAACAAGATATAACATGTAGTCTGAAATAGTCTTACAGAATCCACGTTCATGTACATCGTCAGGATTATCATGGGGCGATCTGCACACGTAAAAGCAGAGATCAGTAGCGATGTGCCATAGCACGAGGCTCTTCCCATATTCAATCTCTCCGAGGCTCCATTTGAATTGATTGTGGCAAGAGCTTTGCATGAGAGCCCAATCACCTCTTTGTGAACATATCATTGTGGCAACTTCTACATTTTCTGCGACTTCTGATTTTTTTTTCATCTCTTCAAAAATCTTATACCTTACAGATTTGGGGGCGACATATGTGGTCGTTGTCTGTCTGATTCTCGAGGCCGCTAGAAGATTCATAATGAGCTGAGCACAGGGTATTTTTCTATTTACTCTTGGATGTTTATGAAGACAATAGCTTACGATATTGAATTTTGAGACAAATTCTGACCACCTGTGCCTGTTGACAATAGCAGTAGCAATACGTTCTTTCCAATTATAGTGCTTATGCGCAATTAGATACCAGTCTGACAAGCGGAGCATTAAAAAGGACAAGATTTCGAGGACTATAGTCCCAAGGATTAAGACGTAGGTAAAGATGACATCAACCTTTAAAAACCCGCTCTTGTCATGTAGAAAGAATAAGAAAGACGCTACGACGATTGAACAAGCACTGATCACTCGGAGGATGGATCCAATCTTTCTTCGAGCTACAACAGCCTTAGTATGGAGAGCGTCATGTACGATGCTAAGCTCCATTTCTAATATTTTAAAAGCATCACGCTCACTTCTTTTGAGAAAGAAGTTGCGACTGATTTGGCGCTGCTCGAGGCTGAAACTAGTGCCTCCCATGAATCCCTTGAAGGTTTTATAGAAGAAATGAGCAAATTTCAGCAATGACCTGTCATCCAGATGTTCTTTCTCCTCATGACCTACATTGGGCAGATGATCAGATTCAAAAGAAGCCTTGAATTTCTTTGGAGGTATTTGGAGACTCTGCACTTCCATGGGCAGGTGTGCCTCTCTCATTTGTTGCGGATCGGGGGCACACCAGGGAACACAAACAAGCAATAACACACAATATTTAACGTGGTTCGGCAAGTCGCCTACGTCCACGGGCAGCGGATCACTATATTGAGAAAAATGGAACAATTACAAGCTCTCTCAGATGTAATTCTCTCTCACTGTTTTTCTCTCTATTGAACTCACTCTGCTGTGTTTTTCCCTCTGCCTCAACCTCTCTATATATACATATCAGAGGGAGGAGGTGATTGGCCATCACCTACTCCATTCCACTCTCTTGGCTAGTCTTTGCACAAAGCGGTAAGTGGGATGGTTGGTCTTTGCACTCATGGTAAGTGGGATGGTTGGTGCTGCACTCTCTCTGTTTGTGCTGCACTAATGTGAATCCACAGCCAATTTACAACAAATCTCCACCTTGGCGAGGATTCTCTAATCCAACATAGTGATCGATCAACACTGCCTTGCACCCGAAGGTGCTTTCGATTCGAAGATGTTGACCAAGTCCAAACAATGTTGGAACTTGATCCCGAGACTACCTTTGTGAGCATATCGGTGGATTATCGTAGTACCAATCTTTTGAAGCGAATATCCCTTCATTCACAATTTCTCGGTTGAAATGGAAACGGACGTCAATGTGCTTGGTGCGGGAATGATGAACCTGGTTCTTTGCCAAACAAATGGCACTCTGACTGTCACAATACACTTCAACGTTTTTCTGAACAAGTCCCAAGTCTTCAATCAACCCGTGTAGCCAAATAGCTTCTTTAAAGGCTTACATCCGCCATGTACTCTGCCTGTAGTAGACAAAGCCACCGTTGATCAAGCGTTGACCTCCAACTCACCGCCCTTTAGCAAGCGTAAATAAATACCACTGTTGTTGACCGGCGTTTGTCTAAGTCACCGGCAAAGATAATCTGAGTCCACATAACCTTTCAAATTCGCCGAGTCGGTTATCTCTCTCGAACTTCAATCACGATTGGATGCCATGTATGTACCTTAGGATCCACTTCACTTTGCCGCGGTGATCTTTTCTGGATCATGCATATACGCTACCATACTCACAAAGATGCGAGATGTCAGGCCTTGTACAAACCATAGCATACATTAATGCACCAACTGCATTTGCATATGGAACCTGTGCCATATGCTTCCGTTCCTCTTCTGTGCGTGGAGACATCGAAGCACTAAGCTTGAAATGAGGGGCCAATGGTGTACTCACAGTTTTGGTTTTCCCATTTATGCCAAATCTGTCTAACACCTTCTTCAGATACTGGGTTTGTGTCAAACAAACCGTGCCCTTCTTTCTGTCTCTCTTGATCTCCATGCCAAGAATTTTCTTTGCTTCTCCCAAATCCTTCATTTCAAACTCCCTTGCTAACTGTGCCTTGAGTTTGTCAATCTCTACCTTGCTCTTAGATGCAATTAGCATATCATCTACATATAAGAGCAAGTAGATGAAGGAACCGTCGGGAAGCTTACGGAAATATACACAATGATCAAATTGACTTCTTGTGTATTCTGTCTCCATCATGAACCGATCAAAACGCTTGTACCACTGTCTCGGGGATTGCTTCAACCCGTACAACGATTTGTTCAGCTTACAGGCCCAATTCTCTTTTCCAGCAACTTTGAAGCCATCTGGCTGGGACATGTAGATCTCCTCTTCAAGATCTCCATGTAAGAAGGCAGTTTTGACGTCGAGTTAGGCGAGCTCGAGATCAAACTGTGCAACCAAAGCTAACAGGATGCGAATAGACGTGTGCTTCACAACAGGTGAGAATACCTCATTGTAGTCTATTCCTTCCTTCTGAGCATAGCCTTTAGCTACCAATCTAGCTTTGAATCTTATGTTGTCGCTGTTCGAATGCCTTCTTTCTTGGTGTAAACCCACTTACACCCAATTGCTTTCCTTTGGAAGTTGCACCAACTCCCAAGTCTGGTTCTTATGAAGTGAACCGATCTCTTCATCCATAGCCTCCTTCCATTTGACACTTTCTCGATCTTTGCGGCTTCTTTGAAAGTGCACGGAACATTGTCTTCAATGATTGGAAGTGCATAGGCTACCATATCGGTCATCCAACTGGGTTGCTTAGTAACCCTTTTACCTTTCTGATTGCAATGGGTTACGATTGTTGCGGAGCCTCGATCTTCATCTCGAACTCTCTTGAGCTATCCTCTGAGACTTCTTCAGATGGTTGCTTGGTGACTAGTCTTTCTTTGAGTCTCAAACTCCACCTTGCGACTTCTTCAATGCTTCAACTTTCTGAGGATCCGTTGCTTCAACATTGCAGACTCATCAAAGGTAACGTCTCTTCGATGAGAACTTTCTTTGATTCGAGGCACCACAGTCTGTATCCCTTAACACCGCCAAGCCCAAGAAGATGGCTTTCTTGGCTCTTGGATCCAACTTAGATTCTGTAACATGAAAATATCTTTGGACATCCAAAGATACGAATCGATCATAATCGATGGCGGGACTCGACCATACCTCCATGGAGTCTTCCCATTCGATCTTGCGATGAGGTAGTCTGTTGACTAGATGACGAGCATAGTTCAATGCCTCGCCCCAAAACGCCTTGCTCAATCCAGACTGTGACAGCATACACCGGACTTTCTCCACCAAAGTGCGGTTCATGCGTTCTGCAACTCCATTCTGCGGTGTTCGAGAACGTGAAATGTCTCACTATCCCTGCATTCTGGCAAACCTCAAAGAAGGGATCTGATGTGTATTCTCCACCATTGTCAGATCTGAGCTTCTTGATCCGTCTGCCTGTCTGGGTTTCAATCATCTTCTTCCATGTAAGAAAGATGTCTAAGACTTCATCTTTGTGTTTCATTGTATAAATCCAAACTCTTCTGGAGAAATCATCAATGAACGACACAAAGTAGTGTTTACCTCCCAACGAAGCATTCTTGGAAGGTCCCCATACGTCGGTGTGGACGTAGTCTAGAATCCCTTTGGTACGGTGAATTGCAGTACCAAACTTGATTCTTGTTTGCTTGCCCAATACACAATGCTCAGAACTCAAGCTTCCCCGTCTTGGCGCCTTTCAACAGGCCTTGCTTTACCAACCCTTGTAAAGCCTTCTCACCGACATGCCCTAGGCGCATGTGCCAAAGTTTGGAAGTGTCTGATGCATCATCTTCTGAGCTGGAACTGGTGGAGACAGCCACTTTTCCTGTGACTGTAGAGCCATCTAGGAAATATAAATTTCCCTTTCGAGTACCCTTCATTGCAACCAATGCTCCTCGAACAACCTTGAGGACTCCACCTTCCATGGTTACTCTATAACCTTTGGAGTCTAAAACTCCCACTGAGATGAGATTCTTGGTTAGATCTGGTACATACCGTACATCTTCAAGAATTCTGATTGTTCCATCATGGATCTTCAGTTTGATTGTTCCAATTCCCTTTGTCCGCAAGCTTGGTCGTTGCCCATCGACAACTCCTCCATCGAACTCTCGTGGCGAGAACCACCGCTTGTTCGGACACATATGGAATGAACACCGGAATCGATAATCCATTCATCGACCGTCAGATGATGAAGCTGTGAAAGGCACCTCCTTCATCACTATCTCCATCTCGTGCAATATTCACCTTCTCTTCTCTTGTCTTTATTTGGACAATCTTTTGCCCAATGCCCTTTCGCGACAAAGACATTAAATCTTTGCAAGACGTCTTTTGTCCTGCTTTCCTGGATTTTGTGCGGGACTTTCCTCGCCTGCATTTCTTCATTATTGGTTACGCCTCATTGTCAATGCCTCGGATGTTGAGTCCCTGTTTGCAGACTTGTCTTTCCTTCTGAACTCATTGTTCACCAAGGCGTTTGCAACATCAATATACTTGATCTTCTCTTTACCGTACAGTAAAGTAGTAGTGAGATGATCATACGAGTCAGGCAAGGAATTTAACAATAACAGTGCTTTGTCTTCGTCACCAACGTGATCATCCAAATTTTTCAAGTCCGTAATAATTTTGTTGAAGTTATTTAGGTGTTCGTTCATCGAAATACCTTTAATGTAGTCGAAACGAAACAACCTCTTCCTCAAGTAGAGCCGGTTCTCAATGCTCTTGGTCATGAACTTATCTTCCAGCGCCTTCCAAAACTTCTTCGCAATATCATATTCTGTGAAGGCGTACTTCTCCTCTTTCGCTAGGCAAAGTCGGATGGAACTGCAGGCCAGGAGATTCACCCTCTCCCATTCTATCTCGTCCAGGTCATCTGGTTTGTCTCCCAGAGTGAAGTGCAGGTTCATCTGGACAAGCATATCCTTAACTTCGCATCTCCACATACCGAAGTTGCTGCTTCCATCGAACTTCTCTACCTCGAACTTGGCATGGGACACCGGGGCCCAATGCCTAGAAGTACTTGTACTGGCTGAATTACTTACGGACTCGGTTGATCTAGACTCGGTGGATTCTGCCATTTTTTAGAAACTTCAATTCAAAAAACTGACCGTACAGATGTGTCCGGAATGCTCCAAATAGTTGGGAAGCACTATTGGATCGTCAAAAACGGATTCCGAATGCCTCAGATCAAGCCAAAAATATTTTGAACACCTCGGATTCAAAAACTAACCGTACGGATGTGTCCGGAATATCCCAAATAGATGGAAAACACTATTGGATCGTCGAAAACGGACTCCGAATGGCTCTGATCTGGCAAAAACAGCGGTTGCACCTGCTCAGACCGAGATGCACCGGATAATTTCTCCGGACAACGGCTCGGTCAGCCGCAAGCGGCGCGCGCAACGGCTCGGCCTTGATCAGCGGCTTGATGGCCAATTTCAATGCTTGGTCAGCGGCCCGGTGGCGCGAACCGTGGGCGACGTGCGGCGTGGCGTGTAAGCGGCGACGTGGTCTTGAGAGTGGGATTCACTCTCCTTCTTCAGGGAGTGCGTGCAGGCGCGTGGAGTGTCTTCTTGGCTCTGTTTTTGCTGTTCCGGACTCCTCTCAGGGAGCTCTACCTCCTGGTATGATCAAAAGTTGATTTCGAGCACTTCGAAATCTGGGCACTTTCGGGAAAAATTAAATTTTTCGCAACCCGAGCTCTGATACCAATTGTTGCCGATCGGGGGCACACCAGGGAACACAAACAAGCAATAACACACAATATTTAACGTGGTTCAGCAAGTCGCCTACGTCCACGGGCAGCGGATCACTATATTGAGAAAAATGGAACAATTACAAGCTCTCTCAGATGTAATTCTCTCTCACTGTTTTTCTCTCTATTGAACTCACTCTGCTGTGTTTTTCCCTCTGCCTCAACCTCTCTATATATACATATCAGAGGGAGGAGGTGATTGGCCATCACCTACTCCATTCCACTCTCTTGGCTAGTCTTTGCACAAGCAAACGGTAAGTGGGATGGTTGGTGCTGCACTCATGGTAAGTGGGATGGTTGGTGCTGCACTCTCTCTGTTTGTGCTGCACTAATGTGAATCCACAGCCAATTTACAACATCATTTCCATGTAAGCCACTGAGAGTTTTTCATAATCAGGCCTGGGGTTTCGCTCCATTTGTTGTATGGAATTTATCCAATTATTTGGGCTTGCCAAATGCCGAGCCCATATGCGCTCTGCATACTTTAATAATCCTGCAAGAAACACCAGGATTGCTGGCTGAATTATGAAGGGGCCGGACCGAGAAGCTCGTTGGAGAATAAAAAGAATTGCCACGAATTGTGCGACGAGCTGAACCCACTGCTTAAGCGACACCTCATTCTCGTCGAGGGAAATAGATGAGATGTTATCAGGGCCACTGAGGTGAAACAACAGAAAGGGAGCCCAAAATGCATAAAGATTATGGGCAGTAACAATATTGATTCGTTGTCTGTTGGAGATGAGTCCAAGAGCATAAGGAGTGGCCCAGTCTGCCAAAAAATAAGCTAAAGAGATGAATGTCACTACCCATTTCTTAGCTGCGCGTTTTCTGTAGGATGCAGTCAAGACTAGACACACCTGCAGAGACAAACTCAGCAGAACAAAGAGCTGGATGTTCCACGCATTCCAAATTTTCGCAGCATCGTGAAAAAGAGAGTTGAACCTCTCTATAATAGTATTCGTATTCGTCATTACTCTAAGCTGGGCTGGAAACAAGTGCTGTGAATCAAGACCCTGCCGAAAAGAAGTAAATGTGAAAAGGTGTCTTTGAGTTTTAGCTGAGCATGATGATGATCATCCTCATGCTTATCGAGTTAGGGCTCTGGAAATGGATGTAGATGGTTTGGAAGATGATTGATTAGCTGATTGCAAATGGTCTTAGGTGTGGAATCGTGTCTGTTTGAGTTGGGGCTGGCTGGCTGTGTCTTCCTGGTTGAGAGTGTCTGCTTTATAGGATGTCATGTGGAGCTAATTATGGTCAGAGAGTAAGACAAAGATGCTGATTGATGCAGCCTATATCAACTGTTTAGCACTTATTTTATTTTGAGAGTTTATGCAATATTGTTTGGTACAATTTCCACTTACAGTTTAATAGATAGAAATAATTTAAATAAGTTTTAAAAAATTGATTATATAAAAATTGGGAGAGAGTGCTTTTGGTTTTTACTTTTTGATTACCAATTTTTTACTTAAGTCTCGTTTGTTGGGGCAAATTTTTTTTTTTTTTTTGGGAAAATGCTTTCTGTATTTTTTGACATTTGGTACAATGAAAAACGAAAATCAACGAAAAAAAATCTATATGGACAAAAAATGTTATTCACTTTTAAAACGCAGAAAACGTTTTCTGGATTAAAATCTTAACAATATTACCATACTACCACCAATACTCTCATCTCTATCACCATTACCATCACCACGGCCATTGTTGCCATCACTGCCACCCCACCACCATGCTATCACCTCCATCTCCACCCTTTTCCTACTACTACCATCACTGCCATCACCACCACCATTATTGAAAAATATTTTCTCCAAAACACGTTTTCTAATTTCTTTTCTTTCATAGAAAATATTTTTTATCCAAACAAATAGGACATTATTCAGTTGCACAAAATAGGCTTGTACTGAAAATGACTCATTTCTTGAGTTTGGAAAATGTAACTATATGCATATGTAATATTGAAGTATTGCTCCACATCACTTATCACACAATATGTGTCATTTTGTCCATCTAACGCCAACACTAAGTGAAAAACGTTAAAAACCCTGATATAGTGATTTGTAATTAGGATTCAATTTTAGCAATGAATAACAATCCCCAATCCAACACAAGTTGATTTAATTCAACTAAACGAGAATTGAACTTTATCTACCAAACAAATATCGACAAGTCAATACAATGATATAATGTAGAAAAAATCACAATTGGAGAATATTCAATTGCGATAAAAAATTACGGGCCAAAGTCTCAAAACAATCTACTAAGAAGACAAAGGAATTACACACAAGAATCGTCAATTACCTAGCAAATATACGCCCAAATTGACTTGAACCTGTTGTGCCTTTTCCACCACCGTCATCACTTCAGAATTGTTTTGCCCAACGTTAAATCTACAATGCCAATGTCCAATCCACGTCAATGACCCACTTCGGAATTCACCAAAATTTCAGACTCAAGTTTCCCGGAATATATCGATGAACACCTCTCTTTGAGTTTCAATTTAAACGAAAGAAACCCTTTGATGATTGTTAATATGAAGCTCGTTGATCCATCAATCACCCTCAATTCATCAAGAAAATAATATATAAACACCCTCCAATATAGAACACTATGGCTTATCTACTCAGAGAGAATTCTGGATGGGTTAAATCGTCAAACGCGTAGCCGCGACACTTTATAACAAATAGAGACATAAAGACCGCTTGAGTGGTAAAACTCAACTCTCAGTATCTCTAAATCAGACTGAGATACTGGAAGATCCAATTCAGCATTTGGGCGCACACTTGACCGCTCGAGCTGTCCAAGAAGTTTGACAGGCTCAATAACACTTCTGCTCAAGCACACCTTTCCTTTAGCACAAACTCTTCTACTTTAGGCACAAATTGGGTTTAATTCATATCTAAACACTCACAAATTTACAAAAAAAAAAAAAAAAAAAAAACAGAGTGAATGCAATTACATTTGAAAGGAAATGAGTTTTGTCAAACGGGATTGCCAATCACAAAATACCTAACAATCTCCCTCTTTGGCAATTTTGTGACAAAATACACCTAACAAGAAATTCCTAATCACCCCAACCCAACACAACAAAAGCAAACTTCTCAAGCTTACAATCTGTAAAACAACTATTAAACTCTCCCCCTTCTCCCCCTTTTTGTCATGAATTGATGAAGGGAGCTCATCTAACAAAAGAACAAATACTAACCACAAAAACAAAGCCTGAGACGCATAAGCAAGGAACAAAATGATGTAAAAATCAACAATAGCATGTGAGAAATAAGTAACACTAAACAACATGCAAATCAACATGCACCAATCTGCCTTATAAAAACTATCAAAGTAAGTTCATACTCAACAAACTCCCCTTCAACAAACATCCACCTTATCAAAGTAGCACCAAGCACTAGAAAACAAAGAATAAAGCAGAAAGACACAAACAATATGGTGGACCAAGCAAGGGATTTCAAATTTGTACCTCAATATACACAAGAACATCCAAAAAACACAATTATTCGAAAACACAATATCCACAATCTTTAGTAGATTCCTCATGAAAGAATGTGGTGCAACATGTGAAAAGCATAGATCTCATGAGAAAAATATGTGTGTGTGGCTCCTGGAATTCAAAAAACACTAGAGTCAAATCCTGGTAATGATTTGATAGCTGGACCTCCGGCAAGAGAATCTGCAAATGATTGAGAAAAGTCAAACCTCTAGTGATCAAGGGGCATTTGTTGAATAAACGGGAAAGCTCCCCCTCAGACAAAACAACACATTTTCTTGTGCATTCATCGATGACTTTCACGTTCAAGAGTATGAAAACCGAACCAGCGAAGGATGGAAAAGAAAGTGAGACCTAGTTAGTGACTCTAAGGTAGCCTTTTCCTTATGCCTTAAGAGTCATGTACAGAGAAGTAAGCAGTGGCAATGTAATAAGATGGTAAGGGGTTAAAAGACTCAACATCACCCAAGATATGCTAGCATTGGTCAATTTCTCAAGAAAAACACAAGAAACAATGCTAGAAATCCATAGAGAACTATGTTCACTTATGCGAAAGAGTCTGGTATTTGCTAATCCAAGAAGTGTACAAAATAAGACATACTAATCAAAGTATACACAATCCGAAATGAGAAATAACCATAGATAGCACACACACATTATCAAGTAATGGATTTCTCATTAATTCCAATATGCACCAACGACTTTGCAAAACTTTCAAGCTTGCAAAACCATACTAGGAAAATCTTTTTGGACTTTTGATAAACAAGACAAGAAAATAAAAAGCAACTAAGCACCAAAAATAAATAAATAAATAAAATTGAAAAATAAGAAAGAAAACAAAGACACAAAACAAAAAGAAAATAAAAACAAATAATCAAAAAGTTAACCCGAATCAAGCTTTCTCATCTAAACCGCTTTAGTATGGACAATTGTAATGAGTTGAATCAAATTGAATTTTTTCCCTTATTATTATTGTTGTGGTGTCGTGAACCATTCTATTTAAATTAGTGAAAATAAATTGAATTACTTCTTGATTTCGAGTTCGTAAGGCCCGCTTGGTAAAATTATTTTTTTAGTTTTAGTTATAGTGATTCTTGGGTCTTGAGTAATAAATGAGATATAAATTCAATTTTTCAGTTTTATTGATTATCCCATACTTAATCATTTTGGTTCATATTTAATTATGTGAATGTTGGGGATCACCTTAAGTCTTTTAAAGTTAATTTATACTTTAATCTCAGTTGGGGATTTATTTTAAATTATTAAACTCTATTAATTTTAGATCCAATTGATTGAATCGTGACCCGTTAGTAACTATGTAATATTGTTGTTGTTTTATTATTATTATTTGATTACCATAAAAGAGTTGTGAATATTTATGGTGAGTACCATTAAACGAAATATATTTTGAGGTGAGAAAATATTATATCTTTTTATCATTAACAATGTTGAAATATACTTTAAATTGATATATATAGATATATATGTATAGATAGATATTTGTATTGATAAAAAAAAAAAGAAAAAAAGAAAAAAAAGGGACATTTAGTTATGATTGATTTTTGGAGAACAGAAGTCAATCCAATTGTACCAAGCCTTGATGTACCTTATAGAATTTCATGGCTGCATGTGCTGGAAAGTGAAGTCAATGTATATATGCAAAATGATGAAGTTTGCTGGAAAGAAATGGCAAAGGAAAATGAGTGGACGACAATTGTGAGTGTAGAGGAGCTCGAGCGAAGAGAGCTAGAGAACAGATAGTCTAGTTCATATTTCTTTCTTTCTTTCAATCTGTGTATTTAGCTACAATAAGGTTTTAGACCATAGTTTTTAAGATTAAAGTGAAGAGCTTGGTGAGAGCAACGTTTTGACTGGCAAAATCTGGCAAAGTCGAAAATTGAGGTTTTTGCTTGTTTTCTCTTCTAGCTTGAGGTATGGATTTTTTCTACACTTCTTTATGCACTTTTACTTGATTATAGAGAGCTTAGAGTTGTATATAATTTAATTAGAATTTTTTGAAAAATTTGTGATTTATTTGCTTAAAAGAGAAATTTTGAGAAAAATAAAAAGTTGATGCCCAAATTGCGAAAGTGTAAACTTGGAATATGTTTGTAAGGTTATGAAAGAGTTATGTTTTAAATTTGAACAAAAAACGGACTTCGATTCGATTGGTTTTGAAAATTTTATCGGTTTGTGACCAAAAGAGTATTTTTAAAGAAAACAAAAGGAATTACGCTTAACTTTTGGGGATTTCAGTCAAAATAGGATGTCATAATTGAATAATGCTTGGAGAATGAATTTGGAAAGAAGATGATGTTTTCTTGGACATTAACGGTATTATTTTGCTTAGGGCAAGTTTGGTATCCTCAAAAAAATCTAAAAAGTCAAAAAGTCACTATCCTATTTAAGTCACATCACCTCTCTAACACATCACTTCAAACCCAACCTAAATCCAACCCATATTTCATAAAAAGTCAAAAAGTGCACTTATTTAGTCTTCCTAAACTTGGCCTTAATGTATCTGTTAGAATAAAACCGACACGGTTAGAAATGGACCTTGAGAGGTTATCGGACGTGATTGTGATATGAAAACTAGTGTAGTTGTTCATATTTGATGAGATGTGGAATAGATTGTATTATCAAAATTTTTGGAATTTAATTGTTTAAATATCTGTTTAGAAATATCTGTTTTGGGCTATCGGTGGAGGATAGCCGTGATTATTGTAGAAAGCTATGAGACTTAGGAAAATTGAACCACATTCCTCATTTATTGCATTGGATATTACATTACATTCATTTCATTGGAAATGTATCTGTTTTTGGGAAATGTTTGGAAATGTATCTGTTTACGAAAAGATAAATACTTGGTGAATCTGGGTAAGGGGTGTGGAACTGCGTGGTTGGTGTCGAGCCTTCCAGTTTACTGGTAAAAATGACAAGTGTAATGCATTAGGGCCTACTTGCAGACACTCACCTAAAGATTCACAAAGCTTGTATTCATATAACATATATGGTTTAAAATGAAAATGATTTTATATCTGTTGTTGCATCTCAGCATTTTATGCTTTATAAAAGAGAGATAAATTGTTTTATCATGAGCATGGCATGAGCATACTCCTCTTTAGTCTTGTCATGATTCATATGTTATCTAGTATATCTCTGCTGGGCTGTGACTCACCCTATAAGGGAAACCATTTCAGGTACATGCGCTATGCCTCCGCCAAGGCATTGACTTGGGAGGACTCGGAGCTGAGGCTTCATTTTTGTTTTATTGTTATTTGTTGAATGTAAGCCCAAGGCTGTATTTGCGTTGAGTTGAAACTCCATTTTGTGTAACCAAGAATGTTCTTGAATAAATTTGTAAGCCTGTAGGGCACTTATTATCTGTTTGGCTTCCATTTTATACTTGTTGTGAAATATATGCTTGGGATTGGAACTGGGGCATTGAGATGTGAATAGCATGAATTTGGCATTTGGGATTTAAAGGAAATGGATATATGGAGTTATTAGTTATATATATGTGTTTGTTTATCAGGTGGGTTTTGTTGCATAAATAGATATACCCTGCCCAATTTTCGGGGCGTTACAACAATGTTATGCAAATTGCGGTTCTTGGGTAGTGTCTTGATGTTGTGGTGCCCTTCCCTTTCAATGTAAAGCCTTCTTGACATGGTTACTACCCTCTTATTCCAAGGTCTATTCAAACTCATTCTCGCATCATGTTTGGTCTCAAGCAATTCAAAACAATGTGGTCTAATGTGACCCTTAAGCCTACAATGATGACAAATGGGAATGAATTTACTCTTGGCTACATAATTATGAGACAAAGAGGAAAATGAAATGATATTACCCCTAGCCATAAAACATTGTGTGCTCTCATCTTTGGAAGTTGAGACAAGTCCTTTGATGATGCCAACTCCTCCTTGAGCATTGATCATTTGTTGAGCACCAAGATCCACATCCACACTTTGTGAACTTGTATTCAAAGATTTCAAAGTATTTTTGACACTTTCGAGTTCCAACTCCAAAGAGGTAATCTCCGCTTCAAACACTTTCTAGGACTTTGAACAAGTCTCCAAACTCTCTTTCAAGAGCACAATTATTCTCTTTCAATTCATCATGTGCAAGAAGCAATTGGTTTCTCTCCATTTCACATGTAGAAAACTTGGAGATCAAATAATTCATTTTATTGGAGAGAACACTAACTTCCGCTTGAGCTTTCATGAGCTCTTTTTCTACTTGATCTTTTCCTTCTCTAGTCAACTGGAGCTTCATGGACAACTTGACATTCATCTTTGTCAAGGTGTAACTCCTTGTAGACGCGCCCGTGGGCTTCACTCTACAGTTCGGACTCGATTTGTGTCGGTTCTAAATCTGAACCAAAGAGTCCAAATCCGGCAAATCGTTTTGAGAAAACAGATTTTTGAAAAGTAGTGCCAAACATGGACTGCTTTGCCAGATTACAGAGTCGCCACCTAAATATTTTTTAAAATGGGAAATCTAGGAAACCCTGACTCGGTGCCAAGAATGGTCCGTCATCACCAAAGTGGTCTTGGCTCGAGCTTGGGTACGATCGGGAAGGTCATATGAGCACCCCTTTCGCCCGTCAAGATCGGCCTCTACTAACCGTGATATCCGATTTTGAAAACCTTACATGTTCTTATTTGGTTATTAGCCTAGAATTACTATATTATGCGACAAATAAGTATAGACCAAATCGCCTAAGTTGGAACAAAACACCACATGTTTGTTTTGAAAATGATTTGCTACTCGCAAGTAGGCTAAAATGCAGGTTTTGCCACTCTCAAGCGGGCTTTTAGAAAAGACGATTTTGCCACTATCTAGTGGGCTTTAAAACTCACGCTTTTAATGTGTTGTCCCAATTTAGGTAATTCAACCTCCATCCACAGGCATTCATGCAGTTATATCACATAAGCACTTAGCCTCATGGTAAGCATGCTATCATGGCAACATTCACATACATGCGATATGCTAAAGCATAAAAGCTCACCTAGTACTCCAAGCCAAAACAGAAGCTTATTAGAAATCCATGCATGGACCTAAGCATACTAAAATGTCTAATGCAACACATGCAGAGATGTAATCTAGACAGGCTCGGCTATCCTAAACATGGCATGTGAAATGCGAGTAGCATGTATTCAATTTGGAATTGAAAATTGCAATGCAGTTTGTATGATGTACCGAGCCCGGTGCATGTTAACAAATGCATGGATGCAAACATGCTTTCATACTGTTATGCTAAAATAAGTATGCCCTAATCTACCATCAAAGTAGGTAAATAAAAAGGGAGAAAGAAATGGGGATTGGAAGACATACACCCACTCACACACACTTATTACAATTGCGCCCTCACTCGGAGGGACTAAAATAATAATACAGACCAAAAATGAATGAATAAATATTACAAATTCTAATCACTGTATAAATAAATGTGAAATAAAAGGGGCCATGACCGCCTTGGGATGCTTAAATGATGCATGCTCGATGTCCGCTTGCCCGAAGCCGCGTCATGACATCTCTGTTTCACTTGTTTGTCACCTCGATGATTGACGAGTCCCAATGTATGCTCCTCGCACACCGTGGAGTGCCACCGAAGAGAATGGCCACCGGCCGAAGGGTATGATCACCGGCTGTGATTTGTGCTATCGGCTAGACATGTTCTGCCGATCGGCACTAAACACTGCCGACCGGCCAAATGTTCCTGCTAAAACCTGCAGTTGACAGCAGCAAGAGGCAAGCAAGGTATGGCAATTCATTTCAAGCAAATGTGTGCACCACCACACTCCATATCATGTTTAAGACTCAAGGGAGTATGGTGCTTGACCCTCGGACCATCAATTACGCATTTCAATGCATGATGGCCCAAGAAACCAAAGTGTGCAATTTGATTTCAAATGTTATGCAAACCAAATAAACACACAAAGCCCAACCTCTATCACTTGATCAAGAGGCAAGACATGCATGCCAATGTCATGCAACCTAGGCATGTTATCTAGTATGCAACATGGCATGGCAAGACACTTATGCAAGCATACAAGCAAACATGAGGCAATGCAAACCAATGAAAGGATGGACTTAAACATGGATTAGGCAGCTCTAAGTAGGCCTAAAACAGTGGCCAAAACCAAGGAAATGAAGGCCAAAAATGCACATACATATGCACATGTTATGGCTTGACACTTAGGCATAATGAAGCAAGCTTTAAGCACACTTAAAGGAAGCTAAACATGTACAACTAGAATGCATGGAAAGCTGAAATCATGCTACAAAATGATGCCAAATCAAACAACAAAGTAGGCTAAGCATGCATACAAATGGTCCAAGCATTAAGGCAAGCCAATGAGGCTTTGAACCACACTTAGTACAACCACACATGGCAATACTTAAACAATTAAAATCAGAGTTTTAACACATAAAACTAAGCCCAAAGGACCCCCTAGATGGCATCTAGATGGTTCAAATTCAAAAGTATGCATTAAGGCCAAAACATGGAGCATACAACACATGCTTTTAAAGCACTAAAGAGACAACTAAGGTAAGCATACAAGCACACCAAAGGAACTGAAATAGCATGCTAGATGGTTCCAAACCACTAAAATGATGCAAGCAACACATGCTATATACTCATGCACTTAAGGCTAGCAAGCCAAAATGCAAAGTGGCTATATAAGACAAGTCATGGATGGCCTAAACAACCAAAAACAGATCTTATACATGACAAAATAAGCACATTTTCAGTGTATGACCAGCCGCAAAAACAGAAGCAAGATAGGCTAAGAAAGCATGCAAGATTACGGTAAATCACATGGATTTCAAAGCAAGTAGCACATGGAGTATGCAAACAATGTTGAGCCCTTCAACAATGTTGAAGAAGGGCTCAAAATAAGCCTACTCTTAGCTTACATCATACTCTGAAACAGATCATACACAAGCCAAATATTCTATGCAAGAAACATGGCATACAAGAGGATATTGAGATAGGTGCTAGATGCAGCCACCAAACAGCAAGGGGTCCTCAATCAAACATGAAGAGGACCCCAAAATAAGACTATTTGAAGTTTGGGTTGATGCCCAAAAGTGCTTGCAACTAGGGCTTAGATGTGAAGCAAGAAAAAGCTAGAAAGGGGAAGATGAAGACTTACCCTTGAAGACCAGCAAACCAGCAGGTTTTAGACCAAGTTTAGGTGCTCCCAACCTCTGCAAAACAGCCCCAAGTCGTTGGAAATGGAAGTGGTGCTGTTGTGCTATGGGTTGGTGAAGGAATGGCTCAAGAACAATGGACTTTGGAAGTTGGATGGGAGAGATATGGAGAGAGGGGGGTGGGATATATATGTATATATCAGATATACATATATATCTGCTGGTTTTTTGTTCAAACCTCTAACCAACCTTAAGCAATGGAGAGGAAGAGCTCTTATATAGAGCAAGCAAATGGCTTACAAGAGAAGCTAAAGCAAGGGGCTTCTCCAAGAAGCCAAGACAGCTGGTAAGGCTTCTTGAGGAAGCCAAGACAAAGGGTCAAGGCTTCCTCAAGAAGCCATGAGCAAAGGGTGCAAAATAAAGGCCAAAAGAGTGCAAAATAGGCACATGGATGCACGTGGATCTGATTCTGTGCATCCCACCGCACAGTGGTATCACGGCGAGCATGGGGGTTCAAAGAGTTCGTCGGCTAGAAGATTCGATCATTGTCCAAAATAAAGTGCGGTCGGCACTCTTTTTCGATCGGCTAAATAGAGTGCCGATGGATGATTCCTTGGTCAAATCATGGCCGGTGGGTATGCAAAATGAAGCCCCGGAAGTCTTCTTTCCAATGGTGGTGGCCTCATAGCTTAACTCCAAGTATTCAATTGAATAAGCCCGATTCAAATTTCGCTCGATTCTTTCCTACCCGGATCTCTGCCGATCTTCTCCCAGACCAATTTTCTCCTCTCCTTTCCTCTTTCCTTCAACTCCAAACCCTTAAACAAAGTGTTTGGAAAGTTTTGCCTCTCTCCTTGCCGAAGAAACTGAACCTGTGGGCTGCACATCGCTCAACACCGAGCAAATCATCAGTAACGCCCAAGTCTTGAGGGCGGTCAAAAATGGGGTGTCTACAGTTGCCCCTCTTTGACAGAACTCGAAAGTCATAACAATGACGGGAGTGAATGTCAAAGCCCAGAGACGACCCATTTTTGACAAGGCCGAAGACTTGGACAAACAAACAAAATACAAATGAATGAATGGTTGTGCCCGCAGGCTGCCTACGTATCCCTTTGCAAGGAATCAAACCAGCGTAGTTCAGGGGCAAGATGCAAATGAAATGCAAGATGCAAGAATTGGATAATTGGACTTATACGCTTTCGCGAAGCCGGTTTGTAATTGGACTTATACGCTTTCGCGAAGCCGGTTTGTAATTGGACTTATACGCTTTCATGGCCGGTTTGTAGTGGACTTATACGCTTTTCACCGGTTTGTAGTGGACTTATACGCTTTCGCGGCCGGTTTGTAGTGGACTTATACGCTTTGCGGCGGTTTTTGTATGGACTTATACGCTTCGCGAGGCCGGTTTGTACTGGACTTATACGCTTTTCGCAGCGGTTTGTACTGGACTTATACGCTTTTCGCACCGGTTTGTACTGGACTTATACGCTTTTGCGGCCGGTTTTATAGTGGAATTGGACTTATACGCTTTCGCGGCCGGTTTGTACTGGACTTATACGCTTTTGTACGGTTTTAGACTTATACGCTTTCGCGCAGCCGGTTTGTAATTGGACTTATACGCTTTCGCGCAGCCGGTTTGTAATTGGACTTATACGCTTTCGCGAAGCCGGTTTGTAATTGGACTTATACGCTTTTGCGCAGCCGGTTTGTAATTGGACTTATACGCTTTCGCGCAGCCGGTTTGTAATTGGACTTATACGCTTTCGCGCAGCCGGTTTGTAATTGGACTTATACGCTTTCGCGAGGCCGATTTTGAAAATTCGGGATGTATGCAAAAAGGAATTGCACCTTTAGAGGATTTAAGGTCTCCTAGACCCGTGAAGAGTGCATAGCAATGGAAGTGAAGCGGGTGCATAACAATGCAAGCATGAGAAGTGCATAACAATGCAATATAGGTACACAAGACAGTGCTATGAGGTGCACGGAAGCAGTGTGATAAAATGCATTTTCTATGCAAGTATGGGGGCATTTAACAGGCACTCTGGTGCCTCTGATTTACCTCTTGGAGGGGTTTGCAACACATTCAGCTCAAGAACGGGCACACCCTGTTCATATTAGAGAGAGATAACATCTGCTGCTGCTTTAATTGCCATTCTGACTTGAAGCAGGCTTACACTTGGGATAGAGGCACGCTCATTCTTCGGAACACTGACAAGGTCTGAAGAGGTACATACGGAATGCGATCTCGGAGCTTACCGAAGTTGGAACAAACTCAGATGCCCGACTTTTCCCTCTTTTGCTTTTGCTTTGTAGTCCGGAACCATTATAGCTTTAGATAGGTCCCTGTTTTACTGTTCACACATGACCTGGGTTGAACCCTGCGGTTTTATGAAAGAACAAATTCTGTTTTGCACAAATGTGGAGAACAGCACGGCACTCGGAGCACAAAACGATTTTTATTTTTGAAATTGAGAGATGAGTATAAGTTCTCAACTGGGTATTGAGCCTCTGTTGAATCTGACACACTCGACTCAACAAGAAAACAAAAGGCACATAACTTAGACACATCGAGTAACACTCGAGGCGACTCAAAATAAGGATCGAGATAAAACAAAAGACACGACACTCGGGCGTGTCAGGGAACTGTTTCACGGGTATGTTTCCCATCCTTTCTTATTTGTGATTCTCACATCACTCGGCCCTCAAGCTCTAGTTTTCTGAAAAAGCCCTTTTCTCACTTTTTTCTCATCGCACATCTCTCTATTCTTCAATCTCTCATTTTTCAATCCCTCCCCTGGGTGGTTGATGGATAAACAGCAAGTTGTGGGCTCGTGCCTCTAGCATCCTGCTAGATTTTCTTTCTTGTTCTACAATGAGTTTCTCCCACAGAGAAGCGCTACAATTGGGTGTGTAGCGGATCTGCGGCTGACATCGATCGATGATGCCCTGCTGGGGAGTTTGGACATGGTTAGATCTGCCCAGATGAGGGAATGGGAATATGTTGATCCATTCCAGTTTGTGCTTCGCACTTGGCTTGATACTTTGCTGCTTGGAGGACGAAAGGGCTTTTAGCCCTTTCGCTAACTTTAGTTGTGCCCTCTTCTGGCAGGTAGAGTGCCTTTCTTGGCAAGTATGTTGAAAATGGGGGAAAGACAGGAAGCCTGACTCAACTGTGCCCCTAGTTCATTATTTTGACCATTTTTTGTTTTAAAACAATTTTGACCAACATGAAAGTTAGATTAACATGCTTATTCGATTTTTGATTTGAAATCATGCAAGTCAGGTTGCAAGCACCGAAAATTTTCCTTTTTTGGGTCCAAGAAAATGGTCCAGTTTTTGGAAAAATGGAATGATTTTTGAGAGAATAGTCAACCTCAGTAAAAATTCTCAAAAACTGTTTTTGCAAACGGTCAATGCTCAACAAGCACGGAACCAACTCTTTGAGATGCACAACCTCGGACCCATAGCAATGGAAAATTGCCCCTTGTCTGAAGGACACTGCATGGCAACGGAAAGTTGCCCCTTGTTTGAAATGACACTGCAGCGTTTTGAATGGCAACGGAAAGTTGCCCCTTGTGTGAATGGTACCGCAGCGCATTGAATGGCAACGGAAAGTTGCCCCTTGTGTGAATGGCACCGCGGCGCATTGTGATCAGTCCTCAAAGCGATGATTACAACCGAACTCTCGGATACAGAGAAGGAAAAGATGATCAAAATCATTTCATGGACACAATTGAATTTGAAGTGTTTTAAGGCTGGACTTCAGAATGAAGTTGCCTACGTATCCCAAACATGGGAATCAAGCCTTACGTAGTTCGGGGTTAAGGTACACTCGGGTATTTAACCTCTCCTTTTTATGCTCTAACTTTTGCCAAGGCGCTTGCGAGTTTTCGACCTTGCGAGCTTCTTTTTCTTTCCTTTTCAATTCTTTTTCATTTTTTCTCTTTTTTTTTCTTTTTCTTTTAGGCTCTAACTTTTGCCAAGGCGCCCGATGCGGGTTTTCGACCTTGCGAGCTTCTTTTTCTTTTTCTTTTTTTCTGTATTTTTTTCTTTTCCTTTTGTATGTATTTTTTGCTTGCTCTAACTTTTGCCTAGGTCGCCCTTCCGGGTTTTCGGCCCAGCGAGCCTCTCAAAGGGTAACAAGTGTAACAAGTCCATGCCAAATGGTTTTTTGAGATTGAAGCCCTCTGTATCCCGGAGAGTGGCTGTTGTATCGATTTGCAGAAGGATCCCTCTTTGGCTCTTCGAGCACATCGGATATTTTTTGCCCCTAGTTCGAGGGGTACTTCTGTTCTAGCTTCGCAAGCTTCTTTTGAAAACACTTGAACTTCTTGATCTGACTCTCTTGCCTCTAATTCATGGGCTGCTTTGAATCTGGCCATACAGGCCTCACATTGTAGTTAACCGTTGAACATTCTGAGTTTGAGCCCAAGGTTCGAAAATGAGGGGTCGAGTCTCGAGGCTGAGAGCGATCCTAAGCTACACAATCTCAAGAGCGATTCCACACATGTCTTCGCAGGACCGCGCAAAATATCTTGTTTTTGAAAGTTTTTAAGAAGGCGACGATTTGCTCGTGCCGAAGACAGCGTGGAACCAATCTGGATCAAGCCAGGGTCCTTCTCAGTACTCACACTAACAAGCATGATTTCATTCATTAAGGGCTTAGCACGCCTCTCTTTCT
The DNA here is from genome assembly GCA_025200525.1 of Camellia lanceoleosa. Lineage (NCBI taxonomy): Eukaryota > Viridiplantae > Streptophyta > Magnoliopsida > Ericales > Theaceae > Camellia > Camellia lanceoleosa. The sequence goes on from CM045760.1 coordinate 56,277,971, forward strand.
CTCAATTGATCAAAGTTTTGCAAATCCCGAGGAATTCCTTCTTCTTTGTTTTCACCGCAGTGTTCAAAAAGTTTTGAAAAACTTAGGCCAATGCAATGACTTCAAGGCACAGAAAAGACAGAGTTCTTAGTCAAATACTTCCATCCCATTTAGAAATTCTGGCACAACTGGCACACGGTAGAAGCAAACACAAGAGTGTGAAAATCACTGCTGTTCCATTCAAGATCTGTTGGCACAACTGGCTCCCTGGCAGAAACAGACTCAAAAGAAAGCAAAAAGACAAACACAAAAAACAAGATAGTGATATCCGAGGTAACATTCCCGGAATCACCTGACTTCAACAAAACAGGACTGACTCGATACAACAAGACAGACCTGAAATAAAAAAAAACTGACTCAAAATAAGGAGACAGACTCGAAGCGACATAACAAAACTAACCCAATACCCAAGTCAGAAAGCAAAATTAACAGCATTTGTACATTGCTCAAAACAGTGCATGTCCACCACATCATCCGGTAAATCAACGCCGCCGCAGGTGGTTCATCTCCTGATCACATCACATTATCCCCCCACAGGTTCACTGATCAAATGCCGATAGACTTTGCACGATTGGTATGGCGATGACCTTGTTGTCGATCAGGTTTTGTATCTCATGGCGAAGACGAAAGCACATGTCAGTGTCATGGCCAGCTCCCTGATGGAAGGCACAGTAATCAGCTGGGTTATGTGAAGGAGGGGGTTTCTTTGGTAATGGTTGTGGCTCCAGTGGCTTCAGATATCCCTTTTTGATCAAGGCCCTCGAGTACGCTGGACAGAGACGTCTGATGGGGTAAACACCCTTTGGCCCTGAGGTGGGTATTTGGCCGTTTGTGAACTAGTTTCGGAGGCACCGGTGAATGGGGTGGTCATTTTTTGTGTGGGGGTGGTGACCATGCCCACGTCTGAAGTCCTAGCAGCTGCATCACCGCTGCTGGTCGCATTCGAACTGCGGGTAAATGCCCTCCTGGGCTGCTCCTTTTCCTGGTCGATAAGGCCCTGCTTTATAGCGTCCTCGATCTGTACTCCCATCTCATGTAAGTCTGAAAAGGTAGGGAAGGGAAGAACGATCATTTTCTGCATGAGCTTGGGTTGGAGGTTGCGCACAACCATCCGTATTTGATCCTTGTCTGTTGGCCTAATGGTCATCATTGAGGCCTTGGCCCTCCACCGAGTTACAAAATCGGAGAAACTTTTCTTCGGCTCCTGCCTAGTCGTCTCGAGATCACGGGTTGTAATCTCAATTTGTGTATTGTAGGAGTATTGATTGACAAAAGCCTCGGCCATCTCATCCCAATTCTTCTTAACATCGTCTTCCAGTTTCGCGTACCAGATGGCCGCCACACCTGATAGGGTTCGGCCAAACAGAGACAACTTCTGTAGTCTGGTGAGGCCCATCGGCCTTAAGATATCTGAAAACAGCCTCAGGTGCACCATAGGGTCCCCGGACCCATCAAATCGGTCGATTTGTGGCATCTTGAACCGATCCGGTAGCGTCACAGCTGCGTCCGTATATCCATCCTCAATGTTGGGAATCGACTTGACTCCTTGGGATTTCTTAAACATCTTTTCCAACTTACTCAGCTTCAATTTGTGGGGTCTTGAACTCGAAGGAGAGTCCGTGATTAGTAGGTGTTTTGGATTGCTGGGGTAAAATTGGGAGCGGAGCCGGCCCTACCGGAATGTCCGTACCTTCCTGGACATTGGGTGTTTCCCCGGGTGTCTGAACCCCTGGTGGTGGAGGAGCTTGATGCGAAGCAGATGCTCCGGTTTGTTGCTCTAGCCTGGCAATTGTCTCTGCTTGTTGGGCTATGACCACAACCCGTTGCTTGGCGAATTCTGCTTGACAGACAGCGTCTTGCTGCATGGTTTTCATACTATCCTGGAGTTGGCGCACCATCTCTTCCAGACTCGACATATTGTCCTGATCTAACTGAGCAACCGGTATATTTGTGTCTGCAATAGGCTCAGAAATCTCAACTTTGTTGCTCAAAGATCACCGATTAATTTGTTGTCTTGGTGGTTTGTGCTGGTCGCCCTCTCGCCCTGATTACCCTTGATCGAGTCTCGACGACAAAGTCTATCGGCACAAATCAATGTGCGGGGATAGTGGAGCCTTCGAAGCTATGATTCCAAGACTACCTAGCAAAAGAGAAAACCGACATCTTAGCTCAATTTCCTTTGGAACGGATCTGAGCAAATTTGAGCAGGTATTCTATTACTGATCATTGTTCCCCGAAATCTCTGCCCCAAATCTGAATCTGATACCCGCAGATATAATTGATTCTCAAAATATCGACTTGGTACCCAGTTCGACGCCTGAGACTATAACCGATATATGCATTCCTGTGAGATACACTCTAAAAGCACATAGCAAGTAAATGAGCCAATACACCCCTATGTTGGGGTAGGGTTTCTGTCCTATTTTGTCGAGCTAGGGTTTCACTACGCACATGAGCTTCAAACAACCTATATCGGGTAGGCAACCTTTGTCCTAGTTTGGAATGGTCACTATGGATTCGAATATGCACTAGGTCGAATGGTCAAAAGGGTGCCCCAAGAAACCGGGGTTTGTGTTCCCATCTTGGCAGAGCAAGAACCGTCACCTTATGGTCATGCCTTGACAAGACAAGCCTCAAAGAAACCGCCAGAATAGCAGATGGCCAACACGGTGTCCTAGGCGCACCAATGCACATGTAATGCAAAGAAACACATAAGTGTAGTCAAACAGATATCACGAGTTCGAGTCAAGCTCTCTAAATCCTCAAAGATCGCCAGAAACTGTAGACGCGCCCGTGGGCTTCACTCTACAGTTCGGACTCGATTTGTGTCGGTTCTAAATCTGAACCAAAGAGTCCAAATCCGGCAAATCGTTTTGAGAAAACAGATTTTTGAAAAGTAGTGCCAAACATGGACTGCTTTGCCAGATTACAGAGTCGCCACCTAAATATTTTTTAAAATGGGAAATCTAGGAAACCGACCGGTCTGAAAGGCCACGTGTCCGTCATCACCAAAGTGGTCTTGGCTCGGGAGCTTGGGTACGATCGGGGAAGGTCAGCTATGAGCACCCCCTTTCGCCCGGTCCGAAGATCGGCCTCTACTAACCGTGATATCCGATTTTGAAAACCTTACATGTTCTTATTTCGGTTATTAGCCTAGAATTACTATATTATGCGCACAGCAAATAAGTATAGACCAAATCGCCTAAGTTGGAACAAAACACCACATGTTTGTTTTGAAAATGATTTGCTACTCGCAAGTAGGCTAAAATGCAGGTTTTGCCACTCTCAAGCGGGCTTTTAGAAAAGACGATTTTGCCACTATCTAGTGGGCTTTAAAACTCACAGTTTTAATGTGTTGTCCCAATTTAGGTAATTCAACCTCCATCCACAGGCATTCATGCAGTTATATCACATAAGCACTTAGCCTCATGGTAAGCATGCTATCATGGCAACATTCACATACATGCGATATGCTAAAGCATAAAAGCTCACCTAGTACTCCAAGCCAAAACAGAAGCTTATTAGAAATCCATGCATGGACCTAAGCATACTAAAATGTCTAATGCAACACATGCAGAGATGTAATCTAGACAGGCTCGGCTATCCTAAACATGGCATGTGAAATGCGCGAGTAGCATGTATTCAATTTGGAATTGAAAATTGCAATGCAGTTTGTATGATGTAGCCTCATGTTAACAAATGCATGGATGCAAACATGCTTTCATACTGTTATGCTAAAATAAGTATGCCCTAATCTACCATCAAAGTAGGTAAATAAAAAGGGAGAAAGAAATGGGGATTGGAAGACATACACCCACTCACACACACTTATTACAATTGCGCCCTCACTCGGAGGGACTAAAATAATATCTGATCCAAAAATAAATGAATAAATATTACAAATTCTAATTCTTGAATAAATAAATGTGAAATAAAGGGGCCTGACCCTCGCCTTGGGATGCGAAATGATGCATGCTCGATGTCCTTGCAGGAAGCCGCGTCATGACACTGCTGTCTCTGTTTTCACTGTTTGTCACCTCTGATGACTGCACGAGTCCCAATGTATGCTCCCTGCACACTGTGGAGTGCCACCGGCTGAAGAGAATGGCCACCGGCCGAAGGGTATGATCACCGGTGTGATTTGTGCTATCGCCGGACATGTTACGCCGATCGGCACTAAACACCGCCGACCAAATGTTCTGCTAAAACTGCAGCTGACAAAGAAAGAAGAGGCAAGCAAGGTATGGCAATTCATTTCAAGCAAATGTGCACCACCACACTCCATATCATGTTTAAGACTCAAGGAGAGATGGAGCTTGACCCTCGGACCATCAATTACGCATTTCAATGCATGATGGCCCAAGAAACCAAAGTGTGCAATTTGATTTCAAATGTTATGCAAACCAAATAAACACACAAAGCCCAACCTCTATCACTTGATCAAGAGGCAAGACATGCATGCCAATGTCATGCAACCTAGGCATGTTATCTAGTATGCAACATGGCATGGCAAGACACTTATGCAAGCATACAAGCAAACATGAGGCAATGCAAACCAATGAAAGGATGGACTTAAACATGGATTAGGCAGCTCTAAGTAGGCCTAAAACAGTGGCCAAAACCAAGGAAATGAAGGCCAAAAATGCACATACATATGCACATGTTATGGCTTGACACTTAGGCATAATGAAGCAAGCTTTAAGCACACTTAAAGGAAGCTAAACATGAACAACTAGCATGCATGGAAAGCTCTGAAATCATGCTACAAAATGATGCCAAATCAAACAACAAAGTAGGCTAAGCATGCATACAAATGGTCCAAGCATTAAGGCAAGCCAATGAGGCTTTGAACCACACTTAGTACAACCACACATGGCAATACTTAAACAATTAAAATCAGAGTTTTAACACATAAAACTAAGCCCAAAGGACCCCTAGATGGCATCTAGATGGTTCAAATTCAAAAGTATGCATTAAGGCCAAAACATGGAGCATACAACACATGCTTTTAAAGCACTAAAGAGACAACTAAGGTAAGCATACAAGCACACCAAAGGAACTGAAATAGCATGCTAGATGGTTCCAAACCACTAAAATGATGCAAGCAACACATGCTATATACTCATGCACTTAAGGCTAGCAAGCCAAAATGCAAAGTGGCTATATAAGACAAGTCATGGATGGCCTAAACAACCAAAAACAGATCTTATACATGACAAAATAAGCACATTTTCAGTGTATGACCAGCATAAAAACAGAAGCAAGATAGGCTAAGAAAGCATGCAAGATTACGGTAAATCACATGGATTTCAAAGCAAGTAGCACATGGAGTATGCAAACAATGTTGAGCCCTTCAACAATGTTGAAGAAGGGCTCAAAATAAGCCTACTCTTAGCTTACATCATACTCTGAAATAGATCATACACAAGCCAAATATTCTATGCAAGAAACATGGCATACAAGAGGATATTGAGATAGGTGCTAGATGCAGCCACCAAACAGCAAGGGGTCCTCAATCAAACATGAAGAGGACCCCAAAATAAGACTATTTGAAGTTTGGGTCGAAGCCCAAAAGTGCTTGCAACTAGGGCTTAGATGTGAAGCAAGAAAAAGCTAGAAAGGGGAAGATGAAGACTTACCCTTGAAGACCAGCAAACCAGCAGGTTTTAGACCAAGTTTAGGTGCTCCCAACCTCTGCAAAACAGCCCCAAGTCGTTGGAAATGGAAGTGGTGGTGTTGTGCTATGGGTTGGTGAAGGAATGGCTCAAGAACAATGGACTTTGGAAGTTGGATGGGAGAGATATAGAGAGAGGGGGGTGGGATATATATGTATATATCAGATATACATATATATCTGCTGGTTTTTTGTTCAAACCTCTAACCAACCTTAAGCAATGGAGAGGAAGAGCTCTTATATAGAGCAAGCAAATGGCTTACAAGAGAAGCTAAAGCAAGAGGCTTCTCCAAGAAGCCAAGACAGCTGGTAAGGCTTCTTGAGGAAGCCAAGACAAAGGGTCAAGGCTTCCTCAAGAAGCCATGAGCAAAGGGTGCAAAATAAAGGCCAAAAGAGTGCAAAATAGGCACATGGATGCACGTGGATCTGATTCATGCATCCCAAATGGCACAAATGGTATCTGCGAGCTTGGGGGTTCAAAGAGTTCAGGTCGGCTAGAAGATTCGATCATTGTCCAAAATAAAGTGCCGGTCGGCACTCTTTTCGGCCGGTCGGCTAAATAGAGTGCCGATGGATGATTCCTTGGTCAAATCATGGCCGGTGGGTATGCAAAATGAAGCCCCGGAAGTCTTCTTTCCAATGGTGGTGGCCTCATAGCTTAACTCCAAGTATTCAATTGAATAAGCCCGATTCAGCGAGGGCTGCTCGATTCTTTCCTACCCGGATCTCTGCCGATCTTCTCCCAGACCAATTTTCTCCTCTCCTTTCCTCTTTCCTTCAACTCCAAACCCTTAAACAAAGTGTTTGGAAAGTTTTGCCTCTCTCCTTGCCGAAGAAACTGAACCTGTGGGCTGCACATCGCTCAACACCGAGCAAATCATCAGTAACGCCCAAGTCTTGAGGGCGGTCAAAAATGGGGTGTCTACACTCCTCTTATACAATATTGCATATGTTTTTTGAAGAGTTAAACCATTTATTTCTTCTTCCGCAGTAGATAACATTCTTTATCAACACTCGATGCATGAGAGATGGAGGTACCTTGAGACTTAACACTAGAACTCACATTCTCATAAATAGACTTTAACAAATCCCATGCTCCCTTGGTTGTCTCGCAATGAGAAATATGGTTTCTCACCTCTTCTGAGATACCACCTCATATTTCAACTAAAGCTCTTGAGTTGTACTCAAAGTGTTGCAACTCAAGCTCACTCCATTTCTCTTGAGGCTTTAAATTTCTCATGTTTGTTACCAAGGCAAGTTCATAAGGCATCTCAAATCCTTCCTATATGATCTTCCAAAGGCTTGTATTTAGCTCTAACAAGGACACTGTACTCCAGTATGAGTATTCACTTCGATTAAAGAAAGGAGGAGTAGACACATTGTGGCCATGAGCATAGTCAATTTATCCCTCGCTATAATCTATTTGTCCCTTAGCTATAGAAACCTCCATGATGGGGAAAAAATTGTCCATTTCCCTCTTTTCCTTGAGCATTGTTGTCACTTGCATCTTGATAAGAATCTAACTCATCATCCCAAGTGACAAAAGTTTTTCTTCGTCCTCAAATGATTTGGGCATCTTGAGCAAGGTGACCAAAACCTTGCATTCATAGCATTGGGTTCTTTGAGGATTCCTTTGCTTTTTTTCTTTCTTCTTCTCAGTCGTAGAATCAATTTTGAACTTATATTTATGAGTTGATTCCAAAAAATTAGGCTTTTTTTTTAGAAAAGATTTTTTAAAACGTTTTATACAGTTCTTTTCTCATATGACTGAGCTAGGTCTTCTCACCGAGAACTTCCTTGCCTTAAGGGATCTAATTTGTTCATGCCAATAAGCTGGATACCTTCAAGTCCAACTCCTCTTCTGCCTTTTGACTTTCTCCTACTCATACATTAACTATATCTTTTATGTAGTATTCCCCTCATTTCATGGTTTATATATCTTCCAAGAGCGCTTATTCTCCATCAATTGAGATGATGCCATATCTACGAGCCTATTCATGTGCAACCTACTCGGATTAAGAAAAATCCAAAGCATTTGTCATCTCGAAACCAAACTCACAATCCTCATCAGAATCCTTTTCAATCCTATGAGTACTACTAAAAACAACATCTTCCTTTTGTTTCTTTTTGAAAATCAAATGAGCCTCATAGGTTCGGAGATTTCCAATCAAATGATCCAACTTGAGGGTGTCAATATCTTGAGCCTCTTCAATAGCCATAACTTTTGGTTGGAACCAATCATGTAAGGATCTCAAAATTTTTCAACAATCTTGGATTCTGGTATTTTTTTCACCTAAATTAAAGCTGAAATTTACAATGTCATTCAATTTAGTATAAAATTCATCAAATGTCTTACTATTTTTCATAGAAAGGTTTTCAAAGCTAGAAGTGAGTCTTTAAAGATTTGAATGTTTAACCGAAGGAGTGCCTTCATGAATAGTCTCTAAGATATCCCAAGCCTCTTTTGCGACCTCACAATTATAAATACGAATAAACTCTTCAGGTGTAATGGAGCAAAACAAGGAATTGATAGCATTACTATTCCAACTACTATTTTGGTAATCGGTGGTGTCCCATTTGTCAATCGGTTTGGGAAAAATTATTCCATCAATGGTAAAATTGTAGGTTCAAACCATCCAGACATGACAAATTGCCAAACATTTTCATCAATCGCTTTTAAAAATGTTCTCATTCGAGCTTTCCAAAAAGAGTAATTGGATTTGTCAAGTAGGGGTGGTCAAAACGTAGAATTCCTCTCACAAATTGAATCCATTATCACAAATCAAATAATATCTCGCTTCTATAGCTTTGAAAAACAAAGATTGACCGACTCGCTTTGATACTAATTGAAAAACCTTAAAAACCCCGAGATAGTGATTTTTAATTAGGATTTAATTTTAGCAATGAATAACAATCCGCAATCAAACACAAGTAGATCTAATTCAACTAAACGAGAATTGAACTATATCTACTAAACAAATATTGACAAATCAACACAATGATATAACATGAAAAAAAATCACAATTCGAGGACTTCTAATTGTGATAAAAAACAACGGGCCAAAACCACAAAATAATCCACTAAGAAGATAAATGAATTACACATGAGAACCCTCAATTACCTAGCGAATCCATGTTCAAATTGACCTGAATTTGTTGTGTCTCTTCCACCACCATCTTCACCTCATAATTGCTTTGCCCAACGTTGAATCCACAATGCTGATATCGAATCAACAACGATAAGTCACTCTAAAATCCACCAACGTTTCAAGCTCAAGTTTCTCGGAATCCATCGATGAACACCTTTATTTGAGTTTGAATTTAAATGAAAGAAACCCCTTGATGATGATCAATACAAAGCTTGTTGATCCATCAATCACCCTCAATTCATCAAGGAAACAATATATAAACACCCTCTAATATAGAATACTACGGCTTATCTCCTCAAAGAGAATTCTGGATGGATTAAACCCTAAAACGCACAGTCATGACACTTTATAACAAATAGGGATGCGAAGACCGCTTGAGCCCAGGAATGACCGTTCAAGCGGTGAGACTAGTAAGGCGGTGCTTCCGCATGACATTTCGCTCGAGTTCAAGACTTACCACTCAAGCAGTAAAACTCAACTCTCAATATCTCTGAAATCATATTGAGACACTGGAAGATCCAATTCAATGCTTGAGCGCACACTTGACCGCTTGAGCGGTCTAAGAAGTTTGACAAGCTCAATAATGCTTTTGCTTAAGCACGCATTTCCTTTAGCACAAACTCGTTTACTTTAGGCACAAATTGGGTTGGATTTGCATCTAAACACTTACAAACTCATTGAAAAAACAGAGTGAATGCAATTACATTTGAAAGGAAAGGAGTTTTGTCAAATGAGATTATTAATTACAAAATACCTGACACTAAGGTATTGAATCCCTCTACTTTAACTAATAAAAATTTAAATTGGAGCACCACTTGAATTTTTGTCAAGATTTCTTGTAAAAAGATGCAAATGGTATGTATGCACTTCATAACATCACGTAAAATTTGCAATGAAATATATAACATATCGTAATAAAATTATAATTATTTTTTCGGTGTGATAAAAAGTAATGAATATTTGTGGTATATTTTGTCACTTTGTGATAAAGTTACAAATAGTAAATTTATGGTGTGTATTGTAAAGCTATTCAAATACTAACCTCTTGAAATAGAAAAAAAGATTATAGCCTAAAGGGGCATAGATTGGCACCTTGCCACCTCTGTTTCTTTGGGTTGTTGAGTTTCATTTTGTTTTCCGCCATGGTCTTAGACACATGATTAGCTGGGGAGATGATAACAACCTAATTGGAATTATTTTTTTTTAGCATTGTTAAATCAACCAAGCTACTCGAATTCGATTTGTTAAAAATTCATTTTGACTTATCATGTAAATCATTTAAACTTGAATATATTTTAAAGTTCTTTCAGCTTTCAAATTAAACTTGAACCTATTACTCAACTTGATCAATATATATATACTATAAAAAAAATTAAATTACTCAAACCCTACTCAAGTTCGACTTATTAAAAATACGTTGTTATGTTATAGGTTAATTGAGATATCATCATTAAACAAGTTTTTAATTAGCTAAATGACCCTTGTATATTTAAAAATCATTTGTTGCAATTGTTAGGTTTTAACTTTTTTTTTTTTTGATCGGCAAAGAAAAGAGACTTTATTGATGAAATGAGCAAAAGCAACAAAGTACATCAATAAAGCGGGGAGTGCAAAAAGCTTCATAGCTAACACTCCGCAATCCCAACTAGGTTGGCACCGAGGAGGAAGCACAATCATAAGCTAGCACAGAACCCACAGGTTGGCGAGAAACCAAACCAAAGAAAGAAACAAAATAAAATAAAATAAAATCAAACAGAAACTGTTGCACTGCTGTGAATTTGAAATAACTGTTGCACTGATGTTTCTGATAAAATCAACTGAGCTGAGCTTCATTTCTCCACTCACCCTTACTCATGGTTCATATAGCAGCCCATTCACTACCACGCTTCTCAACTTGCCTTTTATATTCTTCTTCCCAAGGTGCATGCTATGCTTAGATCAAGGAGCAGAACAGCAGCCATAGTGCACCAGGGCACAGCCACTCTGCTGCTGCCATGAGGCTCTTAACAACCCAAACACTTGAATATTTGCAGGATAGCACTTCAAGCAACAAACCATACAGCTCCCCTAACATCCAGCAAAACTCAGGTCTATTCAGAAAAACCAGACAGAACCAAACTCACCCTCTAGCTCAGACCCAGCAGGCAGTCACCCCCAATACACTGAACCACACACCTCCTTCCTGAACAAAGACCAACCAGCACAAAATTTGCAGGATAGCATTTCAAGCAACAGACCATACAGCAGCAATTCAACCCACAACAGCAGTATATCACTACATCACTACAATCCAGCAGCACAGCATACACAATGGTAGATGGTATTGGCACCTTCTATTTGGCTCATGTGAAGTTGGAGACATTGCTCCCAATACCAGCAGACCAGCACTCACACACAGCCATCCTGATACCCCACAAGCAAAACCACAGTAACTTGGATGAGATCACCATTGCAGCATAGCACACCGGAGTTGACTTGCAGCCTACCAGTAAACTCATCTTAGCAAAGATCACCATTGCAGCCCACTTGCAGCCAGTACTTAACACAGACCGCCATCCAAAAACCCTTTGCAGACAGATCAGTACTTAACACAGATCAGTACTGACTTGCACTCTCCTAGCAACACCTCAACCAACTGGCATACTCAATTCTCCTCAAAAGTCACTGAGGATGTCCCAGTCTCTTGCACCAACACCAACAGAAATGTATCCACGCAAGCCCCTCGCAAATCCATCATCCAAGAATCCCACTGCTGGAGTAATACCCACCAAGGGACAGAGCACCAAAACACAACAAGTAGCAGGATTAGCACTGCAGCAGCCTAAGCAAGTATGATCAACCCAGAACCCATGCTGATCTTCAGATTCTAGATATTACTTACCCCGATTTGCTCACCAATGCAGACAATAAAACCCCCAACAATACCACCAAGTCAGCCACCATGTAATGCATGCCTTACCTGATCCAAATTGGCCACCACATCATGCACGGAGTATTGGAACTTACTAAAGGTTGCAATAATCCACAATGCAACTCTAGTTTTAATTAGCTCACAAACCTCCTCCAATACAGGTTGTTTTTCGTTAAAGATACACTCATTTCGAAGCCTCCACACAGACCATAGGACTGCCAAAGGAATTGCCTCCCAGATTTTCTGCTCAATCTTTCTCCATTTGTACCCTCTCCACCAATCCAATAGCCCTTTGGGCTTTTCAGGTATCACCCAAATCAAACCCCACCAATGCAGCAAATTTGTCCAGATCCTCCAAACAAAAGGACACTGCACCAGAACATGACATCCTGATTCCACCTCACAGCTGCAAAAAACACAATTTAATTGAGCCTCATGACTAAGACACCTCACTCTTTGGAGGAAAGCTCTTGATTTGATTCGACCCTTCCAAGCGAGCCAACCAAAAAACTGAACTTTTGGAGGAGAAATATTATTCCAAATCAGCCTTGATGTCCCCAAGCTCTGCTCTACACATCCTCTATTATACATTGAATTAACTGTAAACACACCTGAAGATGACGCCTTCCAATCCAATGAATCAGCTTTTTCTGATAAAGATGGATCATATGATGTCAAGATGGACTGCAGTCTTTCCATCTCTACCTCCTCCCACGCTGTCAGATTCCTTCTGAAACTCAGCTTCCATTCAGATAAGCCATTTCTTTTATCCATCATCTGCTTAATAGTGGCCTCTTTTTCTACTGACAACTCAAATAATCGAGGGAAATCCTCCTTCAGACATTTGTTGGAAGCCCAACTATCTTCCCAAAATCTAACCCTCATACCATTCCCTACTTGAATAACAACATTATCCCTAAAGAAGCAAAATAGGTTAGCATTGCTGTGTTCCAACCTGAGAATATCACCCCAGACTCTTGAACATTGGTCACTGCTACCAGAATCTGGTCTCCACCTACCTCTAGAGCTGCCATATTTGCTAATTAAAATGTCTTTCCACAACACACGGTCCTCACTACCATATCTCCACCACCATTTGGCTAGTAAACAATCATTGACTTCCTTCAATTTCTTGTAATAACTTGTAATGCAATGATCATCTCACAATCAAAATGGCGTCTACCAAACAATTTTTTGGTTTTATATTATATATAGGGGAAATATTATAGTACATACTTCTCAATACGTACGAGATTGATTTGTTATGTAATAGGCTAATTGAGATATCATCATTCTAGCCATAATGCAGTCGTAATCTACCTAGTACTATCATTATATTTCATTAATTACATTAATATATTTTTTTATTTGTCATTTTAAGAAAACAAGTTTTTAATTAGCTAAATGATCCTTGTATATTTAGGCCTCGTTTGGGAAGTGGCTATTTTAGTAGGCTATTTGATTTTTTGACTATTTTAGTTGCTATTTTAGTTTTTGTGTTTGGGAAGTTGGATTAAATTTTTGAATTGATTATTGTATTAAAAAATATGTTGAAAAGATGTTTGTAATTGAAATGACCATTTTGTCCCTACAATTATAATTTTTTAATTTCCGGTTGAGGGGCAAAACGGTAATTGAGCTGTTGATGTAACACTTGCCGGCTGTGACAGTGTAGGCTGTGCCTACACTGTCCCGGCTCAGCCTATTTTTTTTTTTTTTTGAAAATCAGTCAAAAAGTTGCTACAATATTCGACTTTTGGGCTACTTTTTCAAAACAGGCTGTAATAGCCTCAACCTCACATTGCCAAACACCGAACATTTGTTACAATTGTTAGGTTGTAACTTGTAATGCAACGATCATCTCACAATCGAAATGGCGTCCACCAAACAATTTGTTGGTTCTACCAAACATTTGTTACAATTGAAATGACGCTTCTCAAAGGGTGTGTACTATATATATTTTATAATTAAAAAAATATATATATATATATAATTTTATATTTTTTTGAGTTATAACTAAAAAAAATATATATTTTAACTAAATACAACATAAGATATAACTCAAAATTATTTAATATTCAATTCAAAAATTAATTTCAAAATTTATAACCAAACATATAACTCAAAACTCAATTCAAAACTTTTTTGATGATATAGTATTGAAAATGGTTAATGATGAGATTGTTAAATTATTTTTATAAAAAATTTGAAAAAAAATAATTTCTACATTTAAAAAATATCTAAAACAAATATATATATATATATATATATATTTCAAATAATAGGTTGCAATTGTCAAAAAAATAAAAGATTGCACTGTTCTGGTCAACTGACCGGACGTCTGGGAGGATGTCTGGAAGGATGTCCAAGTGGACGACCGGGTAGACCCAATCAACTCTTTTTAAAATTTAAAATTCAAAAATTCATTTCAAAATTTATAACCAAATATATTTTCTTTTTCAAAACTCAACTCACAATTTCATACTCAAATCATAACACACAAAAAAAAAAAAAAAAAAAAAAAAAAAATTTCACAATTCCAAAATCAAACGAAACGCATTTTCTTCAATATCTGCGGTGCAAATTGTCAGAAAAGACAACATTCAAATAAAAAATTTAATAGCTTACAATTGACAACACCACGTTACATAATGTAATTGGCAATGAAGCTAGGTAGCTTGACAAATAGGCGGCTCAACTCTGTTTCCATGACGTGGCTTTGGTGATGTGGTGAAGATGTGGAAATTATTTAAATAAATATATTATTTTTTATTTTTAAGATACTAAATTTAGTTGTTGTTGATAACATATGATTTATTGAGATATTTTATCAAGGGCTTTGATTCATCCCCGAAAGGGGGAGCCCCGAATCCCCCGATTTTTCATTTCAAGTAAAAAAAAAAAAAAAAAAAAGAAAACAGAAAAAAAAAAAAACAGTTTGCCAAAAATGAAAATTAGGGAGATTAGGGGGAGTTTTTTTAGGGGGATTTTTCATTTTCCTTTTATCAATTATTTTTCTAGTAAATTCTATACCTTTAGTAACACCATTATTTAGTAGATTTTGTAAAAAATTATAATGTTGACAATATGCGATTAGTATTAGTAATTGATTACGATCTAGTAACAAATCGTGAACATAAAAGTGGTGATAAAAACTCATAAAAAGGAAAAACTTCTTACTTCTTATATTTTTAAGATTTTTTTTTAGGCTTACTTCCAAAATAAGAACAGTATCTAAAGACTTTGACCGTTACCTGAACGTAGTTGGCGTAGGGTTCTAGCATTGATAAGCTTTCAGTTTACAAAGGTTGCTAATCTCAACCTTTCCTTTTCTTAGATCAAGCTCAACACAGATCTGTTTCATTTCGTACTTCAAACCGTAACTTCAGAAGCTATTCCTTTGATTATGTAGGAGGCCTAAGATCAATAACTTGATATACAGTAGTAACACACTCTTTTCTAGAAATAGAAAACATTTTTATTTATTGAACAAAAATTTTCAAGGAAAGGGGTGCCTATATACTATTGGATTGCTAGAGTATTATTTATGTTAGGTTTTGTAATTGGCAATCTTGTTTGACAAAACTTCTTTTAGTTGAAATTTTATTTGCTATTTTGTTTCAGCGAGCTATGAGTGTTTAGATGTGAATCCAACCCGAATTGTGCTTATGTAGAGGAAGGAGTTTGTGATCTTGATCCTTTCATGTTTTCCACTTCGCTGATTATGTATGAGGATCGAGCTATCATTTGTGCGCTCGAGCGGAGAAAATGATCATTCAGTATTTTTGTAGAGCGTCTAGCGATCAGCTTATATGTTTTGCACTCTCACTGCTCGAGCGGTCTTTGCAATCCAGTTTACTATAAAGTGAGCAATTTGCTGTTTTTAGAGTTTGAGTGGTCTAGATTTTCAGAGAGGAAGAAAAAACAAAGTGTTTTATATTGAATGGTGCTTTATGAGTGTTTCCTTGATGATTTAAGAGTGATCAATAGATTCATGAACTTTATATTAACATCATCAAGGGGTTTGTTTGTTTTCTTTTATTCACAAAAGAGAGAGTTGTTTTTCGGTGAATTCCAAGGAACTTGGGCTTGAAACTTTGGTGGATTTCAAAGTGCCTTATCGTCGTATATTCGACATCGGCGTTGTGAATTCAATGTTGGGTTAGACAATTCCAAGATGAAGACGGTGGTAGAAGAGGCACATTAGAGTCGGTTTAATTCAGGCGTGGATTCGCTAGTTAATTGAGGGAACATTTGTGTAATTTTTTTTTGTCTTCTTAGTGAATTATTTTGTAGCTTTAATTTGTGGTTTTTTGTCATAATTGAAGGCGCTCCAATTGTGACTTTTTCCACGTTAAATCGTTGTGTCTATTTGTTTTGATTGTTTGATTGGAATTGTTATTTATTATTTTAAATTGAAATATAATCATGAACCAATATCTTGAGGATTTTCGATTTTTCAATTTGCTTTAAGCCTAAGAACCAGTTTCTTAGTTTCAAGTATACTCTAAATAATTTGTGTCCTCTTTTTGCTCTTCCTTAAGACCTTTATATAGGCACTTGTGGACTTCAAGTCTAAATTTCAACCTAACCTATAAATATAAAATATTTTACATATTATATTTTATTGTTGCTAGAAGACAAACAAAAGACAAGTAGGCAGCTGGTGTGATCACACAGTAATCATATATTATTTATGAACAAGAGACACCTAGTGGTATAGTCATATGGAAGTGTAGTCTTCAACCCATGGTTTTGCCAAACTGCTCATGATTTTGTCAATCAATTGCATTTCTAGATTTCATACCCTCTCATTACCCATGACATTACTAATGTAACAACCCAGATTTTTAATTATGCTATAGAATTTATACTAATATTATTTAATCTCAGTTAAGAAAATATATGATTTATTATATATTATTATGCGTAATTTTATAAAATAATATAATTATTAAAAGTTTAGGGGTCAAAATATAAATAATAATAATATAGATAATAATAATAATAATAATGAGTGTGGTATTAAAATAAATAATTAATTTTATGTTGGTATACGATAAAATGTAATTTACTTAAGAATTAAATTATTTATATAATTATATTAAAATATTAGGTCAAAGGGTAATTATTTTAAATATCTATTAAGGATAAGAATGAATTTTTGTAATTATTATCGAAATCTGCCACGTATCACTTCTCCCCTATAAAAGGAGGAGGCTTCCGCTGGAAAGAAAAGAAAGAAAGAAATAAAAAGAAGAAAGAAAAAGAAAGGAGAGAAAGAAAAGAAAGAAGAGAAGAAAAGAGAGGAGAGAAAGAAAGGAAAAATAATGGAAGCTGAAAGGGTCTTTGATAGTGAAAAGAAAGAGTAAGGTATTAAAGTTAAGGTGAGTTATATTATATCTTGAGTCACCAAAATGTATTTTACGTATGTTTTGACCTACCAAAATCTATTTTATACAAGTATGTTTTATTAGTATATTAATAAAAGTTATGTTTTATAAAGATTTCAGTTATGTGGTTTTATTTCTGAACCCTATTTGCTTAAAAGGAAACCCATGGATATGTTTGTTTAATATTTTAAGAATATTTGACTATAACCTTATAAGTAATTATGTTTTGTAAGTACCACCACGGGAGTCCCATGCCTTGGGGGACTTAAATGACCATTGGCCTCTATTTGACCACTTTGTGGTCCTCTGTTTGTCATGGATCTATTGACCTCGTTGCAGGCGGACCAAAGTCTTTGTCTTGAGCTAAGTGCTACACTGTTGTGGGAGCCACCTCTAGAATCCGTACGAGCCACCTCTTGAATCTGTTCCTCTGTTTTGTGCGGACCAAAGTACTGTGCGGAACTAAGTGCTACACTATTGTGGGAGCCACCTCTAGAATCCGTACGAGCCACCTCTTGAATCAGACTCTATTCTCGACCGCTACTTCAGTGACCTCTGCTCGTTACATTGCATCGTGGTTATGGTTATATATTTATATAATATCTGTATTTCAGTTTCTGCTACTTAAATGATTTGTTTATGTAAATGTTTTGGCCTAACTAACGATCCATGGTTATTTCGTGTCCCTTATACTCTTGGTATAATATTTCTCACTCTGCCATGTGCTTATAGTTGTTTACCAATTTTCAGGAAATAACTTTTGGAAAGTCTTAGATGCGGGGCTGCGGAATAGACACACACAGTATTTTTATGATATTTTTATATGTAAATATCGGCCTTTTTGGTCAATTAATTTTGTAATAAAAATAGAAGCTCCAATGATTATTTTGGTACCCTTATTTAAATATTACTTCCGCTTGCGTTTATTGATCTGTTTTAGAATTGGCCGTAGGTAACTCCAATTACTGGCCATCACGATGCTTAACCCTTGGGTACGGGGAGCGGGTCGTGACAACTAAGATCATAATTTTCATCACATTCTTTGAACATTTCATACCATTTTTTAAAATCTTGCTCCATTAGATATTTTTTTAAAAAAATTTACATCCTCTTTCAGATAAATATATTTCAGAATCTACTTGTTCCAAGTAATCATATACTGATTCATAGGGCAATCCTAGAATAATTATTTTTTCTGCCAAGGATGGTGTTACTGCAAAGGTGGTCCTTCCATAATAAATGAATTTAAACCCAACCCTTGTTAATTCTGTTGTTTCGTGAGATATTATGAAAAACCCTCTTGGCCTTGCTTCTATTGGATCAATTATAAAAAAAATACTTTTTGCGACCGCTATAAACCGTCGCAAATAATAAAAAACAGTCGCAAAAGACTTTTTGCGACGGCCCATGCGACGGCAAATGGGGGTCGCGAATATGGGGGTGGCAAATACTTTTTGCGACGGCAAAACAACGGTCGCAAATTATTTGCGACCACCTAAACTACTTATGGCGACCGCTATTTTGCCGTTGCAAAAAACAAAGAAAAACACTAATATAATCTTTGGCGACCATCTTGTTACCGTCGCAAAAAATAAAAATAAAAATAAAAACAAATAAATAAATAAAATCATTGCATAATTTTTTGTTTAACACATGCAGAGCATGCCCTGTTGACTGCACTATGAGAGTAGGTAGTTCACCACCACGCAAGAATGATTCAAATGAACCGATATCAACACTGTTAACAAATTGATCGGGTGGGGATTACAATCACAACACAAAAGCATTGCATAATTTGCATTTAATACTCATGCTTAAAGCAATACAAGTCCCAATTCATGTGCACTATACAATTATAGAGACAAATGTTGAGAAAATATTTTTGAACAAATTTCAAATTGAAACAATTAGTCAGAAATAAACTTGTCAATTAATTTCTGTAAAACAAAAACTGAGTAAGAGGAAGAAGATATCAACAAAAACTGAGTAAGAGGAAGAAGATATCACTAGCATCCCTTGTGACATTTATCTGCTCCAAGAGACCAACAGAACTGAATGCCAAGCTGTCATCCAGAGATGATATATCTTCATTATAAGTATCCCATGAGAACATTTCAGCATTACTTGGCAGCATTTCCATTTGTGATGTTTGAACTCCAACTTGTAATGGAGGCACAAGAATCAGAAACTTCAGCTTGGTATCATAGTTTGATAGAAAAGCAGCACAATCTCCAGCTTCTGAAGTAAATACATGGGCTTGGAAAATGCCAGACATTCAGTAAACGGAAGCTATGAACTATGCAAATGCCAGAAGCAATTGAGTGTCTAATACCTGTTGGAAGTTTCCTAGAGAAGTGACAATTGGATCTGTTGAAACTAAAGCTCGCTCACTTAGCTTGATAGCCCTGTGAAGCTCCTTTAGATGACCATAATTTTATGAGGTAACACAAGGCCATGTGCACACACATGAACAACAAAAAATTATAAGTGCACAAATAATAGGAAAACATAATTCAAGCAATAACAGGGAAAGGAAAAGTGTACTACATAAAATATGATCTCAAAGTCTCAAACTCACTCTCAAAGAAAACAAACTACGGAATGGTGCCCATAGAAATTCTGTTTCAACAGCATATTATTAATGTTGCCAAGGGAGGGAGCTAGCCATTCAACATGCATAATATCAAAATTCAAAAGGAGTATTTAAAAGTGTCTCCAATTTTGACCTGAATAAAGTAAAATATAAGTGTGATTTTCAAAAATCAAGGTGCAACTTCAAATAGTTGAGAGTAGATTCTCAGTTGAGGAAAAAAGGAAGTTTGATCGATGCTACATCTGCAAGAAGAAAGGTCATTATGTAAAATCATATAAAATTTTGCCTTCCTGTTGGATTGAAAAATAAAAATTCATATTCTCATTCACATTCCAACTTTAATCTAAAATTTGGAACTGCATTTCCATTTTCCTTTAATATGACTATCATAATATTTCATTGTTGTAAACATGTAAACAACAGAAATAAATAAATTTAGAATTAGATTCTCATGGTACCTCTCTATTCTTATCATCTGAACATAGTCTATAATATATAATATTTTATCATTTTATAATTTTATAATAACTAATTCATAATCAAATTAAATATTTATATTGCAATGACACATCAATGTAACAATACTACACACTTAAAAATAGTCTAGAAAAGTAACTTTATGAACCGCATTTATTGCGAGTGTGGTCCACATATTACTAACTTTAAATTTACAATATACATCTCATTTTCAAGATAAAAATTCATGGTACCTATATTACTTTTGCTATGCATAGCAAGATTTCACAATCCTCACAGGCCTTAACGGCAAATAATTCCTACTAAGAAATTGAAATTTGCACGATGAGAAATATTAATGCTAAACTATTTTTTATTACCATTAATATGTTTTATATCAAAGGTAAATTGCTTTAATCAGAGTTGCCATCGTAAAAACTTCCCTTGCACCTGTATGTTAGATAAATTCTTATTTACGAAGCCTAGTAGGCCTTTGCAATCAATTCTTATTAAAAACGATTTTAGCGCCAAAAATATTAAGAACTTTTCTATTCCTTTTATTATGGCTAATAATTCTCTTTGTATAGTGATATAATTACATTTGGCTTGATTAAACTTCCACTACAATACCTGCATAGTTGAATATTTTATTTTATTTTTAGCACTGTGCTTCAATGATTGTTACTTGCATCGGTTTCTAGTACTAGTTCATCATTTTCATTAGAAGTATTAGGGTAGGCAAATCCTTGCACTTTTTTTTTTAAAATTTTTTTACTAATATGGAGTCGATTGAGTTCCAAATCCAACTCGTATCCTTTTTTAATTTCTTTTGTAATGGTTTTCTTATTTTAGTTAAGTCTTTTATAAAATTTAAGGCATAAGTTAAACATCCTAAAAATCTTTCTAATTGTTTTCTATTCGTGATTTTATTAGGTAATTTATTAATTTTTTCAAGAATATGACTTTGCATTTTTATTGATTCTGTCTTGATTTGAAGTCCTAAAAATTCTATTTCTTTTTGTGCATACACACATTTCTTTTCACCTAACACTATTCTATGTTCTTCACATTTTTTTGTTATTATTTTGATATCTATTCTATGTTGTTCTATGAATCTAGAGAAAATTAAAAATCATCTATATATACAAGACATATTAGTTAGTTCCTTAAAGATGTTATCCATTCTTCTTTAAAATATTTGAAGTGCATTTTTTAATCCAAATGGAAATACAAACCATCTATAATGTCCTTGTGGCACATTCAAAGTTGTTAGTGGTATACTCTCTTTATCCATTTTGATTTGTTAGTAATCCGCTTTTGCAGACCATTTTGGAGAATCAGGAGGCACCCTGTATTCAGTTAAAAAGGACTTGCTTATTTGAAATAAAATAACCATCTTTTTTGATATTATCATTTAATTTTTTGTAATTTATTACCATTCTAGTTTTTTCTCTTTTAATTTCTGCATGATTTCTAACCATAAAAGCTGGACTACTATGTGGACTATTATTATCTCTAATTAGACATTTTCGCTTGATATCTTCTATCTCTTTTCTAAATTCTTCTATATCATTATAAGTATATACCATTTCTTTTACTCTAATTATTTTATTGGAGTCGATTAGGTCTAATTTAGTTATACTTCTATCTTTATGCCAAAATTTTAATAGATCTTTGTTATATAAATTTTTACATATTTCTTGTTGCTCCTTTTGAATTTCTTCTTAAATACTAATTTCTTTAATACTTAGTCGAGTTTTGCGTCTGGTTAGAGAAATTATCTCCTTATCACGCTTAAGTCAATGTTATGATGTGTAATAACCATTTTTATCTTTAAGACTTCAATTGGTTTATTATTATTTGTGAAAATAACAATGTAACGTTTGAGTACAAGAGCTATATAATCTTAAAAAATTATTTCTTATGATTGCATCATGTGATGGTTTATCAATTTCCCAAAGTTTGGGAATGATGAAGGCGGTGAAATTTACTTGTAACGCCCCCCCAAATTATAACAATAGATAATTTCATAATCCATCAACAGATGTATGGATGCTCATTAGATTCAATCATTCATTAAGACAATATTACCTAAACATTCTCTCTTTTATTAATTCCTTTAATATAATACAAAGATGACATCATACGCATTAATACATTCATTAACCCTAAGTTATGAATCTATAGCATATGATGGATATACATAGAACAAAAGAAGAAAATAGAAGTTCTTGCCCTATGGGCTACATATTTCTAGGTCGATACTTCGTTACAACAAAAGTGAGTCAAGCCCAATACAAATAAAAAGACCGAAACTTGTACAAAAGATATTTACAATACAAAAATAAATGAGCCTTCAGCTCCAAGATCCTCCCAAGCTAAGCCCTTGGCGGAAGCATATTATCAGCATCTAAAACTTGATTTCCACATAGGGTGAGCTGAAAACCAGTAGAGATTGCTTTAATATACTGTATGATACTTAACAAAATCAGATGGTGAATGCACACGAACTCTATTTACCAAAACGTTACATTTTCCATATTCCCATCCAGTGTGCTTTCTGTGGTCATGAAGAAGAGTCATCAGTTCATTTGCTCCTTCACTGTTATTATTCTTGGAGGATTTGGTCTGAAATTGTCAATTGGTGGGGCATTATGTGGGTCTCTCCTGGTTCCATCCAAGAGTTGATGGTTTGGTGGTTTGGTCAGAATAGAAAGCACTTGGGAAGATTTATTTGGGAGGCCATGCCTTTGGCAATTTTTTGGTCCATTTGGCTTGCTAGGAATGGAAAGGTGTTTAATTCCAAGGAACCTATTTGGGTGGATTTGGTGGAGAACATTAAGCTCAAGATTGCCTTTTGGGTAAAGCAATCGATGAGCCTGCCAGAACTCTCTCTATTTGACTTTTTGTTCTGTTTACAAGGCATCAAGGGTTTCAAAGCTAGAAGTTTAGGTTAATGTCTTGTTTTTTGTCTGTTCTCTTCTTTGTATCTCTCCCGGCTGAATGCTCTTCAGCCTGCTTTCAGCTTGTGCCCTGCACATGATTGGGTCCTCTAATAGGTGCCAACCTTGTTGGGATGTATTTTTGAACTATGATGCTTCTGCGCCAAGCTGTTTTTGTACTTCTTTCCTATCAATAAAGTTCTATTTTCTTTGCTGATAAAAAAAAAAAACGTTACATTTTCCTCTTTCAAAACAATGCAATGCTATGTTTATAAATCAATTCATAAACTGATACTTATAATTAGAAAACGGGGTAGTAGATACACAATACAGGGAATCTCTAGGTATGTGTCTGCCAGTAAGTTATACAAGCACTACTAAAGCCATTTTACTGGTATTAACCGGAAGAATCGGCACCTAACTATGTGGGTTTCTGGACTTTCACTAAGCACACACAGGCCAACGTAGATAATATGACAACCATACCCTCTAACCAAATTCACTGAGCTATTTACCCATTTTTCTCCAAACGATACATTTTCATTGTATAAATATAAAATGATATTTAATGAAAGATGTATGAGTAATTGGTTTCAATTAAAGTAATTCTCATACAATTTTTATAGCAATCAAAACTATCCTCCACTAATGGCCCAAAATAGATATAAAAGAATAAATTATAACCAACAGGTATACAAAACCATCCAGAATTTACACCCCCTGTAGACAGACTTTCATGTGCGATGCAATGAATTATTTATAGTAATCACAAGGTTAACATAAATACAAATCATTCAAACTATGCCATTGCTGCCAATTGGGCTATCAATAAGGAAAAAGGGAAAATGAAAAGAGAACATTGGGGTTGGGGAGCGGGCAGATCAACATGAATTACAAACATAAGCATTAGGCAGTTGATATTGTTGAAAAGGGTCATTTTATGATCACAAACAACTTAATCAGAACTCATAGATTGATATATCTAACAACTTGACCAACTACTAAAGTTTTACAGAGATGAATCTACAAGTTCAAGAGCAACTTAGATCTTGCAAGTAGAATCACTAAACTTCAAACAAATATAAACTAGTATCATGTCAAATTTGTCATCACGAACCACAGCAGTTGGGTCACAATTTTGATTTGATGTGCTCCCACAATGAGCTAGGTTAGCACTCTCGTTTTGTTTTGTTTTGATTTATTGTTTTTTTTTTTTTTTTTAGGGGGAGGGGGGGAGTAAATATTAGATATAACGAGTGATACTATGTGACAATATCACCATCTAATGAGTATTGTTGATTTGCAGTAGAGACCACAACATTGTTGGGTTAGTGGGAGACCAGGGTTGACCATTTAATTACATTTGCAGTTTTTTTATTGGCCGGTGACATCATAGAGGATGGTATCACTGTTACACTCAATATTTTTTCGGGGTTAGGGTGGAATAAGGAAGCATAAGAATAGCTCATGAAGGAAAAACACTAGGTAGTATACAAGATAGAAACTATATAGAGTTGTTGTACTGGATCCATTATGAACAAACAAAGAAATATCTGATATTTTTTCCTCTTTTTTTAGTAGAAAGAGAATAATACAATGGGTCTAAACACCTCAACCCTAATAAAACTCTAAGGGCTCACCAAGTGCAATTTGATATTTAATTTCTAAAAAACTGAAAAAGATTAGGAAACCACCAGAAACATGCTTCAATCAATTTTTATGGCTCACCAAAATGGTAAACTTGATGTCACTTGACAGGATTTTAATTAAGGAAGTTCAGCAATGTAGTTTCTATTTCTCATATTATATTATTCAGCCAAAAAACTTTACAAAAGATACAGAAAGTATGAAAGAACTCCCTTGGGAACTGCTTGAGGATTCCAAGGGAACTGCTTCAGAAAAAAATAAAAAGAAGGAAAGACACCCAAGGGAACTGCTTCAGGATCCCATTGTCACGACTCACATGCATATCACACCAGCTGCATAAAACATCTACTCAGAGAATAAAATTTGCCTTTCAACTTTTTGAAAACCCTGGTATAAATAGCAATGTACTTTATCACAATCTTTTCACCAGATGTATTGCATATACATCATCAATAGCATTTGTAGTAAAAGATAGTGAGGATGACGTCACCATGTCATATGTCGCACAGCCCCAAGTTGAAAATTTTCCACTTAGTTTTAAGCCAATCATAAATATACGGCACAATATGGTGTACATGAATATCATCTATATGAAGATTCTTCATGCAAATAATCTCTCCTAAATCCAGTTGAATAATTGAAGTAATATCTGTGCAGCTGACTCCAAAACAATTGGACTGACTTTGACAGCAAGGATGACAAAAAAATGAGGTTTTACAAATTCAAACTTCAAACAGAACCTCACATACATACCCTCCAGCAGCATAATCGTCACGACACAAGTATGCAAGGGCCATGAAGTGAGGTATTTGCCAAAAATAGAGGGCAGCTGGAAGAATCATTTCATTGAGTGTAACTTGATCAGAAGCCACAACCCACCTAAAGAATGCAGAAACAAATAAGCATTAGCGTGCCACATCGAGGATGAGCCAATGGCTGTAAATGAGGCATGTGTGTCACACATTCTGAAAATGATTTTATGTATTGAATTGGTCAGTGTTTAGAAATACCAAAGCAATTAACAAAGCCAATTTAGAAAGCTCTACTAAAAAGGATTAGCTTTCAATCAAGATACCTTGCTATTTTGATGGAGAAACGAAACTTCAACGTATGATTAGGAAACGATTCTGGTAAGCTTCTTCATTCAATATCAGCTCACACACATAGCCAGAGTCCACTAAGAAAGGGAGTTATCCCTGTTGGATATATAACTGTAGAGATGAACTACGAATGGATTACATAGAGAGGTCCTAAGTCTAAAATGTGCACAACGTGCTTAACAAAAATGTAGTAGATTAAAAGATGCACATTCAGCATTGCAATCATTTGAATGTAACAATGTTAAATAAAGTTTTAGATGTTGAAGTAATTACATTTTATTGGCATGTAGTTTCACCACCATAATCTCTTCTCACATGCAATTTTTAAGGAGGCACCATACCATGATCACTAAATGATGCAATCAATGAGGAATCCTAAAACCCACATACAACAGTGCTAATTAAAAATTCTCTGGCAAAAGATTTTTTGACCAAGGATATGGAATTCCATCCTAAACCATGATTTGGAACCTCGTAAAATGTTTCTTCACTTCACAAAGAACCAAGACATAATCCCTTGCAAAAGGAAAAATTATAGAATGAATTTGATTTGGACTAAATGGAAACTGGAAATGTTGACTAAATCATCCATTAGGAAAAAAACTAGGGAAATCCTACAAGCCAAACAAAGAAGCCAACGATATCCAAACAGAAAGTTACACGAGAAGGGGAGGAATAGCACCAACAACAGCTCCAACACACGTATTTACTGGGTGTATTTGCTTTAAACGAGTGTATACAAATGTATATAAAAACAGAATATTAGAAGCTGCAAGCCCAGCTGCCAACATATTAGCCCGCAAAAACCTTGTCATAAAAGCAACATCAAGCCCTCTATAAGTAGAATATTAAACATTGGAAAAGAAAATTTTAGTTTGTTGAAAAAAGGATTGTAGGAGTAGCTTGGGTGTTTTGGTGGGTTGATTTTGTGGGGATTTATGTATTTTATTTTTTAATTGAGTCATTCTTAACTGTTTTTTTTTTTTCTTTTTTTTTTTGTTTAAAAAAATTATGAGGCCAAGAGGTTGGTTGTATAGATGCGAGTAACAGTAGTAGGGGTATTTTGTACTTTCCGAATCTCTCTCGATGCATGTCATCTTTCTGTACCTTTAATTTCATGTTGTTAATGAAATTTTTCTTTGTTGATAAAAAAAAAAAAATGATTGACAAATAGCAAGAACATAGATAGTGAAATTACTCATCTACCCTCGCATGCCAACAAAGCAGTGCCAGCAGCACCAACGGAAGATGCCCAGCTGACTGCATGAGGTACAGTAATACGCCCTGAAGGCAGTGGTCTTTGCCTTGTTCTCATCATTTTGGCGCCGTTATTTGTTTCAAACACCTAATCCAACAATGTCCATGAAAACCAATTCAATGTCTATCAGCTCAAGAAAATCAAACAAGTATAGTCCATGCTGAATATCCAGATTGAAAAGCTCATAAATAGCAGTAAAAGATAAGAAACACTGCACTTCTTTTTCTTCCATCTACTCAATCCTTTTGTGGATGATGAGAATTGTTTGGTTGAATTTTCAGAACATGTATTCTGAAAAAAAATAAAAAACTAGTTTGGTGGACAAAAATGGAAAATAAAAAACACTCATTATTATTTTCATACGGCTCTCTTTTTTGGGGCAAAAATAATTTTTGAAAACTCAAATATTTTTTTGCTGTTTATTTTTGTCAACTAGTTTCTTATTTTTCAAAAATCAAAAAACAAGTTCTAAAAACTCAACCAAATAGAAATTTTTATTTTCAAAAAAAAAAGAAAAGAAAAAGAAAAGAGAGAGAACATAACAAAGGAGGAAATGTTGACCCCAACAAAGGGAGGCAAGAAATAGTATGGAACATGGAAGATTGTTTATGTAATATGACAATCAAGGATAGGGAGTCCTTATCCAATGATCGCGAAACCTAATTAATCACACCAAGAGATAACAAAATCTCTGGGCAAGGTTTAAGCAATTGGCTTGAAATGAGTGATAGAGGGTTGTAGACGTCCCCGAACGCATTCCGGGGAGGGTGCGACTCCCCCCCCCCCCCCCGTTCTGGTTCGCTTGCGGGTCTACTACAGTTCGAAGGACTCAAATGTCACGGTTCTTAATCTTGAACCAAAGAATCCAAATCCGGCAAATCGATTTTGAAAACAGATTTTTTTGAAAAGAAGTGCCAAACATGGACTGCTTTGCCAGATACAGAGTCGCCACCTAAATGTTTTTTAATGGGAAATTTAGGAAACCCTGACTCGGTGCTAAAGGCCACGTGTCCGTCATCCACAAAGTTGCCTCGGCTCGGGAACTTGGGTACGATTGGGGAAGGTCACTTCATGAGCACCCCCGCTCGCCCGGTCAAAGACCGGCCTCTATTAACCATGATATCTGATTTTGAAAACATTGTGCGTTCTTATTCCGGTTATTAGCCTAGGTTACTATGTGATGCGCACATCATACAAGTATAGACTGAGTCGCCTGAATTGGAACAAAACATTTCATGTTTGTTTTCGAAAATGGTTTGCTGGTGCTACCCGCAGGTAGGCTAGGACGTGGATTTGCCACCCTTGGGTGGGCTTAGAAAATATGATTTTGCCACTATCTAGTGGGCTTAAAACAAACATTTGATGAATTGTCCCACTCCAAGTAACCCAACCTCCACCCACAGGCATTCAAGGCAGTTATATCACATAAGCACAAGGCCTCATGGTAAGCATACTATTCATGGCAGTCACTCATACGCATGCAAGGATGCTAAAGCATAAGACTCACCGAGTACTCCAAGCCAAAACAGAAGCTCATTAGAAATTATGCATGATCCTAAATATACAGAAATG
This sequence comes from Camellia lanceoleosa, assembly GCA_025200525.1. NCBI lineage: Eukaryota > Viridiplantae > Streptophyta > Magnoliopsida > Ericales > Theaceae > Camellia > Camellia lanceoleosa. The sequence goes on from CM045760.1 coordinate 56,306,705, forward strand.
CCTAATGCAACACATGCAAAGATGCAACTATAGCAGGCTCAGCTATTCTAAACATGGCATATGGAATGCTACAACTAACACGTATTCAATTTGGAATTGAAATACAAATGCAGTTTGTATGATCTTGATGCGCCGATGCGTGCAAAAGCAGATGAATGATGCAAACATCTTTGTCATCAGATGCTAATTGAAATATGCCCTAATCTGACCATCATAAGCAGGTAAATAAAAGGGAAGAAAGATGTGGGGTTGGAAGACATACATCACACTCACCCACACTTATTACAATTATGCCCTCGCGCAGAGGGTCCAAATAAATATACAGTCCTGAATGAAAGAATAGTACAGTCCAAATAATACAGTCCAAATAATGTACAAATTTCTAATTAATTTACAAATTAACTAAGAAAACAATAAAATTGGCATGCAAGCCAGGGACTGCCTTGATTCTGCTCCGGATGATGGAATGATGCATGTTTGGGCTGCTTTGTGCGGAAATCCACTGGAATGCCCCAATTAGCCTCTATTTTGCAATGATTCTTGAAAAGTGCGCCAAGCCTCGAAAGACCGCAGATTCTTGATATGCTGCAACAGAGAGCAGGAAAGGGGCATAGCAATGTATTTTCACAAATGTATGCATGTCTCGATCCTCGTACCACCAATCACGCATCTCGATGCATGATGGCCGAGGAGCCGAATTGCGCAACTCAATATAGAATGAATGCATATGAATACTACAACAAAACCTAACTCCATCATGGATAATCTGGAGTGTCGGTGACTTGGGAATTGAGACATGTTCCGTCACTCGGAGTACGGAACGTACCTCGTTTCCCGTGCTCGGGCTAACTCCTATCCCGAACACGATGCAATATGCATGACATGCATGAAATGCAACTAAGATATAACCTAACATGCAAAATGCTACGAAATGGCATACACGATGCACGAGATGAGATGGCATACACAATGCGCTAATATACAACCTAGCATACACAATGCTATGGAATGAAATGGCATACACAATGCAATATGGACTTACACTAACATGAGTGGACCTCAGCCACACTCACATGAGAGGCCATCGGATGAAAACAAGACAACTCGAAATGCGTGCACGCGTGCACGCAAACCGAGGACTGACCTTCAGGCACCGAAATGCCACTCTAATGAGACATGGCAAAGACATGGAATATGATATGCAAACATGCAAAAATTAGTAGCAAAATGACATGAAAAACAGCCCCGAAACATGGCGAAATGAAACCCGATGCAAGGAACGAGTCCCGAAACATAGAATTAAGCACATGAAATGGCCTATATAGCTATGCAATGCATGCATGATTCGTACATAAAGTGTGAAGACAGAAGCTAGGCAGCCCCAAAACAAGCATTTTTACAGTTCGAAGCATGGCCAAAACAGCGGGTACAAATAGGGTAAAATTAGCATGCAAAAATGGGGGGCCAAGAGAGGTAATGAAGCAAGTCATAGCTGCTGATCTCAAACACAGGAGGCCCCTTCTACAATGTTGAAGAGGGGCCAAAAATATGATGTTTTACAGTTTATGGCAACCCCAAAAAACAGATACAAGTATGGCCAAATTAACATACAAGAAATGGGCCAACAAAGGGGCAAAAAAGCAAGTGGTGCACGCTGGCCCCAAACAGGTTAGGGCCCTTCAACAATGTTGAAGAGGGGCCCAAGATATGGCTGTTTATAGCTTATGATCAGACCCAAAACAGAACACAAGCATGCTCAAAGTATGATGCAAGATGAGGCCACCAAGAGGGCTATAACATGAAGTATACCAAGGATGCTTCAAACAGCCCTAGACCCTTAATGAAACATGAATAGGGGGTTATTTTAGGGCCATTTTAAGTTCGGACTAAGGTCCAAAAATAGAATCTCAATAAGCTAATAAATCATGCAAAAATGGGGACCAAAGAGGGGTACAATGGCAAGTGATACATGGAGGTCCCAAACAATGGTGAGCCCTTCTTCAATGTTGAAGAAGGGCTCGAAATAAGCTTATCTACAGTTTATGTCATGCTCCAAAACAGATCACACATAGGCTAAAAATATCATGCAAAATAATGGCATTCAAGAGGATAATGAAGCAAGTGCCAAAAAGAAGCTTCAAACTGCAATGAGTCCTTAATTAAACACGGAATATAGCTCAAAAAAATCACATTTTCAGTTTTGGTCGGAGCTCAAAACAGCAATAAAAATGGCTAGAAAAGTGTTGCAAAATGAGACCAAAAAGAGGGGAAATGAACTTACCCTTGTAGACCAACCCTTTTGCTGTCTCTTGGACCAAAAATGTTGCCTCCTAGCCTCTGAAAAACTCCCCAAGCTGCTGGAAATGGAGTAGTGGTGGTGGTGCTAGGTGGTGATGAAGAAAGGGTGTAGAACTTGGAAGATTTTTTGAAGGAAATGAGAGAGATGGAGGGAGATATGCATGCAAGAGCTCAAAGCAATTTTTTGTCACCCTCAAGACAGAGTTGGAGGCTCTGTTATGTAGACAAAAATGGGAGAGAAATGGAGGGAAAAAGGAGAGGGAAATTGCATCAAGTTTCCCTCCAAAAAAGTTCCCTCCGGATACAGGTTTTGGAGGGAAAAACAATGCACAGCTGTAATGTACTCACCCTGAGGAAGCTGGCCGGCTAGTTTTCTGAGTTGCAGGTGGCCGGCCGGCCACCCCCCATGGCCGGCTGGCCAAGGGGCAAAATGCTCAAAAGATTTTCTGGCCAGCCACCACAAATTGGTGTCCTTCCAGGTGCCCTCAACACAACCCTGTGGTTCAAAATTGGCAATTGTAAAACAGGAGAGAGAATAGGCCATTTTTAGGAGGGATTCAAAAGGTTCTGGTGGAATTAGTGGCCGGCCACCAACTTTTGGTGTCCTCCCATGTGTGTACAACACAAATATGGGGGTTAGGATTGAAGAAAGTGACCCTAGGGTGGTCAACATTGGCTTGAAAATGAGAAAAAACGGGCGTCGGAGGGCGCCGGAGGAATATAACTGGTTGCTGAAACAATTGCTGGCCTCCCACCCTTCTACGGCCTTCCTGGTGATGAAACAGAGATACCTGCCAAAAATGAACGAAAACCGATGCAAAACGAATGTTTGGGGGCCAGAACGCGCAGTTCGGGGCCCTAAAAACTGCTTGTTAAGCACCGAAAGTGGCATTCGACCACGAAGTGGGTCTCTCGGATCTCAGTGTCCCTCAAAAGGGAGTAAATAAGATGCATGCCAAAAACCGGAGCAATCGGAGATAGCTAGGCGGTCTCGAACCGAGGCACACGGCCTGACAGCTCCGAAAACCGGGAACCGGGCTCCGAAATGGGCAAAAATGGCCTACGACCACAAAATGTAGCCCACGGCCACTGAGAGATGGTCTACGGGACCTCTCCCTCCCCTCAGGAAAAGAAACAGAGAAAACTGAGTCTGGTTCGCAAACCGAGGCAAGGTACAGAAGAGGGTTCGGAAGTCCGGTGGCAGGGCTCACGGCCGCGACTCTGAGACTTCTGAACGAGCACAATACGCAACATCACCGAGCACTCAATCGGTGACGTCTGAGTCTTAAGGTCGGTCAAAAATGGGGTGTCTACAGTTGCCCCTCTTTGACAGAACTCGAAAGTCATAAGAATGACGGGAGTGAATGTCAAAGCCCAGAGACGACCCATTTTTGACAAGGCCGAAGACTTAGACAAAGCAGACAAGATAGACAAAGATGTGCCCGCAGGCATGCCCGCAGGCAGGGGCAAAATGCAAATGATATGCGGGAAGATTTTGATAATTGGACTTATCCACGCTGGCCGGTTTGAAGATTGGACTTATATCTGCCTTGGCCGGTTTGAAGATTGGACTTATACACCACGCCGGTTTGAAGATTGGAATTACACGCCACGGCCGGTTTGAAGATTGGACTTATCTCTGCTGGCCGGTTTGAAGATTGGACTTATACGCCACTGTGGCCGGTTTGAAGATTGGACTTATATGCTCTGCCGCCGGTTTGAAGATTGGACTTACGCCACTGTGGCGGTTTGAAAAATGGACTTATACGCTACGCGAAGCTGGTTTGAAGATTGGACTTATACGCTACGCAAAGCTGGTTTGAAGATTGGACTTATACGCTACGTGAAGCCGGTTTGAAGATTGGACTTATACGCTATGCGAAGCCAGTTTGAAGATTGGACTTACACGCTACGCGAAGCCGGTTTGAAGATTGGACTTACACGCTACGCGAAGCCAGTTTGAAAATTGGACTTATACGCTACGCGAAGCCGATTTGAAGATTGTACTTATACGCTGCACGAAGCCGGTTTGAAGATTGGGAATTCATGCAATGCACTGTAATGTAGTGGCTAAAATGCAATGTGATAGCTAGGAAAAGGGAGGTACCTTACAGGGGCAATTGGCAATGACTTACCTCGGCAATGTCCTACCTTATGCTGATGTGAGAATCTTCCGCTTCTTCTTGGTTGAACCACAGGTATTACTTTTCTCCCTGACTATAGTCGCAACTTTCCCTATTCTCCAACAGGGTGACAGATTAGGTTGATTCAGTATCCAGAATTGAGGCGCATACACATGCTATCTCAATCTATGGGGCTGCCATACAGATTTCAAGCCGAGGATATACCCTTGGGTATTTAAACCAGACTTTAGTCTCGGAAATCCCGAACCTTTGCGTTCTAGGCATAAGCCATTCAAACTCTAGTTTCCACCGTCTCAGTTGGTCTCCTAGGAACTCACCGCTAACACAGGCAGGTGGCTATACCAGACCACTGGAAGTCGTTCGGGCACGACAAACACCAAAGGAATTGCACCTTTAGAGGATTTAAGGTCTCCTAGACCAGGCAATAAAATAGATATGATGCAATGGATGTGATAGATGTGATGCAATAGATAATAGATGCGATGCAACAGAGAGTATAATAGATGCAAAATGGTGACATACTCCAACCGCGCTGGACTCGTGAGAGGAGAGAGAACAAAGAAACCAATCGGTAGCGTTCCACGCAACCTAAGATAAATTCCAGACACGCTGAAAATCGTGTGAGGAAGGGGACACTCAAAACACGCTGATAATCGTGAGAGGAGGTCCAAAAACAGCCCGCCTAGCGCGTCTACAACGCAACCTGGGATAAATTCCAAACACGCTGAAATCATGTGAGGAAAAGAACACTCTAAGCACGCCAAATCGTGAGAAGAGGTCCAAAACAATCGCCAAAGTGCATACACAACGCATAACTGAGATAGATTCCAAACACGCCGAAATCACAGAAGGAACAGACACTCAAACCACGCCAAATCGTGAGAGGAGGTCCTAAACAACCGCCCAGGTGCATACACAACACAACCTGAGATAAAATCCAAACACGCTGAAATCGCGTAAGGAACGGGACACTCAAACCACGCTGAAATCGTGAAAAGAGGTCAAAACAACCGCCCAGGTGCGTACACAACGCAACCTAAGATAGATTCCAAACACGCTGAAATCGCGTAAGGAACAGGACACTCAAACCACGTTGAAATCGTGAGAGGAGGTCCAAAAACAACCGCCCAGGTGCATACACAACACAACCTGAGATAAAATCCAAACACGCTGAAATCACATAAGGAACAGGACACTCAAACCACGCTGAAATCGTGAGAGGAGGTCCAAAAACAACCGCCCAGGTGCATACACAACACAACCTGAGATAAAATCCAAACACGCTGAAATCGTGTGAGGAAGAACCAAACTCTAACCACGCTGAAATCGTGAGAAGAGGTCCAAAAACAACCGCCCAGGTGCATACACAGCGTAACCTGAGATAGATTCCAAACACGCTGAAATCACGTAAGGAAAGAACCAAACTCTAACCACGCTGAAATCGTGAAAAGAGGTCAAACAACTTGGGAGCGTGTTCCACACAACCTAAGTTAAGTCCCGGGGGACAACGATCCTAAACGCTGCTCAGCGTAAAAGGATAAACAATAAGAGATAACACAAGATGCAAATAAATGCAATAAGTGCGATGAAACGCGTGTACAGTGCAAGACTTGGCACACAGCTTACGACATAGCATTCCATTCATTTGGCACACAGCTCACAACACGACACTCTGTTCGTTAGGCGCGCAATTCGCAACAAAATTCTGTTCAATCTGGGCACACAACTCTTTTGGGGCACACAGCGTATTTCGGGCATGCAGCTCATCTTGGGCACACAGCGCATCTTGGGCACGCAGCAGATCCCGGGCAGACAGCGCATTCTTCAGGCACACAGCTCGTTTTTCGGGCGCACAGCTTATTTTGAACATACAGGATGCAATGACGGAACTTGTAGAAGTTGAAACAATCTCAGATGCCCAACATTTTCCCTCTTTTCTTTTGCTTTGCAGCTTGGAACTTTCACAGCTTCATATAGGTCCTGGTTTTACTGTTCTCACATGACCTGGGTTGAACCCTGCGGTTTTATGAAAGAACAAATTCTGTTTTGCACAAATGTGGAGAATGGCACGGCACGGCACTCGGAGCACAAAACGATTTTATTTTTGAAATTGAGAGATGAGTTTTCGATCAGGTATTGAGCCTACGACTGGACACAGCAAAACGACTCAACACGGAAATAAAAGGCACACAACCTAGACACATCGAGCAACACTTGAAACGACTCAAAACAAGAATCGAGATAAAAAAGACACGACACTCAGACGTGCACAGGGAGCCTGTTTCACCGGGTAGTGTTTCCCACCCTTTCTCATTTGTGATTCTCACATCACTCGGCCCTCAAGCTCTGTTTTTCTGAAAAAGCCCTTTTCTCACTTTTTCTCTCATCGCACATCTCTCTATTCTTCAATCTCTCATTTTTCAATCCCTCCCCTGGGTAGTTGATGGATAAACAGCAAGCTGAAGGCTCTCGCCCCTAGCATTCAGCTAGATTCTTCTTTCTTCCGCTCACAGCTAGTGAATTCCTCCCACAGAGGGGTTGCGCTACAACTGGGTGTGTAGCAAATCTGCAGCTAGCATCGGTTGATGATGCTTTGCTGGGGAGTTTGGACGTGATAAGATCTGTCCAGATGATGGAGTGGAATATCTTGCCTCATTCCAGTTCGTGCTTCGCACTTGGCTCGACACCTCGTTGCTTGGAGGATACGAGAGCTTTCAGTCCTTTGTCGTTAACTTCAATTGCGCCCTTCTTGGCAGGTAGAGTGCCCTTCTTGGCGAGTAGGGTGCCCTTTCTGGCGAGTATGTTGACAATGGGAAAAAGACAGAACACCTGACTCAACTGTGCCCCTAGTTCATTATTTCGACCATTTTTTGTTTTTGCTTTCCACTAAAACAGTTTTGACCAAAATGAGAGTTAGATCAACATGCTTGTTCGATTTTTGATTTAAAATCATGCAAGTTAGGCTATGAGCATTGAAAATTTTCCTTTTTTGGGTCCATGAAAAGGGTCCAGTTTTGGAAAAGATAGAATGATTTTCGAGAAAATAGTCAACCTCAGTAAAAATTCTCAAAAGCTGTTTTTGCAATCAGCCACTGCTCAATGAGCATAGAACCCACTCTCGAGATGCACAACCTCAGATCCGAAGGAAAATTGCCCCTCGCTTGAAGAGAGTTGCATGGCAACGGAAAGTTGCCCCTTGTTTGGATAGCACCGCGGCGCATTGTAGTCAGTCCTCTGTAGACGTCCCCGAATGCATCCCGGGCGAGGAGTGCGAATCCCCCCCGTTCTGGTTCGATATTGGGTCTACTACAGTTCGAAGGACTCGGATGTCACGGTTCTTAAATCTTGAACCAAAGAGTCCAAATCTGGCAAATCGTTTTGAAAACAGATTTTTTGAAAGAAGTGCCAAACATGGACTGCTTCGCCAGATACAGAGTCGCCACCTAAATATTTTTTAAATGGGAAATTTAGGAAACCCTGACTCGGTGCCAAAGGCCACGTGTCCGTCATCACTAAAGTTGCCTCGGCTCGGGAACTTGGGTACGATTGGGGAAGGTCACTTCGTGAGCACCCCCACTCGCCCGGTCAAAGATCGGCCTCTACTAACCATGATATCTTATTTTGAAAACATTGTGAGTTCTTATTCCGGTTATTAGCCTAGATTTACTATGTGATGCGCACAGCATACAAGTATAGACTGAGTCGCCTGAATTGGAACAAAACATTTCATGTTTGTTTGTTTGAGAAATGGTTTGATGGTGCTACCCGCAGGTAGGCTAAGACGTGGATTTGCCACCATCGGGTGGGCTTAGAAAAAAAACATGATTTTGCCACTATCTAGTGGGCTTAAAACAAACATTTGATGAATTGTCCCAATTCAAGTAACTCAACCTTCACCCACAGGCATTCAAGGCAGTTTATATCACATAAGCATTTAGCCTCATGGTAAGCATGCTATTCATGGCAACACTAACACGCATGCAAGGATGCTAAAGCATAAAACTCACCGAGTACTCCAAGCCAAAACAGAAGCTCGTTAGAAATCATGCATGATCCTAGATACACAGAAATGCCTGATGCAACACATACAAAGATGCAAATTATAGCAGGCTCGACTATTCTAAACATGGCATATGGAATGCTACAGCTATCACATATTCAATTTGGAATTGAAATACAGATGCAGTTTGTATGATGCGCCGAGCCCAGTGCGTGCAAAATAGATGAATGATGCAAACATGCTGTCATACTGTATGCTAATTGAAATATGCCCTATATCTAACCATCATAAGCGGGTAAATAAAAGGGAAGAAAGACGTGGGGTTGGAAGACATACATCACACTCACCCACACTTATTACAATTTTGCCCTTGCATAGAGGGTCCGAATAAATAATACAGTCCAAATGAAAGAATAATACAGTCCGAATAATATACAAATTCCTAATTAATTTACAAATTAACTAAGAAAACAATAAAACTGGCATGCAAGCCAGGGACTGCCTTGACTCCGTTCCGGATAATGAAATAATGCATGTTTGGGCAGCCTTGAGCGGAAATCCACTGGGATGCCCCAATTAGCCTCTGTTTGCAATGTTTCTCGAAATGCGTGCCAGATTTCCAAAAGTTACTGATTCTTCATTTTGCTGCAATAGAGAGCAGGAAAGGGGCATAGCAATGTATTTCACAAATATATGCATGCCTCGATCCTCGTGCCACCAATCACGCATATCGATGCATGATGGTCGAGGAACCGAATTGCACAACTCAATATAGGATGAATGCATATGAATGCTACAACAAAACCTAACTCCATCATGGGTAATCCGGAGTGTCGGTGACTTGGGAATTGAGACCCGTTCCGTCGCTCGGAGTATGAAACGTGCCTCGTTTCCCGTGCCCGGGCTAACTCCTATCCCGAACACGATGCAAAATGCATGATATGCATGAAATGCAGCTAATATGCAATCCTAACATACACAATGTCATGGAATGGCATACACGCTATACGAGGTAATACACAACCGGGCATACACAATGCTACGGATGAAATGGCATACGCAATGCAATAATGGGCTTACACCGATAAGAGAGAGCCTCAACCACACTCACATAGGAGGCCATCAGATGAAAACAAGATACCTCGAAGTGCATGCCCGCGGGTACGCAAACCGAGAACGGACCCTCGGGCACCGAAATGCCACTCTAATGAGACATGGCAAAGACATGGAATATGATATGCAAATATGCAAAAATCAATGGCAAAATGAGGGGGCAAAACAGCCCCGAAATGAGGCGAAATAATACCCGATGCATGAAATGATCCCGAAATGCGAAATTAGGCACCCGAAATGACTTGTAGCTATACAATACATGCATAATTGATACATGACATGAAAAGGAAGAAGAAAGGCAGCCCCAAAACTCACATTTTTACAGTACAAAACATGGCCAAACAGAAATCACAAGTAGGGCTAAGATGGCATACAAAAATGGCTCCGCAAGGGAGGCTATGAAGCAAGTGGTAGATGCAAAGCCCAAAAAGAAAAATACCCTTCTACAACACTGAAGAGGGACTAAAAATATGAATATTTACAGTAGATGAAAAGCCTCAAATCAGTATGCAAACATGCTCAAAATGCAATGCAAGATTAAGGCCAACAAGAGGCTATAACATGAGGTATACAAAGAATTCACCAAAAAACCAAAGACCCTTAATGAGACATTCCAAGAAGGTCAAAATATGGCCATTTTCAGTTCTGATCATGGCTGAAAACAGAAGCTAGATAAGCCTAAAAAAGCATGCAAAAATGGGGCCAAAGAGGGGTATAACATGAAGTAGGCCAAATATACATCAAACAACCAAAGACCCTTAATGAGATATTCCAAGAAGGTCAAAATATGGCCATTTTCAGTTCTGATCATGTCCGAAAACAGAAGCTAGATAAGCCTAAAAAAGCATGCAAAAATGGGGGCCAAAGAGGGGTATAATGGTAAGTACAACATGGAGGCCCCCAACAGTGTTGAGCCCTTATACAATGTTGTAGAGGGGCTCAAAATAAGTCCACTCACAGTTTATATCATGCTCAAAAACAGATCACACATAGGCTAGAAATACCATGCAAAATAATGGCATACAAGAGGGTATTGAAGCAAGTACCAAATGGGGGGCTCAAACAGGGTTGAGCCCTTGAACAAACATGAAGAATGGCTCAAAATAATGACCCTTTCAGTTAGGGTCGGATCCCAAAACAGTAAGAAAATAGGCTAGAAGAATGGTGCAAAAAAGTGCTACAAAAAAGAGAGATTGGCACTTACCCTTGAAGACCACTTCTTTGCTACCTCTTGGACCAAGGAATGTTGCTTCCTAGCTGCTAGAAAGCTCCCCAAGCTGCTGGAAATGGAGTGGTGGTGGTGGTGCTTGGTAGTGATGGAGAAATGGTGCAAAACTTAGAGATTTTGAGAGGAAATGAGAGAGATATGTATCTATGAGCTTAAGAGCAATCTTCCAAAACCTTGAGGGAGAGCTAGGGCTGCTGTATGTATGCAAGGATGGAGGAGAAAGGGAGGGAAAGTGTGTAGAGCTTTGGGATTAAGTTCCCTTCTCTACAAAAAGTCCCCCGAAATCAGATATTTTGGGAGAAAAAGCTATACAACTGCAAGGTACACATCCCAAGGATCATGGCCGGCCTGCTATTTTTGTTGCAGGTGGCCGGCCGGCCACCCCCTATGGCCGGCCGACCAAGGGGCAAAATGGTCCAAAACAATTTCTGGCCGGCCACCAGATATTGGTGTCCTCCCAGGTCTCCTCAACACAACCCTGTGGTTCAAAATTGGCAACTCTAAAACAGGAAAGAGAATAGGCCACTTTTAGGAGGGGTTCAAAAGGTTCAAGTTGAGTTACTGGCCGGCCATGTGATATTAGGGTCCTCCCATGTGTGTACAACACAAATATGTGGTTTGGGCTTGAAGAAAATGCTCCTAGGGTGGTCAACATTGGCTCGGAAGTGAGAAAAACGGGCGTTGGAGGGCGCCGGAGAAGCATAACTGGTTGCTGAGACAATTGCTGGCCTTCCACCCTTCAGTGACCTTCCTAGTGATAAAACAGAGGTACCTGCCAAAAATGAACGAAATCCGATGCAAAACGAATGCTCGGGGGCCAAAACACGCAGTTCGGGGTCCCGAAAATAGACTGTTAAGCACCGAAAGTGGCATCTGGCCACGAAGTGGGTCTCTGAGACCTCAGTGTCCCTCAAAAGGGAGTAAATAAGATGCAGGCCAAAAACCGGAGGAATCAGAGATGGTTAGACGGTCCTGAACCGAGGAGGCACGCCTCAGCAAAACCGGAACTGGGCTCAAAATAGGCAAAATGGCCTCTGACCACGAAATGTAGCCTACTGCCACCGAGAGATGGTCTCTGAGGACCTCCTCCCTTCAGAAAGAAACAGAGAAAACCGAGTCAGTTCGCAAAACCGAGACAAGGTCTGAAAGAGGGTTCGAAGTCGGAGGCGGGGCTCACTACCGCGACTCGAGACTTCTAAACGAGCACAATATGCAACATCACCGAAGCGCTCAATCGGTGACGTCTGAAGTCTTAAGGTCGGTCAAAAATGGGGTGTCTCTGATTTGCCCTCTTTGACAGAACTCGGAAGTCACAAGTGACGGAGTGAATGTCAAAGCCGAGACGACCCATTTTTGACAAGGCAAGACTTAGACAATCATACAAGATGCAGAGATATGTGCCCGAGCGTGCCCATGCAGTGAGGGGCAAAATGCAAAGCGATATGCAGAGCCGGATGTAACTTAATGATCATGCAAGTGCAAAGAAGTCAGTAATGAAGCAAGTATTCGCAAATAGATGCAACAGTTTTAAGCAAGAATGCAAAGCAACAACTACATTTCATGCGATCGAGAATACAGAGAATTATTCAATTCTCGTGGCGTCTCCACGGAGAAGATACGATACTGCGCAATTAAATGCAGTCGCACCGACCTCAAATGAACCGTACATACAATATCACCTCGCAAAAAGAGAAATTCAACAAGAACAATATGCAAACAACATATATTCAATGTGATTCCTGTGATTCCGAAAGTTTGACACACGCAGTGTCGGCGAGTGAATGCATCGCAATGCGAGAAAGGAACGTGCGTGACAATGCATGCTCGAGCACAGAGGTATGGTACACCAAGAAGACATGCATGACAATGCAAGATGCTCATGAGAATGCAAGTTATGTGCATAACAATGCAAAACGAGCATAAATCAGGGCGCCCGTTTGTTGCGAAACAACGAGCAAGGAAACGCGCATTTCGGCGGAGGCGACTCGACTACGGCCTCTGGTTCACCTCCCGGAGAGGTTACAACATGCTTAAAAAGGATACACTCTGATTTTGATGAGTAATAATGAGACACACGTCAGAAATTGCAGCTGAAGTTCCGGCGGAGCAATTTCGCGCCAGAAAGTACACTTTTCTTGAACTTTTTCAGGTCCCGGGAACTCCAATCTTCCTCAAAATTGGCAGAGAGCTAGGTGAGCATGTGGGGGACATGGCCGGCCAGCTGGTTGCCTAAGGGGAGGCCACCGGCCAGTTTCCAAAAAGCAAATGGCCGGCCAGCCAGAAAAGGTGGCCGGCCGGCCACCTGCCCAAAACAGGGGGCAGTTTGGTCTTTTCGCCTCATTTTCTTTATATTCTCCTATCCATTCACTTCGAGCTCACACCCACAGCTGCGAAAACTTCTCCCCTTGCTTCCCAAACCATTTTCTCCTTCAGATCTGCACTTTATACGCGCTTTTCAGCCTCCCACGCAAGTTGTTTTCGCAAAAATATTCGATTTTAAGCACTTTGGACCGATTAAATTTTGATTTCGGGGCTTCTTTTCTCATTTTCACCACTTGAGGTAAGTTTGTCTCAATATTTGGAAGATTTTCTCGGGAGTTGACTTTTGTTGACTTTTTCATTTCCCGAGAGTTGACTTTTGTTGACTTTTTCCAATTTTGGCTCATTTTTGCTCATTTTGCAGATTTTTCGAAATAGTGGGTAATTTCCCTCATGGTGGAGGTCCTCCAAGTGCCGGGGATGATTTCGATATCATGACGCTGCCCCCGAGGGTCCGACCCTTCATCCCCGAGAGATACGCCCCGTCGGTGCACATTCTTCCGCGGGCCATTTTTCGTCATTTTACTGACTTCAATGATCGGGCACCCGGAGATCTACTTATACGAGAGCCGGAGCATCACCTTTCTTACGAGGCACGAGAGGTATTTTACTTCATTTTCTGTATTTTTCGTGCATTTCATACCTTTGCCATGCTTGAACACACAGTTTAGCTTATGACATAGTACTTTGCTTGCATTCTGAACATGTGGCTTAAACACTTGAACTTCTGAACACTAGACTCATCGATTGATTGTGAACGCACAGTACACACTAGTTAAGAATTGAACACACGGCTCAAACACTGATTTGTCGAACACACAGTCCGAATTTGAAGGTGAACACACGGCACACACTGACTAAGAGTAGAACACACAGTCCCAAACTCTGATTTTCTGAACACACAGTCCAAGTTGATGGTGAACACACAGCCCACACTGATTGAGAGTAAAACATGCAGTCCCAAACTCTGATTTTCTGAACACACAGTCCAAGTTGATGGTGAACACACAGCCCACACTGATTGAGAGTAGAACATGTAGTCCCAAACTCTGATTTTCTGAACACACAGTCCAAGTTGATGGTGAACACACAGCCCACACTGATTGAGAGTAGAACACGCAGTCCCAAACTCTGATTTTCTGAACACACAGTCCAAGTTGATGGTGAACACACAGCCCACACTGATTGAGAGTAGAACATGCAGTCCCAAACTCTGATTTTTTGAACACACAGTCCAAGTTGATGGTGAACACACACCTTGATTGAGAGTAGAACACGCGATCCCAAACTCGATTTTACGAACACACGGTCCAAGTTGATGGTGAACACACGCCACACCGATTGAGAGTAGAACACGCATCCCAAACTCGATTTTACGAACACACGGTCAAGTTGATGGTGAACACACGGCCTACAGCGATTGAGAGTAGAACACGATCCCAAACTCGATTTTCGAACACACGGTCCAAGTTGATGGTGAACACCTGACCTACATTTTGATTTTACGAACACACGGCCAGTTAAAAGCGAACCATGACCATCGATTAAGATTTGAACATACAGCCCAAAACACTGATTTTCTGAACACACAGCCCAGACATTTGAGATGAACACGCAGCCCATATTTTGATTTTCTGAACACACAGCCCAGATTAAAGCGAACACGCAGTCCACTGATTAAGATTTGAACACGCAGCCCAAAACACTGATTTTCTGAACACACAGCCCTGACATTTGAGATGAACACGCAGCCCATATTTTGATTTTCTGAACACACAGTTCATTTACTTGCGTTTGCATACGGCTCATTCATTTCATTCTGACACATAGCTCATTCATTTGATTTGCACACGGCTTGTTCATTTGATTTGCACATGGCTTGTTCATTTGATTCTGACATATGCATTCATTCTGAATGCAGGTTGGCTCTCGTACCGTGCGAGGATATGGCTCCACTGCTGCAAGAGAGTGGTACACTGAGCTTCCGGAGGCCGTCCGGGATTTAGTTGATTTAGCAGGGTTCGGGGCCTTCTGCGTAGGGTTATCACATTGTCCTGCCAGTAGGACACTGTTAGCCGCTTTAGTGGAGAGATGGTGGGACACCACCAATTCCTTTCACTTTTCTGCCACTGGGGATCTGACCATGACCCCGCTAGATTTCGCCGTACTTACTGGTCTGGACATAGGAGGTTGGCCCATTCCTTACGACGAGGATATGGGCGAGTGGGAGGCCGCTTGGGTACATCTGTTGGGGGCCCGCCCGCCTGTGGACAGAGCTTCTGGGAGAGTCCGGTACACCTGGTTCTCTTCCCGTTTTCGGAGGCCGGAGATGGAGCCCGAGTCTCCTGAGGAGGTTGAGCAGTACACCCGCGGTTTCCTTATGTTCCTCTTTGGCACCACTCTGTTTGCTGATAGGGGGAACACTGTCGGGTTGTATCTTTTGAGTGCCCTAGTGGACCTATCACAGGTCAGTCGGTACGACTGGGGTGGCGCTGGCCTGGCTACCCTCTATTGCTATATGAGCGCGGCCTCTCGCGGGCGGGGAGACTTACTCGGCGGCTATTGGAGAGCCTGGGAGGTACGTTCTGTCCTCTTGATTTACATTTCTGCTCCTCATTACTTGTTCATTGCACACACGGCGCACTTTACATCCTATATTTTGCCCTCAGCACTTTGTATTTACATTCCGCACTGCTTTTCTCAGCTATGGGTCTACGTATATTTTTCGACGTTAGCCCCAGAGATGGAGGTGGCAGGGCCCCTTATGACCTCGTTTTCATTGGTATTCGAGGGCCAGCACCGACCGAGACCTCGAGTGACTCTCTTCTACCTGCGACAGTATTTTGACACTGTTCGGACGACAGAGGTATTTCAGAACTCTCAGTTCTCTTCCGTTTTCATCTTTGATTTGCCTCAGATATTCCGATTTCGATTGATTTATGCCTTTGGTTATCTGCAGACACGTGGCGTACAGGCGATCTTGGCGATGGTCTCCGATATCGATCCGGAGGATCGGGTAACTCGATCTGAGTTCCTGCTTGAAGGACCGGTTGGTAGAGCATGGTTCCTGGGGGAACGCTTTCTGCGTCAGGTATGGGGGTACAATTCTCAGGACCCTCCGGCAGCACCTCCAGCCACTATGCGGACTGCTGATAGACTCTCTGCCCAGGAGGTCGTTAGTGCTATGCAGGGCACCGATGCTTTGCTGCACCTTACGGACGGGGACTACGCCACTTATCGTCACACATATCTGATGCCTCCCTTGACGGGAGTGCGTGCTCCACCACTGAGGCCTGCTGATGTACCATCTTCGAGTCGGGCTCGTGCTACGGATATCCCCTCCTCCAGCAAGGCTGGTACGTCTCGAGGTGGGGGTGGGTCGATTCCCCCGATCCCTCCGACTCTTCATCATCCTAGGTGGCCAGATATGCCGACCGAGTTGACGAGTTGACGATTTGGGACTCCTTACCAGGTCTCGCTGGAGCCTCCTCTTCCTGATCACAGATATGTCAGAGATCCTGATTCACCCCCGGTATGTTTTACAGCTTTGATTTATCGGTCAGATACTTGGACATTCATTCCCTCACTGATAGTTTTGCATTTGTATCTGTAGCCTCCAGTTGAGTACATGGATGAGATGCTTGGGATGCTAGCCACATTCGAGGGCATGATCCTATGGAGGGAGGCACAGATGGCCATTATGGGCGTGCAGGTACCGTCCATCTTTCCTGTATTTAGCATATTTCTGATGACATGCTGGTTTTGAACATTCTGCTGTATTGATAGGCTGTGTAGAGCACATCTGACACACACCCCACTCGCATATTGTACTTGCATTTGTTTTTCATATTTGAACTGATGTATTGAACTCTTCACTTTCAGATGCCTCCTGTATATGCACTGCCGCGGGCCGGGCCACCCGGGCCTTCTCAGAGAGGTCGAGGTGCTGGGCCATCTGGGCCCTTTCGAGGAGCTGGGCCATCCATGCCTTCTCAGGGAGCAGGGCCATCTAGGCCTTACCGGGGAGCTCGAGGAGCGGGGTTGTCTCGCAGATGTAGGGCACATGTTGTAGAGGCAGAGCCTGATGAGGAGGAGGAGGAGGAGGAGGTCGCAGATCGTGAGTCAGAGACCTCTGCTGAGGAGGGGGGCTCCGGCCTTGGTTCCGGGAGTGGAGGCAAGGCTAAGGGGGATCCTGAGGATGACAGCTCTGACCCGGATGGTGATAATGGTGCAGAGGTTGTCCCGCAGAAGAGGATGAGGGGGCCTCCTCATTCCCGCTCCCGAGGATATTGATGCTATTTCCTGCTTTATTTTACTTTTTGCTAGTAGTTTGTAGCACTTTGCATATTGTTAGGCAGTTTTATTTTCTGTAAAACATGATGGAATGAAACAGCTTTTGAAAAGGTGTTTGTATTTGAAACTCTTAGCATCGCATCGCATCATTTTGCACAAAAATGGAATTGAATGGGAATGTGCCTTGTGTATTTACCGGGTCAGGTAATAAACCGACGCAACAAATCAACTCGACTCACTAAGAAATAACAGAATCTTAGCAAGTTACAACTCAATAAGCAAAATACAACAATGTTAACAACTCGATAAACAAGACTTAACAAAATTGCGTAAACAAAAAGTAACAACTCAAAACACAAAATGCGACAGCTCGACAAAACTTACAACTCGATAAACAAAGCAACAACTCAATAAGCAAAATACAACAAAGCGTACTTCGGACGGACGATCTGGATGATGGAACGCATCCGAAACTGAGAGAAATGGAGGCCTTCGACATCCCCGATACATAGAAATGCCTCAAACTTCCTTCCGGAGGGCAAAACAGGACCAATGCATGGCCGGCCACATTTTGTATTTGGAGACTGAAGGGTGGCCGGCCAGCCAGTTTTTGAAACAAAGATGGCCGGCCTGCTAGAATAGGTGGCCGGCCGGCCACCTTTCCCTGCAGCCCACAGAATTCTGACACTTGTCCTCCTTCGAATAGTGTTTCGCCTCCTATAAAAGCTCCAACTTTGGAACTCATTCATTTCATCACTACTTTGCATAAAAATGGAGGCATTTCTCGTGGAAAATCTCACATCTTGGATCTCTTCTTTAGATGGCTCGGAAAAGTTGAATTTCCGGGGTTTCGGCTTGAATGCACTATTCACGCTGGGCCGGACTCCACTGCATTTTCCTTTCCTCCATGCCGCGGCGAGGTTTTGGAACCCAGTGACGCATGTCTTCAGCTTCGGAGGGCAAGAGGTATGTCCCACTTTCGAAGATTTTCAAGTCTTGATGGAGTCTGAACGCTCAGAAGAGATCTTGCCTCAGTCTCGTTTTGGCCACTCCCAAGCTTTAGGGCGGATGTGCGGTCTCAACGCGCATGATGCTCGATCTCTGACCTGTAACGGGATGTTGGATATCCCGAGCCTGATTTACCGATTCTCTGATGCTGGTGACCGCAGCGACCATCATTGGCAAGGTTTCCGACAACATGCCCTCTGTTTGTGCATGCTATCTCATTTTCTGTTTGTCTCGGGCTCTGGAGGAGCTAGCATCCGTTTGATTGAAGTCGCTCAAGGCTTGAGGGAAGGAAAGAGCTGTATCGCCATGACATTGGCCGAGACACTGCTAGGTTTGGATGCCTTCTACCGCCAAGAGACAACCAGGTTTGCGGGGAGTCCACTACTGCTGCAGGTAATGTTTCCTACCCTAGCTCACATATGTATTTGCTCACATCACTCGGCCCTCAAGCTCGGTTTTTCTCACAAAACCCTCATCTTACTTTTCTCTCGTCACACATCTCTCTATTCTTTATTCTCTCATTTTTCATCCCTCCCCAGATATGGTTGATGGATAAATTGCAAGTTGTGGATTCTTGCCCTGTTTACTCAGCCCGCGGCTACTTCTTTCGACAACGCCTGGTCGACGCCCTTGATGAGGGATGGTGGTTTGAATGGATGTGCAATTTGTCAGCTGAACACATTGCTTGGTGTTGTCCTTGGCTTAACCTTCCGGCGATGAGCTATAGCATGTTCCAGGATACTGGGATCCGGTTGATTGGCCTGACCCATTGTGTATTCTATTTCCCATTCCGTATTCTGCGCCAATTCGGCCATGATCAGGCTTGCCCTCCAGAGGGGATTGAGTACCCGGTCACTTTCCCGGTCCGAGGTGCACACCTTGCCCGACATACTACGGCCTGAAGGACTAGAGAGCTCCTGCCCCCCGCCCCTATTTTCAGTTGCACTTTATCTGATGAGTGCTGGGATTGGCTCAATGAGGAGGCACAGATTGGGCCTAGGTTGGCATCAGAGGCTTCAACCAGCTCTGGGAGGGGACGCAGGGACACCTGACTTGACTATGCCCCAGATTTATTGCTTTACTAGTACTTTCAAGTTTTCTTTATGAGTGTAATAAAAAGCAACTTCAATTGTATGCAAGAGCAAGAGAACTCTATTGTGAAATCAATGAAATTAAAGGTTGTGGTACTGAAGATTCCCCGCTTTGGTCCAAAAATGGTCTTAGTTGTAAAAAGATTAATTTTGAGCAAAGTCAACTTTTATTAAAACTTTTCAAAACTATTTTCGATATGGATCAGAACTGGACACGCCTGAGATCTGTCACTGAGATGCATAACCCCGGATCCTAGCAACTGGAAAGTTGCCCCTAGTCTGAATGGTGCCGCAACACTTCATTGCAACGGAAAGTTGCCCCTAGTCTGAATAGCACTGTACCGGAGATCACGATAAATGCTGATGGATAGAGATGACTGAGATGATCAAATGGACAAAGTTGATCGGGGAAAAGATTGTGGCTGAACTTCAGGATGAAGCTGCCTACGTATCCCAAAGATGGGAATCAAGCCTTACGTAGTTCCAGGCTTAGGTTCGGTCGTGTATTTTTACTCTCCTTTTGCGCTCTAACTTTTGCCAAGGCCGCCCTTTGCGGGTTTTCAACCTTGCGAGCTCAGTTTTTATAATTTCAAATTTTCTATGCTCTGAATTTTGCCTAGGTCGCCCTTTCGGGTTTTCGGCCTAGCGAGCCTCTCAGGGGTAGTATTTCTTCAACTTGTCCATGTTGATCGGTTGAGAAAACTCTAAGCCATCTAGATCCATCGTAACCACGCTCCACCGGACAGATTGACTTGATAATGTAGGGACCAGTCCAATTGGGTCTGAACTTGCCCCTTGGGTCGTGGATGGGGGCTCGGTTGTCTTTGAGTACCAAATCTCCTTCTTTCAAATTCCTGGACTTAACCTTCTTGTTAAAAGCCCGGGCGATTCTGCGTTGATAACTTTGGACGTGGTACAGTGCTTTCAACCTTCTTTCATCGAAAAGCATGAGTTCCTCGAATCTGCTCTGCTGCCAATCCGCTTTGGCTATCTGGCACTCAGCCAATACTCGTAATGACGGGACCTCAATCTCGATAGGCAGAACAGCCTCCATCCTATAAACCAATGAGTACGGAGTCGCCCCAGTAGAAGTTCTGGTTGAAGTCCTGTAGCCCCACAGAGCAAACGGCAGCTTATCTGGCCAGTCCCGGTAGGTTTCCACCATCTTCTATAGTATGCACTTGATATTCTTGTTGGCGGCCTCAACTGCTCCATTAGTTTGCGGCCGGTAGGTAGATGACTTATGAAAAGCCACATTGTATTTCTCTAACAAATCAATCACCTCCTTCTTGAAGTGGGAACCATTGTCTGAAACGATTTCATTTGGGACCCCGTAGCGACAGATGATGTTGTTTCTGATAAATTTTGCTACATGCGAAGCCTTCAACACCGCATAAGATTGGGCCTCGACCCACTTTGTGAAATAATCTATCGCTACCAAGATGAACTCATGCCCGTTCGACCCCTTTGGTGTGACAGCTCCGATTACATCAATCCCCCAGACAGAAAACGGCCATGGCGAAGTCATGTTGTACAGTTTTGATGGCGGGATGTTCATGCGATTTGCATGAATTTGACACTTGTGACATCGCCGGACGAAACTAATACAATCCTCCTCCATGGTGGACCAGTAATAACCCTGTCTGAGAATCTTCCGTGCCAACATTGCCCCATTCATGTGTGCACCACATTCTCCCCCGTGGATGGCTTCCATCAGACGCTTTGACTCTTCGGCATCAACGCACAGTTTATGCATTCCCAGATGACCCCGTTTATACAGTTTACCTCCACAGATGATGAACTGGACTGCCATTCTCCTGATTGCCCTCTTGTCTTTGGCATTTACCCCTGGCGGGTATATTTCTTTCTCCAAGAAGTTCCATATGTCGTAATACCAGGGGTGTTCGTCTTGAACTTCATCTATGGCTGCAATTGACTCATAAGCGGGTGCAAATTTCTGGTTGATGATGACTGGACGCATTCAGACTCCACACGGGATGTCTATCATAGAAGATAGAGTTGCTAAAGAATCTGCGAACCTGTTGTTCTCTCTTAGTAGATGAGTAAAACTTAGCTTCTCAAACCGAGGAATCAGCAAATCCAAGGTTTGGTGATACATCATCATCTTTTCCTCTTTCACTTTCCAGTCTCCTTTAGCTTGAGACACAACAAGAACGAATCCCCAATGACGTCCAACCGTCTTGCCCCTAGTTCCAGGGCTGCTTCTAGACTAGCGATACACGCCTCGTATTCTGCTTCATTGTTCGAGACTTTGAATCGGAGTTTGAAGGTTAGAGGGATACGAGAATTGTCAGGTGCTATCAGCAACACTCCTATCCCATACCCATGTTGATTTGACGCTCCGTCAAAGTACATCGTCCAGGTTTCATCGTCGATGTGCAGGATTGATTCATCTGGGAACAGGTACTCAACTGCTTTATCCCCCTCAACCGGGTGGTCGGCAAGGAATTCTGCCACTGCTCTTCCTTTCACTGATTTGCGTGTCACATACGTGAGATCAAATTCGGAGAGCAACAGCAACCAACGAGCTAGCCTACCCGTAAGCGCTGGTTTCTCGAAGAGATATTTGATGGGATCAAGTCGTGAAACCAACATTACAGAGTGAGCTAACAGGTAGTGCCGCAGCTTCCTAGTAGCCCATACCAGAGCTAAGCAAGCCTTTTCTAGCGGTGTATATCGGGTCTCATACTCCAGCATCTTTTTGCTGAGATAGTAGATGGCTCTCTCCACCTTGTCTTCTGATTCTTGTGCAAGCATGCAGCCCATCGTGGTCTCAGTCACTGACAGATACAAAATCAACGGTTTCCCTGGTTCTGGTGGTGATAAAACGGGTGGGTTCTGTAGATATTCTTTGATCTGTTCAAATGCAGCTTGACATCGGCCGTCCCATTGGAACTTCTTTCCTTTCTTCAGGAGGCCAAAAAGTGGTTCACAAGTCAAGGTTAATTTTGAAATAAACCGTCTTATGAATTGCACTTTACCCAGAAAGCCTCGCACCTCCTTTTCAGTCCTTGGTGGTGGCATTTCTAAGATGGCCTTGATTTTGGAAGGATCGACCTCGATGCCTCTTTGTGTAATCAGAAACCCCAGCATTTTTCCCGCTGTAACACCAAATGTACATTTCTGAGGGTTTAGCCGCAACCGGAATTCCCTGATCCTTTGGAAAAACTTATGCAAGGCGGTGTAGTGGCCCTCTCTTTCTTTGGACTTGACAATCATGTCGTCCACATACACCTCAACCTCTTTGTGGATCATATCATGTAGTATTGTGGTCGCGGCCCGTTGATAAGTAGCTCCAGCGTTCTTCAACCCAAACGGCATTACCCGGTAGCAGTATGTCCCCCACGGGGTGGTGAATGCAGTCTTTTCCCTATCTTCTGGTGCCATCACTATCTGGTTGTATCCTGAGAAGCCATCCATGAATGAGAGCAATGCATGCCCTGCTGTGAAGTCTACCAACTCATCGATGTGCGGTAAGGGAAAGTCGTCCTTCGGACTAGCTCTGTTCAAATCCCTGAAGTCTACACACACCCGGATCCTGCCATCTTTCTTCGGCACCGGAATAATGTTGGCCTAGCAAGTCGGATATTCAGATACTAGCAGGAAGCCTGCGTCAATTTGCTTGGTGACCTCTTCCTTAATCTTGAGAGCCCAGTCCGGGTGGATCATTCTGAGTTTCTGTTTGACAGGTCGGGCCTTGGGGTCAAGGGGGATCCGATGCTGTACAATCTCAGGATCGATTCCAGGCATGTCTTCGTAGGACCACGCGAAAACATCTTTGAAATTTTTTAATAAAGCGACTAAGCGCTTGCGTTCCTCCGAAGACAACGTGGACCCGATCTGGACCAGCCGCGGGTCCTCCTCAGTACCAATATTCACGGTAATGATTTCGTCCATTAATGGTTTAACAAATCTCTCTTGCTCTTGTTCAATTAAACGTTGTAAAACCGGAGGAACTTCGTCCTCGTCGTTTTCATCAAAGTTTTGAAAGTCTGAATTAATACAATAAATCAAGGGCACAGAAAAATACTCGGAAACCACAGATAGTTCATTCTCATTAGGCACATCCAAATTGTCTGATTCATTGGTTACAACAGACTCAAATGAAAAGGAAAAAGACGACCTAGACAGGACTGTGGCATCCGGGTTAACTTTCCCAGGAGTACCAGATTCAGACTCAGTCGAGCTGGAACCTGATTCCGACTCACAGGACTCGGTGGAATCAGATTCCGGCTCACTACCTGACCCGGTGCTGCTGGACAAAAATCCCTCCTCGTACTGCCAAGTGAGAGAGGGTGCGATTGATGCATCCAAGATAGCTGCTGGTAGGCCCACAGCCGTTCCATCCCCAATCATGGAAACCACGAAGTTATCCCCCAAGCACTCTTGGTCGATCGGAGGATCAGAGAGGAGACATGCCAGTGCTACCCCCATTTCAAGTTCTGTGCCCTCAGGATCCACTGCCTTGCGCTGTTCAACCTCGGCTGTTGGGTCTGTCTGCTCTGTGGCAACGTCATCCCCGGGTAGTTGCAGGTCGAAGAAGATCTCGAAGCTGATGCACGCTTCTTCTCCGCGTTTAACCATGGCTCTGGGAAGCCACAAAATGGAAAATCCTCCCCCTCCCGGACAAAGCGTCCGTTCAGGGTACCCTGGATGGGCCTATGCATTAATTCAAAAGGCTTCCCAACCTGCTTCGCTCTGGCTCTACCGGCCATTTCCTTTCCTTTCCTCACCCAGTCCTCTTTGGTGGGCTGATAACCCAGTCCAAAGGTATGTGGGTTGTATGGCACTTCGGCCAACGCAGCGACTCCTTTCCTGCCGCTTCTTCCTAATCCCATCCCGGGAATATGTTGTAGCTTGTTCATGAGGTAAACGGATTGAGCACTGACGTACACACCTTCATTCACAGCCATAATATTCTGCACTACCCGGGCCTCTGCCAAAGTGAACCCCGATAAGAACACATCCTCCGTGCCGTGCTCGATTTCCAAAACTGGTGTAGACACTTCCGGCGGCGGATGGATGGATGAGTTTCCGAAAACAATTGCAACCCCCTTCCCGTGAGGGTACTTCAACATTTGATGTAAAGTGGAAGAGACTGCCTTTACTTGGTGCAACCACGGCCGCCCCAAGAGTAAGTTGAAGGTTGCGGGAACGTCCAAGACATGAAATTCAATGTTGTGTTGTCCTGGACCAACCTGGGTCTGAACCTTGACAGTCCCCATCACTTCCCTGCTGGTATTATCGTAAGCTTTGATCACCTGAGTGGTTGGTATGAAGTCCGCGGGTTTCAACCCGATTGCATATGCTGTTCTGGCTGGGCAGACGTTGATAGCAGACCCGGTATCAACAAGTACCACCGGTATCCACTTATCTCTACATTCCACGGAGATGTAGAGGGGTTTGTTATGATTTACGCCCTCAGGCGGCAGTTCTTTGTCTGAAAAGGTTAATGCCGGGGAACCTCCTCCCGGAAAAACCAGCCCAACCAGCTGCTCTGGTGTAGTATCAATGGAGAGTTTGGCCTTGTCCATAGCAGATAGGACGGCCTGCCTATGTACCCTTGACGCCATAAGCAGTCCCCAGATGGAGATGTCTGCTTGTATCTTCTTTAACTGTCTCAGTACAGCTTCTTCTTCAATTTGCTTCTCTCTCTGTTTCTCAGCCTCTTTATCTTTTCCAGATGTTTCGGGTTGGTCTAGGTGTGGGGGCTTGAAGTACCGCCCGATCCTGGTCATGTGGTCCACCTTATCGAGGTACCAGGTATCATCTGGTTGAGCGCCTGCCCAATCTTCATCCGTGTGGGCAAGACATAAGTCATCGTCTTCCCACCACATCCCGCTAGCGTTCAACAGACACTTATCTGGTTCTGGCAAGTTTGTACTCTCGGTACTTTCATCCCATATGCTCACAGCATATCCTGCTTTCGTGCTCGCAGCACTTTCAATCTCTTCATGGTTCTTGGCTTTCCGGATTCTCTCAGAATCCCACTTCTTCTCTTGCTCCTCGCGCGTTAGCACGATTTGTTGTTCAGTTTTCATAATATCTTGATCCCGAGCGAAATTCTTTGTACCGGCACTCTCCGGCAATCCATTCTGACTCTCGGCCCTTCTGGCCATCATTGATACCCTTGCCCCTGCCGGGCCTTGCTCTGGCTGAAGTTCCACGACATCTGGCTGATCATTTAACCATCCAGTAATCTCTGCCGACTCCCCATATTCAAACCAGTTGATTGTTGCATCCCTTGCTTCTTGGTCGTTGAAGAATTGGAGGTTGGCAAAATCTTCTTCCACTATTGTCAGACCATCTGCCCCTTGTTCAAGTCTGTCCCCCCGAATCATGCACAGTTCAGCTTTTTCTGGTAGTCCCACACTCAACTCCGACTGGCCCACTGGTAGGATGTATCCGCTCGGATCATAGGCTCTTCCAGCTAGATTCCCAGACTGTTCCATCCCAGACTCAATAATTCTTCCTTCCTCTGAAACCTGCCCCATTCCATCTTCGATGGTCACCACTTTTGGCTCAGATTGGGTTGTGAAGGCATCCAACATGCATAAGTCAGTGCAGTCAGGAAGGATCACCTCCGGCTTGGGTAGGTGAGAGGGAGTAATATAGATACTAGAGTCGTAGGACACGACCCCAGTTTGGATGAGGTTGACTCTTTTGGGTGGTGGATCTTGGTTATGTACGGGGAGTGGGTTGGTTGTGACGTTGGGCCTTTCGGGAGGCAGAATAATGTTTTTGTCAACGAGGTCCTGAATCTCGTGACGCAGCCGGAAACATTGGTCTGTATCATGGCCATGCTCTTGGTGATGCGCCTGATGCTTGGCGGGTTGTGGGAAGAAGTGGATTTGGTAATGGCCTCGGCTCTAGGGGTTTCAGATGCCCCTTTTTGATTAGAACCCCGAGAGCCTTGGACAAAGGCATGTATAGTGGAGTGAAGGTTCTTTGGCCTCTGGACTGATATCTCGGGGCTTGGGTACTGTTCCCGGATGTACTGGAAAAGGGTGTGGCCGCCGCGGGCCTTGGATGGGGAGGGGGAGTGGTGGTGACCATACCGACCTCCGAAGTCCTTGTGTTTGCAGTGCCACTTGGGCCTGCGTTGTTATTGCGGTTGAATGTCCTTGGGGGCTGCTCTCGGTCCTGGTCGATCAAACCTTGCTTCATCGCATCCTCGATTTGTACCCCCATCTCGTGTAAATCTGAGAAGGTGGGAAAGGGGCGTACGATCATCTTCTGCATGAGTTTCGGTTGGAGATTGCGCACAATCATCCGGATTTGATCTTTGTCTGTAGGCCTCAGGGTCATCATCGATGCCTTTGCCCTCTATCTAGTTACAAAATCGGAGAAAGACTCCTTGGGTTCCTGCCTCATCGTTTCGAGATCACGGGTTGTAATCTCGATCTGTGTATTGTACGAGTACTGTGCAACGAAGGCCTTAGCTATCTCATCCCAGCTTCTTTTCACGTCATCTTCTAACTTCGCGTACCAAATAGCTGCCACACCCGACAAAGTTCGGCCAAACAGGGAAAGTTTTTGTGGTTGGGTTAGGCCCATTGGCCTCAGGATGTCTGAAAATAGCCGGAGATGGACCATAGGATCCCCTGACCCATCAAAACGATCAATCTGTGGCATCTTGAATCTGTCTGGCAATGTTACGGCCACGTCGGTGTACCCATCTTCGATGTCTGGGATGGCCTTCACCCCTACGATTTCTTGAAAAGCTTCTCCAACTTACTCGGTTTAGAGGCGTCAGATGATCTACCTTGAACTCGAATGGAAGTCGGGTGGTTGGGTGTAAGATTCTTAGACGATTCTTGCGGCGAAGCGGTAGTCGGCCGTTGGAAGGTTGGTGTCCTCTTGGATATTCTGGACATTGGGTAGGGTGTTCTGGGTGTTCGGGAGGATATTCTGAGGATTTGGCAGGGTATTCTGACTAGCAGGTGCCTGCTCGAGTAGTGGAGTCGCTGGTGGAGGAGGAGCCTGATGTGAAGCAGACGTTGCATTCTCATTTGCGACCTAATGTCGGCTTCGACTCTTTGGGCCATGACTGCGGCTTGTTGTTTAGAAAATTCCGCTTGGCGGATGGCATCCTCCTGCATCTGTTTCATGCTCTCGTGCATTTGGCACATCATCGCCTCCATCCCTGATGTATTCTGTTGTTCCATCTGAATGACCGGTAAATGTATCTCTATGGCAGACACAGAAATCTCAACCTGACTGTTTACTGTCAAAGTAGCCCTCTGTCCCGGTAATCCCTATTCTGACACACTGCGCCTCCTCGGCCTTCTTCTGATAATTGGGGGTAGAGAGTGGAACACTGGATATCCGTCAACCAGATCCTCGGATCGATTGAGTCGGCGACCTCGTGTCCAAAGTGCTTGGGGAATATCTATTGGTTCGGAAGCAATCGTGCTAAAAACTGCCCTAGCAAAAAGATAATAAAGCGAAAAGGAAATAAATAACCAGATAAACGGGCAGCATAACGGCTTAAATTAAATACACACAACACACAGTTGGGCATACAACACACAGTTGATAAAATTTGAAAATACATCATCCTCAATCATCGATCATCATTCTGTATCCTTTGTTCCCCAAAACTGAATCCGATATCCGCAGACAACTGATTCTCAGATACTGATTGATGCCCGCAGGCCTGATGCCCAAACTCAACTGATACATACATTCCCTGTAGAGACGCACTCTAACAAGCACATAACAGATAAGTGAGAGCCAAAACACCCCTATGTTGGGGTAGGGTTTCCTTGTCCTATTTTGTCAGGAGCTAGGGTTTTACTACGCACATAGCGGTTTCAAACAACCTATAAACGGGTAAGCAACCTGTCCTAGTTTGGAATGGTCACTATGGATCTGAATATGCACTAGGTCGAATGGTCAAAAAGGGTGCCCCGGTAAAACCGGGGTTTGTGTTCCCATACTGGCAGAGCCCGTAACTGGTCAGCCTTATGGACATGCCTTGACAAGACAAGCCTCCGGCAAACCGCTCAGGAATAGCAGATGGCAAACACGGTGTCCTAGGTGCACCAATGCAAATGTAATGCAAAGAAACACACAAGTGTAGTCAAAACCGGATATCATGAGTTCGAGTCAAGTTCTCTAAATCCCCAGCAGAGTCGCCAGAAACTGTAGACGTCCCCGAACGCATCTCGGGCGAGGAGTGCGAATCCCCCCCGTTCTGGTTCGATATTGGGTCTACTACAGTTCGAAGGACTCGGATGTCACGGTTCTTAATCTTGAACCAAAGAGTCCAAATCCGGCAAATCGTTTTGAAAACAGATTTTTTGAAAGAAGTGCCAAACATGGATCGCCGCCGGAATCTGAGTCGCCACCTAAATGTTTTTTAAATGGGAAATTTAGGAAACCCTGACTCGGTGCCAAAGGCCACGTGTCCGTCATCACCAAAGTTGCCTCGGCTCGGGAACTTGGGTACGATTGGGGAAGGTCACTTCGTGAGCACCCCCGCTCGCCCGGTCAAAGACCGGCCTCTACTAACCATGATATCTTATTTTGAAAACATTGTGAGTTCTTATTCTGGTTATTAGCCTAGATTTACTATGTGATGCGCACAGCATACAAGTATAGACTGAGTCGCCTGAATTGGAACAAAACATTTCATGTTTGTTTGTTTGAGAAATGGTTTGATGGTGCTACCCGCAGGTAGACTAAGACGTGGATTTGCCACCCTCGGGTGGGCTTAGAAAAAAAAACATGATTTTGCCACTATCTAGTGGGCTTAAAACAAACATTTGATGAATTGTCCCAATTCAAGTAACTCAACCTTCACCCACAGGCATTCAAGGCAGTTTATATCACATAAGCATTTAGCCTCATGGTAAGCATGCTATTCATGGCAACACTCACACGCATGCAAGGATGCTAAAGCATAAAACTCACCGAGTACTCCAAGCCAAAACAGAAGCTCGTTAGAAATAATGCATGATCCTAGATACACAGAAATGCCTGATGCAACACATGCAAAGATGCAAATTATAGCAGGCTCGACTATTCTAAACATGGCATATGGAATGCTACAGCTATCACATATTCAATTTGGAATTGAAATACAGATGCAATTTGTATGATGCGCCGAGCCCGGTGCGTGCAAAACAGATGAATGATGCAAACATGCTGTCATACTGTATGCTAATTGAAATATGCCCTATATCTAACCATCATAAGCGGGTAAATAAAAGGAAAGAAAGACGTGGGGTTGGAAGACATACATCACACTCACCCACACTTATTATAATTTTGCCCTCGCACAGAGGGTCCGAATAAATAATACAGTCCGAATGAAAGAATAATACAGTCCGAATAATGTACAAATTCCTAATTAATTTACAAATTAACTAAGAAAACAATAAAACTGGCATGCAAGCCAAGGACTGCCTTGACTCCGCTCCGGATAATGAAATAATGCATGTTTGGGCAGCCTTGCGTGGAAATCCACTGGATGCCCCAATTAGCCTCTGTTTGCAATGTTTCTCGAAATGCGTGCCAGACTCCGAAAAGTTGTTGATTCTTCATTTTGCTGCAACAGAGAGCAGGAAAGGGGCATAGCAATGTATTTCACAAATATATGCATGCCTCGATCCTCGTGCCACCAATCACGCATATCGATGCATGATGGTCGAGGAGCCGAATTGCACAACTCAATATAGGATGAATGCATATGAATGCTACAACAAAACCTGACTCCATCATGGGTAATCTGGAGTGTCGGTGACTTGGGAATTGAGACCCGTTCCGCCGCTCGGAGTACGAAACGTGCCTCGTTTCCCGTGCCCGGGCTAACTCCTATCCCGAACACGATGCAAAATGCATGATATGCATGAAATGTAGCTAATATGCAATCCTAACATACACAATGTCATGGAATGGCATACACGCTATACGAGGTAATACACAACTGGGCATACCCAATGCTACGGATGAAATGGCATACGTAATGCAATAATGGGCTTACACCGATAACAGAGAGCCTCAACCACACTCACATAGGAGGCCATCAGATGAAAACAAGATACCTCGAAGTGCGTGGCCGCGGGCACGCAAACCGAGAACGGATCCTCGGGCACCGAAATGCCACTCTAATGAGACATGGCAAAGACATGGAATATGATATGCAAATATGCAAAAATCAATGGCAAAATGAGGGGGCAAAACAGCCCCGAAATGAGGCGAAATAATACCCGATGCATGAAATGATCCCGAAATGCGAAATTAGGCACCCGAAATGACTTGTAGCTATACAATACATGCATAATTGATACATGACATGAAAAGGCAGAAGAAAGGCAGCCCCAAAACTCACATTTTTACAGTACAAAACATGGCCAAACAGAAATCACAAGTAGGGCTAAGATGGCATACAAAAATGGCTCCGCAAGGGAGGCTATGAAGCAAGTGGTAGATGCAAAGCCCAAACAGAAAAATACCCTTCTACAACACTGAAGAGGGACTATGAATATTTACAGTAGATGAAAAGCCTCAAATCAGTATGCAAACATGCTCAAAATGCAATGCAAGATTAAGGCCAACAAGAGGCTATAACATGAGGTATACAAAGAATTCACCAAACAGCCAAAGACCCTTAATGAGACATTCCAAGAAGGTCAAAATATGGCCATTTTCAGTTCTGATCATGGCTGAAAACAGAAGCTAGATAAGCCTGAAAAAGCATGCAAAAATGGGGGCCAAAGAGGGGTATAACATGAAGTAGGCCAAATATACATCAAACAACCAAAGACCCTTAATGAGATATTCCAAGAAGGTCAAAATATGGCAATTTTCAGTTCTGATCATGGCCGAAAACAGAAGCTAGATAAGCCTAAAAAAGCATGCAAAAATGGGGGCCAAAGAGGGGTATAATGGTAAGTACAACATGGAGGCCCCCAACAGTGTTGAGCCCTTCTACAATGTTGTATAGGGTCTCAAAATAAGCCACTCACAGTTTATATCATGCTCAAAAACAGACCACACATAGGCTAGAAATACCATGCAAAATAATGGCATACAAGAGGGTATTGAAGCAAGTACCAAATGGGGGGCTCAAACAGGGTTGAGCCCTTGAACAAACATGAAGAATGGCTCAAAATAATGACCCTTTCAGTTAGGGTCGGAGCCCAAAACAGTAAGAAAATAGGCTAGAAGAATGGTGCAAAAAAGTGCTACAAAAGAGGGAGATTGGCACTTACCCTTGAAGACCACTTCTTTGCTACCTCTTGGACCAAGGAATGTTGCTTCCTAGCTGCTAGAAAGCTCCCCAAGCTGCTGGAAATGGAGTGGTGGTGGTGGTGCTTGGTAGTGATGGAGAAATGGTGC
This sequence comes from Camellia lanceoleosa, assembly GCA_025200525.1. NCBI lineage: Eukaryota > Viridiplantae > Streptophyta > Magnoliopsida > Ericales > Theaceae > Camellia > Camellia lanceoleosa. Next base: position 56,338,568 of record CM045760.1, read on the forward strand.
AAAACTTAGAGATTTTGAGAGGAAATTAGAGAGATATGTATCTATGAGCTTAAGAGCAATCTTCCAAAACCTTGAGGGAGAGCTAGGGCTGCTGTATGTATGCAAGGATGGAGGAGAAAGGGAGGGAAAGTGTGTAGAGCTTTGGGATTAAGTTCCCTTCTTTACAAAAAGTCCCTCGAAATCAGATATTTTGGAGGAAAAAGCTATACAGCTGCAAGGTACACATCCCAAGGATCATGGCCGGCCTGTTATTTTTGTTGCAGGTGGCCGGCTGGCCACCCCCTATGGCCGGCCGGCCAAGGGGCAAAATGGTCCAAAACAATTTCTGGCCGGCCACCAGATATTGGTGTCCTCCCAGGTCTCCTCAACACAACCTTGTGGTTCAAAATTGGCAACTCTAAAACAGGAGAGAGAATAGGAGGGGTTCAAAAGGTTCAAGTTGAGTTACTGGCCGGCCATGTGATATTAGGGTCCTCCCATGTGTGTACAACACAAATATGTGGTTTGGGCTTGAAGAAAATGCTCCTAGGGTGGTCAACATTGGCTCGGAAGTGAGAAAAACGGGCGTCGGAGGGCGCCGGAGGAGCATAATTGGTTGCTGAGACAATTGCTAGCCTCCCACCCTTCAGTGACCTTCCTGGTGATAAAACAGAGGTACCTTCCAAAAATGAACGAAAACCGATGCAAAACGAATGCTCGGGGGCCAAAACACGCAGTTTGGGGTCCCGAAAATAGGCTGTTAAGCACCGAAAGTGGCATCTGGCCACGAAGTGGGTCTCTGAGACCTCAGTGTCCCTCAAAAGGGAGTAAATAAGATGCATGCCAAAAAATGGAGGAATCGGAGATGGTTAGACGGTCCCGAACCGAGGCACTGCGGCTTTGACAAAATCGAAAATCGTGAAATGGGCAAAATGGCCTCTGACCACGAAATGTAGCCCTCTGACCCTTGAGAGATGGTCTCTGGGACCTCTCCTCCTTCAGGAAGAAAGCAGAGAAAACCGAAGTCCGGTTAAACCGAGACAAAAGTCTGAGAGGGTTCGGAAGTCCGGAGGCAGGGCTCACGGCCGCGACTCTGAGACTTCTGAACGAGCATAATATGCAACATCACCGAGCGCTCAATCGGTGACATCTGAGTCTTAAGGTCGGTCAGAAATGGGGTGTCTACATCCTTAGAGTGACGAACACAACCAAATCCTCAGATACAGAGAAGACAAAGATGACCAGAACCATCGCATGGACACAATCAAATTGAAGTGTTTTACGGCTGGACTTCAGAATGAAGTTGCCTACGTATCCCAAACATGGGAATCAAGCCTTACGTAATTCGGGGTTAAGGTACACTCGTGTATTAACCTCTCCTTTTTAGGCTCTAACTTTTGCCAAGGCGCCCGTTGCAGGTTTTCGACCTTGCGAGCTTTGTTCTTCTTTCTTTTCTTTTTTTTTTTTTCTATTCTTTTCATTCCTTTTTCTTCTTCTTTTTTTTGCATTTTTTCATTTTCTTTTCATCACATTTCTTTTCTTTGTATATTTTTTGCATTTTTTTTTCTTGTTTTTTTTTGTTCTTTCTTTTTCTTTTTCTTGCTCTAACTTTTGCCAGGGTCGCCCTTCTGGGTTTTTGGCCCAGCGAGCCTCTCAAAGGATAAAAGTGTAACAAGTCCATGCCAAATGGTTTTAGGATCTCGAAGCCATCTGTATCCAAGAGAGTGGCTGTTGTATCGATTTGCAGAAGGATCCATCTTCGGCTCTTCGAGCACATCGGACATTTTCGCCCCTAGGTCGAAGGGTACTTCTGTTCTAGCTTTGCAAGCTTCTTCTGATCTTCCGATCTTCTTGATCCGACTCTCCTGGCCTCTTGTTCAAGGGCTGCTTCAAATCTGGCCACACAGGCCTCACATTGTAGTTGACCGTTGAACATTTTGAATTCAAGTTCAAGGTTTGGAAGCAAAAGGGGTTGAGTCTCGAGGCTAAGAGCGATCCTAGGCTGCACAATCTCAAGAGCGACTCCATACAGGTCTTCGCTGGACTGCGCAAAACATTTTGTTTTTGAAAATTTTTAAGAAAGCGACAAATCGCTCAAGATCAAGATAATGTGAAACCACCGATCAAGCCAGGGTCCTTCTCAGTACTCACTCCAACAAGCATGATTTCATTCATTAAGGGCTTAGCACGCCTCTCTTTCTCTCAGTTTGATCAAAGTTTTGCAAATCCCGAGGAATTCCTCCCTCTTTGTTTTTACCGCAGTGTTCAAAAGGTTTCGAAAAACTCAGGTCATTACAATGACTTCAAGGCACAAGAGAGCAGGTGGAATGCACTGCCATTTCATTCAAATCCCGGCACAACTAGCACACGGCAGAAGCAAATGTGAGAGCGTGAAAATCATCATTGTTTCATTCAAAATCACCGCATAACTGCTCCTGGCAGAAACAGACTCAAAATAAAGCAAAAAGACAAACAGAAAACAAAACAGTGATGTCCGAGGTAACACCCCCGGAATCACCTGACTCTAACAAAACGGGACTGACTTGGTACAACAAGACAGACCCAACTGACTCAATAAGAAAAGACTGACTCTGTACAACACAACGAGACTGACCCAATACCCAAGTCAGAAAGTACAAATTAACAACATTCGCAAATGTGCTCAAAACAGTGCATGCTATCCACCATATCTGGAGTTAATCGAGCGCCGCCCGCAGGTGGTTCATCCCCCGATCACATAATCACATTATTCCCCTAAGTTCACCGATCCAGTGCCGATAGACTTTGCAGAGCTTGGCGGGAGGACAACCCCATTGTCAAACAGATCCTGTACTTCATGGCGAAGACGGAAGCAGTTGTCGGTAGTATGGCCAGTTTGCTGATGGTATGCGCAGTACTGGGTAGCATCATGTGTAGCCGGAAGAGGGTTCGGGAGAGGCCGAGGCTCAAGGGGTTTGAGATGGCCTTGTCCAACAAGGATTTGGAAAGCTTTGGATAAAGGCATGTGGAGGGCATGGAAGACCCTCTGACCTCGGGGTTGGTACTTCTGGGTTTGTGGATTTCTGCTGGGCGCACCAGCAAAGGGATTGGCAGGTGCTGGCTTGGTTTGCTAATTTCTTCTGAGTGGAGGATTATAGCTGAAAGGAACGTTTCTGATACAACGACCCTTTTCCCGGCTTGCCCCTTGATTCAAACTGCCCCCGACTTGAGTGGCGAAAATGCCGTCCACAGTTTTTGCAACAACTACGAGCACTTGCTCTTTGTTTAGTCCCTCGGCTTTCAAAGCCTCAACAACCAACAGAAGATGCTCATGGGGATCCATGTCCGCCCCTATCTTGTTCTTTCCACTCGCCTCCACTTTGCCAAGGGATTGGCATTCCTCAAATACAGCCCGTTCCAAGATCGGGGAACCTTTTGTCGTGAAACTCCTAGCATGTGTCAGGGTCGATGATGGAGCCAATGTCCCAGAGGCTAGATCTGTTACAGTTCTTTGAAGATCTTCGATCATTCTCTTTAGCTCAGAAGTAGTGGGCTCACGGGTTTGAGATGATTGGGGTTTAGGTGCATCCATCGTGCATAAGTCCATGCTTTCTGGAATGAACACCTCAGGCTTGCGTAGATGGGCTGGGGTGATGTATATGCTGGGGTTGAAGGTGGTTGGTAGTGTATGGATGAGGTTGAGGTGGGGAGGTGACAAGTCAGTACTAACCTGAGGTCCTTTGGGTGGAGCTAGGGTCTCTTCGTCAATAAGATCATGAATCTTATGACGGAGGCGGATGCAACGGTTCATATCATGACCGTGCTACTGATGGTAGGCACAGTATTTAGCTGGGTCGTATCTTGTTGGAAGAGGGTTTGGTAGGGGTTGGGGTTCTAGGAGTTCTAGGTGCCCCTCTTCTTGCAGCTTTTTCAAAGCTTGGGAGAGATTCATGTAAAGAGGATGGAATTTTCGGGCTTGGAGTCGAGTTGAAGTGGTTGGTTTTTGGTCATTGAGGGAAGTGGTGATAGTGTCTACTTCTGAGCATTTTGCAACTGTGCTACCATCAGTAGTAGCATTGGAACTGCGAGCAACATTCCTCTTCAAAGGCCCATTATCTTCAGCAAAGATCCCTTGTCTAATGGCATCCTCAATTTGAAACCCATTTCATGAAGGGCTGGAAAAGTAAACAGAGGTAGAACGACCATCTTTTGCAGCAACTTGCCATGCAGATTCCGAACAATCATCCTGATCTGATCTTTGTCGGAAGGCCTTATAGTCATCATTGAGGCCTTTACCCTCCATCTCGTCACGAACTCTGAGAAACCCTCCTTTGGTTCTTGGCGGGTGACTTCGAGATCACGAGTCGTGACCTCGATCTGTGTGTTATAGGAGTATTGATCAATAAAGGCCTCAGCCAGCTCTTCCCAGTTCTGTTTCACAGAGTTCTCCAATTTTGCATACCAGATTGCGGCTATCCCGGATAGGGGTCGGCCGAATAGTGACAATTTCTGGGCTGTGGTCAAACCCATTGGCCTCAAGATATCAGAAAACAGTTGGAGGTGCACCATTGGGTCTTCAGAGCCATCGAACCGATCGATATGCGGCATTTTAAACTGCTCCGGTAATGTTACCACTGAGTCGGTATAACCATCCTCTATATTAGGAATAGAGTGGGCCCCCTGAGACTTTTTGAACAATTTCTCAAGCTTGCTCACTTTCAATGCTGTGGGGTCCATCTCAAACTCAAAGAGGGAGTCTGGTAGGTTGGTGAGTATTTTAGATAGCTGGGGTAGAACCGGGGGCGGAGTTGGCCCGACTGGAATGTCCGTATCTGCCTGGACATTTGGTGTCTCCTCGGGTATCGGAACCCTTGGTGGAAGAGGAGCTTGATGTGAGGCTGATGTTCTTTGTCAGCCAGAGTCGTAATTAGCTCGCCTTTGGGTTATGACCACGGCCTGTTGATTGGCGAATTCCACTTGGCGGGCAGCGTCTTGCTGCATGGCTTTCATACTATCCTGGAGTTGGCGCACCATCTCTTCCAGACCCGACATATTGTACTGATCTAACTGAGCAACCAGTATATCTATGTCTGCAATAGGCTTGAAAATCTCAACCCGACTGTTCAAAGACCACTGAGCTGGTAGCTGCTATACTGATGGTTTGTGTCTGACTGGCCTTTTCACCCTGCCTCTAGTAAAGGAACACTGATTGCCCTTGAACTGAATCTCTAACCCGACAAAGTCTATCAACACAAGTTCGGTGTACCCAGGGGATATTGGAGCCTTCCGAAGCTATGGTTCCAAGACTACCTAGCAAAAGAGAAAACATGCAGCATCTCAGCCTGATGTTTACCAAAACAGAATCTACGCCTAGCAGATGATCGCCCTCTCATCAATTCTCGCCCAAATCGCCTCTCAAAATCTGATACCCGCAGATAACTGATTCCTAAAATACCGATACTGGTGCCCGCAGGCCCGATGCCCAAACTTGCAAACTGATACATGCATTCCTGTAGAGACGCACTCTAAAAGCACATAACAAATAAGTGAGAGCCAAACACCCCTATGTTGGGGTAGGGTTTCCCTGTCCTATTTTGTCAAGAGCTAGGGTTTCACTACGCACGCAGCGGTTTCAAACAACCTATATCGGGTAAGCAACCTGTCCTAGTTTGGAATGGTCACTATGGATTTCGATATGCATTAGGTCGAATGGTCAAAAAGGGTGCCCCGGTAAAACTGGGGTTTGTGTTCCCATACTGGCAGAGCCCGTAACTGGTCAGCCTTATGGACATGCCTTGACAAGACAAGCCTTCGGCAAACCGCTCAGGAATAGCAGATGGCAAACACGGTGTCCTAGGCGCACCAATGCAAATGCAATGCAAAGAAACACACAAGTGTAGTCAAAACCAGATATCATGAGTTCAAGTCAAGTTCTCTAACTCCCCAGCAGAGTCGCCAGAAACTGTAGACGTCCCCGAACGCATCCCGGGAAGGGTGCGACTCCCCCCCCCCCGGTTCTGGTTTGCTTGCGGGTCTACTACAGTTCGAAGGACTCAAATGTCACAGTTCTTAATCTTGAACCAAAGAGTCCAAATCCGGCAAATCGATTTTGAAAATAGATTTTTTTGAAAAGAAATGCCAAACATGGACTGCTTTGCCAGATACAGAGTCGCCACCTAAATGTTTTTTAATGGAAAATTTAGGAAACCCTGACTCGGTGCTAAAGGCCACGTGTCCGTCATCACCAAAGTTGCCTCGGCTCGGGAACTTGGGTACGATTAGAAGGTCACCGTGAGCACCCTTTCGCCCAAAGACCGGCCTCTACTAACCATGATATCTGATTTTGAAAACATTGTGCGTTCTTATTCCGGTTATTAGCCTAGGTTACTATGTGATGCGCACAGCATACAAGTATAGACTGAGTCGCCTGAATTGGAACAAAACATTTCATGTTTGTTTTCGAAAATGGTTTGCTGGTGCTACCCGCAGGTAGGCTAAGACGTGGATTTGCCACCCTTGGGTGGGCTTAGAAAATATGATTTTGCCACTATCTAGTGGGCTTAAAACAAACATTTGATGAATTGTCCCACTCCAAGTAACCCAACCTCCACCCACAGGCATTCAAGGAAGTTATATCACATAAGCACATGGCCTCATGGTAAGCATGCTATTCATGGCAGTCACTCACACGCATGCAAGGATGCTAAAGCATAAGACTCACCGAGTACTCCAAGCCAAAACAGAAGCTCATTAGAAATCATGCATGATCGTAAATATACAGAAATGCCTAATGCAACACATGCAAAGATGCAACTATAGCAGGCTCGGCTATTCTAAACATGGCATATGGAATGCTACAACTAACACGTATTCAATTTGGAATTGAAATACAAATGCAGTTTGTATGATGAGCCGAGCCCGGTGCGTGCAAAACAGATGAATGATGCAAACATACTGTCATACTGTATGCTAATTGAAATATGCCCTAATCTGACCATCATAAGCAGGTAAATAAAAGGGAAGAAAGATATGGGGTTGGAAGACATACATCACACTCACCCACACTTATTACAATTATGCCCTCGCGCAGAGGGTCCAAATAAATATACAGTCCCGAATGAAAGATTAGTACAGTCCAAATAATACAGTCCAAATAATGTACAAATTCCTAATTAATTTACAAATTAACTAAGAAAATAATAAAACTGGCATGCAAGCCAGGGACTGCCTTGATTCTGCTCCGGATGATGGAATGATGCATGTTTGGGCTGCTTTGCGCGAAAATCCACTGGAATGCCCCAATTAGCTTCTGTTTTGCAATGATTCTTGAAAAGCACGCCAAGCCTCGGAAGACCGCTGATTCTTGATATGCTGCAACAGAGAGCAGGAAAGGGGCATAGCAATGTATTTTCACAAATGTATGCATGTCTCGATCCTCGTACCACCAATCACACATCTCGATGCATGATGGCTGAGGAGCCGAATTGCACAACTCAATATAGAATGAATGCATATGAATACTACAACAAAACCTAACTCCATCATGGATAATCCGGAGTGTCGGTGACTTGGGAATTGAGACATGTTCCGTCACTCGGAGTACGGAACGTACCTCATTTCCCGTGCTCGGGCTAACTCCTATCCCGAACACGATGCAATATGCATGACATGCATGAAATGCAACTAAGATATAACCTAACATGCAAAATGCTACAAAATGACATATACGATGCACGAGATGAGATGGCATACACAATGCGCTAATATACAACCTAGCATACACAATGCTATGGAATGAAATGGCATACACGATGCAATATGGACTTACACTAACATGAGTGGACCTCAGCCACACTCACATGAGAGGCCATCGGATGAAAACAAGACAACTCGAAATGCGTGCACGCGTGCACGCAAATCGAGGACCGACCCTCAGGCACTGAAATGCCACTCTAATGAGACATGGCAAAGACATGGAATATGATATGCAAACATGCAAAAATCAGTAGCAAAATGACATGCAAAACAGCCCCGAAACATGGCGAAATGAAACCCGATGCAGGGAACGAGTCTCGAAACATGGAATTAAGCACATGAAATGGCCTATAGCTATGCAATGCATGCATGATTCGTACATGAAGTGTGAAGACAGAAGCTAGGCAGCCCCAAAAAAAGCATTTTTACAGTTCGAAGCATGGCCAAACAGTGGGTACAAATAGGGAAAAATTAGCATGCAAAAATGGGGGGCCAAGAGAGGTAATGAAGCAAGTCATAGCTGCTGATCTCAAACACAGAAGGCCCCTTCTACAATGTTGAAGAGGGGCCAAAAATATGATGTTTTACAGTTTATGGAAACCCCCAAAAACAGATACAAGTATGGCCAAATTAACATACAAGAAATGGGCCAACAAAGGGGCAAAAAAGCAAGTGGTGCACGCTGGCCCCAAACAGGTTAGGGCCCTTCAACAATGTTGAAGAGGAGCCCAAGATATGGCTGTTTACAGCTTATGATCAGACCCAAAACAGAACACAAGCATGCTCAAAGTATGATGCAAGATGAGGCCACCAAGAGGGCTATAACATGAAGTATACCAAGGATGCTTCAAACAGCCCTAGACCCTTAATGAAACATGAAGAGGGGGTCATTTTAGGGCCATTTTAAGTTCGGACTAAGGTCCAAAAACAGAAGCTCAATAAGCTAATAAATCATGCAAAAATGGGGACCAAAGAGGGGTACAATGGCAAGTGATACATGGAGGTCCCAACCAGTGGTGAGCCCTTCTTCAATGTTGAATAAGGGCTCAAAATAAGCCTATCTAAATTTTATGTCATGCTCTAAAACAGATCACACATAGGCTAAAAATATCATGCAAAATAATGGCATTCAAGAGGATAATGAAGCAAGTGCCAAAAAGAAGCTTCAAACTGCAATGAGCCCTTAATTAAACATGGAATATAGCTCAAAAAAATGACATTTTAAGTTTTGGTCGGAGCTCAAAACAGCAAGCAAAATGGCTAGAAAAGTGTTGCAAAATGAGACCAAAAAGAGGGGAAATGAACTTACCCTTGTAGACCAACCCTTTTGCTGCCTCTTGGACCAAAAATGTTGCCTCCTAGCCTCTGAAAAACTCCCCAAGCTGCTGGAAATGGAGTAGTGGTGGTGGTGCTAGGTGGTGATGAAGAAAGGGTGTAGAACTTAGAAGATTTTTTGAAGGAAATGAGAGAGATGGAGGGAGATATGCATGCAAGAGCTCAAAGCAATTTTTTGTCACCCTCAAGACAGAGCTGGAGGCTCTGTTATGTAGACAAAAATGGGGGAGAAATGGAGGGAAAAAGGGGAGGGAAATTGCATCAAGTTTCCCTCCAAAAAAGTTCCCTCCGGATACAGGTTTTGGAGGGAAAAACAATGCACAACTGTAATGTACTCACCCTGAGGAAGCTGGCCGGCTAGTTTTCTGAGTTGCAGGTGGCCGGCCAGCCACCCCCCATGGCCGGCTGGCCAAGGGGCAAAATGCTCAAAAGATTTTCTGGCCGGCCACCACAAATTGGTGTCCTTCCAGGTGCCCTCAACACAACCCTGTGGTTCAAAATTGGCAATTGTAAAACAGGAGAGAGAATAGGCCATTTTTAGGAGGGATTCAAAAGGGTCTGGTGGAATTACTGTCTGGCCACCAACTTTTGGTGTCCTCCTATGTGTGTACAACACAAATATGGGGGTTAGGATTGAAGAAAGTGACCATAGGGTGGTCAACATTGGCTTGGAAGTGAGAAAAAACGGGCGTCGGAGGGCGCCGGAGGAATATAACTAGTTTCTGAAACAATTGCTGGCCTCTCACCCTTCTACGGCCTTCCTGGTGATGAAACAGAGATACCTGCCAAAAATGAACGAAAACCGATGCAAAACGAATGTTCGGGGCGAACACGCAGTCAGGCCCCAGTTAAGCACCGAAAGTGGCATTCGACCACGAAGTGGGTCTCTCGGATCTCAGTGTCCCTCAAAAGGGAGTAAATAAGATGCATGCTAAAAACCGGAGCAATCGGAGATAGCTAGGCGGTCCCGAACCGAGGCACACGGCCTGACGGCTCCGAAAACCGGGAACCGGGCTCCGAAATGGGCAAAAATGGCCTACGACCACAAAATGTAGCCCACGGCCACTGAGAGATGGTCTACGGGACCTCTCCTTTCCCTCAGGAAAAAAAACAGAGAAAACCGAGTCTGGTTCGCAAACCGAGGCAAGGCACAGAAGAGGGTTCGAAAGTCCGGAGGCAGGGCTCACGGCCGCGACTCTGAGACTTCTGAACGAGCACAATACGCAACATCACCAAGCACTCAATCGGTGACGTCTGAGTCTTAAGGTCGGTCAAAAATGGGGTGTCTACAATGGTGGAATCCGATTCTGCGCAAGCATGGTGGTAAGGGAGGTAGAAGCTCAGCTCTAGGTAACGAGATTCATACGATTTTTGTGGATAACTTACCAGAATCTATGGATCCAAAAGGGCTGTATAACATATTCACCAACTATGGGATTGTGAAGAATGTGTCCATCCCCAACAAAAGGAGAAAGTTGACTAGATCAAGATTTGGGTTTGTCCGCTATGATTGTTTAGTGGTAGCGACTATGGTGGTTCAAAAAGCTGATGGCATCTGGTGTGATAACAGAGCTCTGAAAGTGAAAATAGCAGATTTTGTTCAAGGAAAGGAGGAGAACCAGAAATCACTAATCACACAAGTTGGACGAAGGGCTATTGCTATAACTAGCAGAGCTCCAAATATGCTACAAAGGGGAAAGTCTTATGCCCAAGTAGTGAGTGGACAAGGGCTGGCATCAACTTCGAACATTAGTGTACAAGCTTACGAGGAAGGTAATGGATGGCTGTATGACAGTGTGATTGTTTGATTGAAACCTCAAAATCTTGTGGTGGAGTTTAAAGAGGAATTAAAGAACAGAGGAATGGGTAATGTCCAGATTAGAGAAGGAGGTGGAAGAGATGTTGTGCTAACATTTGAATTAATGGGTACCATGAAAGAGAAGCTCAAATCAATGGACGGGTGGATCCAGGTATGGAGCGAATCAGTCAAGATATGACAGCAGGGGATGATTCTTGACCAAGAAAGATTTGTATGGCTTACTTGTTATGGTGTTCCTCTGAATCTCTAGAGTAGCAAAATGTTTAGTAGCATTGGAACGTCGTGGGGGGAAGTCATAGGCATTGATGAGGACACATCCAGAATGGAGTCTTTTCACAGTGGGAAGGTGAGAATCGCTGTGTATGGAGTCCATAAACACAACAATCATCTTGCGCTGCAAGGGGATAGATTACCCAGTCAAAGTTTATGAAGACCAGGTGGTGATTTCAAAGGTGATATACAAGCAATGCAAATGCTATAATGAACAGCCCCAAACAGAAAATTCAAATTCAAATGGTGAGGAACAGGATCAAGAGCAGAGATCTACTGTGGGGAGCAAGAAGGGTGAAGATGAAGTTGATGTGGAGGGCCACGTTGTTGGTGCGGTGGACACCAGAAGCGTTGAAAAGGTAGGGGGGCTAAGGGTAAGTCATGATGACAGTACAACTACTGATGGACAAGGTAGGGAGCTAAGCATGTCTGGGGTTGAGGAGACTATCATGTCTATAGGTCAGTCGGACTGCTTGCAGAAGCAATCTGGAGGTGAAGAAGAAGCATGCGGGACTCAGACAGTCAAATCAGTGCTAAATCCTGTTCAGATTCAAAATGAAGGTTACCAAACTGTAGAAGATGGTGTTGTTACTCCAGGTTTTGTGAGAAGTCTTAGTGGGCCAGAAAAAGATGTACCTGGGCTTAATATAGAGGTGTTATTAAGTAAGGCCCATGTCTTAGAATGTGGAAACATTCTGGGCCATAGATCATCTGAGTTGAGTGACCCAAAGGATCAGCCAACACAGGAGGATGAAGACCAAACCAGTAAGGGGAAGGCAACCCAAGATAGTGGGGATAAAGAGACCCACAGAATAACAAACTGTAACACTGCAGTGGTGGATTAAAAAAGAAAAAACATCACAAAAGAGAAAACAAAAGGGATGGCAAAATACCAAAGGAAGAAAAAAGGAAACTTACAAATTGGGGTTGGATCAGTTATGAACTTCAAGAAAGGGGCTATATTTAGGTCGGGAGCTGCAGCTATTTCTTTGTCCATGGCAGGCAAATCGGGTTCTGGCCAGTTGCTCCTTAATGAGGTAGAAGCATCTCTGCAGATTGGGAAGCTACTTGGACTGAAATGTAAAGGTAATGATGAGGAAGTGATTAGTAAATTGATGGAACTGGAAGTTAAGGATAAGGAGGTGTTGGGTAAAAGAGGTAGTAAGGCAGACTAATTGTATCTGCTGTGGTGTCTTGGAGTGTAAATTTGTTTTAATGAAGTTCTTATCTTGGAACGTTAGAGGGTTAGGAAAGTCCATCAAAAGGAGAAAAATCAAAAAACTTCTTTTTAAGAGGAAGGTGGATGTGGCACTATTTCAAGAAAGAAAGAGACCTGTTATCACTGAGGAATTTGTCAGATCTTGTTGGCTTGGGGATCAGATGGCTTATATGGCTGTGGACTTAGAGGGTGTAGCTGGTGGACTACTATGTGTCTGGAATCCACAAGTATTTCAACTTTTGGACTGCTGTAGTAACAAACATTTTATTATTTTGTCTGGCACTCTCTTCTCAAGTCTAGCCTATGTTATTGTAAATGTTTATGGTCCGACTAATGGTGCTAGTAGGAAGGGTTTATGGAAAACTTTGAAGAATTTAAAGAGAAGTTTTATTAACCCTTGGTGCTTGGGGGGCGGGGGGGATTTCAATGAGGTTAGGAAGTTAGCTGAGAGGGTGGGGTGCTCCCAAAGGAGTGGTGGTATGAAGGATTTTAATGACTTGATCGATAACCTGGAAGTGTGTGACTTACCAATGTTAGGGAGAAAGTTCACGTGGTGTAATTCTCAGAATGGTGCCAAATGGAGTAGGCTGGATAGATTTTTATTCAGCCCAGATTGGATGCAAAAATTTAACTTCAAACTATGGGGATTACCAAGAAGGCTTTCCAATCATTGTCCTATTTTAATGATGGAAGATGAGAGAGATTGGGGCCCAAAGCCATTAGGTTTCTAAATGCTTGGATCCTTCATCCGAATTTTAAAATTTTTGTGCAGAAAATTTGGGCTGAATCTCATGTAAATGGCTAGGCTGGATTCGAATGTTTCAGAAAACTGAGGTCACTTAAAGCAGCATTGAAAAGATGGAACATTGAGGTTTTTGGTAAGGTGGACTTTAAACTCAAGCAACTGGAGGAGGAGATACATGACCTGGATTTGGTAGCTGAACAAAGATTACTCACTAATGCAGAAAAATCTAGGATTAGGGAGGTAAAAGGTGAAGCATGGAACTTGAGTAAAATGGTTGAATGGTTATGGTTGCAAAAGTCTAGAGCTAACTGGTCATTAAAAGGGGATAGAAATACCAAGTTTTTCCATGTGATGGCCTCCACAAGAAGGAATAGGAATGCATTGTGCTCAATTGAGGTTAATGGGGTCTTGACAGAAGATCCGAAGGAAATAAGAATCGAAGTGGTTAACCAATTTTAGAGGCAGTTTGCAGAATCATGGTTCAATAGGCCAAGCTTATTTGGTCCTTTTAAATCTATAGGGGATAAAGTGGTGCGAGCTGCTTTGGAAGCTGAGTTCACAGAATCTGAAGTTGTGGCAGCTCTTAATAACTGTGATGGTAATAAGGCCCCTGGGCCTGATGGTTTTAACCTTATGATGCTCCAGAAATGCTTGCAAATAATTAAAGGTGATGTGATGCAGTTCATGTGTGAGTTCCATACTCAAAGTTGGTCCTTGGTATTAATAGCTCATTTGTAGCCTTGCTTCCAAAGAATGAAAATCCTTCTTCTCTCAGTGACTTTAGGCCTATTAGTCTCATTGGTTCATTGTACAAAGTGCTATCCAAAGTTTTATCCAGCAGGCTTAAAATTGTATTACCCAAGATCATTAGTGATTCTCAATCAGCTTTCATAGGGGGTAGAAGTATTCTTGATGGCATCCTGGTTGCTAATGAGATAGTTGATGGTTGGAAGAAGAAGCAAATGAAAGGCCTTATCTTAAAGCTTGATTTTGAAAAAGCATACGATTCAATTAATTGGGAGTTTCTCTTCTCCATGTTATCAAATTTTGGTTTTGGCTCAAGATAGATCAAATGGATGAAAGAGTGTGTCTCAACTGCCAAAGTCTCTATCTTGGTGAATGGATCACCTACAGCTGAGTTTTGTCCCCAAAGGGGACTTAGACAAGAGGATCCCTTATCCCCTTTTCTTTTTAACATTGTAGCTGAGGGCCTTAACATTCTGTTACATAGAGCTGTCCAGGCTGGATTGATTAAGGGTGTATCAGTTGGTTCAAATGACCTTATTATTACTCACTTACAATTTGCTGATGACACAATTTTGTTTTGTGAGGCAAGTAGGGAGGAGGTGCTTCATATTAAAAGAATATTGAAGTGCTTTGAAATTTTTTCTGGGTTGAAGATAAACTATCACAAGAGTGTAGTGAGTGGAGTCGGAATCAATGAAGAGCTCACCAAAGACTTTGCTGACATCTTGAATTGCTTGCATCATAGGTTACCTTTGAAGTATTTAGGGATGCCATTGGGTGCTAATCCAAGGAGAAGGAGGTCTTGGCAACTTGTCCTTGATAATTTCATATCAAAACTAGCTTCTTGGAAGAGAAGGCTCCTTTCCTTCGCTGGTCGGTTGACAATGATCAAGTCTGTGTTATCTTCATTACTAGTTTTTTACTTATCTTTGTTTAGAATGCCTGAAGGGGTAGTCAAAGAGATTGATAGAATTCAGTCTAGATTTCTTTGGGGGGTTGATGAACTTAGAAGGAAAATTCACATGGTAAAGTGGGAGGAAATCACCCAAAGCAAAAGTAATGGGGGTCTTGGCGTTAGAAATGTGTGAATCATGAATGAATGTTTACTTCTCAAATGGTGGTGGAGATTTGGGAGTGAATCTGGATCTCTTTGGAAACAAGTAATCCTTAGCAAGTACCCATAGGTTGGTAGGTCTTGGTGGCCAGATCAAGATGCAAACTCCAGGTATTCTATGGTGTGGAGGGATATTTTGGGGGTTGCTGTTAAGTGCCCTGAGCTGTTAGAGTTATTTAAGGCCAACTCAAAGATCATTATTGGGGATGGGAGGCATATAAAATTTTGGCTGGATCTGTGGGTTGGCAGTGACTCTTTAAAAAATTTATTTCCTAGATTATTCTTTGTGGCTATGCATAAAGGTGAATCAGTGGCAGTGGTTAAGAGTAGGAGTAATGGAAATGAGGAGTGGGATTTGTTTTCAGAAGAGCTTTGTTTCAATGGGAACTTGAAGAGTTGAGGAGGATGAAGGAGTTGTTAAAACTGCTCCAGGTCTTAGGAACGGTGTGCTAGATGGGCTGTATTGGGCTGCAGACAAATCTGGTGCTTTTACTGTTAATTCTATTTATAAGTGGAGTGAGTTTCCTCCTAGTATGCCAGCAAAATTGGGGGATCTCATCTGGAAGATTGCTGCACCTCCGAAAGTGCAATTTTTTGATTGGTTAGCCTGGAAAGAGAGGATCAAGACTTCTAGTTATTTGCAAAGAATTGGAGTACTTAGTGTGAATTCTGATGCTAACTGTAAATTTTGCAGGAATGAAATGGAAACTGTCACTCATGTGCTGTTGTGCTGTCCGTTTACTTAGAGAGTTTGGTCTAATATTATTGGGTGGTGGGGTGTATCTTGGGTGCAGCCAGGGTCAGTGTCTGCTTTTCTTCAATGGTGGACTGGTTTTAGTTGTAATAACAGACTGAAGGTACTTTGGAGGTTAATCCCACTGGCAGTGCTTTGGTCTTTATGGAAGCAGAGGAATGAGACCACTTTTAATGATTCACAGGTGGACTTGGAAAAGTTGTGTGAACTTATCAAAACACGGATTGCATGGTGGTTCAAAGCTTATTGTCATTCTTTTTTTTTTTTTTTATTCAGTTGATGATTTGGTGTTTAATTTGCAAAATGTGAAATTCTGCATCATGCACTGATGGTTATAACCTGTGAAATGTTGCTATTTTTTGCTAATGTTGTTACATCTCTCCTGCTGCTGATGGTGGACTGTGTTTTGTGCTTGATTTGCTGCTGCTATTTACTCTGGTGCATCATGATCTGTTGGGGTATAAATTGTGTTGGGCTGCTGCACTACTGGGGTTTGGGTGCATTCTATTTTGCTCTGCTCTTGTTGCACTGATGTGCTTGATCTGCTGCTGCTATTGTGTTTGTGCTGCCTCTCTGCATCAGCAAGAGATAAACCTAGAGAGCAGCAGAGTGATGGAAAATGGATATCAACAACGAGTGCGAGATTTCCAGTCCCAGATACCTTTTGCCTTTCGCGTGCAGCCAATTCTGCCAAATTTGCTGCTGCTCTGCTGGGGTTTGTATGGAGTCTTTCTACTTTGTTGGAGCTTCTCTTCATGCTGCAAATGTGTTGCCTGCTGGTTGTTGTGCTGCTCTTATGTTGTACTGATTATGTGCTGTTATCTTTTGTTTTCTCTGTTGGTTGCTTACCAACTAGGAGGTTGGGGCTTTGATTAGCTCCAAACTCCTCTTTATTGATGTATCCTTCATTTTGTATGGTTTTGCATCAATAAAGTCTTTTGTTTTGCTGATAAAAAAAAAAAGAGAAAAGGATAGGGAGTCCTTTTAAAACATCGGCAATGAAAATGTGGAGCAAGGAGAACAATAAATAAGATTCTTCATTACAGTCATTTTATATTTTGATAGCTAGATGTCTAGGCCAACTTGTGTGAACCTCGACTAATCCCAAGACCCTAAAGTTAATGACTGGACCTCCAATGACCCCTTTCATTACTGTTATTAACTTACAAAGATACAACTTTGAACACATAGATCAACCAAAAATGATGCCTCATTAGAGTCATTTGATAATATTTGCAGCCGCTTCTATTTTATTTAGACCACTAGTACAAAGATTTCAAAGAATTGCACGGCATGACCAAATCTCAAAACATGGACTCTTTTTGTATGGTTAACAATGTTGGAATGTTCTTCCTCCTTTTATAATTTTATGTATTATGAAGGGACCCTTTTTGCAGCCAAAGGCAGATTTTAATGCTTTAATTTTAATTAATCACACAAAATTGCTTAACATTTGTTGCTTCAGTTCAGAATTTGGTCAATTACAGTTGTACATTTTAAGAAGTAATGTTAAAAACTTTATATGGAATCCACATGTAAAGGGCATAGGATAGTTCAAAAATAGATCCAACAGTAGACAATTCAAACTCATGGTCATTATAGTTCCAATGATCCTAGAGTTAGGAGTCAACTTTGAGGAGAGCTTAAATTGGAGACACTAAGAAGGGAAGAGAAGTCTAACTCCTTTGCTCAGGATAATTAAAATTATTGGTCCTCTCTCAAATGTTAGTTGAAAGAGATCTAAGCATGATGCTTGTCGAAGGCAAAAGGTTGAAGTTTATATGGATTTAATGGATAGAAACACTTCTTCTTCTTCTTCTTCTTCTTCTTCTTCTTCTCTCTCTCTCTCTCTCTCTCTCTCTCTCACACACACACACACACACACACACACAAATAAATGGATGGGTGAAACTAAATCTTATGCAGGCTATACAATTCAAACATATCTCCCAACCAGCTAGTCCGCAATTAAGGTAAAGAAAGAAAGGTGTCTTGTTGTGTAAAGACAATAAAGTAACACTTTCTTTTTTTTTGAACGACAAAAAGAAGACTTTATTGATGAAAACATACGGAGTAAGAAAAATACATCAATAAAGTAACACTTGTTATTAGATTACCTATGAAATAAAGTAACTAATCTCAACAACTAATCAATTATGTTATTCTGTCTAGCCCTTTACTCATGAAATGATGTGGTTACATCACAAAAACGTTATGCATTACCATATCCTATACTTTTATTTATAATATAAATTCTTTTTATGTACATCACTTCATTGAGAATCTTCTATATATTAAATTGCAATCAAAATTCAGCATCCATTTGCAAATTTTAAAAAGAAGAAGAAGAAAACTTTGACTCACAATTCAAATCTTGATTTGACAACTATGGTTACAGTAACTAGAAAATTTTCGATTCAAACCCATTTTAGTGAAAGAAAACACAAGGGTCGGCTACAATATGTAAGACAAACCTTTGCCAAAGTGTTGGCATCTTTGGCACTAAATTAAATGAAATAATAAATAAAAGAAATTGACAAATTAAGAAACCATTCAATAACATAGAACTTGTTAGAAATGGTTTAGAAATTCTGGGTAAAAACAGAATTTTTACTCAACTTTGGTCTAATTTTTAGGTGGCATCCATACGTCGATTTTGGCGGGTCGAAGTGGTAACACGTTTTATGCTGCGTTGTGATTTACATAGTATATTTGGTTGCTGAAAACCATTATCGGATGAATGGGAATTTGAAGCCAAAGAGAGCTCCATGGAAATGGAGTTTTGGTGGAAAATTGTTAAGATGTGTATAATGGCTTGTCCCACATTGATTTGGTGGGAAGTTTTGAATAGATTTATAAGGCATGAGATTGGAACTTGGGGTGTGCCCCAAGGGATACCCAAGTTTTGTAGAGAGGGAGGTTATGAGTAAAATGGACTAGACCCATTGGACCCAAAAATAACGATACGCATGCGCTGCCATCTGTCCGGGCGGGCTGGGCTTAGGCATAGGTGTAAAGTTGGATTGGGCTTGCCTGGCTCAATATTAATCTTTTTGGGCCAAAAACATTTGAATTCAATTTGATTTTTTGGTAAAATAAAATTTGTCCAATTTAAATTTAAATTTCAATTTTTTGAATTCGTCCGTTTTTCTCCCACCCGAACAGAATTGAATATGTTTAAAATTCAGAAAACCCAGACAGATTTAAATATGTGCAAAACAGTTTTATCTGTTTGAATTTTGAACCCAACAGATTTAAATCTGTTCATTCAAAACCAAACAGGTTTTGATACCTGTTCAAAACAGGTTTGCACCTGTTTAAGTCAAAACCAGCAGCCACCAATCCATCTATATAAATAGGTAGCCCTCATTTGATGTTTTCATTTAATAATTTCGTCCAAAATATTGTCTATGTTCTCTGCATTTTTGTTGCATTATTTTCCTTCTAAGAAAGAGTGTAAACACTTAGTGTGTTCGTTGGTCGAATAAATCATAGTATTGCATTTATTCGTTGATAGATCATTTTATCTTGAGAGATAGACGTCTATATTCTGAAAGCACTATGGAGAGGACGAATCTGTCTTAAGGACATAGTGTCGAACACTGGACTTGATCAGAATATTATTTAACAAATTAATCAAGTAAGTTGATTATTTATTTTCTGTTTTATTTATTTATTTAAATCAGATTTTGATTTTGTTTTTGTAACAAAATAAAAATCTGTTTTTATTTTATTTTATTTTTTTTGTTTGATTTTTGTAATCAAACGAATTTTCTCATTTTATTTATTTCTTTTATATTCTAGTTGTTGTTAAGTACACAACAAAATTTAATTTATTTAAATATAGTAAAGATTGCCCAACAGAACTTTCAACGGTGAAGCACTAATAAATCTCAAAATGTAATCTTTTGAATTGTTTAGTCTTTTTTTTTTTTTTTTTTTCTTACGAACTTAAAAGTCTTATTAAAGTGAGAACTACATAAAAAGATAGTAAGTTACATATTTAGGTTTAATTTTTTAGGGATAAAAGTAGATTTATCAAAATGTAAAATTACACATTTGGGCAATCTGCACTATAAAAATTTTGGATTTTCCCTCATTTTAGAACAAATCTCACATTACGAACAAAAACGTAACACTTTAATGTAATACTTCAATAACATAACACTTCAATGTAACACATTAAAAAATTGTTTGGTGTACTTTTTCCAAATGTACTAACGTAACACTCAACAAAAAACTCTTTAGTGTACTTTTTTCCAAACATAACGCTCCAATGTGACAAAAAAAAAAAAAAAAAAAAAAGTCCTTAGTGTATTTTTTCCAAACATAAAACTCCAATCAATGTATTCCCAAACGTAATACTTCAATGTAACATATCCTAATGTAACACACAAAACCACTAAAAAAAACTCCTTAGTATGTTTTTTTCCAAATGTAACATTAAAGTGTTATACTAAGGAGTTTTTGGAGTGTTATATTGAAGCGTTATGTTTGAAAAAAGTATACTAAGGAGTTTTTTTATGTGTTACATTAGGATGTTACACTAAGAAATTTTTATATGTTATATTAAAGTGTTACACCAAGGAGTTTTTTTAGAATATTATATTAAAGTGTTACGTTTGAGAAAAATACATTAAGAGATTTTTTTGTGTGTTACATTAGAGTGTTACACTAATGAATTTTTGTGTGTGTTACATTAGAATATTATACTAAAAAGTTTTTTTGAAATATTATATTGGAGTATTACGTTTGGAAAAAATATAGTAAGGAGTTTTTTTTATATATTACATTAGGGTATTACACTAAGATTTTTTTTTTTTTTTTTTTTTGAGTGTTACATTGGAATGTTACATTGGAGTATTACAGTTTAAAATTATACATTTGGCCAATACTTACTAAGTAGTTTTTGTACTCCTTTTGAAATGTTTGAAAAATTTCACATCATTTTAGAATGTTTGAAGAATCTCATATTTTGAGTCATTTTTGTATTCCTTTTGAAATATTTTTAAAATAAAAAAGATGTTCATATAAAAATTTATCCAAAATTTGATTCTCATACATTGTGTACCTTACCTCCTCTGTGATAATCTAACAACTAATTATTGGCTTTCACAAAATAAATAAATAAATATATAAAAAAAAATATTAGTCAAACTAACGGAATTGGGCAACCTACAAATCAAAAGTAAACCTTAGGGGAGATTAGTGTAATTTCAAAAAAAAAGTAAAGGAGACTAGTGTAATTGCCAGAAATCTTAAGGGAGGTGATTGTAATTTACCTTTTTCTAAAAGTTCACACCATTTATCCCAAAGGGTCAAGCTTGGAGGACTTATCACGTGTCCTATTTCGAAAATCTGAACCATTCAATGTATAGAACTCGTTGAGTGCTTTAGCTCTAAAAAAAATCAAATTAATTAGATATCGATAACTACTTGATCGGATCAGATTTTTGTCAACAATTTATTTTGAAAATTATATTTACTGTTGATGGAAATCTAATCTGATCAAGTAACTATCAATATCCGATGAATATGATTTTATATAAGGATAAAGTAATTAACGAGTTCTACATATTGACGATTTGGATTGTCGAAACATGATCCGTGGTAGGCCCCTACGAGCCTAACAGCACGCTCTAGTCCGATATTGGACGGAAGAGAAGCCTACCCTATCCCAAAAGTTCTAAAATTAGATTTTTGATCAAAGTCAAAGTGTCCCTAATTTTATATTAAACTTTTTTTTTAATTAAAAAAATCCATATCTTATTTATTATTCCGTATGTCTCAATTCATTTGTTACTATAGAAAATTCAATTTATTAAGGAGACATGCAATCATTATATTTTAAATTAAAATTTAAAATATTTTTTGTATCATTAACGTTCTTTTTGAATTTTAAATTTTGTTCATAATGATTTATAAAAGACAATTTTAAAAATTTTATAAAATTTAATATCTCAAAATAGATGTGAATAAATATTTTGAAATAAACCAAAATGAAAGAGGGGGCAAATAAAATGGGACGGAAAGAGTATTTTAATATAAAAATGAGCTAATATTTGTTTAGCAATCCCGCGCGGTAGAAACCCGCGAGTTTTCGCTCGCTCTCTTCTTCTATCGGCACAGCTGCAGATGTTCACTCCGGTTAGCCCATTGGTGAT